>OX371264.1:70203614-71507686 GCA_947311025.1 Lypha dubia | reverse complement strand
CAGTGAACCATTACCTTCAATGGAATCTATTTCTGGCGATAAGTTTGCCAATGTCGTGAAGCCGTTAATTACTAGCAAGTGCTTGGTAGTATTTCTGGAAAATGGTGTAAGTCTTTAAGAAGCGAAAAGGAATAAGAATTATAAATATAAAAATTATCATATTGAATTGCTTGTATTTATTGCAGCTGGTAAATAAGGATCTTACGTGCAAAAATATCGCTGATAAAAAATCTTGTTATAAACACTTGAAAGGTGTGAATGGTAAAACATATTATGCAGGTGTCGAAAACCATATTGAAGCCTTGCGTACTATTGCTCCCAATTATACATATACTACGGTTGACAACTCGGGTAATTCAACTGCCGCCTTGGATTTGTCTCCTGATAATATAAATTTTGTGCTGTTCAATGATGAAAATAAACCTACAACACGCGAATCAAAATTGCACTTACATGGTAAGAAATATCGACATGTACATATGTATGTTCTGAAAGTGGTGATGTAGTCTACATAAAATGTTATTTTAGATTCCATGATTGCATCAATTACATCTCAATTGGGCGATGATGTGTTCTTTATGTATGCTTCCGCATCATCTGGACCGTCGGTGAAACGCGTACGCCGTCAAACTCCAAATAGTGCAACGGGAAAAGTGTTCCGGGACAACGAACACTTTTTGATTTATTTCCAATCGATAAGCATAATTCAAGATCAAACTGTCAACTTGGAAATCAAAAGTATGGGTGTAAAATTAGACAATGACACAACAATGTCAGTGACATTAACACCAGTCACTGGCTCACCTTTGACGTTCGATGTAATTTTAGCTGGTGGTTATTATTTTATGAAAAACGTAATGTACGACAATATTAAATTTCTCAGTTCCGAAGTGTTTGCTCCAACTGATTTTTCATATTTCTGCGGAAATTTAAGTTTAATAAGTATAGCTAATGAAAATGGAGTTTCTTCAACTTTGAAGTGGAACTCTTTACAATTCCAAGCACCTTTTGGTCATACCAAAAATACAACTTTTGCCTTCGGCGATGCCTGGCATTGTGTTGGTTTTTTCACTGGTGGTATTCTTTCTGGCCTTTTGATTGTCGCCCTCTTGCTTACCATTACATTTGTTGGCGTTTGCTGGATGATGGACATTAACACAATGGATCGTTTTGATGATCCTAAGGGCAAAACAATCACCATAAGCGCTAGCGACTAAAATATATATAAATTTACACATCCAATCGTAAAATTCATTCCCTGATTTTAATTATACATAATTTTGTTTTCAAATATCTTTAATTTAGAACATTTAGTTCGAAAATTGACTTCAATCGAGTGTGTATGTGTGATGTTTGATGAAAAATAAAAGCCGCCAATTTTCCTTTGCTTGAGTTTGATCAGCATCCCTATTTAAGCTTAGGAAAATTGCTGCCTTCCCATTCTTAATACTCTTCTTTCTCTCACTTCTTTATATACTTAATAATTTTGAATTTTCTATTATGTTCGAAGTATTAAAAATTCGCACAAAAATAGGGTTGTTTTGTAGATGATTATTCAAGTATATATTCATACTATTTTGTAAGTTTCTTAACTGTATATGATTTAAAGTTTGTCAATAAAATTATTATCTTGTTCGTTTATTTCAAAGCTTTTAATTTAATTTCAATCGAAGGTCGATCTAACATTGTTAGGAAATTATTCTCTCCTTTGATGCCTAACAGTTTTTGAAATTAAATTTCTCAGTAAAAACATATTTGGGGTGTTCACACTGTAGTCATATCAGTCATAATGTCGTAAATATTTAAACAAGTTTAAAATATTTTTTATTTTTTCCATACAAAAGTGTACTATTTCCTTTTTGTTTTTCTTTTTTCGATAAAATGTTCAAGTGCATGCGTGTATTTAACAATATTAAATAAAAAAAACATTATCTTGATCAAAAATCGATAAAAGTTTATTATATGCAAAACATGTGAAAATTGCAAAAATTAAAAAAAAAATTATTTCAAATCTGCAAAACGTGATCCAATGCAAAAAAAAAACATTAGTTAAAAATAGCTAAAGTTGGTCGCTTTCGGAAATAATGAAACTTATGAAAGTGCAAAGACTTGCTAAAATTTTAATTTATGTTTCATTAAAAGTCCCTGAAGATGTAAGAATGCCAAAAACTTTGCAAAAATTACGCACATTGCGAAAAACTGCAAAAAGTTTAAAGATATCATAATTACTTTTTATATTATTATTATTACGAATAAACGTAATTATTATTTGAACTTATATTGATTTACATATGAAAAGTAATATTATCAGGCTCAAGTTCAGTTTTATTGAATTAATGAAAATTCAAAATTACTAAGAGTTTTTTTGTGTTGGAAAATATTATTATTTATATCCAATCAGTTTTTAGCAGAACGTATCAGAACTGATTTCAAGACCTCTCATCAGCGTTCAATTGTCCATCTTTACAAATTTCGTAAAGTGGATACTAATTGAGAAGAATATCAACTATTTAACCAGTTTTCAACAGAAATAGAATATGAGAATTAATTTTTAATTCAATTTTTATTCTACAATGAAACAGTGCTGGTTAGTACGAAATTCCCTCATTACTGTTTGGAACTAATAATCAGCACAAACTCATAGTCCGTTATCATCAAAGTATTCTACTTTGTATTTTAACGTTTTTGTTGTTTTTACTCTATATTAGGGAAATTCACATATTACTGTGACCCCTGTTATTAGGGTATTTATAGCTCGTGCCCAAGCGGATTAATATTTTTATATTATTATTATTACGAATAAACGTAATTATTATTTGAACTTATATTGATTTACATATGAAAAGTAATATTATCAGGCTCAAGTTCAGTTTTATATCATAATTACGATTAAAAATCGCTAACTCTTTAACGAATATAAAACGAAATCAACGTTGAAACGTTGAAATCACGAAAATGGCGAAAAATAGCAAAATCTTGGGAAATGCAATACTCAAAACCATTCGCCATAATTTTGTTTAAAAATTGCCAAAACTTTGAGAAATGCAAAGAAAGGCATTACAAATCGCCAAAATAAAAAAAAACTTGCTAAAATTTAAAAGATTTGAGAACAAATGCAAATTTTTAAGGCACTTAACCCATCAATGACCACAATTTAATATATTTTAATATACAAAAGGTTAAGATTTCAATTACATTACGTAGAAGCCTGTAACACCCAAAATATTGTGGCCTTTAATTTTTCAAAATAAAACTTGTATTTTATAAACAAAATTTAGTCAAAATTTCGATTTATTACATAAAAGGTACCTTCATCAAGAAGAACTGAATCAAATATTGCCTTGAATATTAATTACTTACTTCAGAAATAGGATGTATAAAAAAGAATTGTTTTAATAAAATATTTAAAAACACAGTAAATTTTTAAAGAATTTCAAAACACAAACCCGCGTTTTACTTGTAATTAATTATAGTTTATTAATAAAATCATAATTAGTTCGGCTACAGTACCGAAATACCATGTAAGAACGTGTCCAAAGTAGAAAATTTATAAAAAAAGACATGCGGCACTCGGGCACTGCCGCGGTAAAGCAATTGCAAGGCATTTTTTTATCAACTTACGCAATTATATTATTAAGTTTTGTTTAATAAATCCTTTGTTATTCTGGCAATACTGTATGTTAATGATATCAATATGATATCAAATGTTAATGTTAATCAATAGCATACTTTGGGGGTTAACATACATTGGGCGATTTAAATACTTAACACAAAAGACTTAAGAAACAAACTTAAAGCCAGCTTTTTTCGTTTCAAATCCAAAAAACTTAAGAAACAAACGTTTAAAAATTTCTTGATTCGGTCGCCTCAAAGCCCGCGTCAGAAGCTATGCAATAGCTTAAAAAAACCGAATACACACATATGCCTGAAATTAACTATAATAAGGTATAAGTGTCTTCTTTCTAACACCGTTTATAAATTTGAAATCGGTTGATATTCAACTTAGTTACAGGCTGATAGTGCAAACGGGTACGAAAAACCAATTGTCCACAAACACTACTCTCTCTACCCTCCTTCAACACAACGTATTTTTCTATGGAACAATGCACTGCATAAGTAGGGGTAGTTCACACCCTGAGTGCTGGTCCTAAAAAAAAAAAAAATAAATAAACTGTTCCTGTAGCGTTCCTGTTCTAAGCTAATGTACAAAAATGTTACAAATAAAATATTAAAAAATTTCAGTGTCTATAAAATAACCGAACCAATTAATTGTTTGTGAAGAAATTCCGCAATAATTTCAAAAAAGGTTTCAAATATTCATTGAAATTCGTTAAAGTTGAAAAGGTAGTAAAAATTATTAAAAAAAAAAAAAAATTGCTTAGAAAGCAATTTTTAACAAAAAATCAAAAATCACATCCATATATCGTAGAAATTTCGAAAATTTGCTAAAAATGCAGTATTAAAACCAAGAGCGTAAATTAATTAAATTCGCTAAAATTTAATTTATTGAAGATGGAAAAAAGTAACAAGTTTCAACGAAAACATTAATAGAGTACAACAACTACAAACAAATGTTTAAAGACAGCAAGTGTTTGTCCGTTGCTATAAAACTGCATTTTTGTATGCATTTAATGATTGTTGATGCTTTTATAAAGAGAATAAAAGGAAGAAAGGCAATCTAATCATTTGTTGACTATGTACTCTTACATGCATACTTCAGTTGGTCTTAATTCTAAATATTAGAAAATCAAAACCAGTTGAAAGTTTTATATTCTGATTGCACTATTGTGAACTTTTTTTATTATTATTTATGTACCTGAATGCATATGTATGTATGTAGCTGTGTGCGTACATAATATACAAATGTACTTTATTTTTATTGTGAAAAGTGTGATAATTTGTATCCGGTGAATTGTAAGGGTTGTCGCTATACAAATACAAATATACATACATACATAAGTAGCTTTATTAATAAATATGTACATATGTATGTATGTATATTTTGTACAGAAAAAAATTCATAAGTACATACACACATATTTACAAAGGTATTCTAATTAGTACGTACACAAACAACTATGCTTCAAAAGTATACCAAAGTATATGAGCTTTTCCTCTCCTTAAGTTATAAAAGACATAACAGTAGCGCCACGATTTCGTGAATAAATGTTTTAGACACCTAAAAGTTTTGTCAAAATCGTTTGTATGTCCTCGTAATGTCTGTCCATAACAAAAAGCCAATTTTTATTTTAATAAATATATGTATTTATTTATTTTAAACATTGTGTCTTATTAAGTAAATATGTATTTAAATTTATATATACATATATATTTATACATACATATACATATGTATATGTATATGTATATATTATATTTTTTACAATCACATTTTAACTGCTTCTTATTTTTACTTAGCATTCTTAATAACAATCTGTAAATATTTTAGAGTTTTAGGTATGTATAATATTGTAGTTATAATAAGATTAGAAATATTATATACATACATAGAGAACCTCAACTAAAGTACAGCTCTCGTAATTAATTAAAGTTTAGAAGCCCAAGTTAAGGACAAATAATTATATATTGTATAAACGGATTGGATTTTTTAGTGTCCTGCTATTCAAGGATTTGATTACAGTCATGTAATAGAAACACATATACATACATACACTCCTACATATGTAATGAAAATAATATTTCAATCTATATGAAGTAATTTTATTTTTTAAAAAAATCCCAAGAAGTACAGAAGAAAATCGAATGAATAAAAAAGACATGTGGCACTGGGGGACTGCCTCGGTAAAGCTATTGCTCAGCATTTTTTTTATCAACTTATGCAATAATATTATTACGTTTTGTTTAATAACTCCTTTGTTATTCTGGCAATACTGTATGTTAATGATATCAATATGATATCAAATGTTAATGTTAATCAATAGCATACTTAAGCTACGTTCACATTTATCAAATATTTGTCGAAAAAAACGTAACCAAGAAAAAAACTAATAATTTATTTCCTTTAATTCCAATATTTGTTCAATTTTGGGTTCGAATTTTTTAAAAACTGTATAAAAATACTCTTTTGGAGAAGAATTAATTTTATTTTGTAATATAAAAATCCTTTTAAATGACACTATCCCTAAGCAAAACTATTGGTTACGTTTTTTTGGGCAAATATTTGATAAATGTGAACGTAGCTTTAGGGCGATTTAAATACTTAACAACACAAAAGACTTAAGAAACAAACTTAGTGTCAGCATTTTTCGTTTCAAAAACAAAAGACTTAAGAAACAAACGTTTAAAAATTTCTTGATTCGGTCGCCTCAAAGCCTGCGATAGAAGCTATGCAATAGCTTAATAATTACTATATTATAATATATCGTATGTACTCGTATCACTTTAAGTAGGGAAATTCATTTGTGGAAACTATACAAATTTTTGCATTATTATTTCATAGTACGAATCTAAAAATTACGCACAAAGAAAGTCACAAACAGTCACAATCGATATTGTTTAAAATGTTTTTTATTTCATAAACTAAATTTTTTATCGAATTTCTAACGCCCATAATAATTTAGGCCCTAATTTTGTAAAACGCATCACCGAAGGTATTTTTATATGGAAAACAAAAACAAAAATTCAAATATTTAAAAATTTTGTTCATTGTTGGAATTAAAAATTTTGTTTAGCACTGGCTAAACATATATTAAAGTATTTTTAGTTTTAAGATTTGAAAAACTTATTGATGTTTCAATATATAATTGAAGATTCAATAAGGGGCTGTGCACATATTACGTAACGCTGTTTTCGGACATTTTGTACCCCCCCCCCCCCCGGCCCTTCGTAACGCTTTTTACTGATTTTTCAGTGCAAAATTTCCAATCCGTAACAAATCTTTAACCCCCCCCGCCGGAAGCGTTACGTAATATGTGCACAGGCCCTAAATAATAAAACTACCACAAAAAAAAAATATATATATATAAACGACACTTGGTGATGTGTTTTACAAAATTAGGGCCTTAATTTCCATTGCGGCCTTCTATAGCTGCTAATGGAACGAAAAACCATGTAACTGAGAAATATTAAAATGAGAACATAAATTTACGACTGCATCTGTAATTGACAAACATCACATCAATGTTTCTGCAGAAAATTTAATTAATTTATTTTTTTTAAATCTCACATAAGGGTAGAGCTGCAGCAAGTTCTCAACTTGTAGTTATTGATAAATTGCAACTCTAAATGATTTTATGTAATTGCATTCTCTTATCTCTTCTTTGAATCAGAAAATATTTGAATATAATTTCGAAAAAACGTTCGAAATACATCAGACGTTTTGTTCGCAGCAAGAAATATCTTGACAAAAATTTAGTTCAATCATAGTGATAACGATCTGATTTAATTTAGAAAAAACATGAATCATTTTTACATAAGCATATCATTATTGGAGATCATGGGTTTGTGAGGGAGTTTAAATAAATTGCTCTTCATTTAAATGAACAAATTGTACCCATGTATTTCATGGATTGACAATTGATAAGTCGGTATTAAACCAGTTCTTGTTCCCTGATTTAAAAGGTTTATTTTGAATGTTAATTTTAATCATTTTAATAATGCCGAATTTGTTCGAATTTAGGAAACCGTAATGATTAAAATATAAAATTATTTAAAATAACTTGAGTGGACTTATACTGGTTAAAGACTGTAGTAAGACGCATTCACTTGATTTACGTTAACACGCGTTGAAAAGAAAATGGTAGTGCTATAGAATGAAAATCAGGGTAATGAAGAAGTTTCGTTATTAAATTATTTTGTACTTTAAAGACAAGGAGCTTTCCTTTTAAAATATTATGTAAATATACTAATTACATGTTTTAGGTATGTATGTACGAGTATGTATGTATATATGTTTGTATGTATGGATATAGAATGTAAATAATTATGGATTTTTATTTCTTAAATATGAATGCATGTTTGTATTATGTATAATTTAACAACTTCCTTTTTTTTGTTTGTTTTCGTTTTTGGCAATTGTAATAACAATACTGGCATAAACTTTTTCGCCTTCATTTTGCTTGAGATCTTGGAACAATTATTTTAATATTTCCAAGAAGTTTTGTTTAAATGACGATGATCAATCAGCTCTGACGATTCCAATTGTTCGACTAATTTTATCAGCTACACTTCTTCGTAACTACGACACTTGGGTACAGGGCCAGACCAATTACCATCCGGTTGACATTTTGGACGCTCTGGTGGTCCATTTTCACTATACTGCACGTATCCTGGTCTACATTGGACGCTAATGTAATCACCAGAGTCGTAGCTAAATTTCAATGGCGCTAATAAGCCGTTAGGTGGATCGCCAGGATATGGGCATTGGGATTTACCTAAATCAAAAAACGTATGACATTAGAATTGAAATATTCTATGCCTTAAGTCCCATGTACAACTCGGTTCGAAATGACTTGATATTTAACCATTTCACGCGCAAAACTATTTAATTTTTAGGAATTTAAAAGTATAATATTTCATATAATAATGTGTTTTCAATATAAATTCATAAGTATGTAAGTATGTGCATATGTATGTATGTATGTATGTAAATATGTCAATGAAGCGATATGCTTGTACATTGAAAAATTGTAACATCAAAAATCATTTTAATGATAGAAAAAGAAGATTAAAATCATAATTTATAATCAAGTAAATAATAAACGTTTTCAATTACCAGTAACAAAATTTAATTATAATTTTATATCGTGCAGTGCTACCAACCTCACAAAATTAATTGAAATTTTTCCATTCGCGTACTTTTTTGGGCAAAAGTAAAATTGAAAATTTGTAAAATTTAGTATTCTACTTTGTAATTTAACTTTTTTTGTTGTTTTTACTCTATATTAGGGATATTCACATATTACTGTGACCCTTGTTATTAGGGTTTGTAGCTCGTTCCCAAGCTGAATTAATATTTCTTTTTATATTATTACGAATAAACGTAATTATTATTCGAACTTATATTGATGTACTTATGAAAAGTAATTTTATCAGGCTCAAGTTCAGTTTTCTTGAATTAATGAAAATTCAAATTACTAAGAGTTTTTTTATCCAATCAGTTTAGCAGAACGTATAAAATTGTAAAGCTGGACAATTGAACGCTGATGAGAGGTGTAGCGGCCTTGAAATCGGTACTGATACGTTCTGCTAAACTGATTGGATAATAATATTTTTCAACATAAAAAAAAAATAACTCTTAGAAATTTTAAATTTATTTTAACTGTAGTCCGGACGATCCACTAGTACGGACAATAGCTGAAACTATATCTGTCCGGATTAGGGAGTTTGTACATAATACATACATATTGATATGTATGTATAAAATCTTATACAAATGTATGTATGGATGTACATACATAAGTATATGCATTTGATTGATGAGCTTGATGTCAATTGTTTCTACACAAAGAAATATATTTTAAAGTTCTAAAAATTAACTTTCGATCAAGATAAATGGGATATTAATCGACTGAGATAGCAGCACCGATAATAATTAATTTGGATTAGTTCAAACCGTGTTGTATACGAGAATGAGGTGATCGTTATAGAATGCTAAGAAATAGATATATATACATATGTACATGTGTATGTATTTACGTATTTATGTATATGTTTCTTAACTAGTTTTTTTAATACACATTAGACTGGCTAAGGAGTATATGTATGTATGTATGTATATAATTTTGCTGATGCTACATTTTTTATGTCTCAAAGAATCTCCGTGCAGATTATTTCCTTTTCTGAAATGCCTTTGAGATAGAAAAATTTCGCCTAGCCATGATATTCTTTGATATACACATTTTACATGTGTCAACCTTCATAATATCCATGAATATTATTTCCAAGTATGTGTAAGACTTCTTCCAGAAAATATGTAAGAAATTTATCACTGTAAAGTTTATCTCTACAATTCTGTCTCGGCCACTAAATCGGGTAATATTTAAAACTAGCTGATCCCGGTGTACTTCGCTACCCCCTCGTTATAAAATAAAATTAAAAGTTTTTATATATTCTATTGTGAAAATTTAATGACCATCGGTCCAATAGTTAAGACTATATTAAGATTTTTTATTTTCCTATAAAGGGGCGTGGTCCCACTCACTTTTCTCCTAGTACGTATTCCTAATTATGTCAATACTATATGTACCAAATATCATCGGCGTAGGTCAAAAAATGCCCAAAATATGGCGATTTCAATTTTTGGGTTATATGGGAGCTGCCACGCCCACTTGTCCGATAACGCCCATTTTTGTCCTGATTACTCACATTAGTAACATATGAACTATTGCAATGTTTCAAAACTCTTGCTATCACAATAGTCAAGATATATGATGTTATTCAATTTATGTGGGAGGGGCTACGCCCACTTGAAATATTAAAAGCCTAAAACCATCCTCTATAAATTCCCTTTTGAATGACACCAGTTTGGGTCAAATCGGTTGGATAGTTTCCGAGTCTATAGCGAACATGGGTACAAACATTTTTTGTATTTTATATATATAGATAAGTATTAAAATTATATACATACATATTTATGTATGTATGTATGTATGTGTTGACCGATTTGTCTGAATTTTTAAAGGAATATTTTCTTTAACTGCTGACACGCGGACAACTTTGTGAAACTAATGATTTTAACCAATTTAAATATGTACATATGTAATTTTGACCAGTCTAATGTATATATACATATACATACATGTATGTATAGAGAGATTTTCTAAAATGATAATAGTAGATTGTGAGTGTGTGTATACATATTAGGAATAGCGATGACAATGATATTCATACATGTCTAACTTACATACATACTCTCTTTCTCTCATTTTATTTTATTTTAAGGATCTATTAACGACTGAGCACTTGCACATTCACTGAGGGATTGGTGTGCTATCAGTTGTTGCTGTTGCATATGTAGTATGTATGAATATGTTTTTAGTAGTTCTACTTACAGAATGGTGGAGGATGTGACCACAAACCACTTTCTGTGCATATGATACTTGGCTCACCAACAAGCGTATGACCATCATTGCAACTGAAAGTGATTAAAGCGCCCACTGTTAGACGCCGCTGATTTATATTTGTACCACCGATACGACCATTTAATGGTGCAACGGGTGTTGGACATTGAATTGCTATTTTTGTATCCAGGAAAGTTATAAAAAAGTAGATATAGAATAATAAATATATTGTACATACATAATTAAAATAAGAAAAAAAGATTAGAGAATGTGCGTCGAAACTAACCTCTACATCTTGGGACTGGACCACTCCACACGCCCGTCGGATCACATTCCAAACCCGGTGGACCGGTCAATTTGAAACCCCACTGGCATTTGAACACCGCCCGCCCCCAAGCAGATGTATTTAATTCGACTAAACTTAAGTGCGGATCATCTAAAATCAAACGTGGACATTGTACAGCTTGACAAGTTGGCGGTGGCGATGACCAATTACCGGAAGCTAAACAAGTCGCATTGGCAATGCCATCCACTCGGAATCCTGGTGGACAACGATACATTGCACGCTGACCAAGCTTATCGCCTTCCAATCGTAAGCTGAGCGGTAACGCCGGTTCTGGAAGCTGCGGGCAAGTGGAAGTGGCCATTACAATAGCAACGCTATTTGTAAGTCCGCGTGGCGAAGTGCAAGTAAATGTTCCCGAGTCCCCATTTCCTATATTTTTAATTGTTAATCGGTACCGAAAGTTTTTATCCTCATTGCTCCATCCTAAACGGTTTGCAAAAGTGCTTAAGAAATCTTGATGATTTTAAAAGATTCTCATTTTAAGTTTACCTGTTTCGTACTGCATGTACCAACTGGTCCAACTCCAATCAGGAATGCCTCTTGTTCGAGGATAAATACAGTCGAGAATTATTGAACTATTTGGTAAAACAGCTAGAACTCCAGATGGCTCAAATGATCCTGAACCATTAAGTATTCTATATTTTATTGATGGAGCGCTGTCATCCGAAAAATTTGTTAGTAAAGTTGTTGGCACACACGATGGCATACGTGGAGCCCACAGTCCATTTGAACATAAAACTCTTGATTCGCCCAATAGTTTGTACATACCCAGATCCTTACATCTTGCCTGCAGCGAATGGCCATGAGGCAGATCCCAGCCCACATTCTAGTAAAAATCATTTTTTAACGCCAGTAAAATTATCGATCGCATTTCGATGATATCAAGTGATTCATAATATTTGGATGATATGAATTCATTTGTTTATTTTATTTGAATTTGATTTGATTTGATTTGATTTTAGATTCGAGCATAAGTTCATATGGATGTATGCATGTATGCATATATGTATGTATGCACATGCATATGCACATATGGATGCATGTGTGTGGTGATTGATATTATTTTATTATTTCAATTCATATACCGTGCGTTAGAATGCATTTGTGCGTATGATGGTTGTTAGTTAGTAGATTGGTTAGATATCATAATATAATCATGTACATACATATGTATGTATATAAAATTATGCATAAAGAGAAACACAAATACATAGAATGTTAACAAAATTTCAGAGACGAAGACACATTTGTGTACACATGTATAGATTTAGACCAATGGATCCAAGAGAACAAATATAGAAAGAAACCAAGATAAAGGAGAAAAATGCAAAGTAAATTAAGGATTCTACATGTATGACGGACGGTTCAGCGTGCAAATAATTTTTTTTTTTTTTTGCGTTAGTGACTAGATTAGAAAATAGTGAGATTTTACAAAACACAAGTCCATATTCAGCCAGCTAATAGAATCCAATACGAATTGGGTTTGAAACAGCAAGAAAACAAAAAACGGCTTGTGTGTGATTTTTAAAAAATTTCTATTCAAAAACGAAATTAAGTGTCCATGAACTAGAACTCCGAAATTGTCTCCATTATCAGTATCCTCCGATCGTTAAATATGTATGTATGGATTTGTTTTTTGTTAATTTGAACGAAAAGTTGCATTTTCCTAAAAAAAAAATTCATAATTTGAATTCAATTCTGTTTCCAATCCAATTCCGTACGAATTCTATGAACAGGCACATTATGTTCTTCTCTTATTTTAGTATGTACGATACCGTTGCGTGTTGTAAGTATGGATGTGGCATAGATGTACTAAAGTTTTCAGAATGTAGTGTGCAGACAGTTAAAACAGTGGCATTTATCGAGTTTTTATATTATCATACTCCATCAGAACCTTATCCTTACCTTAAGTATAGAGTTTTTTAAAAAATATAAACAATTTTTGTTTTAATCATCTCCATCCAAATTAAACTGGTGAATGAAACATTAATTTCTTAAATTGAGATATATTCCTGAGACCTGATTATTCGTTAATAAACATTAATTTGAATACAATTTTGTATCTAACGCTTCTGTGTAGGTCTAAAAAAACTGAATGCAATGATGATTCATTTTTGAAGAAGGAAGAATATCAAGTACATACGAGTAAGACTTAAGTAACGGACAATTTAAACTTTAAAGTCTAATGATGCGTTAAGTTTATAACGGAAATTTAAATTTCTTTGTATATATTTCTATTTTTGGTTAAAGGCCGTGCTTCACTATCCTACACAATCGTACGATTCATTCACAGGAAAATCTTGCAAAAATCTGACCGACTTTAAAAAATCGTTTCAAAATGGTGTTGTAGGTGCCACACTATCATAAAAATCTCATGCCAAAACATCTGGTTGACAATAAATACTCCTCTGATCGCATGAAAACTATCATTTTATGAAAATTTTCATAAAATTTTACAAATCGCACGACTTGCCAAAAAATCTGTCACACAGATGCATTTTTAGTCCACACTACTATACATTTTTAGCACACATGTCATATTTTGCAAATCGCGCGACTGTGTAGGATAGTGCGGCACGGCCTTAAGCGGTAAGTAACGCTTAAGTATTGCAAGTACGGCATATATGCCGTGTTTTGATTTCTGTTAGTTTTTCATGAACATGCAAATGCCGACACTCGTTTAAGTAGTGGGAGTATCGCATTAATTGGAAAAATTTTTAATTACACGTTTCCTCAATTTATTCTAGATATTCTCTCAATTCATTTTTTTCAAATGGTTTTATATGATGTGTCCACCAAGCAGATTTTTACCACATGATTTTCGATAACTCCTAGAGCATACATACGAGTACATTGCATTCGCACAACCAAGTGCAATTTTCAGCATTTTTAAGCCCCGCCCAAGCAAAAGTAATGGGAATAAATGCTAACAAACATACCCTACACTACTTCAAAGTACGTTTAAATAAACAACTTTAACATGGCGATGTCATTGGAGGCAAGTAGTTACTTACTTACTGATCTTCCCACAGTGAAAAGTAACAACTTATTAATTTCAATATTTAGAATTTATTGAATATTCAAAACATAATAAAAATTAGAAGAGCATTGAACACGTGCCAAAATTTATTATATGGCACGTGTTTTACTTACTGGTGCACCCTACTATTGTGTTTAATTGTTCAACTCGCATGCAAATAACAAAAATCCAATTTGCAAATGGCTGAAGATGTGAATGATAAGCACAGACACATTACTACTGCGCTACTAGTAAGTGGTTGCTTATTAGTAAGTGGTTAATGAAACGTATGTTGTTGGATAATTGCAACAACACATTACAAAGTTTTTGCTGGTCCAGTTTTAGTTTTTTATGTTTAAAAAATTTTAATCAATACTTATTTTCTTTGGAGCATCAAGTAGTTTTTTTTATTAGTTGTCTGCTAAAAAAAATAATTAAACGCCACTGTTTTGATGAAGAATGGCGCATTTTTTTTTCTGATATAATAATTTTGATATTTTAAATTTATTTGAAAACAAAAGCAGCAATGATTGTTATCAACATATCAAATATAACGAACTACAAAAGAATGCTATTTAATACTCTATGGATATGAATGTAAGAAAAAGATTTAGTGATAATTGAAAAAAAAAAAAATAGAAGGAATTGAGATTTTTTTAAAGGTCCTAATCACTGCTTGTGTGTGAAGTTTGAAAAGGACCTTAAGATTACAACTCACAATTTGTGTATTAGAAATTAAATTCGATTTGACCGTACGATAACGACGAGCACGGGTGATGGGGTTCTGTAAAAAAATTTTAAAAGAAAAGAAAAAAAATAAAAAAACGAAATCAAATTATACAATTTTATTTTCGTTTTAGAAATATCGGCCACTTGTTGATCAAGAAATTAATTGCTACGTGTGAGAGTGTATGTACATACATATACATAGGTATGTGACTCTACTACAACTACAATAGTTTAGAATTGTAAAGAGAAAATTTTAAATAAATATAAAAAAAATTAATAAAAAATAAATCAGTTGCTTTTCTGTTTGATGTTTAGTTGTTTGATAGGCATTTTGGCGAATCCATCTACATATTTTAATTTTTTTTTATGGATAAAAATAAGTGTCAATGTCATTGTCAAAACGAATTCGTTATCTTGTGTGAAATTCGCTTTTCTAATGTGCTGTACGTATGTATGTGTATAGAATAAAATGTCATACATGATGTATGCATTAATTAATTAACATTCGTTTAAGTGCATATTTGTGTTAGTATGTATGTACATATACATACATACAAATAAGTGACAGTGCATTCGTATATATACTTATATTTTTTTAAATTTTTTTTTTAAATGGGATAGAAGATTTCTCTTTTCTTGATTTGTTTGATGGGAGGTTGGAATATTTCATAATAAAAGAGACATACATACATTGAGATATAAATAAAGTTTTATTACACATACATACACAGTTATATGACTTACCACTGAAATATTACGATAACTCAACAATAAATATGGCGGTATTCTTTGAACGTGGCATGATTTGTATAACGGTTGAAATTTCACATTTCCATTCTCATCTAAAACAAGGTTTCCATTATTATATTTTCATACAGAATTTTTAAAAGGTAAAATAACGAATGAGTAGAATACGATCAACAAATAAAATACATATAAATATTTATTTATGTTGCATATGTATATGTATGTATGTATTTAATGTAGCTGTTCAAAAAAAAATATAAATACAAAATAGTTGCATGAGAAAATCAAAAAAAAAAAGTTGTTTAGTGATTTTTGCTTCAAGAAATATCATTTTATTGCAATTAAACACTATTTGTTGCTACAATTAATAATTAATTATGTAATTTTGTTATGTTGCTTGTGTTTCTACATTTGTATTTGTTTATTTATATACTAAGAAGCATTACATTATTTGTGCGTGGTTTTTTTTATAGTTTTGCTAGAAAATTTTATAAAATTTTTCATGGTTTTTTCTTTCTCTTTTTTCATTCAGAACATTCATAAAAAGTGTTTTACCAATATGAATTAAATATGTATGTTCTTGTATGTATGTATGTAAATATCATTATTATTGTGTAGGTATAATTAAATAATAAAAGAGTGCTTATTGTTTTTGTGACAAATATTTATTAATAAACTTGCAAATTGGCGGTACGATTTGTTGAATCAATAAAAAATATTTTTTTTATTACTAAATGTATGTGAATAATGTGTTTTTATATATTTAGGTACATATACACACATACAAATGTGTGTATGTAAATATGTAGTATGTTGTATATTTGTTGTTTGAATGAAAATAATCCGTGGTGTTTTTGAATCAGATAGAGATAGAGAGAGAGAGATAGATGTGCTAAATGATGTGGATGTTGTGTTCACTTACCCTCCTCATTTGTAGCACAAAGTGGACCCACCCATTTGCCTTTAATACATCGTATTTTACACAGACGTCTGTCACCCAATGGACCTATTTCTCCAGGGAAACGTATTTCTGAAACTTCTGTAAATTGCTGCTGAATATCGATTTCATCTTCTTCTTCATCTTCTTCGTCCGACTCCCCTTCGTCAGTGTGCACAGGATAATGTGTACCCTCTTCATCAAAAACACCTTCAGAGAATATGAAAATTGATAAACTTTTATTAGTTCGAACATTCAAAATGTTTCGACAGCAGAGTGTCTCCAAAAAAGTTATTTGTGTAAATAATTAATAGTATAATTTATTAAAAATAAATCGTTTGCATAATCTACAAAAAAAAAAAAAAAAAAAAACAAACAGAATAATGAAAAATTTGAAAAACAAACCTTTATCTTTGCGACTTGTTGATTTTGAACTGGAATCGCCACCACCCTTGGGACGACTAAGAGCGCCGGTGGTTTTGCCTGACTTACGCTTAATGCGTTGAAATGCATCACTTTGACTCATATTTGAGTACATTTTGGCATCATCCTCAACCTCTGTAGTTTGTTCCAATGGTGGTACGGTTTCATTGCCTTTATATTTATTATTTCCAATATATTTTAATGATAAAATGTTATCATTATTTTCGTAACGGTATTCGTCATCTATTGCATCACGTCTTTTGCGGGCATTCGGGGTATTTGAAGTTGTCTTTTGATTGCCATGTTGATAATATTGAATTTCTTTTATCTCATGACTATCGCCGCGACGTCTGTGATGATTTTTTATAGATTGTTTGAGTTTTGGCTTTTCTTCTAGACCTGTGCGTTTTTTCGTCACTGCTTCTTTACGTTTCAAACAGTGCAATTGACTTTCAGTGCAATTTGAGTTTTTCGGTTTCTTAACTTTTTGCTTCATCTTGTACAATTTTAGCTTAAGGTGTTCGTTTGGAGATCGAGACTTGAGTATATCGTCGATGTGTATGTAATAAACATCACCTTCTGCAGCTAATTTGCCGCCACTCCATTTGTCTGTATCTGGGGATGCATCAGGGTCATGGTGTATTACTTGTCGCTTATAGCGACTACCTCTGCCACGTGTTTGGCCATTTTCATTTTCAATACGTCTACGCCTTCCTGATCCTGAGCGTCGATTCTTGTCATCCATTTTATTTTGACCATTTTTCTTTTTCGGTACTCCATCGGTGTCAGTGAACTCTTCAGTATCACCGTCGTGATCGCCATCATCATCGTCGATTTCATCATTTTGTTCATCATTGGCAGCCATATCGTTAGCATGATAGCCAGTAGCTGTTCGTTGATCATTGATATTGACCTGATAGGGATTCACAATGCCACCCATTTGATTGCCGTTGTGACGTCCTGTCAGATCAATATTGATCCTTTCAACATATTCCATATCACCCGTTGTTAAATCATCTGGTGGATAAACTTGTGTTGTAATAAATTTAGCATAAGGCTGCTGGGTGGTTGTCTCCGGCTTAATTACAGTAAATCGAATATCCGGAGCTTTACATCCGGGTGATGCATCTGAAAAGTATTTTGTAAAAATTTCAAGAAAATCAATTTATCGAAAATTTAAATGGCTCATAATTTTATTTTTATAATTGTATATTTTTATAATTGAAAAACATAATTTCAGTGGTTCGTCGTATGTTGCATTTTGACACCGAAATCAATTTACCTGATTTATGGAAGTGTACTCTGAGTCTATAGTAAGTACTCTTTTGAGGGTCTTGAGAGGTCTTATTATTTGCGAATGTTGCGAAGTAAAACGTTTTTCTTGCAAAAAAAAAATGTATTTTATCCAGAGTGTCATGGAATTTTCAAACTGCCCTCGTACACAGAATTGTCAAGAGGTCAAAATAAATATTTCATCTCAATAATTCTGTTTCATACTGAGCTATTGAGTTAGTCACATTTTTGATATAAAGTAGTCTCATAGAATAGAATTTAGTTCACGAGTATGTAAATCTTTTTCTCAATTTTTGGTGTTGTACAGTGTAATTAATTAGCAATTCGGAGTTGTTATTAATTAATTTAAAGCTATTAAGGTATTTTATAAATGTATAAATATCTAATCGGACTCACCTGGCTCTGGTGTAGTAGTCTGCGGTTGTTCAGTTTCAACATTTGCCGATGTCTTGTCCAAAAATACAACAACCATGATTAGAAGGAATAGAAACGTCCACATCGGCTTGTGACGCATATCTTGTAAATGGTTATAGGGAACTTGTAAAATTAACATTTTTTCTTATACTGATTTAAAGTATTTCCCGATCAGTTATCCAAAATTTCTGAAAAGATTTGCATTTAATGTTGTTTTTCTCATTGCCATAAAATTATCGATTTAATATGATTTTGAGAGATATAATCGATACGCAAGAGACCTAAGCCAGAACAACAACGTTCTTCGCCAACAATTCGTTTAGTACACGCATCCTATACAATAACAGAATACAAAATCTTTTTTTTCTCTTGTATTTGCATGCGTATATTTTAATGCAGATTTTACAAATTTTATAAAATGGAATACGTATTAAAAATGCTGTCGCTAGCAAAAATGAAAGCAAAAGGATTCTGCAGCATAATAATTATATAAAACGGATAATCTCATCGACACACTCACTTAATCCATACATACATACGAGTATGTATGTGCATCCACTCACACCATTATAAACGCACATACAAATTTGTACCACATATGTGTTCTTTATCTGCTGCATAGATTTATTAATTCAACAAGCGGGATTAGAAACTTTATTTTTTAATTTAAATTTAAAAATTTTTATCATATTTGTTCGGATTAAGCTGTGCAACTTTTGGGTGTCTATATTTATTCTACGTATTATTTGAACACTGAATTGTTTTTATGATTACAAAAACCAAATTTTGTTAAAAGATTACAATCATTGATTTTTTTTTCTTAATATTTAAATAAGAAAACATTGTCATCAGGGAATGATTTTGATTGTGCGAGTCAACCGTCAATCACAATTTAAGCATAAAATATTATTTTTCATAACTTTGTTTTAAAAATTATTTCATAAAACAAAATTTCTCTACACCAATTTAATGTATGATATTTAATTCGAGTATAGATTATGTATGTATGTATGTATGTATGTATGTTTGTATAAATGCATGTATATGGATGGATATACATAATATGTGCGTCTTTAAATCATATTTATTTATTATCTTGGATTTTGTTAATTTAATTATTCCACTTTTCCTTCAGATTATTATTAATAATAATATTTTGTAGATTTCATAAAATCTATAAAGTATTATTTATCCCAAATAATGATGTATTGAAATATTCAATAAAATTTTTTAAATAATTATGTTATATACTATATATGTATATATGTATGTATGTATGTATGTATATTATTTTTCACTAAAGTATTATTTTGAACCTTTTAATAACTTTACACCGTTGTAAACGTCTTAAGAGTTCGAAGCTTAAAAAGGAACTAAAGTTTTTTAGGATTCTCTTACACTATTTATATAAATACGCACGTAAATATATATTTTCGTTGAATTATTTCTCATTCGTCAGGTCCTGCGTTTTAAGAACGAACAAATATTTCTCGTTTATCCCATCTTAATTTGTTATGAGTTTTGATTGTTTTGGCCGGCTTTCTAATCTATTTATTTATTTTTCTTTATCAAGAAATGATGCCGTGCTTGTGCCATGTGCCATGTGCTTTTCGCTATTTTTTTTGTTGTTATCTTGAACTCGGCATTGTATTATTGAAACAAAAGGCGCCAAAAATTGCTCATTTTGTTGGTGGGGATGCATGTCTTGTCAATAAGTGTACGTAAATAGATATACAATTATGTATGTAGTATGTGCATTCGAGTGACTCAAATTGTATGAAGATGGGAAAAGTTTTTGTGCTAAAAATCTTAAATATAAGATTGGTTTGTTTTATGAGGAATCTTAAAATATATGACGCCAGACATACCTATCTATTATGGAGATTTCAGAAACCGAATATCACGATTAACATTCCTAATGTACATACATACATATGTATGTATGTACGAGTATGTGCCCAGGTCAACAGCAAAAACGGTCTTGAATAAGCACTATATAGATTTGATGCATGATGGATACCTAAGGTGCTGTGCACATATTACGTAACGCTGTTTTCAGAGATTTTATAGCCCCCCCCCCCTCTTCGTAACGCTTTTTACTAATTTTTCAGTGCAAAATTTCCAATCCGTAACAAATCTTTAACCCCCCCCCCCCCATGGATAAGTTTTTTTTAAATTTTTTTTCTAAAATTTGAGATTTTTGAAGGGGCTGATTTACCAGTTTTATCATAACTATGGAACGACTTGTTCAATTTAGTCACAAAACATGAAATGAAATTACCTTTAAGCCATGCTAATATAATTTTTTTTATAAACTCAACGGTTTCGGAATTATTTAGACTGCAATGATTAAAAATAATTTTTTATTATGCAAAAATTGGTAAATTTTTATTCCTAAAATATATATATAAAAATTCGAAAATTGCAAAAACTTCATATTTTTATTACATGATTAGAAAGGTATGTATATTCCAAATAAAATAAACTTTAATTCATGAAAATCGATGCATAAATGTTTATTTTATTCAGTATACAGTGAAATTAACCGATTTTAAGATATGACCACGTATGTACATATTAGTTATATTATATTATTATACATGTGACGCGCAAAATAGAAAGGGCCCTAAGGGTAAAAACCGGTTTTGTTCAGGAGAGCCATTTTAAAGATTTAAATACGTGTATCTTTGGTGTACCATCACTTTCATAAAACGCGCATATCTCTGGCAGGGAACATGGGATCGGTCTCATTCGATGCTCAGATGTTGTCCACATCAAAAAAAAAAAAGTGAAAATTGATTTTTTACCCTTAGGTCCCTTTCTCTATGCGCTGTCACATACACATATTTTCGATTTTGTTGACTTGTGTTATTATTAACAATATAAAACATTAGTTTTACCTCCACATTTTTATTAACACATAAATAGTAAATGATAAATTATCTTTAGGCAAATAAGCATATATTTTTATATAACATTAGATCGTTTCATACAAATTTACTTACATACATACAAAGATACATACATATTTCTTATGTACTATATGCAAAAGATTGCACTTGATTTGATTTCATATGAATAAAACTTAAAGTTGCCAAAACTACTCTAATGTGCAAAATCATCTCCTATATGCAAATTCATACACGAGTATATGCAAAATAAGATACTTGTAATGTAAATGTACAGACACACACACGCACACACACAAATGAACATCTGCATCTACAATTCCACATGTACATGAATAACATGTAGATACATCAGCATTGCCAGCGTTTAAAAAAACCCTAACCAATTTCAAAACGTTTTACGGAAAATATGTAAAATTAATTAAGGTTTTTCCACCGGACTAAAAAAATGATTTATCTGAAATTAAATCTGCACATTGTTTTGGTAGGTACATGTGTTGGTATGATGTATTCCACTCTGAAAAAAGATTATATTAAAATATGTACGAAAATCGAGGTTGAATCATTGATCATGATATTGAATTATCATATACGAGTATGATATAAACATTGAGGAGTAAAAAACCGTTACACACGATCGTTCTATTCTGTAAGAAAAATCCTGAAAGAAGGAAATAATATAATTCCTTAAACTATTCAGAATTGCAACAGAATAGCTAATTTATTAAGAATTATTGCATTCAAATTAATCTGACTAAATTGTCACATTTTGCAAACTAAAAGTATTTTCTCAAATCTACGACAAATAGATTTGCCCTACCATGCGATCCAAATTTGGTAGGAAACTACGAAAAACGGTAACGTTGACATACAGAAATACATATGAGTACATACATACATACATACATAATTATGTACATACATATATGCCTGTATATAATATGTATAGAAATGCAAAACAAGTTCAACATATAAATAACAGCACATCCTCTGAAGGTGGTGGATGGTTGTAAAAAAAAACAAAAACGGAGGAAAACACATGCTAAACGTATCTATAGCAGCAAATACATCGACATGATGGTATAAAATTGCGCAAGTGCATTAAAATTAATATTGTACAATAATATTTGAGAGACGGCAGCTTTTAAGCATCAAACTGTACAAGAAAATTTTATTGCTCCACGGAGGACATTTATCTGAAAAAGAAAACTCAGTTCTTTTTTGTTCTCGTTTGGAATCGCACTTATTAACGGTATAAATTCACAAAAGCAGATATTTAACATAAAATATCAATAGCAACAACAACAACAACAACAACTAAATGAAAAACTACAGCAGACATGCCAACAAACGCACACACAAATTGAAATTTACTTGTGTATCTAATGAAGTAAACGAAAAAAAAGTTAATCCCAAGACGCCTTAGTAAGCAAATTATAATTCGGTCGTTTATTATGCATCTTAAATTTGTTATTACGGATTTAATTTGCGATTTAAAATTTTAAAAAATGTATGAATACTCATATCCATACATACATAACTGCCTACATACGAGTACATGCATAGAACATGTGTGTATGCATTTGCAAAATATTACAACAACTAAATGAACTTTTATAGATATCGAATTGGTTTTGATTTTATTTTTTTTACCAAATATCAAGCAACATAGATACAGCAAAATACATAATAATGCTAAATTATACTAAACAAGTTTACAAGAAATGATCAAGTGATTATAAGTGGCGTTAATTAAAAGTTATATCTGCTGTCTGAAATAGAAATTCCGAAGGAAAAAATCGAATTATAAGAAGGATATTTAATTTTTTTTCGTTTTCTTATAAAAGATTACCACTACCACCACCCACCCTTAAGTGCCGCACTTCCGGCAACTATTCCAAACACACTCATATACGCGCACACACACACACATACACATACATGTACTACTCTCATCTCAATTCTCTCATAGCATAACTTCTTATTGTCCTTGCTCTTAATGTACATTTGCCGTTTGTGAGTGTGTTTGTGAAAAAGATATACTCGCATGTATGTATGTATATGGATTCACGTAAAGGAAACAAAACAAAACAAAAAACATAAAAGATAAAACGACAATAGCAATAACCGTAATTTTGTACATAAAAACAACTACAATACCATTTCTTGCATGGCTGTTATCGGAAATAGGGATCCGGAAGAAATGGTTTATTTCCAAGAAGTTGTGTATTTCTGTCTGGCAGAAAGATGTTTGAATATTTTTTCGGCAATAAAAAAGTAAATGCAGAAATAAAAAAAAAAAAAACAATAAGAAAACTAAGGAAATTGTGAAAATGGTAATAAACACTTTCAAAGTTTATATAATTTCATATAGTTTTCTCTCGTCGTATATTTTGATAAGTAAAATAATCTCTTTATGTACTTAGTTTCATAATATGCAGAGACACAAATCCATTCAGTTAAATTAAAGCATACATAAACATATTCACTTATATTTACTTAAATATATATTCACCAAAAATGCAAAACGACAAAATCTTATCTGATAACATAAGATAAATATAATGTAACAGAAAAAATAAGAAAACTGTTTGAAATGGACAACAGATTTCATAAATTCATGTGTCGTTTAAGAGAAATTGGACCTCTCCCAGGTTACATTTCAATTAAATCAATTTAATATTTTTAATATTAATTTGTGAAGTTTTTATTCGAACTGAGTGATGTTTAATCAAAGAAATTTTTAATTTTTCAGGCTTAAGTTCGTTTTCTCTAAATTTAATTTTATTATAAATTAAATTATTATTTAAATTAGAAAGAAAGACAAATCTAGTGGCTCTTAATACTTGAAACAGACAAAGAAAAAGTTTTTTGACTGCGCGGAGGGTTGAACTGACATCGATGTTTCGAGACTAACCACAATCTCATCATCAGAGTTGTCTAACTGTGTTTATACAGCTGTTTATACAATTAAAAAAAAAACAGCTGTATATATAAGCGCATTCCAAATAAAAAACCCCTAGAGTATTGGTAGCCGAAGGCTGCCACCTGGGAATGAAATAAGTGATACTAGAATAAAGCTCAACTTGAACAAGATAGACTTTGAAAAAACTATAGTAAAGTTCCAACCCATTAAAAATTATAAAAAGCTGTAGTGTAAAACTTACATTTAATTCAGCAGATTCAATTAATGTAGAGGATCTTTAACTGGTGTGATTGCAGCTGCCGTGGTGGCAGTGAGGTCTAAGCGGTAAACAACTCTGATGAGATTGCAGTTAGTCTCGAAACATCGATGTCAGTTCAATCCTCCGCGCAGTCAAAAAACTTTTTCTTTGTCTGGTTTCAAGTATTAAGATCCACTAGATTTGTCTTTCTTTCTAATTTAAATAATAATTTAATTTATAATAAAATTAAATTTAGAGAAAACGAACTTAAGCCTGAAAAATTAAATATTTTTAATAACATATAAAAGTATATTTTCTATTTGTACCATATTTTCAACACTCGCTATGGATCATAAAAATATAAAAAATTTTGCAACAGACTCATAATTAGCACCAAATTTGCTAATATTAATTTTTCACATCACTGCACATTCTAATAAAAAATTATTGTTTTTTTTTTTGGCAAAAAATCTTACTAAAAGTCCTAATAAATACTCATTAAAATGTTTACTTACTTTAATAATAATATTTGGTGCATATAAAGCAGAAAAAAAAGAAGTTTATAAAATTTGTTTTCTTGAAATAATAATAGTATTGAAAGACATTGATAGAAGCAAATAGAAATTTATATGTTGGACCATGTTGGTACCGTTACCACTATTTGGGTTTTCAACATTTCTTAATCAGTTCCATCAATTGGGTGCCGCTGTGGCTGATAGGTAGCAATGCTACCCTAGTAGTGCGGAGGTTGTCGGTTCGATTCCGACCAGGTGGGTGTTTCCTGCGGACAAGCTAATCGCTTTGCGGGGTTGTGTTTGCTTAAAAAAAATATATATAAAAAAAAAATTTAAATATGAAATAGAACTGTTTCAAAAGAAATGGGACATTTACGATATATGGATAGTTTGTAATTTTGTTTTGTATATGGGTTTGAAATGGCTGGCATTTTTTTTTTTTTTTTTTTTTTTTGACAGTGTTCGTCCTTAATGACTTTTTCTTCTGTAGTTTTTTATTTTGCAATTTCCAATTTTGGGTGGCGATACGTATGAATGCATAATTTGTATACTTATCTTTGTTTGTATGTAAATATGTTTACTGCAGCATCAAAGTGCTTAATTCAAAAAAAACTTCAGAATAATAAACAAAAGAAAAATACTCGTACGTACTTCCATAGATTTTATTTATAAGAGCATTTTTAGGTTCAAGTAAAAGATTTTCTATTTTATTGTCAACGCATCATTTGAATGTTTTTATTTGAGGCACTTACTTTTTTTTAACTGATTCCATGGGACTTATTAATTGAAATATAAAAGAAGAGATTGCTGATATCTGTGATATGCTCGTACTTATATACACATACAAACATGTGTACACATGTACATATGTATGTACGTTATGTAAGTATATGAAAGTATATGTAATTTGTAAGTTTCATTTACAAACATTATATTATATTCTGATCAACCGTTGTAACTAAAAATTTTGTTTAGCATTGGCTAAACTTATATTTAATATTTTTGATTGATGTTTCAATTAATATTGAAGATTCAATAAATAATATATTTATCAAAAAAAAAAAAAAAATATTCTGATCGTCAGCATTTTAGGCAGCAAAAAAATAATATAAAATAAACTTGTTAAACTTCTCGCTATCACTCACCTCGGATTTAGTTCTTGTAGTGAGTTTTTCACGAGTCACTTTTCACTTTGCAAAGAAATATGAATAAAATATGATATGAACGTATTATGCCCGACTGTTATTATTTTTATTGATTGCATTTTTCTTAAAACTGCTTATAATTATTTGTGAGCAATTAGTATTCTAGTTAAAAGGATTTATATTTATATTAAACAAAATTTAAATTCAATGCTTTCAGTTGTTTCAGAAACTCAAATTTTCTATCCGTCCAACTATACAAAACCCCACCAACATACAAATAAACAAAAAAACTGTTAAGATGATATTTTGATTTTGATTCTAAACATATTAGTTTAGCCTAACGGAGAAAATATGATACAATAATAGCAAAAATATGTTTGGATCAAAAATAAAAACATGGATGGAAAACCATCTGGGAAGACCACGTAAAAAGAATAACAAAAATAAAAATGTCTCATCATCCGATCACATAATAAATGGTGAACAATATAAACAAAATCATGCAGCGACAGGTTTTACACTCTACAGTAGTAATGGCTGTTCATCACCCTCCAGAACGTACACAAACTCAAACAGTTCTAATGGCAATCATACAGCATGTAACAGCAGCGTTATTTCTAGCCCCAATAGGCGAAGAGAAGTATCACCAATACAAAATCATGTGAGTTGAATATTTCAAGCTCTCTTGTTTTTTTATATCCAGAACAACCTGGGCTCAGCAATAGCTATTTTCCTGTTAGATACATACAAATGCATGCATGTTTAAATGTTTTTTTATTATAATTTTTTTGTTTTAATTGAATAGTCTAATCGCATTCATAATCTTCATATTAAATTATAGACACAAAGTCGATATGGTTGGCAACCGCCAGACAGAGATGATATCATATCACCCAAGTCTGATAACTTTTTGTATGCCCCAAAGCATCTCAGCCAGCAATATTTGCGTAACCATCATACAGCTCCTAATACACGTGAAAATTCATCCGAAGACAATAAAGTTGTTTCGAAACAACACCAAAAACAACCACAGCAGCAGCAACATCAACTCAATTGTTCTACTTCATCGTTTTCTTCATTATCATGGTCCACTGGCTCTAAAGAGCCATCTATGCACTCCAATAGTATTCAAAACTCAAACATACTCTGTGTTACTGTCGCTGCTGCTACACTTACCACATCGACTCCATCAACAACCGAAATAAAATCACTTACAACTCTAGACCATAAACAACAACTCGATGAAGATCCAAACATCGTACATTACGAAGAAATTGATGAAATTGGAACTTTAATAAGACACCCGGAGAAGCTGTTGGATAATGTGGTTAATGAATTTGAAAGGCCAAAATCGGAACAGTTTCCAAAACATGCACAAGCTCCAGTTGCATTTTGGGATAATAAACTGACACAGGATGATGCTTCCACACGTTATGGGAGGCTATTGCCATCAAAGATGCCAAATCCTATAATAGTTAGCTTTCGAACTGGCAGTGAAGAATGTATACCGAAGAATAATAGTTCACAATTTATTACCTCTGGCCCACGGACGGATATGAAAAATTGTATTTTGTACTCACAAAATCGAAATGGTGTCAGAAGCAAATTGAGAGCAACTGGTGTGCAGCAGACCTCACAGCAAGGAAATCTATCCGCTCCTCAAGTC
The DNA here is from genome assembly GCA_947311025.1 of Lypha dubia. NCBI lineage: Eukaryota > Metazoa > Arthropoda > Insecta > Diptera > Tachinidae > Lypha > Lypha dubia. Next base: position 71,479,358 of record OX371264.1, on the reverse strand, counting down.
AGTCTGTCATCGCCAGAAAGCGCCTATTCGACTGGTTATTCAACAGATGGTACATCACCAGGTGCTGGATATACACCGCCCGAATATTACGTCAATATGCGTACTGGTACACATTATTTTCCAAAAAGTGTTAATTCATTGGCTGTTGAGGCCCAAAGGTATAAATTCGGGCTCAATAAAATTGAAGAAATGTCACCAATCGATCCGGTGGTAAGTTTAATCAGCACATACATACAAACATAATTTTTTAAATATTAATTTGTTCATGCGGTCTCCACGTTTAGCCGAAAACTTCATTTGCCCATCGTAATATGGAAGAAAAATATTCTGCTTTGGTCAAACAAAGCAACGTTCCAGAACCTTATGCAAAGTTGGCCGTTTTTCAAGATTGGGAAAGAAATGCAAACAAAAGTCCCTTATCCATACGGAATAGCATCGTTATACCAACGCTAAGTGGTTTCGAATGTAAGTCAATGCAAAAATAAAAGGATTACAATTATTGCCTATTTCTCTTTGTGATTTACTATCTTGGCAGCTCCATCACCAAGACAAAGATGTAGGATTCGTACAAATCCGTGGTATTCCACCACTGAAACATCCTCGTCAAGTTCTACAGTGAATCCATCTAAAATGCAACAACATCATCATCATCATTCAGGTGGTTCGCTTATGAACACATCACTTACATCCTCAATGACGTTCTCATCAACATCTTCACATTCAACATCAGCCTTGTCGACTATTCATCTAGATCAAGATTTTCAACGTTCTGTCTCTCCAGGCATTAGAAATACTACTTCAGGTCCAACAGACTTGAGTATAAACAAAAACAACAAGTAAGTGGCATGTTGTGGCATCGAAAATCGCAAAGTACTTTTTTATATGTGTGAACACAATTGTAATTAATGCAATTATGAATAATGGGTTTCAACATATTCCTTTTTATGTTTTTGCCAGCATAATGACATGTGTATCCTCAGAATCCTCATCCTCATTGACAGAAGTGGAGAATATGCAACGATGCTACACACCAAATACTATAAGACAAAAGCGTTCAATGCAATTGCAAAACAATCAGCATGCAGATCCTATGTCCACTTGCGACAAAAATAGTCAGGAGGCTCCTTTGGCTGCTGTAAGTGATGATGATGCAACATTGAATGAAATGATGGGAAAATTCGATGAAAGCTATATTTATGAGAAAGAGACTGACATATTGAGGTATGACATATTGAGTAATGATAATAATATTTTGTATTTCGTATTGTTTCCATTACAGTAGTGATTCTGATCCCACCGACTGTCCCACAGACATGGATACGGGACAAGATGCTGGTGATGAATGTGACACTGATGATTTATTAGATATAGATTTTATCGATACTCCTTCAATACAAGAAGTCTGTGAACACAAAAATAACCAAGTCAATTTAGGAAAATGCTATTACGTAAACGGAAGTCCTTTAATGGCAAACAGACAAACATCTGTTAGATTACAGAGACACACTTCAAGAAGTTTGAAGCAATCGAACGAACAAACAATAATTACGGCAGCAGCCAATAGTGCACAAAGAAGACGTAAACGTTTCCATAAGACACGCAAAAAGAGTTCAGAGAGCAGAGAGCATTGTGGATCTCCCTTACGTAGGCCGAGGGAGACACGTAGTGTAGGTGGAACACCCGTATGTCTACGAAAACGCATGGCAGTAAGCGAAAAGCAAAGGTGATTCTGAAAAGTGAAATTTTCGGTTTGTTTTCGACAACTTTGGACTAATTTTTAAATTGTCCCTCTTTTTTAGATTTAGTCATACTACACCCCATAGACTTTCCCACCGTTCAAGTTCCTTAGTCTTTGCGCGTGTCGGTGTTAGTTCTTTTATGACTGTTGCTGAAAGTGAGAGAGCATTATTGAAAGCAGATTTTGAAGCAGATGTTAAGTATCGGCAACTTATAATGGAAGCCGAATCCATATTGGTATCAATGAGAAACAGCGTACAAAGGTAAAGTTACATGTACATTTATATGTACATTTGTATATGCAATTGAGTTTTATTGGGACGAATTGCACGAATATGGTGATAATTTTTTATTATCTTCTCGTTTTGAATAAATCTAATATTTATTTCGTCTTAGCATTTCCCGAGAAACTCCGGTTGCTAGTCCACGCAGAATTAATCCTTTGGCCAATAAACGGGTAGAAATGATAAAAAATTGTGAAATCGAACCAAAAAGGGATTTTCAAAAACAGCAACAAAAGTCTCCTAAGAAACACGCCTTAAGTGAATTAAGCGAACAGGAATTAAACGCTGCTATTAACAAGCGCGTTGAGATTCTAAAATTGGAAACACAATCACCACCTGGAAGCCCAAAATTAAGCCCATGGAGTCCACGAAGAACGCATTTGACCAATTTCATTAATCAGAATACACCCTGCGAAGGAAATGTGAAGAAACTTTCAAACAATTCTACTTTAACTCAAAGAAGAAGCAGTAGTCCTGTCGCACCACCTTCACCAACCCAAAGACTATCTAAACTTCACTCGAATAATTTACGATCCACTCCTCGTATAAATAATTTACAACTTAGTGACTCCGATCAAGAATACAACAAAAAGATAACTATGTTGCCAAAATCTCAATGCGATGCTAAGATAAGAAAACCAAATTTTATACATCAACTGGAAGACAAGGGTCCTTCACTGGCTCTAAACTATTGCCCACAAAGTGAACCGCTAAAACGCAAGATCTATAAAAATCACCATAATGCATTTGACCACGGTATTTTAAAAAAAGGTAAGTATGCATGTATGTACTTATTTAAAAAAATTCCAACATTATATATGTACATATGTATATGTATGTAGATGTTATTTGCAACGGCAATCAGGAATTTTTTGAACAGCAGCTCAAAGCTTTTAATGCCGACAGCAGAGACTTTGCTATAAACAATCAAATGATCCAATTGAAATCGACTAGTCAAGATTTACACCATTCAGTATCATACGCTACAAAGACTGATGGGAACACCAGCACGGCATCCGACAAAGCTGCCTTAATACTCAACACAATTGAAGACTTAAAGAGGAATTTAGAACATCAAAGCATAGAGCTTAATGGAATCCATGAATCATAAAGTTGACCAATACATACATACATACATACATATAAATTTTCCACCATTTATTTTTTATGATACATATTTAACTTTCAAAGTTCAAGGTTCATGCAAAAAGCTTTCATAATTATCTTTTTTGTTTTTGTTTTTTGAACATGAGCCCTTTTTGATCTTAGTAAAATAATAAATCTATACACATACATATATACTCACACACACATGTACATATTTCTTGATAGATTAATGTAGTGTGTTTTATTTATTTCGTTAATTATTTTATTTTATTAATAACTTTCATACATACATACATGCATTCAAAAATTTTTTTTTTGTTTCAAATGTAATTGTCCGAAAGAAAGAACTTGTTCGATATCGCCGAACGGCCAGTTGGAAACAATTAATTATTTCGTTCAAGCCAACATTTTTATATTTTATAAATTCTAGATTTACACTTAAAATATTTATTGTGTACAACGTGCAATAGTATTAGTGTTTTGTTTTAATTAAATGTTATATTAGATAGTATTTTGTTTAGATTCATTATTTTGTAGATCATTTTGATGTTCGTACATACACACTTATGTATTCAGTTACCCTTATATGCCTCCCTCCATATTATTCAAATTCCATGAAAAATACATCAAAAAGCTATTAAATATTTTATCAAATGCTATTGAATTGGTAATATTTTATATACCTGCAAACCAAAAATATCCTAAGAATGAGAAGAATTAATTAATATTTTTATTAAACTGTTTTACAAAACTTTTCCAGAATATTTTTATTCAAAATTTAGTTCCCGTTGCAAGGAAAATTGACAAATTAAAGCTAAAATTTGAAAGTTACGCTTTTGGGTAAGAGACTAGACAGGACGGACAAACAAAAACGTTTCAGTTGCATCGAAACAAGTCAAAATAGTTAAAAGGTTGAGACATATGACATCAAAAAGCACCGGATGAATAACCAAAGTCTCGAACAAGAAATGAAAATTACACATACGAAAGCATAATAACTTTTTAAAAATGTTAATATATGAATGTTTCTATTTTTCTTAAAGTTTTTAAACAATTAGTCAATTTTTGGCGGACAATAATAAACGGAGGCATTTTTAAGGCAAAAGAAAATATAAGTCTTGTTTTTGTATGAGAATTCTGTACAACTATTATGCTTTTCTTTTTATAATTCTAATTTCATGTTTAAGAGTTAAAAATCTATTCGTGTCATTTTAAAACTGATGCTTTTCAGACCGATAAAAAAATTTTATAACTCATGTTATCTCTTCTACATCGATTGCATTCAATGCCATCATACAAATTTTCATACTGTTCAGCCTGGCGTATCATGGCTGCTGTATTTCTTTCGGAAATACGCGTACATAATAATAAAACATAAAATATTTATTTAAACTATAGTTAATGTGATTGAAGAATTAAATCTAAAAGTCGTATTAAAACCTATTTTATACTCGTGCCCCATCCGCCCCCTCTCCAAAAAAAAAAAAACACACCAAAGCCAAATTTATCAAAGAATATAACGTTTTATTCGAGCAAATACTCAATAAATTTATGTTTTTTGAAAAAATTATTATTTTTTATGGGTTGGCTAATCTATATGCATTTCGTATAAAGAACCTTATTTAAGAGCAACTTGTGCTAAATTTAATTCATAAAATACATACATATGTACATATACATATATGTAAGTATAATGAAAAATTAAACCAACATTCGATATACTTACATATGTACGTACGTACAGTCAGAGACTAAAGACGGAACATACCACTCGAGCTTGGTGTGTAAACATCCACATAATATATATATACACATATATATATATTTATAATATGCAAGTGTGTTCGTTGTAACGTTTAATAGTTAACTATTAAATAGGCCTTATTTTCCTGACATTAATACATATATTTTCCTACACAGTCTTTAGTTAACTATAAATGACAGTTTAACCAAAAATATTAGTTAACCGAAGACTGTAAACAAATGAAACAACATACATACATACATACTTCAGATTGAGAAAACATAAATAATTATTTTCTTTTAAATCGAAATCTGAAGAGCGTTTGGTTAAACTTTTGTCTCAGACTGTATATGTATGTATATGCATGCACACTTCTAGATATTAGAATAAGTTATAAAAATACATACATAAATACTTGCATCATTATACAACTAATATTCAACTGCATAAGAATACATTATCATACATTAAAAACAATTATACTTGATCCGAAGTGTTAATTTTATAATTTAGTTGTTATAAAAATTAAATAAATTCTTGAGATTATTGTTATTTATTTAAAAAATAAAAATTATATGTTCACATTTTCTTCTATATCAACTTTTCTTATTTTAATATAAGTTAATTTGAATCAAAATAATTAAATTTTAGCAAATGTACCATCATCATCCATTTAATTAATTTATTATTAAAAAAAATCAATTATAAACTAATGGGGAGAAGCTCATAATAAGCTGTTTGTGATTTTTACAAAATGGCGCTTATATAATTGTAATATAAATAATTTACTGCCTGGCCCACGATGTCGAACGAATTTTTCTTTCGTACAAATTACATTTAAGACAAAAACAATTTTAAGAATTTTGTTTTAGTTTTAAATGTAATTTGTACGAAAGAAAATTTCGTTCGACATCGTGGGCCAGGCAGTTAATATCGTTTTCTCTTTTGACATATTTTTATAAATATATTAATATAAAATTAGTTAAATTTGTTTTATATGAGTTGAGTTCCTCGTTTTCGTATTAAATAACTTTATTTTGTTGTAGTAAAACAAACCAAAAATGTATTAACTATTAATTATTAACTACAATTATAATAAATTAAATTAAATTAAATTAATTAGCAATATTATACAATTATTTATAGAAAAGTAAAGATTCGAATCAACAACTTAATCATATCTTAATAAACAGTAATAAAAATATTTATTTCCATCAGTATTATTTAAAAATAATATTAATAACAATATTAAAAATTTTTATGTTTTCAAAATAATAAATAAAATGTTTTACTTTTTATAAAGCCATACATATACACTCAAGCATTTATGTACGTAAGTAACAGTAATATGTAGAAAAGTATTTAACTGCTAAATATACTTGTACGCAGCGTTGTCAGTTATGACGTTTTGTAGCCGTAGCGATAAAAGTCCTTTTTGACGAAAAAAAATTTTAGAGTTGCTATTGACGATATTTTTTATCAAACATGTGCGTTTTTCACGTATGTATATTTTCAACTTTCTGTTTCAAAATACTATAACGCCGTATCACAAATAAAATTCTCACCAGTTCAAGAAGTTTTTAGAATACGTATTTGTGGATGCTAATGTCGCACTAAAGGCCGTGCCGCACTATCCTACACAGTCGCGCGATACGCCAAATATGACATGTGTGCTAAAAATGTATGGTAGTGTGGACTAAAAATGCACTTGTGTGGCAGATTTTTTGGCAAGTCGTGCGATTTGTAAAATTTTATGAAAATTTTCATAAAATGATAGTTTTCATGCGATCAGAGGAGTATTTATGATAGTGTGGCACCTACAACTCCATTTTGAAACGATTTTTTAAAGTCGGTCAGATTTTTGCAAGATTTTCCTGTGAATGAATCGTACGATTGTGTAGGATAGTGAAGCACGGCCTTAAGTGTTTATGAAACGCAGTAGCGAAAACTTTACATTTTATAAATTGGAGCTAATATTTTGATAACAAAATACCAATTTTTTTTTTCGTAGCTAGGTAGGTAGTTACTCAAATTATTTTCGTATTTAATTAATGTTCAATATTCGAAAAAATTTATTTTATTTGCGGTAGCATGCTTGGAAATTTTGTTTCTTTTAATTTTTATATTTCGTTAACCAAATTAGATGTGTAACGTGCCGTTACAAATAACTACAAACTACCACGTAAGTACCCTACAACTACAAACATAATAACAAAGCGGCATATACCAGCCTGCATAGTGTAGCGATCAACAAATTATTAACATAAACAAAACACAAAAACATGCATGCTGATACAACTCTATTACATATATAATAATAGTTTTTAAATATCCATTAAATCCATTAAATAAATAAAAAAATATTAAAATTCATAAATAAAAAAAGGAAAATATATCAGAGAAATACTTATTGGAATAGTGAACAGTGCTAAATTATATGAAACAAACACACAAATCGATAACTGTACTCATATTTCAAATAATACCTACTTATTTCACTTAACATAAAATTAACTTTTTTCCCCGGTTAGGGGTCGATATGTATGTATGGATGTATGTACGATTATGTAGTTACAAACAATACAGCATGAATAACTTTATTGGTTAAATGAAAATCCAGTTCAGGAACTTTTTGAATTTTTTTCAATTTATGAATTTATAATAAGATTTGTGATATCGTTTCATTTTTGTGATCAATTCTTACTACAAACCAGGGTTACGAATCACTAATTTCATGCAAAAGATGTGTACATAAATAATACACATACAGTGAACTCGCAGAAACGTGAACTAATTTCTACCGAGGGTGTTCACGTTTTCGATTTTGTTCACGTTTTCGATTGCAGTTTTTTATCACTTTTTGCAGTCTATTTTGTCGTTTGTTTAGTATTGAAATAAAGTATGTACGTGGTGTGTTAGTTATGAAACATTTTTCGATTCTACTTTTTGTAAGAAAAATAAATAATTTTTTAAAATAAAAAGGGTCTGTTAAAATTATTTTATTCAAAGGCTTTATATAACATATTAAAAATGATTTTAGTGTATGGATATTCACTTCAAAAATTCTTTAGCGGGGAAAGCCAAAATTTTTACAAAATTAAATTTAAACGTTTGGAAAAAAAAAGTTCACGTTTTAGAGTCTTTATTTAACCTTTGTTCACGTTTTAGACTAGTCAATGAAAAAAAAAAATATGTTCATGTTTCTGGGTAGTTCACGTTACTGGATGTTTACGTTTCTGCGAGTTCACTGTACATACATACAACTAAAACACCAATCCCAATCGAAAATATCTCTAACTTTCAGAGAAACAGCTCCTAAAATTTAGGACCTAAATTGATGAACTGGCAGCTCTGCTGTTATTGCCCAAAGCAAATTTTAGTTCACACGGCATCACCAATAATCTCGGTAGTATTAATTGCGTACGCTGTCGTTTGCTTTCAAGTGTATTTCAATTTCGATTAAAAGTGTTTTATAATGGTAAAATTAAAATTAAATTTTATTTAACTAAATTAAATTTTACATAAAGTTTGTGCAAAACACATTAAAATAAGTATGTTAAAATTATGATAGAAATATAAAGAAAAAAGTTGAAATAAATGCAAGCAAGCAGGTCAATTCCACGTGTGACTTACACGACAAATTCCAAAACTTTTGTCATTTTTGATAAAATTTCTGGTACAATCATAATTTTTTTAATTTTTTCGTTTTAAGAAATAACATCTACACGAACATACGTATTAATTCATGCACTTTGATTTTTGATTTGCGATTACATATTTTTAATTTTAATATAATTAATTAGTTGTGACTTACACGACATCAAATCCATTGATTTCAGGGTAATCAGGTTAGGTTAGGTTAGGTTAATTGTGTAGTCCGATTCCTTTTAAACTGCACCAAAAGTATTTGAGAAATACAAACAACGACAAAATGGCTTCAACTTAGTGAAATTTATTTTATTTTTCACAAAAAATAGGTTTTTTCGCGTGACTTACACGACATACAAATTGTGACTTACACGACACTAAATAATATGTAGAGTTAAAGTTAAAGTTTAAAGTTAAGATTATACAGTTTTTGATTAATTTAATTTTTGGAATTACAAATAAATTTATTTTAGTGCTTCAACTCTTTCTTGAAGATGTGCAGTTACATTAAAATGAGTTAAAAAGTTAAAAGAGTTTTACTTTGTTGTGTACTTTTGTATGGAATTCACCAGCAATGTTATTTTGTTCTATTTAGCGGTATTTTTGGTTGTTTGTTAGTGTTTCTACTGAAAGCCATCTCTTGCAAAATGATGTTGGCGTGTGTATGTATGCATGTGCATTTTAGAGAGTATTCTCTGCTGTTGTGTTTTGAGCGACTATTTTTTTATATACATATTCTTTATTCTATTAAACTATTTTGTAAAAGCAAAATATTTTATAAATTTGCTACTATTTATAGATATCTACTTACACTTTTAAATTCTCTTAATAAAATCATTGGCTTAAATCTAGCTTAGCGACGCTGCTCCAAATGAAAAAAAAATTATATAGGGCGATAGAAAATCGAAAAATTAGACGAAAATATCATGTGGTAACTATGGAAACGCATAGTTTTCGCGTTATTGACCTCTGAAGTTTTCATATAAGTACATATGTATATGTATGTAAGTATGTGCGATTTCCCTTTACATTTTTCAACGTATAAGACCAATTTTGGCTTCATGAGTGGGGAGAATGGTTCCCCCATATATGTATAATAAAATAGCTTCCGGGCGAAGGCGGGACAGTCATATAGTTGATTATAAAAATGGAAAGATACCTATCATAAATATTATTTCATGTTCATAAATTGAAAAAAATCAAAAAGTTCCTGAACACGATTTTGATTTAACCAATAAAGTTATTCATGTTGTATTGTTTGCAACTACATACTCGTACATACATATCGAACCGTAACAGCAAAAAAAAACGCAATTAACATTTTTTCCGAAATAGACTTTTTGATGTTGATAATAAGCGGTATAAGTTTTTTATCCTACTGCGCTTCCAAAGGTTAAAGTCAGTCTACTGATGATTTGGAAATAACAACACTTATACAACCATATGGGACATGATGATCACATATCTAACAAATGAAAATTTCTAATGTGTGTGCAGGTTAATACCTATGCCGAATTAAATATGTTTCGACGTAAGGAACATACATATTTAGATGTGAAGTTACATATACATATATGTTATGACGTAACGATATTGGAATGAATAAAAATCTTATTTGAAACAAACATACATATAGATAGTACGCCGGCTCGAATAAGCAGTCGCTGCTGCTCGACTAAGATTTTCACTGTTATTTTATGACAAACCATAAATATACCTCAAAATGTCTTAGGGGCTGTGCACATATTACGAAACGCTGTTTTCAGAGATTTTAAACCCCCCCCCCCCCCCCCCCGCAACGCTTTTTACTAATTTTTCAGTACAACATTTCCAATCCGTAACAAATCTTTAACACCCCCCTGGAGCGTTACATAATATGTGCACAGCCCCTTATTATTGTATGTTTTGCTTGAATCACAACAACAATTTTTTTAAACTATTGTAAAATAATAAGACATTATGACAATATGACGGATATGACAACAGTGTGAACACCCCAATTGTTTCCAATCATACGCTAAATTACTTCAATGCTGAATTTAATTAAAATTTACTTTTTTTTTATTTAATTCTGACTTCTTTTATATTTTAAAGAATGCTATATTTCGTTGCCTAGTGGAAATACATTAATATTAATTTTTTTCTGTAGCTTAGGTAGTTAGTAAAATTATTTTCTTATTTAATTAATGTTCTATACCAATTCGAAAAAGTTTATTTTATTTGTGATAGAATGCTACTAATTTAGTAAATTTTCTTTCTGTTAATTATTATGTTTCGTTAACCAAATTAGATGTGTAAATAATTACTTCTTAAAAATCCATTTATACCTATACTCGTACAAATAAAAAAAATATTAAAATATATCATCGAAATACTTATTGGCAGAGTGAACTGTGTTAAATTATATGGAACAACAACACAAATTGATAAATGTACTCCTATTCCAATTAATATTTCACTTGACAAAAAATTAACTATTTTCAGTTAAAAAAATATTAAACGTATTTCCAAGGACATTTAGGTAAACATATAGATCCTTAACCGCTAAAAAAGAACGTAACACACAAAGAATACATTTTACAGAATAAGGTTTTTTTTAGTTTATTTCCAATTCCTTAAGAAATTTTTTTAATGAATATTAGTTAGATTTTTCGCGGTTAGGGGTCGATATGTACATATCGATGGCTTAATATAAAAAAGGCGTAACTCGATTTTTTTCAAAAAGCGTTTTTGCCTATTCTGTTAGATAAATGTCAAATACACAATGCTTTCAAATTACAATAAATTGAAGCATAAGATTTGTTGACTTTTTTTTTTTATAAAAATTGCACTAAAACATTTTTATATGTACTTTAAAATTTACGGATTTTATTGCGATTTGTAGTTCAAACTTAAAGAAAAAAAATCGAGTTACGCCTTTCTTATATTAAGCCATCGATATGTAAGTATGTAGGTACAAAGAATACAGCATGAATAACATTATCGAATTTGAAATAAGAGTTGTGATATCTTTCCATTTTTGTGATCAATTCTTACCACCTAAAAACTATTAATTAAATGATATTAATAATTGTTTAGTTTTTTCTATGTATTTACACACGACCTATAAAATAAATTAAATATTTTCTTAAAATTAACCGACCTCACCTAAATAGTTTGCCTTTAACTTATTAAATGGTTAATAATATCATAAGACAATCTACTTCTTGATCTTAATTTGTATACCAAAATAAGTTATCACTAAGTTTGAGAAACAAACTTACAAGTATGCAAATATTTTATATAACAATACGAAATAATTATATGTAAGTGTGAAGAAAATTGGAAATAATAAAGATTCAGTTTAAACAAATATGTATGTAATGCATTCATTGAATTAAAGTATGAATTTTTAATTTATTCGTACCAAAAATTAAAATATAAACAATTTTATAAGTCTATATATTATAAATCGATGTATGTACATATGTACATACATAAATATACATACATATATGTAGTGTGAATGTAACTTAAAATTTATGTATTTTTTGGATTTACCGCTTTTTGTTTGTTGTCTTGTTATGGCCCGGTAACTTGTGCCTTTCTTAACTTCAGTGTAACATATTCAAAAATTTCCTTTCAACACACATATCAAAAGTTCATTTACTCTAATAACGTATTAACTCAAGAAAACTTGTTTTACATTTTAATTACAACTAAATGAAAAATTAAAATAACATTGTTCGCTCGGGAGGTAAGTACAAATAAAAGATTTATTATTTTTTTTATTTTTTTGTGCAAGATAAAGAGCTTTACGAGAAATAATACTGCATGATTAGCCAGAAAATCATGTTTTTTGAGTTATTGTGTTGTTTGAGTAAATGAGTGAAATTTATTTTTAGACAACGTTTTCAGAATTTTAGATTTATTTACTATTTTAGAGAAGACAAATTGTTCAACAAGCTGCGCATACAAATGGCGACTGGATTTCTTTTTTGTACATATTTTTAGTATTTAAAAAAAAAAAAAGAACTATTGAGCAAATTCCATCGAACATCACAATTAAATTGCCTAGACTAGGTATATTCTTGGAGTTCTTGTTCCTCTAACATAATCCAATTATCCATTCTTTGTCGTGGCAACGCACATCAGTAAAAAGTCCCATAACGGCGAAAAAAATTAAATGATTAAAAATTAAAATTAAAAACAAAAATTAATTAAATTAAGCGCGACATTAATCTGTTGAAAAGTAGGTTAAATAGTTGATATTGATATCAATTTGAATCCACCTTTATACTTTATTAGTGGATACTAACGTTGATGAGACTTGTAGCGGGTCTTGAGATCAGTATACTGATACGTTCTGGTAGTCTGTTTGGATATTCTAACAGTTATTATTATTTGAATGTACTTCTAGTATTGAACTTAAGCCGAAATAATAAATTTAAAAAAACAATAAAAAAATGCAGGCATATCTCCATGACTTCAACAAGTGAAAACTTTTTTAAAATTAAATTTGGGAGAATTATTTTATAAACACATAGGCTGACTTCCAAAACGTTTGTAGGTATACAAAGTTTGTATACTGTATTGATACTGTATTTAAATAACATACATTTGCAAAGTTCCGAAACAATGAATCAACTATACAACCGATGCCTTATTTGCTTTCTTACTGCGTTAAAAATACTTGGCGGCGGCGTTTTGAAATGGTATACATTGTATAATCATTGTACTGCGGCATTATGAAATGTGCTGCTTTGTTCAAACACAAGGCAATTGACGTTTTGGAAGTCACCCATACTTACATACATATGCATTGCATATACACATTTTGTGGAACGTAATTACAGTGCTGTCTGGGTAGAGTGAACCCCCGATGCTATAAACACCTCGTTAGAGTGAACAGCAGAATGTTTATATTGACTACTCGGTAGAGTGAACACTCATGAACCTCTATAGAGTGAACATACTTTACAGTGAGTTTTCAGGTTTGGCGAAGGAGAAAAACAATGAAAAAGAGTATAAAAATTAAAGAGATTATAAAATAACGGTAAAGTAGCGATTCTTTTAGAGTAAAGCTATAAACACATAGACCACAGCGAGCAGCAAGCAGCAATGTGTCAAAAATAATATACAAGAGTTTATATGAAAATGATTATTTTGACGACAGCGAAGCAGGTTGTAGTCTATGCTACTTTTGCTGTTGCTGCCAAATTAGACTAATTTCTATTTCCATAAGCAGCAATAAGCTGATACAAAGCTGCCAATATGATATAAATGTTAATAAATTTTACATCAATGGGAGCTAAAAATATTTTGTATTATTTAACCGAAAATAACATAACAAAATTAAAATAAATAAATATATTGATGTGCTTTTATATTTTTACTCTATTTTATAACGTTTTGAGCTGGTAATTTCATTTTTATTCTTGTGAAATATTTATGTGGCAGCTCTGAAATATGTAGTAAAACAAAAAATTTAAAAATAATATCGATACTTCAGTTCATTTGTCAGCTGCTGTAGTTCTCAAAATAATTCAGTAGCTATCTACATGGCAGCATTTGAAGCCAACTGCATTTGATGTCTGCTGTTGTGAAGTCTGCTGTGGTCTATGTGTTTATAGCTTAAGTTGACAAGTTACTCTCACAAATACGCATTCTATGAAGTGTTAATTTATTTAAGTGTGCGCGCATGTTCCATTAAGGTCGTGTCTCAAAGTTAATTTCTGAATAATTGTTGTTATATAAATGTTACATTAAAATGGATTCGAAAAAAAGAAAGCATTTATCCTTATATCAGCTGCTGAAGCCATTAAGGTTTTAATAAGGGTATCGAATGGGCTGAGGCTAATACTACAAATTTCGCGAATATACAAGCTCTACATTGCCTTCGCGATCAAGCAGTGCAAATATCGGTAAACAAGCCAAAGAAACAAACAACTATTACTAATTTTTTCCAGTCATAAATTTAAACTTTAGTATTACATGGAAATAAATAAAATTTATAACCCATAAATGCATTTAAAATAAATAAATTAGTTTTTTAAATAAAAAAAAAATGAACCTTGATTTAGTGAACAACTTGGGTATAGTGAAATCGCTCTGCAAAAATTAGTTCACTCTACCCACACAGCACTGTAGTCGATTTAATTTCATATTTAATTATTATTTAGTGAAATTGTTTTAAAATCTGATCACTTTTTTAAAAAACCACATTCCTATGCATGAATATGAAAAAAATTTACACACATTCATACATACATGTACCTATTGTACTTTCTTGGAATGAAGAGGAGGCAGATTCTTTGCCTTTAAATTAAAAGGCAAAACCGTGTCAATGGTTACGAAGCTGTTTGCCAAAAAGCAGTACATGAATTTACTGTGTGAGCTATTGAGTCATTTATTTAAGATTGACAAAAGCATTAAAGCGACTGATCTTTTTAAAGTTTTTGGCAAAGCACATTTGGATAAACGAGACCAAGCAATTTATTCAGACAATATATTTAACATTCCAGTAATTAAATGTTTTTATAATTTTTTCTCTAACTAAATATAATTACATATTTACTTATGACAGTAACCCCGACGTTAACAAGTCCATGGGTAAATGTAAGAACCGTAAGTCCGATTTCTCAATTGTATTTGAGAATTTTTTTTATAAAATTTTGAAAATTAAAATTGTTTAAATTTTTCATGATCTCTACGGGAAAAATGTGCCCACAAATAGACAAATTCCCGTAGAGATCATACAAAGTTATATTAGTTAAGGGGCTGTGCACATATTACGTAACGCTGTTTCCAGATTT
The DNA here is from genome assembly GCA_947311025.1 of Lypha dubia. Taxonomy (NCBI): domain Eukaryota; kingdom Metazoa; phylum Arthropoda; class Insecta; order Diptera; family Tachinidae; genus Lypha; species Lypha dubia. The sequence continues at coordinate 71,464,044 of OX371264.1, read as the reverse complement.
GTTACCCTCCCCCTTCTTAGCGCTTTTTACTATTTTTTCAGTGCAAAATTTCCAATGCGTAACAAATCTTTAACCCCCCCCCCCCCTCCCCCCTGGAGCGTTACGTAATATGTGCACAGCCCCTAAGATACATTTATATCAACTAGCAAAGATGTAAACCAAAAAGTTCCATCAAGCTATGTTGGTAATGTCCCGATTAAACATGGCTGACTTCCAAAACGTTCGTATACAATGTTTGTATACAGTATTGCTACTGTATTTAAATTACATACATATGCAAAGTTCCGAAACAATGCAACAACTATAAAACCGATGCCTTTTTTGCTCTCTTACTGCGTTAAAAATACTTTGCGGCGGCGTTTTGAAATGGTATACATTGTATAAGTATTGTACTGCGGCGTTATGAAATGTGATGCTTTGTTCAAACACAAAGCAATTGACGTTTTGGAATTCAGCCCATATTTAACTTTTGATTTAAATATGTCATGACGTAAGCTCTTACGTAAAACATATTTAACTTGGCATATTTGTCTTCACACACATGTCAAATTCCATCATTGGATTTAAATTCGCATACCCACACACCATCATGCATAGATCTTGCTATGTTACAAATTCAGATGCAAAATAGTCCTGCGATGTAAGATTCAGTGACAAATCGAAATTCTTCGAAACTTGCTCTGTCTAATCACGTTCAAGAATTTCAATGGTGCAACAAACAGCCTACGCACTAAGGCCATCATGACAACAAATGGGTTGGAGTTTCGATTTAACAAAAAAAAAAAATAATCAACGTCACGCATGAAAGTGAATAGGTAAATATTTTGGCGCAAGTGGTCGTCAGTAAGTGAAATCTCACTCACAATTCCATCTCTAATTAAAAGAGACAAGTTATACAATTTTAATTTTGTTCAATGCAGTATTTGTTTTGTGCGGGCTTTAATAAACAGAAATATGGTTGAACTTGACGGTATTTGTGCTGTGCTGTGCTGTCAACAATCGGTCCAAAAAAACTAGTTGCCTGTTGTACATAAAATATATACATACATATATTTATTTATTTTTATTGCAATTATTCTAGTTGGCTCGTTTGTTTTGTTTTGTGATTTTAACTTGGCACAGCCGCTAACATCAAGGTCACCATTGACTGCAAAATATTTTTATTTTTGTTGTCGCTTCTGCTTCTTTCTGATGGCTTGGGGTTTTGTATAATTGAGTATAAATAATCAACAAATCTATTTACATGTATGCATGTAATCGTATGTATGTCTGTATGCACGTATATATGGATGTGTTTTGGTTCTTGTTGGGGTCGTCTTAAACTAAAATTTAAAACTAGTCCAATGTCCCAAATTTCCCCTTCCCTCCTTATAAACTTAAATGGATAAGTGAATATCTATATAAGTATACAATTATGTGCATCCATATGAATTCATATTTTGAATATTATGTGTAACTTAATTGTCATGGGGATAGTACCAGTTCAAAGAACCTCAGGTACCAATCAAATCTGCAAACTTCACTCTGAATATTTATAATTTCTTTTTATATTTTAAATCTGCTCTTAATTGATGCCCCTCTAAAAAGATTATTTCAGACTAAATATTAAAAGCCTCTGTTTTTTTACAAGTTAAAATTTTCCAAATTCAGATCAATTTCTACTTTGATTTTTTTATAAACCCAGTGAACAAACCATATTTGACTAATGGCCTGGTGTTTGATGTAACTTTTGATCAAATTTGATTAACAAATTTCTCAATTCGATACCAGCTTTTTATATTTGTGTACTCTTAACCCTGAAAGCTGTCCATTACTTCTTATTACCCCATTCGGAACTTTATTTGAAAGTTTTTTCAAACTAGTTTTACTTTTCCAAATTATAATTTTGACCACAACTCCATTTTAAGACTTGGTATTGAAAGCGTATTCATACGATTATTTCATCTTCGGGATGAGGGTTTAGACTAAGATTCAGATTTTAAGCAGATTCAGACTTCACATTCAGTGTCTGGAAAAGTTGAAAATTACAAAAATGACCTCAAAAAGACTTATTTTAAATTGGCATGACCTACTTGAACCCCTGATACACGACATTTTTACTTTTGAATATCGCGAATGGTGCTTCCAAAAGTGAAATTTCCGTTGGGTAAGCAAAATCTGGGAAGTGCAATCTTTTCGATTTGTTGATTTCAATCAGAATAACGTTTAAACCAAATAAAAGAATTTACACGTACAAGCAAACTAGCCCCCTTTAAAATAACCTTAAATAGTAATTATAATTTTTAGTTCTTAAGTTCTTTTTTAATGTGGTGACAAAATACATTGGAATTTGAAATCACTCATGTAAAAGTTGTACAAGTGATTCCGTAATAATGTTTTTTACTCAATTTCTTTTAATTCGTTTTTGGCAGGTTTTTAGAGCAAATACTCATTGTGCGGCTTCTTGTGAGTTTAAATCCTTTTTAGTATCAAAAAGGTTTGATTCTGTTGCACAGTGTTATTTAAGTGTCAGTTATAACTTGTTGCACTTTACATGGCGATATTTGTCTTGTCATCATTTAAAATTTTAAAAATTTTATTTGATCGAAAATTAATTAAAATAAATTATTTAAGTTGATTTAAATGCAAATATGTGTGTATGAATGAATGAGTGCAGTATAACTCCAATCCATATTTTAAACGAAATTAATTCAAAGCAAATACACTCAACTATTCGCATACTCGTTTGCCTTTTTCGAGTCTTTTATTTTATTAATATATTCAAATCTTAAATTGTTTTCTAAAGCTGATTTTGTTAAAAATTACTATCACCAATAACTGAGTCTTTGTTAAAAACAAAATTAATTTTAGTTTCAACCTTTGAAACTCGTGTTTTATTATAATGTTTTTCTCATACACGTGTCCAAACACATAATCCATATCATAAATACCTACATACGTTAGTTACGTACGTTCGTACATAATTAGTATTCACGTCATAGAAATTTAAAATAAATATAAAATCGCATTTCTTTTCATATCGTAGATATTTTTTCCTTTTGGATAATTGCTCCTCGTATGTATGTACGTGTACAGGTTGCTATTAGCAAGTCAATACAATTTCTTTTTTTAATAATGAATTTTTTTTATTCACAATTACTTTTTCTGGTTATCTAAAAAATTTATTCATTTCAATACTAGACAAATGGTTCTACAAAGTTTTGACTTACTTAAGGTAAGCCCGAATAAATGCGCAATTGATGCATTCAAAACGTCTTGCTTAAAATCACAAAAGGTTCCGTTCTTATTTACTGGCTTAACCCATTAATGCCCACAGAGATCTAGATCAAGTAAATCATTTTTAAACAGAAAGTAACATAAGCCAATTGTATCAATTTTAATAAAAATAAAAGTGTTTATACCTGGCATATATGTATGTATGTACATGCGTACATATATATGTATTTATTAAGCTAAGACATCACTCATATATTCGCTCAATTCAATTTTTAATATAAAAAAATCGGTTTAATTATATCCGTGAAAATGTTTACGACTTAAGTAGACTTAATTACCTTGCAAACATTTTCAATGTGCCATTTGCTTTAGTTCCTACTAGGCGCTTCTCAAAATGCTATGCTTCATGACAGATAATTGTGTGCTGTAGTTCGCACGCAACATTCACTTTTTCGACCTCAAACTCAATTTATTCTTAACATAAGTATGTACACATCGCACCCTAAATACAAAAGGGTCACAACTCAAAATACTAAAATCTTCAGGACAGACAAAAAACTGTTTTCGTGCAGAAGCAACACACTTAACATAAAAATAGACATAACTGTATTTTTCCAGTTAAAAAAGATAGTGATGTAAAAGAAATTTTTGCAGTAGTTAGAGATGTGTACTCTGAATTAATTTATGGAAAAAAAGTCAATTTTGGAAAATTTTGAGTTGAGACCCTTTTGTATTTAGGGTGCGACATGTAAACGCATCACTGCAACTATTTTGCTTGTGCTTTAGTAACTTCCAGATATTATTTGCGTAGATGAGTTTTGAAACTTTTAAAACATGATGATAAAGACCTACTGATGAGTTGGTATTTAGCTACCAATGAAATACATATAGATTAGCTAAGCCATAATAAATAAAAAATTTTAAAAAGCATAAATTCTTGAGTATTTGCTCGAATAAAATGTTATAATTGCAAAACAAAATAAATGACCCCAGAAATTGAAAGAGTAAAATTATTTAGAATTTTATTCTAAACAATGCATTTTGTTTTTTTTTTCTTATTACATATTTTAATAGTGATAATTTGCTTCCAAATGTAAAGAAAATTTATAAACCCAACGTTACGTTTTTTTTACAAACTTCTTCCTTCAGGTGTGTGTGCGTAAATCAATTATTATAAAAACACAGAAATAGATAATTAAGAAATTAACCGGAGAATGTATCCACAGATCTTCAAATGAAAGCGTGCACTTTTCTCATTTATTAGATTTTACTGTAAAATTTAACAAACGTACCTATTGATAACCACTCACACATACAACTTCATCGATCTCATCTTGTTCATCTTTTGCCAAAGATAAAATGGAAAGTTTTTTTTTTTTTTTGGTTAATTTTCTATGAATCCAGTTTTATATTTTATTGTTCTCTATACTGTTGTGATCGTTATGAATATCATTTTGTACTTTGGTCGACAACCATGAACCCCGTTTTTAACCGCTAATGAAAGAAACGTTGAATTGTTTTGAAACTCTTTCAAGCATCATATTTGGCAGAATTTGTTGTTAAAATTATTAAAATAGCGTTTTAAGCATAAGTCTACAAATTTGTTGGGCTTTGGACGTCAAATGGATGCAAATACAGGTATTTTTATGTACGTATGGATGGATGAGTGTGTGTGTGTGTGTGTGTATGCCATGTCTGCTTAATACGTATAAAAAATCTTTTGTGTCAGGTGATTTTTTGCACGTCATTTGTCTAGTGTTGAACTTTTGGAGTTTGACTAGTACAAAAAATAAAAAAGTTTTGCAATCGCTGGTCACAATGAGGAAATAGGAAATTCCATCAAATAAACAAATGAATCATTTATTTTGGCATACCTATTAAGCGATAAAAACTGGTAAAACACAAAATTGATTGATTATGTTAACAAAGAATAAAGTCAAAATTCAGTTTGTAGTCCAAAGGATTAAAACAAAAATATACTCTATACCAACATAATTTTTCTAATTGAATCTTTTGCACATTTCAATAAAAATTTTGAAATTTTTTCTGTTAAATTAATATTTTAAATGCGTATAACAAGAAGAAAGAAGAAAAAAAACAATAGTTAAAAAGAACGAATTTAACGATAAATTTTAAATTATGGATCATTTGAAAGTTTGTTCATACATGATTTCTATAAACAAAATTAGGGATGGTGTTAGCTGATGTGGTTAGCGCGTTGACTACTAAGAAAACAATGACTCAGAACCTGGGTTCAAACCCTGGCCAGATCAAGTCAATAAACATAATTACTTTCTCTAATATGCAAAGAACTGGTCACTAAAAACTGTTCCGACAGCGATTGATACTGTTCCAAGTTACTGTAGGCGTCACCCTCCTTCGTCGGTTAGCAGAACCGTCGGCGAAGTAAAATAATTAATAAAAAGAAACGCCAGCTTTTTAATGTGAGTTAATTTTACAAGTGGTACGTACTAACAACACAAAAAATACGAAAGGATCGCCAATAAAAATAGATATGCGGAATCGACCAACTTTGTTGGTTTACATAAAAGAAAGCATACAAAATGGTTCTTAAAATCTCTCGATTCGATTCGACAGCCATGATAAGGCTCATTATCTTCTAATTGCGAAACTAAATGGTCTTTGTATTTTATTAATTCTTTAATAATTGAACCGAAACAATGTTGTTGTTATGATTCGCACAATTATCTATTTCATAGTTAAGGGCTATGCACATATTACGTAACGCTGTTTTCAGAGATTTTATACCCCCCACTCCTTCGTAACGCTTTTTACTAATTTTATCAGTGCAAAATTTCCAATCCGTAACAAATCTTAAATCCCCCCCTGGAGCGTTACATAATATGTGCACACACCCTTATTCAAATACTAAAGGGTCCGCCATTTAACGTTTTTTTTTTTTTTGAAAATGCTATAAAAAAACTACTGAATATTTTCCCAAATTTCTTTTTTTATTTGAAAGTACAATCCTTCCGGTTAATAATGAAAAATAATTTCATTGAAATGGCTGCCTCGGCTGGCCATGCAATAGCCTACACGAACGGTCCAATTTTTAAGCACATTATTGATTGTGTGCAGCTGTATTTCAGCAATGGCTTCACGAATATTGTCCTTTAAAGCGTCAATTGTCTCTGGCTTGTCGGCGTAATACTCATCTTTGACGGTATCTCACAAATAATAGTCCAACGGTGTCAAATCGCAGCTCCGAGGTGGCCAAACGACATCAGCTCTGCGGCTGATAATGGGAACTTTAAAAACAGGGCGCAAAATATCGAGTGTAGCTTCGGCTGTGTGGCACGTAGTGCCGTCCTGTTGAAACCAAATCTTGCCAATATTCTCCTCTTCAATTTTTGTGAACAAAAATTCGTTCAACATGGCCCGATAACGATCGCCATTGACTGTAACGGCCACTCCTTGCTCATTTTCGAAGAAAAATGGCCCAATTATGCCTCTGGACCAAAATCCGCACCAAACAGTGACTCGTTTTGGGTGCGTCGGCTTTTCAATGTATGCGCGCGGGTTTTCTGTGCCCCAAATGCGACAATTTTGCTTGTTTACATACCCGCCAAAATCAAAATGAGCTTCACCTGAAAAGATGATTTTTTTTTGGCAAAATCGGCATCTTCTGTATGTCGATCGCAGGCCCACTTAACGAAGCGTTGCTCAAGCGTATACACAACCATATTCGTTTTAGCGGAAGGATAAAACTAATTATCTGTCAAATCAGACATGAGCTAAGTGTTACCATTCACGAAATAAGCACTAGTTGGAAAAAAAAACGTTAAATGGCGGACCCTTTAAGGCCGTGCCGCACTATCCTACACAGTCGCGCGATACTAAAAATGCAACTGTGTGACAGATTTTTTGGCAAGTCGTGCGATTTGTAAAATTTTATAAAAATTTTCATAAAATGATAGTTTTCATGCGATCAGAGGAGTATTTATTGTCAACCAGATGTTTTGGCATCAGATTTGTATGATAGTGTGGCACCAACAACACCATTTTGAAACGATTTTTTAAAGTCGGTCAGATTTCTGCAAGATTTTCCTGTGAATGAATCGTACGATTGTGTAGGATAGTGCGGCACGGCCTTTAAGTAGAATGTAATAATTATATGATTATAGAGATTTTCTTAGTTTAAAAGTATGTGTGTACATATGTACGAGAATGAATGTTTGTATATGTATGTATGCATATGAATTTAAAAAACGGTAAAATTATTCATTACGGCTTAGTGTTATTAAAATTCAATTAAGTTTTTAATCAATATTTATTCGTAACTCTGAATTTCTACCACTGAATTTTTCTTCATAAAAATCTTTTAGCTTAAACAATTGAAACAATTACTACAGACATTAATTAGATGAATTATAAATTTGGACTTCCGCTATGAACAACCTTTAAAAACTGCATTTATTTTAATTTTATTTTGCCAAGATTCTAGTTTTTACATCTGCTTATCAAAGTATTTTAAGTTTTTCCTTCAAGCAGTTTTAACATTTAAATTTATTTAAACATTTGTAAGTACATACATACATGAATCTAACTAAATAAGGAAAGGAAATGACGGAAGTTTATTATTTAATGATTAGTTAATAAAATTTTTAGACCTTCTCAATTTCAATATGAATCAAAAGAAAATAAAATTAAATTAAAATTAATAAAACCGTGTTTGGAAATTTACACACAAACGCGCACTCATACACATAAAATATTTATTCTTTAGAATGTTGTGATTCTTCAAAAATATACATAAAAATTTAAAACTGATGTAGAAATGATATCACTTTCATATTTGCATAAAATCAACCGATACGCATTCCATAGACATACATATGTATGTATGTATGCATGTACAAGAGTATACAAACGCAGGCACAAAATATTACCAGAAATATGCATTGAATAAATTTTAGTTAATAAATATTATGTTAAATATGATTTCAATAGATACAAACATAATTACATGGGGAAAGCGCAATTGAAACTGAGCCCCAAAATAGTTGAAAATGTTAATAATCTCTCTTAAATATTTAGGTGATTCAAACAGGATTGTTTTTCGTGAAAGCATAATAACATAATCTTACTACCGGATTAATACCTACTTTAGAATATTCATACTATATCATTACACTTGCTATCGGTCCCACTGTATATCGTTTATATCTTGCCTAGTTTGCAGGGTGGTGTTGGCTGAAGTGGTTAGCGCGTTGACTACTAAGCAAACAACGACGTGGGGCCTGGGTTCAAACTCCGGCCAGAGCAAGTCAATCAACATCATTAATTTCTCTAATGTACATTAGTGAGACATTGTATTAATTGTTGTCGGACTATTTAAGTGATGAAGGCATAGCATTGGTCACTAAAAAACTGTTCCGACAGCGATTGATGAAGTTCCCAGCTAATGTACACAACATCGCCCTCCTTCGCCGGTTAGCAGAAACATCGGCCAAGTAAAACAATTAATAAAATCCCTGCCAATACAGCTTAACAAAGTTAATGCGTCTACTTAACACCGTAGGCGCCTCAACACTGCTTTAAAAATAAACATAACGCGCAAAGCAGAGTTGTAAAAGAGTTAAGCCTTCTACATTTTCAACATCTATCTTCTCTACTCTATCCCTCTCTCTGAGTTCCGGCACAATGCACTGCATACGTAGGGGTCATCGCCTGAGTGCTGGTCCTATTAAAAAAAAAAAAACAAGAATCGTGAGCCAGCTAATACCTATACTTGCTTTCCTTGGAATTTTGATAATGTCTAATTCATCGAATTGGAAAGCAAATTAGTTGGAAATAGTCAAATTGAAAAAAATATCCGCACAAAAACACAAATGTGAAAATAAGGCCAAGTTTCTATCCAAAATATTTCGGCCGTAAAAAGTACTGAGATCAAAATAAGGACCAAGTTCTTGATAGGTACGATTCCATCTCATTTCTAGGCGACCTATAAGCATGGCAATATTTTTCCAAGAATTGTTTCCCATATTAGAAAGGCAAAAAAATTTTGCCAAGCTTACAGGTTGCCTAGAAATGAGATGGAATTGTACCTATCAAGAACTTGGTCCTTATTTTGATCTCAGTACTTTTTACGGCCGAAATATTTTGGATTGGAATTTGGCCTTATTTTCACATTTGTGTTTTTGTGCGGATCTCTCTTCTTTTTCTAAGTTGTTTTTGTATAAATATTTATAAGTATGTATTGCTTATCTGCGCCTACCTGTGTACGAAATTTAAGATTTCTAGATATACTGGAAGTGCCCTATACAAAGAAGGGGCACCATAGTCACCCCAGCTTTCTAGCTGATAATAATGTTGATGAGTCAGTGAGTGAGTCAGTGAATATGTACTAAAATATGGACTTTTCACACCTTAATATCTCGGGAAGCTTTTACGGTAGAACTTTCAAATTTAACCTTTGTGGTCACCTCTGTGGGTAGACCTTATGTTTCAAGTTTAATTCTATTATGATCAAGAGGAGCAAAGTTATGAGGGGGGTAAAAACAGCTCGAATGGTTTCGTGTAAATATACACACTGTGTGGCCGAACTTGGCCTGGGGCACTACCGTGCGCCTACATACAATTTCTCCTGGCTTGAACATTCTTCACACTTGTATGTATGTACATATGTATACTTTAGTGTGAAATATTAAAACAACAAAGACTGTGGACCCAATAAACAAACAAAATAATAAAAATGGGTAAATAAATTAGATAAATAGGTACATATACGAGTACATACATACTTGATTAGTTACATGTGAGCAAAAAAAAACAAAAATGCACTTTATAACAATTTTTGATTAAAAGTCGATATTTATTAAAACAATTTATAAAGATGAAATCGCAAATTATTGTTGAATTTTATTTAAGAAATAAAAACTAGTTTGTGTACAAGAACATATTTGAACTAGATTAAATACATAAATAATAATAATATAAGAGAACAAAATGTATATACCATTATCAGATACATATGTATGTGTGTGTATGTAATTTCGATCAGCAATATAAAAATATACTATCAATAATATAGAATTATTAACAACATTAATTTAATATATTTAAAAATAAATGTTAAGAAGGGGTTTCCATTATTGTTTCGAATCAAAATCGATAATAACGAAATTGTTAATACAAATTTCAAAATACATACATACCTAAATTAATTTTAATTTGCAAAACCCCTTAAATCAAAAGCCAATTAAGTTCTTTAAATCAAAATATTAATGATAGCAATTTGGGAATGTTTATAATATTTGAGGCATCTTTCCATAATTTATCTACTTTTTATTATGAACAACACAAATTTTTAAATGTGTCTTTATTAAATTTAAAAATTATTTTCGTTATAATAGTACATATACATGGATATACATATATTTAATACAATTATAATAATAAGCTTTTGCATATTCATCTATCACATTGTAGGACTTTTTACAAATTCACTAATATTCTTGTCAGGCATTTCTGTCATCTATTTTTTATTTCATTTACATTTTTTTATTGCTACATTTAATTTTACATTTGATACTGTGTTCAGATGGGCGCCTTCGGATATTTATTTTATAAGTGAAATCCTTAAGGAAGCATCCCATCGCGGTAATTTGTGCTATTTTATGCGTAATACATATTTAGTTTCTCAAAAGACATTTTTAAAGCTTTTCTAAAGTTCTTTTGGTCTCTTACGAGTAGTTAATTTTTTTTATATTTAAATAAGTTTTTATTAAATTTTTACTCATAATACCTTATCGGAACTCATTTTATAAAAGAAGTTTACCTTAATTACATAAACAGATGTGTAATTTATAAACCTTTTATAAGCCCAGAATATTTATTATGAAAAAGGGCTATAGAATTTTTTTTTTATCGATATCTACTACAAATATGCTCAATACATACATATAGATATATTTCGAAATTTTAAATTATATTTTTTTTTAGATAATTTAAGAATGTTTTTTTTTTTTGGCAAAGTCAATTGAATTGCCTAAAATAACAACGAACTTAATCTCGAAAATACATGACATATGTATGTATGTATGTATGTATGTATTAGATACGAGTGTATACTGTTTTGACATCAACAAGCAAAATATTTGTGTTTTGTTTTGTTTTAAAAAAATTACGAGTAGAATAACCTGATAAAATCATACAATAAGATAGTACCCATAACCTCCAAAAGTGAGGTTATAAAAATTCCATGACCCCGCTGTATTAATATTTTACAATTGTATAGAGTAGCAAGTTTCAGTTTACTCCTATACAGGTCCGCCAATATCGGTTTGGTATCGATCTGTCAGATAATTGGCTGCTTCTGTCATTTGCTCTAGACAGTGATATAAACCATTCAAATGTCTTCGGCAGCGTTTCGCGAGTTCAGTCGCTTTGTCGGTATTATTATTTATCTTTTTACTGTGAATGTGACCATCTTCACTGCTAGTGGCAGAATCTAAGCCGCTGTTATTTTTATTGAATTCCGATTCAACACCCGAATCATTCTCTTGTGAAATGTCACTTTCAGAATCACTCATTTGACCTACTGATGTAATAGAAGCCATTGAAGCGGTCGATGGGCGTCTTATATGCCCTTTAGCAATACTGTTGTTCAAAAAAGGTGCTACGGATGATAAATTTGTTGAAATGTTTTCAGTCTTAGCTTCTTGATTTTCCATTGAGATTTGTTGTTCATCCAAATCTTCAGAATCGTTGTTGCTAGTCCAGAGAAGGTCATTCTTCAAAGCATTTAACATGTTGTACAAGTTGAAAAGTTCTGAAGAATTAAGAAACTCATGTACATTTTTGGATTTAACGGGATTGCGTTTTCCGTTAGCGTTAGGAATAAATGTATGCTGATTTGAGGTTACATTTCTACCAGGTGTTGGTACAATATCTGTACTATCACCCACCTGAAAATGTATAAAGAAAAACTCATGTTAATAATCTTTAAGAGATTTTTTTAATTCAATTTCCTCCTCCTCCTCAACCCCTTCGATGCGACAAAGAATAAATTCAATACGAAATAATTATTAATAGTATCCATATTTTTTTTCAATATTTACCTGTCTGTCCATGAGCCTGCATGGAACTAATATAGTTTCATCCATAACATTAACAGTTTTAACGAACTTCTCCATGACATTGACAATACTGTCCTTTGAAAATTGCAGTTCGTCATGGCGGGCAATGCGTCTCAAGCAGTTTCTAAAATAAAGCAAAAACATATAAAAAAGTTATATTTGGCTTCAAAGATAAAATAAAAAATTTGCAACGATTTTAAAAGAAATATATTGATCGCTACAATCAACACAACTATAAAAATTACCGAAAACACAATTTATATTTATCGACCAAAACATGAATAAAGGTGCGGTCACATCTGGCAAACATTTGCCCAAAAAAGCGTAACCACTAAATACCAATGAAAAACTTTTTGATTTATGCATTTATTTATTAAGTTAAAAAGCATCTAATAAGATAAGATTCTATTACATTTTCTATAAATTATATAGGAAACTATTTAACGTAATAAACAGGTATCTAAATCAAAAGTTTTTTCATTAGTATTTAGTGGTTACGCTTTTTTGGGAAAATGTTTGCCAGATGTGACCGTACCTTAAAAACTATTTTTTTTTGCTGCTATCACAAAAAATGTGTTAAGAAATTTATTTAATTGTGTTAAGCTACGTTCACATTTATCAAATATTTGTCGAAAAAAACGTAACCAAGAAAAAAACTAATAATTTATTTCCTTTAATTCCAATATTTTTTTAATTTTGGGTTCGATTTTTTTAAAAACTGTATAAAAATACTCTTTTGGAGAAGAATTAATTTAAATGTGAACGTAGCTTTAGTTAGTTAATTTAGAAAAAAAATTTTAAAAATTCATAATTTTAAAAATGCATAAAAATAAAAATCACCAAAATTCCATTAAAACGCCATAAATTGAAGCTTTTCAAAAGGAAAGCAAATGTTATTTTATAAAGCATGTTTTTTGCACGTTGAAACACAGAATGTGAACGTCTGTACGTTGAATGTTGAATGCGACATACTCCGGTTAAGGTCCGGTCCGGTTAGTTTAAAATAAATTATAACTAAGAAATGTCTCACATTAGGGGCTGTGCACATATTACGTAACGCTATTTTCACAGATTTTATACCCCCCCCCCCGTAACGATTTTTAATAATTTTTCAGTGCAAAATTTCCAATCCGTAACAAATCTCTAACCCCCCTTGGAGCGTTACGTAATATGTGCAAAGCCCCTTACGAAAAGACCGCTGGTCAGAGAGATTTTGAGCTCATGGACAATACATACAGTCGCTAGCAAAATAACTAATCAAATATTCAAATCTTGTCTGGCTCTTATTAATTCTGTACAATTATTTTTATCTAATTAATATTATTTGTGTGTGTGTACAAACAAGCCCGTTGTTATTAAAACTTAACTGTTTCCAATTCGGAATGATAATGCAAATTATATTCTTTTGTTGTTTAGCCCTTATTTGTTCCAATCACATCTAATTTGGGAGACAGAAATGTGTGTCTGTACATTTGATTGACAAAAACGCATTTGCTGAAAAGTTTTATATTATAAAACTTTGCATTTAAATTTAGTTCGAGATGCTATAAAATATAATCTTTTTTACGATGAAAAATAATTAAATCAGCATTATAAACAAATTTTGTGAGAGTTTACGTCAAACAATTTATGATTTAATGATTGAAACATTAGATTTGAATAAATTTAAATTTCCACTGACTGATTGATTGTTGGACGTAAATTGGGTTCATCGTTCAAATTAAATTAAATTAAATTAAATTAATTATTTTAATATTTATTACATATTGTATTTATAATAATTTTCCAACAGATTTTTAAAAGTTATAAATCTCAGAAGAAGATGGAGGCGAAATATTGGAATATTAATAATTTTTATGATTCAACTGATTTTAAGATCAATGAAAATAAGGATACATTTAAAGGATGAACAGAATAGAAAAAATTATAATTAAAAAACTGCATAAATCATAAAGACAAAATTATTTGTATTCAATAAAAATGTGAGGCTTGGTAGAGTTCTCGTTCGGTCTGAGATATTGTGTTAGGTCGGATGCTACTCAATATGTGACGTTAAGATAATTAACCATTCCTTTTTATGATAAATTTCACTTGCACTTTTATGTGCTCTTAATTGAAATAAAAAAAAAGATATATATGTACATTAGGGAAGGTATCTCCAACAACAATTTTTAAAAATATCAAAATTGGCATAGAACAGTCCGATAGAGCATAAAAAACTGTAATAGATCGTATCTTTATTTTTTCGCTAAGGTCAAAAGAGTTCACACACCAACTGCAATGAGGTTTTGAAAATTTTTAATTTTCTTTTTGGTTAAGTTAAATGAATAATATGTTTATTTAAAACAAAAAATAGCTCAAGTATGAAATTTCATTAATATTTAGAGATGTTAAGAGATTTTTCCGCAAACCAAAACGTATCTTTAACCTTTTTTAACGAAAAGAAATTAAAAATGAATAAAAAACACCGTATAAAATTATGAATATTCAATATTGCATTTAGTTTAGAAAATCCAAAACTATGCCGAAAAATTGGTTATACCCCTAATGTACATAAATATTTTTGAAAATACGTATTGCAAATGAACATATGAAACATTCCAAAAATACGTGCTTGGCCTTAGAAGCTTAATGTACCGCAGATAATTGAATAAATACATAAGTACATAAGTCGTAAAAACAGCAAGAAAAAAATTTAACAGAACTAATTATTACAAAAAAAAAGAAGCTTGTTAAAAATAGCCATGACGATTTATTTTTGAAATGTCTTTGTTTTTAAATTGGCTTTTAGCCAAGTAAATAGTAACAGTATGATGAACAATAAATATCAATTAAGTGGTCCGATTATCACCTGATTGCCTAAAAGTGTCTATCGGTGTCTTCGATTGAAACAGCGATGCCCAGGCCCTATGCTCTTCATGCTCATTTGTTTTTTAATACTCTTAGCTATAGGCTGTGTGTTTTAATATACTCATACAGCACTCAGCACTACCCTGTAATAAACTCGGGGCCAATTGTCTCCAAGTCACAACTTTTGTCTACTTGTTTGGTGACTTCATACTGGGCTTATTGCTGACAGGTCACCAATTTGACGACTAGTGCTGACTTCTTGATGACATTGTCAACGATACGTCTACACTTTTTAGTTTGCTTTAACAGGTATAGACTAAAATTATAGAAATGTACTAGTAATTTTCTGGTTCGAATGTCTCTACTTGGTGCCATTAGAACTACGTAATCTCTACCTAGTCAACACTATCAATGTTACTAGTACATTTTCAATGACAAGCACATGCTAAATGTCTATAGCACAAAGCATTGTATTGGGGGTAATAGAGAGTAGTACTGGTGACAAAGTCAAAAGTGAGTCAGTATAATTTCACTAACGATATTTCCTGCAGGGTAGCAATACGAAATACACAAACAACTTTGTCTTATTAGTTTTTTTTGTCGTTCTTCACTGTATACACGCAAGAGCAAAGCAACAACACTTTCGTATGCTTTGCTGGTAAACATTGACGACAGCGATCATCAATGTACATTTTGTTTTTGTTTAACGTATGATATGAAATAAATATGTATATGAAATATATTTTTTGTGTTTTCTTTGTATGTATTGGTTTTCACAACACAAAATATTGAATAAAAATTAGTTTTTCTTTAAATGCATTAGTGTTTTCTCTTCCATAAGGAACTGGGGTGGGCACCGCTGGATTAAAAGATTAATTACCAGTAGGTTGTCGAAGATTATTTTAAATTTTGAGATAATACAATTCTGGGAAATTTCTAAAAATCATTACAGAGACTTCTTTTTTTGTTTCTTAAAATTTTATAAATGACCAATTAAAAATGCCTTGACACCTATAAAAGTGCTGTTTATCAATGTTAGTCTGGTCTAGCCAAGAGAGGGAGAGAGAGACAGTGCTTATACGTATTTATAGAATACAAATTTAAAATTTTGTCGCACGCCAAGGGCTGAAGTGTTGAGTTATTCACTTCTTCAGACAGACACATACGAGTATGTACATACATATACATACATACATATACACGAACATATTTAGGCAGTCAGCTACCCAGAATGACAGACTTATTGTATCTACTGCTTTGTTAGTTGACATTCAATTTACTTTGTACTTATTTGTAATCGCATGATAAATCACGCACACACAACGTGCTTATAGTGTGACTATTTTTCTTATCACATTTGGAAATGCCATTTATTTTTATAAATTTTCATAAAATTTTATTAACCGACTTCAAAAACAAAAGAAGATTATCAGTTCGAGAGATATTTTTTTTAATGTACGAAACTTTATAATTCTGTCATTTATGAGCCGATTTAAAAAAAAACAAAGAATGGACTGCAGTTTCGTCCCGGAGGCGACGCAGCAGGAACTCACATAACTACTTAATTAACTGGCCTATTTACAATACTTTTTTTTCTTCGTTTAATCGAATTTTTTCGCAGTTCGCTCTTATTTTTAACATGGAAGGGCAAGTTGTGCCTCCAAAAACAATTTAGATTATCACATAAAAAAATCCATTTATCGACCGGTTTTTAAAATAGTTTGTTGTTGAAAAGGTTTTGCATGTAGTTTGTTATCATGTTTGTTTTTGTAAAATCTGGGCAAGTGAATGAAAAGAAAACAAGTCTGTTCTTTTTGGATAATCAAAATTTTGGATTTTAAATTAATTTTGTAGTTTTCCTTACTTTCAAATTTTTTTCCCTACTACCAAAATTTTTTTCTCTGATTTTTATTTAAATAAATAATAATACATATCTATATGTATATGTATGTATGTATATAAAACCGAATGTGTGTTTGTTTATTTGTTTGTTCCTTATAGGAGGCCAAACCCTTGGACCGATCTTCCTGAAATTTTCACAGTATTTAACTGGAACTCTCGTATGAATTATAGAAGTTTTGATTAGACAAAGAGGCGTGGCACCGCCCATATAACCTAAAAATTAAAATCGCAATATTTTGGGCATTTTTTTACCTACGTCGATGATATTTGGTACATATGGTATTGGCCTAATTTGGAATACGTACCAGGAGAAAAGTGGGTAGAACCACGCCCCTTTTTAGGAAAACCAAACCCTTGGACCGATCTTCCCGAAATTTTCACAGCATGTTACTGTGACTCTGGAAGGAATAATAGGCTATATGAAGTTTTGATTGGACAAAGAGGCGTGGCACCGCCCATATAACCCAAAAATTTAAATCGCCATATTTTGGGCATTTTTTTACCTACGTCGATGATATTTGGTACATATGGTATTGGCCTAATTTGGAATACGTACCAGGAGAACAGTGGGTAGAACCACGCCCCTTTTTAGGAAAACCAAACCCTTGGACCGATCTTCCCGAAATTTTCACAGCATGTTACTGTGACTCTGGAAGGACTAATAGGCTATATGAAGTTTTGATTGGACAAAGAGGCGTGGCACCGCCCATATAACCCAAAAATTTAAATCGCCATATTTTGGGCATTTTTTGACCTACGTCGATGATATTTGGTACATATGGTATTGGCATAATTTGGAATACGTACCAGGAGAAAAGTGGGTGGGACCACGCCCCTTTTTAGGAAAACCAAACCCTTGGACCGATCTTCCTGAAATTTTCACAGCATGTTATTGTGACTCTGGAAGGAATAATAGGCTATATGAAGTTTTGATGGGACAAAGAGGCGTGGCACCGCCCATTTAACCCAAAAATTTAAATCGCCATATTTTGGGCATTTTTTGACCTACGTCGATGATATTTGGTACATATGGTATTGGCCTAATTTGGAACACTTACCAGGGGAAAAGTAGGTGGGACCACGCCCCTTTTTAGGAAAATGAAAAATCGTAATATAGTCTTAACTACTGGACCGAACGTTATTAAATTTTCACAATAGGAGTTTTATTTTATAACGAGGGGGTAGCGAAGCGCACCGGATATATCTAGTATCAGATAAACTGAAATAGAGATTGTCCTAAAATTTAATGTAGATTACTGCTATACTATATTAAATTTTTCTGGGAAATCTTGAAGCGTTAAAAGGGAAGAAACGGATACCCCTAGCAAAGAAAACCCAATAAGTCAAATATAATGTGCCATTTATGCTGTCAAGTTGTACATAAAGTTCACGCGGGTCAGCTAGTTGGAATATAATTATGTTTAGTATAATATATATCTAATATAAAAATCTCCTTTCACGATGTTTGTTATCAAATTGCTCTGAAACGGCTCAACCGATTTTAATAAAATTTGTATGCATATTTCGTAGGTATGAGAATAGGTTTTAAAGTATATTTTAAGCCGCTAGGGGCACGAGGAGGGGAGTTAGGATGAAATTCCTGTATTTAGTAAACTAATAACCCAATTCGTATTTCAAACAGAACAAAATTATTTTTGTTGTTGAATGACAGATGGCGCTACGTCCGCTACATTCACGAGAAGGGTCATCGTTCGTATTTCAAGTAGAACAAAATTATTTATGTTGTTGAAAGACAGATGGTGCTACGTCCGCTATCAAAATTGGAAAAATGGGTTGATGCGTGGGGAGAATGGTTTTCCCATATAAGATAATAACTTCCGGGCGAAGCCGGGACAATCATCTAGTATATTTATATTTGTTTTCGGTATTTCGCTAGCTCTTTCTTAGCATCCTCAGGAAAATTTTATAAATTAAAAAGAAAAAATATATCAGGTATGTGATGAAGATCGTATTCGAATTTGAATCGATACAAAAACGTATAAAGTTGTGATGCTCAATTCAATGTCGATTTCATATCTATTTTACTTCAAATCGTATTCGATTTCATTTTTCATTTTGTTCTATGAAAACTTCAGCAAAAAAAGGTGTGATGGAAAACGAAATTTAAATATTTTTAACTATTTCAAATCGAGCGTATTATGGCTACCGATTTAAAAACTTTTTATGTATTTATTTTTTGTTTGCAATAAATTGCGTTAAAATGTAAGTAAAATCCTTTCATGTCATAAAAAAGTTTTTCCTTTTTGTTTTTTTTTTTCGATAAAATGTTCAATTGTATGCGTGTTTTTAACAATTTTAACTAAAAAACTATATATCGCTAAAGTGAAAATCTGCAAAAAATGCAATATTTTAAATAAGCCATAATCTCGATCAAAAATCGATAAAAGTTTAATATATGCAAAACATCCAAAACATATGAAAATGGCACAAATTTTTATTTCAAATCTGCAAAATATGAACCAATGCAAAACATTAATTAAAAATGGCTAAAATTTATCGCTTTCAGAAAAAATCACGAAATTTATGAGAGTGCAAAAACTTGCTAAAATTTTAATTTATGTTTCATTAAAAGTCCCTAAAGATGTAAGACTGCCAAAAACTTTGCAAAAATTACGGACATTGCAAAAAACTGCAAAAATTTTAAAGATATCATAATTATGATTAAATATCGCTAATACTTTAACGAATATAAAACAAATTGTAGAAATCACGAAAATGGCGAAAAATCGCAAAATCTTGGGCAAATGTAAAAGATTATAGAATGCAATACTGATTAAAAGTTCCGAAAAATCTAATAAAACCAAAACAAACACCATTCTCCATAATTTTGATTAAAAATTGCCCAAAAATTTGAGAAATGCAAAAAATGGCATTGAAAATCGCCAATTTCCAATCGGAAAAACTTGCTTAAATTTAAAAGATTTGAGAGCAAATGGAAGAAAGAAAAATCTTTGAAAAAATTAATCCTGTCGCAAAAACAAAAAAAACTCAAATTAGCAGGAATCTTCCAATATTTATGTTAGATAAAATTTTAAAACTGCAAAAAATTAATAATTTTCCGTCAAATATTTATTTAATTCGTAAAAAGAGAAAAAGTAAGTTTTTCTTAGAGTGGTATTGAAACAAAAATGAATAATGAAATCGAACCGATTTCCATCACACCTAAAAGTATTTGATACAATTTAAGTCTTCGATTTCATTTCAAATCGAATCGATTTCTATCACATACCTGTATATGTATGTTTAGTACATTTAATAATCTAAAATTTGCATAGCTGAAAAGTTTTATACGGTATACCTACACACATCTAGTTTATTGTGAATGAAGTTACGGAGCAAACCTATTATTTAATTAATTAAAATGTCTTTCCTAAATATTTTGTTCACATTTTTTGATGAACACTTATAAACATCCAAACTGTACTTTTATAAAATGATAACAACTAACTGTACGAATTTAGCTGACATTCACTGTATGAGAAATGTCGGAAACAAACAAGTGTGAAATTTAAACGGCTGTTTTTTTAAAAGGAACATGCGCACTAAATAATATGAATACAACATAAAAATCGGATGATTTTAAGGTGGCATGTTCAACATTAAGAGACAATCACGTAAAAATCAGATGGCTTTGTAGTTGTTCAATATTCTAAATAATAAAATACATATTGACATACATACATATGTATGTACATACATACATACATATGTACATACATACATACATATGTACATACATACATATGTATGTACATATCAAAATAATGCTTAATGGTTGGTGGTTGTTGACCTGATTTTACGAATGCAACCGGCTAGATATACATATGTATGTATGTACAGTTTTTATTTACATACATATGTATATGTATGTATGTACCCACATACCAACATACATAAATATGCATAAGTTAAAACAAAAGTGATTTAGTGCAAAAATTGTCATATTGCTTTTTATTTTGCTAAGTACACTAGCACTCGCTTATATCAGTGTAATTATTAGAAAACCCCACTTCTAAAGCTACATACATATGTATGTACATCATACATACATTGATACAAATACATACATATGTAACTATTTTGTTGCACAAAAAAGGATCTATGTACATACATATTTCGAGTCTCCTGGTAGAAATATTGATATCACTACCCTGCAGGAAATGGCTATAGTGAAACTGTACTGATTCACTACTGACATTGTCACCAGTACTAGTGACTTATCATACCCCAGACAATGCTATTTACTATAGACATTTAACATTTGCGCGTCATTGAAAATCCACTACTGACATTGGTACTATTGACTAGGTAGTTCTTTTGGGACATTGGAACCATTGATTCACTAGTTCAATTAAGAAATTATAGTCTACGCTTTTGGTGCTTTTCTAAAGCAGATGTCGATAATGAAAATGCATATTTTTTCACCTTAACCGACACATTATCTGCCATCTTTCGCCACCACAAATTTTTTTGTCATCAAAGCCAAATTTAAATTTGTAGACGCTTTATTGTCAATGTCGCCTAATAGTCACCAATATTGTAGACAAAAGTGGTGACTTGGAGACACTTGCCTCCAGGATTCCTTCAGGGTACTTACATAATATGCATACATATGTACATATATTTGTCTGGCTTATGCACCTACATACATATGTATGTATGTATGCAACTAAATTTTACTTACATTACATTACAAACTACAATTTAAAAAAAGACATAAAAATTTGTGTACTTAAGTTCAAAATGGTGATTGTGTGGCGCCAAAGGCAGTTTTCACAAGAGTTTTTAATATAGATAGTAAGTCCATTAGTATATGTACAATGTATGTATGTACATATGTATGAACTATGTATGGATGTACATACATACTTATGTGCATACGTAATTTTTTTTAAAGAATTATTTTAATAGGTATGTATGTATGTATGTATGTATGTAGTAGATAATTATAAATAATTTTTATTTTTCTATAATGTACTTCTTGTGTTCTGAAGAATTTTACGCTTTCAGTTGCAATTTAATATTGAAAACCCACATAATGTTGCATTAGATGAAGATTCGTACAAAAATGCGTTTTTACAGCCTTCTTAAAAACCAGCGAGAACATTCGAAAATAGCATCCCTGCACATGTTGTGTGTGTGCGTGTGTATAAAATTTTATATCAAATCTATTACATACATAGATATAATAAATGTGTATAAATAATTCATCATTATTCATAGTATACATATTGGGGATTGTGAGACCACCCTCCAAACCAACAGTTCTATTCCATTACTCACGCATACACACATCCCAACAAAACCGAATGTCAAATATACAACACACTTTACACCGCACCGTATCGTACGATATAAACTATTTTTATTGCTGTTCAACACCAGGTATGGTAAATTCAGTACATTTGTATTTTTTGTTTTCTATTCTATTTATTTGTAAAATACCTACAAAAAAAAAAACTCCTTAAAAAATATGACATTCATTCGAGCAAATACTCAAGATTTTATGTTTTTAAAAATTTTTATTTTTTAAATTTTATTTATTTGTTGCGGGTTAGCAATATCTAGATATATATTTCGTTGGTAAAACATCTACTGATGAATTGGTATAGCTACCAACGAAATACTTGACTACATGCTCAAATAAATATAAAAATTTTTATTTATATGCTGTGTGTTATCGAATCTATATGCATTTCGTTGGAACTTTTCAAACATAAATAGTAAAGAGTTGGTATTTAGCAAATGCATATTTGATAACCCACAACAAATAAATAACACTTTTTTAAAAACTTCTTAGATAAACTAAACAAACGATGAAAAAGTAAAATTTCCAATAATCTTAATTTAGGTTTTCGAGTCGGCTTTGACAAGTTCTAATTGATAAAAGAAAGATATCGATGGTCCCAATAAGAAAGGCCCTAACTAGAGTTTTTCAGGGCATCGAATACATTTGACTCAAATACTACTTTCGATTAGCATTTGCCATGCCTGGCACACATTCAACAGAAAAGACTACGTCATTCTTTGAAAATATTGATTAGTGGAGAACGGCACACAGCAATTAAAGTGAAGAAGGAGGATTTCGGAATTTCCAAATATCTTTTAAAAGTATCGGGTTCACTATCGCAGATGCAGTTGAGTATTCCAAGCTTTGAGTTGTGAATGTGGTTGGCAGTACATAAGTACATACAAGTAATGATCAGGTGTTTTTGAGGAGAAGTGCTATGTATGTGTGTATGTATGTATACAGATGCACAAAGGTACGTATTGGTGAGTATGTATGGATGCATGCATGTGACTGTACATACCCTGTCGGAAACAAAACTAACTTTAGACTAACTTTAATGTATGGAAAAAACTAACTTTTTTAACATTGCGATGTCCTAAGAAGTAATCAGTTTTCTTTGCACTACTTGTAGCTAACTTTAAAGTTAGTTTTAAAAAGTCAAAATTTAGTTAGTTAGTAGGTATACCTACATAAAAAAAATATATTTCACTTTTATTTTATTTTCTCAATTCTATATTCAGAAGTTTTATAGTAATATTGTAATAATAAATTTTTCTTTAAATTTTTTTTCACCGGTGCTGTGCGGGGACTTTAACCACTGGTCATTGGATTAACAGTCTACGCGCATACCACTCAGCTAAGGTAGCACTTAAATATTGACAGCAAGAAGTTATGAAATACTTGAAATAATTTTAAGAGTTCCTAAATGAGTAAATTTGTTGGCGCTCACCATATTCAATTATAAATGAGAATAATTGATTTTGGTTACGTTCTTCATTGTATTGTGGTTAGCTTTATAGTTAGTCTAGAAAAATCAATTTAAAAGTTAGCTTTTCTTGTAGCTAGCTACACATTTGACGACAGGGTACTTACTATATTGGACTTGTAATGAAAAAATTACAAAGTTGAAAGAGTTTGCTATCAAATATTAGTCCATTCACTAACTAAACACATTTTTAAAATCTTATGTTTTTTGGTTTTAAAATATTGCATAAATTTAACCAAACGATTTATAACTCACCTTGTGTTTTCTAGTTTTGTTAAATCTGTAAATCCACTCATAATTAATATTTATGTTTGTTCCCCTTTTTTATAGCTTAATATAATTCTTCAGCTTCTTTTGAGGTCGCTATAAAAATTCAAATATTTATCGGGCATATATTACGAATATGTATGTATGTATGTATATGTTAGCCCACAATTAAACCTTTTTAATTTTTTTATAATCAATCGAATGCACTAAAACTTTTTTCAGAATTTTATTTTTATTACACTTTTTCGTTTAAAATTTCATATTGTCAAAATATTTGTAATTTTGTGAGATTACGAAATATTGAAAGCAGAAACAACCAACAGCCTTGGATTAACTATTATTAATCTAACGCCCCTCTACGTCTTTTTTTAAATATTCACAAAATAATTTTATCGAGTGTATCGTCAGTTGTACTTTTAACTTTGCCTGAGCGCGTTTTTTTATTTCTATTTTTTTGCAATATTAGTTCACCTTTTTCTTAAAACAAATTGTTGAAATCGATTATAGCATTGTTATTTTGGAAAATATTTTTTTTTACATCAGACAATTTTCCGACAACACGACCACCACACGAACATTTATTTTGGAATGCCATCTTTTGACAGCTGGATTTGTTTTATATACAAAAGCTTTTTTGTTAATCATGCTGCCACATTTTAGGCAAATTTGCTTGGAATACCAGAGATGTCAAAATCCAATTACGATTGCGATGGTTTCCGTGAAAGCAGTATGGCAACTTTTACCAGTGGCGGTTTTACACAAATACTATTATAAATTTCAAATTAAAACACGAATTTAGCGTTTTTTAAGTTTTAGTAATTCCTTTTATTATTGAAATAGCAATTTTTCATTATTTAATTTTGCTTTTGTTTGCTGATGTAAGTACATAACAATTAATAATAATATTTGCTGTTGTAGAATGCTTTAATTGTAGTAATATTATATTATTAGACATATTTATTTGCATAAAGAACTTTTTATTTATTTTATTTCTTTTCGACATTTTTTGTTTGTTTCATTTTATAAATTTAGCATAAAATAAATGTGTTAAGAAAAATGTTTTGCCTTTTCAATGGTTTATGGTTTTCAAAAAAAAAATATTGTACATATTTCAAATTTTTGGGCTTCCTTAATGTGCAGAAAATGTTTGTTTTTTGAAACCATGACAAAAAAACAGAACACACTTCTTTTGATGCCGCCTTATTACGTGTACTCTGTTCTTCAATATTGTTTGACGAAATAAGTAAACCTGAATCTTCCAAATATTTTATAATTGTGTCTGTATAAATATTTTGTATTTTAATTTCCCCTAACTACATAATAGCAATTTCCAAATATTTAAGTGAATATAAACATGTATGAGTGTGATGATTTCTGATTATTTCGATGTTTTGAAGTATATCGTCAGCTTAAATGAATAACTGCGTATATATGCACGCTCCCTAAAATTTTTCATGAGAAATAAAGTTAATATTTGAATAGAGTAATTGAAGTATAAATAGTAAAAGTACATATTTATTGCATTTGGTAGACATTAAGAAATACTTACAGACATAAAACGAATGGTTAGTAAAAATAAACAGATTTTGAATAGTTTTATACACAAATACACAATTTCTGCATTTTAGCTAACGACATGTAACGACTTTTTTAATACATACATATTTTTCTTTTAAATTATAAAAATATGATGAGACGAAATAAAATCAGTTTGTTTGCAGTTGTATATTTATTTCTATTGAATTCCGCAAAAATTACTGATTGATAATTTAACTAAATTTTATGCGTTTGTTTCATTTCCGTACTGGTAAAATGGTGCCAAGTTCAAAAACTGTTGAAAAAAATACTCGACTCGAGCACAGCAGAGTAAATTTCATGTCCAGCAGGGCCACAAAGTTTTTTAAGCTATTGCATAGCTTCTATCGCGGGCCTTGAGGCGACCGAATCAAGAAATTTTGAAAAGTTTGTTTCTTAAGTCTTTTGTTTATGAAACGAAAAAACCTCTGGCATTTGTTTATGAAACGAAAAAACCTCGCCCTAAGTTTGTTTCTTAAGTCTTTTGTTTTTTTAAGTATTTAAATTCCCCAATGTATGTTAACCCCTAATGTATGCTATTGATTAACATTAACATTTGATATCATTACCATACAGTATTGCCAGAATAACAACGGAGTTATTAAACAAAACGTAATAATATAATTGCATAATTTAATAAAAAAAAATGCTGTGCAATAGCTTTACCGCGGCAGACCCCGAGTGCCACATGTCTACTTTTTATCAAAAGATCCGTAATTCAAAATATTTCCAGAATCTTGTTTCGACCAGATTTTAATAATATTTAGCTGATATCATTCCCAGTGAAATTAGGACTTTCCAGGAAATGCGTTTAAATTTGCTGGAGTTTTTTAAGCACCCACGAAATTTAATTTCTGAGAATATCTTAAATAGATTGTAATAAATTTTGAAAGCTAAACAAGTTTCAAGCACGACTCGGTCGGTATTGCTACGAGCAGGGCTGTGGAGTCGTGAAAAAATAGTTGCGACTCCGACTCCGACTCCAGCCGCCGAAATTTTTACAGTACGACTCCGACTCCGACTCCAACTCCAACTCTAATGCTAAATGTATATGGACATTCCCGATAATTGAATCGCGAAATGTTCAACAACTTTTTTTTGTGGGTACTTATGGACCTCTAAACGCTATTGTAGTTTGGGATTTCGCGAAAAAACATAAAAATAAATATTACAAAATAAAGCTGAATCAAAAGTTGTTTGTTTTTTACAAAATATGGCTGTATTGTTTGGTAAAATAGTGGTCATTAAAAGAAAAATTTCAAACAATCGTTAGTGCACCGATTTTGAATCATAATTGCATTTTTAAAAAAGAATATTCACAAAAACATATTTTTCATTGATTTTTTTTGCCGTTTTAAGCAAATTTACTCGTAAAAACATTTTCATAAAATATAATCAAACTATAATATTTTGCAATTAAAAGCAATTTTTTGCAAAAAAATTTTTTTTTTGGAAAAAAGGAGTTCTTGTGAATAAATATTAATATGTATTAAAAATGCAATTATGGATCAAAATCGGTGCACTAACGATTGTTTGAAATTTTTCCTTTAATGAGCACTATTTTACCAAAAAATTCAGCATTAATTTGTAAAAAACAAACAACTTTTTTTCGCGAAATCTCAAACTTCAATCCCGTTTAGAGGTCCATAAGTACCCTCCAAAAAACAAAGTTGTTGAACATTTCGTAATCAGCACAAAATTCCCCTGCTAATGATTAACGCGATTCAATCATCGGGACACCCTATTGTCCATACTGCTTTAGAATGAATATGACAACGCTTGCAGCGAAGTTTTTTCTTTTTAGATTTTAGTCCGGGTTTACATAGTGAAATATTTCTTATGAATTTTTTTTATTCTCTTCTACACTTTCATCCGTGTCTGCACACTGAAATTTTTGTAATGAAATTGCACTGTGTGAACCGTGACTTTTCAAAATTGCTTTTACTTGGGAGAGAACGTTAATGCTTTTGTTTGCTTCGGTTCTCTCAATCATGAGAAAATAAAAGCACAAGTTTATGAGTGACAAACAGGGTTAATGCTGAAGATTTTGAAAAAGGAGCAAAATAGTCGTTTTTTTAACGAAAAGTTTCACATTTTTACGTTTTTATTTAATCAAACACACAACAAAAAATCAACAAAATTAATAATTCAAATTAAATAAACTAAAAAATTATTCATTAAAAAGATTAAGTCAACTTCTGTAAAAAGGCCAATATTTGAAAATAGAAAATATTACAAAAAAAAAAATTCGCAGAATTTTTATTATGGAAAATATTTAAAAATTCTTTGTCGGAGTCGGAGTCGCGACTTTTTTTAGCGACTCCGACTCCGGCAAAAACAGTGCAACTCCGACTCTTCGACTCCGACTCCACAGCCCTGGCTACGAGAGCTGTAATTCAATTCAGATAACGCTAACGGCGACAATAAAAAAAGTGAAAGAAAATTCCTTGAGAATATTAATCTGTATGTATTGTAAGTACTCGTATGTACGTACTTGTCGTATTAATAAAAGTCTTTTTTTTGTATGTTTTAATGTGTCTTAAATATGCATGTATTAATTATTAAATAGCTTTCTTTTCGCAGTGTTTAAAATTAAATATATATAAATGTTTTTTCTTTTTTTTTGCAATTAAGTACAAATTGTCTTTAGAAGTTTAATTATTGTTTTTGTTTTTGTTTTTCCTTTTCTTTTTTGTTGTATGAAGCTAAATTTTAATATTAATTTTTCTGCAATTTGTTTTTGTTTGTTTCTTAAACTGAGTTCTTTTTTTATGTTTGCTTTAATAAAAAAATTATATTTATTATATGTTTACAATTATAAATTTTTAGTTATTTTATAGTAATTAGTTTGTTTGTTTGTTTTCGTATTAATTTAATGTTAACATTGCATTTACTTGTAACTTTTTCTCTCCACAGTAGATGTCAAATTATTATTTTGGATTTTATGGGGTCTTTTGTTCGCTCTACCTTGTCCGTCTTTCTGTTGCAAGATTTTTTATTCATATTAATTTTAAGAAAATTTTAAATAATTTTCTTTTAGTAATTTTAAGCGCTTCCTTACAAAATATTTTTTTTGGTTTCATCATTTTGAATTTAAAGAGAAAAGGAGAGAAATTTATTTCTTATGAGTTTGATTTAAAATGTTATTTTTAATTTAAAAGTTTACTTTTTTAATTAAATTTTTTTTTTGTTTGTAGAGAACAAATTTTTTTGTTTAAATCTTAATTTAAGAATTATTTAATAATTAAAAAAAGTTAATATGTAATCATATAAATAGTATGTACTCGTATAAATAGTATATATGTACTATGTATATGTCATGTATGTATGACTAAATCGACTTGTCATGTAAATTTATATTTATGTATTTAATTATCACTTAATACATTAATGTTGTATGTTGTATCGACTATAATAATGAATAGATATGAATATTGAATTTTTAAGTAAAAAAAAAAAAAAAAAAAAAATTGCTTGTGAGTGAGAATAGCTTTTATTTATTGTTAGTGTATGCTTTTATACGAAATTAATCAATTGTCGTACGTTCTAGTTTAGCAGTTGTTCTTTATTTTTTTTTGCTGTTTGTTTCCTTTATTAACATTTCTTGTTGTTGTTTAATAGTCGCTTGCCTAATATTAGATAGCAGCAGATTAAAATTAAGACTACATCCCAGTAAGTAGTTTTGCTTAAAATCAAATTGAAAAAAAAAATGGTACATACATACATACTTTATTTCAAGAGAATTCGTTAGTGAAATGGTAACTTGACGATATCAGGGATTGTGTCCTTTTTAGATATAGAAGCAAATTAAAAAAAAAAAAATTCGTAGAAAATTTCATCACAACACGAAATAAATAAAATAAAATTATTAAGTTACAGATTCTTGCCAAAGTGTCGTAAGAAAATAGAAAATATGAATGAAAGTTTTCTTATTTATAGATTTTGTTTGATAGTTGGAATGCAATAGTTTTTTTTTTCTTCGCTTCATATACGATAAACATTGGTCTGACATGTTAGCAAACCTGCATTAACTGTATAAATTAGAGTGCGTAGTTTTGCTCTGTCAAGTCAAAGTTGTCAAACTTGTGTTATTTATTGGTGTATGTAAGAATTCAAATAAAATAAATGGGAGTTATAAAAAAAATAATTATAGAAATAGACTAGAAAAATTTATAAACATCTCAACAAAGAACTTATGTTCGGCATGGGTCGATATATTTTTTTTACAATCCTAAAGCACAGCGAAAAACATTTTTTTTTTTAAGTCTTAAATGAATTTTGTGATAAAAATATGAAATATTGCACAAAAATTTATATTTAAACAAAATACGTTTGTCGTCTTTCTGACAATAAATTCGCTAAAAATTTATGAGATTTCAAAGGAAAGGATTTTTTTAGTTAAAAGTATGTATGCATGTATGTTTCATTCTTATAAACAATTTTTTTTTTTAATATTTTTGTGGATTTCAAATGTTTTAAATAAAAGTGATTTTAAAACTGATACAGTGCAAACCGTGTGAAATATTTTGGTATTCAGATATACAATATTTCTTTGAGTTAAAAATATGTATACATGTATGCATGTATTTATGTGTATGTGCTTGTAAGCACACATTTAGATCGATAAATATAACACAACTCTTTTAATGTAAAAAAAATTTTACTAGAAACAATGTTAACTTGATTTTTTATTATTTTTCGATTTTGTTTGTTTTTAAATATTCTTAAAAGTTTAAAGTAAGTTTTTGTAAAAAAAAAAAACAATTTAAGATTCGTACATGCATGGTTAATATCAAAAAAATAAATGCGTTATTAATACCCCTTATTCATAGACGATTATTAAAGTTAGAATCAGTTAAACGGACTTCTTTCTATTCTAAACAAATGGGGATCATCTGGCCTTGTGTTTGTTGAAAGTATAAAATATTATATAGTAATTATAATTATAGTAAAACAAGGATCAGTCTTTCTTCTTAGTTTAATAATTAAATATTTTTTTTGGTTTTGAATTCTAATATATTTAAATCTTTGCTTGACTAGTCTGTTGGAGGGGGAGGAGACATGAACGATAACTTCCTTATTCGTATCCTTTGCTATTGCTTGCAAAAACAATCTTGGTTTCTACGTTTTATTCTCATTGAAAAAAGTTTGGATAAAATACATACACAACAAATTAACGGAGGGCGAAAAAACAAACCAAGTCCGTTTACCGATCTCTGAGATAGATGTAGAAGAATTAGTAAAAAGCATATTTTTATAATATCAACTATAACCCTTAAGGTCCGTACCCTTGGAAAAAAATGCTTAACTTATCGACAGATAAAATGTTTAAGTTGTAATAAATGCTTATTTTTAAGTATAAATTCTAAATTAGTTTTAGTTGTTTAGATGTATGTACGATATGAAACCGAGTTCTATTTTTACTTGATTTTCTTCAATTTATGCCACATTTTTAATTATTGGGATTCTTTCAATTCAATAATAATTCAATTAAATTAAGCCGGCATTTTCTCTGTTTAGACAAACATACACACATCTATGTATGTATTTACTGCATACTACTTGTGTCGAAATCCGATGAACTTGAGTACGTCTTCCACTTGGCACAAATACTAAAAACACTTATTTTTTGTATTAATTGCAAAATGTACAGAAACATGTATGGAAATTTTCGCAGGAAAGTTATACTTTTTGTCGCGTTCGTTACCTAAAAAAAAATTAGAATTTATATTTTATTTTGTTTCTTGGCGTAGACCATGAAATAATTCCAACCAACCAATGACCTTAAAATACAATATTAATAGCTTGGTGGCGAACGTGACACAAAAGAACACTTTTCTGTGAAAATGCTCACATAATTTGGTTTTTAATATTTCAAATTATTAAAAAAAAAACTCAGTTTCGCAATATAAATATTTACATACATACATATTAATCAAAACGAATTCATACTTTGTTGCCTTCGAGAGCCAATTATATTCGTCATTTACTTTCACCGCTTGTATTTTGGTCTCTCTTATGCAAATCGAGGAGACGAGTATATCTTGTACAAATATGTTTTGATATTAATTAAAAATATATATTAATTGATTTTATATAATTTTTACTAGAAATATAATTAAGCAAATGCAGGGATGCATGTAGTTTTCATTAAATGATCAACATTTCTTTTGGATTTGTTTGTGATTATATACTCGTAGTAGTGTTAATATTAGTCGTCATATGCCATAAGTTGTAGATAAAATATATGAGGATCGTTTGAACGTAATTAAAAATGTCTTATGAAGTGCAATAATTTCGATTGAGCTTAAAATTTTATTGAAACCAAATTGTAATAATAATCCATCCACATATCACAGGCGGTAGAATTAACATTGAGAATTTTTAAATTTAGACGACATGAAGACTACTGGCATTTCGAAATTGCATTAAAAATGTAAAGTTTTACAAAAAAAAAAATATTAAAATAAAATGTATTCATTTCGTTATAGGGATTTAGCTAAACATTTACAAAAGTAAGCAAACTAAAAGACTAATTTTCTGTGTTTATCTTTAAGATAATCGAATAGAATTAAAAATATACGTATGAAATAATTATGGCGATCGAGCGAGCGGTCGTTTCTTTTAAACTTGTATTTAAATGTGCGGTAGTCTTAACGTTGTTTTTGTAACTGTAATAATGATGTTTTAAAGATAAAGAAGAAGAAGAAGAAGAAGTTTTTATTGAACTTCTTAAATAAGAATTCACAAAATGATTCAACTAATAGTCACACCTTTAGAATGTCTAACGGATGATATTATTTATTATTTTGTTGTGCCACAACATTTGGTGATTTATAAAACTTTTGAACAAACTCAGAAAGGCTGTAGACAGTTCCTGGACCTTTGCCGGGGCTCATGCAAATGAAGTCACTCAACGTATGAGCATTACCTAGAAATAAGAAATTAAATGAATATTTAAATCAACGTCTGTATGTATGTGTAAATATATTGTCAAAATTTATCTTACTGCAGGATTGAATAGGCGGATATGATGGTGGAGGTTTTATCCAACTGCCATCTGGCCTTCTCATATGCCTTCTGTCTGAGGAAAATTCAGCAAGATATGTTTCAGCAGGTATTACTCGAAAGAATCTGAGGTAAATAATTAAAAAAATATTTCAATAAAAACGGCTTTTTTGGCAAAACGGATTTCTACACGTTTTTAAATGCATCAGAAAAGCAAACTCTGTTTACATGGCCAACGCAAATCTAATGAAGTTATTCACATTTTTGGCATGCTTGCACTGATGCAATTAGTACTCGATTTGACGGGAATTACCTGTGATGTTCTTGCCTTAGAGCTAAATCGGAACGAAATGTTTCTGTTACATATTTATGAAAATATGTTGGAAATGGAAGCGTCGTATCTAAATCGAATACTAGGCATCTATTTGGGGTAGGATTGTGCATAAAAAATACATGATAGTCCTGTAATGGAATTAAAATTTACATACATAAGACCAAATCCATGTACATATGTACTATATACATAAGTTTCTTTCAAACAAATAAAAATATTACAAGGATATATTAAAATTTATTTGGGTGCAATCAAGAAAAATAATATCTAGTCTGTGTGATGTGGTGGCAGTGAAACGTTATTTAAAGTCGCTTTGGGTTCAATATTGGTTGCGACAAAAATAAAAACTTAATATATAAAAAATTACAAATTACAAAATTGATTGATCGCAACAGATCAGGTATGCTATACATTTTGATCGGAACGGTTTTAATACCATTCTTATTTTTCCGTAGTTTCATGTCCGTTTTAAATCCATAAAATTACTTTAAATTTTAAGCTTAGCTTAGACCAAAGCTGATATTAAGTTTTTTTCTTTATGTATGCAAAGTTTGATCTAAATAATTAAAACGTTTTTTTTTTTTTTTTTTTTCTTTTTTTTTTTTGAAAATTAAAAGTACTCGGTTCTAAAGAATCTAAAGAAACAATACAAGGAATTAAAACCAGTAACGTGGCTGAATATCTTACTTACCCATATCACAACTTGATCATCTCCACGACCAGCCTTTTGACGCCACAAAGGTACGGTCCGACCCTCATTTGATACAAAAACAGCGTAACATTTTGAAAGTTCGTCGATTCGAGTTTTCTTGACTTGTTCGCAAAGTTTCCAAACATTTTCTTCACTAAAAGATAGGTAAAAAAATAATGCTGATCTTTAGAGCAATACAATGTCACCAAGACATACTACATATGTGACAGCGCATAGAGAAAGGGGCCTAAGGGTAAAAAATCAATTTTCACTTTTTTTTTTTTGATGTGGACAACATCTGAGCATCGAATGAGACCGATCCCATGCCCAAAAGTGTTCCCTCCCAGAAATATGCGCGTTTTTATGAAAGTGATGGTACACCAAAGATACACGTATTTAAATCTTTAAAACGGCTCTCCTGAAAAAACCGGTTTTTACCCTTAGGTCCCTTTCTATTTTGCGCGTCACATATTTTAAATTAATAGGGTTCTGTTTAGCAGCTAATTCGACAGCTAGCAGTTATTTTGTAGCTTGTATAATTTCTAATTCACGTCAAAGCAATGTTTGCAAATATGCAATAAAACTAAGTACATATTTTGATCAAACAACATTTGATAAATAAATTTAAAAAAATATAAAGTTTTCATTTCAGAAACTTTAAATTTATTCTGTGATATCTAGCGTAACAACAGTTATATCACGGCAAATGTATGTGAATCATTCTTATTCACATAAGGATGCCGTTAAGCTGTTAATTTGTGTATGTGTGTGTGTAAAAATCACCAACGTTCGGAGAACAAAACAAAGTTTTCGGACATTTTACACGTGATTATTTTATTAATAATGGATTTACCATTATTTATCAATGACTTTTATTGTAAACAATAGAGAATTTACAACAACTATACCTTTCTTTACGAATAAACATACAATCATGCATCCATACATATGTAGGTATGTGTGAATGTATTTATGTGTTTAGGTGTCCTTGCAAATACAATATGTATATTAGTTCGTCCTGGTAAATGTAACCAGTGTAGCCAGGTGTGGGGATTTGTCCCCAAATTGGGGATTTTAGCTGATTTTTGGGGACCGATTATCGTGGGGAGGGATTTGGGGATTTTTCATTTTCAGTACATTTATTATTAATTTTGCCTTATTTTACCATTTTCTTTCATAAATATATTTACATACATATATTTTTATGTATCTTGGCGGTTTTCTTCTCCATATTTCGATTATTTCAAGGCTGGTATTGAGGATGTTGGATTTTATAACAATTTGTTAAAAATTTTTAAAACCAGAATTTATTGAATTCGATATTGCCAAAATGGATGTACTAATTGACGATAAGGAAAGTAATTTGATTGTTGCTGAAATTGATGTTTGCATAGAATTTTCAAAGGAATTAGAAGCAAAAGGAGTTCAAACAATTTTTTCTTAGATTATTTAACTGTACTAGCAAAAGAAATGCTTAAAATAATCACTGAGAGTATGGAAAATTTTGAGTTATTTATAAATATTTTTATATTATTATTATTACGAATAAACGTAATTATTATTTGAACTTATATTGATTTACATATGGAAAGTAATATTATCAGGCTCAAGTTCAGTTTTATTGAATTAATGAAAATTCAAAATTACTAAGAGTTTTTTTGTGTTGAAAAATATTATTATTTATATCCAATCAGTTTTTAGCAGAACGTATCAGTACTGATTTCAAGGCCGCTACACCTCTCATCATCAATCAATCAACTGATTGGATATAAATAATAATATTTTTCAACACAAAAAAACTCTTAGTAATTTTGAATTTTCATTAATTCAATAAAACTGAACTTGAGCCTGATAATATTACTTTCCATATGGTTATTTATAAATTTACAATTAGAAGGCATAGAAAAAATAATAAATTTGATTCCGTGTATGGAATTTTAAAATATTCTATGGATTCAAAAGTTCCACTGAGCACATACGAATGCATTAACTTAAATAAATGTATGTAATAAAATTAATAAAAAAATTGTTTTTTATGATGCTTAATATACATATACATATTTATTGGGGACAAAATTGGGGATTTCCAGTTTTATAATGGGGTTTTTTGGGGGCAACACTATTTAATTTGGGGACATTAGACAATATTTACCTGGCTACACTGAATGTAATATGCAAAAATACAAATGCAAAACTCTGTGTATACTAAACAAAAAGAGAAAAAAAAAATTGCATATAAACATGTTGATAGAACTCTCTTTTATTTTGTATGAGCTCTCAATAAACATAGTTTCTCCTTATTTGTTTATTTGGAACATATTCGTATAATTAAAACCTTTTTTAATTAGGAGGGTAACAATTCTGGCCTATCCCGTTTTTTCGTATGGAAACAGCATTTCATAATAGATGGAACGGAATAAGGGAAACAATTCACCGAGAATAATTATTCATAATTGTCCTGATATCGTAAAATAAAGTAAAAAATCAGTACATATTTCAAATGTTTATTTAAATAAATAATGTAGCGTTTATTGCATTTTTTCGAAGTGATTTTATTGGAAATTACTATTCCATTTCTTAATTAAATTTGAAAAAAGTGGTAAATTTTTTTAGAAGACAAAACACCATTATTGTATTTTATATCAAAGCAACCGTCCCTTAAAATTTCAATACTTCTGGATCGGTATCGTTATAATAAAAAGGAAGTAATGTTTGTTCAGCAAAATTAAAAAATTTCCGAAGGTTAATTTTTTTATTGACTACTAAAGTGCTGTTTTATGTATTGTTTATCACAACAAATCCTGTTGCTTCATTTTTCACAATAGAAATTTTTCTATTTTAATTCTGCTTAAGTCAAAACAAAAATCACGTTAGTTTTTCTCCTTCCTCATTTTCAATTCTTCTGAATTTTACGTTACGAAGAAAGAAAGTTCTAAGAAAGTTTTATACTCAGCAAAATTAAAAATAGATTAAGTAGCATGAGCCAAAACTTAAAAATTGTGTGTTTTTCCTGAGGCTGAAATGTTAATAAAAAATCGCATTTTGCTTTAGAATTCAAAGAATAATACACAAGAAATTTTCATTAGATTTTTAAAAAGGACATAGCCTTTTTATCCTTAGAGATGAGAGAGAGAGAGATAGAGAGCTTGTCAGAATAAGATATCACACACTTATTCATACACACATTCATATACTTTTCTAAACACACATTATGAAAGTGTATAGGCATGTGTATATATATGTATGTATGAAGGTGTGTAAGCCTATGCATTTTTATAAATGTTTTAGTGCAAAAGTTAATTACGCGCAAGGCCTTTCTAGGCCTTATTTAAAAACATTAATCATTGTATTAGAGGAAGTAGATGTCAATTTGTTGAAACAGCTTTCACGTTAATTTCGAACAGCTTTGCATCTACTTACATCTAAGTACTTACGAGTACAAACTGAGATATACATATATTCCAATAATTTGTGAAATCGGTGTTCTATCGGCTGCGGCCTAATCGGAAAATAGCCTTCTATAACTTACGACTGTTTGCTGGTTAGTTTTCTTTAATAGTCCTGTGTATGTGTATGTGTACATGTATTAAAGGACAAAATTAATAAATCTTAATGGCAAATTCAATTCTCCTCAGTCACTTTTGTCGGATAATGTTAAATTACAAAAAAAAAAGTATTTTTGGCTGATGTTTTTGTATATGTACTTACATACATATGTATGTATGTATGTATTTTTTTACGAGAGTTATCCGCGCAAATCGAAGAACTTTTCATATGCGTGTAATTATGTCTTCTGATAAAACAAAAATGAAATCATTCGAGTGTATGGTCGCTCCATGTCATGACCGATAAGCCCATCTAAAAAAAATTCAAATGCGGAGCATATCCATTCTTAAAGTTAATTCTCAATACTTCACCTAAATCGAACCAGGGCCCAAATCGTTACATTAGTGAACGTAGGACTCGTCACGTAATAACTATATAATTGGATGGATCAGTATCACACGTGCATACATATTTAAATTTAGCAAATAAGGCCTGTCTTAGGGCTTATTCAACCTTAACATATGTATGTGTGTACAAATGTATATCGCTTTGATATTTACATACATACATGAGTCTGTGTGCGTTCTTTATTCAAATTTAAAAACTTTCATTACTCAAACGCTTCAGAAATTAGGTCAAACGGTCATGCTCACACTTAGAGGGAGGAAATGTTATGGTTTTAACTCCTTTTTCTTTTCGAGTGCTTTTGTGTGTGTGTTCAGTTTCTGTTTATGATACATACTTACATATCCATATTCATTTTATTATTTTCATGCATTAAAAACTTCTATAGTTATTTTTATTATTGCTGGTGTTGGTTTGTATTAGAAGTTGAGTTGGATATTTTTATGGCGGTTCGGTATTTTTATACATATGTAAGTATGTAATATAAAGTTTATATGTGTACATAAGTAAATACATATGTATGTATGTTTATGTACGTTGATCTCT
This sequence comes from Lypha dubia, assembly GCA_947311025.1. Taxonomy (NCBI): domain Eukaryota; kingdom Metazoa; phylum Arthropoda; class Insecta; order Diptera; family Tachinidae; genus Lypha; species Lypha dubia. Next base: position 71,425,806 of record OX371264.1, on the reverse strand, counting down.
AATATCCGCCCCTGTACATATGTACATACATACTTACATATACATATATATAAGTACATACAAATTTGTATTGTGATTTACTTTTTTTAATCAAAGAAACTTAAAATTTAATATTAAAATTCAAAATTAAATTTGCGATATTTATGTACATATGTACATATGTATGTATGTATGCATGTATTTCGCTATAAATTTATGTACATATGTTTTGATCTCAAATCGATGTGCATATGAACATACAATACATACGTACATATAAAGATATAAATTTTGTTGAACTACACGTGAAGCAACATTACGGGTGAATTTAATAAATATTTTCTTTAAATTTATATATGTATGTATGTACATACATTGTACATATATGTATGTACATACATAGATGTATGTATGCAAAAACGATATACATATGTACATTTGTATAAGCACAGTTGTAGGTATGAAAATATGCTAAAGGTGCCAATAGAACTATAAACCGCGTAAATCGACATGAAAGATGTAATATTTTAACAACAATTAAATTTTTCTATAAGCGAAGGACTAATAGAACCAAGTTAATGTACACACATGCATACATAAGGACATACATATGAAGGTGTGTATAAATGTATTTCAGGACTTTACTGGTAGAGTTCGTCTACAAACAAATAAATATGTTTGTAATTCAGTTTTAATTACAGAAAGCCTTTTCGTATGATACACATACATACATACACACATATAGTGTCTCACAAGCAATATTGGTCCATCATTTTGACGTGTTCATTAACCATATTGATTTCAGAATATTTAAATTTTATTTTGATTTCTCTTTTTATATATCCTTTTTATTTACTCGTATACCCATATCACCGATGCACCGATGCACCGGTTTGGAAGATCAGCAGTTTTGTGTCTTCATTTTTCAATTTAGTACACTTTCGTTACTCAATCATATGATGGAGTGGCTTAAAAAATTTAAACACGCTGATACCGGTGTCTGCGAAATGGATTACACATGTGGAAAACGCATTTCCCGGAAACGAGAACGGCGCATCTTACCAATAATAATAGAGAAATTTTACAGACATATTTATACTTATATGTATGTATGTACATAATGCAATAAATTGAAAGATTAATGTTTTATGTTTTCATTTAATCAAATGGAACAAAATGAAAATTTATGTAGGTATTTATATACATATTTCACTCACCAGTAGCATGAAACGTATGAACAATCCGCAATTCTTGGAAATAACAGATCTGTGGTCATTTTGAAAAACCAGTGATGGAAATGATGATGTCAGTGGCCAGTCACTGTGGCTGTTATTAAACGACTGTATGCAAGCGTAAAAAACAATTTGCCGCAACAATTTTTCTATCTCGTTCTCTCTTATTGTTATTTTCTCAAGTTAAAAAATATATATATGTACATAAGTATGTATATGTGCTTTAAATTGATTTAAGTGAACATCGTTAATATAAAAATTTGGAAAAAATTTAATGCATGTGACCAACATACAACTTTGATATTAAATAAACTGCAATGGCCATATAAATATTATAATTAATCTTTGCCCCACAAAACGTTGAATTAGTATAAAATATATGTAGTATAGGTATGTATGGATGTGTATATCCTTTTATTTAAAAATCACTAAAACGTATAATTTAACTTTAAGGATTCCTTTTTCTAGGTTATTAAAAAATACGAGATGTTCGTTTTTAGTCGTGTTAACGAAATTTATTCATTTTTTGCAATTTAGAGCAACATTGCATGCAAAGTTTCTATATGTCGCGTTTTGATATAATTTATTATTATTAAAACGAAATTTAGAACATTTTAGTCAATTAAAACAAATATTTCTGAATATTAAGTTATTTTTCTATGTATTTGTTACATGTGTGTACATACATACATGCATATATACATACAATTTTAATTATTCGAAATTTTTCGTTATGTGCTTCATTTTACGCCAAGATATACATACATACATACATACATATTAAAGGCACCACTTATTTTATTATTTCATTTATAAACTTGTATATATATATATATATATACATATGTATGTATGTTAGTGCAAAACATACAGATATTTTTTTATCTAAGAATTATAAAAATATTTTCTTTTTTTGTTATAAATTATTTCGTTTTTTTCTAAACGCCAATTGCGTTTTTTTTGTATATGCGTGCGTGTGTTGATTTAATGGAGTATTGGAAAACTCTATGTATGTATTTTGTATTATGTCTTCTTCTTAGAATATTATGATTTGCCACAATAACTGTTGCGAGAGGACTTCCGAACGCGTTCCCGGTTTAACATCAACTCGAATATAACATTTGCTTTTTTACGCCATAAGAATTTTTGCCATTCAATATTATTGAGTAAGGCAATGATTTTTCTTGCGACCGTGAGAATAATTTGCTTCATTTTAGAGTAAAAAGAGTAAAGTAAAGTTGACGCAGGAATGTTAAGGGTTCTTGGAAATTTGCTCCATTCGTAGAACGATTACATTTACAATACACTTATGTACATATGTATGTAATAACAAATGCTAATACATATACACATACATATTTTTAATAATTATAAATATTTTTGTGATTATTTTATTAATTTTTTTTTATTATCTTGTAACCTGCTTTATATAAAGTAAATGAAATATTTATAAGAAATTTCGCTAGTATGTAATAACGGTAATTAAAACATTTTTTTAAATCTTGTGGCTTGACAGGTCATAAAAATTTCTAACTGGGACTAAAGATAAATTTACATATATAATAGGTATGTGATAGAAAAAGTTTGCAATCACATTCAATTCGCGATTATTAGTAAAGTTCCCTTCTCGATAAATATTTATATTATTAATGTTAAATACATATACGCATGTGTTCTGTATTTCACTACAAAATGAAAGTGAAAAACTTTTGAATTTCACATTTATAATTTCACTGTGTTCTAGAAAAGTAATGAAACTTTGTTTTTCCGACGATTTCAATTTTGTTTTGTTTTAAACAAAATTTTAAAATAATGTGGGAACAAATCTAGTTTGGTTGCGTTGTTAAAAAAATATCCTATCCGATTAAGAATCAAAAAATAGGAAAACAATTAAACTAGAAAATGTGGCAGATTTTGTAAAGAATTTCTGCCATTAAGCTATTGTATAAAATATATAAATCTAACTTAAAAAAATGCATTTCAATGCAAGCCATGAAACTGATAAATATGATGCGAAAATTGTTCGCTTTCAGAAAAATTCGCAAAATTTATGAAAGTGAAAAAATTTGCTAAAATTTTAATTTCTATATGATTAAAATTTCCTAAAGATGTAACAATGCCGAAAACCTTACGCACATTGCGAAAAACTACAAAAATTTTAAAGATATCATAATTATGATTAAAAATCGCTAAAACTTCAAGGAATATAAATCAAATTGTAGAAATCAACAAAATGTTGGAAAAAAGCTAAATCTTGGTTAAATGCAAAAGATTATAAAACGCCATACTGATTAATAATTATGAAAAATCTAAAAAAACCAAAAAATTTTCATTTTCATTTTACGAATTTTAATAATTTTATAATAAAAGCAATAAACATTTTAATTTTCCCATAATAAAAAGAGCCAGACAAATTATACTCGTACATACATATGTACATGTGGTTTTAATATTTTAATGTTATTTAGGTGTTTTTTCTTCGAATTTTTCTGAAATAAATAACCTTCTCGTTGAAAGTTTCGATATTTAATATCGGTCCATCTTGTGAGCAGTTTTTGGTTTATACAAGAAATTTTCATAGGGAATGTATTAATAAGGCAGTTAGCAAATCAAAGTAAAAGATTAAATGGTTTACAAGATAAATAATGAAATATAATTTAGACGTCTTTGGTTTTGATTATCTCGAAAATATGATTATATAAAAGAAATATATCGTCGGTCACAGGTTGACAACTCTTAACATGGAAGTAAATAAAATAACCCAAAAAGTTAGTACGAGATATTTATCATAAGTATTTTTAAAAATATAAATGAAATGTACTAACATGCAAAAGGACAAACACAGTCTTTAGGCATCAAAAACCCGATTCCATTTCTTTGCGAGTTAAGAGTTGATATTTCGAATTGTTGTTGGTTACTGGGTTTTGTGACGTTACATATATTTATTACCCATTCACTGAAGGACCGATACTGCATCATGATGCAAAAGTATTTGCTATATTGAGATTCCTCTATTCTTTAGAACACATACAATCATATCAACTACGCACATGTTGAAAGTAGAGTAGAACATTTTTCCTTTCGAGGTGGGTGTTTATGTGTGAAGTAAATGGAAAAGCGTTTTCTGCATCAGCGAAGGTATGTGATTTTAATTAATATAAACATTTGATTTAAATACATAAGTACATACTCAAAACCCAACAATTTCCAAAAATTCAATTCCATTACAAATTTATTTTCATCTTTTTCACTCTCGGCGCATCCAACAACACATCTCAATAATTTTGCACGATAACTTCATTGTTTTATCTGTAAACAAACTAATAAAGTAAACTTTCCATATGCCGAAATTCCTTATTTATTTTTTTCGTTTAATTGTCCGTATGCGTTAAAATTTCATAATTTTTTTTTTTTTTTTGTAACCAGGAACGGTTGAGAGTGTTTCATTGAGCAACTGGTTATAAAATGCAAACGTAATACAAAAACATCCCCATATAAACAATTATTTTCCCAACACCAATTGCATATTCGCTTTATAATGAAAAATATTTTGTGTTGGCTCAGTTACAAAATCAATTGATTTTAATAATTTGCAAATCAGTTTCTTTTTTCTCACTTATATTTAAATAATTTTTTTAATATATAATTATTTAAGGGAACTTTTCAGTCAATAAAAATACAAAATCCACAATAAATATTCTGCAAATTCAACAGAAAACACAACAGCAAACAGCTGAATGCTGTGCTGCCAGAAATTTGGTTTGGTTACACGCATAGTTGCCACTTAAATGAATAATAAGTCGGCAATTGTAAAATCGTCATAAACACTAGATGCTAATAATAGGTCCATTTGTTTACTTTTACAGTAAAATGAGTATAAATGAGTAAACAGCAGAATTTACTCTCCAAAAATATGTTTACCCAAAAAAGTACGCGAACTGAAAAATTGTAAACATTAGTAAGATTTAGGCAACAGCTGATGGAAAATAAATGTAGGCTGACTTCCAAAACGTCAATTGCTTTGTGTTTGAACAAAGCATCACATTTCATAACGCCGCAGTACAATAACTATACAATGTATACCATTTCAAAACGCCGCCGCATAGTATTTTTAACGCAGTAAGAGAGCAATCAAGGCATCGGTTTTATAGTAGTTGCATTGTTTCCGAACTTTGCATATGGATGTGATTTAAATACAGTAGCAATACTGTATACAAACATTGTATACGAACGTTTTGGAAGTCAGCCGTAGTGTTGAAAATTTGTTACAGTTTTGGATATTTGAACAATTTAATCATGGGTACTCGATTAAATACTTTTTATAACACTAATATTTTAATAAAATATAAAACAATTTAATTTATGTAATCTTTCTCATATCTTCTTTTTTTATTTTATTTGATTTTGCATATTTGTGTGTGGTTAAATTTATTCAAAGTACATGAATATATGTTTTTGCTACTGACTATCGTAAAAAGAAGTGCAGTAATAAGTACCCAAGTACTTTAGCATATCACAACTCCAAAGAATTAAAATATTAACTCCACAAAACTAAAATCACTTTTATTTCCCATTAAAAGGCATGTAGGTAATTTTTTCACAAACAAGTTCAGTTTAATGTTAATTTACTTTTAGTTTTATTTTATTTTCACTTAAATTTTTAGTTTGATAAATATTTTAGTCACAAATTGCACACTTTTTGTTTGTTTACCTTTTGAATCATATGTTTTCTTGTTTTATTAAACTTTACTGCGAAAAATTTCTGCAGTAAAAATTTGCAAGTTCTCAATTAAGAACTGTCACTTTACGCTCTCAATTTGTGTTCTCATTTACTGTATTTTGTGTAAACGAACGCAATTTAGTAAAATGCAGTAAAGTTCAGTAAAAAATAGTAAAAACTTTTGCGTACTCGAACACACTTAATATTACTACGCTTGCACAACATTTATTTAGGATATACATTTTATTGTTTATTAATTTAATTTTTTTTATTATTACTGCACTCTGAGTGCACTGCTAACGATGCGGAAATGGGAAATGGGCGCATCATTGAGCAACTCGATGATATGTCACTTCATTGGCATTCCTCTATCTTACTGCAAGCGATTGATCCAGTAGGAATCATATAACCTTGCTCAAAAAAGGTGGAAACAAGAGCATACCTGTCAAGTCGCCAGGTCCACTTGGCCCCGCTACAACCTGCATATAATTCGCGATCTGCTTAGGCTTGGTACATGTCGTATAAGACAATTGGTAACAGTGCTAACAGGGAACTGCTGCTTCGGGACTCATGCCAGAAGGATGGGCCTAAAAGGGCTATTAGACACGCATACTTGTCTGCAGACATGTACGATGACATACTTTTCATTTTGCTATTACACTATCGAACGCTGACGGCATACTTCAGTACAAATAAATGTTGTGTGTATGTTGGTGTACGATAGACATCAGAAAATCAAAAATTTTTGAAAACCAACATACATGTCTCACGTACTCGACATACATGCTATTAGACAGTGAGATTTGGTATGCCATCGTACATGTCTGCAGACAAGTATGCGTGTCTAATAGCCCTTTAAGTTACAATGACTACTGCAGAAGTTGTAACCACAGAATATGACTATGACACTATTTCACTATTGTAAACAAAAAAGTAAAATGACAGTTCTGGCGATTTACAGAGAGAGACAGATATATACCATACCTAAAATTTGTTGTCCTTCACTGCAAAACGCCGTGACGATTTTATAGGTGTCTTGTCTAGTTATATTAGTCTATGGTTGTAACGATGAGGAGGAAGAATAATCTTCTATGTTAATGTCCCGTTTTTAATAGAATAAGGGCTAGTACTATGGGCTTCAATATTCTGCCAGATCTTGAAAGTCTGGCGAAAATGGGGCTAATTAACCTATCCTCCTTCTTGCAACAATCTGGATGGTTTGATTCGGCGACGGGGCAATTACAGGAAATTTAATAACTAATTGACTTTGCCCTGTCTCCTGTAGGTTATCACAAAGGGACCGAATCAACGGACTCAAGTGCATCACGTCTCAAACGTGGCTGCCATCGAAACCTAACCTAATTGCAAAAGGTACTATTAAATATGACTGTGACATTTAAATAAAATATTTTTAGCGTAATAACATGGATTTGTACGAATTATTAAAATATGAAAAGTAATATTATCAGGCTCAAGTTCAGTTTTATTGAATTAATGAAAATTCAAAATTACTAAGAGTTTTTTTGTGTTGGAAAATATTATTATTTATATCCAATCAGTTTTTTAGCAGAACGTATCAGTACTGATTTCAAGGCCGCTACACCTCTCATCAGCGTTCAATTGTCTATCTTTACAATTTTCGTAAAGTGGATACTAATTGAGAAGAATATCAACTATTTAACCAGTTCAAATAATAATTACGTTTATTCGTAATAATAATAATATAAAATTATTAAAATAGCTAAAAATATAACTATGTATGTATATTGGTTATTTTTCAATAAGTTTTATTATCATATCAACTTCTCAAGGCTAATATATGTAGTTAAATGATAATGTTTATATAAATACGCTCTTGTGTTTTAGATCTTAAATCAAATTCGGTGAAAGACAAGATAAGAAAATGCAAGCAACGAATCAGCTGTTAAAAAAAAATCGCATAAAGTATTTGCGTCACAAAATGTTATTTAAAAAATATATTCATTTTAATATATTTTTTTAATTCTTATCAATTGTAAGGAATTTTTTAATCAAATATGCTAAAACATGTATATATATATATGCACACATTAATACATACATACATATGTATGAATATGTTGTTTAACACAGTTAGTGAAAAAATTCGAATCTTTTTGTTTGTCAAAATTATGTATAAATGTGTGCCCATATGCAGATATTTTCATTCGAAAAAAAAAAATATTTGATTTCCCTGCATAATTAATTACCTGAATTTTGCATACTTAACTACGATCATTTAAAATTAATTATTAGATTATTATTTACACTGCTACATTCAGTTTTTGTAATTCAAAGAATAATTTGTTTAAAAAAAGAACGTTAAGTAAATAAATTATAATAATTTACATGGAGTGCGACTATGATTATGAAGATAATTTTTATACATAGGTACAAAAAAAAAAAAAAAGAAAAACAATTATCTACTTGTTGAAAATAATTTCCTTAATTAATTGATTCGAAGTGTATTTGAAAGAAATAGAGAAACGTAACAAATACATGCGGATATTTTTATTCTCAGTACAGGCAGAAGTGTTAATGATAAAATATTTCATTAAATATTTTTCTCCCTCACTTCCTTTTGAATGCAACTTGATAAAAAATTGAATGTTGCAATAATCCGAATTCATTCTATGTATGAATTTAAATACATTTATAGATGCGAACATTTCGCACATCCACTTCAAAAGTGATTCAGTTAAAAATTTTAATTTTTCAGCATTAACAAAATGCTTTCTTCTCTTCCTACTATATTTTATTAAGGGTTTAATTAAATTGTTTCCTATCAATGGGATTTGATGAAAGTCATAAATCAGTCTGTACCATTTTCCAGACTACTTGCCACATAGCGCAAGTCTTTTCATTATATTAATTGTTTGAGGAGTAGATATTAACTTTTCAAATTGGTACTTCCTTACATATTTCGTTTTGATAGTACGGTAGTACTGCAAATAAATACATGTGTAGTTAGTACCTGTAGCTGTACCTAGCAAACACAGCAACCAAGTTTTTGTTAAATGCAAATAGCTAGAAAATCATTCTGAGAGAAAAAGAAATAAAATATAAAATATTGTGGGAGAAACAAACTGAATTCCTTGTTGTCGTTACGTTCCTATATGTAGAATTTTCTGTGGAAATGCCCATATGTATTATGTAATTATTAAGGAATCAGTCTGATTAATTTGTTTTCAAATATAGAACATAGCCCAGCTTATAGACTGTTTAAAATACTCAATACATTCAAACTTTTCGACTAACCTAACGACAGTTGTTTTAATTGATGCTTAACTTGCAAGAAGAAGAAGAATGAAAGAAGTTTTTGAATGGAGTTTTCTTATTATGTTATTCATGTCTTAGCAATAAAGCAACGTGTAAAGCAACATTTTAACTTATCAAAAAATTAAAGAAAAAGCGTGACCAACAGACAAAAAAAAATTTTATTTATGTACTTGCATTGCAGTATTTTTTTCATACACTCGTAAGCCCGCTTTTTGTCTATGTTCACACACGACCGAATCAAGAAATTTTGAAACGTTTGTTTCTTAAGTCTTTTGTTTTTGAAACGAAAAAACCTGACACTAAGTTTGTTTCTTAAATCTTTTGTTTTTGAAACGAAAAAACCATACTCTAAGTTTGTTTCTTAAGTCTTTTGGATTTAAAGTATTTAAATCGCCCAATGTATGTTAAGCCCTAAAGTATGCTATTGATTTTGATTTTATTAACATGCACTATTGCCAGAATAACAACGGAGTTATTAAACAAAACGTAATAATATAATTGCATAAGTTGATAAAAAATGCTATGCAATAGCTTTACCGCGGCAGTCCCTGAGTGCCACATGTCTTTTTTATTTGAATATTTGACATTTCATTTCATTCGGTTTTTCGCTTCTTGGTGTGTAAATCATTTATAATTGCAATTAAACGCAAAAATTACACGTTTTACGTTACAAGTTCAAAAGAGAATTCTGAAAAAGTTGGGCAATTAAAATCGTCGTGTGTGACCTTATACTATGTTCACACGAAGAACTGAAACACTAGGTTCGCTCCATGAACCACGATGGCGAACCTATGTGTTCACACGACTCATTCTAGATTGGTTCGTACTTCGTTATTTAATATTATTTGTTGTTTTTCCACTTTATTTAATTATTTACATAAATATAAATATATGCTTTTACTTATTCAATGTTTTTATTAAAATTTAGCACTTATCAATTGTTTTTCTTTGTTAAAATGTTTTTGGACAACTAGTTCAGATAAACTAGCGATAATTTGTTATCAAAATTAGAGATGAGAGTAAATTATACGGGTTCGCAACAAGGTTCAAAATGAAACATGTAGGTTCGCTCTCAAAATTTTGTATGGCGAAACATGTAGGTTCAATCAAGGTTCGCCCGCGAACCAAGAATGAGAGCGCGAACCTCTATAATTTCTGTCCGTGTGAACATAGTATTAGACTAACTAATTTAATTTTGTTATATAAAAAGCAATTTAAGTTACACTAAATATTAAATACACATATTATTAAATTAAATAAATATTAAATATACATATGTGGATTTATTTTTAAACTAATGTTTCCATGATTTATTTTTCGATTCGAATGGTTAAAATCAAACCTCAAGAATTGTGCTTAATATCAAAAGGTGTGCTTGCTGGGTATGCATTTCAGAGATTGGTGGTTGCTGTGTTTCGTTTTGAAAGCAGCAAAATAATAACAAGGCAAACCCGTGTCGACGCAAAAACCTACTAAATTCACACTCATTTGCAAACACACACACACACGCACTAACGGGTATTTACTGTGATCGTTTTAAAAAAAATTATTTAGTAGTGAATTAGGTTTTAAAGAAATAAGTTGTTATATTGGATTTAATAAAAACCTGGTGGGTGAATTTATTAAGAATTCAACAAGAAAAAAACAATATAAAAAAATTTCAATTAAATCTTAAAAAGAAGAATTTATTCCTTTAAATTGTTGCTGTGTTGTGTGTCTTTTTTAAAATTGTAAATATATATAATTTTCAATCGATGGCCACATAAGAAAGTATTTTAAGTTAAAAAAAAAAATTCAAAATAGAAGTGGTTTAACCAGTTCAAATGTACGTTGATAAATTTTGGATTATTTAAATTGAAAGAAAACAACAACAAACAATATTTTTAACTGCGATTGATCATCATTAACAAAAAACAAAAACAAAAAAAAAAAAAAAAAAAAAAAAAAACAAAATTCTGATCCATCATAATAATTTTATTATTTTCTTTATCAATTAGCGTTTGATAAGAACTAAATTGTTTGATCTCTTCAATTTATTTTTGAATGTTGTTTTCAATTTTTGAAATTTGGTGCGATTGAAAATGATTACTAAAATTACAAATTGCAAATAGGATTTAATCACATAATTTCGTTTCAAAATGATTCGATTTTCAAGCCATACAAATTATGTAAGAATTTAATTCAGAATTATGAAAAGTCATTTAAATTATTGAATAGGTAGTTAGTTGTTGTTGTTGTGAATAATTTTTAAATTTATACGGACCATTTCGTACACAACGTCATGTCGTTCTTATCTTAAACTAACAAATATTTATTTGTTTATAGTTTATTAAATGCATATTTAATTTATTACAACAAAAAATTATTGATATTATTGTACGCTAATAAAGTGTTTTAAAATAAATGTGAGTATACTTTTTCAATTTTCCACATTCAAATTTATTTAAACAAGTGCCGGAATATTAAAACGTTTATTTGTTTAAGATTATGAAACATGAACTAGGAATTTTCGTGTAAAAGATCAATATTTAACAAAAATTGGTACATAATTGTTTTAAGTGTCTGTGTTGAAAAGTACCAACCAGTGCAGGAATTGTAATTATGTTGATGCTAGCCAGTTTTGCCGCATTCAAGAGCGACTGAGAGAAGCATGAAGATTTATTAGTGATGCTGGTTTAATATACTATTTTTTTTTTAAGTTTTCTGAAATTAAAAAACTCTAAAACTTAAATCGCAGTTGAAGCAAATTATTTGATTTTGTAACTAAAATATTTCTCACATATGTATGTACATACTAACAAATAATTTAATTCTTTCTATGCGTTTGTGAATTTTGTATCTTAATTGAATCGAATTCAAAAAATTTAATACGATTTCATAAACGTTGTGGAGGGTCGAGAAGTGAGCCTGTCGTTTAATTAATTTTCTTAATGAATTTGAATTGATTGCAAATGAAATTGATGGGACGCAAAATAAATAATGTAACACAAATTAAATATTTTTACCAAGCAGTTTCATAACTAACGAATATAACACAGAAATTTTGAAATTTTTTCATTATAATTATTTTTTTGGAATGCAAATAAAACCTTTCATTTTCTATTTTGATTCTTTATTTTTTTTAATTAATTCCAATTTAAATCCCTGAGGAAGTCACAGAAAGAAGTGGAGAAAAATCTAAATCTAAATATATTTTAAATTTTATATCTACTTTTTTTTATTAACTTTAATAACATTTTGAGTACATTTTTCACACTTTCGTTTAAAGTGAAAATAAACTGACAATTTTCGTTGGCGACTTTTTAAGTTTAGCAGATCTTAGATCTTGAAAAAAGTGATATCTAGGAAATTACAATAAAAAAAAAATATTTTTTGGTTATTTTCTTTCTAGACTGGCAAATATGTTGAAAGATGCAAATGATGAAAGAGTTGAGATTTTGCACAACGATCGGAGTCCGCGAGTGCTTAGTGGTCTTGATAGACCATACAAACACAAACCTTTAGGAGAACAAAATCGTGCATTGAAACGACAAGCTATAATGGTTATTTTGGGAAACTTGGGAGTTTTGTCGAGTGGAATGGCAATTGGTCTACCAACGATCACAAATAATCCAATGACAGATACAACTCAAGGCGTATATTTAACATCATCAGAATTTTCTTGGTTTGGTAAATGGAAAAAAATATATTCATACAATAAACTCGTATACATTCACGATCCCGAATAACAAATGATTTTTTATTCTTCTTCTTCTTCTTTTAGCATCACTGAATTTATTTGCATCGCCTTTTGGTGGGTTACTTTCTTGTTTATTGTTGGATAAATTTGGACGTAAAAATACAATGTACGTGATGAATATTTTATCGTTGCTATCGTGGGCCCTAATGGCATCGGCCAGCTCCGATAATCAGCAATCTATGTTTATACAATTGGTTATATCACGTATTTTAGTGGGTAAGCGAAAGAGACCAACAATAGATTCAATAAATTCTCGAAGACCTCATAATATTTTTTGTTTTAAATTGAACCGACACGTATGTTTTATTTCATTGATCCAAGACAATCAAGAACATGTGGTTCATTTTTTTCTTTTCTGATCATTTATTGCAGTTTTATATAAAAACAAATTCAAAGATCCAAAAAAAAAAAAGGATTTCCTAAAATTATTTTCAATTTATTTCCCAAGGCATTTCCAGTGGTCTTTCTAGTGCACCAGTTGGTGTTTATTCAGCTGAAATTAGCACTCCAAAGATAAGAGGGCGTCTAATATTGGGCACCTCAATCTCTGTAGCTTTGGGAATAACAATTATCTATGGGTTGGGCTATTTTATACGTGAAGATTGGCGCTTAATAGCTCTTATATGTTGCGCATCTCAAATATTAACTCTGTTGTGTGTCTTACCTCTGCCGGAGTCACCCAGTTGGCTGATATCGAAATCTCGTTTGGCTGAAGCTAGAAAATCAATTAATTATTTTAGGGGATTAGATAAAAAACGTAAGTATGTATATGATTCAACATCGTTCTGTCTCCATTTAAGAAATTATTTATATACAGCCGTCATAACGCATCCAGAAGTTTTAACAGAATTTAATTTATTACAAAAAAATATTCAAATGGCCGAGGGAGAAAAGAAGCCTTCGTTCATCCAATCGTTAAGGTTACCTGAAGTATACAAGCCACTCTTAATACTGATGGGACTTTTTTCGTTTCAACAATTGACGGGTATTTTTGTAATCATTGTTTATGCCGTGCAGATATCAACCGAAGCTGGTGTCACTATCGATCCATTCATGTGTGCCATAATGATTGGTGTAGCGAGAGTTCTAACTACTTGTCCGCTGGGTTACATTTTAGAGAAATGGGGACGCCGTCGTTCCGGCTTAATTTCTGCTATTGGAATGGCTGTGTGTATGACGTTGCTGTCGTTGCACGAACAACCATGGCTCAGTTCAATACCTTACTTACCTGTCGTGACTATAGTCTCTTATATAATTCTAAGTACAATTGGATTGTACACTCTGCCATTCTTTATGATTTCCGAATTGTTTCCACAAAATGTCAGGGGAGCAGCTTCAGGTCTAACGGTTGCTTTCGGCACCTTTGTATCATTTGTATGCACTAAAACGTATCCTTCGCTTAAGGATGTTATTGGCAAAGAATACTGTTTCGCAATGTATGCGGCATTCTCATTTCTGGCAGTAATATTTATTTATCTCTGTCTGCCCGAAACCAGAGGACGTTCTCTTATACAAATCGAGGAAGAGTTTAGACATGGAAAACGGTCCAGAGTTCCAGCAGAGCCGGTGGAATTAAAGGAAATCTGTGCAAAATAGAGGAATTGTTTAAGTTTACCATGTAAATTTGTTCATTGGTGTATATGTGTGTGTGTGTGTGTGCTTGCATATCACACATGCATGCATTTAATAGTCTGGACTTGCATAGAATGATTCATTAATTAATTAGTTGCTAAGAAATATTTTTTTTATACTTGCTCATATACATACATACTTAAGAATTAATACATACATAAGTGCTGTGATAAGACTGTGTTTCGTAAATACTGACATGTTAGTAAATATATGTACATATTTGTTCATGTGTACATACTTAAGTTAAAAAACCAGATAGATAGATGGACTTGCAATAAATCGAACAATATTATTTCAATATAAAAAAATAATATTATAAAGTTTTAATTTCAAATTGATGTCGTTAGATCTGAACACAAAAGGAACGATTCGCAAAATTTATGATTGTAAAATAAATGAAATTTGTACTTGATTTCTTTTAGATAAGATTTTCAAAATATCTTTTGTTTTTTATTTTTTAATTTATTTATTGTTTTGAGTGATTGTGTTGAAACAGTATGCAAACAAACATATTTTTTGGGCTTAACCACTTCATAAATAATTGTTTTGTTATAAAATTTTTTATTGCGATATTATCTTTATGATGTCTTGAATTGAAAAAGATAACAAAATATTTCTTTTTGATTGTATGACTTTCTTTTATTTATTTTTTTTTTATCTAGGAAGTACATAATTTAGGATAAATAAATACAGTGAACTCGCGGCAATGTGAACTCATAAAAGCCAAGGTTGTTCACTTCATTGACTTTCTTCACATTTTCGATTGTAATAATTTTTACCACTCTACTAGATTATTTAGTACAAAAGAAAAGCCCACAAAGAAAATAAGGATCATGTTAATAAAATAACATAAAATTTATTTAAAGTTAAAGTTAAAGTTTAAGTTAAATAACAAAACCATAATGGGAGGTCATAAAAAACTAGGAAAAAATAACGTGAAGTAACACAGCAATAAAAATTTTCGGTTTTAAACGCCTGTCATGTTTTACAAGAGCTTATTTTACTGTTGCAAGTTGATTTTCTCCAAAAAACTGTCGTTCACTATTTAGAGCCATCACACTTTGTTTACAATTTAAAGAGTTCATATAAGAAAACGAGTGTTCACATTATTGGATAGTTCACTATTGTGGAAGTTCATATTACCGCGAGTTCACTGTACATGCAAATACAAGTAATTTTAAATAAATGTTCTTAAACTAATGTGATAATTTCAAATTTTCATTATGAATTAAGTAAAATCAAGACGAAAACAAGTTTTCGCAGGCATTCGCTTTTGTAGCTCTAGTTTTATGGGCCACCTTCCCATTAATTGTGGCAAAATATATTTTAATATGAATACCAACATATATATCCTTTGTAAAGGCCCGTGTCTATGAAAAAAAACAATAATAATTTTCGTATGGACCATTTTCGAAGTCACAAGTTCCACAACTTCTACTTCTTCTTCTTTGGATGATCATATTTTTTACTGCGAAGTACCGCTGAGTATAAAACAGTCAGTGAAACATGTAAATTATTTTATTGTTTAATTCTGTTAATAAGAAATTAAAAGCGTTTAAAAGAAAGGAAAGGTGCATTTACACACAAAATATTAAACATCAAATAAATGAATAGTGAGACATTAATGTCACCTTCTTACGCTTAATGGCAAAATAAACTGTTCTATTAATTCTTGTAGTCATGCAACGACTTTAAGTATCTAAAATATGATATAATTTTTAATAAATTGAAATATCGCAAAGAAATTATATATATATGTGTGTGTGTGTGTACAAGTATTAAAGTAAAGTTTTAATGAACTTTTCTTTTTTTACATTAGATTACACGGCACAACAAAATTAGATTTCTTCGTGGAAAATGTATGAAATACCAAATCAGTCTCTTTCAACTAAAATATTCCAAAAAGCTGGATTTTATCAGGCCTGGCAAGTTTCGAAAATATTCCGTTCAAAGCTTTCATTTGTACACTGACTTAGACTGAACTTTTACGTAAGTCATATTTTATGAAAAAAAAAAAAACTTGTTTGGGATATTTTAGTTCTCACTATGAAATTAATCGTTTCATAACTTGACGTTTATGAAAGTGCCTGATAAAGTGTATGAAGGTGGTGGGATAAATGAAAAGTGAAAAAATTTTATACCCAACATCATTCGTGTATAGCAAAAAAAAATTATATTCGTTTTATGGAAACAAAGTACTGTTCGTCATACTCTTCTTTCTACTAACAATCAGATGAGTTTTCCTTATCCATCGTTTTTATTTTGCCGACAGTCGTGCTAAACTTATTGCGAGTGGTGAGAAGTTGTTTGTGGAAACGTGTGCGATTAATAAATTTTATATTGTCATTGTTTTATTTAATTCTCCGGTTACTATTCGACCAGTGATGACAGATCTAGGAAAAAAATGTATTTTAATCGAAATGAAAAAATAAATCAATTAAAAGAAATTTCCGAAAATATAAGAATGCAGTAGCGAGAAGTTTTTTGTTTGCTAAATAGTCGTAAAATCCCTAAATAAAGACAAACAATTATTTAGCAAGTGATCCGTAAGTTCGCTTGGGACATTAAAGATTTTCAGCAGATGTTTGTGAATTTGGTGAGTTTTTTCATGCCACTAACGAACGTAATTAATACATATGCACGACTCAGAAGTTGTAAATTGCGAGCGATTTTCCCTGATTATTAAACCGAAATCATGCACTTACGAATTAGCTTTATGCTACAATCCAAAGTATAGCCAGTCTGTATTTTTAAAAAATTGGACCAGAGATATCTTCTACGGAAAAAGGGAAGGTTGTGATTACATTTGACCGGAAAGACGTAGGGGATAGTGAGGAATTTTTTTTATCGTTGAAAAAGGATTTTTGTCTGGCATTACTAAAACTATTAAATATTGCAAAATTGTTTGTTGTTGTGGCAACGAAGTTACTTTGTTGTTGCCAATAATAATCGAAATAAATTTACAATAAATTTCGAAACAAATGATATCTGTATCTGTTTGTTTAGAAACTGTAAATAAGTATGTATAGATACATATCTACATACATACATATACATATGAGCCGTTTATTTTGAAAGTGGCGTGAGTCACTTTTTCAAAAAAATCGAGTTAATAGCGACACTAAATAAAATTGAACGGTATCTTTTCATTTGTAAAAAATTTGCAATAAAAAATAAATTGACTTATGCCACTTTCAACATAAACGGCTTATATGTATTTATAGGCTCCATGAAAAATGGCCCCAATGAAAAATGGCCCCAAACTGAAAAATGGCCCCAAACTTTTTACATTGAAAACAACAATAATTATTTTTGGGGCCATTTTTCCTATTTTGGGGCCATTTTTCATTTTTATTTTTCGAATTTGGGGTGATTTTTCCTAATTTGGGGCCATTTTTTATTTTTGTTTGGGGCTATTTTTCATTTTCGAGTTTGGGGCCATTTTTCAATTAACGAAAAATGAAAAATGGCCCCAAACTTTAGGAAAAATGGCCCCAAACTTAAAAATAAAAAATGAAAAATGGCCCAAAAAAAAATAGGAAAAATGGCCCCAAAGTTCGTGTTGTTGTTTTTAATACAAAAGAGTGGGGCCATTTTTCATTTTTGGTTTGGGGCCATTTTTCATTGGGGACATTTTTCATGGAGCCGTATTTATAAGTATATGTATATTAACTAAATTAGTACATAATTAATAATGCATACCTACTTACCATTTACTATTTATTGATAAATTTTATAAACAACACCAATTTTATATGCATACTTATCATGTAAAAGCATAATACAGTGTGGTTAAAAAATATTCGCACAAAAAAAAAAACAGCATGTGAAAGTAACGTCAAGCTAAGTATGTGTATGTATAAGTACTAAAATCAAATTGATGATCAAAATTCATCAATGCTGTGTTGCATGCGGTATGAAAAGGTCCTTATAGTCAATATAATTTATTTATTATTATAAATCTTTCCGTTGAACATACCTTAAACGTAGTTGAACAATTGAAATATGTATGTACATTTTTATATGTATGTATGTACATTGCACATACATACGTACCATAGAGTGAGGACCGAGGGTTAAGTTTAATTTTTTTATACCTATAAAAAGATATTTAATTTTTTTTTTTTTCATTTTACTATTTTGTAGATTGCGTTTGGTTCGATACTGTCTAAAATATGAGAGAATGCTTGTTTGTGCTTTTCAAATTTCATTTAAATTCAAATACATTTTTAGCCGTTTTGTTTTTAGTTTGTTTTTTTGGGGAGCTTAAGTTTGAAATCGATGAGACGACGACAACGAGTGGCACAATGAGTTTTCTTGTAAAAGGTAAATTTTACATTTTTACCTCAAAATTGACTACAAAACATCACAGAGAGAGAATGTCAAGTTCAGTGTTTTTCGGTTGGCCGTTGTTTGCAAAACTTTTTCGTTATTTTCTTATATTCACAATATTTGTTTGAACGTAAAACTAATAAATAATAGAAAAATAAAAAAGCTAAAAGCGAATATGTGTAACAACATGCATGCAAACAAACATTCATAGAAATATTTCATTTATATTCTTATTGTAGTGCAAAATTAAGTGAAAAAAAAAACTAAATAAAACAGAATTGAAAGTCATCGACGTCGAGAGAAGAATTGTTTTAAATTGGCGCTGATTTTTTTTGTTTAAACATTTAAGGCAATTAATAAAAAAATATAAAGGAAAATGGTGCACAATTACAAATTGCTCCATTACATGTGATACCAGTTGAATTGAAATAAAAGATCGTTCAAAATTGCATTTCGTACGATAAATTTAAGCCAAACGGAGAGATGCACAGAAACGGAAAATTTGTTTAACAATTTAAAGATTGTATTGACTCGAGGCTAAATAACAGTTAGTTAACTGTAATCAAGAAAGAATTGTGCAAACAGTTCACATGAAAGTGTCACTTGAAACGGTTCGATAAAATTTTTTAAACGGAAATATTTTTACTTTTAATATCCCTGTAGTCGCCAAAAAAATTAGAGCTAAAAAAGATTTAAAATTCAAGTGCCAAAATAAAAAAAATATCGCCATACAGAGTCTTGAGTGACCGAAATGATGAAATAAAAAGCATCCATTTATCCACTTTTATGAAAGTTCTAAAACGTCAAAAAACGAAATACTTTACAGCGAATTATGCAACTGCTTGTAAATAATTTAAAAAAGCTTTTTGGCACAATAAAACATTTGTTTTACTCTATTGACAAAATTTTATAATTAAGAGTTTTATTAATGAACAAGTGAACCATTAAAGTGTCATTTATTAAAATAATTATTTCACTACCACAAGTGGTTGTCTCAATTAAAATACATTGACATCCACGCCCCCTAACGTATCCGCACACATTCAGAGCTGAGTACATTCAAGTAAATACATACATACATATGCGCGTATTTGTAAAAACAAAGCCTGAAGGATAACAATAAGCGACTGCTACAATTATTTGGAATAGATTAATTCCAGTTCTAGAATTATGTCATCCAATCATTCTGACAAAATTAAATTTCATAATGTCAGCAATACAAAACAAAACAAACCCAAAATATCGAAGGGTCTCAACAGGACCAACAAAGAGAAACCATTGGGTGAACGACGCAAGGCTGTTTTGCGACAGGAATTAATGGTGTTTCTAGGAAATACCGGAGTAATTGGTGCTGGTATGGCAGTAGCTTTACCATCTGTCACTTTGGGCCAACTAACTGATACAACGGAAAGTTTTCATATCTCAGAAGAGAAGGCCAGTTGGTTTTGTATGCTCACATTTGTATTAAATTAATTAAAGAATTTTCTGTGAAATAAATTAACTGGGAAAACATTTAAATCTTTGCAGCCTCCATTAACTCAATGGCTTGTCCTCTTGGCGGTTTATTGGTGGGTTATCTTATGGATCGTGTGGGTCGAAAAAATACAATCGTTATCACGGACATTTGTGGTGTTCTTGGCTGGGCATTATTGGCTACCGCTCCTTTGCACAAAGAAAATTCGGCAGTTTTTATACAAATTTTAGTGGCGCGTTTTCTTTCAGGTACTTTATTTCATTATTTTTGTAATTATATCTATCTGTCATCTTATTTGTTGTTATTGCTGTTGTTAGAACTCCCCCCAGGAGGTACGTTTTGTCATCTTGGTGATGTTCACACCTTGGGGGCTGTGCACATATTACGTAACGCAGTTTTCAGAGATTTTATACCCCCCGTAACGCATTTTAATAATTTTTAAGTGCAAAATTTCCAATCCGTAACAAATCTGAGGGTGGTGTTGGCTGAAGTGGTTAGCGCGTTGACTACTAAGCAAACAATGACGTGGGGCCTGAGTTCAAACCCTGGCCAGAGCAAGTCAATCAACATCATTAATTTCTGTAATGTACATTAGTGAGACATTGTATTAATTGTTGTCGGACTATTTAAGTGATGACGGCATAGCACTGGTCACTAAAAAACTGTTCCGACAGCGATTGATGATGTTCCCAGCTAATGTACACAACATCGCCCTCCTTCGTCGGTTATCAGAAACATCGGCGAAGTAAAACAATTAATAAAATGCCTGCCAATACAGCTTAACAAAGTTAATGCGTTTACCTAACACCGGAGGCGCCTCAACCCTGCTATAAAAATTAACATAACGCGCAAAGCAGAGTTGTAAAAGAGTTAAAAGCCTTCTACATTTTCAACATCTATCTTCCCTACTCTATCCCTCTCTCTGAGTTACGGCACAATGCACTGCATACGTAGGCGCCATCCCCTGAGTGCTGGTCCTAATTAAAAAAAAAAAAATCTCAGTTGCCACCTGATGTGACCCTAGACTCGGGTGTGCTTGTTAAGACATTGTAAATATATGCACACGGTACTGAGAGCACTGTGGCCTTAAGCCGTAATGGCAGCTTCCTACAAAAATCTGTAACGCATCTGTTGTTAGAACTGATATATTGATGTAACCAATAGGAAAAAAGTTTCATTAGTAAATAAAATGTTTCTGTATAAATTGGGATCAATAGTAATATTTTTCTTGGTCACATAGCGAATGTTTGAGAAAAATCATGTTCAACTGAAAATACAAAAAAAAAAAAAAAAAAAATTGTCTTTCAATGCTAATTTTATTGCATTTTTACGATTCATTAGTGTTATCGCACGATTGGAATTATTTTCGCATATAAAATTTTCGTAAATACGTTTGCTTTTCAAATAAATGTTAAGTCATTTACCCGTACAAACTGAAAATCGTATCACTTCATAACTTTATCAGTTGATATATTCGAGAGATAATACGTATGACGCTGTAGTGTTGTCACCCTGGACAAATTTAAAAAATATTCCTACTTTGAAATTAAATAAAAAAAAAAACTTTTTAAAATATGTATCTACCAAACTCTTTGGAGAAAGTCAAGAGATGGACATTTTTTCTTACATTTATTATTGTTTCATGAAGAAAATATGCCGAGAATGTCATAAAATGTTGAAATGTGTCTTTAAAATTAATATGTTCCAGTAAGTAAAACAATAAATTATATTTTAATGAATCAATGGATTCTGAAGTTCCGATACGCTGTATTTTGCTGAGCATTCTATCCCCGTTAAATGGATAAAAAATCAAAAGTCCAACATATTTCAGTTCTGTGTCTTCGTATTGAAATGCCGATTTAGCTGGTTTGATTTCTAGCCCCTGGCAACACTGGAGCAATATGTAAATCTGTTACTGTGCTTTTTTAAATGATTATTTTGTTTATTTTTTTTTTTTCTCATTTTACATCTAAATTAGAGTTCGACAAAAGCAAAAAAGGTGTGGTGTAGAAAAATAGAAAATAAAATTTTTACTTGCCCATAAAAAAAAAAAAAGTAATTCTTAAATAGATGTAAATCATTTTTTATGATTAAACTGCTTAAAGTAAAGACTTCATCTGAAATTTACAAAATCTTTTAATTTATTATTTATTTGATGAAAAACTAAAATTTAATCAATTAATATAAAATTAAATACCAGCGCTAGCTGCCAAGGCCATCAGCTCAACAAAAAATGCGTTAGAAACATGACTTTCTTTTCGCTATCAAGAAAATTGCATTTTACCAGTTTCACATTTATTGGAAACGTTAGAGAATATTAAGATCTGCTTGATAATTTGTAGACTGCTGCCACCAAATATTTTATAAAACTCTCATTGTAGTTTTAAACAGATTTTTTAATCAGAATATAAATATTTAATCACGTTTGAAAAAGATAAGAAAACACATTTCGAAAGTATTTTCTTTCTGTTTCTGCTGTTAGCATGTGTGCATGTGCATACAGCCATACATACCAGTGCAATAATACTCGTATGTATGTATGTGCGATCTCATGTATTTATTTAATTCTGCTTTTTTAGGAATCATGATTGGCCTGTGTGTGTCACCAGTTGGTGTATATTCAGCAGAGATCAGTTTACCCAGGATTAGAGGAAGACTAATATTGGGCACTTCAATTGGCATTGCAGCTGGAATACTGTTCATGTATGTTCTCGGTTATTTTATTAGGGTAAATATGCGTGATTACAAAAATATTTAAAACATTTAGCGATCATGAAAATATAACGAAAATTTTTCTTACAGAATGACTGGCAACTGATCGCTATAATCTCGACTGTTTATCAAATATTTGCAACCATCTGTGCCTTGCCGATGCCAGAAACACCCAGTTGGTTAATGCAAAAGGGCTATGCTGAGAAAGCCAGACGATCTCTTAAATATTTTCGTGGATTAAATAAGAACGGTGAGTTTGCAACATAAATTTAATTTGAAATGTCCTCTGTTTTTATTGTACATTTTCAGATGTTTCGTATTGTGAAGAATTTGAAAATGAGTTAAATCAAATTAAAAGAACATCGGAATCAAGTCGCAATTCAGCCGAAAGCGAGTCAATTCTGCAAGCTATTAAAGCTCCCGAGGTTTACAAGCCACTTCTATTAATGATTGGTTTCTTCTTTTTTCAACAGTGCTCGGGAGTAGTAGTAGTGGTTGTGTACGCTGTTCAAATTGCCACTTTAGCTGGTGTTTCAATTGATCCCAGATTGTGTGCCGTGTTTGTTGGAGTGGCTCGCATTATCACCACTTTCTTTATGAGCACAATATTTGAACGTTGGGGTCGCAAGCCTGCAGGATTGATATCCGCTTCCGGTATGACAATTTGTATGTTGTTGTTAGCTTGTTCTGGCTGGTTTCCGAATCAATTTAAGAAAGTTCCCATTATACCGGCAGTTTGTATAGTCTTGCACATTGTTTTCTCAACCATGGGCCTTCTAACGCTGCCCTTTTTTATGATCTCCGAAGTGTTTCCACAGCGTGTGCGTGGTAGCGCTTCTGGCTTCTCAGTAAGCTGTGGTTTGCTTATATCGTTTGGCGTTATCAAACTATATCCGGCAATGGAGTCGGCCTTTGGCACTGCAAACCTATTTGCCTTCTATGGACTTGTATCTCTAGTTGCTGTACCTTTTATATTTTTCCTAATACCTGAAACCAAAGGTCGAACACTTTTGGAAATCGAAGAATATTTTAAAACTGCTCGCATGCCTGCTGCCAGCGAAGTCAATCCGTGCAACGTTACAACCGTGAAGAACAATGATTCCGATGATGTTTTGGAATCGTTTATCAAACCATAATTTTTTAATACGACCTCAGTGTAACTTTAATCGTATAATTCAGAGACCCCATTTTGCCTTAATTTTTTCAGGAAAATGAATTATGGCGCTTCTGGAATATACGATTCACTTATTAACGTACTTAAAATCAATTTACTTATCGAATTATTTCAAAAATTATGGAAAACTAAAATGTAGTCTGTGATTGAACCAAAAAGCTAAACAAGCATAAAATGTTGTTTATCATCATCATGTTGTCATGTCATGTTTTAAATTTTATTTAATTTTAAGTAAAATATTATACCATGGAATGTATTCGTATGTGTGTAGTAAATTAATGTAGGCGTGGCGCAGATATAGAGGGGGAAAAAATGTCATTTTTCATTGGTTTTGCTGAACAAATGCGTACACATGTCTAGTCATGAACTTTTATATCTTAACATAATTAGTGAGTTTGGCGCGGAGATGTGCACCGTACATACACGTGATTGGTATAAATACATACATACATACATACATACATATATATTCATGAGGAAAAATAAAAGAATTTTAAAAAATAGAGAGTGCGATGGTGGTGTAGTGGGTGCAAAAAGTTAATAAAATAGAAAATATAGATTTTCCTGCTCTGCCGGTCTTTTAATAAGGAAGATGTATTTTGTTCTGCGGGGTTATTCTGGATTGCGATGCGATAGCAAATGCGATGCGAAATCCATAATAACCCCCCTGGAAAACATTTTATCGCACAAATCGCTAAAACAACGAATCGTCGTCCACATTTTTGATGATGAATTAGCTTTTACACGTGGTTTACGAAAATTTTTCATAGAATCACTCTGTACCGTTTACAGAGTGTGTTCATTTTGAAATGAAATTAAAATCGATTTTGAAAATTTATAAAAGATTTATATATTATAAAAGTTTTCTTTATTATTATTATGTTCGAATTGTATAAATTGCATAATACAAAAATATTTTATTATCAAATATGAAAATGATTTCGAAGCGGGTCAAATCGACATGTTAAACGTATTCTAATATGTGTCATTGGCATGCTGATGAGAATGTTTTGATGTGAATTAAATGCGTTGATGATGTACTCATTGCTTTTTTTAGCGTGGTTTTATTCTTTTTGCTTTGTTAAACTAAATATTAGATGATAAGAATTCTTTCTAAATAGATGACTCAGATGGCAGTACATAATTTAAATTCCATTTGTTGAAAATCGTTTAGGTAAAGATAACCTCAATTCGAACTTTATTACGAATTCATTACATATTACTGTTTAAAGGCCATACATACGTACACAAATTCATTGTTAAAGTTTCTTGTTCTTAATTTGCTTTAAAAGATCAGAGTTTTTGCAAATATGCTTCCAAAAGGAATTTTCTATCGAAATGCTGATAAAATTGTTTTTCACATTTAATTATTTATTATTTAGATAATAAACAAATAAAAATATGCCGTTAATTCAAACAGTCGACGCATCAACATGCGAATAAAATTTATCGATTTCTTTCTTTAAATTTTTACTTTATCAGACACAGAAATAACTTTGTTTAGTATAGACTGAAACCTTTTAAACACGGTAATTAGAGGTACTTTTGCGATAATAGCGGTGCTAAACTGTTCTATCTTTTTATGATGTGGCAGTACTGCCAAGTCTCTTTCAATGTCAAAGAAAAAATCAAATTTAAATTGAAATTGTATGAGGGGGTGGGTGTGTGTGAGTATTCAAATTTTTAATTTCAAGTGCAATTTATTCAATTTAACTACGAGTACATGGATAAATGTTATAACTGGAAAATATATCAAGGGGTTAGCAATTTTTTTTAAACGTTTGTTTGGAATTAAATTAAACTTTGACGGAAAACAAACAGTCAGTGCAACATATATGTATTAGCAAAACAAACTTCCGTAATCATCTTTTCGTATAATAAATAAAACTTTCGTTCATATGTATTGTAAGCCTTTTTTTGATTAAATAGTTACAAAGTTTTAAATACAAAAATTTTTTTAAACAATGACAATTAAAATATTTATTGTTAAATTAATTATTTTATAGTTTTAAATTATAGAGAAAAATTTTTATTTAAATATTTTTGTAAGCTGAGAATACTTCCTGAATTGCTTTTCTCACATTTTTCCAAGTGCAACGTTTTTCTCTTTCTTTAAATTGTGGCCGGATACAAAAATGCTGTAATAACGCGACTATTTTTCTAGTGTTCTTCTTGCAACCGATTCAAAAAAAGGTCAGCTAGTGTTACTAAACCGTAACCAAGCTACATTCTGAGTTGTAATTACAGTAGTTTTCCGGTTTAACAAACCAGTACTTTGTCAGGCCTTTTCGTTAAACTGAAAAGTTCGTTATATGCCATACTTATGTCTAGTACCCATGTTATGAATAAATAAATAAATAGAACTGTATTATTTGTCGCTTATTTTGAAATATGTTGTGAGAACTGTATAATATATTAAAAAAAATAAAAATAAAAAAGGTACAATTCATTACACTGGTAGCATAAAACCTAAAATAATTTTAATGAAAAATAGGTTCAAATTCATTTTCAATTTCCTTGAAAATTTTACATAAAAAATTTGTCGAGTAATGTTTGTTTTTTTGGAACAAAAATATTTTGTTTTGTGGCATCTTCCTGAAGTTCTCTTAAAAGCAATAAAGTTGAGAAATTGACATTATTTTGTTAAGTCTTGATGAGAGCCTATTTTTATAATGCAACTTAAGCAAAACGAATAGCATTCTGATCCATTGGTTGAATCAGGAGTGTAACATTGGGGGGGGGGGGTCATATAAAAAAACCAAATTTTGCCTCTGTATGTTTTTCAACCATTTTTTGTGCCAGAGGATGAGACGGCTTATTATCCAGAAGTAAAACAGCATTTAACGGCAAATTATTTTCGGCAAGAAATTATTCAACCGTGACTTTGGCTTTGAATTGAAGGACTGCACCAGAAACAGGCATGTATGAATTTCGTTGTCGTAGAAACCAAGAAAAAAGTTGTTTCTTTATTATTGGAAATTCACCCTGTTTTATGGCTTTCCTATTTTTAAATCCAAGGTTTGTACTTTTCGCATTTTTTATAAGACTTTGTTTTGATTTTAAGATCGTACTTACTGTCGATTTGCTTAAGCCACACCTTTTGCACAAATCTACAATTCAAAATCCATTTTGGTAATCATCCAAAATTTTTAGTTTTTCTTTAAAAAAAAGTGTCTTTCTTGTACCCATTTTTATGTTTACACCACAAAAGAACATGCGTCACTGATCATTGCAGCATAATCAAACAAAAATGCTACATAAACAAAACTTAAAATAGAGGTACTTATTGCTACCCACTTTGTTTTTAGTTAGAAATTACTTCACATTATGCTTTCTTAAACAAAAATTATGAATCTTATTTGTTCGCTAAATTGGGCACATGAATCGAAGGTTCGTTAAACAGGAAAACTACATGAAATCAAGCTGTCTTTTTACGCTTTTAAGAAATTTACAAAAATTATAATTTGTTAGTAAAGGGGCACAAAATAATTCAAATTTATCCAGAAGGCGATTTAAATTGAAAGGTGCACAAAAAGAGGCGGACAAATGCGCCTTTAGGGGCACAACGGTGTCGCTACTTTTAATATTCAATTTAACTCTAGCTGCCGTGCGGTTGGTCGCGTTATTTATATTTATAGCAACTAAATATTAAAAAAACAAAATTTTTATATTTTACGAAATATATTCATCAAGCGGGTGTACGTGTGCTTGATGTGATTTTGCCTTTAAAGTTTTCTAACAAAAGTGGCTAAATGGTGCAAACGTCATTTCATATTAACAAAACAAAATTTTATTTCCTAACAAATTTTTATTTAGAAAAACAGGAAATAAATACAAAAGGAATAAATTTCTATTTGAAATATAAAAATTGCAAATGTATAAATTAAAAACCATATAAAATCTGAATTTTTTTCAAAACGATTTATTATTGTTCGATCAATTCTCTCTGTTATTTATTTCCTCCAAATTTTTATTTTAATTGGCGTCCTCAAGATTTTCAATATCTGATATTTACTTGCGATTCTCTTTGAAATATTTTGACCTTTTCTTTTGTTCAAATTTATTAACAATTAAATTTATGAACTGATATCGTTTTCTAATACCACCAATAGAACAAAATAGTTTGTCTATTGTACAACAAACTCACCTTAAGTTTTTATATCTTGTTTGTCAGTCACAACTTAATAAAATACTCATCAAAATATCATTTTCAATTGTAAATACACAAAAAAAAAAAAAAAAAAAAACTTTGTAATAAAGAAGGGATGCTACGAAATATGATAAACAAACAAACAAACAAATAATCAAAATCAAAACTCAAATAAGTGAAAATATTCACACACATCATTGTGTTACGCATCACAAAACTTTGGCAACGAAACATTTTGTTTCAAAAAGATCGTAAAGTGTGGCATATGTCACAATTTTCAATACCAAAAACAAATAAAAACTGTTGAACTGCAAAAGAGATGGGGGAACTAAAAAACTTAAATGAATAGAAATATGCATCATAAATTATTGGAAGTTTGTATAGAAATCTGCTTTGTGATGACAGTAAATGCGATTTTATGAATTGTCACATTTTTGCCAGTTGGTTGGTACCCATAATTGTCGCGGTCGGTCCTCATATTCATCCAGTGACTGCTTGTAGTTGCGGTTTGTGGACGCGACAACAAGAACTCAATTCTTCTAATGATGTTTAGGGATGTACGTAAATGATACGCAACATTACCTTTTTGTTTTGAAAACTTAATAAATTTCCAATGTTTACACATCAAGCCATACATGCATATTTACTCATTCATTCATATACGAGTACATGTATTTATATATATGTGTGTGTGTGTGTTAAACAATGCCTTATAAACACAAACGAATGAATGTTAACTATTTAATTGATGGCCTAAATTTGAGAATTATTCAATTAAATCGATTATTAAATTAGTGATGTGGAAATGATGCAAAAAACAATAAAGACAAATAGATATTTCAAATGTCAGATATTTGTAACAGGTGTCGCACAAACATTCATTCGTTCAAACATACATACATGCATCTATTAAGAAGACACACGAATAGGTGAAAACGAGCACTTGTGTGTGCATTTCTGCAACTGTTTTTATTCTAGAAAAATATCCGTATTATTCACCCTTATTCTATATGGCAATGGCAATAGAAGACAACGCCGTTTTTTATCTTTTGTTGCCAATCGGTATTCTAAGTGGCAACATTGCCATTTATCGATAACTTTTACATATGTTTGGTATTTTGTAAGCAATTGATGTTGATGTTGTCTGTAATTGCCTTCGATTTTGTCGTCGACATATTTAAGGCCGAGACACATAGAATCCGTCATACGTTATCCGTCGCCTTTTTCAGCTGACGTAAACGTATTGACGGAGAAGGCTGTCACAATGAGTACTTTGTTAACGGAGAGAAAATCATTGAAAATTGATTTAATAATAAACTTTTTCTTTATTTTTTTATAACACCATTAAAAGTTTATCAAAACGAATATATTTGAATTTAAATTATTTTATTTTTGAGCGAACAACAAAACCAAAATAAAGAACAACTCAACTAATAGTTGTCAAAGTACTCAACGTACGTTAAAAGTTAAAAGTTGCCCAACTTTGTACTTTGCGTTGACGGAGAAGTACTGTATGTGATCAAGTTGATAAGAAAACATGTATTTTAACTTAGCTGTCAGTTGAAAAAGGCGACGTATAACGTATGACGGATTCTATGTGTCTCGGCCTTTAGTGTTGTACTTGCGTTGCTTTGTGTTGTGTTTTAAAACTTTGAAAAAATTAACGTTAAAGTTGTCTTTCATTATTCGTTTTTGGTATTTTTATACATTTGTGTTGTGTTTTTGGTTTAAATAAACTAATGGAAAAAATTTAAATAACAAATAAATGCCAATTCGAGAAGCTTGTGCAAGAACTTGAAAGGAATCCATCACTAGCCAGAGGATTTCGCAGAGGAATCGCTCCTACTAGTTAGTGTATGTTTAAAATGTGGTTTATTCCAAATCTTAAAAAGGACAAAAAAAATCCATTACTTGGGAAATTATTGCTTAAAATTTTTTACTTACTTCTCATCGGGCAAACTAAAAATACAAGACTTCTTTCTGTCTAAGCAGTCTTCTTCTCACTCTCAATTTATTTATTTTCATCGTAACTGGAGTCCGTATCGAGGAGAAAAATCATTTTTATTTTAAATTATGTACAAAAATTTTATGTATTCAAAAACACTTTTACCGAAAATTGTCAAATAAATGTCAGCTGACTCAGATATTCGATAAGTGTGTTGTATGTTTCTATAAAAAAAGTCAACATCGACACAATACTGTTAGGGAATACAAAATTCGTATTGACGTTGTGTTCGATTGATGTTGTTGATGTAAAATTGCCGACGTTCTTGCCGACGCGTAATAGAATAAAGGTGATTATTTTTCTTTGATAAACGATTTTTGTGGCTAAATAAATGCGCAATAAATGGGTTGCACTCACACCGACTAGGGGCCGGCTATGCAAATCATTTGTACTCCAGAGAGCTTTTTTCTCCTGTGAAAATTAAATTTCATAATTTTATTTTATACAGAATGCTTTGTTTAAGTGAAAATATTATTCACCGAAAAAATTTTATTGGAAGTTCCCTGTCGGACTTATGTTAAGCTGCCCACACATGAGTGATTTGTGCGTGTGATTTGTTCGCGTACCATTTCTCCACAAACGACGAACAAATCACAATAACTTACATGCATACATATGTACGTAGAAGCAAACTAATATTATTAAAAAACTAATGAACATACATACATACATATATACGAGTACATAAATATGTAATATAAGAAGAAAACATTTCATCGAATTATTTTGTTCTTCATTTCTCCCTTTAT
This sequence comes from Lypha dubia, assembly GCA_947311025.1. Taxonomy (NCBI): domain Eukaryota; kingdom Metazoa; phylum Arthropoda; class Insecta; order Diptera; family Tachinidae; genus Lypha; species Lypha dubia. The sequence goes on along the minus strand of OX371264.1, from coordinate 71,394,611 downwards.
ATTGTTAAATTTTGCCAAATGACATTGTGTGCGCACAGCCCCATTAACTTGTAACAAGACGTCGAGCACGAACAAATCACACGCACAAATCAATCGTGAGTGGGCACCTTTAGCTAGCTTCAAATATTGTTGACTCTTGGATAACTCATTTACATCTGACTTCTGAACTAACTTGTAAATGATACATACGTGAGTCAGAAGTTTTGCGTACAACTGGCTTGTTCTCGATAAGTGTTGATACAATTAACTTCTTCTCGATAACTGTTCAACTAGCTTGAGTGTGCGTCAATTTAATCAGCCGTAAGTTAACTCAAAATGAGCTAGCTTGTGGTTATTGCAAACTTATGCAGTATGAGTGAGTACTGACTGACTCATTGTAATGAATTACGTCGAAAAACTGAATAGCGGCTAACACAGACATTGAGCCAGCTGTCACTTGTATCTGATTAACGATGAGTTACATTTTAGTTACCTCAAATCCCGACAGGGTTATTGCATCAATTCGAATAAAAAAAAAGCTCTTTATTTTAAATAACCAGAACAGATTTGTTGGGATGCTCGTAACTTATATAAATAATGATGGTGTCTGCAGTCTCGTCCAATTTTCTTAATTCCACTTCGACCATTTGACTTTTACAGTGCATAACAAAATTTAGCGACATTTAAATAAAAGTTGACTAAACAAATAAAATTTCGCGAATAATTTTCAATTCAAATAATCTGAAAACAATCATTTGAGAATCTTAATTTTAGATAAACACAAATGCCATTTAAGGGAACAATATTATGTTTAGAAAAGATTAATTTTCCAACAATGTGGCTCAATTCTATTCTCTTAGATAATGCCTGCCACAACCATGTTTACCCTTTTCTTGCACTAATGATTGAAAATTGGAAAAATTTTATATACGAAATTTACAAAAAAATATTTAAGTAAATTTGTAAGACACGACACTGTATGCATTTTATGCTGCTACCTGTTTAATTTGATTCCTTTTAATGTTTCTTTCAAAATGCCTTATTATTTAATTTCTTATTATAGTGTGTGTGTGTGTGTGTGTGGAATCGTTTAGGCATAAAATTATTTGTACTCGTACTTTACGATCTCAAATGAACTTTGAAGCTGCTCACTTATGCCACACGACTGAAACGATTTACTGGCATTCAACTGAAATTAAAATTGATGCAAACACTTTTTAGCGCCTCTCTGTAGCACAAGCTGTACACGTTCATCTTGCTGCATTATGGTTGCAAGCATTACGAAAAGCCTTCTCATATAATAACTGTGATTATAATTTATACCAACTATCAAGCAATTGGCTTCTTACTTTTAGTTTCCATGATCTACACTGAGTGAAAATTGACAAATGAAATATTTTTTTTATTCGATCGCAGATATCTTACAGATCTTCCAGGGGAATCTTTGAATATTAGAATTGGAATTGAATGACATTGAGAGAGAATTTTCGTAACTTTTTCCTTTTCTAGACCAATTTAACATTTTTAGTTTTCATTAAAAATAAATAGAAATTAATATTTTAATTTTAAAGACAAGAATTTTCCATCTCCCCGGATGCTACAATAATATTTAAAATGTTAAATTTTTTTGCAAATTTATCATGTTGCAAATTTTCATGAAACAACCCCAAAATCACGTGAATATGAACCGAGTCGATGTTGAAAACATTTAACTTCACTATAATTTTATACACCAGTCTGATCTACTTCACTATTGAAACAGTTTCCTTTGCTTGTGAGATATTGATGTAAAAATTTATATGTAAAATCTAAGGATTGGCCCTATTTAGAGCCAGTTTTGCCCTCGGACACATCCCCCAACTGTGGAGGAAAGTTAACGTGGTTTTTATACCTAAAGTGGGCAACAGGCCAATTAATCTGGCCAAATCATACAGACCAATTAGCTTAACATCCTTTCTTTTGAAAACGATGGAGAGACTAATTGATCTGCACATTGGACTTACGATTTTGAAAACCGTCTTCTTGCATGTGAACCAATATGCTTAAGCTAAGGGAAAATCGACTGAGCATGCTTTGCATCATCTTGCTACTAAGATAGAGAAGGATCATAGGTCAGGTAAAATCGCGTTGTGCGCCTTCTTGGACATTAATGGCGCTTTCGATAACACAAATTATGATTCGATAGAATGCTCTCTTAGGCAAAAGGGCCTTGACGTCACTTCTGTGAGATGGATCTGGTCAATGCTTGAGAGCAGGGACATAACTGCTTCTATGGGTAACGATACGGTTATTATTAATGCAGTCAAAGGGTGTCCCCAAGGTGGTGTTTTATCACCACTCCTTTGGTCAGTAGTGATAGATGAACTTCTCCACATTCTTAGTGAACAAGGTCATGAAGTCATTGGCTATGCTAACGATCTGGTTGTGATGGCAAATGGAAAATTCGGCTACGTTCTCTCAGACATCATGAATGATGCATTGAGCACTGTTATGACATGGTGTGGGAGACACAGCCTCAGTATCAACTCTGACAAGACTATTCTGGTACCTTTCTCTTTTAAGAGGAAACTTGACTACATTATCATGCAGAAAGCTGTTAGGGATGCCTAGCGACACGATAATCTGTGAACTAAGATTCAACAGAAGATTCAATGTCACAATTCCGCTTAGGGCCACGTGGGAGGGTAATGGCCCCTCCAGATCAGAGAGAACGACATTTCGACCGCTAAGGAAATTTGGGTGACCTCTCCCGGTCTAAGGCAGGCCAAATCATTGTTACAGCCATTTTCGTACAGTGGCATCCTGAATTTCAGCAGGAACGACTTACGGCTAGTTACTGGTTTCCTCTCCGGTCATTTTGGACTTAACTACCATCTTTGGAAAAGTAATCTAGCTCGCTCACACTTGTGGTGTTTATGCATGGAAGAGGATGAGACAACGGCCCACATTCTCTGTGAATGTTTAGTCTTGTGTAATCATAGAAGGCGTGTTCTTCTTTCTGAATTTGTGTGTTCGGAGGATATTAGGCGGACTTCTCCAAGTTCTGTGCTGACTTTCATAAGGAGAGTCATTCAGCGCTTGGTTTAATTTAGAGATACATGGTACAAAATATCCAATAGGTGTTGCAGTGCCGGTCTTTCTCTATCTAAGGATTGGCTGCTGGATCAGCCGTATTTAAAATATTTCTTTTATCAGAGTATCGTTTTTGAAAAATTTACAAACAATTAACAAGTGTTTTTATGCCAGTGTATGTTTGTAGGAATATATTCGCTTTATTAGAATGTGTTCTAAGTAGTTTAACTTGAAACATGCGTTGCGTTTATGAATTTGTTGCACATGTATTTAATTTAGGTTTTTTTGAATTTTATAACAAAAATTGTTACGAATTTGTTTTCACATTTAGTGAAACATGTATGTATGTACGAGTATGTACTTACATACAACTTGACTCTATTATTAAGAAATAAAAAAAAAATTGAATTTTTAGTTTAAATTTTAAACTGAACATAACGTTAACATGAATGCCCCATGGCCATTCGGAAACCCTCCACAAACAGCAGCCAAAATAATAAATAAATCTCGATTTATGTACCTTTATTTATTTTGTTGTTGTTGTTGTTGTTGTTGTTGTGATTAAACACATGTATTCATTAGCGATGCAGAACAAGTTAACAACAAACAATATGAGTTTGTTAACTTTAAACATTATAAAAATTATGTTCTTAAGCATAAAATACAGCAACAAAAACCCAAAAAGTTGTGTAACAAATTTGTATCTATTTACCTCCATGTGACCATGCAGACAGACATTATTGGTTGCATCTTTCTGAGTGCCTGGGAGTGTGTCTGTGTGGCTGATGTTTTTTTATCATTAACAAATTTCATTTTCATTAATTTATTTCGTCCTGCATCCTCAGTTTTTCGTTTCTTCTTCCGTTTATTTCATTCCTTCCGCTAATAACCGTGGTCAAGCTGTTTTTTTTTTGTTCTCTTATATTTTGGCCACATCAATTTGAATTTTGCGCTGGTTTTTTTTTTGTTTATGACCATAATGACACATGTTCCATTTAATGAGTTTTAGAAATTTTTTATTTCTGGTTCCGTGGACGTTTAATGTTACAAACTATAAAAGTTGGTATTTGCAATATTTTGAAAATAAAAACCGTTTCCCAAACCAAAATGTATGGATGTTCTTCTAACATTGGGATAATGTGAAATATTTGGTGAGTCCTCGTCTTGCAGCACCACTTTTTGTGTGTATGTGTCCATATGTACTAGTATGCATGTTTTTTAAATAGATGTGAGTACTGAAAAAAACTTAAATTTTTATTTTAAATTTCAGGGACAGACGTATGTACATACAAAAATGGGTATTGGCTGAAGTGTTTAAAGCGTTGACTACTAAGCAAACAATGACGTGGGGCCTGGGTTCAAACCCTGGCCAGAGCAAGTCAATCAACATCATTAATTTATCTAATGTACATTAGTGTGGCATTGCATTATTTGTTGTCAGACTATTTAAGTGATGAAGGCATAGCACTGGTAAAAAACTGTTCCGACAGCGATTGATGCTAATGTACACAACATCGCCCTCCTTCGTCGGTTAGCAGAAACATGGGCAAAGTAAAACAAATAATAAAATGCCTGCTAATATAGCTTAACAAAGTTAATGCGTCTACTTAACACCGTAGGCGCCTCAACACTGCTTTAAAAATAAACATAACGCGCAAAGCAGAGTTGTAAAAGAGTTAAGCCTTCTACATTTTCAACATCTATCTTCTCTACGCTATCCCTCTCTCAGAGTTCCGGCACAATGCACTGCATACATAGGGGTCATCCCCTGAGTGCTGGTCCTAATAAAAAAAAAAAAGTTGCATGGCCATTGAAAGAGGGTTTTCTTTAAAGGTACTATTTCAAAATACGAAAAAATTTTTATTTAAATGTGTTCGTTTGAACAACAACATCGTACGTTGAGTCTGTATTTTGTTCCGTTTATTACACTACTTGACTACGAAGCGGCTTATCTGTTTCTCAATTCGTATTTTTACGTATTCTCATCGATATTTTCATAAATTGAACGCTGATTTCTTGAGGAAGTCCTTTGCTCCATAAGTTGAGATTTGATGATGTGAACTGGAGCAAATCGTCAGAACACCTATTTAAAGTTTGGCTAATTGTATCTGGTTTTTTTTCTATTTAAATTTTTTGTAAATTATATTTCACTTTAATTACAGCTGACTTGCAACTTGATTTCTAATGTCAACACCTTCTACTAAAAAATCGCGTGTTATGTGCCATTCTTAACTAATCATGATTCAATCTACGATAAGCCGGAGCCAATTTTATGTAAATAACTTTTGTAAGAAACATCTGAAGTATTTTGTTGATCGAATTTGTGCACAGGAAAACAAATTGCAGCAACAAGGACTTGTAATTACATTCAAAAACGACTTAATGACTCAGAAAAGTTTTTAAATTTATATGATTTCTAACTTTATTTTAAATTTAAAAAATTTTCTTTATATATTTTTTCTTGATTAGATTATCGTTTTTCACTTCACGTTTGGTTTTACTGCAAGTCTTTGTTTTGTTAATTTTTAATGTGATTTAAAATTTTTTAGGAGTGATTTATAGTCCATTTTCGAGTGATTGAGTTTGCGGATTAAATTAATCGATGTTTTAGCAAAATATCACTACGATTATTGATTGTTATTTTAAAATTAATATTAAATGCCAACAATTAAATGTCCTAAAAAATTTTCTACAGTGCAAATTCAAGTGTAAGTAAGTAAGTAAGTGTCTGTTATTATAAGATTAGTTGTGGTAAAGCAATAATTACATAAAAAATATTTTGTAGCAACGTGTGCCTAAAAAGTTAAAGGGAATGAACATTAACAGTACTGCCAGTAAATGTAAAAAGTGTATTCCGTATATTGTTTTTTGTTCGTTGAGTAAATGTTTGTCGAAGGCAATAACTGACGATAAAAATATAATTAGTGATCAGCGATTGTACACCTAAAGACAAGAGACAAGAAATTCAAAGGAGTAACGAATGAACTAAATGAATGTGTGAATATGACACTAGACATGCGTAAGAAAACGTAAAACAGGTCCTTTGAGCTGCGAACCCTTTTTCCTTTTTTGTTCAAATAAATTTAATTACCTGCAAAAAAAAAGACCCTAATTGCTGGATATACATAAACATTAATTGTGCACAAACAAAAATAAACCAACTAAAGCAGCCCTCTCCCTCTGTCACTATTCACAGCAAAAAGTTTAAAAAGCATTTTTTTTACATTGGAAATGTGGCCCTCTGTGGTGGTTTTCTTCCACTCACTCACAAATAAATAAAAGATTTGGAAAGAGGAGTAAAAATGTATGACAATGTTTTTGCCGTCTTAATCTTGATCTGTTTTTCTTAATGATTTTCTATTAATTGTTGATGCTATTGATGGGATTTATTAAAATATTTGAGTATAACGAAGCGGCTAACTGAGTTAGCGAAAATTGAACACTGATCTGATAAAAATATTCCCCATTTACAAAATTTAAATTATTTCACAGTTATTCTTTCTTTATAGGGAGGGATCAAATATAAACTTAAAATTCGTTTTGTTTAGTCAATCATAATATCAAGAGTCATTGATGTCATCAATAGGAACACAAATAATAATTTAAAGAAACAGAAAAAAAAATCAGAAAAATTGCAGCGATAAAATTGGTATAGTAGTTGTAACGGGCACCAACAGAAAGAATCATGATTTCAACACTTTTAACATTTCTAGTTTTAGCTTTTAAATTTAAACAAAAGTAAAAAAGAAAACATAAAACTTTATTTTATTTTAAAGATTTACGATCTGCTTCAAATTAAGCACTTCCCTGTTTTCGGTTGCAATTTGTAAATATCCAACGGAGATATCAATACGACGACCAGTACGAAAAGCCACTTAAATTTTTAATTCGTAAATTATTTAATCGCACACTTTAGATATGAAAGCATTCGTACATATTAGGGTGGATCAAAATTTCTCTAAAATATTATTTGGATTGCGGTAGCAGCATATTTTTCAAGATATTATGAAAAAAAAAAATTAAATCTGTTTCCCATTTTCTATGTATGCAAAATATTTAATAGAGTTGTATTGAAGAAACGCGACTAAACTTCTCAAAATAATATATTTTTTGGAATTATTTTCAAAAACACAATAATTTTTACGTTTTTGTTTAAGAAAATAAAAATAATGTGCGGTTTCTGCAATACAAACAATTGGTTTGAGTACAAAATTTGTATGAAAACCACTCAGTTTTTTTAATGATTCCCGTCCAAAATTTCTACACAATTCATTTATCAGTATTGTGGAAACACTACATAAACCATTTTGTTGCAGTCATTTGCTACAACGACAATGAGCCGAATCAACAACCGAAAAAATTAAATTATTGATTTAATACTTCCTTTTCGATAAATATCATGAGTAAATTTGAAACTCGTTTTGCGTAATTTTTTGAGTTATGTCGTTTTTTCCGACAACTAAACGGTATGTGTAGAAATGTATCAAAACTTCGGAGTAACAAATTACATGCTGTAGAGTAAAAAAAATGTGAAGGAAAAAGAATCTATTAAAACTCATTAAAATATAAAACTGCCATAAACCTTAACGTGAGGCTTCTGTGTTAAGCATACAGTAGCGAGTAAAATGATTTGTTTTGGCAAATGGAATGAATGAGTGTACGAGTAGTCAAAAGGTTAAAATCATAAAATCATATTGTGAATGCATTGGTAACATTCATATATTTTTTTTTGTATATTTTTATTTGTTGGCATGCTTACCAGTGCGCTACAATCTTAAAATCTTTTATAAATTGTTTCTACGGTCAGATTTCAATGTTAATTAAAAATACTCGTATAAGAAAAAAGAAACAACATTAATTCCTACATAAAAAAAGTCACGAACAACTTTGCCGTTTAATCAATTTTCGATTAAAATCGCGTTTGATTTTCCATTAACTTTTTGTAAAATTTTCGATGGCTATATATTTTACACATCTGGTGTAGGGTATTGAGGTATTCTTATAGATGAGATTTATTTTCACAAGCATGCAAGTTTCTTTGAATGCAAACTAACTTTTAAATTGTGGAAGGATTTCCTTTGTTTTTTTTTTGTTTTTTAATTCAATTTTACAATGCAACTTGACTTTTGAAGGAGCAACAGCAAACGGAAAGAATTCAACAAAAGATGGACAAGCGTTAAATCGATTTGAAAATATATTTTACTGCATTTTTATGCATTTAAAATTATGAGTTTTCTTAATTGCAGTCAGTTGTCCTCTAGCAGTCTGGGAGAATGCTGCCATCATGATCACACAAATCACACAAACAATCAGACTCATATAAAGTGAACACTGATCAGCGGGTAAACGTGAAAGAATATAAATTTGATAATCAAAAAAAAGTTACGCACAATTGAAAAGAGTAAAATTTTTTTTAATTTTGTAAAGAATTTTCGAAACGTTAGAAAGGAAATTTGTCGAAAGTTCCGATTAAAATAAACAAGCATAAATGGATGTAATTATTTTTAGGGAGTATTGAATAGGGATGGCCATCACTCACGCGTTTTACGTGATGTGATCATAAGCTAAGCTTTCCGTAAATTTTGTGGAGATGGCCAGCCAGAGCTGTGTTGCCACTCCGCAGATTTTGTCATTATTTTTTAATTAACAAAACGTGACAATTCCGCTTTGAAAACATATCAGGATTTAATTTTCACCTTTCGAATGTGTTGGATTGACTTAATTTAATATTTTTAAATTTATTTACTTGTTTTTATTTTTCATTAAACTTATTTTAAATGTTCTTCTTGAATTCAAGATCACATGTTGCCAAAAAGAAATGTGTGAGAAAAAATACTCACGATACCATCGCTATTCGGAAACAAATGTAGCATTTCAAAGGCATACAATCATTCATAATTAACTCAATATTTCGATTAAATTTTGTGCTCAACTCGCCTAAAAACTAATTTAAAATTTTTGCATGAATTTTGTGTGATGTTTGTTTAAATAATTTGAAGGATTCTTATCACCCTTGTAAGAATTATTTTTATACATAAAGTTTTAGTGTGCATGCAACAACAGAGCGTTCTTTGTTCAACAAATTTATTAAATACAATGTCGCTTAGAGGATCCTTTTTGCTTTTTTATTTATTTTTATTTTTGGTTTGGTTTCAATGAATAAATGCCTGCCTGGTTGGCTCTATTGTCCGGCAAGTATGGAATAAAAGTTACGTTTGGTTAAGTTTGTCATATTAATGCCATCGGTTTAATTTATCGCTTTTACCCTCCTCGTAGCTTCGTTATTTTATGAGTTAATAATACACTGACGTAAACATTTTATTGAGCCTTTCGTTGCCTGCAAGGAAAATTTATCCGTATGGATGTTTTTGCTTCCAAATTTTTATCTGAAAAGGAACTTGTGGATGTTTTATTTATCCAGTTGACAATTATGGGTTTTGGGTTTTGGTTTCTGTTTTTTTAAATTCTGTTTCTACGAAAACTTCAAGTTTTGTATCTAAAGAGGAGTCTATTATTTTTTTTTTTTGTTTTGGCTTATGAATCCTTCGCGTTTGGTAGCGTGAGTTAAAGTGTTTGTTTTCTGTTTTTATTCGTTTTTATATTCTTGTCCGCTTGTGAATAATGTGAGAAAATGTTATTTTATAACGTAATTGTTTTCTGTTCTTATCAAGATTAAACATTTTGTCCTTAATTTTGAATGTGCTTGAGGGTAATTTTTGTTCAACAGGACATATTTATAGAATGTCCTTTAGCATTACTATTCGTGTGCACTTTCTCTCTAACATTTAGCAGGTGTTTCATTTGCTGTTGATATTAAAAATATAGATGTAAAAAAACCGACAGACACACTGACATCTTGTAATAATTTAATTAATTTTATTTCGCCGTTAATTGGGTCAATTTTATTATTTAGGCATTTTCGATATTTGTTACATTTTGTTCTCAATAGATAATCTATGGGATTCATTTTGTTTTTAATTTTATTGCTGACAATTGTTTTAGCAAAATTGTTTGTTAAAGAGCGCAATTTTGGCGGAAAACTAATTTCGAAATAATAAAAAAAAAACACAATCTGCGGATTGACTGGTCGTGATGTCATTTTCACCCGAAACGAAATTTTTGCATAAAAATTTTGAAAACTTATTAAAAATTTGTTGAAATTCAATTCAGCAGAATTGTTTTGTAGGAGAGAAAGTGAATTTTAAAAAACTTATTCTTATTTCAGTCACAATTCGTTCGTTGATAGTTCGATCTTCGATTGTTAAATGCAAACTTGTTGGTTGAAGCTTTTGTAAATTATTAAAAATAAATACCATGGCTAAACATAAAATAATTAATAATAATTTTACAATAATTTTAAGCAACAATAATCTCTGTTCCATAAAAATTTTATAAAGCAGAGTATATAATATTGTTGTCGCAGCCATTCCAACAATCATATCTTCTCTGAATGTATGATCGCTTGCATAGTGACCCTGAAAAACAAAATTTTATTATCATAAACTTTAATTTTAATTCAGCTTTCAATTTCCACAAATCAAATATAAAAATTCCTTCCTCATTATGATTGATAAACATGCGTGTTTCTTTGCAATTATGACAACAAAAAATGCAACGCAAAATAAATTCACAAAAACAAAAACATCAACTGATCACGCTGAGTATTTTATCAAAGTGTGCTCTTTATATGATTTAAAGGTGATGAGGAAAAAATAAACTTGTCTGCGATTTTGTCTTAAAGGCTTAAATCGACTAAATTTCATGGCAATTATGAATAAAGGTAGAACATAAAAAATACTAAAATGAAGCCAACGGCAATAAAATTGAAACCAATAATTATTTATGAAAAAGTCCTGGCTACTGAATTAAAGGAATTTAGGAAGAAAAAGAAAACATTAAAAAAAAAAAAAAAAAACTGTCGATCCAATGATATGATGGGGGTGTAGTAAATAACTTTGAATATTTTCTTATTAAATAAGATACGGATAGAAAATTTAATTTAAAAAATAAATAATTCTATCGAGACTCCAGAGGCATTTAAACTTTTAATAAAGCAAAAATATAAACAAAAGAAAGAAGGACATAATTGAAGGGCGTTCTAATTGGCAGTTTTGTGGACGACTGATTATTTGGTATGGTCGGTCGGTCGGTCGGTCGGTCGGTCAGTCGGTTACTGAATATCCCAACAGGCAGATGCAAGTGCAGCTAAAAACTAACGCTTCGAATCATTATCATTGACTTTGACAAAAACTAAGGAGAAACAAAATTAAACAGAAAGAACATCAAGTGCATGAACATCAAAGACTACACTTAAAATAATTTTAGTTATTTTTTTTTTATTTATACGTACGTGTGGGTCTTAAGAAATTTTCTAAAATAATTTTTTAATGATTTTGCCACGCGATCTTTGTATTGTTTTTTGTTTTTGAAAATAAATAAAATAAAAAGAACGATGATATTTTGCACTTGATAATAATGATCATTCGTCTTTGTGCATTTGGTGTGCAGTTATAAACATATGTAACGATCGATTGATCACCTGCAATTGTTGGTAGCAAGTGATGTAATTTCTTTAGTGTTTGAAGATTCCATTTCGTTTTGCACCTTGTCACAGGCTAGGCGTTAATGTGAGTGTATGTGTGTGTGTGCATGGGTTTACGCGTGTCAATGGGGTTATGCACATGAAGATTGTACCAATTTTTTTTGTTTACAACCCCAAGGAATTGTGTGTAAGTATGTATCTGTTTCTCATGCAGTTGCCACCTGACGATCAGATAAACCGACAATCAAATACAAATATCCTGCTAAAGAAATAAAAACTAAAATTGCAACAACAAACCTGAAATAATTCTTAGAATATCGTAAAATAATACAATTTCTTAAGTGATAAGAAATTTATTGAGATTGTGCGACAAAATGTTAATAAATAGTTCTCTGCCTATAAGTCGATATTATTATTAAAATTAAATAAAAAAAAAGAAGATAATAATTGCTTTTTGCCTCAGCATGAGATGTGGACAAGTAATTCTAAAAAAAATTTTGAACAAATTTTGTTGTTCAAATTAAATTAATTAGAATGAAAAAAATATGTACACATTCCACTTACGTTCTTTAAAAACTCGAAACGATGTAAATGCGAGCCAATTTAAGCACTAAAGTTGTTCGTTCTGAATCCTTTACATTCCGCAAAACATTTTTAACATGTTTTATTTTAATCAACCGCAAAAAAGAGAAAAATTCGCATCAAATAGCTAAAGGACGTAATAGTAAATATGAAAGATATTTTGATCCTTTTAAATAAATCCTTGTCATATGCATGAGTATAAACTGTTTCTTTGCTTAAACAAGATTCAAAGTACTTCAACGACAGTCAGTTTTTATAGGAAATAAAAATCTGCAAAGCGGAGATAAAATTCAACATCAAATTGTACACAGGCTAAAAATAAAAAAAATAGGACTTTTCCCATTAAACCGACCGTATTGTAATGAGATCAACTTGTTTCGTTATTTCTCATCCAAACAAACAACAATAGTCGTAACAAAAAAAAAAAAAAAAAAAAGTATATAAAAAAAGACAAAATCCTTTAGCTAAAAGTATGTGTTATTGTTGTTTTTGGTAAACTTTTATTGTTATATTGAATGGGCACGAGTGATTCATTTCACCTCCTTTTAAAAGCCCACTTAACGAGAGACACGCCTGACTTTTGTGAAAGCGTTGGTGTTTGATTGAAAAGTTGACTTTAAGTCAACACCCATTTTGTGAAGAGGATAATACTTTTGCTTGTGGTGATTGCGATACGATTATTACTGATTAAATTACTGACAGTCTGACTGACTACTTACAAGCACAAAATGCTATTTAGCTAAACAATTACCCATCCTTATTCTGTGTGTAACACTCTTCGCTAAACAACTCAAAATAAAAAAAAATGTGTATGTTTTTATGTATGTGTGTATATTATTAAATGAATCTTTGAATTTTTCGACTCGTTTACAAAAGAACCTTCAACTTGACAATGTTGCCAAGAAAGCAATTTTAAAAACTGTTTAATAATTTTTTTATTAATCTGTTAACATTTTACTAATTTTATTACACATACGAGTACATACATACTTAATAAAAATATTAAATGAACTTGAGGTTTTGTTTTTTTATAAAAATTATTGTGCGATATTTGCCACAAAAAGAAATGGCAAAACAAGACCACAAGCTCGTCTAATATCTGAAGGAAAGTCTTTTCTTTATACATCATTAAAAATTATAAATCAAGTCATCTCTAAAAATTGACAGTAAGTCTGCAATTGGTACGTCGATTTTGAGACAAAAAGTCTCGGCTAGCAGACTCCAGTTTATTGCAGGCTTCGGAATGGTTTTAGATCGATTCGACACTTACAGTAATGTTTCCCTGACGCTGTTGTTGTACTTATCACACCGTTACATGGATTAGACTTATTAGTTCTCTGATGACTTGATTTTTTAGAGAAAATCATTTATTGAAAGTTATATAATGTTCAATATTCTCTAATTTGTTATTGATTTAATATTTTAGAGAATACAATAGATGGAAAATAGCCGAAACCGGACTGAATAAGACTAAATAAATTTGACAAATCGTTTCAAATTCAAACAAGCCCCGTCACGTGTGCCACAAAGGACATCAATTCAAACTATGTTCGACTACTTTGGAAAAGAGCTAAATCTTGCACAAAGAAAAAAGCCACGTTGGCATCAGTGTTGCACTGTGGGAATATAATACTTTTGTTTTTTGTAAGTGTGCATGTGCTTGTGAACGTTCATACATATCTGTGAAGAGCGTTTGTAATATATTTTGAAGCACTTTTTATTTGCTGCAATCATGGTATTACGCTTGTTTCTTTAACCAAATTAAGGGAGTAAATTGTACATTTAACTACCATTTTCCTTTTGTTAATTCATTTGTACTTAATCGGCTTAATTTATGAAATGATAAAAAGTAAATTGATTTTTGAAATAGTGTTGAAAAATATAAATAAACACCAGAAGGCTTGTTTAATTTTCGATTGTTCTGACATCGAGATCTTATGAATCGAATCAAGTTTGGCATTTTTAAGTTTAATCTACAGCCATCATATTAGCGCTGAGGAGTATTACCTTATGAATTATTGTCTCCCATGGTGTCAAATCTTTTAAAAATCTTTCAACATGCCCTACAGTAGTTGGGCGGTAGATACATGATTACCAATATTTTCCCGATTTCGATGGGATGACGCCATATCGCTGCTTTATTGCAACATAGTCGTATCTCAAAAAATAAAATTTTTCAGTTACTGACGAAAAAGAGTTTCTCAATACCTTTGTTATTTGTAAAAAAATTTGCATAAACATATCTCTATCTAAACCCAAGTTATAACCGCTTACATGCTCAAGCCGTCCATATAAATGCTTACGCTTTGAAAACTTTACATGCATTTTGCCACGTTTGAGTTTTTTTGAGATATGACTACGTTGCAATAAAGGAGCGATATGTCTACAGACGCGGATGAGGAAAAAAAAATAATATATATAACGAGCAGGACATATGTCGCTCAATGTTAGATTCTACTTAAAAGTCATCAGCATACAATTAATTTACTGAAAAATATGCTTGACTTACGTTTAAATTTAGAATAAAGATAATCCCTAAACCCTCCCGTGTATCAAAATCATGGCATCTCTATCTGGAATATTAAAGAACAAAAAATTTCTTTTATCTTTTCGAACCATTCTCATGTATTTCTTTTTTTAATTTAAACTTTCATTTAGAATTCATTTCATATCCATTGAGAGTATGAAACGTACAAGTCAGTGTAATAAAATAAACAAAACAAACAAATATAGATTTTTCAATTAACAGCCGTTTGTGTTTCCAGAAGCCAAAAAAAAAAAGGAAAAATTATGATGTGGGCGAACGCGTGGTTGTGGGTGAAATGAGTATTTAATAGCGTTAAAGCGTAAATTTCCGTTACCCAAATGAAATTTTCAAAAATTACACTTACTTGCAGATACATACGCACACATACTCAGAGTATCATTTCAGTGGCTTAATTATTATATCTTGTGTATGTATATACGCTTTTCATATTCCCCCATCCTCTTCAGTGGGTGTGTGGATATTGAAAATTGAATTGGTAGCACGTGTACACATCTTTTTTGTAATAATTATTTTTTTTTTGTATGGAAAAGCGTTGCGATTGGCCGTAACGTGGTTGAAATGTTGAATATGCTGTAACCGTTATGCTGCAGCAATGGTTTTTCAGCCTCGGATGGTTCAACTTAACTTCATTTCAAATGTTTTTGTTGTTTCTTTAGTGCACTTTTAAAATAATTTTCATAATTTTTCAACGCTGAGAAATTTGTGTGAATATGGATTGATTTAATGGATAAAGGGGAGGTTGCAATAACAGTGGAATTGAATGAGAAAATAATTGTGAAAAATTATCAGTCTTTAAAAACAATATGGAATTTTTTTTAAGAAATTATCAAGGTACCGTAGCATCTCGAAATCTTTCAAGGTTAATTCACTTTTTCGAACTTTAACTTTTGTTAGCAGTTTTTAAAACTTAAAAATTACAACAAAAATACATATTTTTGAATATAGTAAAATATATATACATATATTTATTATAACTTAGTTTTCATCAATAGAAGAAACAAATAAACAATATTTTAACACAAATATATACAAACGATATATTACAATACACATATAAAACACAAATAGACCAATACACCACTTCAATAAAACAATATAATTAAACAATAAGGCAGGAAAATAGTGAATTTCCAAACAATTAATAAAAAAAAATCAGCTGATGAGCTTTAACGTGACTCACCAGGGTTAAATAGGAATTTCGCCACTCACTTCTGAGTAACGCCAAAAAAATGCATGCATGCACTCAAAAAAGAATTGAACTAAAATTTTGGAAATTTTACTTAATTTGAGTTCAAATTGGTAGCCTATGCCACTTTTTACAGAAACTAAGTAAAATGTTCCTTGGAGTTAGGAAATACAAATTTCGTCTTTAACGGAAAATTTTTACTAAAAACTATAAAAATATTTACTAAAAACTATTTCAGTGTTTATCCCAAAATTATTAAAAATTTCGTCATGTGCGTCACATCTGCCAACTTGCTGCGCATTTTCTATTTCTTTGTTTTACCTTCTTCTTAACTACCATCAGCTACAACGAAGCTTTTGATGACATCAGAGCACTGGAACGTTCGGAATGCTAATTTACAACATATATGAAAGCTGTATTATCTGGAATGAGGGGTGATGAAAACATTTTTATAAAACTTACGTCTTTTGGGACTCGAACAATGCAAGTTCGGTTTGGTAGATAGGCAGTCTAACCACCTCACTACTACACCTTGCAACCTCTTATCAGTAAGTACACATAAGTATTGCATTCGAAGTTCCTTAATTTAGCAAAAATAATATTTTGAAATTACTAAGTCATGAACTGAATAAAAAATTATTTTCTTTAAATTTTGAAAAAAATTCCAATATGAGAAAAAAGTATGTATTAAACTGTGAATAGTCGGTTTCCGTTTTTAAGTATTTAAATTTTAAAATAAAATAAAATAAAATAAAATAAAATAAAATAATTTCAATCGTATGAAAAAATATTCTTAAAATTAGTCAAAAAATTCTTCCTTTTAGAAAATAAGAACTCAAATTAAATAAAAATTTTTATGAAAGTATTTTTTATGGACATTTAATTATTATTTTTTTTCCATTGTAAGAAAATTTTATTTTATTAAAAAAAAATTCTTTATATATTAATAAAATTAAACTATTTTGAAGAAAATTTTTTTTAATAAAATTTATTACATGTGATTTTTTGAGTGTGCGACTTAAAAGTAATCTTATCACGCATTAGTGTCTTATTCGTTGAAATCTGAAAAAAAAGTTCTCAAGGATTGATGAAGTTATAGAATAGTCTGCCCGTCTAATTTGGTTGGTCATAAAAAAAACTGTACCTGATATATATACAAAATCGAAAATGGTATTTACATTGAGCGTATTAAGGTTCCATAATACCACTTATTATCATTTAAGAAAAGATATTTTCGTTGGAGAAAAGTTATCATTCAGATTAAACTATCAACCGAAAATTCGATTATATTGAAAAACACAAAATTTAATTCCGATTCACATTTGAACATATTATAAGGCTTTATGTGGGTGGTTCTATGGTATTGTTTCACATTAACTAAATTCAAGTTGAACCATAATGAATGGGACTACAGCCCACTGTATTGTACACAAATTCATACTCACATGCCCGGCTTGTTGATAACATTTTGGTAGTGACTGTATGAGTGTAAGCGAGAAACAATTTACAATTTCAACCAATCATAAGCAAGCTGGTAATTGTAGATGGCGTTGGTTTGAATTTAGGAAATAAAAAGCCTTGAATGTGGTTGGTAGAAAACTGGTTTAGCGTCAATGTGTGACGCTTTTACGTGGTAGTGGTGATGGAACTGGTTTTCCGCTTCCGCCCTTTTTTCACTGTAACGCATACGACTTTAGTGTTCTGTAGTAGTAAATGAATCAGCAGTGAAACCAAAGAAAACAACAGAAGCCGTAGCCTGTTTGTTGCGCTATTGTTCCACCTTCAGAGTAGAAGCGATCCATCAATGCTACTTTAACTGTCACTGCCGCTGTTAAAACATTATATATATATATACATGTGTGTGTGTGTGTGTGTATTTGATTGCTTAGTAAACTTTACGGAGAGATGATAGTGGTGGTTGGCATTTGATGTGTTCTCTATACAAAAGTTTGATTCTGTTTTTGTTTTTATTTTGTTTTACAATTTAGGTTTTTGGCGGCGTTACGGCCTTTTTACATTCATGCGTTATTAGATTGCTCGCGAGTCTTGCAACGGTCGGTGGTTCCAGTGCTGTTTTATTTGCTACTGACTTCTTTCTATACGAAATGCCAAACGCTCTGCACGTAACAGAAAAGAAAAAAAAAGGTTGAGTGTTCATAAAGCACAGTAGCAGTGTATCATTAGGTAGTGAGTTGTGAACACATTAACACAGTTAACTGTTTCAAATTGGTGTTTATTAAATTGGCATTAAGCGAGTTTCTTTTAAACGAATTAAATGAGTTGTTAAAAAAAGATTTTTATTAAGAGAATTTCAGTTAAACAAATTTAAGCTTCGCAATCAACAAAGTGTTTGTTTAATAATACGCTCACAAATTAACAAAAGAAAAGAAATCTTTTAATAATTTTGTGTGAAGCATACAAATATTCATATGTATGCAATTATGTACTTTTATATCTATGTATAATATTAATTACATATGTATTAAGGAAGTATGTATCCTGTAGCTAAAATGGATTATCAAGTGTGACAGTGTAAATTTGTGCGTAAATCAAAATTGAATTAAAAGTTAAGAAAATTGGCGCTACCCAATTGGAGATACCCAATCAACACAAAAACGAATATGTGTTCAAAAGGATATTCGTACTTTTTTGTCATTGATTTCAGAAAGTGAGTAAGTAAGTATGTACCTGCATATTTAATTTTATGTACAACAAACAAAGATCATTCAAAGGAATTTAAAATTGTTAAACATTACTTTTCTTGGGAGTAGAAGGGTTATTAGTTGAAAGGAGTTAGAATTGAACTTTATGTCGATGTAAGTCCTGCGAAGAAACTTTAAATTTCAAATCAGGAAATATTAAAGACAAAATTTTTCTAAAGTTTTATTCAGTAAATCATTGTTATGATCGAAAACGAAAACTGATTTAACATGCAGCGATTGTGTTTTATAAGAGCTTTACTTTTTATCGGATTGATAGTATATAAGTTAACAAGTGACCAAAACATATAGAGCTATGTTCTGCGAAAACTTAAAAAAAAATAATAATTAACAAGTTCGTTGCAAGCTGGATGGAAGCAAAATGCTAATGCAGATAAATAGAATTAAAAATCTTTTAGCCTTAAAAATCCTAAAAAAATTTCGAAAGAAGAGTATATAGTAAGACCTGATAATTTATGGAAATGCATAGCAAGAGAAAAACTTCAATGCGTGATTGCCTCAGGGTGATGGTCATCAGCATATTGATTGATTGGTTCTCGGGAAAACAGGACACTGCGACCATGAAGATCTATTGTATCCCCGTCATCAGCATAACTGAGTCTTCTACTTTTTATGGAGTTTTTTCTAGTAATCTGGGAGAAAATTATCATGCCTACTTCTTTCCGAATATAATGTTTCGAATCTTATCCAAAATCTGTGATCAAAATAGTGCAAATCTACGTCCAAATTTAAATAGGTACCTATTAATTTTTGTTTGTTTATTATCTCTGCGAAAAAGTTTAGATCCTCAAGAGTTTCTTCAAATACTTTTTCCGACTTTATATGTGCTATGAAAATACATTTTTGGTGCACTATTTAGTGTTAGAAGATAAATATTTCTATGTGCATTAATTTGAAAATTTTACTTTCGTTAACATGTGATGGCGATGATTTTGTATATCGCTTTAAATATTTTTTCCTTAAAAGTGTGGTTCGATCGAAAATAAGTAATTTAAGAAAAGAAGGAATATTCGAGATATGCTCTTTCCATACTAACCAATTTATATGAAGAGATTATCTTAAGCAAATTTAATAGAAAAATTGCCATTGTTTAGTTGCGCACAACGAATGAACGTCAGCTGCCGTGGCTAATTGGTATTAATGATAGCGTAGTAGTACAGGGTTTGCCGGTTCTATTCCGGCCTAATGCCCTCGTTGCGGCTTGTGTTTTTTTTTTAGCACTTCACATGGATACCTTGTGGCTTATTGCGATACATGGCAGTATTCTGAGCTTCTTAACTCTTTTAGAAAATTCACCCGATTTAGTAACACCGCATGCTTGGAATAGCAAAATCGAAAGAAACAATTGCTCTCCAATTTTCTGCTTAAGCACTTCATATATTTTACTTAAAATTTTAATCAAATGAAAATTTCAAAGCTACATCTTCTTCTTAGCTCTAGATTTAAAAGTGTGATGTTCTGAGCTGAGCTCTGAATTGAAATGTTTGCCAAAAATATAAAATTTAAATGCAAATTGCCTTACATTTGGTTGCAATTGTGACCGACCACACAATAAAAAAAAAAGATAAAAGCTCTTAACAAGTACCTCGAATCTGTAACTTGTGCGAAGTTGTCACATCTAAATAAAATTTAAAATTGTCCTTGTCACTCGATCTTTTTTAGAATGGTTCACAGAATATTAGTAGGATTTTTATATGAACGAACAAATAACACCTTTCTTTTCTCACTCATCCTATTTTTCAAAGAATGATAATAAGCTTTTCGATACGAGAAACTCTCACAGTAGTTACAGAAACGAGGCACAGAAAACACGATGATCCGGTTAAACAATAAACCGTTTTATTTGTCTTTGCTAGTGTTTTTATTAAACAATTAAATAAAGAGATTTAATCCCAAATTAACAAAATGCTTCAATGAAATTTACATAAGAAGACAAGACATTTAGGCGAAATCTCGAATCGCTACATGATCGATGCCAGCGGCTAAACTTTAAAAGATTAAATTGGATCATGATGGATCCAATTATGCGGAACAAAAACAATACACAAATTTTCAAATTAAAAAATTAATTTCATTATTCAAAAAAAAAAAAAAAAAAAAAAAAAACAGACGAAGAAAAATAGAGCGAACAAACACACCTGTATTTTTCTTCAATTTATCAAAAATGGAAAGATGAGAAAGTAAACAATTGATTCTAATATCTCTAAGCTACTGAAACTAATTATGAGATCAATATATTAACTTCAACAGAGAATTACGAGAATCGTAAGATTTTAACCCAAATGCTCGTGCATTTATAAACATGGCACACATTGACCAACAGAGCCAGCCAGCCCTCTCAGTTGACAGCAGCGTCCGTTCAAGCTTCTGTTTATGACTCCAACTGTTGGCGACGACTGAAAAGATGACATTTTTCGTTTTGAAATCAAGAAATCATTTTTGGATATTTTTAATGTCTCATTTGAGAGAAGATAGAAAAAACAGGTCTATCTCTTGTTTATAAAAATATCATATATAATTATTTAGTAACGGCGAGTGTGTGAGTTTGTTTGAGAGTATCTTCATATGAATCTGATAATTATAATCATTGTGGAACGACTTAATTAGCAATAAAGTGGAACTGATTTCGTGCTGTGAATATCCAACAAAAGAGGGTCAACAAACGAGATTTAATTTAAATGGATTTCTGCTGAGTTTGTTTGTAAAACAAAAAGTTTAAACAAAATACGACAGATTTGCCTAAATCATTAAAGTTTTTAATTTTATTTTTTGTTATTTGATTCCTCTTTAATTAAAAAAAAATCAATTCGTTCGATTATGATTAAAAGCCTTCTTTAGAAACTAGATATTAAAACCCGTGGGAACAACGAGCAGATCAGTTGTACACTTAGAAAAATGTTTTATCTTATTCTGTCATTAATATCAGCACAAAAACATAAATGTGAAAATAAGTCCAAGTTCCTATCCAAAAAATTTCGGCCGTAAAAAGTACTGAGATCAAAATAAGGACCAAGTTCTTGATAGGTACAATTCCATCTCATTTCTAGGCAACCTGTAAGCTTGGCAAAATATTTTTGCCTTTATAATATGGGAAAAATTTTTTGGAAAAATTTTGCCAAGCTTACAGGTTGCCTAGAAATGAGATAGAATTGTACCTATCAAGAACTTGGTCCTTATTTTGATCTCAGTACTTTTTACGGCCGAAATTTTTTGGATAGGAACTTGGACTTATTTTCACATTTATGTTTTTGTGCGGATCTCACTTCTTTTTTCGAAGTTGTTTTTGTATAAATATTTACAAGTATGTATTGCTTATCTGCGCCTACCTGTGTAGAAAATTTCAGCTTTCTAGCTATACTAGAAGGGCCCTATACAAAGAAGGGACACCATAGTCGCAACAGATGAAAAATGCCGGTTTAAAAATCATTTTCGTTAATTTCTTATCAGGACCTACCTGTGTACCAAATTTCAGCTTTCTAGCTATACTGGAAAGACCCCATACAAATAAGGGAACCCTAGTCCCACCAGGTGAAAAGTGTTCGTTTAAAAATTATTTTTGTTAATTTCTCTTCAGGACCGACCTGTGTACGAATTTTAAGCTTTCCAGCTCAACTAGAAGTGCCCCATACAAAGAAGGGGCATGATTGTCCCCCCAGATGAAAAGTGTCCGTTAAAAAATCATTTTGGGTAATTTCTTATCACTACCTAACTGTGTACGAAATTTTAGCTTTCTAGCTATACTAGAAGTGCCCCATACAAATAAGGGGCATGATTGTCCCCCCCGGGTGGAAAGTGCCCGTTTTGAGATTTTTCTGGTTATTTTCTCACCAGGACCTACCTGTGTACCAAGCTTCAGCTCTCTAGCTTTACTGGAAGTGCCCAATAATATTGATGAGTCAGTG
This sequence comes from Lypha dubia, assembly GCA_947311025.1. Taxonomy (NCBI): domain Eukaryota; kingdom Metazoa; phylum Arthropoda; class Insecta; order Diptera; family Tachinidae; genus Lypha; species Lypha dubia. The sequence goes on along the minus strand of OX371264.1, from coordinate 71,372,080 downwards.
AGTCAGTGAGTCAGTGAATATGTACTAAAATATGGACTTTTCACACCTTAATATCTCGGGAAGCTTTTATGGTAGAACTTTCAAATTTAACCTGTGAGGTCACCTCTGTGGGGAGACCTTATGTTTCAAGTTTTATTTTATTATGATCAAGAGGAGCAAAGTTATGAGGGGGGTAAAAACAGCTCGAATGGTTTCGTGTAAATATACACACTGTGTGGCCGAACTAGGCCTGGCGCACTACCGTGCGCTTAGATATTTCTGTTCAAATATTGATTCAAAGCTCATGAGCATTTTCATATTATTGAGATAATTTACTATTCGAATTATATATTATGAATTGACTAACGAAAATACAATTTTTTGTTCATAATTTTGCCAATTTGTTATTCTGTTTGCTCTACGCCAATGACAAAATTGCAATGACCAAAATAATGGTTTAAATTTAATGATAATTTTGTAGTTAAATTTCTTTTTTATATATATTTTATTCAAATATATAGCATACTATTTTAATGGAAAATATTAAAAAAAAATACTCGCTTAGTAATTTTGAATTTTCATTAATTCAATAAAACTGAACTTGATCCTAAATAATATTAATTCTCATAGGTACATCAATATAAGTTCGAATAATAACTACGTTTATTCGTAATAATATAAATAAAAAATATATTAATTCAGCTTGGGTACGAGCTATATACCCTAATAACAAGGGTCACAGTAAAATGTGAATGTCCCTAATATAGAGTAAAAACAACAAAAACGTTAAATTGCAAAGTAAAATACTTTGATGATAACGGACTATGAGTTTGTGTTGATTGTTAGTAATTTCCAACCAGTGATGGGTAAAATGAATTAAAAATTAATTCTCTTATTCTATTTCTATTGAAGACTGGTTAAATAGTTGATATTCTTTCCAATTAGTATCCACTTTACGAAAATTGTAAAGATGGACAATTGAACGCTGATGAGAGGTGTAGCGGCCTTGAAATCGGTATACTGATACGTTCTGCTAAAAACTGATTGGATATAAATAATAATATTTTCCAACACCAAAAACTCTTAGTAATTTTGAATTTTCATTAATTCAATAAAACTGAACTTGAGCCTAAATAATATTAATTCTCAATACTCCCCACAATTTGATTAGCATTTGATTACTTTTGGCAACAACAACTTTTACGTCGTGGCAACACTAAATAAACTTAAACTATCCTATCCACTGTTACTATAAGACGCCTCATTAATGTGCCACTCAATTTGCTCAATGTGCAGAGCGGAGCGCTAAACAAACAAAAAACGAAAGGATGATTGCGCTTGAGAACGCCGCAATTGGAATGAAAGCGCTTGCAGCGTGCAAACCAATTTCTACATATTTTCTGCACCGCTTTTTGCGTAATACGAGATCACCAGAAGAAGTGAGCAAATGCGACATTAAGAGTATTAAATATACAGACGTGAAACTCCTTTAGGGATGTTCATATCAGCATAATGACTATTAAAGAAAATAAAGTGCGTTTTAAAAGGAACTGTAGCGATTTTTTCAAACTTAATTTAAACAAAATTCGAAATCTGCATCAGCTTTAAACATTGACAAAGTGCTTTGGTATTTCGCGTAAGCTAATCTTTTTCAATAAATGTTTATTATAAAATTTTTATTCATTTTTTTTATGAAAATATTGTTTTTTATGAAAAATTTAGTTACGTTTATATTCAATTGATTTAATTGAGTCCTATCAGTCGCCAACAATAAGTGAACTTAATTTACAGCCAAATGTATTCTTGCCACAAATAACCAGCTTGAATTTGCTGCTTCTTAATGTTAGGGGTTGAACAACTTAATTGCTGGTTATTGTTTTATATTGTCGCTTAAAAGGACATGAATGTTTGGCTGTTCCATGAGTATAATTTAGTTTATTAACAAGCATTTGTATTTTTTTTTTTAAATTCTCGTACATTAATTTTTCTTTAATTATGTTTCAACTTTTATTGCCTGAAAAACGAAATCTTAACGGAGTTTTTCTACAATTGCCACAAATACAAAACAAAAATTGTTGTTTGGCGGGGTGTATGCGTGTGTGTGTGATTTCGGCAAACATTTCCATTTTTCACAATAAAAATTAAATTTATAGGATTTCCATGCATGTTGACAGGCGTTGCACTATAAAGAATTCGAAATGGAACGGAAACGGAAGTAATTCGGTTGGCTTTTAAGGTGTAAATTTGCATATTGTTTTTTTTTTTTTTTTGTTGGAAAATGTATAAAAAAATTAGCAGTCAAAAAGGCCAAATATTGATTGTCGTTGAAATTACAAAGAAAACATGGGCATTATGGTTTCGTATAAATTTAGTTTTTCCGTCCAAAGATTTGCATAATTTTCTGTTACACAATTATGAAGAAATGACATGCAAAGACAGGCCAGCACGCTTTTATATGATTAAATTCAAGTTTAATTCGCCTAAATTATCAATGGTCTTGTCTTATTCCATATAAAAACAACGTAAAAGTTAAAATTAAAGTTTCAAAACATTTCTGTTAATATTTCTTAATTTTAACTTCGTTTCGTTTATAATCGGTTTTTCAATTTAACATCTTCGTTGATTTGATTTTATTAAACAAAAATCTTCTTTTTTTTTAGTGATTAATGCTGGCAATTCGTGGAAAAATCATACATTAAATCAACGTAAAGAAATACTTGTGAGAGGCCACAGATTAAAATTTCCTCACATGAATTTAATTTCGGATGCTGAAGTTTAGATTTGAAACAATTTTTCAATTTATTGCACTACTGACTGCTTGTTGGCACGCTCATAAAATAAAAAACGAACCACAATTCAGTTCAGGCATTTGTACTGTGATTTTATAGCTCCAGCTAAGATACAGACGCTGTGATTAGAAGTCTCTCATTAAAAACTGAACGCGAAACCTCCACCACTATGCCGCATACAGGTGAGTAGAAAAAAATGAAATAAAAATTAAAACTAAATAAATAATGACGCCATTGTAAACGTTGGTTTCAATTTTATTACATCGAATAAAAAGAAATAAAATCAACATTAAAATTAAAATTAAAAGCAAAAACACACACTAACCGATTTACATTCTTTTTCTAATTTATGTATTTGGCTCCTTTGTGTGCTCCTCTCAACCTTAATTCTAATCATCTTAGAAAGCCAACTAATTCGGTACGAGCACAAGAATCAGCAGTGTGTGTGGTTTCAAATAATTTAGCAGAGAACTTTCTGAAGGCACACAAATCCACTTTATATTTTGATAAAAATAACATAAAAAAAAGCAGTTGAAAATGAGGCTGGAGTTTAGTAGTACTTTTTTAATTTTAAAATGCTAAAGTTTTGTTGTTTTATTTGAACATTTTTCAATTAAATTAATAAACACTATTCCTTTAAGTTGTTAATTTTAATGCTTAAAAATGCTCATACGAGAGAACGGCAACAGCAACAGTAACAGCAGCAACTGCAACATCTAAAATACCTTCACGGTTATTATTACTTTTTATGATCAATTTCAGGCGGCTTTTGAAATTGTTGTTAATCTTTTGCTCTCCCCTTTTCGTACATTGAGGATAATAAAATCGTGTTTACGATCTTCAACTGCATGCTTCCTTATTCAGTTACACATTCACTCACACAAAAACGTTTCTTAAGTCGAGTTGCAAAATATCCACTTTAGTGCCTGGATAATTTTTATGTTCGGCATGGCATGCATTTGCATAATAAATTGAAAATGAAAATGAAAATTAAATCCATCGAATATTCGATGGTGTTTTAATTTTTTTTTTTTTTTGCAATGAACGAAAGGAACTCCATTAGGATAAAAAATTTCGAAAGCTGCTTAACAAAGAAAATTTTGCTCTTCAGTAGTTTAAAGAAACACTTTTAATAAGAAATTTTCAAATTTTGTATCACATCGTAATGCGACTGACTGCTCAATGAGTGATAATAAAAGGAGAAGTTTATTTAAACTTAAATATTTTCAAAACATTCCATTTGTCTTCAAATGTTGTTAGAAAATCTATGAAAAATATTACAATAACAAGAAGTATGCAACATCGAAAAAGAAAGAATCGAAATTGAAATAGATTTAATTGTTTAAAAGTAAAATATTACAAAAATATAAAACAAATGGAAAGTAAAACTAATTCAGATTCAATTGATTTTTAATGAAAAACAGGCTTTACAACAGGAAGTTGCAACATATTGTTTGCAAGCTTAAAATAAATTATTTTATAAAATGCTGTATTTTACAAAAATTGTGAATTGAGCAAATGCTTATTTGCTAACAATTATATGCGTAAACGCAACATTTGGAGAATGGAAATGTTAAACAGGCCACAGACAATAGCCCACACATTTTATTCTGTCGGTAAAAATAACCATAATAATAATAATAGTGGTGTTCACTGTTTTATGCAAAGGATCTTGCAAGAATGCTCTTTTTTGAAACATTTAAAAATCCAATAATTAGTCCCCATGGTATCAGTTCATTTCATGTCCGATTTCAATTAAAATAAATATCCTCTTTCAACTGCTTTCTGAAACAAATATAATTATGAATTTTTTTCCATTAAATTTCAGGTCAAGCTGGTGTTAATCAGTTGGGAGGAGTTTTTGTTAACGGTCGCCCATTGCCCGACTGTGTAAGACGACGCATTGTAGAGTTGGCTTTGTGTGGCGTTAGGCCCTGTGATATATCACGGCAACTTTTGGTGTCGCATGGTAAGTAGATGATAACAAAATATAAATTTATTGTTCAATTATTTTTGTGCGAAAAATTACGAAACTTTTTAAAAATGTATGTCCTTTTAGGCTGCGTCTCCAAAATCTTGACACGTTTTTATGAAACTGGATCAATACGGCCAGGATCAATAGGAGGCAGTAAAACTAAGGTAGAGTACTTCTTAAAGTTATTATGCTGGAAATAAATTGATTCTTAAAATAAAATGATTTCTAAAACAAAGGTTTAACAATATTCGACTTCGAACTTCTACTTAGGAAATATTGAGTTATTGAGAAAATATTATAATTTTATTAAATCACAAAACTTTCATTCATGCGATTTATGTGTACTGGAAGTTATAAATTCAGTTGTAATTTTTTTTAATATATATTTTTTTGGATAAAATATTTAATACAATTTTCGCCAGTAAAATCACAATTCAAAACTTTGATTTTTTATATAAAAGTTTCCCCCGATCCATTTAGTTGTTTTATATTTTAATCAAATTTTAGTAAAATGTAATTAAGCAGCTTTTTACCCGATTTCTTAAAAATCCCGAAACATGAAGAAAATGTTTCACTCTTGCAATTAAAAAAAATGGTAAGAAAAAAGAGTCTATTAACGCGTCATATATTTTTTTTTTTTAGTTTGCTGACCCCACAACTTGTATTTTGTTTTAATTAAATATTTATAGTGGAAATATGCAAGCAACGTGCGTTGCATTTACTCGTGAATACATAATTAACATAATTTTTTTGTCATCGATATTATCGATTTATGTACATGTGCTGAAAACTCAGTTAGTCAGCCCGTGTTGTGCACCCTACACTGTTCAATTGGTTTTGTTACATATTTTACTCCATTTAAATCATAAAAATAAAATGTTTTCAAAAATTAATTTATTTGTTGTGGGTTTAGCTTATCTATACGCTGTATTTCATTGGTTGCTAAATAACAACTCATTAACAGATATTTGCCATCATGTTTACAAATAAAATTATAAATTCAATCTAATCGTCAGTAGTTTTAGTGAAGAGTGAATGTGGCAATACGACATAAATAATTCCACAGATAAATTTTTTGCTTTTTTGTCCTTCAACTTTGAAACTTCTAATCCCTTAACCAGGGCTGTTGCATTAAAACATAAAATCCGTGGCATTAACCCGACCACTTATTGCTAGAGATTCTATTTCATGTTGTTCCAAATGCCAATTAAATATTTAAATATTATACAAAATGTTTATAACAATAACTTTTGCATAATAGAGTATCATCTGGAATCAGTTGATCTTTCAGTACCTGTCCGATATTAATTTCGTTGATTACTGTCGTGTCGCGTCAACAGAAATAAAGGCGTTGAAAATCAATCTTGAATGATTACAAACATAAAATATTTATTAAAACATGATAAGAATTAACAACAAACAAAAATTGGTTCATACGCGAAACCAGTGAAAAAATCTATTAAAAAAAACTTACAACTAAAATATACACTTGAAAAAAATTTAAAAAAATATTTAATGGAATTATATTTAAGAGCAACAACAAGATTGAAATAAAAAACAGTACAGACATTTGAACTCAATAAAACTGAGCATTTTCTGTCTGACATTAAGAAACGAGTGAAACTTCATGGATTCGTATTTATTTAAAATATTCAATAAAATAGTTATTTTTTCCTGTGTACAAATCAAAAATATTTCAGGTGTTTTTTAATGCAAAATTTCTCAGCCCCATTCATGTTGAATATTAAAAGTGTAACAATTGATAACGAAAAACTGGCAATCTGACATCAACATTCCATAGTTATAAAATAAATACAATCAGAATTTATTTATGGTTACAGAAATAAAATAAAAATTGTATTTATAAAAATTATTTATCCCAACTTAATGACTGACAACTTTATGGTTGCAATAACATGTGAACGCTACCGGTTTCTAGCGGGAATAAAACTAATTAGAATTGTTTGTGTAAAAAGGTTTTCATCGGGTCTTTGAATTGTTTCACTTAAATTCACATTTCACACACACACACACATACGACCGCCGGATTTCTTCATCTCTCTTGAAATTAATAAGTTGTCACTGAACTGGATGGACAATCAATCATTCCACTATTTTTCAGTTAATTAATAAACAATTGAAGGTTGCTTGTAACTTCACATTAAAAAAAAACAAAACCTGTGTTAAAGGTAAATATTTGAATAAATCAAATAGTACGAGTAAAATAATAACGAAACATGAATAAATTGAACTGAAAATCAATAATATTTCGAAACAAATAAACTATCAAGCTTTTTTTACCCTTCATATCTAATAGGATTTAAAAGGAGGGGGGACTGGGGCAAATTCGAGTGGGAGGAGAAGGCGGTAAGTTAGTTCAAATACAAAACGTGCATTTAACACCTTTTTGTGTTTAAATAATTGTAAAAATAATAGCGTGTTTGTTCTTGTTGTTGGTTTAACCTTTTTCACTTATTCTTCTTATTGTTGTTCTTTCTGTTATTATTGATAATCATCAAGACATCAAGTGTATGTACATACATTAAAAAAAATGCACGCTACTTGCGTATGTGTGTGTATTCCTCAATTTGTATGTCCATAAATGTTTTTATTTATGAATTTTTAATGAATTGCCACGTCACACGTCATCAAGGAGTTTGTGCGGTTTTAATTTTGGGGGAGGATTTAAAAATTTATTAAAAAACAGTCTGTACGTATGTTGTACATAAAAGGGGAGTTGCAAATGTTATTTGAAAAAAAAAAATATAAATAACAACTCGGTAAATTTTATCTGCAAATTCTTAAAATTTTGAGCTGTTAGGAATCTAAATCAATTTTGCTGGCTCTGCTCACAACCCACAATGGGTTACGTAGTAAATCGTTTTTAGTGCAAAGTTGTGAAAGATTGCATGATTACAAAACTTGAAAAACAAACACAACAACTTGATAAAAAAATATTTTAAAAACAATTGAAATTTCACGGTATTTAATTGTTAACACGGCACGACAGCCAGTGGAAGTTTAAAACTCATATTATTACTTCTCTTTTGAGTTTAACTAAAAAGTAAAAAAAAAATTAATACTATAAAATTTTGTTTTATTCGATTGCAGCAAGTTGCCACCCCCACAGTTGTCAAGAAAATAATACGCCTGAAGGAGGAAAATAGCGGCTTATTTGCGTGGGAGATACGTGAGCAATTGCAGCAGCAACGTATATGTGATCCCAGCTCTGTACCATCTATAAGTTCAATCAATCGTATTCTTCGTAATAGTGGTTTATGGACCGATGAAATGACTTCAAATCAGCAAAACGCAGCAGCTGTGGCCGCAGCCTCTGGAGCCCATTCTGTAACTGCAACTCCGTACAATGCTGCAAATCAATTGTATAATAATCCCTCCAACTCTTCAAGTATAACAAGTTCTCCATCTGATCCTTCAACGTACACAAATACTAGGGCTACACATTCTCAGCCACATCTCGGGCAACCAAATCCTTATCGGTTCAGTGAAAGTGGTAACGCTGTATCAGGAACAAATGCACATTTGGCCGGTGGTACTGCCGACCATCCTATTAAACCTTCGCCAAAGCATCCCCTAAATGCTTTGGCAACCAATAGCTCAACTCCATCTTCTCTAACAACTCAATTGACTGCACAAGATCTCTCTTATTCGGCAGCTTTGCAAAAACATTGGTTTTGGAATCCATCTCTGCTCTACTACAGTCAGCATGTTCAGGCTGCTAGTCAATTCCTACCCTACGCTGCACATGCGCAAACTTCTCAAAATGCTTATTTTCCTTCCTCCCTACACGGCTCCAGCTCTGGCGGTGGCTACACCAAATCAGAAAGCTCTATTGATTTAACTACTCCTTCAGCTGGCGACGCACTTAGTGACTGCGATTCAGGAAAATCCTCACCAGCAATCATAAATCACAGCACATCTTCTGCACGTAAACGTAATCCCTACTCAATAGAAGAACTTCTTAAGAAGCCAGAAAAGCGCTTGCGTCTTAGTTCAACGCTCGATCAAAATAATTTGAAACTCAATCGCAGTCCAAAAAAAGACGACTGCAATATCAGCGTCTGTTCGGCCAGTAGCAACAGCAACAGCAATCACAGCAGTACAAGCAGCCGAATTAGTTGTGTGGGCGATGACAGTTGCGACGATGAACGCCATTGTTCGCAAACACTAAATGTGGCAACAACCGAAACGGATGACAACTGTGAGCCAGTCGAAGTTGTCAATTGAATTGTTAAGAGTGTTAATTATTTGTATGCTTTTTCTTTTACTAATTTGTTTTAAAATTTGTAGAACTTTTCACCTCCGTATGTATTCGTGTTTGCGAGTGTTTTTGTAAATAGTTTTAAAGTATTAAGAAAAATTAATAAATTAATTTAGTGGATGTGTGAAAAAGAAAAACTTAAAAAATACAAAATGAATTTAAAATATGAAATAAATAAATGCTTAAATCCAAATTAAAATTCCAAGATGAAAACTTTTAATTTATTTTTATTTCTCAATTTTAAAGGAAATTTTAAAAATTGTGATAAGTATGCTTAATTCGCAATGACGAAACACAGTGCATTTTTTTAAACGAAACTACATGTTGAAGCCACTCAATGGTATTTGTAGGGGAGCAGAGAGCCAGCCAATAATCATTAAAAACATAAATACTGATTTTGTTGAATGCAAATTATTAGATAACTCTGACATCGATAAACAAATTTTGACAATATGTGACTGAAATTTTTTTGTTAATTTTAAAAACTGGCACGTTAGTTGTTAAATCGACATAACTAATACTAAATTAAATTGCGAACGATCTTTCGACAGATCCGCTAGACGGATTTAGCTGAAACTAGAATATTGAGCCGCAGGAATAAATAAAAGTTTAAAAGTTTTTGATAATAATCTTGAATAATCCTTAAGATTGAGAGTTTTGGTCGGGCCGATCAGAGATTAACACAACTTTAATCTGGATTATCTGTTTTGAAGATCACAATTATCTACATTTCCTTCAAAGTTTAAGCGGCCGATGTTGGTGGGTTAAACTTACTGAAATATGGTAACACAACAACATGTATAAAAAACCAGCTATCAAAATATTATAAACAAAACAATATAAAAAGATAATCAAAAGATTTTTTTTTTTAATTTCATTACTGTTTTTTAATCTTTTCTATGCACTCAATTTTCTTTTCAGGTATAAATTTAATAAAATCCAAGATTTCTTCTTCTTTTGCATAAAATGCAGTGTTGCTTGGAAAAAAGCATTGCGTTTTGAAGTATAGTGCTGCCATTTTTTATCCATCAGTGTGGCCATTTTGCACGGCTTAAGCCATCACTTAAAAACAGCAAACACGATTAAATTTATATTCAGATTAACTGAAACGTAGTTTGAAACTACGTTTAAGCTCTATCCTAAAAACTCACTCTAAATAAAATTGGCACAAAAAAAGCATATCACGTTTTGAAATACTATGTAATCTGTAAAAATTTTAAATATTTATGATTTAAGTAAAAAGCACACAATACAAATTAACGAAAAATTCTCTCATAAAGAGTCTGCATTATTTTTAAAACATTTTCAAAGTGTCTTGAGATAAAATGAAATTACAACAAATAAACTGATATTTTAAAACACACGCAACCCCACACAGCTCGGATTCAAGCTTACATACATAGTGAACAAACTTACATTGGCCAAAACCTATTTCACACAACAACCATATAGAATTTACAACTTAACTTACGTTAAATAACATGCATACTTGATTTTTAATGGATACATGTTCATTAGGGAGGCTCAACACTTTTTTCCCCTAACACATACATATGTATGTATAGATTTGATTGAAAATCTCAAAGTAGTCGAATTTGATGATACTATTGGCCAAAATGATCAGACGTAACATGTGATAGAATTCGGCAGTCTGATTGTGAATAAATTTTTTAATTTGTGAGTTTTTTATTCGAACTGAGTGATATTTAATCAAAGAAATTTTTAATTTTTCAGGCTTAAGTTCGTTTTCTCTAAATATAATTTTGTTATAAATTAAATTATTATTTAAATTAGAAAGAAAAATCTAGTGGCTCTTAATATTTGAACAGACAAAGAAAAATTAGACTGAGCGGAGGGTTGAACTGACATCGATGTTTCGAGACTAACCACAGTCTCATCATCAGAGTTGTCTACCGCTTAGACCTCACTGCCACCATGGCAGCTGCAATCGCATTAGTTAAAGATCCTCTATCATTAATTGAATCTGCTGAATTACATGTAAGTTTTTTTTTTCACTACAGCTTTTATCATTTTTTAATTTATAACAAAATTATATTGAGAGAAAACGAACTTAAGCCTGAAAAATTAAAAATTTCTTTGATTAAATTTTTTAATTTAATATTTGTTTAATTGCTTCAAACTGATTCAACTTTATATTTGCATTTGCAAAATATGATTTGAAAAGGAACAAAGAAAAAACTTTCAAACAAATATTTGATTGAAATAATTTTTTTTTCCAGCGAATGATTTTTATTCAAAGTGCGTTGTTTCTCTCATTTTAAATAGTATTATTTTTCCTTTTATTTGTTTTGCCAAATAGATTTCGAAATGACATTGAAAATTTTATATACAATTTACCAGTTCGCCACAATTTGACTTGTTGACAATGAAATGAGAAAAAATAATATTTTTATCTCGTTCAGTAGATTCTTATTTAGAGATTTTCAATCAATTTTTTATTTAAATCTGTACGAATTTGAATTAAATATGTATGTACTCGTATATGGTTTATTGAAATGGTGGTCAAGCAAAAATATTATCTGCTTCAATTTGTAATTAAGAAAAATTAATTAATTTATCAAACTGAAATTAGATCATTAGCAGGAATATCCATCTCTATTGGATTATAAAGTTAAGTCGAAACTGATACGAACTGAACGTGCCAAATTGATATTTTCCAGAAATAGTCAACCGTTATACTCCTAATGGACGTTCATATATACTCGTATATGTATGTTTGTATGTATATAGAACGCGTAAAGACCGAATAAAACTTTTAACGTTGAATGGATGTGAGTTTTACTAACGAATGATCACTTATTTGCACCGTTGGTGGTCTGTCGACTTTTTCCACTTGTTTTCTATAGTTGCGACTCAGTTTTAAAGCGTGTTTGTATTTGTGTCCGTGTGTCCGTGTGTATAAATCGTCTTATATTTTTTTTATTGGTAAAATAAAGTTAATATTATGTAGTTAGTGTAAAAATCAAACACTTGAGAGTTAGATACGACCACATATACATACATACATACATACGGATGTACGTATCGTCAATTAAAATCAAGAATTTCATAACTTTGAGTATGTAACAGGAAAAATGCTTAAAATATTCATAAAAATATTAAATTTATTACATTGAACTGAAAATCGACAGCGGCAATACGTCAGTGATCCAATTTACTGAATTTTTAATGATTTTTTATAAAGATTCATTTGACTTGTATTGACTTGTTCACAATATATTTCGTGTAATTATTTCGAAAATTTCATTAGTGCAAAAAATTTTAATGGAACAACAAAATATATTAAGTTCTATTTTTTATTATAAATAAATATGTGAAATATTCACAATTGTATTCCGACTTTTTCAACAATAGATTTTTTACAATAGAATCAAAATGAAGTTATACTTCCATTTCCAATTCCATTGTATGCTACATCTGGGTGGGAGCAGATGCTTTTTAAAATTTTTAGTTTTGCTTCTGCCAAAGCGAACAACCAACCAGCTAAATTTCAGGTGGCGATATACCATAAAGTAAGTAAGTTGTATGCACTTGCAAGCAAGTAGCAAATTATATATGTGTGTATGGAATTACATGTACGAGTATGTAATTCCGTGTGTTGTCATTATGTATTTTTGTATGTGTGTAGATTGATGGTTGGTTACCTTGCTTACAAAGCCTTTAATTAACTTGCGCGCCAATGAAGTGTCAACAAGTCTTAACACACAAAATAACAACTTCTAGATGAATTTAAACGTTACAATTGCAAACTGCAACCAACAACTACTTATTTGCTGCCAACTGCTTCATCATCATAACAGCAAAAACAACAAAAATAGCAATAAAAATTACGAATATGGTGTTGATGATGGTGGCGGTGACGTTGAAAATGTTGAGTGAGCACGACAACAGCGATGACGGCGACTAAAATGATGACTAGAACAGTACTGACGATGAGAACACAACATATACACATACATACATACGAACTCGTAGTATTGATTAAATTCATGAAAAACTTTTAATGCAACACTCTTTGAAACCAATAATTTTGCCACTTACTTAATAAATAAATAAGGAATGGTGTTGCGCTGGTGTTGGTGTTGATGCTGGTGTTACTGGCGCAGCGTGCAACATTCGTGTTTAGAATTCATAATCGATCAGCACGGATGTGTGTGAGTTTCTTTTCATGTGATTTCGTATTGTTGTTATTGTATATTGTTTGTTTTTACACCATATTGGTCTTTACCATTTAGGGAATTTTTGCACTTGTGAGGTGCGAAATACTTATTTGTGATCTGTTTGTCTGTCTGTCGATCTGTATGTCTTTCTATCTGTTTGTAGTGCGGTTTGTATCTCTCCATTGGCAAGTGATCACACTTGACTAAGAATGAAATTAAAAATGCTGCACAAAAATGTATTTAATTTTCCCATGTTCCGAGTGGTTTGTGATCAGTTTACATGCAGTTTTCGTACAAGTATGAAACACTAATTTGGTCAAAATTAACAATTCGATGCTTGTAGCAAAGAAAAGTAAAATTCATTTACTACAAACACTTGCTATTGTTGTTGCTCTGCAATGGTGGCAAGAAGTTGCAAAAGCAACTGAAAATTGTTAAAGTCAATTTGCTGCTAGACTATTCCAAATGTTTCAAGTCTAAATATGTTTGTGTGTGTGTCCAAGAATCTTTTTTCGCTTAGTGAAGTATTCATCATTTAACTGGCGTTCGACCTCATGGGAACCATGTTCTAATTGGCGAATACGATGGTAATGCTGATTAAAGAACACAACCAGCCAGCAAGAACCACCAAGACTTCGATTCCACAAAAGAAAGAACACAAATAGAAAAAGATTTTAAAGCTCTTTGTTGTTTTATTTCCTATAAAATTAATCACCTAAGAAATCTCAGCATTAACAGATCATTATCGAGTGTCAACTTTTATTTCAGCGTTTTTATAAGGAAAACTAAAAAAAAAAATTATCGAATAAAACACAATTTTAAAAATTCAAGATTGCGTTAAATATTCGAAACTCGTATATTTCGCAGCTACATACACTGCAACACCAACAACAACACCACCAGCAGCCTAAAGTCACAATTTCAAAGAGAAAAAAACCAACGAAATAGTAATAAAAATGAAATAAAAACTTCATTTTAAATTTGGTAGCACAAAGCTGAAGCAATGTCAACCAACAACAACAACAACACAAACTTTGGAGAAAGAAAAATTAAGAAATGTGAAATTAACAAAAACGTTGCCATAATTGTATCACGTGCAACCATGCATCATCCGTCCATCTAAGAAACCAAAAATAAAATCAGACATCTATCAGTCTCATCGGGAATGGTTGGACGGATGGGATCGATCGATCGATTGATCGTATTTGCTGTTCTTTAACGTTGCTTTGCAGTTCATAAACATCAGCAAATACAAGAAAAACTAATTTAAGAACATCGCCCAAGACATTTTGTTGGTTTAAAATAAGTCTCGTGTTAGTTGGCCATTCAAATGCCCTACAAATAGAAATGAGGTATATCGCTCGCTGATGCATTGAAATCATCGATATTTGCCATTTAATGCATCGAATAAACTCCTCATACATTTATTTGTAAAAAATAATGGCTCTAATATTTGGTGTGGACAATGTTTTCGTGTAGGAACATCGAATCCCATAGCAAAACAATTAAAAAATATTTTTTGGCCTAAATTTTAGCAAAGGCGGTGTGGATATGCTTTCGTGTGGAAATATTAATTCCCATAGCAAAGAAATAAAAAAATTAAAAAATATTTTTTGGCCTAAATTTTAGCAATTTTTAAGGCCAAAAAATATTTTTTTTTGTTTTTCTATTCTTTTGCAATGGGAACCAAGCATAGTCCACGCCACATATTAGAACCATATGACTGTTTGGCAGTACCAACATCAGCCTATTCCTAAATTTATTAATATTTTTATCGATGCATCGAAAAATTGGATTTTTCAATTCCATATGTCGGAAAATATCGATGGATGCTTTTCGGTTGATGCATCGTCAAAAACATCAATGTATTTAAAATTTTTAAAATATTCTTCTGATGTTAAACTATTTTTTATTGGTAAATCTCTACCATATTCGGAAGAGTTTTACTTTTTTTTTTTTTTTTTTTGGAAAAGCCAATTGAGGTTTACAAATGTTAGTCCTCTTTTTTGTAAATTAATTACATATAAACATCACTTCCATTGTCAGAGACAAGCTGATTAACCAACTTAATGGATGGTAGAATGTGTAGTTTTCTGGCTGATTCGATGATAAAGTGGCAGACTGACTGACAGACATACTGACTAAATTTCATGTCTATAATATATGCTTTGGGTGAACGCGATCGCTTCGGCTGTTGACTTGATGGAATGATGAGGAGCAACGATGTATAGCAATGCGTTGCGAAAACAAAATTCCATGACGACTGACAGTATTAAACATTTTTCGCTTTTAAAGTGTAAAAAACTTGAACAAAAACGCTTTACAGCCAGCAAATAAAAACGAGTAGAAAGAAATCTTTTGCCATGTCTTCTTCTGTTCTACCATTCAATATCAATGTTGCAGATCAGAAGCAAAACAGTACTCGCTCTCAAAGTTTTTGGATTTTTCATTTTTCTTCCATTCATTTTGGTCATTCCGTTTGTCACTATGAATGCAATCGAATGCTGCTTGAACTTCATGTGTTTTTGTGTGTGTGTGTGTGTGTGTGTGTGTGTGTGCTCCTTTTTTCTTTTTCCTGCAGGATCGGTCATTTCTCATCGTTTTAAGGTGATACTTTTGGTTCATCGCTCTTTATTTAACTTTAGCACAAAAATGACAAAATGTCTTTTATTTCTCCAAACAGAATATTTTATACGGTCGCGCTTAAAATATCAATGAGCTTGAATGGGTTTTGGGATGCTTGGTTTTTCTTCTTATGATCGTGTTCTTCTCCACTCACTTTTTTACGTCCGAACTCGTACGAACAATGTTTTCTTCAAATTGTCAACAAAAACGCTTGAATCCGAAGCTTTTTGCTCTTTCTAGTTTTGGAATTTTGTTTGGGATTTCAGTTTTTTCAATATATGTAAGATGATCTTTTTGCTGAGGACTTTGTTCGAAATAATGATCATTGTGCTAAACGTTTTTTGTTTCTTGTTTGTATCTGCTTCTTTCTCTTCACCCTCGTACGTTAATATTTTAGTTAAGGAGCAGAGCAGAGTCATGATTTCGTTCTTGTTTGATTTGTGTTGTATTTTGTGTTTGTATGATGTTGGTCGGAATAAATCAAATCACACATCACAATCAATATGTGCATCATTCATTACGCATGCATTTGTTGCAAAAACACATTTGTATGTATGTGCGGCAATGCTGTGTTGAATAGATAGTAACTGACCATAAATTACTCTACACACAACAAAAACAGAAAAATATCTACAAAAGGAAGCGAAAGGAAAACTGATGTAAAATATATATTTTAAAAATGTTCAGAAGGAATTATTGATAATTTTTCACATGGGTCAAATAAATATGTATGTGTGTATGTTGTAAATATTATTTGTCTGCTAAAAAAAAGATTATTTTCCAATATTTCAATATCTTCAATACTGGAAATTTCTGCACGTCATTCGACTGCGAAAATAATAGAAAGTTAAGTAGGTTCTTTCAGAGCCGGACCGGGACTTATGTACTCGTATGTATATTCATATACCGTTACATACACGCATATATTGTTTTTCTTCCAAATCGGTTTATATGTGAATAGCGAAGGACTAGGCATAAAATAAAAAGAATTAATAAAAAAAAAAAATCATGTGGCACTCGGGAACTGCCGCGATAAAGCTATTGCATAGCATTTTTATCAACTTATGCAATTATATTATTACGCTTTGTTTAATAACTCCGTTGTTTTTCTGGCAATATTGTATGTTAATTAAATCAAAATCAATAGCATACTTTAGTGGTTAACATACATTGGGCGATTTAAATACTTAAAAAAACAAAAGACTTAAGAAACAAACTTAGTGTCAGGTTTTTTCGTTTCAAAAACAAAAGACTTAAGAAACAAACTTAGTGTCAGGTATTTTCGTTTCAAAAACAAAAGACTCAAGAAACAAACTTAGTGTCAGGTTTTTTCGTTTCAAAAACAAAAGAGTTAAGAAACAAACGTTCCAAAATTTCTTGATTCGGTCGCCTCCAAGCCCGCGATAGAAGCTATGCAATAGCTTAAAAATACATAGACAGAATTAGAACTACAAAATGTGATATCGCGAAGTTCACCACTTTAATGTTTGTTTGAAAACAATACCTATGAAATTTTTTTTAAATCAATACGGAAATGTTAAAACATACATCGCACTCGTTCAACAATACTGTATTAACTCAAAATTTTTAAAATTTCGTTTTTTGCAAGAAATCGATGAACAGTGGTCATATCTATCCACTGTAAAAATTTTACACCATTTTCTCCACTCTTTCACCCCAAAAAATACATTTGTATCTCTCTTTGTGATAGAAGAATAGTATAAAAAAAAGTTTTTTGCCTCTCCTGAACACTTTGAAGTTTTTGAGTTAATACAGTATTGTTGAACGGGTGCGACATGTTTCTTTCTAAATTACATGTTTGCCCATTGAGAATATGTACCAGCAGAGATTTCAATGTATTTATATTCCATAGCGCACAATAATGTCAGGCTTGATCAGCAACTTGTTTTCATACTCGCAAATTTATTTTTTTTTCTTTCTCAGTTCATACGAAATTATCGTTGTGCTCCTGCTGAAAATAAAATTTTTGTTTTTGCACAGATGTCCATTCTTGGTTTGTTGGACAGATATCATGGCAGAAAATTTATTTTATGGCGGTAATGGTGTTATGTTTTACGCGATTAGCAAGACCAATGTTTTGACGTTGGTTAACAAAATGTATACCAACAATGCGAGTCAGATCCTACAGCCTCTATATGGTACATTCTGCACATGTTTGTGACAAATAAAATAAACTTGTGGAAAATAAATTTACCACA
Source organism: Lypha dubia (assembly GCA_947311025.1). Classification (NCBI taxonomy): domain Eukaryota; kingdom Metazoa; phylum Arthropoda; class Insecta; order Diptera; family Tachinidae; genus Lypha; species Lypha dubia. Next base: position 71,354,030 of record OX371264.1, on the reverse strand, counting down.
TATCAGCAGGATGATAATGATATTGATCATGGTGATGATCTTCATGATAATGGTCATTTAAGTTGCAAATGACGCAACAAAATATTTATAATTTTTTCGAAGCAATCAATGTTTATTTACAGTAAATTAATGTACAAACGAAAAAGAAATCTTTCTTTTTGATTGACAAAAAGAAAAAATTCGGTACGTATGTATGTATGTATAAAATGTAGCAACAACAACAACAAAACAAATATCGTGCCGAATAAAATCCAAATAATAAGACAATTCTTCATTTGATGCTCCCCATGTCATTGAGTTTTTTTTTTTCTTAAATCTAAAAAAGCAGCCAATGTTTCTTGATTGTTTCTTTTTCGTTTTTTTTTTTTTTTTTGTATTTTTGTTTAAAGCAGAATGATCTTTTTAACAAATAGATGAAATTAAAATTAATAAGATTTTTACCAAAGTTTTAGTTTTATTTGTTTTTTCAAAGATAGTGTGACCTTTAGTTTTGTTTTTATGATTTAATTTTTCTTCTTTTCCTTTCATCATTTCTAGTCACATACGAGGAGGCATTTGAAGATTCATAGAGATGGACGTAAAGATGTCTTAATTGTACCGCTATTTGCTTTTAACTTAGATACCTAACAACTACAACTACAACTACAACAACAACGACAACGAGAACAATAATATTATTTTTCAGTTGAAAAAGAGTTTTACGACATTTTAGTTGGTCTTGTTAAAATGACGTAAATTAAGCAATTTTTTATGGTTTATTTAGTAAAATAAAGACACATTAAGTGGACAAGATACAACAACAACAACAACAACAACAACAACAACACCAACAACAGCAAAAGCAACATGAACAGTAAGAAAGACAAGAAAGACAAGAACAACAATAAAAACAACAACAACTATAATAATATACGATTAAGTATTTATTTAACCATTGTGCACTTGTTTGTTTTTCTTTTAATCGTTTCAACTGCTGCCTGCCCTCTTATTTTGTTGTACGATTAACTGAAAAGTCAGTCAAGTCAGCCAGCCAGTCAGTCGACCATTCTGTCAAGAGACCAAATTCAGAATTGATTTGTTTCCTTTTGACTTTTATAATGTTTAAAATGTTGAAAGCGAAAAGGTTAATTGCAACGTAAAAATCCCAACCAGGCTGCTTTCACAAGTGCCACTAAACAGTGTGGAAATATTCGATGCTTCTATCGTGGTTTTGTTCTAATTTTCATTGTGAACGTGTGACTAACTGACTGAGTGAGCGGTGAGTGGCTGGGTGACTTTTGGCGTTTATTGTGAAATTCCTTTAAAAAGAGTTTCTTATAAAATATTAAAATATAAATATGTTGAATGTACTCGTATGTGTGTAGTTTTGAGTGGCTTTGCAATAAAAAATTGCCGTAATTTTTAAGGTTTTCATTCCATATTATTATTTTTGAGGATCATTTTCTTCTGTTACTGTTTGCATGTCTAAATTGTTTTTCTTTAACGTAAACAATTTAATGCTCGTTTGTAACATAAATTTTTCTTTTATATATTTTATTTCTTATTTTATCTGCTGATAGTTTTTTTTTATTTTTTGGTTGGCTTTCATCTTTTTATATTTTTTTATTTTTTTTATTTATAAACCGATCTTTAACTGGATGTCATAGTTTTTTACCTTTAACTGCTTAACAGTTTTAACTGTTTACCAGTAGCAGGTTAACTGGGTGTGTATCCATGTTTAGTTTTATCTCGTTTTAATTCAATCAGACAGATTTAAAATATTTATTTCTTTTCGCACACACACACAGACTCGTATTATTTTGTGTGTGTGTGTGTGTGTGTATTATGAAAGAGTGTGTATTTAATTTAGATGAAAAATTTGCATAATTAATTTTTATTGTTACTTTTAAACTTTAAAAGATTCATTAAATTTATTGAAAAATTCTCATGATAATTTTATTATTTATGTAGTATGTACTCGTCTGTGTGTATATATTATTTTTTGGTGTCAAATTGAAGATCTATCGAAATCGGCGGATATGACAAAGATTTTATTGTATGCCGTTCAAATTAATCCAAAAAAAAGAGAGAATAATTATTTAAAAAAAAAAGTTAAACTAATAAACGGAAGCGTATAAGAAAATTCTTTATTTGATTTTATCATGAATTCCCTTTCTTTGCCAACATCACAAAGTGGAGTGAAATAAAAAAAAAATATGGTAACAAATCGACTACGCGCAGAAAAATATCAAAACTCCGTTTTATTTGATTATTTCAAAATAAATAGTAATGTTTTTCACAATATTAACAAAATCTATTGTTACGAAATAGCTTTTCAAGTTTTTCCGTTTTATTATGGAAACACCAACAGTTGGAAAAGAATACGCAGTCAACGAATGTTACTTTCCACACACGAATTAAAAATTTCTTTTTAATTTAAGGAAATTTTCATGAGTTCATATTCCGAAATGCTGTAACTATGGAGAAGTAACATAAACTGTTAGTCGGTTTAAAAAAGAAATAAGCTACTCGCAGTACTTTCCTTTTTTTTTTTACTGTAAAAACTCAGAAAAATTCCAATACATGTTTATCTGTTAGGTGTACTCTTATTAAGCCATTAGATGCATTTAGATGAAACAATTAAGAACAGCAAAGAAAGTTGTAAAATAACGAAATTACTATACCCTTTATTCAAAAGAACATTAAGAAAGAAACGCGTAAATTACAACATTACATACTCTTGCACACATACTTAATGATACTGATGTAAGATAAAAATTAAAAAAAAATAAATAAAAATATGTGGAAAAACAGAAATCATAGTATTAGTTAGTTGGTTAGTTAATGTTACGACATCTAGAAAGAAATAAATAATTTAGTACGAGACCGTACGTACATTTTTTTTTAACAAAATAAAATAGGTAGTAAGTAGGCAGTGATTTTAATGATAGACATACCAAAGGAGACACATTAAAGCTGTCGTATCTTTTAAATATTTAGGCCAAAACAAAAAGAATCACTCTCCTAGACTGATCAGTGATCATGTGAGAGCGAATATCTTTTGTAAGGTGATTATGAGGTTGATGATGGTTTAATGCTCATATAAAATTTGTTATCCATCCAGTCGTTTGTACGAATTCATCATCATCATGTGTAGATCTAAAGACCAAAAGACCATGGGCGTTCGTTCAAATTGAAGTAGTTTTTCGATCGTTTAATCGTTAAATGCATTTTATGGCTTAACAGTCGCCTTAAGATATTTTTAATTTTTATTTTTGTTAAACTTTAATGCTGCACCATAATTAAAATTGATTTACACACACACACACATACACACAAACATTCATGCGTTCGAAACCGATATAAACGTATGCACTCATACATTTTATTCATATGCACGGATGAGCGAGTGTGTGTGTGTGTGTGTATGAAATTGGTAAAAGTTTAATTTCAACAAAGAAGTGTTCACGTATTCCTTGAAGTTTGCCTTGATTTCAGAAGCTGAACTAAGTTTAACGCATATGATAAACACCATTCTAGTTAAATTGATTTAAATTGACAATAAAATTTTCCAAAAGAATTATTTTTTCTTTTTTTTCTCTTCTTTAGTCTTCATTAATGTTGTTTCTGTCATTAGGAACACAATTTTATTTTTCGTAAAACTAATAAAAAAAAAACTAACGTGCATCACAACAGAGTGAAGTTTTCAATTATTCCAAATAGTTTTACGAATTTATTAATAAAAAATGCTCGTAGATTTTAGATATGTACTCGTAGTAGTTTTTAGGAGAAAATTTAAAAGCTTATTGAGCCATTAAATTCAAAATCCAGAGATCATTTTATATGTATTTTTTGTGTTTTCAAGTTTTTTTTTTAATGAATTTGAATTTTCCAATTAAAAGTTTAATTATAAAAAAAATTTATATGGATGAAACATTTGCTTGGACGTACACAAGTACATAAATGTTCTTATGTGTGTATGTGTGTTTTATCTATATGTTTGGTAATTTTTTAAAAGTCAACTGTTAGATGTAAATTTCCAATACGTAATTTGATATTTTGCACGAACTTAGCATCTCAACAAGGACAACGACTGAAAAGATAGAAAGCTTAGAAATCTTTGCTTATGACTGACTGATTGATTATTAGGCAGTTTTATTTATTGCGACTGGTTGTCTGCCTACCTTGTTCGTGTTCTAAGTCTTTTGTTTTGCTGTCTAATATCGTATTTACATTAAGCAACTTTGCTGCATGCTCATTTTATTTTAAGTTTAAGTATGTATACATTTTATTATGAAAATTATTGTGGCACTTGAAATATTAGAATATAAAAAACTTTAATCCAAACATCAGTACTCGTATTGCTATCAATTCTTCTTAACTTTACAACATTAAGACAAATCGACAAAGTAATTTCCATCCCCTTAATGTTGCTTAAATTCATTGTTAATTTTTGTATGTCCTGATAACATTAATTTGACATGTAAAATACATGTTGAACATGAACATGAAATATTTTTATTTTACAGCAAAAGGACAACAAAACGATAAAGCAGGAGACAAGAAGGCAAAGAAAGATCCCGCACATAAAGCGCGTGCCAAGTGTCTCTACAGACAAATAGGGAGACAGACGGACAGATAAGTGGCAAGTAACGGAGCGAAAACAGTTTGACAATTTATTTTTCTTCCGTCTGTCTGTCTGTCTGTCTGTCTGTCTGCATGTGCGCCAAGTGCAGCAAATTCAGCAAATTAGCTGCACTTTGAATGACTTGATGATGGTTGATGGCTGAAATTAATGAGAGCAACACCTATAATTATAATTCCATTATGAAAGCGGACATATTTAAGTAAAATTCAGCACAATGTTCGCTGGTTCTGATATCTAAAGAAAGCCAGAAATGCCTTAAGATATAAAAAGGACAAGTATTCTTGCAGAGGAGCAAATAAGTGTGTGCAAAAGGTGCATTAAACTGAAAACAAATGCCAAAGAGATGTGAATGTTGGTTGGAAACAATAAGAAATCAGCAAAAGGATACAAGAACAGAGTACTCGTCAATAATTGCCAAGAGTTAGAAAGAAGAGGCGTTCTGTAAAGGACCGGTGTTTTGGTTTTTCGCTTGATAACTGAAAAAAGAAAAAAATATTGATTGGCACTTGTCCAAAAAATAACACACAATTTTTGAGTGCGCAAACATTTCTCCTTTATTTTTCTGGCGCGGGCGATTTTCTTGTACCCGTAAGTAAACAATGCGGGTAAAGACATTTCCTTCTGTATGCATGTGCATATGTGTGTGGCTGTGTGTGTGTTTGTCCCATTCCTATGATACTCTTAGTTGCAGGTGACTTTTAAACATTAAAGAAAAATTGCGTTAATATGATTTCTTTTAATAACCGTTTTTTTGGTTTAATTCTAGAAAGGAAATATGCTTATGAAGAACTATTAAAATTGTATGTACTAGAATGCTTGAAAGGAAAGTTTTTAAAGTGTGTCCTCATTAGCAATGAACTGGATGCGTAAACATTGAATGATTGTTGCCATGACGATGCCGATGATGGTGATGATGAATATATGAAAAAGATATGAACAACCATTTCGAATATACATTTGTACATAAATTTCCACTGATAATGGCTTGACGGTGATGGATTGCATATTTTTGTCCAGGCTTGCAGGTACTTTAGTTATGCGTTCAATAACGCTAAAAATTGTGTATCAGCTGAAGCTTTCTGGATCGGAAATATACAAACCAAAAATCAGTTCAATATATAAATTTTTAATTCATGTCATTTAGCAACTGCCTGCCGAGGCATTGAAATATAGTTTATTTGATTCTGTAGGAAATGCCAGGCTCTACAGAAATTTTTCTATAAATATTTGTTTAATTTTTTTTTAATTTTAGCTCAATAAACATTTATAGCACCCAATTTAATTTTTTTTTTTAATTTTCAGCTACTCAATTACTACCAATTGATATTATTGGTTGGAAAATCTTCACTCTGACAAGAAAATATATTAACTTTGCTTTAAACAAATTCAACAGAAATCTTGACAAAATGGCTAAATAATAATCATCATTGATTGAGCAGAATGACAATTAATTCGAGCAATTTAACTACTTTCACTTTTTTCTCTTTCTATTTTGTATTACAAATAAATAAATAAATAAAAACTAAGAACAACAATGGGTGCATTTAAAAGTTGTATTTTTTGTATGAAAATGGTAAGTAATTTTTGTTTATAAAAGAGATTTGAAAATCGAAGCAAGCAGATGAGTCATGTAAACAGTATGATTCAGAAAGCGATCCAAAGAGATTTAACTCGTTGTGGAAACACAGAATAATTCAGTTAAAATTAAATATTTACTGAACTGCAAAGAATTCTATGAACTCTCTCATTTTTATCGAGAATATAACTAAACTTTCGATCAAAACGAAGAGCAATAAAAAAAATAATAGTTTAATAACACTATGATAGTCGAAAAAATGAACTTCGATGAATCCTTTTCGAACTATTAGGGGGGGTCCCCTGAGTGCGAAAGTGGAAAATGAATATATACCGATTTCTCAAAAACTGGAGCCAATCTGACACTTACAAATGTACTTTAGCACTCAGGGGACTCCCCCTTAATAGTTCGAAAAAGATTCATCGAAGTTCATTTTTTTTCGGGTCAAAAACTATCACAGTGTAATTAATGTTTTAAAAAAGTGTGAGTAGGCTTTTTTGTATTTTCAATGTTCAAAATGACGAAAAAAAAATTTTTTTGGTTTTTCAAATGTCCAATGTATTGCTAATCGATGTTCCTACACAAAAGCATAGTCCACAGCAAATATTAGGGCCATTCGACTGTTTTTGAGCAGAAAATTAAAAATATACGATTTTTGTTTTTTTTGCAATTTTCAACGTGCTATAGCCTTTGTTGAATTTAAGGCCAAAATATATTTTTTTTGTTTTTCTATTCTTTAGCAATGGGAATCGATGTTCCTATAAAAAACCATAGTCCATAACAAATATTAGAGCCATTTGACTTTTTGTGTGCAGAAAATTCAAAAAATAAGAATACATATTTTCAAATAATGATATTTTATGTGTAGTAAAAACAATACCACAACATAAGGCTACAGATTCACAACCCCACATACAAACACTAATAAGGATGTGCAATTGAAAGCAAAAAAGTAACAGACTTGTTCTTAAAATAACAATAATAAATGTTTAAACTTGGCAGCACCGATTTCTAATACCACAATAACTGCCTTATCGACAAAGTTTAGCCATTACAAAAACCACATTTTCCTTATTTCGATAAGTCTGTTTACTTTTAAATATTGTGATGGCAAAAATAATACTATTTATTAACTAGGACAAACACCACGTTTGTAGAAATCGGCACATAATATTGACGATCAATCCTTAAACAGTATATCGTTAGCTAAAATGGAAAAAGGCGATTTTTTTAACAAAAAGCAAAGGAACATATACATATGTGTTTATAGTTTTCATTTTACAAAGTTTTTTTGCTTCTCCTGTAAAATTATATTATTTTTATTACGCCTTTTTGCATTTTAGCTAAATATATGTAAGTATTATGATACCGTGGTTAGACAATGGTTGCAAATGCATTTCCGTAAATTTCCTAAAGGTTGCTAAATTTACATGTTTTGGTTGCTTTTTATATGTAGATAAATTATTCTATATATTAGAGGAATTTTACTGTACCTGTAGAAAAACTTAGCTCACGCGAAACATCACAGCACTTTGTCTTTCTTTTAGATCTGATATCGAAAGGAATTTATTTTTTCCCAATTTCAAAATTTTGTTTAATTGAATGTACGATTTTTCAATTTTTGATATAAAATTCGAAATCTCGATTCAGTAGTTGAATAGATTGTTTTGGGAGTGCTAATCTTTTTCAAATTCTTAACTTTTCCGTATATCGCCCCTATATTGCAACAAAGTAATATCTCCAAAAATTGTAACTTGGCCAAATGCATTTCTCAAGTTCACCTAAAGCTGGTAACAGAAATCTTTGTCCTTATTATTTCTAGCTGGATAACGAGGAGTGCTTACGAATTTTCGAAATTAATTTTGTGATGTTCGAAATCTAGTTTGAAAGAACAAATGCATATACAACATATTTACGTTTTAATTTTTATTTATTATATTTTTTTTTTTGTAAATATCGTATTCTTGTATACTTAATACACCAATCTGTTTGTTTAAATGATAACTTATAACATTTTTTATTTTAATTTTTCTATTGCAGAAAATAATAATAAACAAACTACTTAAATATATGTACAAATTTTTAAAAATTTATAAATATGTATATTTATATACTTGCACACACACACATACGTATATAAACACAACACAGATAAAAAGGATATGAAATATTAGAATTGAGAAGATTTTTGAAAGTTGTACTAACTGTTGTACTAATTGCAAGTATGAACGTTTTTTTAAAATTGCGCAAAGTTGCTGTTGATAACAACATAATTGTAAAATATCAAACAAATTTGTCAAGTTCTTTAATTAATTTAATTTTAATAGATGCACATGCAGTTACCACCACAAGTATTCGTCCGGTTGATTCACAATATTAAATATTATTGATTTTAAGGCATTCACAACATAAATCTCTATATAATCGATGTTGGTGGTGATAACTTTGACTTAGTATTTATTGTATGTATGTATATATATACGTATGTGCGTATGTAGGTGTGCATATACATATTTACTTAAATTTCTATGGAAACTCTGGCTGTCTAGTTTTTCTTTTACTAAAAATATATTTTATTTGAATTTAATAAATTGTTTTTAAAATAAAGTATCGATCGAAAATAGTTGTGCAAACAAGGAGGGTGTATTGGATCATATTTAATCGTCGTTATATAAAATAGAAGAAACTTCTTCTTGGTGCCAAAATATATCTTAAATTCTTGTTGACTGAAAATTTTCAATGAAATATTTTAATATATTTTTTTACAACAACAAAATGGCACTCATATACTAAAATTTTTTATTTAATTTTTGTTTGTTTGTTTGTTTGTTTAATATATTTTCGATTGTAAAAATATATGCATGTATGTAATCTTAATTTAGAACTTAAAACCAAAAGTAAAATTGTAATGAAAATAATATTAATTAATTTCACACTTCTATTTATTAGGTTGTAGTTTGTTTTGCATTTGATATTATTTCTACGAAATTAAAATTATATGAGAAAACTTAATATTTCTACAGATTATCACAGTTCGATAGTAAATTTATATTTTTAATTAATTAAATAATTACTAATTAACTAAATACATATATATATATATATATACATAGACATCATACATATGTACAGTTTGATTTTATTAGATACAAATAATATGGAATACACACACACATCATAAAAAGAAAACTTGATTCAAAAAATATGTGGAACAAAATTATGTGTGTATGTATGTTATCATCTAGTCAATTGCATCAGACATAAATATATCTTAACATATTTTTTATTTATTTAATTTTTTTTTTTTTTTTTGCAATTAATTGTCAAATGAAAGTAATCAAATTGTTGTCAGTTTGGAAGATTTTTCTTTTCGAATTTCGTCATATCATGTGCTAAAATTCACAAGAAGATATCTTCAGTTGTTTTGCAAAAAAAAAAAAATTCTAAAACTCTCGTATTGATTTTAATTAGTTTCCATTGGAATAACAATAAGTACTTATTTAATAAGAATAAAAGTAAATATGTACGAGCATGTAAGTAGTATATATGTAAGCATATGTATGTATGTATGTTTGTATATAAAATTTTATGTGTTACAATAATTATCTTGTTGAATAAATACATGACTTAATTTACTAATTTACATTTTATATGCAGGCACTTTTAAGGCGTTTAGTTTGTTTGTTGTTTATCTCGATAAAGAAACGAATTTTAAAATCAGTTCTTATTTCATCAGGCGGGAGAGAAAACGTTTTTTTTTTTTTTTTTTTTTTTTTGTTGGGTATTCGTTTGTTTTTTTTTTCTCTTCGAAAAATCTGTTCTGTTTATTTACATTTAGGAAAGATGTTTTTAAGACACTTTTAAAGGCACTTTTTCACCGTTTTAAGGCAAGAATTATTTTTTAATGTTTCTATATTTTGTGAAAGGGCTAGAAGGAGAAGGGCATAGGCCAATTAGTATCATACTCTTGTTTCATTTCGATGCAACGGCTGTAGCTCACGTTGCGTGTCGTTGTAGTATTCGTGATCGGAGCTAGTGGGTTCTGAAGGCGTCGTGGGTATGTCTAGCATGGGAGCTCCGTTTGGCGGTCTCGACAGCATAACGGGTATACCAATCGTCTGTGTTGGCATTGGAGCCTCTTGGACATTTTGGTTGGCAGTTGGATTGAGCAAATATTCGGGATTATCTACACTAGCTGGCACACCAATGAGGTCCATATAACCTCCAGGCGCTGATGACATGGCATTATTTGTTGTCATGTTGTTATTGTTGTTGTGATGACTTTGTGAAGGCATTTGGCAGGTGGGCATGAGATAGTCATCTTCGTCAACAGGAAGATCTAAACGCAAGTCGCCTATTCCCACTTCGCGAGCATTTGAATCGGTTTCATCACTTTCGTTTGATGAATTTTTATTCATTGGATCTTTGCAGTAGCGATTTAGTTTGGGTACATCTTCGGATCCATCATGATTGTGAGGGCCAGGTGCTGATTTTGGTTGTAAATAGTCATCTGCCTCAACGATTGGTTCTGAGCCCTCAAAGGTGGGAGCCAATTTGCGAATGAGATCTTTTTCATCTTGGCTGGTGTATGAAGGAAGCCTAGTGAACTTGTCTCCGGGTATGGCTAAATAACGACCAGGATCACGGGCAAATTCAGCAAATACATTTACCAACTGCTTAAATGAAGGTCTCATCTCAGCATCCAAATGCCAGCACGACAACAGGGTGCAATAAATATCTAAGGAACATATTTCCGGCTGTTCTAGTTTCAAGCCGACTTCTATGAGATCAGGAATATCTTTGGCTGGTATATTCTCATGCGGTCTTTGACCAAAAGTCAACAATTCCCAAATCGTTACACCAAATGCCCATACATCTGATTTGCTTGTGAAAATGCGATGCCGAATGCACTCCAATGCCAGCCATTTAATTGGCATTTTGCCACCGGCTGCTTTATACTCATTGGAATCATTATTTAGGAGCTTTGCCAAACCAAAATCGGTGATTTTTACACATGATGGTGTCTGGACAAGAACATTACGAGCAGCTAAATCACGGTGAACTAAACGCTTTTCTTCCAAATACGACATGCCTTTTGCAATTTGGGTCGACCAATTGAGCAGAGCCTTGGAGCCAATTTTATCTCTATTGTTGCGAACATAGTCCAAGAGACAACCCAAAGGCATTAATTGGGTGATCAACATCATCTGTGATGTCATGCAAACGGCCAGCAGTTTCAATAAATTGGGATGCTCCACAGAAGCCATAATGTATGCCTCCCGTAAGAACTCTTCACTAGATTCCGCACCGGATGATTTCAAGAGCTCTTTGATTGCTACAGGAATTTTTACATTTTCACCTTCCGGAACCCATACACCCTTATAGACACGACCAAACGCTCCCATACCTAAAACTCCGCCTTTTCTCAGCTCAGCCTCCTTAACAATCCGCAATTTTGACAAATTTGCTCCAATATTGGATGGCCTTAATGGTTCAGAATCTTCACAGCCTGACAAAACCATTGTCATTTTAACGGCCTCCTTTTTAGCTTTGGTTTTCTGACGACACACATACGTCACCGCACTCAATATGCACAGAACCAGCACTAAAGTAACCAGAGCTATAATCAAAAATACATAATTATCAACAGCTGCCACCAGCTTGCCGCCTTTCATGGGCACTGATGAACAATATGTTCCCAAATGGGGTGCTTGATAAATAACGTGCCCGTATTCCTGAGGACATTTTGAAGTGCAATTGAAAATGGTCGAATTGTCGTACGGATCTCCTTCTCCAAAAAGCTTAAAGCTGCGACAAGCCAAACAATCATCCGACCCGGGACCAGTACAACCTTTGCACTCTTGATTGCACATAAAACATTCACGATTAGCTTCGTCGGCATAATGATCCGAAGGACATTCATCCTCACATTGTTCTCCCCTCTTATATCCAGCACATTTTTCACAAACCTGTTCGTGAAAGCCGTAACCACTGCACAACTCACATCGAGGATGACACTTTCGGCAAATAGCCTTGCCGGCCAACGGCTTCAATCGACCTTGTTCTCTTGGATTCACATATTCCCAGTAATAGCCATCAGGACACTTGTCGTTCTTCTGTAAACATTTTTCAATATTTCCGCCAGAACTAATAATTGCCAAAGGACAAGTTTTGCATCCTCCAGGACCAATGGTGTCATTGGGACCGGTACAGCCTTCACATGACGCGTGACAACTCCGACATATGCCGTAATCGGAAAATTTATTTTCCGGACAGACAGTAACGCATCGATTTTCATCTCGTACATGGACGCATTCATCACAATGTTCTGCATCTGGACCGGAACATGTTCGACATTCTGGATGACACTGCTTGCATGTTTTTGCATTGAACTGATAGGCACTAAAAATGGAAAAGCTTTTTCTTAAAATTTATTTTTTAGCTGATTTATTCGAGTAACAACTAACTTGGTGATATTGCGGCAATCCGCAATACAAGTGCCGTTGTATTCAAAGTTTTTGCATTCCAAACACTGATCGCTACCGGAACCCCAACAGCCAGAATTATCGCATTGATCGGAGCAGACCAGACCTTCTTTCTCTGCAAGTAAGATAATGAATGAAAATGAAATTTATTTTAGTTGGCGGCGATTTTGTTATTAAACAAATACTTACTGCAGTCCTCTTTATTGCGATTTCTCTCGACCACAAAACCGTGCTCGCCTGATTTTTGCAATTTCGTCCAATTTATTTCGTTGACGTAACATATTTTATCGTTGTGTTGTATGACCACCGAACCAGCATTTATTCGTTTTAAAGATTTCATTTCCAAACTTTGCAACGATGTCTTCACAATAGACAACGATGCAAAATAGCTCTCCATTAACTGACGACCATGTATGACTTCCAAGTTGCGAAAGTAGGAAAGATTTTTAAAGTCTGGATGGGCTCCCTCAATATCCAAATACCCAGTAATTTCCCTTACAGTCGAGAACACTTCTAAGGAATCTGGATGCATTGCACTGTATCGTGGACCGAGAGAGTAATTTTTGTAAATATCTTGAAAACCAGAGAAAGTTTGATCTAGAATTCGTAATGAGCCTTCGATAACAGTGCAGCCTCTATAAGTCTCTATATTGCCAGCATGGAGAATTGCTAGGCCCGGACACGATTTGGGACAAGGACCATTGCATGGTATACATTCACCATCTTTGGCCATTTTGAAGGCAGGACAGCTTCTAACGCAGGCTCCACTATCTTTCAGCAAATGCTCAGGACATTCTTTAACACAAGTGGCACCGTAAGCATATTTTCCATCTGGATTAGACTCCCATAAATAATTTGTTGGATTATATTTCTGCATTGGTGGACACTCTTCCTTGCACACACCATCGTCGTAGAAATTCTTACAGGCAATGCACTCCTTTTGGGTGGGACCAGTACACCCACCGGCACAAAACAAATGACAGCATTCTCTGGGACGAGGCCCAAAGCATCTATCCTGCGCACATTGTGGCGAACAATTGATTTTACTAAACTTTTGACAGTTATTGGGACCTTCTCCCCAACATCCTTTTTCACAGGATTCGTGACACTTTGGACATTCTCTTTCCGGCAAAGTAAAGTTGTAGATGTAATTATAACGGTACTTGTCAGTAGGGCCCGACATTATTTCATTCCAATCAATGCTTTTTATATGACAGAGATTGAAATTGTTAAAAAAGCCCACCGAACCCTGAAGAATATCCCGCAAGGCAGGCATTTCCAAAGAAAACATCTTCGAATACGTAATAAAAAATGCAAATTGTTCATCCTGAACATTTAAATTGAACAATGTACGACCTCGTATAATTTGAAGTCTGAAATGAAGAAAAGTTTGAAAATCCAAACGACAGTATCTACATGACACACATTTCTTTGCTTCTTACCTGGGAAATACGACTTTCCGTATGTCAACATGACTGATCAATATGTAACCGGTAACTTCTCGAATATTCTCCAAAAAACTCAAGTCCGAATTTGGATCTTGAAGCCACGTCAACTCCAAATTACCATCGACATAAGTGCAATTATTGTAGCGATCGCGTAAGTTTCGATAATGATGATCACGATTTGACGGCACTGACAAACGGGACTTTGTACCAATACAAACTGCAATAAACAAGAAAAACATATGTACAAATTAGCAAAATAGCTACAGATAATATGTTTAAATAGTTTTAAAGGTTTAGAAACTTAATATATCCACTTAAGACCAGAAATCCCCAAACCATCTATCTGAACTTTCCTGAGGTGTTTTATTTCTATAAGAAATAAATCAATAATTTTAAATCAAATGAAATGAAAATACTAATAAAACGTTTGCTATAACATGTATTGCTGCTGGCAGTCCAGATTGGATTGAGAGACAATTCTCATTTGTTTTTAAAATGTATTGCGCGTTTCTCTCTATTTTCTTTTTTCAGCCAACACTAAGAATTCAAAGTACGTTAATTTAAGAGAATATTGATTTGTGGTGCATTTAAGGTGCAGCTTTTTTTCATTTCTTTTTAATTGTTTGTATTTTCTTTTTTCTTATTCTTAACACATACGAACAACTACATAATTTCCCAATTGAAGAGGCATTTCATCGTTATATTTTATGCATCAAGATAAAACCAGACAAATAGAGAAAATATTTAGTTTCAGCAAAAATTCATTTGTATCATAACAATAATCAAATAAATTTTAGTAGAAGAAATTCAATATTCCACAAATTTTATTGAGATGCTTGAATCTAATGTCGTTTATAATAAAAAACATTTTTTCGCACGCTGAAATATTGGTCATGTCCACCCAATAGTTCAATTATGTATTTTAAACTTTAATAGACATCCGCTTCAAGCTAAAATGTTATTCTTTTATTCTTAGACAGACAATTCTCAGCCAATAAATCGTTTATTTAAGTTTGTTATGAAATGCTCTGGGTATCGAATAGACCACCAATTGAGGAAATATTCGATGCACGACAAAATCGTACTTCTCGTTGTCCATGGAAATAAATATGAACGTCTGTATGTGTCTTAAGTCTTTCGTTTTTAATAAAAGTTAATTTTTTATTAAAACATGCACTTTTTTGGTAATTACTTTGTTGACTTATAAAAAAGAAACAAAATGTGGGTGATAACTCGAACTCTAGACATATTTCAAATTGAACATTGTTTATATTTTTATGACATTTTGGTGTATTTGTGTGCGTTCTCTTTGATAATTAGGTAAATATGTACAGATATGCATATCGTCATATGAAAAGGAAAACGGTCTCTCCAATATTTCATTAATTTTAGAAACAACATTATGAAAATTTTACTACGTGATTCTACAATAATTTTTAAAAGTTGGTGGTAAAAATTTTGTTAAAGTTGGATGACATTCTTAAAACACAACAAATTAAATATGGGAAAATATCTACGGTAAAAAATTGATTAAAATTAAAAAATTTTCAACAAATTTTAATGTTTCGAAATGTATCGAAATAACAAAAAAAAATTGAGAAATGGAATTATCAGTGGTCTTATTCCTGTTGAGGTGTTTCATTAAAACTCACCGGATTTTATAACAAAAATCGATTTTAATATTATCGTTAGTTGGAATGTTTTGCGTTTTAGGTGACGACATTTGTATAGCGATAAATAGTTTTAATTATTTCACGACAAAATTAATACATACATACACACACATACATAATACATAATAAAAAAAGGAATGTAGGCACATGTGTATTGTTCAACTAATTATACGATTTGTAGCAGGCGCTAAGACACAAAGAAAAAGTGGGCGTTTGGTTTGGATTTAAACGAAATAAGATGAGTTTAAAATACGTACACACATACACATCCCTACGTAAATGTTTTTAAAAATATAAAAAATGGACAAGTTTAAATGTGTAACCTTTAGTAATAACAAAGTTAGTAAGTAGCCTGAAGACAAGAGTCATACTCTTACATAATTATGTGGTTTGGTTTGTTTGAAAGTTTAAGAAAATTTCCTAAAAGCAAAAGAACAAAATAAGAAGATAATAAAGTCAAATGAAATATGTAAGTGGGCTTGCAATAAAAAGATAAAAAAATAAAACAAAATCGATGATAAAGGAAGAGTGAGAATGAGAGAATAAGAAATGATGTTGGTGTTAACAATAATTAGCATCCTACACAATAAGACATACAACATCATTTTTTGTTTGTTTTCATTTTATATTTATAATATTAAATTATATAGTACATAAGTATGTATGTATGTATGTGTGTATGTGTGTATGTACATATGTATTTCTTAATAAGTATTTTTAATATTTTAACAGAAAACCACGCATTATCTCTTTATAATTATTAGTCAGCATTGATAAAAATAAATGTGTAATTTTATATATTTTTGTGGTTCATGTCTATGAATTTCAAATAAATGCCAGCAAGAGGAAACGGAAAGTTTAAAGGAACACCAGAAATCTATTAGCATTTTTAAATTTAATGAAACATTTAAATAAATTTACATAATGAAAATTAATAGATGACCACTTAAAGTGGGTGTCATTTAGGAACTTATAACGAAGTGTGCCATCTGCCAAAAGAAATCATTAAACCTCAGCCCACAATTAACAACTTTAAAAATTAATTATTTAAAGTTTAATTTAAATTCAGATGGGGCACGAGTTAATATTTTTAAAAGAAACCATTTATGTTTCGATTTCGCAATAAAAAAAGCAACAAAAACTTGTAAATATTTTTTATAATCAATGTTTTTTTTTTTTATTGTTTAGTCGCCGAAACAATCAATTATGGTTCAAACAGAAATTTGGCATTTTTGTTTTTCCAAAGAAAGAATTCTCAAAATGTTTGGATAATTTTTTTTTTTATTTTGAATATATATACATATGTATGTACATACATATGTACATATTTTCTTCAAACAAAAAAAAAAAAAAATACACCAAAGGAGCCGCGGATTTTAGCAACAAGAAACAAGATCATATCGACAAAATATATTTGTGACTTTAGGATACAAAAGCCAGTACCTACAAAAACCAAGAAGAAATAAAATAATAAAAGGTTTAAATTTTTGCCGGATTCTATATAAGGAAAACAATTTTTATAATAATCATGAAAAGGCCAACAGACACAAACAAAAAAGAGCACACAAACTACAGAATCAACTAAAACGCGACTAACAAAAAAAAAACGGTAACCATAAAAAATACTACAAACGACTTGAACACGAATTGAACATCGAAAACTATATTTGTAAGTATATTTTTTTGTTTTGTTGTTAATTTTATTTCTCTAAAAAACAATCGCCATTTTTTTCTCGTGACTTTTCGATTAATCTATGCTTTAGCTGCATAAATATCTTCAACAAGCTGTGAACACTGAAAGCATCTTTCTTAAGAATTTATACATATTTTCAAAATGGCTTAAGGCCAGCAGCTAAAAAGTTTAAACGGTGACCAAAAAAAAAAACCAAGGACTCATTAAAACAAAAGAGTTGAGCAACAAACTTCAGACGTAACAATTTGTATTTGTAGACGACGAACAGCGCAAAAAAGAGCACAAAAATCTTTAAACGCCGTAATTTGCTCAACAAAAATGATTGATTGTTTAAGAAGAAATCAAAGGGAAATCAAAAATAAAAGATTTTTTTTTTTTTTTGTTTTTCCTTCTTTCTTTTTGATATTAATTTGTTAGTGTTTCTCGTAGTTCATCTACAAGACTTTCTTCAAGCATTTTAATCTTTCTTTAGTTTCAAACACAAAAATACTGTAAATGAATTTAAAGAATTCGTCTGTAGGTATGTTTTTTCTTGCTTCAGCCACAATCCAATGCATATTTTACCTTTTTCGTTTCTTTTGCTTCGATTCATTTTGGTTTGAATTGGTTTTGTTCTGCTCTGCAAAACAAAATGCATCCATCCTAAAACCAACAGAAAATCCAGCAACCAGCCAGTGATGTTAACTAATTTTTCCCAATTTCCGTACAGCCTTAAAAAAATTACCGTTTTTTAGGTAAAATTACCGTACGGGTAAAGCGTTGTATAGAAATAGCAATATTTTACTATTAAAAGAGGTTATATTTATTAATCAATATAAGTACATATTTAAAAGACAACAAAAAACTTAAGAAACAATTAGTATTAATAAAATATTAGAATTAAAACTTATACATTCAATCACCATTTTCTTAAAGGCTATATACACATATATGTGTATATACTTAGCTGTGTATAGGTACATAGATAAGTATATAAATTATTTTATATTTAAAGCTGAGAATAAAAGTGTTATTCATAAATTAATCAAAGATTTTAAAAATTTTCGGCCCACCCCACGATGTCGATCGATCGATAATGCTGAAATATTAAACGAAATACAACCGGTTTGCGACCATCTAATCATCAATTTATTATTATTTACATATTAAGCAATTGTGGCAGTAAATAAATAATAAGTTAAATAAAATCGGTTATTCGAGAAATGCAAGTTAATATTTTTACATCTAGAAAACCACCGATCGATATCGTTCGATATCACATGCCAGCCTATTTTTTTCTAGTTTGTCACCCAAGCAAAAAACATCATTTTAGCTGTATAAATATTCAACAGGAGAAATTTTTAGCATTTAGCCACAATTGGCATTGTTACAATGTTTTAGGAAAACCATGGGTTTTATGATTTGATTAAATATTAAAAAATTAAAACTTTATAAAATTACCGTACAAATATTGAAATTACCTGCCTACCTTTTGGAGGTCTAAATTACCGTACAATACGGTAATTACCGTACAGTTAACATCACTGCAACCAGCCCACAAACAAAAAAAAAATTGTGTAAAAACTATCTGTTTGTTTGTACGTTCTTTTAACTCTTAACAAATCTCCTATCATGTTGTATGTGTTGTACGAATACTATTCTTTTCCTTTTGCTTTTCTTGTTATTGTTTGTTGCTGCTGCTGTTTATTTTTCTGTTGAAATATTCTTTTAAACATGTTTTTTTTACACTCGAACCGTAAGACACTCGTACTACAAAAATGATATAAAAACACTAAATTTGTTATATGCCCTCTTATTGTTGTAGTTGTATTTAGCCCAGTCTTACCGGTTTTTTGTAGTTTCATATTTCTCGGTGTATATTTTTACATTCGGTGTTTTGTGTTTGTTATTGTGTAAGTGAGTGTGTGCTAATTAAGCTGAATTTTCAAAACTATTTTGGCGTTTTTACATCTCATGATTTGGATCATTGAAAATTTAGGCGGCATTGCAGACTTTATATTACTTTAATATTCGAATAAATAGAAATAAAAAACAAATTAAATTAACCGCATATTTAAGGGGATGTTATGAAACCTTGCTCACACTTTTATTTATAGTGAGAATACAAGAATTCGGTTAGAAAATTTGCCCAAATGTTGCAAATATTGCTTTTAGTTGTGTAGTGGTATTTAATCGGTTCTAATGCAACTTTGGCGCACTTCTCCTTCTAATGGATTAAGCAAAATCAAAATAAATGTTGTTCTTCACAAACTTAAGTTGCCGTTAGGTACAAAAGTCGCGCGATTTGCAAAATATGACATGTGCACTAAAAATGTATGGTAGTGTGGACTAAAAATTAAACTGTGTGACAGATTTTTTGGCAAGTCGTGCGATATGTAAAATTTTATGAAAATTTTCATAAAATTATACTTTTCATGCGATCAGAGGAGTATTTATTGTCAACCAGATGTTTTGGCATCAGATTTGTATGATAGTGTGGCACCTACAATACCATTTTAAATAGATTTTTTAAAATCGGTCAAATTTTTGCAAGATTTTCCTGTGAATGCATCGTACGATTGTGTAGGATAGTGAAGCACGGCCTTTAAGAGTCAAATCAATTTAATTGTAGTTTATGAATCGCTTAAGCAGAAGTGTCAGAATTGACTAACAAGTCCAGGGCAGTTTTTCTTATGCTTTTTATGTATCCTTTTAGAAAATTTAACATTATTTTCAATTTTGTTTTATTCTTCGTAGTTGGCATTACTAACACTTTTGTTGAGTTTTTGTTTTTGTTTTTCTTTTCTTCTTAATTTAGCAATAAAAGCAAATTGATGTATTGCTCCTATTCGTGCAATACTTTTTCTATGTATTTCAATATAATTTTTCATATTTATTTTTATTTCCATATTTTCTTATTTTTTTCCAGTGTTTAGACACCTGGATTGTGTTTTTTTTTTTTTTTTTTTGTTCTTGCTTGTATTATTGTTGTTGTTATAATTTTGTATAAGTATCTATTCATTGTTGTTCTTGTTTTGTATAAATAAATGTTGTTCTCTTTGATATTTTTATATTGCAATCGCTTTCATAACTTTTCTAATAATTATTGAAACAAATATAACATTCGTTACTTGTAAAACAGCACGGAGAGATACGAGCATTAAAAATATATATAAAAATACAAATTTAGTTTTGTTTTTGCATATGTATGTACATACATCCATATCTATGAAAATGTACAGTGGCGGACAAACATAGCCTGATATTTGTTTAACTTTTAAGCGACAACTTCTTTATAAAAAACAATAGTTTTGTCCGACATTGTTTGTATTTATACCCATACATACATGAAGATGTATTCGAAGCTTGTGTGTGTGTATTTTTAGTTTTGGTTGGGGTTTTAAGGACGTTAAAAAGTCAACATTTGCGAAGTTTTAAAATAAATTCGGTTCCCCAAATTATACACTGTCTCATGTAGTCTTTCATTGTGTGCCTCTAGACACAAAAAAAAATTTTAAGGCAAAACTCAAGAAAATTAATTGCCAACAAGTTTTTAATAAAAATAAATAAGAAACATATTCCATACCATACTGATAAGATGAGAAAACACATACATACGTTCTAGCACACGTACATATGTACATGAAAATGAACATGGCTGCATAGTTTCTGATACATATTATGTTTTAGAATACATACCTACTTCTTATCAGTAAATCAAGATTCATAGACATACAACATTTGTATTTAAAAAGATTGCACAAAATAATGGCCATGATTGAGAGCTCCCTAAAACTTTTAAAAATTTAAATAAAAAGGTTAACAAATTTACTTTTTTTTTTTGTAAATAATGTTAAAATTTACATACGTTTTCAAAAGTTTAATTTGATTGCTATGGATTAGCTAATCTATACGCATTTCATAGATCTTTATCATCATGCTTAAAAGTTTTCCAAACTGATCTACTCATACGCAAACTCCCATTGTCCAGAACAAATAAATTAACTCGAATAAAGTATTACATATATTTGCTAAAAATTTATGTTTAGCATTTCGAATTGAAAACAAAATCAATCTGAAGTTTGTTTTACTGTTGTTTCAATGTATAAATTCGCAACTGAAAATTTTAAATTTAGTTAAATTCTTCTAATCATAGTTATAGTATTGCATACAGTGAACTTGCAGAAATGTGAACATCCAGTAACATGAACAACCCGATAACATGTACATACATTCCTTTCTACATCGACTACTCTAAACATATGAAGAACATAGAGTTTGGTTCAAGGCTCTAAGACGTGAACTTTTTTCGAACGATTACATTTTTCTGGGATGCTTCAATTGCGAAACAATAGTATTGTACCCTCAGCCAAAATGAGTTCACTTTATCTGTATACTCGTATATGTATGCATGTACATATGTACGTAAATTTTAATTCGCGTGGAATACGGAACAGGCCTAGGCGATCATGATCATGACGATAATCATGCATGGGGTATTCAAGAAAATGAGCAATAAGTAAATTTTGCACGTGAGCGTGTGTGATCATGTTTAAAATTTTACTCACGATCTCATCACTATGTGCAACTAACAATATTTGTTTCATTTTGTATTTAATTTTAATTTTAGTTTATAAATTTCTTCGAATCTGATTTTTTTTTTTGTTTACAAACTCAGATTTTATTTTCATCGACAAATTCAATGTGGGCGTTAATTGTTTTTATAAAATTTTTACGAAACTGAATACATACATACATACCAACAAAGACTTTATTTTAAACCCAGAAATTAAAACCCACTTAAGCTCGGGTACATGCAATGACATCAAAGTTTTATAAGGAAATTTCGAAAATAAATAAATAAATTTTACGGAATAGAAGAAAGAGAGAAAAGAGTATCTAATCTTGAGTTTCTTAAAATTATAAACAGTTAAGTTTTATTTATTTTCGAAACTTTCATAAAATCATCAAATTACATTCACCACATTTAGCTGGTTGGCCATTTCGCTTTTGATGTCTATTTTTTTTTTTATCTTATTCTTGTTGTATTAAACGAAATTAGAACGTTGGCAAAGCAAAACAATAATAATGAATTTATAGCTGTAAGTTATTAAATGCTGCATCACACACACACACACTTTCTTAAGTTTGCACATAAAAGTTTTCTATGCTTGAATACAAGTTTTGTATGATTGAAGGAATATTCACAGATTAAATTCTTGTTCTGCTTAAAATATAAATTGCAAGAAATTACTAAACGTGAAGCACGATTTTGTATTTATGATTTTTCATCATCACATCGTACTCGTACCGCAACACCGACGCCACCATCATTATCATCATCATCATCGTCATCATCATCGTCATCATCATTATCATCGTCGTCGTCATCATCAATGCCACAATCAATTATTAAGAAAAGTTTAAAGAACCTTTGAGCACGACATGCTAAAATAAAAATCGAATGTACAAAATTCCGAAACCAGAGATGCTGCTGGCTGGCTGAATTACATTCTGTTTGACAAAACATCATCACGATCGAGAATATTGAAGGTAAAAATCAAAGCATACGATTATGAGTATAATTCGAATAATATATATGTACATTGCACACATACTAGCAGCCATACTCGCAAATACATAATGGCCGGTATAAAGTATCGATATTAATGGTTTAGAAATGCCACAAAACATACCATTGTGTATGAGTGTGAGTGTGTGTCTGTGTGTCACTATTCAGTTTCACAATAATTATTGGGTTAAGAGGGAAGTAGGAGGAGTATGATTGTGGATGTTCCCTGTAGTACTCAGGATGTGTAGCAAACTCCAAATGAAAATGTGCTTTCGAAAAGCTCTAGTAAAAAAAATTGGCTGATCTTCTAAATGGAAAAAATTTCATTTAAATAATTGAAGACTACGCGGCAGCCGTCACTTCTGGTGATTATTGCGCTTACATATTTCGTGGGCATGACGAAGAATGTGAATTCATTTAACCTATGTTATTGTTGATATCTTATACCTAAAGGCTAAATTTCGAAATGTAATAATCAGAGAAAAATTAGAGATTGTGACCACATTTCAAGCAACAAAAGAAAATTTAATATCTAAACATCACTTTAGGATTCAACTACACGGCTGAATAGAACAAACGTCATTTTCGGTAGAAGCCACTAAACACCATCAGTATTTATGTGTAAATGTTTTTACTACTGTTGAACGTGATTAAATATCAAATTTATACACATTTCGAATGAAAATGGAATACGAGACTTCTCACTACTAAATTAATGTTTGCTGGTTACTTTTATTTTTCACCATATATTTCATTTTTATTCGTGTCTTAGACTGGTAAAAAATATTACTTTGGTTTTAAATAAATATTTCCCATCACTACCGTTTTAACAGAAAAATCAAAGAATAATTTGGTAACTAAATTTATGGAAAAACAACATTTATTAACACTTTCAAGAACGATATTAAAGGAAATATAAGATAATCCAAAAGATATATACATGAACTTACACACACACACACTCCCAAACACATCATACACACCCATACTTATCTTTATAAAATATAAGCAAAACTTTGTGTTTGTCGCAAGTCTATAATCAAAATTACGAGTATATTTGGAAAAAAAAATATTTCTAGTCTTTAAAAAAATACATTCAAAGAAACAAAATTTGAATATCGATAGATTCTAAAAAATATCAATCTTGTTTAAAATAGTAATAAATAACCACGTATGAACAACAAAGAAAAAAATTTATTTTTAATGTTCATTATTTGTATGCATGTGTATGTACCGTGTTGTGAGCTTGTATAAGTTGTGCTTCTAGTTATTCATCCACAGGGCTGCCACTAACGAAATAAAAATTCTACCAAAACTCTCATAAAATACTAAAAAAAATTGCTAAAACTTACTTTACTTATTTTTAATGTAGTTTTTAGTCAAAAGTTCACAAATGGAACCTCTACCGACCAACTACCAAATGCTTCACGTACTTAAAACATCTACCAATTTTGGTCTGATCAGACCATAGTGGCAGCCCTGTTCATCCATCTTTTGCATCGTATATACTTTATCTCAAATTGTATCTACAAAATAAAATAAAAAAAAACTTAAAAACATTTGTTTATGTGTGCATGCATGTACTATTTACGTATGTACTCGTATGTATGTTTGGTTGTAGATTGAAAGTCTGGCTTTAGAGTACGAAGTCTAAGAAAAACGAATGGGGCTGGCTTGGTTGGTTGGATGGATGCTGGTTGTGCTTAGCTGTTGGTATTATAAATACAAGTTAAGATACATACCAACACAAAAGCATGTTTAGATATGTAAAATAGCATTGGAATGTTGTTTTACCACAATACGAGTAATACAAACATACAATGTACCAACCAACCACATAAAAAAATCTCCATTTGTGAACACAACATGAAGAAAAACAAATATAATAAAAATGCATTTTCAAATTGAATGTAAAAAGAAAATCAAGACAAACAAATCTACTGGCGCGTGCCGCTGTAGTGGTGAATGGAAAAGGAACAAAAATAACCAAAAAGAAAAAGCATATCGTAAACTAATGTTGATCGTTTTGAAAGTCTATATCGAAGGGTGGAATGTCATTGGCTGCATAGGTATAAATTTTACACGATTTTAACGAAGTTACGAAACCACCCTGCCCATACAGAAGGAAAAAATGAGCTTCAGTTGCACTCAAGTCCACTTGCGTGCAATTTTCCAAACTATTGAGGCCATACTCGGCTGATGATAATGAGGGATACTCTTTCTATCAGCTGTACACGAGAGACGTAATTTTGTTTTGGCTAAAGCATATTATTAAAATTTTTATATACTTGCAAGATTCGAATACTTATTGATATTTCAATTGAAGATTAAGTAAATATAAAAACGTTCACAAAACATAAACATATCAAATCATAGAATTTGAAATAAAATCCTAATATACACAAACATACATGTATTTTTAATAAAATCGAAACGCCTTTAAATTTGCTATGCACCTTTGCCTTTCAGCTTACGAAATGATGTTGACACATCCAAAAACACACACACACCCATAGCGCATACATATGTATATACATATTCATCTTTTAAGATTATTAGAATATTGTTGCTGTTGTTGCTGCAAATGGCTGTGTGTCACTTTTTGATCTTTATGCGATCTTTTTTGTATTGGTGCGAATCTAATGATTAGTGTAGGTTTCCTAATGAATTAATTTCTCTTCAGATATAATTTTTTTTCTAATGTTTATAAATTTTGCAAATATAAAACGTATAAAAGAAAAATCAAAAATAAGCAATCTAAGATCAGTTAAGCTACGTTCACATTTATCAAATATTTGCCCAAAAAAACGTAACCAATAGTTTTGCTTACGGATAGTGTCATTTAAAACGATTTTTATAATACAAAATAAAATGAATTCTTCTCCAAAAGAGTATTTTTATACAGTTTTTAAAAAATTCGAACCCAAAATTAAAAAAATATTGGAATTAAAGGAAATAAATTATTAGTTTTTTTCTTGGTTACGTTTTTTTCGACAAATATTTGATAAATGTGAACGTAGCTTTAGAATAAATGTTGAACCCATTAAATTTAAAATATAATTAAAAAAAAATTATTTTAGAAATATTTACCAACTCCGCTCAAATTTAAAACTTTTTGAGATTTCTACGCCTTCTTTATAATTTTTTAAAATCAATTCTTATTTTTAATGTTATTATTTTAAAATGTTATTTTTACTAATTATACCTAAATAAATTATAATATTTGTTTCGGGTTAGCTTCAGCTGAGCCACATCTATTAACGAAATTGATAAATTAGTTATTTTCTATCTTTCCAAGAAAAAACAAAAAATTCCTTTTTTTTATATTATATGTAGTTCCTTTGGAAAAAACGGTGTTTTATTCAATAATAATGTGTCCAATATAACTTAATCAACAACTTCGTAAGTATTTCAAACATTTTTATTATTTATGTAATTTTTAACACACTTGATGTTTTTCCAATTTAGGTAAATATAAATAAATCCCCTGAAGAAGTGAACAAAAAATTCACGAAATGGTGGGAAAAATATGTAATAAATAGAATCTGCATTTTTATTGACATAAAACAAGTTAGGCCTCACCAGCTATTTAAGAAATATATTTATATACAAAAAAATTCTTATTTATTAGTTGTATGTTTGTCTTCAAAAAGAATATGTTGTATTCATTTATCCAACTGATCAAGTTTCTATTTACTTCTATTTGTTTTTCAGTTATTCACTGTATAAGAAAGAAAAACAAAAGCTCCTTTATTTTCACGAATTACTGAAGGGTTGTTCAATTTATTGTTGGGCTTGTTTATTCGATATGTTTTATGTTTAGTTCATTTTTGCATATTTTAGATTTCAACAGACATTTCCATACATAATATATGATTGTAATACAAATAGAAACATATGTATGTATGTATGTTGACGGTGTTCGTACATTTTAGATACAATTCAGTTATCCAGGTACACATCCGTTAGAGATAAAAATTAATAATAATCAAAAAAAATTACAAAAACAGAAACGAACAACTTGAAAAACATACATATTTATTTTATAATCTTTAAACAATCAAACATCGATGTGCGACCACAACTGTAAATAAATACATACATATGAACGAGTAAAAATGTACAAAATGGCTTACTTACATACATACGAATTGAATAAAAAGTTAAATTTAAATTTACTTAAAATAAATTCAACTTAATAAAAATATTGCTTATCTTTTTGTTTATTTAACACAAACACACACACGAAACGTCGAATAAAATTAATTTGAAAAAAAAAAAATAAAACGAGGGTAATAATTCAATATTTGCATAATTTCTTGCTAATTTTTATTTTCACGTTAAATATTTTCAACCTCAGGTACAGTAATTATTGTGTACTCAAAGTTCTGCGAATATTTTGCCCTAAAGTATGAATACATTTACATTAGACTGGTACAAAACATTTTGGCTGCAATGTTTAAAGATTTAAGCATAATTATGAAAAGCTCAAAATGCAAAAAAATAAGCTTCATTTTCAAAATAATAAAAAACTCTAAACATGTCCATACACATTTGCTAAGTTCATATTACTGTCACATTATGAGTAGATACATGATACACACATGCACACTTTCTTGAATACTCTGAATGGAGCATATAAACACTATTTTGTAAATTTTGCAATCATCACACCTCAGTTTTTAGTGTCCAACTCACTTGAAGCCAAATGTGAGAAACAATAATAAATACAATATTTTAAAATACATATGTATACTCGTATATATTACGTATGTATGTATGTACATATGTACGTATGCATTTACTTTCATAAACTTAGCTTTAGTTTCAAATTTTATAAATAAATTCCCTTCCCATTTCGCAACAGAACTTAAGTCAGCAGCGTTTTTTAAATGTGTTGTTCCCAATCCTGATCGATTAATCTAATAATTCTATGAAGAATCCTAAAAATTTGGCAATATTTTTCATTTAAAATTTTTATAATTATGTGCATTAGAGTCATCACATTTTGTGATATTTGTGAAAATTATATATCGTTAGCTGAAATGAAAAACAAAAAAAAAGACGTGTCGCACTCGGGGACTGCCGCGGTAAAGCTATTGCATAGCATTTTTTATCAACTTATGCAATTTCAATTTCAGCTTTCTAGCTATACTGGAAGTGCCCCACACAAAGAAGGGGCACCCTAGTCCCCCCAGGTAAAAAGTGCCTTACCTTATCTTATCCTCACCGTATCCTATGTCCTTCTCCTGGTTCTAAGCTATCTGCCCACCAATTTTCAGCGAAATCAGTTCAGCTGTTCTTGAGTTATAAATAGTGTAACTAACACGACTTTCTTTTATATACATACTAGCTGATCCCGGTGTACTTCGCTACCCCCTCGTTATAAAATAAAATTAAAAGTATTTATATATCCTATTGTGACGATCGGTCCAGTAGTTAAGACTATATTACGATTTTTAATTTTAATAAAAAGGAGCGTGGTCCCATCCACTTTTCTCCCGGTACGTATTCCAAATTATGGCAATACCATATGTACCAAATATCATCGACGTAGGTCAAAAAATGCCCAAAATATGGCGATTTAAATTTTTGGGTTATATGGGTGGTGCCACGCCTCTTTGTCCAATCCCGCCCATATTTGCAGCAGCACTTAAAAAATACACACCAAACCGACATACCAAATTTTGTTCAAATACCGTTATCAGGAGCAGAAATAATAGATTTTTAATTTGTGGTTTGTATGAGAGGTACCACGCCCCTTTGTTCAATCCCGCCCATATTTGCAGCAGCACTTAAGAAATTTACACCAAACCGACATACCAAATTTTGTTTAAATACCGTTATCAGGAGCAGAAATAATAGATTTTTAATTTGTGGTTTGTATGAGAGGTACCACGCCCCTTTGTCCAATCCCGCCCATATTTGCAGCAGCACTTAAGAAATTTACACCAAACCGACATACCAAATTTTGTTTAAATACCGTTATCAGGAGCAGAAATAATAGATTTTTAATTTGTGGTTTGTATGAGAGGTACCACGCCCCTTTGTCCAATCCCGCCCATATTTGCAGCAGCACTTAAAAAATGCACACCGAACCGACGTACCAAATATTGTCCAAATACCGTTATCAGGAGCAGAAATAATAGATTTTTAATATGTGGTTTATATGGGAGGTACTATAGTGACTGACGTTACATGTCAAGTCACACGGGAATGCTGTCGAACGGGATAAAAAGTATTCTATGTCCTTCTCCTGGCTCTAAACTACCTCCCTGCCAATTTTCAGCTAAATCGGTTCAGCCGTTCTTGAGTTATAAGTGAAGTAACTAACACGACTTTCTTTAATATATATAGATATAAAAATCCCCTCAAAAACCCAGAAATCCAGGAAAATTTCGCGGGAAAAGGTGGCAGCACTGGACGGGAATTCCCAAAAACTTGGACAAAAATACCTTCAAAATCCTAGAAATCCCAGAAAATTTCCCGGGAAAGGTGGCAACATTAAAAATTTAAAGAATTTTCAAAGCGGCAACAATATATAGTCATCATACATAGACTATAAAAAAAATAAGTTTTTACTTCAAAAGACAAAAGACTTAAGAAACAAACTTAGTGTCGTTTCAAAAACAAATTCCAGGTTTTCTCGTTTCATAAACAAAAGACTTAAGAAACAAACTTTTCAAAATTTTTTTGATTCGGTCGCCTCGAAGCCCACGATAGAAGCTATGCAATAGATTAAAAATATTTCAAAATTAATTTTTAATCAATTGATGCGTATGACATCGAAACGCATGTTACTACAAAGATTCAAACCTTTATCATCATCCAAATCTGTCAAAGTGAAAAGGCCCTAGTTCGGTCACTTGATTTGATAATTTGAAGAAGTTTAGTTAAATTTTATTATTTTAATTATTTATATCATGACCATTATTATGTTGAGTAAATTCGAATCAGCCATCATTCAATCATTTGTTCGAATCTCAGTTTTTTATAAGTAGAAGTAAATAAATAAATAGAATTTTTTTAAATTTACGAATAATAGAAAATGAAATTTTAACTTTTCTTTTTAAACGAAAAAATCGGTCCAATTTGATTTTTCTATGAATACTTTTTGTATTTTTTACATTTTTTTCAATCTAAAGAATTTGAATTTAGAATAGAAAATTACAAGTACTCGTATGTACTTTGTTCCGCTTAAGCGAGATTTTCGGTAAAGAAAAAGTTCGGATAAGAGAAAAATTTTCTGTTAAACGAACTCACCTTAAAATTTCACTATAAAACGAAATGATGGCATTAGAAGTGAAACATTCGTATGTGAGTTGTTTGATTTGGAAATTATTTTACTTGTAGTTTAATTTAGGTCTCGTTATAAACTTTATCAGGATTTTTCAAGTACTTTATCCTAAATTAAACAAATGATATGTAACTAACAAAAAAATATGTTTTGAAATGTCTCTGACAAGTTCTTGGTTTTTTTACATGATAGTTTTTTTAATTTTCCAAATACGACACATACTCGTATACTCGTGCTTATTTTTATGTGATTTATTTTGAATCATTCAAAAGTCTTAAGTGGTCTTTACAGGCTGGTTATAAATTACTTTTGCTGTTGAAAAATAAAATGAAAAATTTGTGTATTTAATGTATTTTGAAGGTAAAAAGCAAAAAAAAAAATAAAACAAAAGTTTTTTGATTAAATAACTGAACTTGTAAGTGAAAATGATAATAAATAATAAAGTCAATTGTTGTAACACATTTCTTGCTAAGAAACCAAATGTTTGTTTGTTCACTTGTTTGATAAGATAAAGTGCATTTTGTTGAATTTAGTCCCAAAATACAAAAACAAAGGACAGTTAATCACCCAAGACCATAATTTAACGGATTTTTAACACTCACTCAACATTATGCGCTCGCTTAATAGTAATTTTTAAATTTTTGTCATACCAACGAACGAAATGTTCTTCTCGATTACACAAAAATTGAGATCAGGTCAATAATAAAAAATTTTTAAATACATTACATACGTACATACTAAATACATATTTAATTTTTCAAAGTGTGTCAACAAAAAATCAGCAGAAATGAAAAATTTTATAAAATAAAAGAAATTGATTTTTTTTTTTCGTATACTCGTACAATCAAAATACATACAACGTTTTTTCCCAGCGAACACAAAAGTTTCATTTCGTCTTGTATTCAAAGTTACTATTTCATAATCGTTTAGGTAGAGAATTGTTGAGTAGGTCTGTACGAGTAGGTCTCAATCTATAAACAGATTCTCCCATACTAGGAGAATGTAATAAAAGGTTTTTTTTAAAAAAGCTTCAAAAGCTGGAGTTTCTACACAGAGCGCAGGCAAAGTCCACCCCTTCATATGCAATAAAAATTGTCTGAATTGGTCGCAGTTGGGATTGAACGAAGTTACAAAAAAAAACAGATACAAACGAGTTAATAACTTTTGATTTTTTTAAGTCATCTAAATACATTTTTTCGATAGAACGTTTAATGTTTTGTTTGTTGGGTTACTAAAATAAGAGTGATGCAACGTTTAAGATATGATACTACGGTAGTGAAACAACAACAACAACAATTATCAACAGGTAGACATTTTTTAAACATTATTTGTTGATTTATCTATTTTATTAATCTTCAATTTTTGGAAAATTTTTATAGAAGACACATCGTTGGTTTTCTCGTGAAACCTATAATGGCAGCGATCAGTATTTGTGAGTGTGTGTGTGTGTGTGTGCAAGTGTTCTTTTCTAAAAGTTATATATTAAACATTGTAACATTAATAATGATTTATAATTTTCAATTGTAAACGTTAAAATGAATGATCGAATGGGGTAAGGCGATCTATAAAAGTCGATCAAATATTATTTGTTTTTTTTTTTTTTTTGAATTTACTAAGGAAACTCATCAATCAGCGATAAACTTGAGCAAACATTTGATGGAAATCAAACTATTTTTCTGGTTACTAATTTTTGATGTTTCATAATGCGATAATTGAATTGACAAACGTAGCGTGCATAAATTAATTGGTTTTCATTTAAATAACACTTGTTGAAAGCGTTTTCTATTAATTAGCACATTTATTAGGTTCGTTTATATGGATGTGTATTCGGTTTGTGTGTCTGCCTGTCTATGTATGTGTTGTTTGTTTATTTGTTATTTTTATTTTTCTCTTTAAATTTTACATTTTCAACGAACTCAAATAAAATTCCAGTTAATTTTCCAATCAATCACTCAATGAAACGTCTGAACTTTTTCCATATGCAAAATGATAGAAGAAAAAAACCAAAATATTCTAATTACAAGCATGTGTGAATGTTAGATTGTGTACTTTTATGTGTGTGTGTGTGTGCATTAACATAAAATAAAACAGAAACTATATCGCATCAGTTGGCGAGTCCAATTGGTATTGAAATCACGTCTTAACAAGAGTGAACTATGAAACGTGTAATGGCGCACACAAACACAAACAGGAGCACAGAAGCAGCAACAGCAACAAAAACAAACAAAAATCATTTGTAATCGCAATTGAATGCACAAAATTCAAATCAAATGATCGGGTTGTGTATTTGCTTGTGAGTGAGTGTGTGTTAGCATTTTGTATCAAGTCAATCGTGGATCAGCTTGTAAAAAACCAACTTTATTTATTTATTAACATTTCGTTCAGTTGTTGAAAATTTACCTGGTTCAATCAATTAATTAATTCATTTTAAATCTGCACATTCATGCATTACGAACAAATTTAATGATAAATAAAAAGCAAAACAAGCAATCTATCAGTCGATCGGTCGATCGATCGATCAGAATAAACTGCGTTTGAAGAAACACTAAAAAAAACTTACTTTTGCCCTTAACAAATTCTGTATGTTGATCTTCTATGTGATGGTGGGTATTGGGTTGGGCGGCCAATGTAGACAGTAAATGTTGGGATGAGGAGGAGGAGGTACGTAAGCGATGGGCAGATGATGTTCTCTGACTGTTGTTATTGCGTTTTCTTTGGCCTCTTTCCTCCGTATTGCTATTGCGACCATTGCGTGTGCGTTGTGCTTGAAGAGGACTAAAATTGTGCGTGAGTACGATCAGTAGGAGTAGTGAAGCTCCAAACCAATTGAATCCTTTCATTGTCAAAACTAAGGCTAACAATTTAATAACGCCAACGTCATTATATATTTCAAGATGATTTTTTTCGCAACTAATTGACTGAGCAAGAATGCGACTGTGTATGTATGCGAAGTGTTTGGAATAAGCGTGTTTGAAGAACGAACCAAAATCTTTTTTCATCAGACTTTGCAAACTTTTCGTTGAAATAATTTAAGATCTTACGTCATTTATAGCCATTTACAGTTTTTAATAAACTTTTTTATTTTTCTAAGAAATTGCACTTTTTTATTTTGATCTTTTTGTTTCGAATATATTTCAACTGTTAAATATTTCTACATACATACATATTTTCTTTTTATTTTATTCACACATTTGTGTGTATGTAAGTATGCATGTGCTTGTGTGTACACATTTAAATGATCGTAAATTTTAAATTTTGCTTAGCAAAACAGTATTATTTTCTTCTTTTTTTGCTTTTCTTATAAAGATTTCTGGCCAAACGAGTTATTAAACATTTTGTTGTTGTGATTGCTTTTGCACTTAAAATTAATGTTTAAACGAATTTGGTGACCACATTCTCAAAAAATAAAAAAAGAACACCCGTTCTGGTTCTAATTTTACAGAAAATTCTATTAATTGCTTATAAATTTTGTATTATTATTATTTAAATTGGAATTCTTGAAAACACAAAGAAATAAATTAAAGAAATTCCTCACTAAACGCCGTGAATAGTCCGTACATGTCTATCAATTATTTTTCATACGAAGTGCGCTTTGAAACGTTGAAAACGAAACTAAAGTTTATCTTAAAAATACAAAAGTAACTACCAACGCTATTTTTGAAATTGTATACAAACACACGAAATATTGTAGAAAAAAATATTCATGCATTTCATACAGACGGGCAGGGCAGACAAACTCTCTTCTGGCAGTTGGTTAGATTCTCTTTTTTTATTTGTATGTTTTTGCTTCTACTCGTAGTATTGTATGGATTGTTTACCATTTAGTCGCTCACGACATTTTAACCACCATTTATTTAAGGTTGTTGTTCTTTTTGTTGTCAGTTGGTAACTTTGTTCGTTTTGAGTTTGCGCCCAGGTATTTCCAGGTAGTCGTGTTTGCACTTCTTGTAGTTGTAGTGGAAAAGTATCTCTTCGTTGGATTTTAAAACGAGTCGGAGAACTTATTTATTTAAATTTACTCTCACCTGTTATTGAAATTTATCTGGATTTTATTGAGATAAATTTTCTTTAATTTTTGTAACAAACGTGGGTTTTGTTTGTTTTAATTTTATTTTAAATATTTTTTCTTTGGCAAAATATCAGCTTAAAAATAGGGGAACTGTAACACTGATCAAGTTACGGCGGGATTTGATCAAAATTATTATCAATTCATTGTGAGTGGAATAGAAAATCATGAATTCTACGACGATAAATGTATTTTTGTACGAACACAATAAAAAGTGGTATTCTGAAAACTGTTGGTTCGTCTTGGGGTCTCACTGCAGAGTCAAAATCAGTCAAGCAACTTTAAATTTTATCATAATTTTGCGAATCGGTCATTGTCGCTTGTGGTTTCAATATTTTGAAAATAATCTTATGGATATTCAGCAAATGAAAATTTCCTAATCTCAGCTTACAATTTTAAGTTTAAAAATTATCTAAATCTTAAACAAATTCGTAAAAATAGTTGGGGGCTTGGTTTAATTATGTTTTGGGTTGCGAACTATTCAAAAATAATGGTTGAAGTCCCACTGATGAAGCAGCGTCATTAAGTCTACTCCCATTCATGGTGCTGTTTTTTTTTTAATTTTTCACTTGAAATTATTTACACTGTAACAACTCTTTTCTCCCTCCAACACAGATAAGATAAAATTGGGTTTGCAGTATGTATTTTAGTAACGATACACAACATGAGTTCCTAAATTTCATAGATGGTCCAAATTAGCATACATACACATGTAATCGATAATTATGTTAATTACACGCTTTTAACTTTATCGCCAATACTGTATGTGACAAGACAACAGTCAGGACTTGCTAACGATAATTTTATTTGAATCATCGTAAAAACAGTCTAGTCGGCAGAAGGTTTAACTAACTGGCACCGAACTTCGATTACAGTGTCCCACATTTAGGAAATTGAGAATTGCGCTTCACTGCCACAACAGGTTTCAACGTTTTGGAATTGCTTACAGAGTACTCGTATACCTGTGTTGCACTTTAATTCACATTTCCGTTAAATTTTAAACGATCCATAAGCGGGGCTTTCTTTTGCTGTTGTAAATGAATTATTTTATTAAAATAAAATATATATTTTTTTATTCGAGTGAGACTTCGGCATTTAAGAAATGTAATGATTAATTTTTAGAACAAAGTTTTCAATATATATATTTATGTATGTACGTATGTATGCACATATTTGCATTTCTATAAATTGCAATATGTACTTTGTTCGTATTTGTACTCCCAACAAACTTAAGGTTAAACGTTTCATAGGAAAACAACAATTTACATCATATTTACATCACATTCAACGTAATTGGCCAAACTTAGAAAACCAAATTGACAAGAATTTTCGCAGTTAGCAAAAACTTTCAAAACTACATCTGGCGAATCTAAAACAAGGAAAAAGTAGGAATTTTAGGAACCAGCGTAATCGGGTTAATAACTGATTGGAGTTTTGATTCAATTTTCTTAAAATTAAAACGAATAATAGGTATTCGCAAGATATTTAAGTAATGGTGTAATGTTCGGCTTGATCAATTAAAATTGATGATGAGCAGAACAACATCGTAAAAATAATGAGAATTGCTTGCTAGGACCTCTAAACGTTGAGATCTGATACATACCCGATTATTGAAAATCGGCGAAAAACTAGTAAGCCGCCAACATCTTCAGTGCGGGAATTCAAAATGTTTTAAACAGGGACGTAACAGTTATAAGATGAACGACAAAAACTAATTTTTAACCATTAATATTGATGAATTTATAAAAAGGTTATAATTAACCATTTTTATAAGATATATTTTATTTTGGTCCTCGCAACCAATTTTAGTGAGTGTTTTGTTTTTTTGGTTATAAATAACTTTATATCAACCAAAAAAATTTTTTGGTTTCAAATAAACATTATTTCAACCAAAAAGATTCTTTGGTTAGAAATAACCAATAAAAAATAAAATGAATTTTTTTGCTTATCAGGCATGAAATTATAATAAAAAATTAATTCATAAAGTTTTAGTGGGAATATTTCTCCCATTGAAAATGTTGAATAGGGATTTCTAAGTCCATTAAAATCATTATTAAAATTGCAATTGCCTGTATGTAACCTTTATTAAGTTTTGTGTAATGGTTTTAAAATATAAAAAAACTTACATCGCCTTTATCTGTGCTTAGTTTTGTTACTACCGCAACAGATTTCCAGAGGCCAGGCCGTTCTCTATATGGTCGAATTGAATGAAAAAATAGCCATAAGTCTTGGAGTTCATTTATTAAAATTTTTGTTTAACTTAACAAACATAAGCGATCTTAAGGAATCGTCTGAAAGGTTGCATCTAAGATTATTTAGTACTAACCCTAATTCTGAGAATGCGCGCTCGACACTAACTCCCAAATTCTAAAAATTACCTGGAACTGCTGGAACGCAAAAAAAACACAATTTTAAGTACAAACATTTCAATAGTGCTAACTTATTACTTTTAAAGCTAAGATTGCGATTTTAATCGTTTACGAATTTGTTGAGTTGAGCCATCAATGATAACCAAAACAAAGAAATTATTTTTTATAATTGTTATTTCTAACCAAAAAATCTTTTTTGTTGAGGAAATGGTTATTTAAAATAAAATTTTTTTTTGGTTGATATAATAATTACATACTTATAACCAAAAAAAAAATTTTTCTCACTTTAATTGGTTACGATAACCAATATAATATATATGCAGTGATAATGGTTAAAAATTCCCAATATTAAATAAAACGAAATTTCTTGGAACCTTTTTATCAGAAATAAGAAAATAACAATTAAATTCGGTCCCTGGTTTTAAAGTTTAGACAAATTATTTAAACAGTTGTTATGGGGCACATGTGTAGACCATGATGGTGGCCTTAAAGTACGACAATTAATTTAATTAAATGTTCTATTATTGAAAAGTGTTGATTAAATAAATTAAGTAGACTCGCATTCAAAATATTACAAGATACGTTTGAGAATGAGTTCATTTCGCAGTTGAGAATGTCATGTTCTTAAATCGTTTCGAGAATTTTATAACAAATCAATTTGATATGAAATCTGTGTGTTTGCTGTGTTTTTATATTGTGTTGCTTTTGGTTGTTAAAGTGTTTGAATTGTTGTTGTTATTTGTTTACAAAACCATTAAAAAAAATCACACTGAAAGTTTGTTGATTGTTTTTTTTTCTTTTCTTTTTTTATGAAAAACATAAACTATAGAAAATAAAAGCAAGAAATGGTTTTTAATCATGACGGATTGAGTTTGTTTATTTGAGTGTATGTGTGTGTGTGTGTGTGGTTGAGGTTTATTAACTTTTTAACATGATCTTGTATGCAGTGTAGCCAGGTAAACATTGTCTAATGTCCCCAAATTAAAGAGTGTTGTCCCCAAAAATCAGCATTTTAAAACTGGAAATCCACAATTTTGTCCCAAATAAATATATGTATATTAAGCATCACAAAAAACAATTTTTTATTAACTTTGACGTCAATTAGTACATCCATTTTGGCAATATCGAATTCAATAAATTCTGGTTTTAAAATTTTTTAACAAATTGTTACAAAAACCAACATCATCAATACCAGCCTAGAAATAATCGAAATATGGAGAAGAAAACCGCCAAGATACATAAACATATATGTAAAACAGACATGTGGCACTCGGGTACTGCCGCGATAAAGCTATGCAATTATATTATTACATTTTGTTTAATAACTCCGTTGTTATTCTGGCAATACTGTATGTTAATGAAATCAAAATCAATAGCATACTTTAGGGGTTAACATACATTGGGTGATTTAAATACTTAAAAAACAAAAGACTTAAGAAACAAACTTAGTGTCAGGTTTTTTCGTCGTCAGGTTTTTTCGTTTCAAAAACAAAAGACTTAAGAAACAAACGTTTCAAAATTTCTTGATTCGGTCGCCTCAAAGCCTGCGATGGAAAGAAAATGGTAAAATAAAGCAAAATTGATAATAGGTATACTGAAAATGAAAAATCCCCAAATCCCTCCCCACGATAATCTGTCCCAAAAATCAGCTAAAATCCCCAATTTGGGGAAAAATCCCCACACCTGGCTACACTGCTTGTATGATGCATCTTAAAGTTTTGTATGACGTTTCGAAAAGTTTTTTTTTTCATTTCTCGAATACAACCATGTTTGCAAGTATAGATCCATGCATGTACACATGTATGTGTGTCTCAAGTGTTAGTGTTTATACAATATTTTAATACATATGTATATTTTTAAAGTACATATGTATCTACAAGTACACACGTCCATACGTACATTATGTATTTTGTATTTGTTTCTACAGAAAACAACAACGTATGCCAAAAAATCAACAATTAATTGTTTAGACATAAAACCGGCTTGCTAAAAATTGCAATACATTTGTACGCATGCCCATTTAAGCTTTTATTTTAACACCACCACCGTCACCACCGCCACCACCGCCACCACCCCCACCACCGCTGACTCTAAAAAAACTGACAAGCAGCCAGTCAGACTGAAAACCATACGGACAAACCAAAAGAAAACAATTGTTCGAAAAAATAAAAAAAAACTGGCAAAATAAAGTGACAGAACAAAAACAACATTGAAAGAAGAGCAAACAAACAAACAAACAATTTACAAAACGATTTTTTCTTAAATAAATGAACAAATTTGTCAAAACACAAGTTTATGGCAAAAGGTACAAACATAAGTAATTTCAAAATTCTGGTTAAAAATTTGTCACAATTAATTTTAATTGTTAAATTTTATTAAAAATAATTTTTTCTACAATCGCTTTTGTTTTACTCGTAATTTTGATTTTAATTTAAGTTACAATTATAAAATATGTATTTTTTAAATTTTTATCTAAATTAATTTATGGTGGCGAAAGTGTTTATAAGTTTATCTTATTTTTTATTTTTTTTTCTGCTTTTTTGAGTTAAATTTTAGAGAATTTTACTTCTATTTTTTCCAGTAATGCCAACTCTTGCAACATCAAAAGCACAGTGAGGCCATGGTAATAGGGTAAAAAAGGGTAAAAATTAAAAAATACGGGTAAAAAAGCACTAACCTAATTATGTTTTGGGTCTGGAGGATCAAAAGACAGCCTTGGCTGTACTAAAAAACTTGAATTTGGATCTATTGGTTTTCATGTTTTTTGTGCGACTCTGTCGAAGTTAATCTCTTTATCGTGAATTTATTCCACAATTACAATAAATGCAATACGCTTTTAAAAGCTGGATCATTCTCCAAAGCTTTTTTATATATTTGTTTTTGTTAGATGATGATCTTTAACACATATAAAATCAATGAAGAACTTACTTATAATAACTACCTATTCAGCTTTATAATAACCAAGGCATTTTCTTGCTTAAATTTGCACAGCAAACAAATCAACAAATATGTAT
This sequence comes from Lypha dubia, assembly GCA_947311025.1. Taxonomy (NCBI): domain Eukaryota; kingdom Metazoa; phylum Arthropoda; class Insecta; order Diptera; family Tachinidae; genus Lypha; species Lypha dubia. The sequence continues at coordinate 71,314,231 of OX371264.1, read as the reverse complement.
GTATATTAAAAGTAAAATCATTGCTAAACAAATAAATCATAACAATTTCTGCACGAATTTAAAAAAAATGCTTGAGAAATTGTAGAATTCAAACTCTTAACAGCTTGCGAGTACTACTCGAAATATTGATGCAAATAATATGCAGTTGGTTAAAAAAAGTATTAGGTGTGTTTAAAATATAGTAGGAAAATTGTTCAGTGCCAGAAATGTTGATTACTAAAAAGGCACTTAAAAGCACTGTGCGTTTGTTGTTAAAAGCACTATAAATACCCGCTTTTCAAAAACGGGTATTTAACAAAATTTCGGGTATTGCTTGAGTAAAAAAGCACCAAAAAATACCCGAAAAGCACCAAAATGGCAACGCTGCGATCTGCTGCTGAGTTGAAAATATCACCCAACGAAACGCAGCATATAGATTAGCTGAACTACAGCAAATAAATATTTTGAAACAAAAATTCTGGAGAACATTTAAAGAATTTCTAAAGAACATCTTTGCACATCACTTGGATACACTTTTAATAACATTTAATTTTAAAATATTTAATATTATATTCTGAAATAATGAAATTAATAAAAAAGAACCTATTTATTTCTTCTCACTCTTTTTTTTTTTTGAGTTTATCTATACGGGCACGTATTTAATAAATTGATTCAAAAATGATGGTTAAAGGAGGTCTATTCATAAGTTGGAATTTCAACCAACAAAATGCAGTTATTTTCGCATAAAAGTGTTACAAGCCGATATTTAAAGTTTTTTCAATTCGACTTAATTTCCGCACATTAAGTTTTGCAAACATTTGTTTTTAAATTTCAGTTTGACTAAGGTTGTCTCTTTTGTTTAATTTCAATTTCAACATTTTCTTAATACTGCTCTTTTAAAAATAAATAATCGATAAAGTTAGTTAATGTTGAGTAATCGTAATCGTAACTAAACTAAATTTATGTTTTAAATTTTATTTATTTGTTGCGGGTTAGCAATATCTAAATATATATTTCGTTGGTAGCCATACCAACTCATCAGTAGATGTTTTACCCTTTATTTTTAAAAAGTTTTAAAGCTCATCTATTTATACAAAAACTCACAAATATATTTTTGTGAATTACAAAGCATAAAAACAGCTTTCAAAGTTGTTTAAACAAATGTAGAATTTTGTAAACTAAATTTATTAAAAAAGTTTTCTATTTAATTGTTCAAACAGGAGTTTCAAACCATAAGTTTAGAGCCAATCTTTGCCAATGGCGTTTGAAGTTTCAAAAATGTTACCAGATTATAATTGGGTATAATTTCGGTTTAGATTAAGATGTTTTACATTAAAAACAAACACTTTTTTCTCAGTAGTAGAAAATAAATTTCAAATAGAAACAAATAAGTAAATTTTTAATATTAAAATGCTAAATTAAGTCTGCTAAGGGAATCAGTATTTTAATTCTAGTGGGTGCTGGATTAACGCAAAATACAGTTTCATTTTAATTATGAAAGTTTTTCGCACTCTTCATATCAGGAATTTAAGGTACAAATTTATTAAAAATATCCAAGAAAAGCGTGAGCTTTACCTAAACTCGAAATCTGATTGATCTTTGTTTCTCCATTGAAGTCGGTCTTAACATCACGATGTATCGTCGCTATTGGCGAAAAATGGTTATTTGTGAACGATATATCGACGAGTCTAACACGTGCACGTAAATTATTTATCGGATCAAAATAACATTATTATAATTTCTTTAAATTCGTTTTCAATTTGCGAGTGCGCTCTGAAAGGCGTAACAAAGAAATTTTCATCAAAAAAAAAAAAAAAAACGTGAAAAATTTCTTTGTCAAACTCAAGTGGTTTGGTTGGATTTATTAACAAAAGCTGATGCACTTGAACAAACCAACCGAACGAACACTTGAGTTTCACGCCATACACAGCGGGATATAAATCGCACAACCAACAGCGTCAAGCAGCAGACTAATGCAACATGGACAGAAGGCCAAAGACGAAATAAATACCAACATTAAAAGAAAGAAAAATAGATTCAAAATAATAGAGAAGTACAAACTAGTCTTTCTTTTTTTTTCGCATTGACTTTTGTCTTAAAGCGTGAGGACTGAGGCTACAGCGAAATAATTTGTTGGTGCTGTTTTGTATTCTTGTTGTTGTTGCAATTGCTGATATTGTTGCACTCATTGCTCTTTTGTTTTCAAAGTGTTGTGCACTTTAGTTACGCCAATGTTCTTTTTATCCGTTTAAGCAGATGCGCCAAAGAATTTCTGATTTTGTTTTTCTATTGTTGCTCCTATCGGCTTTGTGGTGTTTTGTTGTTGTTGTTGTTGTTATTCCTTTTTGTTTGAGCTCGTCCACAAGCACATACAAACAAAAAGAAACTAGAGCCTGTATTATTTTCATTTGTTCTTTGTTGGGAATTCCAAAAATGATCAGGTTTTCAAAAATGTTTTGTTTTATTTTTTATTAAATATTTATTTATTGTAATTTTTGTTTTTGTTACCTGCTCTTTTTTTGTCTTATACTTTTATGATTTTCGGAATCCATGTAGAGATGATAGACAACCTGTATACGCAGCCTAAATGGATTGGGATGGAACGAACCCATATTTAGTTTGTGAGAGAGACGGACAGACAGACAGACAGACAGACAGACAGACAGACAGACAGACAGGTGAGGTGCAGTTAAGACGAAACATGAGATTTTTCAACAAAGACAAAAAGGATAAAAATTTCCTCATTAATTTCAATAATTTTCAAAAGAGTGTACAAATTTATGACAATATGGTACTTGACATTTCTTTATGCCGTGGTGCTCTTCAATAAATGCTGATATTCACACACACACACACATACAAACAACTACGTAAGGACACTTTTTGTAGCTATTATATTAAATAATGGTTAAATAATTATTTTTAAAATAAAACAAGCAAAGAATTTAAATTAAAAACAAACTAACAATAAAGTAAGTATCGTATTTGCTTAAAAGAAGAAAAAAATATGATTAAAAAATTTGAATATTGAATCTGTGCCAAAATGTGTGGAACCCAAAACCAGGTTCAGGATTCATAATTTGAAAGAAAAAAAATTATTTGGAAATTTCTACAATCGTTTTCAAATAAAATTTTTTTGGAATATGAAGCAACACACATACGTACGAACATATTCATATTTTCAAGGTTTTTATTATCATTTGAGCAACGAATTCATTTTGCTCATTATTCGTAATCATCATCAGAAATGTTTATTGTGTTGACTTACGGCAAAAGATTGAGTTGCTTATAAAATACCAAGAATTCATTTTTATTGCTAAAAAGCCGCTTACTTTAAGCGTTTGTTGTTGTTGTGGATTCTTTTTTTTTCCTTCACTTGACGTTATTATTTCAACGTAACATAAAGTTTAGCTTGAAGATACAAATGGTATCATGTATTTTTGTATTTTGTTCAAGACTTTCAGTTTTTGTTGCTTTAAATTAGGGAGGTTACGAATGCTCGGATTCTTATGTGGGAATTATTTGCTAAAGGATGGAAAAATCGTTTCACTTTCGATTAATCGTTCATGATCGGTAGAACGGGATTCCGATTTATTTATTGTCGCCTGCACTTTAATTTTCTTTGAAAAAAGTTTATAGGTTTTTAGTCGAAAGTGTGAGAATTCATGTTGAAACCAAAAATGTAATACGAAAACTCGTAAAAGTTGTCAATATAAGTTCTCACACAAAATTTTCGATTAATTGTGCGAAAATATGCAGTTAGACGTTCAATATTACAAACAAACTTTCAACATCAATTGAATTTTCAACCGATACGGTGGATGTATTTACTTTTTTTATTGATAAATTAATATTCGTTACCACCCTACTGCAAGTAACAAAATGATCGTTGTATCATTTCGTCATTACGAAGTAAATAATGATCACGATGATTACGATGGGATTGATCATAATGATGGCAGACAATCCTTTGGAAAGTTAAAGCCAGCAAATATTCAAAGTAAATATCTTCTTACTACCGAACATTCAAAATGTCTGTTTGGTTGTGTGTTTGCACAATTGATGCACATTGTTTTGTTGTATTTATTGTTTGTAGTCGTAGCATGGAATTGTAAACAACCAACACAAACTCACGAGTATTGCATCCAAGTGTTTGTCAAATGTTTCGTCATTATTTAATGCATTTGCCATAAGCTAAATGTATACCAACAACAACAACCACATTAACAACATAAATGTGAACAGAGTTCCCTTGTATAGCAGAGTCAAAAGGGTTTTATAAATTCAATTGAGAATAGTTGCCTTTTAAACACATTTCTAAACACATGTTTTTTTTTCTTAATTGTCAACAACATACAATACCTATACTAAAATTATGAATATCCTTGTTAAAAAATATTGATAACATCGTGTTATAAGAGAGACTTGTGTATAATTATGCTAAGCTATGGATGATCCTTCTTTTTGCCATTTTCAAAAATTTTATTTCAGATTATGTTTGAAATAATTAAAATTTTAATTATATCGTTCCTCAAAAATCGATTGCGAAAACCACTACTTTTCACGAAATCGCACCAAAAACACTACATGAGGAAACTCAAAATCACAGAAACTCTTAAAGAGCATTGAGAATTTCAAAATTTTTTTACAAAATGCGTATTTGTTGCACCCATTACAAAATATGAAGATAACAAATCTAAAACATTTAGGATCAAGTTCGTTTCTACAGTCTTTTGTTTTGTTTTGTTATCATACAGGTAACACAGATTTTAAAAATAATTCTAATAATACAGTGGAACAAGTCAAAGGTCTAAGAGAAAAGTGGGCAGTGTCACGCCCATGTAAAGCAAATATTATTTTTCGAGTAGTTTTATGGAAATGATTATGTTAATTTCTTGTTCTGTATTTAAGAATTTATACATATTTTCAAAAAATAAAATATTTATAAGATTTGCTGACGCATATCAAAGAAATTATCTTTTGCTTTCACTTTTCTTCAATTATATTGTTATTAGGGGCCATCATAATGATGTTGTAGGGTAAATGAATACGGATTTTCGCTTCTGCATCACGATTTAGTATTATTATTGCTCTGTTGGTTTTAATAGATTTCGCACACAAAAAAAAAATAATCGAGTTTTTCACTAGAATTTGACAATTTGTGGTTTTATATCTATATATATATAACCGAATGTGTGTTTGTTTATTTGTTTGTTTGTTTGTTTGTTTGTTTATTTTTTCCATATAGGAGGCTAAACCTCTGAACCAATCTTCCTGAAATTTTCACATTATTTAACTGGAACTCTGGCATGAATTATAGGCTATATGAAGTTTTGATTGGACAAAGAGGCGTGGCACCGCCCATATAACCAAAAAGTTTAAATCGCCATATTTTGGGCATTTTTTTACCTACGTCGATGATATTTGGTACATATGGTATTGGCATAATTTGGAATACGTACCAGGAGAAAAGTTGGTGGGACCACGCCCCTTTTTAGGAAAATTAAAAATCGTAATATAGTCTTAACTACTGGACCGATCGTCATTAAATTTTCACAATAGGATATATAAATACTTTTAATTTTATTTTATAACTAGGGCGGTAGCGAAGCACACCGGGATAAGCTAGTTAACAATAAGATTTTCTTGCAATTTCAAGATTTCGGAAGGAAAATTTAAAATCAGCTGTTTTTCTTATTCAAAAGCCTAATGTAAACGGTACAGGAATTTTTGTATTCTATAACGAAAAGATCTAAAATTGTACACACAAAAATTTATACAAAATTTACACCCAAATTATGAAGTGGCAACACTGCTATCAATGTACATTAGAATGCATTTTTTTAATAGAAACTCACATACACACACATTAACAGATGCAAACAAATATACAGATATATATTAGCTCCTCTGCCAGTTAATATAAATAAATAAAGATTTGAGCACGATAAACGTGGTTAAATTCAATATTTCTTCTTCTAAAGTGATCATCGTTGTCATGTATGTACATGTGTTTTTATTTCAGTCATGTGTCTGTAGTAGAAATTACTGAGAATTGGTAGGGACAAATATTTTGAGTTTGCTTGACTGGGTTGATGGCTGGCTTGCTGGATGCTGGCTCAGAGATGCTTGAGCTGCTGATGGGCTGATATTTTTCAGTTTTGGCTAAAATCATGTTTAATCCACTTCAATCACAGCATCGGCCAAAGACATGAGGTCGTTTGTTTATGTTTTTATTTCTCCTTTTCTCTTTTCTTTTCTTTTTTCTTTGTGCATTGTTGTATACGAGCCTGTAGAAAGAAAAAGAGAATGTATGTGGTTTTGGCTTTGAGTGCATGAATACGTACGTACATATATTTCTATAATTTTAATGTTTAGCTCAGGTATTTATTATGTTTTAATAGTCGTACATATTGTTTTTTATTAGTTTATTTTATATAACCAAGAACCACAACTTCAAGGTTGTTGATACGGGTTCCTTGGAATTTATGTTTTTGTTGCAAGATGATGTGTGATGATGTTGCTCCAACGATGGCGATTTTTTTTTCTTTACTTTTAATATTTAAATCCTTCAAGTCTTTCACAATATTTATCTCTGAATGGTGAATGCATTTTCTTTATTTTGGTCATCATCATTAATTACAATCTGCCTTAATGTGACAAAAAAGAGCAAAAGAGTAAAAAGTTGTTCGGTTGTTCAGTAACAAATTATCACGATTTACTTGATTTTTGGTTTTATTTTAACCGATGTTTCATTCTCAACTATTGTTACAAGTCGCTGGAATAAACACGATTTAGTTTTCTTAAATTATTTCATTTTTGTTCTTGTTCTTGTTGTTTTTGTTGCGGTCATCACTTAACAAGACATTTTAGGAGGCCCTTTAGGAATCATACCATAAACAAAAAGTAACTTTTTCATTTGTTATCTAGAGTTTGGCATCGCTATGAAATCTTCAACTTTAGCACGAACAAACATTGTTTTAAGTGAAGAAGAAAAACAAAAAAAAAGTTTCTCCAGCCACGCTGTTGATGTTTCTTCTCTCGTCGCATTTGTGGTTGTTGGAATCCTTAGTAAGCTCCTTGATTTACCGCTGGAATGCTGTTTATTGTTTGGTATTGCAACCAACCTTAGAGCATTTATCCATTTAAGGTCTCATGCTGTGGTTGGCATCTTCGGTTTCTTTTTACACCAAGATTAACTAGAAGGTCTACTCCTTCTTTTGCTTTTTCTTGATGATCTTTTCAATAAAAATTAAACGAAAAAAGCAAAACGCTCAGTTTTTGAAACAGCAAACAAACACAAGTTTCTACAAGTTTAATATCTGCCACATATATTAAGTATTTTTGTTGCACTGAAAGAAAATATTGTTTTCTTATCATTAATACCATCTACAACATAAACAAAAAACAGTTTGTACATTCGATTAATGGTAGCGAATGCAAACAAACAAATCTATCGCGATTTTTGTAAATTGATCAACAAACAGTTTTCTGCGTGTACTGTTGTTAAGTGACATACACGAAATTCATGTTTAACATTGTTCTCCGTCGCATATTTTATGCTTTTTTTATGCAAACACTAATACGTACCCAACAAACATAAATTAAAAATCTCAATAATTCTACTTCAACTGCAGTTCTCAAGTCTTTGCCAGACTTAAAAATTTTTTTTTTCCAAAAAGTTTAAAGAATAAAGTATTTTTAATCTCAGCTTTATCTTGGGAAAAAAAAACATTTCGTTGTTTGTAGTCTAAATCTAGTTGCTTCCCAATTAGAGAAATTTAAGGCGTGGTAAGTTTCAAAAAATTTCAACTTTTAACTCAATGATGGGCGCCACCGTTTTGTTCGATGTGGTTCAAATTGTTGCCACGTGAGTTCAAAACCAATTGCAACAACAATCACAGTTTTGTTTAAATTAGAAAGAATATTTCATTTCTACTTCTTTGCTGCAACAGCATCAAAAACTTACTTTTTGAGTTGATAATTGAGGATTATTTGTGTAGAATTGTGTAGAAAATATTTTCGGGAGAATAAATTTTCAGATCAATTATCTAAGGTTTTACAAGCGAGCGAATAAATTCGATTTCACATCACACTCAATTTGTTATCGAGGTCAATACGATTGTTGGCTGGGTATGTCGCGTTTACATTTAGAAACTTTTACACAAAACAATATAAAAATGTTGTATGAAAATAATGTAAAAGAAATAAAAAACTAAATAAAAATGTTTTGCTTGTGTGCAAAATAACTTCATGTTTGTTAAAAGATAATTGCTGTCGCTACAAACAGAAACACTAAAAACATTAAAAACTCTCAGATACCAAAAATTCCAAAAAATAGTTGCTCATCCAATGAATTATTGTCTGGTTGGCGGTCATTTTAGACATTCCAAAAAACAAAAATAAAAATATTTTATAAAACAAATTCATGTACAAAGTTGAAGCATACATTTTTGTTTCTTAAGAAAATCATAAGAAAACGATCAAAACCTTCAGGGTTTTGTTTAACAAAAGATTTGAATATTCACGAAGACCGCAACGAATTCCATTTGAAACCTGTTTGTAGTCGCCGTACCCACTCCCCACATCACACAGCTCGACTCACACATAATGAAAGAAAATTCAAATCGAAAAAAAAAAAAAAACGATGGATAGACAGATAATTATAAAGAATCATTTATAATCTGATAAAACGAAATTTTTGAATTAAGAAAATCTTAAAACAAAAAACAAAAATATTAACAAATATTTTATCAAATATTTGAAACAAAAAGATGTTAAAAATTAAAATGGCTGCTGGCCTCACAAATGAAGAAGTCACAGACAATCATGCAACGTTAAATCAAACCTTTCTTTTTATGTTTTTGTCTTATTTGAAAAAAAAAAAAATCTTGAAAAAGAGGCAGGTCAAGCATTTAATTTTCTTATACTTTTTTATATTTAGATTGTTGAGGTGCACTCTTAAGTTGTAGTAACTTGGCTATAAAATGAACTACGAATATTCAAAATGCGGTTGATGTCGATTTTAAAATGTACGCATACACACACATACAGATAAATAGTTCACTTTAGTTTGGTTTCATTTGAGACAATTCAAATGAGAGATTTGACTTTTGTTTTATTGTTCTTGTTGTACAACGATTGTTTGCCCAACAAGTGTTAAACATAATGGGAACACCATTTCGATATCTTTTTTTTTTCTTTTTTGTTATTGTTCGAGAGTATAAAGGGCAGGCACTTCTTCGGAATGTCAGTAATTTTAATGTTTTGAAAACAAGAAATTCACTCTTATTAACATTTACAAAGTTTAAAGCTTACTGCACTTTGTTGTATTAATTTCTATTATGGGATCAGTTACAACATTTTACAAGAATAAAAGATGTATAATATTTACTACATATCACGAGTTTATCTTGAAAAATATATATAGTGGCAGGATATAAAAACACTTTAGATTTGTACAAAAGTTTAAAATGTTAACAGGTCAATTGTTCAAGAGAGACATACATATTTAAAATAAGACGGAAGTCCACTTACTTACAGATTTCGTAACGCCAAACAAGAACAGCTTAACGTCATCAATAGTGTAAAATGTTTTCAAACATTTTGATATTTTCAATTTGAATTCTCTAAAATCTCTAAATCGAAAATAGTTTAAAAAAAAACTTATTTCAATTAATTAGATTCGCATTGCTGCAATGCACAGAGGAATATTTCGCAACATTATCGGGAATAAAAAGTAAATTATTTAACATCGACATATCTATCTATCGGTTATTGAATTATTTCATAAATTTTGAATATGTATTAATTCAGATTTTTAAAAACATGTGTATTTAAAATTGCTGTTGAGGATGTCGACTCTTCATTAATTAAAGTCTACATAGAAGCCATTTAACTTTGTTTGAGCAGAAAATTAAAAAAATTTGATTATTGCGATTTTTTGTAATTTTCACTGGACTTTAAATACTTTTTATTCAAATTATTTAGATCTCGAATAGCAGTTCATTATAGAAAACTATCATACGCAGCAGTAGAACCCAATTCGAATCGTATTGCTCTTACATGGTTGCGACACTAAGGGATGCAAATAATGATGAAATAACAAAAATTAGAGGTCGATTAAAATGAGAACGAACTTTGGAAAATTGTTTCAAATCTGTATTTTTAGATTATATTTTACGAAACAGTGCATGTACAGATTGGCAACAATAAAAGTTGTATAATTATTATCATTTAGTTTGCGCTACTTGCGCCACTGTGCAATGTCAAACTTGTAACCTCTCATATTTTACTTTTCTTTTTCAAATGTTAATTAGTAAAAATAATTCTCTAAAAATGTGTAACAAACAGTTTAATGAAACTGTAGATCGATTTGACAGCACTGGCAAAATAAACATGCGAACGGAGATATTTTTGTTGTGTTTTTTTTTTCTCTTGTATGAGTATTTGAGACGTTTACTTTTATGGTAAAAGCAAAGGCATACTTGTATGTATGTAATGTTGTTTTCTTAATTACTTCTTTTGGTTTTTTTTTGTTATTATTATTATTATAAATTACTAAGAAATTGAAAGATATGTATTTGTTATCAAACCGGTTTAGTAGAGTGTAAAAATATATAGGTGAGAGGTGAGGTGTCTCACTCTCACCTGGTTTCGAATGTATCTTAAAGATAAGTTTTCAAGATTCAAGTCTTAAGATAAACATTTAAGTTTTACTGCTGAAAAACTCTTCTTAAAACAAACGAATATATATTTCTGTGTTTCTCTGTTAACGCATTTAATTAATTAAGCGTTGACACAACAGACCAATTTTATTACTTTTACCAACACATTTCTCAAAGGATCTACTAAAAATGTAGAAATACATATTGTTTTTATTACTAGACAAGAAAAAAAGCTAAAAGAAGTAAAATATTCAATTTTGAAAAGTGACAAAATATCAGTGATTTGTAAATCTACATGTAGTATTTATTTTAGGCCGAGTTAAATTTCTTCCTTTTACAAATTTTTATAGAGGATCGGTGCAGGAAAATCGGTAATTCTTCCGTTTGAGTTGCAAGGACTTTATTTTTCGATTATTTTTTTTTTTTAATAATTTCTTAAATAAATTTTATATATCTATAAAAGAGTTTCATGGAATATTTTACTACTGAAACACATTTTTTAACTTACACTTTTAGCAAAATGTCAAAATTATACTTTTGCAGCGAAGCGTCCACAAAAATACACATTCGTCGTGGTGTTTCACACCAAAACACTCAATGAATAGATTAAAGTCCATACAGCATTGAAAATTGTTTGTGCTGGACGATTCAATTTCTTTTTTTTCAGCGGATAGAGAAGATTTTTTTATAATCAGATTTTAGCGATTCTTTAATATCTAGGGAATGAAGGTAATAAATAAAATTTTCACGATCAACATCATCCAAACATAGTTAGCATTCAACAAAAGTGTGCAAAACACTATTATCGGAGCTTCTAAATTTTATCTTTGTAGAAAGGTGGTAGTCGCCACTGGCAACAGATATTTTGGTTTTTGCAATTGCACAGCAGAGTGGAGAGTTGACAGCGTTGCTCATTAGTTTCGCCAACAACCACACAATTGAAATTTTTGCTAAGTTAAATGACTGATCATAAATGTAGAGTGAGTGTCTTAACTATTTTCTAGATTTTTATTGTTCGAAATAATCGAAGTTTCGATGGTGTACTCGAAAAGTATGGGTTTCTCCCAAAACAGAGCAACAAAAACTACCAAACTCTGGGGAACGGTGATAAAATGAAACATACAAATATTTGTTGTTTTTTTAAATTTAAACGTTGTTAAGAATAAACAGAATCTTTTTAAACAATGTGCATAGATCATCTTTAAATTACGCTACATTAGCGATAATATAATATTGTTTTTTTTATTTTAAAGCTGAAGCAGCACAAATATTTCATTTTATTATTGTAAAATAATAGGAGTATGTATTTATGAACATTTGCATGTACAGTGTACATACATAAGTAAAAATTTTGTTGCTTTACTGCTGCTGCATAATAAACAAATATTAAGAGAGATAGAGACAAATACGAGGAATTGGAAAAATTATAAATAATTTCATTTAACACTTATTATCAACATTTAATATGATCATGCTTAAAGGTTATCGTGTTCTCGTTCTCGTGCTGATACGTGCTCTAGTACTCATGTATAGATTTTAAAATTAATTGAGATCTATTAGAAATAATATATTATTAAAACAAAGTTAGTCTAACCAAATCATAGACAAACATTTTTTATATAAAATTTATTTGTCTATTACTAAATGAGTCTGTCCCAAAAAAAAAGTTTGATTATTAAAAGTCTACTATTGACATGATCATGTTGAAATGTGGACGGGTCATACAGAGTTATCGCTAAATAAAATACAGATTATTCGTATTTTATTGAACGCTTTTAATACACGAAATTTCTAAATAATTACATACACACATACATACATACATACTGCTGGGTTTTAGATTAAAATTACCTTTAACAAATTTTATTTAGGTATCTGTCTGTCTGTCGTGCTGTACGAACAGATAAATAATCGTCGTTGGTATTTGAAAATTAACTAAATGTTGAATATGTCGCATTTTATTTGTTGTTTTGGTATCTTTTTCAAGTTGGACTGACTCTTTTGTTTGGTGTCGTTGGCCAGGCGTGAAGTTTCGTGCATTTTGCAATACAACTAAAACAGGCCATGTTGGAGGTACTGTTTGTTAAAAGAACAACAAATAGAATTTTTTATTTTTGTTAATTTATTGTGTTATTGTTTTTGTTTTTGTTTTGCTTTTGTTTTTATTTTATTGTTAGATACAACAATTTTCTCTCTTTGTAGCAAAATAATCTTGCCAGACTAGCAAAATTTTGTGTTTAATAACTGATTTTGAAATGCCGGAAAGACAACAAACGGGCTATTATGTATTTATTTATGTGGTACCTACCTATTTGGAATGAAAAATAAAAAAATTCTTTTTAAGTTTTATTAAATGAGTGTTCAACAAGCTATTTTTTACATTGTATTTTCTTCTCATAAAATTATATTCAATATGACAAGCAAGATTTCAATTTACTTAAAATAAAAGTGCAATCAAATTCATGAGTTTATTATTATGATCAGCTCAATATCCTTGAAATAAAAAAAATGGTTTTTTTCCGATTACATATTTTTAAACTCAAGTCGTTTTCATTTGCTTTGTTGTACTGTTATTTCAGATTAATTCTAAGTCCCGTCAAAATATTACAAAATTATAAAATTCTGCCAAGAGTTTTGACAATATGTATGTACTTACAATTAGTTACACGTACAAATTACATATTTGCTAAATATTGGCCAACATACAAACATACACACATACATACATTTAGCAGGCCCAGAGTCAACTCAACTTTTTGTATGAAGAACTGCTTTTGCTTTCTGCTTCAACAGTTGGTACTTTCGCTGATGCAAAGAAGCCAAACAGATTCAACAACTGACATTTTATTTTTCTCTTCATATTTTATCATCCATATATCTCTCAGTTCATTCATTCACACGATATTCGTTCATATGCGAAATATATTTAAAAAAAGACACACAAATTCTCACGACACTGAAATTAAAGTTGAAATCTTAAGTGTAGAGTAAAAAAATAAATGAAAATTTTGTAAACAATCCAAAAAAATGTTCAGCTTAATATTTTTTTTTTATAAAAATAAATGAAAACTGTTTCTCAAGGATGTCATACTTTTGGTGCAATAAAATATGTTGGCATTATTTCTCTGAGTATCGGAAAGATACTCAAAGAACAAGCAATGCTGTTTTTTTTTTTACTTAAACACATTAATATAAAACAATACAAACAACAAACAAATAAAATGTAGATCAGATACAAATTTCGAAAATATTCATACAATATGTAGTCTGTTTACGATCAAATTCATACATACGCGTACTTGTACGTATGGAAATTTAAGATAAAATAACAATTACATACTTATGTATGTATCAAGCGAATAACAATAACAACAATTACATATACATATTACATACACACTTATGTTGTACTTCAAAAATTTGACTGTCAGTTCAGATATCGGCTGCATAAATATCTCCACATGTACGAGTATGTTTTTCACATCTAAAATGTTCTCACGCACACGATACTTAACAAAATTAATGCACATGTGTGTGTATGTGCTTGTCTACACCATGGTTTTATGCAACATGCCTATTCAACAATACATACCCATCCATAGTTTGTGTTGCCGTCAATGCTTTGTTGCATCACGTTGTAAGTAGAACAAATTTTTAAGCTGGCGTTAATTTTTTTTATCGAATTCATATTGTATTTTTTGTACAAAAATTGCAATTCCAATATGTATGTATGTATAATTAATATGCATACATACATATGTATGTTTGTACCTCGAAACACATGTATGCATGTACATATGTATGTTCGTATGTACAAACATTTGTAGGAATATTTTTAAGTCATACAATTATCTAAAGCGTTTATGAATGTGATCAATTTCTTCTATTTCGAATTCCTTCTTGACTACCCTACAATCGTTGCGGCCAATAACACTAAAATGATGTCACTAAGAAAAGAAAAGAAGTTCAGCTGCAGTCAGGCGCAGATCGAGCCTTAAGAATTCGGGAATTTTTATATTTTTTTTTATCATTCCATTGTGATGACATCCTTCGAGAACAGCTTAAATTTGTTAAGTTCTGCCACTCATGTTGAACGACCACAAGTAACTTCTTATTATTTCTTAAAAAATATCTTATGGCCAATTCCTTTCCAATTAAAGTACCAAATAATAAGTTCTATGTAGTATTTAGAAGATTTTCTTTTTCTCCAACTTCTGCATTATCTTTAAAACGGCGTACATACTTATAATAGAAAATTTAATTTAATTCAATTTTACAAAAAAAAAAAATTCTTTGAGCTGCGAAAACAAAGATTATTTTTTTGAAAACATTAAAAAGTCAAGTGTTATCATGAAATTAAACGATCTGGAAATAATTGACGAAATATTTAAATAAAAATCCATATGCGCGTACAAACATGCAAACATACATACATACGTAATGTACATCTGTATATATGTATGTTTAAAAAAAAAACATCTAAGATTGTATATGACCGATGCTTGGAAAGATTTTAACGCTCGAGATTTTAAAAGAAACAACAATTTGCTTTCATCGTTTGGCATAAAAGATGGCAACCCTCAACTAGTGTGATCACTTGTGATCTGATTGATGGAAAACATTCATAAATATAAATGTGTGAATGTATTTAGCAGCAAATACTTCTATTTGGCTTTTGTCATTGTTTAAAATCCAAGCTGAAGACTGAAAAAGGGTCTATTATTATGAATACACATTCACACAAACTTTTATTAAAGTTACAACAAAAAATATTTGAAAACAACAATAACATAAATACGTTTCCTCAACTCGCCAATAGTTTTCTATGAAAGATCAGCCATTGATCTGTAGCCGTCACTAGCATGCGAACACACGAGCATACGTAAATACAAAATAAGAAGCTGTATGAACTTAAAGGCTGTCAGATGACGAGATACATTTATGGTTTTTTCTTCTTGCTTGTTTTTTTTTTGTGGTGATTTGTGGTTACAAGTTTTTTAAAAACTATAAATCTGTGACTTGATTCATTTCAAACTTTTGGCTTAGCTACGAGTAACTTGCTGCTGTCGGTGTCGGTGTGCTGTTGTTGTTGCTGTTGGAAAGTATCATCATTTTCTGCAGTTTATGTTTTTTTTTCTTCTTCTTCTTCTTCTTAAAGTAGTTGATTTTAATTAAAAACGTCATAGGAGATTCATTGTATCTATTATGGTATAAAGTGTATAGTCGTGGTATAAATGACCATATTTATACATTCACATGTATGCATGTATGTGTGTATGAGAAGAATATCGCATTAGAATTTAAAAGAAAACTACAACTTTCCTAATTTGCTTAACCATTTTTGGACTTGTGGAAAAACTCGTCAGCAATCATTCATTCTTCTCGACAGTTATTTTTTTGTAAAAATCCGTTATTCTTTCTTTTAACTGATTGGCCGGCCAACAATTCCGCCAACGAAGTAGTTTCATTCGAAAACCAAAAAAAAAAAAATTAATTTGGAAGCAAAAAAAAATAAATTATCGAAGAAAAATACTAATTCACTTCAACTTCCGTTGAAATTTGGGTGAACAACTACTAGTCAGCGATCGTTTTATTTAATTAATATTGAATTTTTGTTCTAATTTTTTTTTATTATTTTTTTGTTAGTTGGCTTATTTAGCAAACAAAAAAGCATTTTTGTTACTTTTTATTTTTTAACACGCAATGCTTATTATAGGAAGAAAATTGGAGTTTCAGACAGCGATCATCAGCAAGATCAATTATTTGTTATTTGCCTTTTGGCTTGAACTTTGCTCTGCAATAATCATCAAGTATCAAAGAGATCTCGTTTTTTTTTAATTTTCATTTAAATACATTCATGCATGTACATATATGGATACTATGTAAGTATGTATGTGTATAAGCACTTACGCACATACATACATACATGTGTATATTTTAAATAAGTGGAAAAGAGCTCCTTAAGTACATATAAAAAGAACAAAATTACAAAAGGAAATCGATCAAAGAATTATGTATTATAAGTACGGTGACCATCCGTCCTTTTTTAAAAAGGACAGTCCTCTTTTTTGACACAACGTCCTTTTAAATTTAAACAAACAAAAATTGTCCTTTTTTTCATTAAATTGTCCTTTTTTGTCCTTTCTTTTTGATGGCTAATGTTCTTCTTTAGTTTCCAAAATTAAAAGTTTTATTTTCTCAAAATACCGAAATTTTAAACTCAATACCATATAAATTTATAACCACACAAGACAGGAATTGCCTGGCAACACTGAAAAGTATATGTTCAATGTGTCAAATTTTCGGTCGGCTTTCAAATGGACTGTGCAGAATTTAAATTTGTTTTTATCAAATAACATTGATTTAATAAAAAAAATTCATTCTTCAGAAAAATATCAATAATAGATAATCCTTAAACTATTGTTTTGTTATTTTTATTTATTGAATTTTGTTATTTTTGTATTATTGGCTAAATGTAATTTCTTTGTTAATTTTGATTAATTAATTAATTTTTTGTTTTAACGACGTATGAACTTCTAGGCATATTTAATTTCTGTTTTAAACATTAAAATAAGTACATACATACATACATATGTAACTACTACTTGTATTAGTCACTAATATTGAATTGTTTGAATTATATTTTTATTTTATTGATATAAAATATATGTATGTAATTAAGTTAATGCCAATAATTTTTATTTAATTTTGAGTGTCCTTTTTTTGTCGAAAAATATGGTCACCGTAATTATAATATATTAAGAAATTCGTATATTCGTAAATATTTTTAAATCAAAAATTGGTTATTAGTTTATCAACTTTTATGTTCTGTCTCTTAGATATACAACAGATCAACATTGAACATTTTCAGTATGGCAGCACGCAGCACTATTTTCTGTAAAATATGATATGATAATTGATGCTTGCCTACATCCCCCACCTCCCTATGTCATGTTATGTTGCACAGATCGCCAGTTCAAAAACATGCATCGGGCCAACTTCGGTGCTAATGATGATATGAATTTTATCTATAAATTCCCATTCGGTTCAGTGTTTAAAAAACCAGACGACCGGATAAACGAGTTTATGCTCCAAATATAGCAGTCCGATAGGGATGCTAGATCTTCCAGCAGTAGACTACCTTTCTGCAGAGAGAGCATTATCGACATGACACTGCAGACTGAAGGAGACAAAGTTTGACGCACTTTATGGAACACGTGGCGCATTCAAATTTTTTTTTGTCCGTGGTATCATACATTATCCTTGAAGTCGTCGTCAACCTTCCAAACTTGGTCGAGAGACTTTTGAATACAATAAAATTGTTCTTCGAAAAGATTTAATTGAATCGATTCTGAGAGTTAACTGCTGGTACAAATAGTAAATAATTTCATATATTATCCGGAAACTGCAGTCTGCCTTTTCTGTCCATTTCTATAAAATCTCTATGTTAATGTTCATGTTCACTTGCATGTGTTCAGCACTAATACAAGTATTCCATAAAAATGTACAGCATCCGGCAGAAGAAAAAAAAAACAACAACAACAAAATAAAGCTGGTATCATTTGGTTTCATTGATTTTCAGTTATTAACCTGAAAACTGGAAGTCCTACAAACTCCTAGACTTGTGTTAATGATGGCTTTGGATTGAGCCATTGACTCAAACATTCATACATGCATATACATATTTTAATTTGTGTGAATGAAAACAACTAAAAACAAATTTATATTTATTTATATTTATGTACACTCAAAAAATAGGACATGTACTCAGGTGCTGTTTCCACAATGCAGACAAATGAGTTGTGTAGAAGTTTTGTATGGGAATCACTTAAAAAACAAAATTTCAACTCAAACCAATTGTTTGTAATGTGGGAACCGCACATAAATTTATTTATGAAAGTAAACAATAGCTAAAAAATTTTAAATCAAATTAAAATTTAGAAAATCTTATTTAAAAAAAATTTTACTTTCAAGGAAATATTTATTTAATTTAAGAGCACATTTTCTAAAAGTAAAAACTTTGCGAAAAACGGCTGTCCTCAATTTAAGTTCATATTTTTTTTAATTGAATTCATAAAGAAAACAATTTTGTAAATAATTTTTAGTACATGACTTAGGCACTGCTGAGGGCGAGCGTCGCATAAAAAATTTTTTAATAATTTTTGGACAAACACTAAACTTGTTTTTAGTAAATATTTTTTTATAAATTCTTAGAAATTCGCTGTGAAGGACAACATTTTTATTTTTTAACATCGAGGAAAATTTTACAGGATTGAGGATAAAAACTACATTGGCGCCATACGACAACCGTTTTGAACTAAAATTAAGTAAAATTTTTGAAAAATTTATTTCAACTTTTTTTGGAGTGTACTTACATAACTACAGAAACGCACACACACACACATACATATATTATTTGTAAGTCACTATGTACTTGTAATGTTGCATAATTGTTGTATGGGTCTATGATAATCTTGTGCAGACAGCATCCACATCATCATCATCATCATTACCATCATTAACATTACAAACATTCTTGAGCATAATTTATTTGTGTGTTTTAAACCAATCTTTTGTATACTCGTACTGATATGAAAAATACCTTTAAGAAGATGTTGAAACGATGATGTAGAATGTGTTAAAAATGTTCATTTATTTAAAGAATGAACAAAAAACACGTTTACAACGGAAGTAATTTGTGGTGCCAAAGAACGTACGAGCGGTTGTGAATTTATTTTTCTTTTCAACGTGAAGTTTTTTAAAACTGACCGATTACTACAAGATTTGGTTGTACTCGTACATATTTTTAAGAATATTTTTTTTATTATTAAAACTTTTCAATACTTTTTATATAAAAATAGTTTAACCTAAAATTTTATTTTAATTGGAGCATTAAAATTTTTTGTTTAATTATTAGAGTTCAAAATGAAAAAGAGACTGAATTGCAAAAAAAAAAAAAATGCAAGAAATTAAAATTTCTTTTGTCACTTTCACATTTTTTTTATTTCTTTTTTATTAACAAAAGAACTTAATTCCAGTTAAGATATTTTTTTTTATTTATAAAGGCTGATTTTGATTGTTAATTAATGACATGCTACTAAACAATAATTAATTTTAAATATTTGGGAAAAACCAATATGTATAGAAAATCGAATGTAAATCCCTTTAGACCTACACGTAAATTACACAATATGATTGAATATATTATTTATTGTTTATTGTCGTTCTAATAATAATACATTTATGAATATTTCAATGAAGTTCATATTCCTAATTTGCGGTTCATTGGCAAAGTTTTAACTTGTTTTAGCTCATAATCTTCCAATTATATGATTAATATCGCGCTAGCACAGATTGAAAGTTTCTACTGAAATACAAACTATTAAAACATAATGAATTTCGATATACGAAGTCTTGTTGAATTGAAAAAAAGAAAACTTTATCAGATTTTATTGTAAAAAATATACCATACAACAACACCAACAATAGCAATAATAATACAACACAAAGTACATTTTTGATAAGAAACGATTATTACTACCCTGTAGTTCAAGTGGCTGTCTCCGAGCTGGTTATAATACTAGCCCCTTTATGACACAACCAGTCCGAATGCTAGCCATATGACTGGCCACTTTAACAAGGGGATGTCCTACGATGGGGTTAATTGTCACCAAGAGGCCACAAAAAGACAGTTCATAAGCCGGTTCTTCTTGGCTTACCCTTAACTGTCTCCTTATACCTGCCAAACCACTACCTTAAAAACCCCAAATCATTCCCTATTTTTTATGAAATAAAAGTCATTTTATATTATTTAACTTAAAAAAAAAATTATTTCGTCAAAAAAAAACATAACAAATTCATTTATTAATTAAAAAGATAATAATAATTAATTAATATAATAATTAAATTTTGCTTTCAGCTATTTTTTTATTATTATTCTTATTATTTTATTTATCGTCATCCTAGTCATCTTCATCCTGGTTATTCCCACTGCAGTACAATATTGTTCCTACAGCCCACTTGTAACTTAGTAAGGATGCGTAATATTGCACTATTTTTGTAAATGTATTTTGACTGTGAGAATTGAACTAGCAACCTTCCGACTGCTAATCAACATCTCAACCCACTCAGCTACACTCACTGGTACTTGTACATTGTACTACTTAAGCTATGTGTGCTTAATGACATACATTTTTTACTATCCACCATCTGCGACACAAAAAGACAGCTAAGTGCCTGCACAAAGTGGCAGTAAAATTTTCCACAGTTTTAGAACCAGTCTTCCGAGTATAGGATCAATGTGGATAGTTTTATAACCAGTCCACATTGTATAGTACTGCCACTTTTGGGGTAAATTGTCACAAAAAAACTACAGGGTAGGTAATTGTACGTTTTAGTACATGCTTGCACGCATACATACACACATACTTGTACCCTGCAGGAAATGTCTATAGTGAAACTGTACTGATTCACTACTGACATTGTCACCAGTACTAGTGACTTATCATACCCCAGACAATGTTATTTATTATAGACATTTAACATTTGCGTGTCATTGAAAATCCACTACTGACATTGGAACTATTGACTAGGTAGTTCTTTTGGGACCATATGTAGACATTGGAACCATTGATTCACTAGTTCAATTAAGAAATTATAGTCTACGCTTTTGGTGCTTTTCTAAAGCAGATGTCGATAGTGAAAATGCATATTTTTTCACCTTAACCGACACATTATCTGCTTTCTTTCACCACCACAAATTTTTTTGTCATCAAAGCCAAATTTAAATTTGTAGACGCTTTATTGTCAATGTCGCCTAATAGTCACCAATATTGTAGACAAAAGTGGTGACTTGGAGACACTTCAATATATGTACTTATGTAATTCAAATTCTTGGTTTTCATGGAAACATTTTTCATTTGCTTGCACAAAATTAAAAAAAAAAGTCATTCCTAAAGATTTTTAATGCAAACATGAGCAAAATGTTATTTAACACATGCGTGTTTGAATGTGTGTGTGTGCATATGTATAATCTATACTATCTATACGAAAAACAATTGAATTTTTTGAGAATTTTTTTTTATTGATTTAACTATTTGCCGAACTCGTGATCATTGAATATTTTTTAGCCGGCGAACAATGATCATAAATTTTTCATACACGTATAGACAAACACATGGATGTATGTACATACATACATACTCGTGTGCTCAAGCATGTGAAAATTATAAGGTTGTTTGCATTTTAAAGATTTACATGCTTAAATATCTACTATTTGAGTGACAATAAAATTTTTATGAACAAACAAAATTAACTCCCTGATCTTTCGAAAATAAAGTCAACATTTTCGTTAGCAAATTTGTATTGAAAACAGTATTTCTACATTCAATATTTTATTGCCGATTTCAGAAACAGGGCAGTAAATAATTAGATTTTAAGTTTTTTTTATGTACTCTTACTTATGTATGTGTGTGTCTGTGTGAAAAAAATATGTACCAAATACACACAAGAAGGAATAGATACTAACTTTTATTTTGTGCTCGTATTACCTTTAAAAGAAATATAATTTATTTTTTTCTTAAGCCAGCTGTCTGTTTCTTAAATGGGTTATTTGAAACTTTAGCAGGGAACGATGTTTAATGCTTTCCGTCAATACTATACATTTAGCTTTTATTACAAATAAAATGCACACATCCAAAAAATGTATCTGTTCCCAATAAACAATTACAATAGTTTAACAATTTTAAAGATTTTGTTTGCTATTTAATTTAACAGGAAAAAAATCAATTGTTTCAAAGATCTTATTTCACATTTTCAACAATAATTTAATGGGTAAAACCGAAAATACAAAAAAAAATTGCTACAAGTTAAGAGACTCTCGATTTGTTGTCCAACAACAACTGGTCAAATTCGGTAAATATTAAATGGTCACTGGATCTGAATGGATACATATTTAGTTAAGTATGAGAGTTCACACAGATTCACACTGACATGAAGATGTGTATGTAGCTGTGTATGTGCAATGAACAACAAGCATTTTGACAAGATCACCCGCAACTTTATGGTGCAACTAAATATCTTCTTCGCATATAAGTACATGTTTCAAAAAGCCTGTTGCACCGTTATGGTCAGTGGTTTCATTTTATAAACAAAAATGGTAAAAACACAGCAGCAAAACAAAAACAGGCAACAGCTGTACTAATATGTTGCTACTTTTGCTACACAGTTGCAGTGGAATGAACGAGCGAGTGCTTGTTTATGTCTTCTCTTTTCTGTTACGAATGAATGTATTTTGTTGTTTTGCTTTTTGTTCTTTGTTATAGACAACATAAGACAACAACTATCTGCAATGAAATACATACATACCATAAAACTCTAAAAGCTTTTTTCGGTTTTAGCAATATAAGTCAGTCAGTCAGGCAGACAGTCAGTCCATGGTAGCATTAAACGAAAATTAAACAAGAAAGACTTTAAAAAATATAATCTTTAAAGATTCAGAAACAAACTTTAGTGTTGTACACCTATAATGGGAAACTACTGTGTAATTAATATTTTATTGTACACAAATGCATTCATACATACAGTGTCTCGCATAAGTTTTATAAATTTTATACACAAACACAATCATCAAGAACTATTATTAAAACATGATCATTTTTGAAAAAATTTTAATGGACTCATTATATTAAAATGATAAGGCCGAATGACCGTCCAGCGACTCTTCGTTGCAATGTTGTCGCAACACCAGACATATAAATTTTCAACAATGGATTAACAACTTTAAAATCAATATGTTGTATTTTGTAATTAAATAACAAAAATTGTTTTTATTATCTAGAAAACTTTTTCATTCATTTGTGGTGAGAACGTGGCATTGGAAAAATAAAGTCATACTTTTAGTACGACAATTTTGGTGGAGTCGTAATTTACAAAGAGGTCATTTTTAAAATAAACAAAATAAAATATAAAGATCCCACTAAAGAGCTTCGACAGACAGACAACAAGGATGCCTAGTTTCATGGATATGCACGTCAAACTTATGATACCCACTTTAAAGTCTGCATCAAGTTACTTAAATGTCAAGTTCTCTAGCTACCCATACTAATGTGAAAATATGGACTTTTTATCTGTCCGAATCTGTAGGCGCACACGTATGTACGTATTTGCTTGCAGTTGTACTGGAATGGACTAACAATAATGGTCGTATTTAGTTACAGTACAACGTTTTTTTAAATGCACCATGAATTTTAAACATGACATCAACAAATATTAATTCTTAGGAATATCTAGGAATGGATGTGATCGTAAATGATACGACTTTGTTCTCACCTCATTTCGTATGTAAGAGTGTGTATCCATGTATTCACAGAATAACAATTGTACCCATACGTATTAAACGTTTCCTATTAACACATCCATACTTATATTGGATATGTGTCTAAGTTTATGTTTAAAGTATGTTCGATGACTACTTTAAATGTTTGAAACTTTCTTTTTCCCTAAACTTTCCATATTGAACAATATTGAATGTTTTTACTTGACTTTTCATGGACGATATATATTCGAAAAGGTTTCTAAAATGTTACAAGATTTTTAACTTTGGCACTTTGTCATCTATTTCTCTGCTTAGCACCACGATCAATTGTCATGGTTACATTTTAATAATCAACAAATAGTATTTTTAACTTATTTAAGTGTTTTTGTAGGCAATCAACCAACCGTGTGAAAACATTTGAAAAATGCTTTAGTTGTACGAGAATTTTCAACCAAAAAAAAAATAAAAACACAATTATGGGCGAGTGAATGTGCGAGTGGCCTGGGGGAGAGAGCAACAAGGGTTCGCTTAAATTACTACAAAATGTCGCACGTGTTCTAACAAAATTTAAAAATAAATTATTTTGAAAACATTTTACTACTCGTACATAAATAAATGCATGAAAAACTGAAAAGGGTTTTTTTTTATCAAAGAGATCAGAACATATAAAAATATTTGTGTGCAACAGAGGATACAAGCTACAATTCACATTCAGAATTTCGAAAAAAAACAAAAAAATATACGACAATTTAATTATACATATTTCCTGTATTAAAGCATTAAATGGCCTACATTTCAATTAAGACAATTTACCTGAATTTCATTCACAAGAACTTAAAATCCTTTTGTTGGGCCCTACTAACATTGGACTGGGCAAAATAATTCTTCATTTAACATTTTGTGCATTTGAAGTGATTGCACAAGAATGATCCAATAATTTTATTCACAACAAAACACCCTTAAATCGGAGTGATCGCTCCCTCATACTTCAAATGGAGAAGCGGCAGACAACTAATAAATTTTAAGTAGAAATCGAAAATATTCTTAATGTAAAAAAATAATAACACACGTACATACTTTGAGCAGATCCATACATGCATGCGCAAGTAAAAATATGTATCTATGTTTGTAAGTATGCATGTGACACGTTTGAGTAAACACACAGTTATACATATAAATACCCTGTCGTCAAATGTGTAGCTAGCTACAAGAAAAGCTAACTTTTAAATTGATTTTTCTAGACTAACTTAAAGCTAACTACAATACAATGCAGAATGTAACCAAAATCAATTAGTAGGTTGAGTATATATATATATTATACTCTCATTTATAATTGAATATGGTGAGCGCCAACAAATTTACTCATTTAGGAACTCTTAAAATTAATTCAAGTATTTCATAACTTCTTGCCGTCAATATTTAAGTGGTAACTTAGCTGAGTGGTATGTGCGTTGACTGTTAATCCAATGACTTGTGGTTCGAGTCCCAGCACAGCACCGGGGAAAAAAAATTTGAAGAAAAATTTATTATTACAATATTACTATAAAACTAGTGCTGGCAAACTATTGAGTAGTGGGTACCGAGTATCGAGTATTTGCCCTTTTTTTTTGGATACTCAATACTCAAAAGTAGTTACTCGATACTTTCAGAGTTATATTTTTAAGCAGTTGAGTGGCTAAAATAGTGTATAAAAATACATCACTGTACAAAATTAAACCAACCGCCGAAATACGAGTAAAGCTGTCAATAAAATAGAACAACCACATGTGATAAATTACATTTTAAATGTACTTAAAAATGTATATTAGTTAAATATGTATATATACATACATGTAAATATTATATTTTAATTTTTACATACATACACAATGTATTACACATGCAGGCACATATGTATGTTCATGCATTTGTAAATATTTTCAATTCTTTAAACAAATCAAAACATTAATTTTCCAATGAACCCTTATATGCGTAACAAAATTTTTTTTGATAACAATTAAATTATTTCTTAGGTTGTTAACGTTGAATTAAAAGTTAGCTTTACATTTATTTTTGATTTAATAATACAGACATACAAAACCAATAATAGTTGTAGATTTTTTTATTTTTGAAGAAACTACTTCAATATGCAGATAAAAACTATGCGTTACAAATTCAAAAAATCCGTTAAAAGTATCGAGTAGTATTGAGTACCCAAATGAAAAGTATCGAATATTATTGAGTAATGAAAAGTAGTAGAATTTGCCAGCACTATATAAAACTACTGAATATAGAATTGAGAAAATAAAATAAAAATGATATATATTTTTTTTTTATGTATACTAACTAACTACATTTTGACTTTTTAAAACTAACTTAAAGTTAGCTACAAGTAGTGGAAAGAAAAACTGACTTTTCCCTAGGACATCGCCATGTTAAAAAAGTTAGTTTTTTTCAAACATTCAAGTTAGTTTAAAGTTATTTTTGTTTCCGACAGGGTATGTACACACACACATACATTCGAGCCAAGCCCATCTTGAAACGATTTATGAACAATTTATTGGCTATTGGAGAATTAGTAATGAAAAATCAACGAATCTTTAATTTTTATTTCTTAAAAAAAATACGATTACATTTTCAAATATTTATCTTCAGCTTAAAAAAATAAGCATAAACATATACTTTTTAAACAATAATGAAAAAAGAGATTGTTGCCCACCGTGATATTAAAAAAAAAAAAAAAAATTCAAAAAGAAAATAAATCGGGAAAATTAAAATATCTTGGTCTAGTGTCCGTGAAAATACGTTTTAGCCGAAAATGTTCTCTTATTCCCTCTATTCTGGTCACTATGATGAAGAAACGAGATCAAAATAAGTCATTCCAAAATCTAAATGGCGACCTTCTACAAATGCAATTTTTATGCGTCCTCATGTATGTAAGAGAGGTCTTTCTAAAATTCTAAAACTCGGATATTTTCAAAACAGATATCTGCTCACCAACCAATAACAGCCGAAATTCTTTTGGAAATGGACAAATGAAATGGAAATTTGATTCTGATTGAACTGAATTGATGAAAAATTTACACGAATAAATATTGTATTACAAGACAATTTTTGATCACAACTCGTAACTGGAGACTTTTATCATAGGACAGAATTCGTACACGTTATGATGGTTACTGCACTCCACAATGCCTGTGTGTTTATTTGAACAATTTTACGTTTGTATTCCAACAGCTTTAATACGTGATCGACATGTAAAAATGTTTTCAGTGTTAAATTTAAATAAAATAATTTACAATCGAACTAAAAACTACAAACAAACACGAGTACAACTTTATGGTTGATCGAATTTTCTCGTCAGCAGTTAAAACTAAAGAGACGAATTCTTTTAGAGTTTTTAGTTTTGTTTCTGATTTTCTTATTGTTAATTTGTGTCATGAACATTTTAAATATTTATTTTAATTTATATGAGTCTTTTTTTAATGAAGAGAATAATTTAGAATGATTGTAATTTCTTTCGATAATTTAACAATGCACACAAAGTATTTGTGTTTGTTTGTTATTTTTAAAGATATGAAATTAAGATACCTACACGCATACATACATACATACACACAGATACGTAAAAAAACACTCCTCGTTACTTGTCAAGAATAATTTTTATTTGCATTAAAAAATACTTTTACGATTTTTTACATCTTTTATGCGCATAAATTTGTTAGGGTACTGTATGTATAATTTGGTTGGATGGATATCTTTTTGTCGAAAGTTGTAATCAACTCATAAATAATGATCAGAATTTAGACCAAATTTAACAAATGATGATGATGTCTTTCGATTAATTCTCACAAGATGAATTAGCTGCACTACAAACATACCAAGAATAAAACAACAATATTTTATAGGCAGTATTTAAAAAAAAAATTAAGAACTTAGTGGATGCACTTAAACAGTAAGTGCCCCATTACAGCTTTATTTACTAGAGATATCTTGAATCAAATGGAAAAATTTAATTTTAAATTTTTTCAGATCATGCAACACTTTCATATCTTTTAATTTTATATTTTGTTTTTGTACAAAATTAAAATAGCGAATCCGTTTCTTATTTTATTTCAAATTGTTTTCACAATAGATACAAAAGATTTTATTGATTCCGAAGGGTGACATACCTTTCCCACTATCTCCGGCTCCGCTTTTGGTCCAGATTCTATCTTTATTCTATTTACTTCGTTTACAAAATGTATGTAAGCTGCCAACAATATAAAAGGGAAATAAATAAAACAATTGAATTTGAAAATATACCTAAATAAAAACTTGAGTTTCTAAAGTTCATTGGCATTTAGGTCTTTACGAAACAAACAAATAAAAAGAAATTCGTTTTTGATCTTGCTTTTCAAACTCAGAGCACATTCTAACTTTTTTTAAGCCGGACGTGTGAACATTAAAAATTGTTATATTTACTATTTTTATTTTAAGTATTTTGAGTTTGTATGCAAGCAAGTCTTAACAAAATCTATAACAAAAGGTGATAATGAACTAAGGTCGAAAAACGAATGCACAACAATAAATGGTAAAAAAATCTTAGAATACAAGAAAAGTGAGATGATAATGACTGACAGTGATCTTGTGGAGCGCTCTTTAAACAAAAAATACTCAAATAAAATTCATATGTACTCAATTTTATGTAAATTATAAAAGAAAACAAAGTTATTGTGAAATGACGAATGACGAATGAGGATGACCCTTGGATCGTTAAAGGGTCATCATTTATCTACATACATATTTCGTTTCTATTGATCAATTATTAAATGAATCATCGGAAGTGAACATTGATTTTGGTCGTCAAAGCTCCACATTTTTTTTATTTATTAATTAATATCGTCACTGCATCCACCAGCATGATCATCATAATCAATATTTAAAATGAAAATATCATCAGTCATGTTCTCTCTAACATTCTAATAAAAATTAGATCACGAAACAAAACTAGTGCAGTGCAGAGCAATTAGAACACTTTACAAATATGCTCCAAATTTTTTGTACAAATGTATACATGTATGTACATAAATACATACGTTCATACATATGAACAGAAATACGTAAAAATACTTAAAAAAAAAACAAAGAATTTTGGTTGTGACCAAATTTTAGACACAATAACTCAACAGGTAGAGTCTTTGGTGGAATCTAACTATCAGACTTAGAGCCTACAACTCTAGCGGAACGGTAAAATAAGAAATATTTGCAATAAAATAAATATTTCCATACATGTAGCCATTGCAGCGAAAAAATCATAACTCAAAAACCATATTATTTCAAAGAAACCAGTCCAAAATTTTGAATTAGCGTAGGTATTAATTAATTAAAAAAAAATATTTTTTAACTCTACGATTGAGAATATTGATTTTTACATAAAATTCTTCATTTTTATGTACCTTAAAAACCATAATTTTAGAGTTATGACATCCTTGCAGCAAAAGCTGCATACATATGCACATTCATACATGCATATACATACATACATATGTATCTGTCTGGCTGTTATTTGAGCTTATATATCCATACAAACAAACATATTAACGCTAACAATCGTCATTGAATGTTTGTTGGTTAACAACAATAAAAACAAAAGAAAAACAAAACAAGGGCAACGACAACGGCAACGACAACGACAACGACAAAAATCATAACAGAAAGTTGGTATAGTTTTTCATCATTTTTAATTTAAAAATGACGAAACTTGTATCTATAAGTTTGTTAAGTTTGGCATATGTTTGTCGATCGCGTTAAAAATTGTTTTGGAATTTTATTCTCGCTCAAAGAGCATTTTGTTAATTAAAAACAATTAAGCTTCAGGGCAACTGGGTGTCATGGCAGATCGAAAGACACAGTACTGACTGACTCACATACACATTTACTTACCGAATACAGGCATTCTTAAATATGTATGTACAATAATACATACTGTAGCCAGTAAATAGATTCCTATAAATTTTGTAAACGTTATCAAGAAGGGATCTTATTTATGGCTGAACGAAATTAGGTTTAATTTTAGCCCACAGAAAAGCATCACTGATTAAATAATGGCCATAGAGAGCCGGATAGACATACAGACAGAAAGACAGACAGACAGACAGACAGATTTGAAATGCAGCTTATGATTTTCACAAAAATGTATAAAAATCATTTACAAAAATATCTACAAATATTTTAACACTTGATTACAAAGTTAATGAATTAAAAGCATTTTATGTATGTATGTGTTTTATTGTGGTAGTAGTTGTTTTTATTTTCTTCTTCATCGATTTGTTAACCGATCGTTAATGCTTTATTTTTTAAAAAAAAGGGGGTTAGAGGGACGCTTAAGCTTATAAAGCATATAAATGTTCAATATAAGCAGACATACAGACAAACTTATACATATGCATGTATATATAAACATAATTTGTGCATGACACACATTCATGTGCATTTAAATTTTATTTATTTGTGTTTGCATGACTATAAGTCTTTAAAGTATGAGCGCCTATTTTTATTTGTGTTTGCTGTAACAAATACATTGGTAAATTGGTATGTATGAGCAAAGTTATGTGCATCTAAATGCATGTGTATGAATATGTATATGTATGTATGTTTTCAATTGTATGAAATGTTGATTGCAACATCGTAAACAACACCACACTGTTGACAATTAATTGCGGTTAATTGGGATTAACATGCAACAACAGTATTGTACGTATGCATATGTATTTATATGTGTGTATGCTGTGTATATGTATATGTATGTGTTTGTTAATTTTAAAATTATACATATATTTGAAACTTGAATTTTTTCTTTTAATCAAATCCAAATGTATCTGCCTGCATTCATATGATTTTTCGTCTATACGAACGAATACCTAAAAGCGATTTCATTCCATGGTTTTTTAGCTTAAAGCCCTGTTGTCAATTGAATTCATCTCATGATTATTTTCTGTTCGCTTTTTGCTGTTTGCTTTTATGCAATTTTATTGCATTCTGATGTTTTTATAATGCAACTTTTTTTCTAATATACTCTGCCACATTCATTAATGCGAACAACAAACTCTAAATTACTAAGAAAAAATGTTTGTTGGCCATTTGTTTTTAACTGTGTTTTTTTTTTCAAACTTGGTTCTACTGGTTTCTTTTTCATTTTGCAAGAAACTCTTACAGCCGGTTTTGTTTCCTGTTAATAATGTTTGTTATTTTATACCTGATCAAAAAAAAAAAAAATAATAATAATAATAAAACACAAACTAAAGCAACAAAGTAAAAGGGAGGGATTTCGCTATTAAATAAATACCGACTCGTGTATGACAAATTAAAATTTAATAAAACATGACAAAAAATATCTATCGATCAGTAATGAAAGCACTTTTTTTAATTTAAAATCCTTTCAAAAAGTTGTTCATAACAAATAATTTCTAACGTTAAATGTTTCTGTGTATTATCGAATGTTTTTTATGTTCGGCTCAACTTGATACACCTTCGTGGTTCCGAAGAACTGCCGCCGTTTTGGATTGAATCTTTTAAATGAAACTTACAATTTTGTAAAAATTTCCTTTAAGAACTCGATCTACATGAGATTACTTTCATTTTCTTTTTTTTTTTTTTGTGGTTGTGGTTAGGTCTGGAGAAATATCTTTTTTTTTCTCCCCCATTGGATCCGTGTCTGGGCTAATCTAATATAATTTTTAATAACGTCATTATCACATTGACCCCGAAATGTATGCAACAGAAAAGTTTCAAAATGAAAGCCTGATCGTTTCGTTTTCAATTAAGTGCCTGATGGTCCGAATATGTGAAATGTTTAATAAATTAATTGATTAAACAGAAACACATCTTGTATGAAGTCAGTTTTAAGGTTTACTTACAAAAAAGGAATTGACATAAAAAACAAACGAAAAGTTGCAATTCTTTAATTGACTAAAACAAGGTATTAGTATTAGTATCTATACAAGATAGAACAAATAACTAATCAGCTAACTATTCTAATATTTGACTAATAATTGTATTTAACATTTGGGAGAAAAGATTAGTAGTATTCAAAAGTATAATTTTAAAACAAATAATCAAAAATAAATTCTCTACAAAATTGTTGATTCGCAACGTAAAGATAAATCATTAGAAATATACAACAAATACAACTGTAAAAGATACACATACATACATGCATTCATGGAAAATAATATTGTCATGTCAGTTTTTGTTAAACTATCATTTCATTATGAACTACTTTACGAGTATGTTTGTTACAAAAGAAAACTAATGAAAAAATATAAAAAATAACAACAAACAAAATGCATTTAATATACAGTTTCCCACCAAAAACCCACTCGTACT
The DNA here is from genome assembly GCA_947311025.1 of Lypha dubia. Classification (NCBI taxonomy): domain Eukaryota; kingdom Metazoa; phylum Arthropoda; class Insecta; order Diptera; family Tachinidae; genus Lypha; species Lypha dubia. Next base: position 71,281,924 of record OX371264.1, on the reverse strand, counting down.
GCAAGAAAAACTGGCAACGTTTGTTTTTTTTTTTCTTTTTTTTTTCTTTTTATTACAGAAGAAGCCATTTCCTGGGAAATATAGCGAAAGTTTATTTATTTGTTTTTTTTTTTTTTGCTGATCGTAGCTCTAAAATACAATCATAGATTGTACATCGGCACATACATACTCGTATGTATGTTCACTTACTATAGATATAATAATGTATTTATTGTTTTAAAAGAAGCCTACCACATATGAACTTATATTTGCAACAACAACAGCAATAAATCAATATTTGATAAATTAAAAAGCAAAAACTAGTAAATTTAACGGTATTTAAAAATTTTTATTTGTCGTTGTATCAAAAGATCGATACTCTCAATGTCATCCTCATTCTTTCACAATTGAAAAATTCTTTAGTTTTATTGAAATTGATTTAGCAAAATTTTAATCAACTCATTTTATTAATTTATTATCAACTCAATTTGTTTATACTTACATATTTTATTTTATTATCAATCGCCAAGTATTCAAACGCACAATATATAAAACGAGATACAAAATGCATGGAGTTTTTAAAATACTTTACGATTGGTTGGGTCATTGCAGGTTGTATGAGAAGAAAATAGATGCATTTGTACAAGTATGTTTGTATTTACTAGGTTATTGCATACATACGTGTATGTACATATGCATATGGAAATATTACATACATACAAATGAATTTAAAAAAATATTAGAGAAAGAGAAAGATAAATTCATTCCTGGTCGTAGTTAGTGACGCACAAATCAGCTTTTAGTTAAGAAGTGCGCATGTTCATACATTTAATTTCAATTAGCGGCACGGCGCGTTGAGAGGATGCCACATTCAATTTATATTTATTTGTATTTGCAGATTTAAAAAATAACACGTAGGTATGTACGAGTAAATACAGTGAGAAAAAAAAGCGAATTAATTTATTATTTATATTGACACCAACAAAAATTGTAATATATATTGATAACATTTTTTTTATACCTATAGGCATTTGTTTAAATTGGTTTTACTAGCAAAGCTTATATTAAAATTTTTTACTGGCGCTCGTATAGTATCCATGTTTCTTATTGTTTACTACAAATGACGTTAAAAAAAAGATTCAATTTTAATTCTTTTTTGAATTTTAAAATTGGTTTGATTACAAAAATACAAGTTCGTTTTCTAAAGACTCAACTTTCGAAATTGAAATCACTTTGAGTCTGAATAGAGAGAGAAAGAGCTCCCATTGAAAAATTATTGTGAAAGAAAATCATTTTGTTGGTCGTCAAATTAATTATGAAATTGAGTTTAATAAGAAATTATCATCTGGCAACTCTCAATTGAAATGTTTCGTTGATCGTGTTTTGGATCGCCCGGCCAAGTGAACTCAGTAATTGCGCCAACAGTTCATACATACATACAGACATACATATTTAAGTATATAACGTGTACTTTCAACACTCTATTGGCTGACTGACTGGATGTTTTTGTTGCAAACATTCATTTAGTAGAAGAAAAAAAAAAACTACTTTCACAGGAGCCACGAGCAGTGTGCTCGTGAAGCAAACCTCGATCACATCATCAAATAAAACTAAGGAAAGAATCTTTAATAAATTTCCACGCATTTTGATTACAATTTTATTCGTCATTATTATCTTTCCTACTGTCGGGATCATCATAATGATCTACAGCTGCAATGTGTCTTGTTTGAGAATTGAGAGCACAGGCAGCATGATCACATAAAAATAAAACAATAAACAACCAAACCAGCATAAAACAAAAAATATGGTTTATTTGTGCACAATTTATTGTATATTTATTTGATCATAATAAGCCAATCATATTGTTGATGAATAAATATTCGAAACAAATGGTTGCAAATGGCTCCAAATGGGGAATAATAATTCATGGATTGGGAGATTGGAATAAAAACAAATGGAAAATCTTTTGGCATTTCTTTTGTACAACATTTTGAACAGTAAAAAATGAATATAAATAATAAAAATCTATATTAAAAAACCCATACATATGCATGAGCATATGCATGAGCATATGTATGCGAGTGTATGTACATGAATAATGCACAACAAATGTTTGCATCCACTGGTATTCAAGAAAATAACAATAACAAAATATATATGGATAGATATATATTTTTCCTATAATTACACCGTTTTGATTTTAGCTCGCAGGCCACCAGGTCTGTCTATTTATCTGTCTGTCTGCCTGTATTCCTTCGTAAAATTATGATGCAAGAACACTTAGTTGTTAAAAGTAACCGGAAACATTTCACTCAAGTGTTTTCCGATAATTAACCATACTTGTAAGAAATAAAAAGACTAAAATCAGAAAAGCATGTACATATGTATGTAAGTGTGTATGTGTGGAAGTGGGCAAGAGTGAACATACCAATGATGTCGTAATATATACACACATTTGTACAATAAAAACTGTCCAAGTATTTGGTATCTAAATGAAATGATCTCTATATACGTAAGTATATAAATATGTATATAAATATGTATATAAATATGTATGCACCAGTGGTGCACACTGGCACTTAAAAATACAAAAAGGGATTTCTTTCAACAGCAATTTTTTTTTTTTTTTATTTTTAATTTTTTCAACATGTGGGTTATATTTTGTCTTTCGAAGGACTTGAGACAAGTTGAGTTGTCCTTTTTTTGTTTTTCTGTGTACAACTCTCACGTTTTAACATGAAAAATTATGAAATTTGATCTTTTCCCACTTCAAGGAATTGATAACATACACACATATACGAGTTTTGAAGAAAGCAGCTGGTCATTAACCAAACACTCAATAAAATCCTTTGCCTTTTTTAAGATTTTGCTCCTGTCATTGCTGAACAAAGTATCCACTTACTTCAATATACGACAATGAAAACTTTGTAATATGCATGTACATATGGATGTATGTATGTATGTATACATATACCTACACATTAAAATAATGCACACATATGTTGCTAATATGTGCTCATTTGGTGCACAAAAACGAAATTGTCAAGCGATTGTTTATTTTTTTTTTTTTGGCTTAGAAAGCAAATCATTTATTGATTCCGGTAAATAAAAACGGGTTTGGGGGGCTACCGAAAAATCCAAAATAATTTTTTATTCTAGTAGTAATCATAAAAAATAAAATAGATTTCAAATGTGTTTTAGTACAAAATTTCAATACAAAGTTTTCTTAAAATAGATTTCAAATCCATTTGAGAATTTTTCTATAAAATTTTGAAAATTAAACTTATGTAAATTATTGATGATCTCTACGGGAATTTGGGCATTTGGGGGTACATGTTTGTTTGTCACTCATTTGATCCAACTGGAGATTAAATTCTCAAATACAATTGAGAAATGGGATTTATATCTTCGATTAGTGTGGATCCTTTGCTATAATCTCCAGTTTGTCCAAATCAGTGACGAACAAAAATGCACCCACAAATAACAAAATTCTTTTAGAGATCATACAAAATTATCTGTCTGTTCGATTTTTCTGTAATTAATACCAAAGGATGACATATTTCATATTTAAACTTTTTTTTACTTGATATCTCTTAGAGTTTGAAAAATTCTGGGAATCTCAACACTTAAAAGAGATATAATTATGTACCTGATTTCGGGAATTATCAAATCTCGAGGTGGTAACTTTCGATTTTTCTTCTTTACTATAAACTATTTCGCATTAAAGGATCGATATGCACATATTTACTTATCTATGTATTTGTAAAACACACTAAACTTTGAAATTTATTTACAAATGCATACCCATACATACACACATGCGAACGAAAGTGCATATTTAAATGGTTTCCTTTTTATAAAAAAAGTACACTTATATTACATATAACAAATATAAATCAAAATATCCTCCCTCTACTAAAAAATATGAAATCACTTTTTTGTTTTATTTCCTTTACCATCTGTTCCTTTTCAAATTCCTTTATATTTTCCCTTCATAACATAACAACAACACTTTGAATGTACAAGATAACAAAACAAAATTTTAAAAAAAAATACAACATATTTTTCTTATTTTTTTTTTTTTTCATTACAACCGAACAGGTTTTATTTGAAAATTCCCATGGTGTTGTTGAAAGCAAAGTGTTTAGTATCTGTGCATGTGTGTGTGTGTGTATTTATGTTCAGAAACTACCTGGCTGAATAATCGAGCTGCGCTATTGGAATCACTAAGTATCACAACTGCCACTTACACCACCAACATCATCCGTATCGTATCAACAACCAGAGGCAACATTAGTTGGCGATATTAATGCCGTTCGCTCAGTGCCAAAAATCAAACAAAACCGTGTGTAGAAAGAAATATATTTTCGAGTTTTTTTTTTTTTTTTTTTTGTTTTTTTTTTTTTGTGTCTTTTAGCATACCTGTATTTTACCTGACTGTTTTGAACAAGGAAACTCTTCTTTCTCTTTTGTCTGACTGAGGCTTTATCAAAAAATATGGGAGGAAGGGAGATATTGTTTATTGCTTCAATTGTGTAGATGAATGTGGGAATGCTTGAATGATTGAAGGAATGAATGAATGAATTTCCTTGTATAGCTAAAAAAGATATTGTGCATTTAACTGCTGTCTCGCCTGATTCTGTGTGATGTTGGTAGTTAAAGATTTCCTTTTAATCAGTCTTGTACAAATCTTTTCGATTGTCTTGTTTGTTTTCTTTATTTATTTTATGTAAGCGTTTTTCTTGGTTATACAATTGTTTGTTCTGTTATATATTTTTTTTTCGTTCATTTAATATCCTTAAGTATATTTTGTAATACTCTTCTAACCATTCATCACGGCCTGTTTGTTATGTGATAGATTTAATATCTGAAAATTCTGTTGTCGATTCTGTACTGAAGCGATAGATGGGACGGATGGATGGATGTATGTTGTATCCAGCTGACATCATTTTGCGCAAGAGATCCATGATACAATAGTGACATACACACATACATACGTACATCTACAAACATAGATTATGTTTTTCATTTAAGCAGGAAAATAATCTTGGATTAGATATTTTAAAAACAGATGATCTAGTTGATTTTTAAGGGCGTAGGGTTTTTTTTTCTAGTGTACGATTAATTGCAGAAATTTACTGTACGAAGGATATCAATTGGTTGGAAACATAAAAATTTTACAAAAAACGCCTGCGGATTAAATCAACTTGTATGCTCGTATAAAACCTCCTCTTCGTTGGTCTTGTGTTCACTTGGTACTGCTGGCAGCAAAGGTAGCAAAGTTGTTGCATCAACATTGCAAAGAAGTTTATATTGGTTTTATCCCGCTTCGATTAAATACAATAAACGTACATACGATCATATGACTTACATATGTATGTACATATGTAAATACATATAAGTACAGCTATGGTCACAGAAATAGTATATATTTTCCCCTCGTTAGCATAGAAGACTTAATAAATGGATGTGCATTTAATAATTTGACTTTTAACTAGAGCTTTGTATCAAATATCGTAAATTTTCCAAAACAGTGAATTTAGTGATCTCGAAAATAAGTAAATAAATAAATTAATCAAATAAAACCACTGCTTTTGTATCTGATAGACACAAGATCTCAAATCTAGTTTACCTTACGTGTCTTTCTTGTATACGGCTAGAGAATAAGAATTATTTTTAGTAATGATCCTCTTAACTGGCCAACAATACACTGTATCTAACCCGAATATAACAAATCGCTTTTCTATGTTGATACACAGCGTTTCGCTTCGAAAAATGTGTGAAAATCAAATTTTAATATTTCGGGAAACTATTAGGGTAAAAATACACCTATTAGTTGACCTACTAAGTGAAAAACAGTTATGAGGCACTAAGAATAGATCGAACGGTTTTTAGAAAAATTATGAAGCCGAAAAATTGTTTGCACATAATTTTTAGTTCTTAAATTAAATAAAAATTCCAAATCTATGGGGGAAACATCGAAGCTGGCACCACTGCTATGCACAAAGAGACTTGTTTGTACATGCATGCATGCATATGCAGTTATATAAGTATGTACGAGGATGTGTACATTGCAGTTATTTACAAACAGAGCAGCCACACAACACAAGCTGTCAGTATTATTATAAAAATGCAGGTGAAGTTTCATTCAACAAGATGCACATTGCAACACATCCATACACACACACACACAAACTGTATAGGTAGATGTATGGGAATTTATGTACGTAGAAACAATCATTTTAATGCAAATGCAAATCTACCAAAAACTTCTGATACTATTCAGTCAATTTATTTCAAAATTTCGAGACACTTCTCGAGACAAAATAAAAAATCAATTTCGTCTCTAATACATTTACAAATATTGCAAATGTTTGTAGACTTTTTATAACAGGGATTAATTCTATTTTTTCTCCCTCTCTTCTGTGTATCTTTTATTTGATGGTAATTAAGAAGACAGTGAGTGCACTTTATTGGTTAGAGATACTTGTGATTTTACTAACTGCTTTCTTGTTCGAAGAAGGAGAGAAACCAATTTTGTGGCAAAAACTATAAACTATACTTTAGTATAAGACATGTTCTTGTTGTATTGCATTTAATTCTTATATAAATACATAAATATACATACGTACGTACGAGTACATACATATATGTATGTAAATAAAAAAATGCTGACTGACTTTTTCTTTTATTGTTTCTTTTTGCAGAGTTTAAAAATACGTTTGATAAGCAAAAAGTTTTGATAAAACAGAGTATAATGACGATAATTTATAAAGAAATTTGACGACAACAGCATTATAAAAAAAAAACATTTTCCAGAAAATGTAGTTAAAAATAAAAATTTAATTTTATGATGAAGTTCACAACTTGTTATGAAATTTAGACCGACCAATGCAAGACAACAACAACAAATTAATTTTTATTCTAAGAACTGAACCAAAAAAAAACTGGAAAAAGGTTTTTTTTTTTTTTGAAAAGCAGAAAGGGGACTGGTCTGCTTTCTTTCTGTCTGTCTGATTTTTTTTTTTTTTGCACATTCCTTTTCAAACTTTTTGTTTTTAATTAAATAAAAAAATAACTATTACCTCAACATTTTCAAGAAATTTAATGGTTTTTCAATATTAAAAAAAAAAATTACGGAACGAATTGGTTTTTGTCCCCTGGAAACAAGTATTGTTAAGCCAGTTTCTGGTTTAAATACCCAAAGTTAAATCACAATCCCCGAAGTTCAAGTTCAAAATGGCTAAAAAGCCAACCCATTTATAGTTTGAAAATCTTACTGCCTCTTTTGAAATTTAGGTTAAATTAACTACCGAAGTGGTGAACAGTTTTAAATGATTTATTTATTAAAATTATTTCGATGCTTGGGAAATATATGTATTTTATATTGAAAACAAATTTTGAAGGTTTTACACTTCCCAATTGGTAAGTTTTTTTACATTGCAGTCTTTAAAGGCTGTAAAATATAATGTTAGTGTAATTTTTTCCAAAAATTTGTCTCGATAAGTGCAATTGGTGTACTAATTGGTGTACTAATTGGTGTTTTTATAAAAATTAGAAATGGTTTATTAAGAGGCTATAATACGAATTTCAGTACAAAATCCGCTTCATAATATTACAAATAACGCAATAAAACATTGATTAATAAACATACCTTTGGTATCGCCAAGATCCGCGTAACCGGGTGTGCCGGCCATCGTAAAATCCCATAGAAAGAGGACAAGTCCCAAAATAAGTTGATATGTTATGGCCATTTTTAAAATTATTCAAAGAATAATTTTCCAAGTTTAAACTTTTGTGTTTTGAACACTGTTTTAATTTACTTTTTAATTGTATTTATTTCGCAAAAGAAAATTGTAAATATTATTTACGATTTTTGTTATTTTTATTGTTGTCTCTTATCTGAGCTTCTTGATGACGATCAGTGAAGCATGTCAAAATATAATCAAATTTTGTTTACAGTTCGTTCGTTGGGTGTTTAATACAAATAGATACGTTTTTTTATTCACTATTTTTCTTATAGAAACAACAACTCAGTGTAGCGTGACAAAGTGCGTGTGCCTGCGTGTATGTATATATGTATGTACATACATATGTATGTTGTTGTTAGTTGCATTAATCGATTGTTGTGATTGTTATTAGTTCAACGTACATAAATGTGCAAATCACATCAAGTCAAACATTGAAGAGATGATGTCTGTCGCATTAAACCGACAACGACAACTATGACGACAATAAGCAGTACACCAACTGTGACAAGATACGAACAGCAACAAATTTAATAATTCATTAGGGCTTAACATATTTGTTGATGTTGTTGTTGTTGTGGAATTTGAAATTTCAGTAAAACTGATTTTTGTTTTTTCCTTTTTAGTTTTTTCACCTGTTGATTTAATTACAACACCTGTTTGTTGATTTAACTATTTAATACATTTAATTTGTATGTATGTGTTTTACATTGTGGGTACATTTTTATAAAAAATAACTGCTTTAATTCATTTCGCTTGTTGGTATCTTTTGTCGTTAACACTTTCATCACTTTGATTGAATTAAGCTTTTTTTTTTTTTTTTGTTTTTCCAGTAAATATAAAATGTAAATTTTACTTTATTTATTTAACTTGATTATTGGTTAAAACGGTGATTATTTATTTTTTCAACTTTCATTTTAAACTTTTTAATTGTGATCATTTAAGAGAATTATGTATGTATGTATGTATGTTTTTGAATACCTTCATACCTTTTTGTTTTCCAGTAAAATTTATTTAAAAAAAATATACCTACGATAATAACGAATATTAAGCAGAAAATAAACATTAAAAAGGAACACAAAAAGTAATGAGAAAGAAACCTTTTGTTTTTATTGTCTTTGCGCGATTGTTGTAGAAAAATTTATTTAGGTACCTACGAAGGTTTCATCCGACCGCTTGCGAACTTTAATGGATGATCAATAAACAATGAAAATTACCATCACTAACATTCACAAATTATTATTTTCATTACATTTAACAAAAATAACTGTTAATCGAAATTATTTATAATATTTATTTAGTAAAATAAAACAAATTGTTAACAAAAATCAAAACATTACCGCACTCGATACAAAACCACAAACAACCGCTTCAGAACTTTGTTAGCGAATGATTGTTTTTGCCCATAGTGGAAGGAAAATATGCACACTGCAAACATAAACGAAATGGAAAGGGAACATTAACGGTGAGATTTGAGAATTAATAAGAAAGAGAGAGTTGATCTCAATATCCGAACTTCGAATGGTGTAACTTTTTTCTAATGAAATTTGTATTCGAAATTAAAGGTTTAAAGATTCGCTACTTTGAAAATATCTTAAACTTGCACCAATTTAAATATTGTATTAATTCTGTTCTTGGAGAAGAAACATTTTCGATTGTAAACCTAAAATTATGTATATATAAAATTAGAACTATTTTATTTTCCAAATTTATTACAGATTAACCCTTCCAATTGTAGAGTGTACTTGGAATATTTTTAATCAAATTGTTTAGGATGAGAAAAATATATTCAAATTTATATTTTAACACAACAGCAGAGGCTCGAAAATGTATAGAATTTTTAACTTTTATATGGTAAGTAATTCTACGTGTATGTATTTTTCAATGATTTTTAATGACTACGTAATACTATGTTCACACGACAAACTGAAACAATAGGTTCGATCCGTGAACCTCGATGGCGAATCCATGTGTTCTCACGACATATTCTACGTTGGTTCGTACTTCGACATTCTTTTACTGTTTACAATACGATTGACTATTTATTGCTTTTTCATTTTATTTAATTATTTACATAAATATAAATATATGCTTTATATTTGTTCAATGTTTTTATTAAATTTTAGCACTTATAAAATGTTTTTCTTTGTTAAAATAATTTTTTACAAATTTTACAAATAAACTAGCGATAATTTGTTATCAAAATTAGAGATGATAGTAAATTATACGGGTTCGCAACAAGATTCAAAATGAAACACGTAGGTTCGCTCTCAAAATTTTGTATGGCGAAATATGTAGGTTCAATCAAGGTTGGCCTGGGACCCAAGAATGAGAGCGCGAACCTCTATAATTTCTGTCCGTGTGAACATAGTATTAGTCCGATTTCTCAATTGTATTTGAGAATTTTTCTATAAAATTTGTTTGTCACTCATTTGGACCAATGGGAAATTAAAGACAAGAATCCATACGTATAAACTAAGTATTTAAAGCCAAGGGTCCATACTTATAGACTACGTAAGTGCTATTTCTCAATTGTATTTGAGAATTTTTCTTTTTAAATTTTTAAAATTAAAATTGTGTAAATTTTGATCAGCTCTACGGGAATTTGGCAATTTGTGGGCACATTTATGTTTGTCACTCATTTAGAGCAATGGGAAATTAAAGCCATGGGTCCATACTTATAGACTACGTAAGTCCGATTTCTTAATTGTATTTGAGAATTTTTCTATAAAATTTGTTTGTCACTCATTTGGACCAATGGGAAATTAAAGCCATGGGTCCATACTTATAGACTACGTAAGTCCGATTTCTCAATTGTATTTGAGAATTTTTCTATAAAATTTGTTTGTCACTCATTTGGAGCAATGGGAAATTAAAGCCATGGGTCCATACTTATAGACTACGTAAGTCCGATTTCTTAATTGTATTTGAGAATTTTTCTATAAAATTTGTTTGTCACTCATTTGGACCAATGGGAAATTAAAGCCAAGAATCCATACTTATAGACTACGTAAGTGCTATTTCTCAATTGTATTTGAGAATTTTTCTTTTTAAATTTTTAAAATTAAAATTGTGTAAATTTTGATCAGCTCTACGGGAATTTGGCAATTTGTGGGCACATTTATGTTTGTCACTCATTTGGAGCAATGGGAAATTAATGCCAAGAATCCATACTTATAGATTACGTAAGTCCTATTTCTCAATTGTATTTGAGAATTTTTCTATAAAATTTGTTTGTCACTCATTTGGACCAATGGGAAATTAAAGCCATGGGTCCATACTTATAGACTACGTAAGTCCGATTTCTCAATTGTATTTGAGAATTTTTCTATTAAATTTATTTGTCACTCATTTGGACCAATGGGAAATTAATGATAAGAATCAATACTTATCAATTGTATTTGAGAATTTTTCTATAAAATTTGTTTGTCACTCATTTGGAGCAATGGGAAAATAAAGCCATGGGTCCATACTTATAGACTACGTAAGTCCGATTTCTTAATTGTATTTGAGAATTTTTCTATAAAATTTGTTTGTCACTCATTTGGACCAATGGGAAATTAAAGCCAAGAATCCATACTTATAGACTACGTAAGTGCTATTTCTCAATTGTATTTGAGAATTTTTCTTTTTAAATTTTTAAAATTAAAATTGTGTTAATTTTGATCAGCTCTACGGGAATTTGGCAATTTGTGGGCACATTTATGTTTGTCACTCATTTGGAGCAATGGGAAATTAATGCCAAGGGTCCATACTTATAGACTACGTAAGTCCGATTTCTCAATTGTATTTGAGAATTTTTCTATTAAATTTATTTGTCACTCATTTGGACCAATGGGAAATTAATGCCAAGAATCAATACTTATCAATTGTATTTGAGAATTTTTCTATAAAATTTGTTTGTCACTCATTTGGAGCAATGGGAAATTAATGCCAAGGGTCCATACTTATAGACTACGTAAGTCCGATTTCTCAATTGTATTTGAGAATTTTTCTATTAAATTTATTTGTCACTCATTTGGACCAATGGGAAATTAATGCCAAGAATCAATACTTATCAATTGTATTTGAGAATTTTTCTATAAAATTTGTTTGTCACTCATTTGGAGCAATGGGAAATTAAAGCCATGGGTCCATACTTATAGACTACGTAAGTCCGATTTCTTAATTGTATTTGAGAATTTTTCTATAAAATTTATTTGTCACTCATTTGGACCAATGGGAAATTAATGCCAAGAATCAATACTTATCAATTGTATTTGAGAATTTTTCTATAAAATTTGTTTGTCACTCATTTGGAGCAATGGGAAATTAAAGCCATGGGTCCATACTTATAGACTACGTAAGTCCGATTTCTCAATTGTATTTGAGAATTTTTCTATTAAATTTATTTGTCACTCATTTGGACCAATGGGAAATTAATGCCAAGAATCAATACTTATCAATTGTATTTGAGAATTTTTCTATAAAATTTGTTTGTCACTCATTTGGAGCAATGGGAAATTAAAGCCATGGGTCCATACTTATAGACTACGTAAGTCCGATTTCTTAATTGTATTTGAGAATTTTTCTATAAAATTTGTTTGTCACTCATTTGGAGCAATGGGAAATTAATGCCAAGGGTCCATACTTATAGACTACGTAAGTCCGATTTCTCAATTGTATTTGAGAATTTTTCTATTAAATTTATTTGTCACTCATTTGGACCAATGGGAAATTAATGCCAAGAATCAATACTTATCAATTGTATTTGAGAATTTTTCTATAAAATTTGTTTGTCACTCATTTGGAGCAATGGGAAATTAAAGCCATGGGTCCATACTTATAGACTACGTAAGTCCGATTTCTTAATTGTATTTGAGAATTTTTCTATAAAATTTATTTGTCACTCATTTGGACCAATGGGAAATTAAAGCCAAGAATCCATACTTATAGACTACGTAAGTGCTATTTCTCAATTGTATTTGAGAATTTTTCTTTTTAAATTTTTAAAATTAAAATTGTGTTAATTTTGATCAGCTCTACGGGAATTTGGCAATTTGTGGGCACATTTATGTTTGTCACTCATTTGGAGCAATGGGAAATTAATGCCAAGAATCAATACTTATCAATTGTATTTGAGAATTTTTCTATAAAATTTGTTTGTCACTCATTTGGAGCAATGGGAAATTAAAGCCATGGGTCCATACTTATAGACTACGTAAGTCCGATTTCTCAATTGTATTTGAGAATTTTTCTATAAAATTTGTTTGTCACTCATTTACACCAATGAGAAATTAAAGCCAAGAATCCATACTTATTGACTACGTAAGTCCGATTTCTCAATTGTATTTGAGAATTTTTCTATAAAATTTGTTTGTCACTCATTTACACCAATGAGAAATTAAAGCCAAGAATCCATACTTATAGACTACGTAAGTCCGATTTTTCACTTGTATTTGAGAATTTTTGTATAAAATTTGTTTGTCACTCATTTGGAGCAATGGGAAATTAAAGCCATGGGTCCATACTTATAGACTACGTAAGTCCGATTTCTCAATTGTATTTGAGAATTTTTCTATAAAATTTGTTTGTCACTCATTTACACCAATGAGAAATTAAAGCCAAGAATCCATACTTATTGACTACGTAAGTCCGATTTCTCAATTGTATTTGAGAATTTTTCTATAAAATTTGTTTGTCACTCATTTACACCAATGAGAAATTAAAGCCAAGAATCCATACTTATAGACTACGTAAGTCCGATTTTTCACTTGTATTTGAGAATTTTTCTATAAAATTTGTTTGTCACTCATTTGGAGCAATGGGAAATTAAAGCCATGGGTCCATACTTATAGACTACGTAAGTCCGATTTCTCAATTGTATTTGAGAATTTTTCTATAAAATTTGTTTGTCACTCATTTACACCAATGAGAAATTAAAGCCAAGAATCCATACTTATAGACTACGTAAGTCCGATTTTTCAATTGTATGTGAGAATTTTTCTATAAAATATGTTTGTCACTCATTTGGAGCAATGGGAAATTAAAGCCAAGGGTCCATACTTATAGACTACGTAAGTGCTATTTTTCAATTGTATTTGAGAATTTTTCTATAAAATTTGTTTGTCACTCATTTACACCAATGAGAAATTAAAGCCAAGAATCCATACTTATAGACTACGTAAGTCCGATTTTTCAATTGTATGCGAGAATTTTTCTATAAAATATGTTTGTCACTCATTTGGAGCAATGGGAAATTAAAGCCAAGAATCCATATTTATTGACTAGGTAAGTCCTATTTCTCAATGCTATTTGAGAATTTTTCTTTTTAAATTTTTAAAATTAAAATTGTGTAAATTTTGATCAGCTCTACGGGAATTTGGCAATTTGTGGGCACATTTATGTTTGTCACTCATTTGGAGCAATGGGAAATTAATGCCAAGAATCAATACTTATCAATTGTATTTGAGAATTTTTCTATAAAATATGTTTGTCACTCATTTGGAGCAATGGGAAATTAAAGCCATGGGTCCATACTTATAGACTACGTAAGTCCGATTTCTCAATTGTATTTGAGAATTTTTCTATAAAATTTGTTTGTCACTCATTTACACCAATGAGAAATTAAAGCCAAGAATCCATACTTATTGACTACGTAAGTGCTATTTCTCAATTGTATTTGAGAATTTTTCTATAAAATTTGTTTGTCACTCATTTGGAGCAATGGGAAATTAAAGCCATGGGTCCATACTTATAGACTACGTAAGTCCGATTTTTCAATTGTATTTGAGAATATTTCTATAAAATATGTTTGTCACTCATTTACACCAATGAGAAATTAAAGCCAAGGGTCCATACTTATAGACTACGTAAGTCCGATTTCTCAATTGTATTTGAGAATTTTTCTATAAAATTTGTTTGTCACTCATTTACACCAATGAGAAATTAAAGCCAAGAATCCATACTTATAGACTACGTAAGTCCGATTTTTCACTTGTATTTGAGAATTTTTCTATAAAATTTGTTTGTCACTCATTTGGAGCAATGGGAAATTAAAGCCATGGGTCCATACTTATAGACTACGTAAGTCCGATTTCTCAATTGTATTTGAGAATTTTTCTATAAAATTTGTTTGTCACTCATTTACACCAATGAGAAATTAAAGCCAAGAATCCATACTTATAGACTACGTAAGTCCGATTTTTCAATTGTATGTGAGAATTTTTCTATAAAATATGTTTGTCACTCATTTGGAGCAATGGGAAATTAAAGCCAAGGGTCCATACTTATAGACTACGTAAGTGCTATTTTTCAATTGTATTTGAGAATTTTTCTATAAAATTTGTTTGTCACTCATTTACACCAATGAGAAATTAAAGCCAAGAATCCATACTTATAGACTACGTAAGTCCGATTTTTCAATTGTATGCGAGAATTTTTCTATAAAATATGTTTGTCACTCATTTGGAGCAATGGGAAATTAAAGCCAAGAATCCATATTTATTGACTAGGTAAGTCCTATTTCTCAATGCTATTTGAGAATTTTTCTTTTTAAATTTTTAAAATTAAAATTGTGTAAATTTTGATCAGCTCTACGGGAATTTGGCAATTTGTGGGCACATTTATGTTTGTCACTCATTTGGAGCAATGGGAAATTAATGCCAAGAATCAATACTTATCAATTGTATTTGAGAATTTTTCTATAAAATATGTTTGTCACTCATTTGGAGCAATGGGAAATTAAAGCCATGGGTCCATACTTATAGACTACGTAAGTCCGATTTCTCAATTGTATTTGAGAATTTTTCTATAAAATTTGTTTGTCACTCATTTACACCAATGAGAAATTAAAGCCAAGAATCCATACTTATTGACTACGTAAGTGCTATTTCTCAATTGTATTTGAGAATTTTTCTATAAAATTTGTTTGTCACTCATTTGGAGCAATGGGAAATTAAAGCCATGGGTCCATACTTATAGACTACGTAAGTCCGATTTTTCAATTGTATTTGAGAATATTTCTATAAAATATGTTTGTCACTCATTTACACCAATGAGAAATTAAAGCCAAGGGTCCATACTTATAGACTACGTAAGTGCTATTTTTCAATTGTATTTGAGAATTTTTCTATAAAATTTGTTTGTCACTCATTTACACCAATGAGAAATTACAGCCAAGAATCCATACTTATTGACTACGTAAGTCCGATTTTTCAATTGTATTTGAGAATTTTTCTATAAAATATGTTTGTCACTCATTTGGAGCAATGGGAAATTAAAGCCAAGGGTCCATACTTATAGACTACGTAAGTGCTATTTTTCAATTGTATTTGAGAATTTTTCTATAAAATATGTTTGTCACTCATTTGGAGCAATGGGAAATTAAAGCCAAGGGTCCATACTTATAGACTACGTAAGTGCTATTTTTCAATTGTATTTGAGAATTTTTCTATAAAATATGTTTGTCACTCATTTGGAGCAATGGGAAATTAAAGCCAAGAATCCATACTTATTGACTACGTAAGTCCTATTTCTCAATTATATTTGAGAATTTTTCTATAAAATTTGTTTGTCACTCATTTACACCAATGAGAAATTAAAGCCAAGAATACATACTTATAGACTACGTAAGTCCGATTTTTCAATTGTATTTGAGAATTTTTCTATAAAATATGTTTGTCACTCATTTGGAGCAATGGGAAATTAAAGCCAAGGGTCCATACTTATAGACTACGTAAGTGCTATTTTTCAATTGTATTTGAGAATTTTTCTATAAAATATGTTTGTCACTCATTTGGAGCAATGGGAAATTAAAGCCAAGGGTCCATACTTATAGACTACGTAAGTGCTATTTTTCAATTGTATTTGAGAATTTTTCTAAAAAATTTGTTTGTCACTCATTTGGTTCAATTGGAAATTAAAGCGAAGGGTCCATACTTATAGACTACGTAAGTCCTATTTCTCAATTGTATTTGAGAATTTTTCTATAAAATTTGTTTGTCACTCATTTGGACCAATGGGAAATTAAAGACAAGAATCCATACGTATAAACTACGTAATTAAAGCCAAGGGTCCATACTTAAAGACTACGTAAGTCCTATTTCTCAATTGTATTTGAGAATTTTTCTATAAAATTTGTTTGTCACTCATTTACACCAATGAGAAATTAAAGCCAAGAATCCATACTTATTGACTACGTAAGTCCGATTTCTCAATTGTATTTGAGAATTTTTCTATAAAATTTGTTTGTCACTCATTTACACCAATGAGAAATTAAAGCCAAGAATCCATACTTATAGACTACGTAAGTCCGATTTTTCACTTGTATTTGAGAATTTTTCTATAAAATTTGTTTGTCACTCATTTGGAGCAATGGGAAATTAAAGCCATGGGTCCATACTTATAGACTACGTAAGTCCGATTTTTCAATTGTATGTGAGAATTTTTCTATAAAATTTGTTTGTCACTCATTTACACCAATGAGAAATTAAAGCCAAGAATCCATACTTATTGACTACGTAAGTCCGATTTTTCACTTGTATTTGAGAATTTTTCTATAAAATTTGTTTGTCACTCATTTGGAGCAATGGGAAATTAAAGCCATGGGTCCATACTTATAGAGTACGTAAGTCCGATTTCTCAATTGTATTTGAGAATTTTTCTATAAAATTTGTTTGTCACTCATTTACACCAATGAGAAATTAAAGCCAAGAATCCATACTTATTGACTACGTAAGTCCGATTTCTCAATTGTATTTGAGAATTTTTCTATAAAATTTGTTTGTCACTCATTTACACCAATGAGAAATTAAAGCCAAGAATCCATACTTATTGACTACGTAAGTCCGATTTTTCACTTGTATTTGAGAATTTTTCTATAAAATTTGTTTGTCACTCATTTGGAGCAATGGGAAATTAAAGCCATGGGTCCATACTTATAGACTACGTAAGTCCGATTTCTCAATTGTATTTGAGAATTTTTCTATAAAATTTGTTTGTCACTCATTTACACCAATGAGAAATTAAAGCCAAGAATCCATACTTATAGACTACGTAAGTCCGATTTTTCAATTGTATGTGAGAATTTTTCTATAAAATTTGTTTGTCACTCATTTACACCAATGAGAAATTAAAGCCAAGAATCCATACTTAAAATCTACGTAAGTCCTATTTCTCAATTGTATTTGAGAATTTTTCTATAAAATTTGTTTGTCACTCATTTGGAGCAATGGGAAATTAAAGCCAAGGGTCCATACTTATAGACTACGTAAGTCCAATTTTTCAATTGTATGTGAGAATTTTTCTATAAAATATGTTTGTCACTCATTTGGAGCAATGGGAAATTAAAGCCATGGGTCCATACTTATAGACTACGTAAGTCCGATTTCTCAATTGTATTTGAGAATTTTTCTATAAAATTTGTTTGTCACTCATTTACACCAATGAGAAATTAAAGCCAAGAATCCATACTTATAGACTACGTAAGTCCGATTTTTCAATTGTATGTGAGAATTTTTCTATAAAATTTGTTTGTCACTCATTTACACCAATGAGAAATTAAAGCCAAGAATCCATACTTAAAATCTACGTAAGTCCTATTTCTCAATTGTATTTGAGAATTTTTCTATAAAATTTGTTTGTCACTCATTTGGAGCAATGGGAAATTAAAGCCAAGGGTCCATACTTATAGACTACGTAAGTCCAATTTTTCAATTGTATGTGAGAATTTTTCTATAAAATATGTTTGTCACTCATTTGGAGCAATGGGAAATTAAAGCCAAGGGTCCATACTTATAGACTACGTAAGTGCTATTTTTCAATTGTATTTGAGAATTTTTCTATAAAATTTGTTTGTCACTCATTTACACCAATGAGAAATTAAAGCCAAGAATCCATACTTATAGACTACGTAAGTCCGATTTTTCAATTGTATTTGAGAATTTTTCTATAAAATTTGTTTGTCACTCATTTACACCAATGAGAAATTAAAGCCAAGAATCCATACTTATAGACTACGTAAGTCCGATTTTTCAATTGTATGTGAGAATTTTTCTATAAAATATGTTTGTCACTCATTTGGAGCAATGGGAAATTAAAGCCAAGGGTCCATACTTATAGACTACGTAAGTGCTATTTTTCAATTGTATTTGAGAATTTTTCTATAAAATTTGTTTGTCACTCATTTACACCAATGAGAAATTAAAGCCAAGAATCCATACTTATAGACTACGTAAGTCCGATTTTTCAATTGTATGTGAGAATTTTTCTATAAAATATGTTTGTCACTCATTTAGAGCAATGGGAAATTAAAGCCAAGGGTCCATACTTATAGACTACGTAAGTGCTATTTTTCAATTGTATTTGAGAATTTTTCTATAAAATTTGTTTGTCACTCATTTGGACCAATGGGAAATTATAGACAAGAATCCATACGTATAAACTACGTAATTAAAGCCAAGGGTCCATACTTAAAGACTACGTAAGTCCTATTTCTCAATTGTATTTGAGAATTTTTCTATAAAATTTGTTTGTCACTCATTTACACCAATGAGAAATTAAAGCCAAGAATCCATACTTATAGACTACGTAAGTCCGTTTTCTCAATTGTATGTGAGAATTTTTCTATAAAATTTGTTTGTCACTCATTTACACCAATGAGAAATTAAAGCCAAGAATCCATACTTATTGACTACGTAAGTGCTATTTTTCAATTGTATTTGAGAATTTTTCTATAAAATTTGTTTGTCACTCATTTACACCAATGAGAAATTAAAGCCAAGAATCCATACTTATTGACTACGTAAGTGCTATTTTTCAATTGTATTTGAGAATTTTTCTATAAAATTTGTTTGTCACACATTTACACCAATGAGAAATTAAAGCCAAGAATCCATACTTATAGACTACGTAAGTCCGATTTTTCAATTGTATTTGAGAATTTTTCTATAAAATTTGTTTGTCACTCATTTACACCAATGAGAAATTAAAGCCAAGAATCCATACTTATTGACTACGTAAGTGCTATTTTTCAATTGTATTTGAGAATTTTTCTATAAAATTTGTTTGTCACACATTTACACCAATGAGAAATTAAAGCCAAGAATCCATACTTATAGACTACGTAAGTCCGTTTTCTCAATTGTATTTGAGAATTTTTCTATAAAATTTGTTTGTCACTCATTTACACCAATGAGAAATTAAAGCCAAGAATCCATACTTATTGACTACGTAAGTGCTATTTTTCAATTGTATTTGAGAATTTTTCTATAAAATTTGTTTGTCACACATTTACACCAATGAGAAATTAAAGCCAAGAATCCATACTTATAGACTACGTAAGTCCGATTTTTCAATTGTATGTGAGAACTTTTCTATAAAATATGTTTGTCACTCATTTGGAGCAATGGGAAATTAAAGCCATGGGTCCATACTTATAGACTACGTAAGTCCGATTTTTCAATTGTATTTGAGAATTTTTCTATAAAATTTGTTTGTCACTCATTTACACCAATGAGAAATTAAAGCCAAGAATCCATACTTATAGACTACGTAAGTCCGATTTTTCAATTGTATTTGAGAATTTTTCTATAAAATTTGTTTGTCACTCATTTACACCAATGAGAAATTAAAGCCAAGGGTACATACTTATAGACTACGTAAGTGCTATTTTTCAATTGTATTTGAGAATTTTTCTATAAAATTAGTTTGTCACTCATTTACACCAATGAGAAATTAAAGCCAAGAATCCATACTTATAGACTACGTAAGTCCGATTTTTCAATTGTATGTGAGAATTTTTCTATAAAATATGTTTGTCACTCATTTACACCAATGAGAAATTAAAGCCAAGAATCCATACTTATAGACTACGTAAGTCCGATTTTTCAATTGTATTTGAGAATTTTTCTATAAAATTTGTTTGTCACTCATTTACACCAATGAGAAATTAAAGCCAAGAATCCATACTTATTGACTACGTAAGTGCTATTTTTCAATTGTATTTGAGAATTTTTCTATAAAATTTGTTTGTCACACATTTACACCAATGAGAAATTAAAGCCAAGAATCCATACTTATAGACTACGTAAGTCCGTTTTCTCAATTGTATTTGAGAATTTTTCTATAAAATTTGTTTGTCACTCATTTACACCAATGAGAAATTAAAGCCAAGAATCCATACTTATTGACTACGTAAGTGCTATTTTTCAATTGTATTTGAGAATTTTTCTATAAAATTTGTTTGTCACACATTTACACCAATGAGAAATTAAAGCCAAGAATCCATACTTATAGACTACGTAAGTCCGATTTTTCAATTGTATGTGAGAATTTTTCTATAAAATATGTTTGTCACTCATTTGGAGCAATGGGAAATTAAAGCCATGGGTCCATACTTATAGACTACGTAAGTCCGATTTTTCAATTGTATTTGAGAATTTTTCTATAAAATTTGTTTGTCACTCATTTACACCAATGAGAAATTAAAGCCAAGAATCCATACTTATAGACTACGTAAGTCCGATTTTTCAATTGTATTTGAGAATTTTTCTATAAAATTTGTTTGTCACTCATTTACACCAATGAGAAATTAAAGCCAAGAATCCATAATTATTGACTACGTAAGTCCGTTTTCTCAATTGTATTTGAGAATTTTTCTATAAAATTTGTTTGTCACTCATTTACACCAATGAGAAATTAAAGCCAAGAATCCATAATTATTGACTACGTAAGTCCGTTTTCTCAATTGTATTTGAGAATTTTTCTATAAAATTTGTTTGTCACTCATTTACACCAATGAGAAATTAAAGCCAAGAATCCATACTTATAGACTACGTAAGTCCTATTTCTCAATTGTATTTGAGAATTTTTCTATAAAATTTGTTTGTCACTCATTTGGAGCAATGGGAAATTAAAGCCAAGAATCCATACGTATAAACTACGTAATTAAAGCCAAGGGTCCATACTTATAGAGTACGTAAGTGCTATTTATCAATTGTATTTGAGAATTTTTCTAAAAAATTTGTTTGTCACTCATTTGGTTCAATTGGAAATTAAAGCGAAGGGTCCATACTTATAAACTACGTAAGTCCTATTTATCAATTGTATTTGAGAATTTTTCTATAAAATTTGTTTGTCACTCATTTACACCAATGAGAAATTAAAGCCATGGGTCCATACTTATAAACTACGTAAGTCCTATTTATCAATTGTATTTGAGAATTTTTCTATAAAATTTGTTTGTCACTCATTTACACCAATGAGAAATTAAAGCCAAGAATCCATACTTATAAACTACGTAAGTCCTATTTTTCAATTGTATTTGAGAATTTTTCTATAAAATTTGTTTGTCACTCATTTACACCAATGAGAAATTAAAGCCAAGAATCCATACATATTGACTACGTAAGTCCGATTTCTCAATTGTATTTGAGAATTTTTCTATAAAATTTGTTTGTCACTCATTTAGAGCAATGGGAAATTAAAGCCAAGGGTCCATACTTAAAGACTACGTAAGTCCTATTTTTCAATTGTATTTGAGAATTTTTCTATAAAATTTGTTTGTCACTCATTTGGAGCAATGGGAAATTAAAGCCAAGGGTCCATACTTAAAGACTACGTAAGTCCTATTTCTCAATTGTATTTGAGAATTTTTCTATAAAATTTGTTTGTCACTCATTTACACCAATGAGAAATTAAAGCCAAGAATCCATACTTATTGACTACGTAAGTCCGATTTCTCAATTGTATTTGAGAATTTTTCTATAAAATTTGTTTGTCACTCATTTGGAGCAATGGGAAATTAAAGCCATGGGTCCATACTTATAGACTACGTAAGTCCGATTTTTCAATTGTATTTGAGAATATTTCTATAAAATATGTTTGTCACTCATTTGGAGCAATGGGAAATTAAAGCCAAGGGTCCATACTTATAGACTACGTAAGTCCGATTTTTCAATTGTATTTGAGAATATTTCTATAAAATATGTTTGTCACTCATTTGGAGCAATGAGAAATTAAAGCCAAGGGTCCATACTTATAGACTACGTAAGTCCGATTTCTCAATTGTATTTGAGAATTTTTCTATAAAATTTGTTTGTCACTCATTTGGAGCAATGGGAAATTAAAGCCATGGGTCCATACTTATAGACTACGTAAGTGCTATTTCTCAATTGTATTTGAGAATTTTTCTATAAAATTTGTTTGTCACTCATTTACACCAATGAGAAATTAAAGCCAAGAATCCATACTTAATGACTACGTAAGTCCGATTTCTCAATTGTATTTGAGAATTTTTCTATAAAATTTGTTTGTCACTCATTTGGAGCAATGGGAAATTAAAGCCATGGGTCCATACTTATAGACTACGTAAGTCCTATTTCTCAATTGTATTTGAGAATTTTTCTATAAAATTTGTTTGTCACTCATTTACACCAATGAGAAATTAAAGACAAGAATCCATACTTATTGACTACGTAAGTCCTATTTCTCAATTGTATTTGAGAATTTTTCTATAAAATTTGTTTGTCACTCATTTACACCAATGAGAAATTAAAGACAAGAATCCATACTTATTGACTACGTAAGTCCGATTTTTCAATTATATTTGAGAATTTTTCTATAAAATTTGTTTGTCACTCATTTACACCAATGAGAAATTAAAGACAAGAATCCATACTTATTGACTACGTAAGTCCGATTTTTCAATTATATTTGAGAATTTTTCTATAAAATTTGTTTGTCACTCATTTACACCAATGAGAAATTAAAGACACGAATCCATACTTATTGACTACGTAAGTCCTATTTCTCGATTGTATTTGAGAATTTTTCTATAAAATTTGTTTGTCACTCATTTACACCAATGAGAAATTAAAGACAAGAATCCATACTTATTGACTACGTAAGTCCGATTTCTCAATTGTATTTGAGAATTTTTCTATAAAATTTGTTTGTCACTCATTTGGAGCAATGGGCAATTAAAGCCATGGGTCCATACTTATAGACTACGTAAGTCCGATTTTTCAATTGTATTTGAGAATATTTCTATAAAATATGTTTGTCACTCATTTGGAGCAATGGGAAATTAAAGCCAAGGGTCCATACTTAAAGACTACGTAAGTCCTATTTCTCAATTGTATTTGAGAATTTTTCTATAAAATTTGTTTGTCACTCATTTACACCAATGAGAAATTAAAGACAAGAATCCATACTTATTGACTACGTAAGTCCGATTTTTCAATTATATTTGAGAATTTTTCTATAAAATTTGTTTGTCACTCATTTACACCAATGAGAAATTAAAGACAAGAATCCATACTTATTAACTACGTAAGTCCGATTTCTCAATTGTATTTGAGAATTTTTCTATAAAATATGTTTGTCACTCATTTGGAGCAATGGGAAATTAAAGCCAAGGGTCCATACTTAAAGACTACGTAAGTCCGATTTTTCAATTGTATTTGAGAATATTTCTATAAAATATGTTTGTCACTCA
Organism: Lypha dubia; assembly: GCA_947311025.1. Classification (NCBI taxonomy): domain Eukaryota; kingdom Metazoa; phylum Arthropoda; class Insecta; order Diptera; family Tachinidae; genus Lypha; species Lypha dubia. The sequence continues at coordinate 71,257,720 of OX371264.1, read as the reverse complement.
TTTGGAGCAATGGGAAATTAAAGCCAAGGGTCCATACTTAAGGACTACGTAAGTCCTATTTCTCAATTGTATTTGAGAATTTTTCTATAAAATTTGTTTGTCACTCATTTACACCAATGAGAAATTAAAGACAAGAATCCATACTTATTGACTACGTAAGTCCGATTTCTCAATTGTATTTGAGAATTTTTCTATAAAATTTGTTTGTCACTCATTTGGAGCAATGGGCAATTAAAGCCATGGGTCCATACTTATAGACTACGTAAGTCCGATTTTTCAATTGTGTTTGAGAATATTTCTATAAAATATGTTTGTCACTCATTTGGAGCAATGGGAAATTAAAGCCAAGGGTTCATACTTAAAGACTACGTAAGTCCTATTTCTCAATTGTATTTGAGAATTTTTCTATAAAATTTGTTTGTCACTCATTTACACCAATGAGAAATTAAAGACAAGAATCCATACTTATTGACTACGTAAGTCCGATTTCTCAATTGTATTTGAGAATTTTTCTATAAAATTTGTTTGTCACTCATTTGGAGCAATGGGAAATTAAAGCCATGGGTCCATACTTATAGACTACGTAAGTCCTATTTCTCAATTGTATTTGAGAATTTTTCTATAAAATTTGTTTGTCACTCATTTACACCAATGAGAAATTAAAGCCAAGAATCCATACTTATAGACTACGTAAGTGCTATTTCTCAATTGTATTTGAGAATTTTTCTATAAAATATGTTTGTCACTCATTTAGACCAACTGGAAATTAAAGCCAAGGGTCCATACTTATAGACTACGTAAATCCTATTTCTCAATTGTATTTGAGAATTTTTCTATAAAATTTGTTTGTCACTCATTTACACCAATGAGAAATTAAAGCCAAGAATCCATACTTATTGACTACGTAAGTCCGATTTCTCAATTGTATTTGAGAATTTTTCTATAAAATTTGTTTGTCACTCATTTACACCAATGAGAAATTAAAGCCAAGAATCCATACTTATTGACTACGTAAGTCCGATTTCTCAATTGTATTTGAGAATTTTTCTATAAAATTTGTTTGTCACTCATTTACACCAATGAGAAATTAAAGCCAAGAATCCATACTTATAGACTACGTAAGTGCTATTTTTCAATTGTATTTGAGAATTTTTCTATAAAATTTGTTTGTCACTCATTTACACCAATGAGAAATTAAAGCCAAGAATCCATACTTATAGACTACGTAAGTCCGATTTTTCAATTGTATTTGAGAATTTTTCTATAAAATTTGTTTGTCACTCATTTACACCAATGAGAAATTAAAGCCAAGAATCCATACTTATAGACTACGTAAGTCCGATTTTTCAATTGTATTTGAGAATTTTTCTATAAAATATGTTTGTCAGTCATTTGGAGCAATGAGAAATTAAAGCCAAGGGTCCATACTTATAGACTACGTAAGTCCTATTTCTCAATTGTATTTGAGAATTTTTCTAAAAAATTTGTTTGTCACTCATTTGGTTCAATTGGAAATTAAAGCGAAGGGTCCATATTTATAGACTACGTAAGTCCTATTTCTCAATTGTATTTGAGAATTTTTCTATAAAATTTGTTTCTCACTCATTTGGACCAATGGAAAATTAAAGACAAGAATCCATACGTATAAACTACGTAATTAAAGGCAAGGGTCCATACTTAAAGACTACGTAAGTCCTATTTCTCAATTGTATTTGAGAATTTTTCTATAAAATTTGTTTGTCACTCATTTACACCAATGAGATATTAAAGCCAAGAATCCATACTTATTGACTACGTAAGTCCGATTTCTCAATTGTATTTGAGAATTTTTCTATAAAATTTGTTTGTCACTCATTTGGACCAATGGAAAATTAAAGACAAGAATCCATACGTATAAACTACGTAATTAAAGCCAAGAATCCATACTTATTGACTACGTAAGTCCGATTTTTCAATTGTATTTGAGAATTTTTCTATAAAATTTGTTTGTCACTCATTTACACCAATGAGAAATTAAAGCCAAGAATCCATACTTATTGACTACGTAAGTCCCATTTCTCAATTGTATTTGAGAATTTTTCTATAAAATTTGTTTGTCACTCATTCACACCAATGAGAAATTAAAGCCAAGAATCCATACTTATTGACTACGTAAGTCCTATTTCTCAATTGTATATGAGAATATTTCTATAAAATATGTTTGTCACTCATTTACACCAATGAGAAATTAAAGCCAAGAATCCATACTTATTGACTACGTAAGTCCCATTTCTCAATTGTATTTGAGAATTTTTCTATAAAATATGTTTGTCACTCATTTACACCAATGAGAAATTAAAGCCAAGAATCCATACTTATAGACTACGTAAGTCCTATTTCTCAATTGTATTTGAGAATTTTTCTATAAAATATGTTTGTCACTCATTTACACCAATGAGAAATTAAAGCCAAGAATCCATACTTATTGACTACGTAAGTCCTATTTCTCAATTGTATTTGAGAATTTTTCTATAAAATTTGTTTGTCACTCATTTACACCAATGAGAAATTAAAGCCAAGAATCCATACTTATTGACTACGTAAGTCCGATTTCTCAATTGTATTTGAGAATTTTTCTATAAAATATATTTGTCACTCATTTACACCAATGAGAAATTAAAGCCAAGAATCCATACTTATTGACTACGTAAGTCCCATTTCTCAATTGTATTTGAGAATTTTTCTATAAAATATGTTTGTCACTCATTTACACCAATGAGAAATTAAAGCCAAGAATCCATACTTATTGACTACGTAAGTCCTATTTCTCAATTGTATTTGAGAATTTTTCTATAAAATTTGTTTGTCACTCATTTACACCAATGAGAAATTAAAGCCAAGAATCCATACTTATTGACTACGTAAGTCCGATTTCTCAATTGTATTTGAGAATTTTTCTATAAAATATGTTTGTCACTCATTTACACCAATGAGAAATTAAAGCCAAGAATCCATACTTATTGACTACGTAAGTCCTATTTCTCAATTGTATTTGAGAATTTTTCTATAAAACTTGTTTGTCACTCATTTACACCAATGAGAAATTAAAGCCAAGAATCCATACTTATTGACTACGTAAGTTCCATTTCTCAATTGTATTTGAAAATTTTTCTATAAAATTTGTTTGTCACTCATTTACACCAATGAGAAATTAAAGCCAAGAATCCATACTTATTGACTACGTAAGTCCTATTTCTCAATTGTATTTGAGAATTTTTCTATAAAATTTGTTTGTCACTCATTTACACCAATGAGAAATTAAAGCCAAGAATCCATACTTATTGACTACGTAAGTCCAATTTCTCAATTGTATTTGAGAATTTTTCTATAAAATTTGTTTGTCACTCATTTACACCAATGAGAAATTAAAGCCATGGGTCCATACTTATTGACTACGTAAGTCCGATTTTTCAATTGTATTTGAGAATTTTTCTATAAAATATGTTTGTCACTCATTTACACCAATGAGAAATTAAAGCCAAGAATCCATACTTATTGACTACGTAAGTCCCATTTCTCAATTGTATTTGAGAATTTTTCTATAAAATTTGTTTGTCACTCATTTACACCAATGAGAAATTAAAGCCATGGGTCCATACTTATTGACTACGTAAGTCCTATTTCTCAATTGTATTTGAGAATTTTTCTATAAAATTTGTTTGTCACTCATTTACACCAATGAGAAATTAAAGCCATGGGTCCATACTTATAGACTACGTAAGTCCGATTTTTCAATTGTATTTGAGAATTTTTCTATAAAATATGTTTGTCACTCATTTACACCAATGAGAAATTAAAGCCAAGAATCCATACTTATTGACTACGTAAGTCCCATTTCTCAATTGTATTTGAGAATTTTTCTATAAAATTTGTTTGTCACTCATTTACACCAATGAGAAATTAAAGCCATGGGTCCATACTTATTGACTACGTAAGTCCTATTTCTCAATTGTATTTGAGAATTTTTCTATAAAATTTGTTTGTCACTCATTTACACCAATGGGAAATTAAAGCCATGGGTCCATACTTATTGACTACGTAAGTCCTATTTCTCAATTGTATTTGAGAATTTTTCTATAAAATTTGTTTGTCACTCATTTACACCAATGAGAAATTAAAGCCATGGGTCCATACTTATAGACTACGTAAGTCCGATTTTTCAATTGTATTTGAGAATTTTTCTATAAAATATGTTTGTCACTCATTTACACCAATGAGAAATTAAAGCCAAGAATCCATACTTATTGACTACGTAAGTCCGATTTCTCAATTGTATTTGAGAATTTTTCTATAAAATTTGTTTGTCACTCATTTACACCAATGAGAAATTAAAGTAAAGAATCCATACTTATTGACTACGTAAGTCCGATTTCTCAATTGTATTTGAGAATTTTTCTATAAAATTTGTTTGTCACTCATTTACACCAATGAGAAATTAAAGCCAAGAATCCATACTTATTGACTACGTAAGTCCGATTTCTCAATTGTATTTGAGAATTTTTCTATAAAATTTGTTTGTCACTCATTTACACCAATGAGAAATTAAAGCCAAGAATCCATACTTATTGACTACGTAAGTCCTATTTCTCAATTGTATTTGAGAATTTTTCTATAAAATTTGTTTGTCACTCATTTACACCAATGGGAAATTAAAGCCATGGGTCCATACTTATTGACTACGTAAGTCCCATTTCTCAATTGTATTTGAGAATTTTTCTATAAAATATGTTTGTCACTCATTTACACCAATGAGAAATTAAAGCCAAGAATCCATACTTATTGACTACGTCAGTCCGATTTTTCAATTGTATTTGAGAATTTTTCTATAAAATATGTTTGTCACTCATTTACACCAATGAGAAATTAAAGCCAAGAATCCATACTTATTGACTACGTCAGTCCGATTTCTCAATTGTATTTGAGAATTTTTCTATAAAATTTGTTTCTCACTCATTTGGAGCAATGGGAAATTAAAGCCAAGAATCCATACTTATTGACTACGTAAGTCCTATTTCTCAATTGTATTTGAGAATTTTTCTATAAAATATGTTTGTCACTCATTTACACCAATGGGAAATTAAAGCCATGGGTCCATACTTATTGACTACGTAAGTCCTATTTCTCAATTGTATTTGAGAATTTTTCTATAAAATTTGTTTGTCACTCATTTACACCAATGAGAAATTAAAGCCAAGAATCCATACTTATTGACTACGTCAGTCCTATTTCTCAATTGTATTTGAGAATTTTTCTATAAAATTTGTTTGTCACTCATTTACACCAATGAGAAATTAAAGCCAAGAATCCATACTTATTGACTACGTAAGTCCTATTTCTCAATTGTATTTGAGAATTTTTCTATAAAATTTGTTTGTCACTCATTTACACCAATGGGAAATTAAAGCCATGGGTCCATACTTATTGACTACGTAAGTCCCATTTCTCAATTGTATTTGAGAATTTTTCTATAAAATATGTTTGTCACTCATTTACACCAATGAGAAATTAAAGCCAAGAATCCATACTTATTGACTACGTCAGTCCGATTTTTCAATTGTATTTGAGAATTTTTCTATAAAATATGTTTGTCACTCATTTACACCAATGAGAAATTAAAGCCAAGAATCCATACTTATTGACTACGTCAGTCCGATTTTTCAATTGTATTTGAGAATTTTTCTATAAAATTTGTTTGTCACTCATTTACACCAATGAGAAATTAAAGCCAAGAATCCATACTTATTGACTACGTCAGTCCGATTTCTCAATTGTATTTGAGAATTTTTCTATAAAATTTGTTTCTCACTCATTTGGAGCAATGGGAAATTAAAGCCAAGAATCCATACTTATTGACTACGTAAGTCCTATTTCTCAATTGTATTTGAGAATTTTTCTATAAAATATGTTTGTCACTCATTTACACCAATGGGAAAATAAAGCCATGGGTCCATACTTATTGACTACGTAAGTCCTATTTCTCAATTGTATTTGAGAATTTTTCTATAAAATTTGTTTGTCACTCATTTACACCAATGAGAAATTAAAGCCATGGGTCCATACTTATAGACTACGTCAGTCCGATTTTTCAATTGTATTTGAGAATTTTTCTATAAAAGTTGTTTGTCACTCATTTACACCAATGAGAAATTAAAGCCAAGAATCCATACTTATTGACTACGTCAGTCCGATTTCTCAATTGTATTTGAGAATTTTTCTATAAAATTTGTTTCTCACTCATTTGGAGCAATGGGAAATTAAAGCCAAGAATCCATACTTATTGACTACGTAAGTCCTATTTCTCAATTGTATTTGAGAATTTTTTTATAAAATATGTTTGTCACTCATTTACACCAATGGGAAATTAAAGCCATGGGTCCATACTTATTGACTACGTAAGTCCTATTTCTCAATTGTATTTGAGAATTTTTCTATAAAATTTGTTTCTCACTCATTTGGAGCAATGGGAAATTCAAGCCAAGAATCCATACTTATTGACTACGTAAGTCCTATTTCTCAATTGTGTTTGAGAATTTTTCTATAAAATATGTTTGTCACTCATTTACACCAATGGGAAATTAAAGCCATGGGTCCATACTTATTGACTACGTAAGTCCTATTTCTCAATTGTATTTGAGAATTTTTCTATAAAATTTGTTTGTCACTCATTTACACCAATGAGAAATTAAAGCCAAGAATCCATACTTATTGACTACGTCAGTCCGATTTCTCAATTGTATTTGAGAATTTTTCTATAAAATTTGTTTCTCACTCATTTGGAGCAATGGGAAATTAAAGCCAAGAATCCATACTTATTGACTACGTAAGTCCTATTTCTCAATTGTATTTGAGAATTTTTCTATAAAATATGTTTGTCACTCATTTACACCAATGGGAAATTAAAGCCATGGGTCCATACTTATTGACTACGTAAGTCCTATTTCTCAATTGTATTTGAGAATTTTTCTATAAAATTTGTTTGTCACTCATTTACACCAATGAGAAATTAAAGCCAAGAATCCATACTTATTGACTACGTAAGTCCTATTTCTCAATTGTATTTGAGAATTTTTCTATAAAATATGTTTGTCACTCATTTACACCAATGGGAAAATAAAGCCATGGGTCCATACTTATTGACTACGTAAGTCCTATTTCTCAATTATATTTGAGAATTTTTCTATAAAATTTGTTTGTCACTCATTTACACCAATGAGAAATTAAAGCCATGGGTCCATACTTATAGACTACGTAAGTCCGATTTTTCACTTGTATTTGAGAATTTTTCTATAAAATTTGTTTGTCACTCATTTGGAGCAATGAGAAATTAAAGCCATGGGTCCATACTTATAGACTACGTAAGTCCGATTTCTCAATTGTATTTGAGAATTTTTCTATAAAATTTGTTTCTCACTCATTTGGAGCAATGGGAAATTAAAGCCAAGAATCCATACTTATGACTACGTAAGTCCTATTTCTCAATTGTATTTGAGAATTTTTCTATAAAATATGTTTGTCACTCATTTACACCAATGGGAAATTAAAGCCATGGGTCCATACTTATTGACTACGTAAGTCCTATTTCTCAATTGTATTTGAGAATTTTTCTATAAAATTTGTTTGTCACTCATTTACACCAATGGGAAATTAAAGCCATGGGTCCATACTTATTGACTACGTCAGTCCCATTTCTCAATTGTATTTGAGAATTTTTCTATAAAATTTGTTTGTCACTCATTTACACCAATGGGAAATTAAAGCCAAGAATCCATACTTATTGACTACGTAAGTCCTATTTCTCAATTGTATTTGAGAATTTTTCTATAAAATTTGTTTGTCACTCATTTACACCAATGAGAAATTAAAGCCAAGAATCCATACTTATTGACTACGTCAGTCCCATTTCTCAATTGTATTTGAGAATTTTTCTATAAAATTTGTTTCTCACTCATTTGGAGCAATGGGAAATTAAAGCCAAGAATCCATACTTATTGACTACGTAAGTCCTATTTCTCAATTGTATTTGAGAATTTTTCTATAAAATATGTTTGTCACTCATTTACACCAATGGGAAATTAAAGCCATGGGTCCATACTTATTGACTACGTAAGTCCTATTTCTCAATTGTATTTGAGAATTTTTCTATAAAATATGTTTGTCACTCATTTACACCAATGAGAAATTAAAGCCAAGAATCCATACTTATTGACTACGTCAGTCCCATTTCTCAATTGTATTTGAGAATTTTTCTATAAAATTTGTTTGTCACTCATTTACACCAATGGGAAATTAAAGCCAAGAATCCATACTTATTGACTACGTAAGTCCTATTTCTCAATTGTATTTGAGAATTTTTCTATAAAATATGTTTGTCACTCATTTACACCAATGAGAAATTAAAGCCAAGAATCCATACTTATTGACTACGTCAGTCCCATTTCTCAATTGTATTTGAGAATTTTTCTATAAAATTTGTTTGTCACTCATTTACACCAATGAGAAATTAAAGCCAAGAATCCATACTTATTGACTACGTCAGTCCGATTTCTCAATTGTATTTGAGAATTTTTCTATAAAATTTGTTTGTCACTCATTTACACCAATGAGAAATTAAAGCCAAGAATCCATACTTATTGACTACGTCAGTCCGATTTCTCAATTGTATTTGAGAATTTTTCTATAAAATTTGTTTGTCACTCATTTACGCCAATGAGAAATTAAAGCCAAGAATCCATACTTATTGACTACGTAAGTCCAATTTCTCAATTGTATTTGAGAAATTTTCTATAAAATATGTTTGTCACTCATTTACACCAATGAGAAATTAAAGCCAAGAATCCATACTTATTGACTACGTCAGTCCGATTTCTCAATTGTATTTGAGAATTTTTCTATAAAATTTGTTTGTCACTCATTTACACCAATGATAAATTAAAGCCAAGAATCCATACTTATTGACTACGTAAGTCCTATTTCTCAATTGTATTTGAGAATTTTTCTATAAAATTTGTTTGTCACTCATTTACACCAATGGGAAATTAAAGCCATGGGTCCATACTTATTGACTACGTAAGTCCCATTTCTCAATTGTATTTGAGAATTTTTCTATAAAATATGTTTGTCACTCATTTACACCAATGAGAAATTAAAGCCAAGAATCCATACTTATTGACTACGTCAGTCCGATTTCTCAATTGTATTTGAGAATTTTTCTATAAAATTTGTTTGTCACTCATTTACACCAATGAGAAATTAAAGCCAAGAATCCATACTTATTGACTACGTCAGTCCGATTTCTCAATTGTATTTGAGAATTTTTCTATAAAATTTGTTTGTCACTCATTTACGCCAATGAGAAATTAAAGCCAAGAATCCATACTTATTGACTACGTAAGTCCAATTTCTCAATTGTATTTGAGAAATTTTCTATAAAATATGTTTGTCACTCATTTACACCAATGAGAAATTAAAGCCAAGAATCCATACTTATTGACTACGTAAGTCTTATTTCTCAATTGTATTTGAGAATTTTTCTATAAAATTTGTTTGTCACTCATTTACACCAATGGGAAATTAAAGCCATGGGTCCATACTTATTGACTACGTAAGTCCTATTTATCAATTGTATTTGAGAATTTTTCTATAAAATTTGTTTGTCACTCATTTACACCAATGGGAAATTAAAGCCGTGGGTCCATACTTATTGACTACGTAAGTCCGATTTTTCAATTGTATTTGAGAATTTTTCTATAAAATTTGTTTGTCACTCATTTACACCAATGGGAAATTAAAGCCATGGGTCCATACTTATAGACTACGTAAGTCCGATTTTTCAATTGTATTTGAGAATTTTTCTATAAAATATGTTTGTCACTCATTTACACCAATGAGAAATTAAAGCCAAGAATCCATACTTATTGACTACGTAAGTCCTATTTCTCAATTGTATTTGAGAATTTTTCTATAAAATTTGTTTGTCACTCATTTACACCAATGGGAAATTAAAGCCATGGGTCCATACTTATTGACTACGTAAGTCCCATTTCTCAATTGTATTTGAGAATTTTTCTATAAAATTTGTTTGTCACTCATTTACACCAATGAGAAATTAAAGCCAAGAATCCATACTTATTGACTACGTAAGTCCGATTATTCAATTGTATTTGAGAATTTTTCTATAAAATATGTTTGTCACTCATTTACACCAATGGGAAATTAAAGCCATGGGTCCATACTTATAGACTACGTAAGTCCTATTTCTCAATTGTATTTGAGAATTTTTCTATAAACTTTGTTTGTCACTCATTTACACCAATGGGAAATTAAAGCCATGGGTCCATACTTATTGACTACGTAAGTCCTATTTCTCAATTGTATTTGAGAATTTTGCTATAAAATTTGTTTGTCACTCATTTACACCAATGGGAAATTAAAGCCATGGGTCCATACTTATTGACTACGTAAGTCCCATTTCTCAATTGTATTTGAGAATTTTTCTATAAAATATGTTTGTCACTCATTTACACCAATGAGAAATTAAAGCCAAGAATCCATACTTATTGACTACGTAAGTCCCATTTCTCAATTGTATTTGAGAATTTTTCTATAAAATTTGTTTGTCACTCATTTACACCAATGAGAAATTAAAGCCAAGAATCCATACTTATTGACTACGTAAGTCCGATTTTTCAATTGTATTTGAGAATTTTTCTATAAAATATGTTTGTCACTCATTTACACCAATGAGAAATTAAAGCCAAGAATCCATACTTATTGACTACGTAAGTCCTATTTCTCAATTGTATTTGAGAATTTTTCTATAAAATTTGTTTGTCACTCATTTACACCAATGGGAAATTAAAGCCATGGGTCCATACTTATTGACTACGTAAGTCCGATTTTTCAATTGTATTTGAGAAATTTTCTATAACATATGTTTGTCACTCATTTACACCAATGAGAAATTAAAGCCAAGAATCCATACTTATTGACTACGTAAGTCCTATTTCTCAATTGTATTTGAGAATTTTTCTATAAAATTTGTTTGTCACTTATTTACACCAATGAGAAATTAAAGCCATGGGTCCATACTTATTGACTACGTAAGTCCGATTTTTCAATTGTATTTGAGAAATTTTCTATAACATATGTTTGTCACTCATTTACACCAATGAGAAATTAAAGCCAAGAATCCATACTTATTGACTACGTAAGTCCTATTTCTCAATTGTATTTGAGAATTTTTCTATAAAATTTGTTTGTCACTCATTTACACCAATGGGAAATTAAAGCCATGGGTCCATACTTATTGACTACGTAAGTCCGATTTTTCAATTGTATTTGAGAAATTTTCTATAACATATGTTTGTCACTCATTTACACCAATGAGAAATTAAAGCCAAGAATCCATACTTATTGACTACGTAAGTCCCATTTCTCAATTGTATTTGAGAATTTTTCTATAAAATTTGTTTGTCACTCATTTACACCAATGGGAAATTAAAGCCATGGGTCCATACTTATTGACTACGTAAGTCCGATTTTTCAATTGTATTTGAGAAATTTTCTATAACATATGTTTGTCACTCATTTACACCAATGAGAAATTAAAGCCAAGAATCCATACTTATTGACTACGTAAGTCCTATTTTTCAATTGTATTTGAGAATTTTTCTATAAAATTTGTTTGTCACTCATTTACACTAATGAGAAATTAAAGCCAAGAATCCATACTTATTGACTACGTAAGTCCGATTTCTCAATTGTATTTGAGAATTTTTCTATAAAATTTGTTTGTCACTCATTTACACCAACGAGAAATTAAAGCCAAGAATCCATACTTATTGACTACGTAAGTCCGATTTTTCAATTGTATTTGAGAATTTTTCTATAAAATATGTTTGTCACTCATTTACACCAATGAGAAATTAAAGCCAAGAATCCATACTTATTGACTACGTAAGTCCTATTTTTCAATTGTATTTGAGAATTTTTCTATAAAATTTGTTTGTCACTCATTTACACCAATGAGAAATTAAAGCCAAGAATCCATACTTATTGACTACGTAAGTCCAATTTCTCAATTGTATTTGAGAATTTTTCTATAAAATTTGTTTGTCACTCATTTACACCAATGAGAAATTAAAGCCAAGAATCCATACTTATTGACTACGTAAGTCCCATTTCTCAATTGTATTTGAGAATTTTTCTATAAAATATGTTTGTTACTCATTTACACCAATGAGAAATTAAAGCCAAGAATCCATACTTATTGACTACGTAAGTCCTATTTCTCAATTGTATTTGAGAATTTTTCTATAAAATTTGTTTGTCACTCATTTACACCAATGGGAAATTAAAGCCATGGGTCCATACTTATTGACTACGTAAGTCCCATTTCTCAATTGTATTTGAGAATTTTTCTATAAAATATGTTTGTCACTCATTTACACCAATGAGAAATTAAAGCCAAGAATCCATACTTATTGACTACGTAAGTCCTATTAAAGCCAAGAATCCATACTTATTGACTACGTAAGTCCTAATTCTCAATTGTATTAGAGAATTTTTCTATAAAATTTGTTTGTCACTCATTTACACCAATGAGAAATTAAAGCCAAGAATCCATACTTATTGACTACGTAAGTCCTATTTCTCAATTGTATTTGAGAATTTTTCTATAAAATATGTTTGTCACTCATTTACACCAATGAGAAATTAAAGCCAAGAATCCATACTTATTGACTACGTAAGTCCCATTTCTCAATTGTATTTGAGAATTTTTCTATAAAATATGTTTGTCACTCATTTACACCAATGAGAAATTAAAGCCAAGAATCCATACTTATTGACTACGTAAGTCCTATTTCTCAATTGTATTTGAGAATTTTTCTATAAAATATGTTTGTCACTCATTTATACCAATGAGAAATTAAAGCCATGGGTCCATACTTATTGACTACGTAAGTCCCATTTCTCAATTGTATTTGAGAATTTTTCTATAAAATATGTTTGTCACTCATTTACACCAATGAGAAATTAAAGCCAAGAATCCATACTTATTGACTACGTAAGTCCGATTTTTCAATTGTATTTGAGAAATTTTCTATAACATATGTTTGTCACTCATTTACACCAATGAGAAATTAAAGCCAAGAATCCATACTTATTGACTACGTAAGTCCCATTTCTCAATTGTATTTGAGAATTTTTCTATAAAATTTGTTTGTCACTCATTTACACCAATGGGAAATTAAAGCCATGGGTCCATACTTATTGACTACGTAAGTCCGATTTTTCAATTGTATTTGAGAAATTTTCTATAACATATGTTTGTCACTCATTTACACCAATGAGAAATTAAAGCCAAGAATCCATACTTATTGACTACGTAAGTCCTATTTTTCAATTGTATTTGAGAATTTTTTTATAAAATTTGTTTGTCACTCAGTTACACTAATGAGAAATTAAAGCCAAGAATCCATACTTATTGACTACGTAAGTCCGATTTCTCAATTGTATTTGAGAATTTTTCTATAAAATTTGTTTGTCACTCATTTACACCAACGAGAAATTAAAGCCAAGAATCCATACTTATTGACTACGTAAGTCCGATTTTTCAATTGTATTTGAGAATTTTTCTATAAAATATGTTTGTCACTCATTTACACCAATGAGAAATTAAAGCCAAGAATCCATACTTATTGACTACGTAAGTCCTATTTTTCAATTGTATTTGAGAATTTTTCTATAAAATTTGTTTGTCACTCATTTACACCAATGAGAAATGAAAGCCAAGAATCCATACTTATTGACTACGTAATTCCAATTTCTCAATTGTATTTGAGAATTTTTCTATAAAATTTGTTTGTCACTCATTTACACCAATGAGAAATTAAAGCCAAGAATCCATACTTATTGACTACGTAAGTCCGATTTCTCAATTGTATTTGAGAATTTTTCTATAAAATTTGTTTGTCACTCATTTACACCAATGATAAATTAAAGCCAAGAATCCATACTTATTGACTACGTAAGTCCCATTTCTCAATTGTGTTTGAGAATTTTTCTATAAAATATGTTTGTTACTCATTTACACCAATGGGAAATTAAAGCCATGGGTCCATACTTATTGACTACGTAAGTCCCATTTCTCAATTGTATTTGAGAATTTTTCTATAAAATATGTTTGTCACTCATTTACACCAATGAGAAATTAAAGCCATGGGTCCATACTTATTGACTACGTAAGTCCCATTTCTCAATTGTATTTGAGAATTTTTCTATAAAATTTGTTTGTCACTCATTTACACCAATGAGAAATTAAAGCCAAGAATCCATACTTATTGACTACGTAAGTCTGATTTCTCAATTGTATTTGAGAATTTTTCTATAAAATTTGTTTGTCACTCATTTACACCAACGAGAAATTAAAGCCAAGAATCCATACTTATTGACTACGTAAGTCCTATTTCTCAATTGTGTTTGAGAATTTTTCTATAAAATATGTTTGTTACTCATTTACACCAATGAGAAATTAAAGCCAAGAATCCATACTTATTGACTACGTAAGTCCTATTTCTCAATTGTATTTGAGAATATTTCTATAAAATTTGTTTGTCACTCATTTACACCAATGGGAAATTAAAGCCATGGGTCCATACTTATTGACTACGTAAGTCCCATTTCTCAATTGTATTTGAGAATTTTTCTATAAAATATGTTTGTTACTCATTTACACCAATGAGAAATTAAAGCCAAGAATCCATACTTATTGACTACGTAAGTCCCATTTCTCAATTGTATTTGAGAATTTTTCTATAAAATTTGTTTGTCACTCATTTACACCAATGGGAAATTAAAGCCATGGGTCCATACTTATTGACTACGTAAGTCCTATTTCTCAATTGTATTTGAGAATTTTTCTATAAAATTTGTTTGTCACTCATTTACACCAATGGGAAATTAAAGCCATGGGTCCATACTTATTGACTACGTAAGTCCCATTTCTCAATTGTATTTGAGAATTTTTCTATAAAATTTGTTTGTCACTCATTTACACCAATGAGAAATTAAAGCCAAGAATCCATACTTATTGACTACGTAAGTCCCATTTCTCAATTGTATTTGAGAATTTTTCTATAAAATATGTTTGTCACTCATTTACACCAATGAGAAATTAAAGCCAAGAATCCATACTTATTGACTACGTAAGTCCTATTTCTCAATTGTATTTGAGAATTTTTCTATAAAATTTGTTTGTCACTCATTTACACCAATGAGAAATTAAAGCCAAGAATCCATACTTATTGACTACGTAAGTCCCATTTCTCAATTGTATTTGAGAATTTTTCTATAAAATATGTTTGTCACTCATTTACACCAATGAGAAATTAAAGCCAAGAATCCATACTTATTGACTACGTAAGTCCTATTTCTCAATTGTATTTGAGAATTTTTCTATAAAATTTGTTTGTCACTCATTTACACCAATGAGAAATTAAAGCCAAGAATCCATACTTATTGACTACGTAAGTCCCATTTCTCAATTGTATTTGAGAATTTTTCTATAAAATATGTTTGTCACTCATTTACACCAATGAGAAATTAAAGCCAAGAATCCATACTTATTGACTACGTAAGTCCTATTTCTCAATTGTATTTGAGAATTTTTCTATAAAATTTGTTTGTCACTCATTTACACCAATGAGAAATTAAAGCCAAGAATCCATACTTATTGACTACGTAAGTCCCATTTCTCAATTGTATTTGAGAATTTTTCTATAAAATATGTTTGTTACTCATTTACACCAATGAGAAATTAAAGCCAAGAATCCATACTTATTGACTACGTAAGTCCTATTTCTCAATTGTATTTGAGAATTTTTCTATAAAATTTGTTTGTCACTCATTTACACCAACGAGAAATTAAAGCCAAGAATCCATACTTATTGACTACGTAAGTCCTATTTCTCAATTGTGTTTGAGAATTTTTCTATAAAATATGTTTGTTACTCATTTACACCAATGAGAAATTAAAGCCAAGAATCCATACTTATTGACTACGTAAGTCCTATTTCTCAATTGTATTTGAGAATTTTTCTATAAAATTTGTTTGTCACTCATTTACACCAATGGGAAATTAAAGCCATGGGTCCATACTTATTGACTACGTAAGTCCCATTTCTCAATTGTATTTGAGAATTTTTCTATAAAATATGTTTGTCACTCATTTACACCAATGAGAAATTAAAGCCAAGAATCCATACTTATTGACTACGTAAGTCCTATTTCTCAATTGTATTTGAGAATTTTTCTATAAAATTTGTTTGTCACTCATTTACACCAATGAGAAATTAAAGCCAAGAATCCATACTTATTGACTACGTAAGTCCCATTTCTCAATTGTATTTGAGAATTTTTCTATAAAATATGTTTGTCACTCATTTACACCAATGAGAAATTAAAGCCAAGAATCCATACTTATTGACTACGTAAGTCCTATTTCTCAATTGTATTTGAGAAATTTTCTATAAAATATGTTTGTCACTCATTTATACCAATGAGAAATTAAAGCCAAGAATCCATACTTGTTGACTACGTAAGTCCTATTTCTCAATTGTATTTGAGAATTTTTCTATAAAATTTGTTTGTCACTCATTTACACCAATGGGAAATTAAAGCCATGGGTCCATAATTATAGACTACATAAGTCCGATTTTTCAATTGTATTTGAGAATTTTTCTATAAAATATGTTTGTCACTCATTTACACCAATGAGAAATTAAAGCCAAGAATCCATACTTATTGACTACGTAAGTCCTATTTCTCAATTGTATTTGAGAATTTTTCTATAAAATTTGTTTGTCACTCATTTACACCAATGAGAAATTAAAGCCAAGAATCCATACTTATTGACTACGTAAGTCCCATTTCTCAATTGTATTTGAGAATTTTTCTATAAAATATGTTTGTCACTCATTTACACCAATGAGAAATTAAAGCCAAGAATCCATACTTATTGACTACGTAAGTCCTATTTCTCAATTGTATTTGAGAAATTTTCTATAAAATATGTTTGTCACTCATTTATACCAATGAGAAATTAAAGCCAAGAATCCATACTTGTTGACTACGTAAGTCCTATTTCTCAATTGTATTTGAGAATTTTTCTATAAAATTTGTTTGTCACTCATTTACACCAATGGGAAATTAAAGCCATGGGTCCATACTTATAGACTACGTAAGTCCGATTTTTCAATTGTATTTGAGAATTTTTCTATAAAATATGTTTGTCACTCATTTACACCAATGGGAAATTAAAGCCATGGGTCCATAATTATAGACTACATAAGTCCGATTTTTCAATTGTATTTGAGAAATTTTCTATAAAATATGTTTGTCACTCATTTATACCAATGAGAAATTAAAGCCAAGAATCCATACTTATTGACTACGTAAGTCCGATTTCTCAATTGTATTTGAGAATTTTTCTATAAAATTTGTTTGTCACTCATTTACACCAATGGGAAATTAAAGCCATGGGTCCATAATTATAGACTACATAAGTCCGATTTTTCAATTGTATTTGAGAATTTTTCTATAAAATTTGTTTGTCACTCATTTACACCAATGAGAAATTAAAGCCAAGAATCCATACTTATTGACTACGTAAGTCCGATTTTTCAATTGTATTTGAGAATTTTTCTATAAAATTTGTTTGTCACTCATTTACACCAATGGGAAATTAAAGCCATGGGTCCATACTTATAGACTACGTAAGTCCGATTTTTCAATTGTATTTGAGAATTTTTCTATAAAATATGTTTGTCACTCATTTACACCAATGGGAAATTAAAGCCATGGGTCCATAATTATAGACTACATAAGTCCGATTTTTCAATTGTATTTGAGAATTTTTCTATAAAATTTGTTTGTCACTCATTTACACCAATGAGAAATTAAAGCCAAGAATCCATACTTGTTGACTACGTAAGTCCTATTTCTCAATTGTATTTGAGAATTTTTCTATAAAATTTGTTTGTCACTCATTTACACCAATGGGAAATTAAAGCCATGGGTCCATAATTATAGACTACATAAGTCCGATTTTTCAATTGTATTTGAGAATTTTTCTATAAAATTTGTTTGTCACTCATTTACACCAATGAGAAATTAAAGCCAAGAATCCATACTTATTGACTACGTAAGTCCGATTTTTCAATTGTATTTGAGAATTTTTCTATAAAATTTGTTTGTCACTCATTTACACCAATGGGAAATTAAAGCCATGGGTCCATACTTATAGACTACGTAAGTCCGATTTTTCAATTGTATTTGAGAATTTTTCTATAAAATATGTTTGTCACTCATTTACACCAATGAGAAATTAAAGCCAAGAATCCATACTTATTGACTACGTAAGTCCGATTTTTCAATTGTATTTGAGAATTTTTCTATAAAATTTGTTTGTCACTCATTTACACCAATGGGAAATTAAAGCCATGGGTCCATACTTATTGACTACGTAAGTCCTATTTCTCAATTGTATTTGAGAATTTTTCTATAAAATTTGTTTGTCACTCATTTACACCAATGGGAAATTAAAGCCATGGGTCCATACTTATAGACTACGTAAGTCCGATTTTTTAATTGTATTTGAGAATTTTTCTATAAAATATGTTTGTCACTCATTTACACCAATGAGAAATTAAAGCCAAGAATCCATACTTATTGACTACGTAAGTCCTATTTCTCAATTGTATTTGAGAATTTTTCTATAAGATTTGTTTGTCACTCATTTACACCAATGGGAAATTAAAGCCATGGGTCCATACTTATTGACTACGTAAGTCCCATTTCTCAATTGTATTTGAGAATTTTTCTATAAAATATGTTTGTCACTCATTTACACCAATGAGAAATTAAAGCCAAGAATCCATACTTATTGACTACGTAAGTCCGATTTTTCAATTGTATATGAGAATTTTTCTATAAAATATGTTTGTCACTCATTTACACCAATGAGAAATTAAAGCCAAGAATCCATACTTATTGACTACGTAAGTCCGATTTTTCAATTGTATTTGAGAATTTTTCTATAAAATTTGTTTGTCACTCATTTACACCAATGGGAAATTAAAGCCATGGGTCCATACTTATTGACTACGTAAGTCCTATTTCTCAATTGTATTTGAGAATTTTTCTATAAAATTTGTTTGTCACTCATTTACACCAATGGGAAATTAAAGCCATGGGTCCATACTTATAGACTACGTAAGTCCGATTTTTCAATTGTATTTGAGAATTTTTCTATAAAATATGTTTGTCACTCATTTACACCAATGAGAAATTAAAGCCAAGAATCCATACTTATTGACTACGTAAGTCCGATTTTTCAATTGTATTTGAGAATTTTTCTATAAAATATGTTTGTCACTCATTTACACCAATGAGAAATTAAAGCCAAGAATCCATACTTATTGACTACGTAAGTCCGATTTTTCAATTGTATTTGAGAATTTTTCTATAAAATTTGTTTGTCACTCATTTACACCAATGGGAAATTAAAGCCATGGGTCCATACTTATTGACTACGTAAGTCCTATTTCTCAATTGTATTTGAGAATTTTTCTATAAAATTTGTTTGTCACTCATTTACACCAATGGGAAATTAAAGCCATGGGTCCATACTTATAGACTACGTAAGTCCGATTTTTCAATTGTATTTGAGAATTTTTCTATAAAATATGTTTGTCACTCATTTACACCAATGAGAAATTAAAGCCAAGAATCCATACTTATTGACTACGTAAGTCCGATTTTTCAATTGTATTTGAGAATTTTTCTATAAAATTTGTTTGTCACTCATTTACACCAATAGGAAATTAAAGCCATGGGTCCATACTTATTGACTACGTAAGTCCTATTTCTCAATTGTATTTGAGAATTTTTCTATAAAATTTGTTTGTCACTCATTTACACCAATGGGAAATTAAAGCCATGGGTCCATACTTATAGACTACGTAAGTCCGATTTTTCAATTGTATTTGAGAATTTTTCTATAAAATATGTTTGTCACTCATTTACACCAATGAGAAATTAAAGCCAAGAATCCATACTTATTGACTACGTAAGTCCGATTTTTCAATTGTATTTGAGAATTTTTCTATAAAATTTGTTTGTCACTCATTTACACCAATGGGAAATTAAAGCCATGGGTCCATACTTATTGACTACGTAAGTCCTATTTCTCAATTGTATTTGAGAATTTTTCTATAAAATTTGTTTGTCACTCATTTACACCAATGGGAAATTAAAGCCATGGGTCCATACTTATAGACTACGTAAGTCCGATTTTTCAATTGTATTTGAGAATTTTTCTATAAAATATGTTTGTCACTCATTTACACCAATGAGAAATTAAAGCCAAGAATCCATACTTATTGACTACGTAAGTCCTATTTCTCAATTGTATTTGAGAATTTTTCTATAAGATTTGTTTGTCACTCATTTACACCAATGGGAAATTAAAGCCATGGGTCCATACTTATTGACTACGTAAGTCCCATTTCTCAATTGTATTTGAGAATTTTTCTATAAAATATGTTTGTCACTCATTTACACCAATGAGAAATTAAAGCCAAGAATCCATACTTATTGACTTCGTAAGTCCGATTTTTCAATTGTATTTGAGAATTTTTCTATAAAATATGTTTGTCACTCATTTACACCAATGAGAAATTAAAGCTAAGAATCCATACTTATTGACTACGTAAGTCCTATTTCTCAATTGTATTTGAGAATTTTTCTATAAAATTTGTTTGTCACTCATTTACACCAATGGGAAATTAAAGCCAAGAATCCATACTTATTGACTACGTAAGTCCGATTTCTCAATTGTATTTGAGAATTTTTCTATAAAATATGTTTGTCACTCATTTACACCAATGAGAAATTAAAGCCAAGAATCCATACTTATTGACTACGTAAGTCCTATTTCTCAATTGTATTTGAGAATTTTTCTATAAAATTTGTTTGTCACTCATTTACACCAATGGGAAATTAAAGCCATGGGTCCATACTTATTGACTACGTTAGTCCCATTTCTCAATTGTATTTGAGAATTTTTCTATAAAATATGTTTGTCACTCATTTACACCAATGAGAAATTAAAGCCAAGAATCCATACTTATTGACTACGTAAGTCCGATTTTTCAATTGTATTTGAGAATTTTTCTATAAAATATGTTTGTCACTGATTTACACCAATGAGAAATTAAAGCCAAGAATCCGTACTTATTGACTACGTAAGTCCTATTTCTCAATTGTATTTGAGAATTTTTCTATAAAATTTGTATGTCACTCATTTACACCAATGGGAAATTAAAGCCATGGGTCCATACTTATTGACTACGTAAGTCCTATTTCTCAATTGTATTTGAGAATTTTTCTATAAAATTTGTTTGTCACTCATTTACACCAATGGGAAATTAAAGCCATGGGTCCATACTTATAGACTACGTAAGTCCGATTTTTCAATTGTATTTGAGAATTTTTCTATAAAATATGTTTGTCACTCATTTACACCAATGAGAAATTAAAGCCAAGAATCCATACTTATTGACTACGTAAGTCCGATTTTTCAATTGTATTTGAGAATTTTTCTATAAAATTTGTTTGTCACTCATTTACACCAATGGGAAATTAAAGCCATGGGTCCATACTTATTGACTACGTAAGTCCTATTTCTCAATTGTATTTTAGAATTTTTCTATAAAATTTGTTTGTCACTCATTTACACCAATGAGAAATTAAAGCCAAGAATCCATACTTATTGACTACGTAAGTCCGATTTTTCAATTGTATTTGAGAATTTTTCTATAAAATATGTTTGTCACTCATTTACACCAATGAGAAATTAAAGCCAAGAATCCATACTTATTGACTACGTAAGTCCTATTTCTCAATTGTATTTGAGAATTTTTCTATAAGATTTGTTTGTCACTCATTTACACCAATGGGAAATTAAAGCCATGGGTCCATACTTATTGACTACGTAAGTCCCATTTCTCAATTGTATTTGAGAATTTTTCTATAAAATATGTTTGTCACTCATTTACACCAATGAGAAATTAAAGCCATGGGTCCATACTTATTGACTACGTAAGTCCTATTTCTCAATTGTATTTGAGAATTTGTTTGTCACTCATTTACACCAATGAGAAATTAAAGCCAAGAATCCATACTTATTGACTACGTAAGTCCGATTTTTCAATTGTATTTGAGAATTTTTCTATAAAATATGTTTGTCACTCATTTACACCAATGAGAAATTAAAGCCAAGAATCCATACTTATTGACTACGTCAGTCCGATTTTTCAATTGTATTTGAGAATTTTTCTATAAAATTTGTTTGTCACTAATTTACACCAATGAGAAATTAAAGCCAAGAATCCATACTTATTGACTACGTAAGTCCTATTTCTCAATTGTATTTGAGAATTTTTCTATAAAATTTGTTTGTCACTCATTTACACCAATGAGAAATTAAAGCCAAGAATCCATACTTATTGACTACGTAAGTCCCATTTCTCAATTGTATTTGAGAATTTTTCTATAAAATTTGTTTGTCACTCATTTACACCAATGAGAAATTAAAGCCAAGAATCCATAATTATTGACTACGTAAGTCCGATTTCTCAATTGTATTTGAGAATTTTTCTATAAAATTTGTTTGTCACTCATTTACACCAATGAGAAATTAAAGCCAAGAATCCATACTTATTGACTACGTAAGTCCGATTTCTCAATTGTATTTGAGAATTTTTCTATAAAATTTGTTTGTCACTCATTTACACCAATGAGAAATTAAAGCCAAGAATCCATACTTATTGACTACGTAAGTCCCATTTCTCAATTGTATTTGAGAATTTTTCTATAAAATTTGTTTGTCACTCATTTACACCAATGAGAAATTAAAGCCAAGAATCCATACTTATTGACTACGTAAGTCCCATTTCTCAATTGTATTTGAGAATTTTTCTATAAAATTTGTTTGTCACTCATTTACACCAATGAGAAATTAAAGCCAAGAATCCATACTTATTGACTACGTAAGTCCCATTTCTCAATTGTATTTGAGAATTTTTCTATAAAATTTGTTTGTCACTCATTTACACCAATGAGAAATTAAAGCCAAGAATCCATAATTATTGACTACGTAAGTCCGATTTCTCAATTGTATTTGAGAATTTTTCTATAAAATTTGTTTGTCACTCATTTACACCAATGAGAAATTAAAGCCAAGAATCCATAATTATTGACTACGTAAGTCCGATTTCTCAATTGTATTTGAGAATTTTTCTATAAAATTTGTTTGTCACTCATTTACACCAATGAGAAATTAAAGCCAAGAATCCATAATTATTGACTACGTAAGTCCGATTTCTCAATTGTATTTGAGAATTTTTCTATAAAATTTGTTTGTCACTCATTTACACCAATGAGAAATTAAAGCCAAGAATCCATACTTATTGACTACGTAAGTCCGATTTCTCAATTGTATTTGAGAATTTTTCTATAAAATTTGTTTGTCACTCATTTACACCAATGGGAAATTAAAGCCATGGGTCCATACTTATTGACTACGTAAGTCCTATTTCTCAATTGTATTTTAGAATTTTTCTATAAAATTTGTTTGTCACTCATTTACACCAATGGGAAATTAAAGCCATGGGTCCATACTTATAGACTACGTAAGTCCGATTTTTCAATTGTATTTGAGAATTTTTCTATAAAATATGTTTGTCACTCATTTACACCAATGAGAAATTAAAGCCAAGAATCCATACTTATTGACTACGTAAGTCCTATTTCTCAATTGTATTTGAGAATTTTTCTATAAGATTTGTTTGTCACTCATTTACACCAATGGGAAATTAAAGCCATGGGTCCATACTTATTGACTACGTAAGTCCTATTTCTCAATTGTATTTGAGAATTTTTCTATAAAATTTGTTTGTCACTCATTTACACCAATGGGAAATTAAAGCCATGGGTCCATACTTATAGACTACGTAAGTCCGATTTTTAGATTGTATTTGAGAATTTTTCTATAAAATATGTTTGTCACTCATTTACACCAATGAGAAATTTAAGCCAAGAATCCATACCTGTTGACTACGTAAGTCCTATTTCTCAATTGTATTTGAGAATTTTTCTATAAAATTTGTTTGTCACTCATTTACACCAATGGGAAATTAAAGCCATGGGTCCATACTTATTGACTACGTAAGTCCTATTTCTCAATTGTATTTGAGAATTTGTTTGTCACTCATTTACACCAATGGGAAATTAAAGCCATGGGTCCATACTTATAGACTACGTAAGTCCGATTTTTCAATTGTATTTGAGAATTTTTCTATAAAATATGTTTGTCACTCATTTACACCAATGAGAAATTAAAGCCAAGAATCCATACTTATTGACTACGTAAGTCCTATTTCTCAATTGTATTTGAGAATTTTTCTATAAGATTTGTTTGTCACTCATTTACACCAATGGGAAATTAAAGCCATGGGTCCATACGTATTGACTACGTAAGTCCTATTTCTCAATTGTATTTGAGAATTTTTCTATAAAATTTGTTTGTCACTCATTTACACCAATGGGAAATTAAAGCCATGGGTCCATACTTATTGACTACGTAAGTCCTATTTCTCAATTGTATTTGAGAATTTGTTTGTCACTCATTTACACCAATGGGAAATTAAAGCCATGGGTCCATACTTATAGACTACGTAAGTCCGATTTTTCAATTGTATTTGAGAATTTTTCTATAAAATATGTTTGTCACTCATTTACACCAATGAGAAATTAAAGCCAAGAATCCATACTTATTGACTACGTAAGTCCTATTTCTCAATTGTATTTGAGAATTTTTCTATAAGATTTGTTTGTCACTCATTTACACCAATGGGAAATTAAAGCCATGGGTCCATACGTATTGACTACGTAAGTCCTATTTCTCAATTGTATTTGAGAATTTTTCTATAAAATTTGTTTGTCACTCATTTACACCAATGGGAAATTAAAGCCATGGGTCCATACTTATAGACTACGTAAGTCCGATTTTTAGATTGTATTTGAGAATTTTTCTATAAAATATGTTTGTCACTCATTTACACCAATGAGAAATTAAAGCCAAGAATCCATACTTATTGACTACGTAAGTCCTATTTCTCAATTGTATTTGAGAATTTTTCTATAAAATTTGTTTGTCACTCATTTACACCAATGGGAAATTAAAGCCATGGGTCCATACTTATTGACTACGTAAGTCCGATTACTCAATTGTATTTGAGAATTTTTCTATAAAATTTGTTTGTCACTCATTTACACCAATGGGAAATTAAAGCCATGGGTCCATACTTATAGACTACGTAAGTCCGATTTTTAGATTGTATTTGAGAATTTTTCTATAAAATATGTTTGTCACTCATTTACACCAATGAGAAATTTAAGCCAAGAATCCATACCTGTTGACTACGTAAGTCCTATTTCTCAATTGTATTTGAGAATTTTTCTATAAAATTTGTTTGTCACTCATTTACACCAATGGGAAATTAAAGCCATGGGTCCATACTTATTGACTACGTAAGTCCTATTTCTCAATTGTATTTGAGAATTTGTTTGTCACTCATTTACACCAATGGGAAATTAAAGCCATGGGTCCATACTTATAGACTACGTAAGTCCGATTTTTCAATTGTATTTGAGAATTTTTCTATAAAATATGTTTGTCACTCATTTACACCAATGAGAAATTAAAGCCAAGAATCCATACTTATTGACTACGTAAGTCCTATTTCTCAATTGTATTTGAGAATTTTTCTATAAGATTTGTTTGTCACTCATTTACACCAATGGGAAATTAAAGCCATGGGTCCATACGTATTGACTACGTAAGTCCTATTTCTCAATTGTATTTGAGAATTTTTCTATAAAATTTGTTTGTCACTCATTTACACCAATGGGAAATTAAAGCCATGGGTCCATACTTATTGACTACGTAAGTCTATTTCTCAATTGTATTTGAGAATTTTTCTATAAAATTTGTTTGTCACTCATTTACACCAATGGGAAATTAAAGCCATGGGTCCATACTTATTGACTACGTAAGTCCTATTTCTCAATTGTATTTGAGAATTTTTCTATAAAATTTGTTTGTCACTCATTTACACCAATGAAAAATTAAAGCCAAGAATCAATACTTATTGACTACGTAAGTCCGATTACTCAATTGTATTTGAGAATTTTTCTATAAAATTTGTTTGTCACTCATTTACACCAATGAGAAATTAAAGCCAAGAATCCATACTTATTGACTACGTAAGTCACATTTCTCAATTGTATTTGAGAATTTTTCTATAAAATTTGTTTGTCACTCATTTACACCAATGAGAAATTAAAGCCAAGAATCCATACTTATTGACTACGTAAGTCCCATTTCTCAATTGTATTTGAGAATTTTTCTGTAAAATTTGTTTGTCACTCATTTACACCAATGAGAAATTAAAGCCAAGAATCCATACTTATTGACTACGTAAGTCCGATTTCTCAATTGTATTTGAGAATTTTTCTATAAAATTTGTTTGTCACTCATTTACACCAATGAGAAATTAAAGCCAAGAATCCATACTTATTGACTACGTAAGTCCCATTTCTCAATTGTATTTGAGAATTTTTCTATAAAATTTGTTTGTCACTCATTTACACCAATGAGAAATTAAAGCCAAGAATCCATAATTATTGACTACGTAAGTCCGATTTCTCAATTGTATTTGAGAATTTTTCTATAAAATTTGTTTGTCACTCATTTACACCAATGAGAAATTAAAGCCAAGAATCCATACTTATTGACTACGTAAGTCCTATTTCTCAATTGTATTTGAGAATTTTTCTATAAAATTTGTTTGTCACTCATTTACACCAATGAGAAATTAAAGCCAAGAATCCATAATTATTGACTACGTAAGTCCGATTTCTCAATTGTATTTGAGAATTTTTCTATAAAATTTGTTTGTCACTCATTTACACCAATGAGAAATTAAAGCCAAGAATCCATACTTATTGACTACGTAAGTCCGATTTCTCAATTGTATTTGAGAATTTTTCTATAAAATTTGTTTGTCACTCATTTACACCAATGAGAAATTAAAGCCAAGAATCCATACTTATTTATTGACTACGTAAGTCCCATTTCTCAATTGTATTTGAAAATTTTTCTATAAAATTTGTTTGTCACTCATTTACACCAATGAGAAATTAAAGCCAAGAATCCATACTTATTGACTACGTAAGTCCGATTTCTCAATTGTATTTGAGAATTTTTCTATAAAATTTGTTTGTCACTCATTTACACCAATGAGAAATTAAAGCCAAGAATCCATAATTATTGACTACGTAAGTCCGATTTCTCAATTGTATTTGAGAATTTTTCTATAAAATTTGTTTGTCACTCATTTACACCAATGAGAAATTAAAGCCAAGAATCCATACTTATTGACTACGTAAGTCCCATTTCTCAATTGTATTTGAGAATTTTTCTATAAAATTTGTTTGTCACTCATTTACACCAATGAGAAATTAAAGCCAAGAATCCATAATTATTGACTACGTAAGTCCGATTTCTCAATTGTATTTGAGAATTTTTCTATAAAATTTGTTTGTCACTCATTTACACCAATGAGAAATTAAAGCCAAGAATCCATAATTATTGACTACGTAAGTCCGATTTCTCAATTGTATTTGAGAATTTTTCTATAAAATTTGTTTGTCACTCATTTACACCAATGGGAAATTAAAGCCATGGGTCCATACTTATTGACTACGTAAGTCCTATTTCTCAATTGTATTTGAGAATTTTTCTATAAAATATGTTTGTCACTCATTTACACCAATGGGAAATTAAAGCCATGGGTCCATACTTATTGACTACGTAAGTCCTATTTCTCAATTGTATTTGAGAATTTTTCTATAAAATATGTTTGTCACTCATTTACACCAATGAGAAATTAAAGCCAAGAATCCATACTTATTGACTACGTAAGTCCTATTTCTCAATTGTATTTGAGAATTTTTCTATAAAATATGTTTGTCACTCATTTACACCAATGAGAAATTAAAGCCAAGAATCCATACTTATTGACTACGTAAGTCCTATTTCTCAATTGTATTTGAGAATTTTTCTATAAAATATGTTTGTCACTCATTTACACCAATGAGAAATTAAAGCCAAGAATCCATACTTATTGACTACGTAAGTCCCATTTCTCAATTGTGTTTGAGAATTTTTCTATAAAATTTGTTTGTCACTCATTTACACCAATGAGAAATTAAAGCCAAGAATCCATACTTATTGACTACGTAAGTCCCATTTCTCAATTGTATTTGAGAATTTTTCTATAAAATTTGTTTGTCACTCATTTACACCAATGAGAAATTAAAGCCAAGAATCCATACTTATTGACTACGTAAGTCCCATTTCTCAATTGTATTTGAGAATTTTTCTATAAAATATGTTTGTCACTCATTTACACCAATGAGAAATTAAAGCCAAGAATCCATACTTATTGACTACGTAAGTCCCATTTCTCAATTGTATTTGAGAATTTTTCTATAAAATTTGTTTGTCACTCATTTACACCAATGAGAAATTAAAGGCAAGAATCCATACTTATTGACTACGTAAGTCCCATTTCTCAATTGTATTTGAGAATTTTTCTATAAAATTTGTTTGTCACTCATTTACACCAATGAGAAATTAAAGCCAAGAATCCATACTTATTGACTACGTAAGTCCCATTTCTCAATTGTATTTGAGAATTTTTCTATAAAATTTGTTTGTCACTCATTTACACCAATGAGAAATTAAAGCCAAGAATCAATACTTATTGACTACGTAAGTCCTATTTCTCAATTGTATTTGAGAATTTTTCTATAAAATTTGTTTGTCACTCATTTACACCAATGAGAAATTAAAGCCAAGAATCCATACTTATTGACTACGTAAGTCCCATTTCTCAATTGTATTTGAGAATTTTTCTATAAAATTTGTTTGTCAGTCATTTACACCAATGAGAAATTAAAGCCAAGAATCCATACTTATTGACTACGTAAGTCCTATTTCTCAATTGTATTTGAGAATTTTTCTATAAAATATGTTTGTCACTCATTTACACCAATGAGAAATTAAAGCCAAGAATCCATACTTATTGACTACGTAAGTCCTATTTCTCAATTGTATTTGAGAATTTTTCTATAAAATTTGTTTGTCACTCATTTACACCAATGAGAAATTAAAGCCAATAATCCATACTTATTGACTACGTAAGTCCAATTTCTCAATTGTATTTGAGAATTTTTCTATAAAATTTGTTTGTCACTCATTTACACCAATGAGAAATTAAAGCCAAGAATCCATACTTATTGACTACGTAAGTCCGATTTCTCAATTGTATTTGAGAATTTTTCTATAAAATTTGTTTGTCACTCATTTACACCAATGAGAAATTAAAGCCAAGAATCCATACTTATTGACTACGTAAGTCCCATTTCTCAATTGTATTTGAGAATTTTTCTATAAAATTTGTTTGTCACTCATTTACACCAATGAGAAATTAAAGGCAAGAATCCATACTTATTGACTACGTAAGTCCCATTTCTCAATTGTATTTGAGAATTTTTCTATAAAATTTGTTTGTCACTCATTTACACCAATGAGAAATTAAAGCCAAGAATCCATACTTATTGACTACGTAAGTCCCATTTCTCAATTGTATTTGAGAATTTTTCTATAAAATTTGTTTGTCACTCATTTACACCAATGAGAAATTAAAGCCAAGAATCAATACTTATTGACTACGTAAGTCCTATTTCTCAATTGTATTTGAGAATTTTTCTATAAAATTTGTTTGTCACTCATTTACACCAATGAGAAATTAAAGCCAAGAATCCATACTTATTGACTACGTAAGTCCGATTTCTCAATTGTATTTGAGAATTTTTCTATAAAATTTGTTTGTCACTCATTTACACCAATGAGAAATTAAAGCCAAGAATCAATACTTATTGACTACGTAAGTCCTATTTCTCAATTGTATTTGAGAATTTTTCTATAAAATTTGTTTGTCACTCATTTACACCAATGAGAAATTAAAGCCAAGAATCCATACTTATTGACTACGTAAGTCCGATTTCTCAATTGTATTTGAGAATTTTTCTATAAAATTTGTTTGTCACTCATTTACACCAATGAGAAATTAAAGCCAAGAATCCATACTTATTGACTACGTAAGTCCCATTTCTCAATTGTATTTGAGAATTTTTCTATAAAATTTGTTTGTCACTCATTTACACCAATGAGAAATTAAAGGCAAGAATCCATACTTATTGACTACGTAAGTCCCATTTCTCAATTGTATTTGAGAATTTTTCTATAAAATTTGTTTGTCACTCATTTACACCAATGAGAAATTAAAGCCAAGAATCCATACTTATTGACTACGTAAGTCCCATTTCTCAATTGTATTTGAGAATTTTTCTATAAAATTTGTTTGTCACTCATTTACACCAATGAGAAATTAAAGCCAAGAATCAATACTTATTGACTACGTAAGTCCTATTTCTCAATTGTATTTGAGAATTTTTCTATAAAATTTGTTTGTCACTCATTTACACCAATGAGAAATTAAAGCCAAGAATCCATACTTATTGACTACGTAAGTCCCATTTCTCAATTGTATTTGAGAATTTTTCTATAAAATTTGTTTGTCAGTCATTTACACCAATGAGAAATTAAAGCCAAGAATCCATACTTATTGACTACGTAAGTCCTATTTCTCAATTGTATTTGAGAATTTTTCTATAAAATATGTTTGTCACTCATTTACACCAATGAGAAATTAAAGCCAAGAATCCATACTTATTGACTACGTAAGTCCTATTTCTCAATTGTATTTGAGAATTTTTCTATAAAATTTGTTTGTCACTCATTTACACCAATGAGAAATTAAAGCCAATAATCCATACTTATTGACTACGTAAGTCCAATTTCTCAATTGTATTTGAGAATTTTTCTATAAAATTTGTTTGTCACTCATTTACACCAATGAGAAATTAAAGCCAAGAATCCATACTTATTGACTACGTAAGTCCGATTTCTCAATTGTATTTGAGAATTTTTCTATAAAATTTGTTTGTCACTCATTTACACCAATGAGAAATTAAAGCCAAGAATCCATACTTATTGACTACGTAAGTCCCATTTCTCAATTGTATTTGAGAATTTTTCTATAAAATATGTTTGTCACTCATTTACACCAATGAGAAATTAAAGCCAAGAATCCATACTTATTGACTACGTAAGTCCGATTTCTCAATTGTATTTGAGAATTTTTCTATAAAATTTGTTTGTCACTCATTTACACCAATGAGAAATTAAAGCCAAGAATCCATACTTATTGACTACGTAAGTCCCATTTCTCAATTGTATTTGAGAATTTTTCTATAAAATATGTTTGTCACTCATTTACACCAATGAGAAATTAAAGCTAAGAATCCATACTTATTGACTACGTAAGTCCCATTTCTCAATTGTATTTGAGAATTTTTCTATAAAATTTGTTTGTCACTCATTTACACCAATGAGAAATTAAAGCCAAGAATCCATACTTATTGACTACGTAAGTCCCATTTCTCAATTGTATTTGAGAATTTTTCTATAAAATTTGTTTGTCACTCATTTACACCAATGGGAAATTCAAGCCATGGGTCCATACTTATTGACTACGTAAGTCCCATTTCTCAATTGTATTTGAGAATTTTTCTATAAAATATGTTTGTCACTCATTTACACCAATGAGAAATTAAAGCCAAGAATCCATACTTATTGACTACGTAAGTCCCATTTCTCAATTGTATTTGAGAATTTTTCTATAAAATTTGTTTGTCACTCATTTACACCAATGGGAAATTAAAGCCATGGGTCCATACTTATTGACTACGTAAATCCCATTTCTCAATTGTATTTGAGCATTTTTCTATAAAATATGTTTGTCACTCATTTACACCAATGAGAAATTAAAGCCAAGAATCCATACTTATTGACTACGTAAGTCCTATTTCTCAATTGTATTTGAGAATTTTTCTATAAAATTTGTTTGTCACTCATTTACACCAATGGGAAATTCAAGCCATGGGTCCATACTTATTGACTACGTAAGTCCCATTTCTCAATTGTATTTGAGAATTTTTCTATAAAATATGTTTGTCAATCATTTACACCAATGAGAAATTAAAGCCAAGAATCCATACTTATTGACTACGTAAGTCCTATTTCTCAATTGTATTTGAGAATTTTTCTATAAAATATGTTTGTCACTCATTTACACCAATGAGAAATTAAAGCCAAGAATCCATACTTATTGACTACATAAGTCCTATTTCTCAATTGTATTTGAGAATTTTTCTATAAAATTTGTTTGTCACTCATTTACACCAATGGGAAATTAAAGCCATGGGTCCATACTTATTGACTACGTAAATCCCATTTCTCAATTGTATTTGAGAATTTTTCTATAAAATATGTTTGTCACTCATTTACACCAATGAGAAATTAAAGCCAAGAATCCATACTTATTGACTACGTAAGTCCTATTTCTCAATTGTATTTGAGAATTTTTCTATAAAATTTGTTTGTCACTCATTTACACCAATGGGAAATTCAAGCCATGGGTCCATACTTATTGACTACGTAAGTCCCATTTCTCAATTGTATTTGAGAATTTTTCTATAAAATTTGTTTGTCACTCATTTACACCAATGGGAAATTAAAGCCATGGGTCCATACTTATTGACTACGTAAGTCCGATTTTTCAATTGTATTTGAGAATTTTTCTATAAAATTTGTTTGTCACTCATTTACACCAATGAGAAATTAAAGCCAAGAATCCATACTTATTGACTACGTAAGTCCCATTTCTCAATTGTATTTGAGAATTTTTCTATAAAATATGTTTGTCACTCATTTACACCAATGAGAAATTAAAGCCAAGAATCCATACTTATTGACTACGTAAGTTCTATTTCTCAATTTTATTTGAGAATTTTTCTATAAAATTTGTTTGTCACTCATTTACACCAATGAGAAATTAAAGCCAAGAATCCATACTTATTGACTACGTCAGTCCGATTTCTCAATTGTATTTGAGAATTTTTCTATAAAATTTGTTTCTCACTCATTTGGAGCAATTGGAAATTAAAGCCATGGGTCCATACTTATAGACTACGTAAGTCCGATTTTTCAATTGTATTTGAGAATTTTTCTATAAAATATGTTTGTCACTCATTTACACCAATGAGAAATTAAAGCCAAGAATCCATACTTATTGACTACGTAAGTCCGATTTCTCAATTGTATTTGAGAATTTTTCTATAAAATATGTTTGTCATTCATTTACACCAATGAGAAATTAAAGCCAAGAATCCATACTTATTGACTACGTAAGTCCCATTTCTCAATTGTATTTGAGAATTTTTCTATAAAATATATTTGTCACTCATTTACACCAATGAGAAATTAAAGCCAAGAATCCATACTTATTGACTACGTAAGTCCAATTTCTCAATTGTATTTGAGAATTTTTCTATAAAATATATTTGTCACTCATTTACACCAATGAGAAATTAAAGCCAAGAATCCATACTTATTGACTACGTAAGTCCCATTTCTCAATTGTATTTGAGAACTTTTCTATAAAATTTGTTTGTCACTCATTTACTCCAATGAGAAATTAAAGCCAAGAATCCATACTTATTGACTACGTAAGTCCCATTTCTCAATTGTATTTGAGAATTATTCTATAAAATATGTTGGTCACTCATTTACACCAATGAGAAATTAAAGCCAAGAATCCATACTTATTGACTACGTAAGTCCCATTTCTCAATTGTATTTGAGAATTTTTCTATAAAATTTGTTTGTCACTCATTTACACCAATGAGAAATTAAAGCCAAGAATCCATACTTATTGACTACGTAAGTCCGATTTTTCAATTGTATTTGAGAATTTTTCTATAAAATTTGTTTGTCACTCATTTACACCAATGAGAAATTAAAGCCAATAATCCATACTTATTGACTACGTAAGTCCCATTTCTCAATTGTATTTGAGAATTTTTCTATAAAATTTGTTTGTCACTCATTTACACCAATGAGAAATTAAAGCCAAGAATCCATACTTATTGACTACGTAAGTCCGATTTTTCAATTGTATTTGAGAATTTTTCTATAAAATTTGTTTGTCACTCATTTACACCAATGAGAAATTAAAGCCAAGAATCCATACTTATTGACTACGTAAGTCCCATTTCTCAATTGTATTTGAGAATTTTTCTATAAAATTTGTTTGTCACTCATTTACACCAATGAGAAATTAAAGCCAAGAATCCATACTTATTGACTACGTAAGTCCGATTTCTCAATTGTATTTGAGAATTTTTCTATAAAATTTGTTTGTCACTCATTTACACCAATGAGAAATTAAAGCCAAGAATCCATACTTATTGACTACGTAAGTCCAATTTCTCAATTGTATTTGAGAATTTTTCTATAAAATATATTTGTCACTCATTTACACCAATGAGAAATTAAAGCCAAGAATCCATACTTATTGACTACGTAAGTCCCATTTCTCAATTGTATTTGAGAACTTTTCTATAAAATTTGTTTGTCACTCATTTACACCAATGAGAAATTAAAGCCAAGAATCCATACTTATTGACTACGTAAGTCCCATTTCTCAATTGTATTTGAGAATTTTTCTATAAAATATATTTGTCACTCATATACACCAATGAGAAATTAAAGCCAAGAATCCATACTTATTGACTACGTAAGTCCCATTTCTCAATTGTATTTGAGAATTTTTCTATAAAATATGTTTGTCACTCATTTACACCAATGAGAAATTACAGCCAAGAATCCATACTTATTGACTACGTAAGTCCAATTTCTCAATTGTATTTGAGAATTTTTCTATATAAAATTTGTTTGTCACTCATTTACACCAATGAGAAATTAAAGCCAAGAATCCATACTTATTGACTACGTTAGTCCCATTTCTCAATTGTATTTGAGAATTTTTCTATAAAATATATTTGTCACTCATTTACACCAATGAGAAATTAAAGCCAAGAATCCATACTTATTGACTACGTAAGTCCCATTTCTCAATTGTATTTGAGAATTTTTCTATATAAAATTTGTTTGTCACTCATTTACACCAATGAGAAATTAAAGCCAAGAATCCATACTTATTGACTACGTAAGTCCCATTTCTCAATTGTATTTGAGAACTTTTCTATAAAATTTGTTTGTCACTCATTTACACCAATGAGAAATTAAAGCCAAGAATCCATACTTATTGACTACGTTAGTCCCATTTCTCAATTGTATTTGAGAATTTTTCTATAAAATTTGTTTGTCACCCATTTACACCAATGAGAAATTAAAGCCAAGAATCCATACTTATTGACTACGTAAGTCCTATTTCTCAATTGTATTTGAGAATTTTTCTATAAAATTTGTTTGTCACTCATTTACACCAATGAGAAATTAAAGCCAAGAATCCATACTTATTGACTACGTAAGTCCGATTTTTCAATTGTATTTGAGAATTTTTCTATAAAATTTGTTTGTCACTCATTTACACCAATGAGAAATTAAAGCCAAGAATCCATACTTATTGACTACGTAAGTCCCATTTCTCAATTGTATTTGAGAATTTTTCTATAAAATTTGTTTGTCACTCATTTACACCAATGAGAAATTAAAGCCAAGAATCCATACTTATTGACTACGTAAGTCCGATTTCTCAATTGTATTTGAGAATTTTTCTATAAAATATATTTGTCACTCATTTACACCAATGAGAAATTAAAGCCAAGAATCCATACTTATTGACTACGTAAGTCCCATTTCTCAATTGTATTTGAGAACTTTTCTATAAAATTTGTTTGTCACTCATTTACACCAATGAGAAATTAAAGCCAAGAATCCATACTTATTGACTACGTAAGTCCCATTTCTCAATTGTATTTGAGAATTTTTCTATAAAATTTGTTTGTCACTCATTTACACCAATGAGAAATTAAAGCCAAGAATCCATACTTATTGACTACGTAAGTCCCATTTCTCAATTGTATTTGAGAACTTTTCTATAAAATTTGTTTGTCACTCATTTACACCAATGAGAAATTAAAGCCAAGAATCCATACTTATTGACTACGTAAGTCCGATTTCTCAATTGTATTTGAGAATTTTTCTATAAAATATATTTGTCACTCATTTACACCAATGAGAAATTAAAGCCAAGAATCCATACTTATTGACTACGTAAGTGCCATTTCTCAATTGTATTTGAGAACTTTTCTATAAAATTTGTTTGTCACTCATTTACACCAATGAGAAATTAAAGCCAAGAATCCATACTTATTGACTACGTAAGTCCCATTTCTCAATTGTATTTGAGAATTTTTCTATAAAATTTGTTTGTCACTCATTTACACCAATGAGAAATTAAAGCCAAGAATCCATACTTATTGACTACGTAAGTCCGATTTCTCAATTGTATTTGAGAACTTTTCTATAAAATTTGTTTGTCACTCATTTACACCAATGAGAAATTAAAGCCAAGAATCCATACTTATTGACTACGTAAGTCCCATTTCTCAATTGTATTTGAGAACTTTTCTATAAAATTTGTTTGTCACTCATTTACACCAATGAGAAATTAAAGCCAAGAATCCATACTTATTGACTACGTAAGTCCCATTTCTCAATTGTATTTGAGAATTTTTCTATAAAATTTGTTTGTCACTCATTTACACCAATGAGAAATTAAAGCCAAGAATCCATACTTATTGACTACGTAAGTCCGATTTCTCAATTGTATTTGAGAATTTTTCTATAAAATATATTTGTCACTCATTTACACCAATGAGAAATTAAAGCCAAGAATCCATACTTATTGACTACGTAAGTCCAATTTCTCAATTGTATTTGAGAATTTTTCTATAAAATATATTTGTCACTCATTTACACCAATGAGAAATTAAAGCCAAGAATCCATACTTATTGACTACGTAAGTCCCATTTCTCAATTGTATTTGAGAATTTTTCTATAAAATATATTTGTCACTCATATACACCAATGAGAAATTAAAGCCAAGAATCCATACTTATTGACTACGTAAGTCCCATTTCTCAATTGTATTTGAGAATTTTTCTATAAAATATGTTTGTCACTCATTTACACCAATGAGAAATTACAGCCAAGAATCCATACTTATTGACTACGTAAGTCCAATTTCTCAATTGTATTTGAGAATTTTTCTATATAAAATTTGTTTGTCACTCATTTACACCAATGAGAAATTAAAGCCAAGAATCCATACTTATTGACTACGTAAGTCCCATTTCTCAATTGTATTTGAGAATTTTTCTATAAAATATATTTGTCACTCATATACACCAATGAGAAATTAAAGCCAAGAATCCATACTTATTGACTACGTAAGTCCCATTTCTCAATTGTATTTGAGAATTTTTCTATAAAATATGTTTGTCACTCATTTACACCAATGAGAAATTACAGCCAAGAATCCATACTTATTGACTACGTAAGTCCAATTTCTCAATTGTATTTGAGAATTTTTCTATATAAAATTTGTTTGTCACTCATTTACACCAATGAGAAATTAAAGCCAAGAATCCATACTTATTGACTACGTTAGTCCCATTTCTCAATTGTATTTGAGAATTTTTCTATAAAATATATTTGTCACTCATTTACACCAATGAGAAATTAAAGCCAAGAATCCATACTTATTGACTACGTAAGTCCCATTTCTCAATTGTATTTGAGAATTTTTCTATATAAAATTTGTTTGTCACTCATTTACACCAATGAGAAATTAAAGCCAAGAATCCATACTTATTGACTACGTAAGTCCCATTTCTCAATTGTATTTGAGAACTTTTCTATAAAATTTGTTTGTCACTCATTTACACCAATGAGAAATTAAAGCCAAGAATCCATACTTATTGACTACGTTAGTCCCATTTCTCAATTGTATTTGAGAATTTTTCTATAAAATTTGTTTGTCACCCATTTACACCAATGAGAAATTAAAGCCAAGAATCCATACTTATTGACTACGTAAGTCCTATTTCTCAATTGTATTTGAGAATTTTTCTATAAAATTTTTTTGTCACTCATTTACACCAATGAGAAATTAAAGCCAAGAATCCATACTTATTGACTACGTAAGTCCGATTTTTCAATTGTATTTGAGAATTTTTCTATAAAATTTGTTTGTCACTCATTTACACCAATGAGAAATTAAAGCCAAGAATCCATACTTATTGACTACGTAAGTCCCATTTCTCAATTGTATTTGAGAATTTTTCTATAAAATTTGTTTGTCACTCATTTACACCAATGAGAAATTAAAGCCAAGAATCCATACTTATTGACTACGTAAGTCCAATTTCTCAATTGTATTTGAGAATTTTTCTATATAAAATTTGTTTGTCACTCATTTACACCAATGAGAAATTACAGCCAAGAATCCATACTTATTGACTACGTAAGTCCCATTTCTCAATTGTATTTGAGAATTTTTCTATAAAATATGTTTGTCACTCATTTACACCAATGAGAAATTACAGCCAAGAATCCATACTTATTGACTACGTAAGTCCAATTTCTCAATTGTATTTGAGAATTTTTCTATATAAAATTTGTTTGTCACTCATTTACACCAATGAGAAATTAAAGCCAAGAATCCATACTTATTGACTACGTAAGTCCCATTTCTCAATTGTATTTGAGAATTTTTCTATAAAATATGTTTGTCACTCATTTACACCAATGAGAAATTAAAGCCAAGAATCCATACTTATTGACTACGTAAGTCCCATTTCTCAATTGTATTTGAGAATTTTTCTATAAAATATGTTTGTCACTCATTTACACCAATGAGAAATTAAAGCCAAGAATCCATACTTATTGACTACGTAAGTCCAATTTCTCAATTGTATTTGAGAATTTTTCTATATAAAATTTGTTTGTCACTCATTTACACCAATGAGAAATTAAAGCCAAGAATCCATACTTATTGACTACGTAAGTCCCATTTCTCAATTGTATTTGAGAATTTTTCTATAAAATTTGTTTGTCACCCATTTACACCAATGAGAAATTAAAGCCAAGAATCCATACTTATTGACTACGTAAATCCTATTTCTCAATTGTATTTGAGAATTTTTCTATAAAATATGTTGGTCACTCATTTACACCAATGAGAAATTAAAGCCAAGAATCCATACTTATTGACTACGTAAGTCCCATTTCTCAATTGTATTTGAGAATTTTTCTATAAAATTTGTTTGTCACTCATTTACACCAATGAGAAATTAAAGCCAAGAATCCATACTTATTGACTACGTAAGTCCCATTTCTCAATTGTATTTGAGAATTTTTCTATAAAATTTGTTTGTCACTCATTTACACCAATGAGAAATTAAAGCCAAGAATCCATACTTATTGACTACGTAAGTCCGATTTCTCAATTGTATTTGAGAATTTTTCTATAAAATTTGTTTGTCACCCATTTACACCAATGAGAAATTAAAGCCAAGAATCCATACTTATTGACTACGTAAGTCCTATTTCTCAATTGTATTTGAGAATTTTTCTATAAAATATATTTGTCACTCATTTACACCAATGAGAAATTAAAGCCAAGAATCCATACTTATTGACTACGTAAGTCCAATTTCTCAATTGTATTTGAGAATTTTTCTATATAAAATTTGTTTGTCACTCATTTACACCAATGAGAAATTAAAGCCAAGAATCCATACTTATTGACTACGTTAGTCCCATTTCTCAATTGTATTTGAGAATTTTTCTATAAAATATATTTGTCACTCATTTACACCAATGAGAAATTAAAGCCAAGAATCCATACTTATTGACTACGTAAGTCCAATTTCTCAATTGTATTTGAGAATTTTTCTATAAAATTTGTTTGTCACTCATTTACACCAATGAGAAATTAAAGCCAAGAATCCATACTTATTGACTACGTTAGTCCCATTTCTCAATTGTATTTGAGAATTTTTCTATAAAATTTGTTTGTCACCCATTTACACCAATGAGAAATTAAAGCCAAGAATCCATACTTATTGACTACGTAAGTCCTATTTCTCAATTGTATTTGAGAATTTTTCTATAAAATATATTTGTCACTCATTTACACCAATGAGAAATTAAAGCCAAGAATCCATACTTATTGACTACGTAAGTCCTATTTCTCAATTGTATTTGAGAATTTTTCTATAAAATATGTTGGTCACTCATTTACACCAATGAGAAATTAAAGCCAAGAATCCATACTTATTGACTACGTAAGTCCCATTTCTCAATTGTATTTGAGAATTTTTCTATAAAATATGTTTGTCACCCATTTACACCAATGAGAAATTAAAGCCAAGAATCCATACTTATTGACTACGTAAGTCCTATTTCTCAATTGTATTTGAGAATTTTTCTATAAAATTTGTTTGTCACCCATTTACACCAATGAGAAATTAAAGCCAAGAATCCATACTTATTGACTACGTAAGTCCTATTTCTCAATTGTATTTGAGAATTTTTCTATAAAATATGTTGGTCACTCATTTACACCAATGAGAAATTAAAGCCAAGAATCCATACTTATTGACTACGTAAGTCCGATTTCTCAATTGTATTTGAGAATTTTTCTATAAAATTTGTTTGTCACTCATTTACACCAATGAGAAATTAAAGCCAAGAATCCATACTTATTGACTACGTAAGTCCCATTTCTCAATTGTATTTGAGAATTTTTCTATAAAATTTGTTTGTCAGTCATTTACACCAATGAGAAATTAAAGCCAAGAATCCATACTTATTGACTACGTAAGTCCTATTTCTCAATTGTATTTGGGAATTTTTCTATAAAATTTGTTTGTCACTCATTTACACCAATGAGAAATTAAAGCCAAGAATCCATACTTATTGACTACGTAAGTCCCATTTCTCAATTGTATTTGAGAATTTTTCTATAAAATATGTTTGTCACTCATTTACACCAATGAGAAATTAAAGCCAAGAATCCATACTTATTGACTACGTAAGTTCTATTTCTCAATTTTATTTGAGAATTTTTCTATAAAATTTGTTTGTCACTCATTTACACCAATGAGAAATTAAATCCAAGAATCCATACTTATTGACTACGTCAGTCCGATTTCTCAATTGTATTTGAGAATTTTTCTATAAAATTTGTTCCTCACTCATTTGGAGCAATGGGAAATTAAAGCCATGGGTCCATACTTATAGACTACGTAAGTCCGATTTTTCAATTGTATTTGAGAATTTTTCTATAAAATATGTTTGTCACTCATTTACACCAATGAGAAATTAAAGCCAAGAATCCATACTTATTGACTACGTAAGTCCCATTTCTCAATTGTATTTGAGAATTTTTCTATAAGTCCCATTTCTCAATTGTATTTGAGAATTTTTCTATAAAATTTGTTTGTCACTCATTTACACCAATGAGAAATTAAAGCCAAGAATCCATACTTATTGACTACGTAAGTCCTATTTCTCAATTGTATTTGAGAATTTTTCTATAAAATTTGTTTGTCACTCATTCACACCAATGAGAAATTAAAGCCAAGAATCCATACTTATTGACTACGTAAGTCCTATTTCTCAATTGTATATGAGAATTTTTCTATAAAATATGTTTGTCACTCATTTACACCAATGAGAAATTAAAGCCAAGAATCCATACTTATTGACTACGTAAGTCCCATTTCTCAATTGTATTTGAGAATTTTTCTATAAAATTTGTTTGTCACTCATTTACACCAATGAGAAATTAAAGCCAAGAATCCATACTTATTGACTACGTAAGTCCTATTTCTCAATTGTATTTGAGAATTTTTCTATAAAATTTGTTTGTCACTCATTTACACCAATGAGAAATTAAAGCCAAGAATCCATACTTATTGACTACGTAAGTCCAATTTCTCAATTGTATTTGAGAATTTTTCTATAAAATTTGTTTGTCACTCATTTACACCAATGAGAAATTAAAGCCAAGAATCCATACTTATTGACTACGTAAGTCCGATTTTTCAATTGTATTTGAGAATTTTTCTATAAAATTTGTTTGTCACTTATTTACACCAATGAGAAATTAAAGCCAAGAATCCATACTTATTGACTACGTAAGTCCAATTTCTCAATTGTATTTGAGAATTTTTCTATAAAATTTGTTTGTCACTCATTTACACCAATGAGAAATTAAAGCCAAGAATCCATACTTATTGACTACGTAAGTCCCATTTCTCAATTGTATTTGAGAATTTTTCTATAAAATATGTTTGTCACTCATTTACACCAATGAGAAATTAAAGCCAAGAATGCATACTTATTGACTACGTAAGTCCCATTTCTCAATTGTATTTGAGAATTTTTCTATAAAATATGTTTGTCACTCATTTACACCAATGAGAAATTAAAGCCAAGAATCCATACTTATTGACTACGTAAGTCCTATTTCTCAATTGTATTTGAGAATTTTTCTATAAGTCCCATTTCTCAATTGTATTTGAGAATTTTTCTATAAAATTTGTTTGTCACTCATTTACACCAATGAGAAATTAAAGCCAAGAATCCATACTAATTGACTACGTAAGTCCAATTTCTCAATTGTATTTGAGAATTTTTCTATAAAATATGTTTGTCACTCATTTACACCAATGAGAAATTAAAGCCAAGAATCCATACTTATTGACTACGTAAGTCATATTTCTCAATTGTATTTGAGAATTTTTCTATAAGTCCCATTTCTCAATTGTATTTGAGAATTTTTCTATAAAATTTGTTTGTCACTCATTTACACCA
This sequence comes from Lypha dubia, assembly GCA_947311025.1. NCBI lineage: Eukaryota > Metazoa > Arthropoda > Insecta > Diptera > Tachinidae > Lypha > Lypha dubia. The sequence goes on along the minus strand of OX371264.1, from coordinate 71,214,611 downwards.
ATGAGAAATTAAAGCCAAGAATCCATACTTATTGACTACGTAAGTCCCATTTCTCAATTGTATTTGAGAATTTTTCTATAAGTCCCATTTCTCAATTGTATTTGAGAATTTTTCTATAAAATTTGTTTGTCACTCATTTACACCAATGAGAAATTAAAGCCAAGAATCCATACTTATTGACTACGTAAGTCCCATTTCCCAATTGTATTTGAGAATTTTTCTATAAAATATGTTTGTCACTCATTTACACCAATGAGAAATTAAAGCCAAGAATGCATACTTATTGACTACGTAAGTCCCATTTCTCAATTGTATTTGAGAATTTTTCTATAAAATATGTTTGTCACTCATTTACACCAATGAGAAATTAAAGCCAAGAATGCATACTTATTGACTACGTAAGTCCCATTTCTCAATTGTATTTGAGAATTTTTCTATAAAATATGTTTGTCACTCATTTACACCAATGAGAAATTAAAGCCAAGAATCCATACTTATTGACTACGTAAGTCCTATTTCTCAATTGTATTTGAGAATTTTTCTATAAGTCCCATTTCTCAATTGTATTTGAGAATTTTTCTATAAAATTTGTTTGTCACTCATTTACACCAATGAGAAATTAAAGCCAAGAATCCATACTTATTGACTACGTAAGTCCCATTTCTCAATTGTATTTGAGAATTTTTCTATAAAATATGTTTGTCACTCATTTACACCAATGAGAAATTAAAGCCAAGAATCCATACTTATTGACTACGTAAGTCCTATTTCTCAATTGTATTTGAGAATTTTTCTATAAGTCCCATTTCTCAATTGTATTTGAGAATTTTTCTATAAAATTTGTTTGTCACTCATTTACACCAATGAGAAATTAAAGCCAAGAATCCATACTTATTGACTACGTAAGTCCAATTTCTCAATTGTATTTGAGAATTTTTCTATAAAATATGTTTGTCACTCATTTACACCAATGAGAAATTAAAGCCAAGAATCCATACTTATTGACTACGTAAGTCATATTTCTCAATTGTATTTGAGAATTTTTCTATAAAATTTGTTTGTCACTCATTTACACCAATGAGAAATTAAAGCCAAGAATCCATACTTATTGACTACGTAAGTCCCATTTCTCAATTGTATTTGAGAATTTTTCTATAAGTCCCATTTCTCAATTGTATTTGAGAATTTTTCTATAAAATTTGTTTGTCACTCATTTACACCAATGAGAAATTAAAGCCAAGAATCCATACTTATTGACTACGTAAGTCCTATTTCTCAATTGTATTTGAGAATTTTTCTATAAGTCCCATTTCTCAATTGTATTTGAGAATTTTTCTATAAAATTTGTTTGTCACTTATTTACACCAATGAGAAATTAAAGCCAAGAATCCATACTTATTGACTACGTAAGTCCAATTTCTCAATTGTATTTGAGAATTTTTCTATAAAATTTGTTTGTCACTCATTTACACCAATGAGAAATTAAAGCCAAGAATCCATACTTATTGACTACGTAAGTCCCATTTCTCAATTGTATTTGAGAATTTTTCTATAAAATATGTTTGTCACTCATTTACACCAATGAGAAATTAAAGCCAAGAATGCATACTTATTGACTACGTAAGTCCCATTTCTCAATTGTATTTGAGAATTTTTCTATAAAATATGTTTGTCACTCATTTACACCAATGAGAAATTAAAGCCAAGAATCCATACTTATTGACTACGTAAGTCCTATTTCTCAATTGTATTTGAGAATTTTTCTATAAGTCCCATTTCTCAATTGTATTTGAGAATTTTTCTATAAAATTTGTTTGTCACTCATTTACACCAATGAGAAATTAAAGCCAAGAATCCATACTTATTGACTACGTAAGTCCAATTTCTCAATTGTATTTGAGAATTTTTCTATAAAATATGTTTGTCACTCATTTACACCAATGAGAAATTAAAGCCAAGAATCCATACTTATTGACTACGTAAGTCATATTTCTCAATTGTATTTGAGAATTTTTCTATAAGTCCCATTTCTCAATTGTATTTGAGAATTTTTCTATAAAATTTGTTTGTCACTCATTTACACCAATGAGAAATTAAAGCCAAGAATCCATACTTATTGACTACGTAAGTCCCATTTCTCAATTGTATTTGAGAATTTTTCTATAAGTCCCATTTCTCAATTGTATTTGAGAATTTTTCTATAAAATTTGTTTGTCACTCATTTACACCAATGAGAAATTAAAGCCAAGAATCCATACTTATTGACTACGTAAGTCCTATTTCTCAATTGTATTTGAGAATTTTTCTATAAGTCCCATTTCTCAATTGTATTTGAGAATTTTTCTATAAAATTTGTTTGTCACTCATTTACACCAATGAGAAATTAAAGCCAAGAATCCATACTTATTGACTACGTAAGTCCGATTTCTCAATTGTATTTGAGAATTTTTCTATAAAATATGTTTTTCACTCATTTACACCAATGAGAAATTAAAGCCAAGAATCCATACTTATTGACTACGTAAGTCCAATTTCTCAATTGTATTTGAGAATTTTTCTATAAAATTTGTTTGTCACTCATTTACACCAATGAGAAATTAAAGCCAAGAATCCATACTTATTGACTACGTAAGTCCTATTTCTCAATTGTATTTGAGAATTTTTCTATAAGTCCCATTTCTCAATTGTATTTGAGAATTTTTCTATAAAATTTGTTTGTCACTCATTTACACCAATGAGAAATTAAAGCCAAGAATCCATACTTATTGACTACGTAAGTCCTATTTCTCAATTGTATTTGAGAATTTTTCTATAAGTCCCATTTCTCAATTGTATTTGAGAATTTTTCTATAAAATTTGTTTGTCACTCATTTACACCAATGAGAAATTAAAGCCAAGAATCCATACTTATTGACTACGTAAGTCCGATTTCTCAATTGTATTTGAGAATTTTTCTATAAAATTTGTTTGTCACTCATTTACACCAATGAGAAATTAAAGCCAAGAATCCATACTTATTGACTACGTAAGTCCTATTTCTCAATTGTATTTGAGAATTTTTCTATAAAATTTGTTTGTCACTCATTTACACCAATGAGAAATTAAAGCCAAGAATCCATACTTATTGACTACGTAAGTCCGATTTCTCAATTGTATTTGAGAATTTTTCTATAAAATATGTTTGTCACTCATTTACACCAATGAGAAATTAAAGCCAAGAATCCATACTTATTGACTACGTAAGTCCAATTTCTCAATTGTATTTGAGAATTTTTCTATAAAATATGTTTGTCACTCATTTACACCAATGAGAAATTAAAGCCAAGAATCCATACTTATTGACTACGTAAGTCCTATTTCTCAATTGTATTTGAGAATTTTTCTATAAAATATGTTTTTCACTCATTTACACCAATGAGAAATTAAAGCCAAGAATCCATACTTATTGACTACGTAAGTCCAATTTCTCAATTGTATTTGAGAATTTTTCTATAAAATATGTTTGTCACTCATTTACACCAATGAGAAAATAAGCCAAGAATCCATACTTATTGACTACGTAAGTCCCATTTCTCAATTGTATTTGAGAATTTTTCTATAAAATTTGTTTGTCACTCATTTACACCAATGAGAAATTAAAGCCAAGAATCCATACTTATTGACTACGTAAATCCTATTTCTCAATTGTATTTGAGAATTTTTCTATAAAATTTGTTTTTCACTCATTTACACCAATGAGAAATTAAAGCCAAGAATCCATACTTATTGACTACGTAAGTCCAATTTCTCAATTGTATTTGAGAATTTTTCTATAAAATATGTTTGTCACTCATTTACACCAATGAGAAATTAAAGCCAAGAATCCATACTTATTGACTACGTAAGTCCCATTTCTCAATTGTATTTGAGAATTTTTCTATAAAATATGTTTGTCACTCATTTACACCAATGAGAAATTAAAGCCAAGAATCCATACTTATTGACTACGTAAGTCCCATTTCTCAATTGTATTTAAGAATTTTTCTATAAAATATGTTTGTCACTCATTTACACCAATGAGAAATTAAAGCCAAGAATCCATACTTATTGACTACGTAAGTCCCATTTCTCAATTGTATTTGAGAATTTTTCTATAAAATATGTTTGTCACTCATTTACACCAATGAGAAATTAAAGCCAAGAATCCATACTTATTGACTACGTAAGTCCCATTTCTCAATTGTATTTGAGAATTTTTCTATAAAATATGTTTGTCACTCATTTACACCAATGAGAAATTAAAGCCAAGAATCCATACTTATTGACTACGTAAGTCCCATTTCTCAATTGTATTTGAGAATTTTTCTATAAAATATGTTTGTCACTCATTTACACCAATGAGAAATTAAAGCCAAGAATCCATACTTATTGACTACGTAAGTCCCATTTCTCAATTGTATTTGAGAATTTTTCTATAAAATATGTTTGTAACTCATTTACACCAATGAGAAATTAAAGCCAAGAATCCATACTTATTGACTACGTAAGTCCCATTTCTCAATTGTATTTGAGAATTTTTCTATAAAATATGTTTGTCACTCATTTACACCAATGAGAAATTAAAGCCAAGAATCCATACTTATTGACTACGTAAGTCCCATTTCTCAATTGTATTTGAGAATTTTTCTATAAAATATGTTTGTCACTCATTTACACCAATGAAAAATTAAAGCCAAGAATCCATACTTATTGACTACGTTAGTCCAATTTCTCAATTGTATTTGAGAATTTTTCTATAAAATATGTTTGTCACTCATTTACACCAATGAGAAATTAAAGCCAAGAATCCATACTTATTGACTACGTAAGTCCTATTTCTCAATTGTATTTGAGAATTTTTCTATAAAATTTGTTTGTCACTCATTTACACCAATGAGAAATTAAAGCCAAGAATCCATACTTATAGATTACGTAAGTGCTATTTCTCAATTGTATATGAGAATTTTTCTATAAAATTTTTAAAATTAAAATTGTGTAAATTTTGATCAGCTCTACGGGAATTTGGCTATTTGTGCGCACATTTATGTTTGTCACTCATTTACTCCAATGGGAAATTAAAGCCAAGGGTCCATATTTATAGACTACGTAAGTCCGATTATTCAATTGTATTTTAGAATTTTTCTATAAAATTTGTTTGTCACTTATTTGGACCAACTGGAAATTAAAGCCAAGGGTCCATACTTATAGACTACGTAAGTCCTATTTTTCAATTGTATTTGAGATTTTTCTATAAAATTTTTTTGTCACTCATTTGGTTCAATTGGAAATTAAAGCGAAGGGTCCATACTTATAGACTACGTAAGTCCTATTTTTCAATTGTATTTGAGAATTTTTCTATAAAATTTTAAAAAATAAAATTGTTTAAATTTTTGATGATCTCTGAGAGAATTTTGCCATTGAAGGTCGAAAACTATTCAAACATAATAGTGGAAGACCTAATGAAGAGTTGACACAAACACTAACCAAATGCAGGCTTGTATGATGGTTTAACTCAGTACAAATAAATAATAATTTTATACCATTTTATTTATTTATATAAAAAGAGTCAATGCTCTTCCAAAGAATTTTGTACTTAAAATTGATTTCCCTACATTGTCATGAATTGTTAGTATTTCGGGATATATGAGTATTCCTTGCACTAATTAATTGTTAAAAAAAAGTAAATAAAATTAAAATGTCTAAATTAAGACAGTTCGGATCAAAAACTTTCTCTCTTTTGGTTTAAGTATTCCTGAAGCAATAATTAATATATTTATGTAAGTAATTATTTATTAAACTTCAATTATATTTAAATAACATTTCAAATCAGCTTTAATTACGACATACACAAACAGCACGACCGTTGCAATAACCGCCACGATTTCCACGCAATAAACAGTGAGCAGCACAAGCCGAATGATTGGCACCGGTTCCACTTAATAAATCGCATGTGGCTCTCTTATGGCGACTGTGTAGTTCTGGTTCAATTTCTTTCAAAGCCTGAAGACCATCAACGAATTGTCCTTCATCGGCGGCATCAACTGCAGGAGTTCCTGATGTTTGGGATGCGAAACAAACAGCCAAGCAGAATGTCACAGCAAATACGGTGAAGAATTTCATTTTTGCTTTTTAAAATTTTTTATTTAATGTTTTAACGATTGAATTGTTGTATCTGATTCGATATTAAGACTTGTCAAGACAAAACTAATGATTTTATTTAAATTTCTTTCCGTATTTATATCATAGCAAATTTTTATATTGGAACTAGTAATAGACTGAATCACAACTACATATATTTTTTCGGGGATTTTTATATATTTTTCCAAATAAGAAAAAAGAGATGCGGGGACTTACTTCCAAGATATAGCTTAAATATACTAAAATTATCTGTTATTTTAATATGTGATTATTCATGTGTGTGTGTCTGCCTGTGTTCTTGTGAACGAATTGTTGCTAAAACTAATTTATTGATAAGAAACTTTTTATGATCCAGGGACTTTTTTTTTGTACTTAATAACAAATTATTCTTAAGAAAATATTATTGTGATGATAAGATTTTACTAATTAAAGAAAATGCAAATAATAATTTAAGTTCAGACAATAAAATTCAAATAAACTCTTTATATTTGGAATATTGTCTTTCTTGGAGTCGGTGAATTTATTTAAGTATTAATACTTGTAGGAGTCATTCCTTCATTCCAAATTCTTTTAAAAAGAACATTGAGGACAGTGATACTACTCATCGCACTATTAAAAAATATATGAAAACGAATTAGAATTGAAACGCTATGACCGACCTCTAGCCTTATAATAGTTTTGAAAGGACCTCTTACATAAAAGATTTACATATTTAAAAATATGTACTTATGTAATATATACGAGTATGTATGTATGCATATGTATGCGATTCAATTCATTCGTACGTACTCAGATCGTTTAATATGAAGATCAAATTATCTGAAAAGTGAATCCCCGTATATTTCGTTGGGAAATAATAAAAAATCCCATTGAAATAAGCCATACATACATACATACATATACGAGTATGTACAATCAATGTATTAATATAAAAAGTAAAAGAAGAAAAAAAAACTTGATTAAACATCAATAAATACTAAAAGAAATAACAGCAAATTCATCAGTTGTTTCGTAACAAGACTAGAGATCAGAACACTTTTTAACCGATCGTTTTGTAAACATTAAAAAAAAAAGCAAAAATGAAATTCTTCACCGTATTTGCTGTGACATTCTGCTTGGCTGTTTGTTTCGCATCCCAAACATCAGGAACTTCTGCAGTTGATGCCGCCGATGAAAGACAATTCGTTGATGGTCTTCAGGCTTTGAAAGAAATTGAACCAGAACTACACAGTCGCCATAAGAGAGCCACATGCGATTTATTAAGTGGAACCGGTGCCAATCATTCGGCTTGTGCTGCTCACTGTTTATTGCGTGGAAATCGTGGCGGTTATTGCAACGGTCGTGCTGTTTGTGTATGTCGTAATTAAAGCTGATTTGAAATGTTATTTAAATATAATTGAAGTTTAATAAATAATTACTTACATAAATATATTAATTATTGCTTCAGGAATACTTAAACCAAAAGAGAGAAAGTTTTTGATCCGAACTGTCTTAATTTAGACATTTTAATTTTATTTACTTTTTTTTAACAATTAATTAGTGCAAGGAATACTCATATATCCCGAAATACTAACAATTCATGACAATGTAGGGAAATCAATTTTAAGTACAAAATTCTTTGGAAGAGCATTGACTCTTTTTATATAAATAAATAAAATGGTATAAAATTATTATTTATTTGTACTGAGTTAAACCATCATACAAGCCTGCATTTGGTTAGTGTTTGTGTCAACTCTTCATTAGGTCTTCCACTATTATGTTTGAATAGTTTTCGACCTTCAATGGCAAAACTCTCTCAGAGATCATCAAAAATTTAAACAATTTTATTTTTTAAAATTTTATAGAAAAATTCTCAAATACAATTGAAAAATAGGACTTACGTAGTCTATAAGTATGGACCCTTCGCTTTAATTTCCAATTGAACCAAATGAGTGACAAAAAAATTTTATAGAAAAATCTCAAATACAATTGAAAAATAGGACTTACGTAGTCTATAAGTATGGACCCTTGGCTTTAATTTCCAGTTGGTCCAAATAAGCGACAAACAAATTTTATAGAAAAATTCTAAAATACAATTGAGAAATCGGACTTACGTAGTCAATAAGTATGGATTCTTGGCTTTAATTTCTCATTGGTGTAAATGAGTGACAAACATATTTTATTGAAAAATTCTCAAATACAATTGAGAAATCGGACTTACGTAGTCTATAAGTATGGACCCATGGCTTTAATTTCCCATTGCTCCAAATGAGTGACAAACAAATTTTATAGAAAAATTCTCAAATACAATTGAGAAATCGGACTTACGTAGTCAATAAGTATGGATTCTTGGCTTTAATTTCTCATTGGTCTAAATGAGTGACAAACATATTTTATAGAAAAATTCTCAAATACAATTGAGAAATCGGACTTACGTAGTCAATAAGTATGGATTCTTGGCTTTAATTTCTCATTGGTGTAAATGAGTGACAAACATATTTTATTGAAAAATTCTCAAATACAATTGAAAAATCGGACTTACGTAGTCTATAAGTATGGACCCATGGCTTTAATTTCCCATTGCTCCAAATGAGTGACAAACAAATTTTATAGAAAAATTCTCAAATACGATTGAGAAATCGGACTTACGTAGTCCATAAGTATGGACCCTTGGCTTTAATTTCCAGTTGGTCCAAATGAGTGACAAACAAATTTTATAGAAAAATTCTCAAATACAATTGAGAAATCGGACTTACGTAGTCAATAAGTATGGATTCTTGGCTTTAATTTCTCATTGGTGTAAATGAGTGACAAACAAATTTTATAGAAAAATTCTCAAATACAATTGAGAAATCGGACTTACGTAGTCCATAAGTATGGATTCTTGGCTTTAATTTCTCATTGGTGTAAATGAGTGACAAACAAATTTTATAGAAAAATTCTCAAATATAATTGAGAAATAGGACTTACGTAGTCTATAAGTATGGACCCTTGGCTTTAATTTCCAGTTGGTCCAAATAAGTGACAAACAAATTTTATAGAAAAATTCTCAAATACAATTGAGAAATCGGACTTACGTAGTCAATAAGTATGGATTCTTGGCTTTAATTTCCAGTTGGTCCAAATAAGTGACAAACAAATTTTATAGAAAAATTCTCAAATACAATTGAGAAATCGGACTTACGTAGTCAATAAGTATGGATTCTTGGCTTTAATTTCTCATTGGTGTAAATGAGTGACAAACATATTTTATTAAAAAATTCTCAAATACAATTGAAAAATCGGACTTACGTAGTCTATAAGTATGGACCCATGGCTTTAATTTCCCATTGCTCCAAATGAGTGACAAACAAATTTTATAGAAAAATTCTCAAATACAATTGAGAAATCGGACTTACGTAGTCAATAAGTATGGATTCTTGGCTTTAATTTCTCATTGGTGTAAATGAGTGACAAACAAATTTTATAGAAAAATTCTCAAATACAATTGAGAAATCGGACTTACGTAGTCCATAAGTATGGATTCTTGGCTTTAATTTCTCATTGGTGTAAATGAGTGACAAACAAATTTTATAGAAAAATTCTCAAATACAATTGAAAAATCGGACTTACGTAGTCCATAAGTATGGATTCTTGGCTTTAATTTCTCATTGGTGTAAATGACTGACAAACAAATTTTATAGAAAAATTCTCAAATACAATTGAGAAATAGGACTTACGTAGTCTATAAGTATGGACCCTTGGCTTTAATTTCCAGTTGGTCCAAATAAGTGACAAACAAATTTTATAGAAAAATTCTCAAATACAATTGAGAAATCGGACTTACGTAGTCAATAAGTATGGATTCTTGGCTTTAATTTCTCATTGGTGTAAATGAGTGACAAACATATTTTATTAAAAAATTCTCAAATACAATTGAAAAATCGGACTTACGTAGTCTATAAGTATGGACCCATGGCTTTAATTTCCCATTGCTCCAAATGAGTGACAAACAAATTTTATAGAAAAATTCTCAAATACAATTGAGAAATCGGACTTACGTAGTCCATAAGAATGGACCCTTGGCTTTATCTTCCAGTTGGTCCAAATAAGTGACAAACAAATTTTATAGAAAAATTCTCAAATACAATTGAGAAATCGGACTTACGTAGTCAATAAGTATGGATTCTTGGCTTTAATTTCTCATTGGTGTAAATGAGTGACAAACATATTTTATTGAAAAATTCTCAAATAAAATTGAAAAATCGGACTTAAGTAGTCTATAAGTATGGACCCATGGCTTTAATTTCCCATTGCTCCAAATGAGTGACAAACAAATTTTATAGAAAAATTCTCAAATACAATTGAGAAATCGGACTTACGTAGTCAATAAGTATGGATTCTTGGCTTTAATTTCTCATTGGTGTAAATGAGTGACAAACAAATTTTATAGAAAAATTCTCAAATACAATTGAGAAATCGGACTTACGTAGTCCATAAGTATGGATTCTTGGCTTTAATTTCTCATTGGTGTAAATGAGTGACAAACATATTTTATAGAAAAATTCTCAAATACAATTGAAAAATCAGACTTACGTAGTCTATAAGTATGGACCCATGGCTTTAATTTCCCATTGCTCCAAATGAGTGACAAACAAATTTTATAGAAAAATTCTCAAATACAATTGAGAAATCGGACTTACGTAGTCAATAAGTATGGATTCTTGGCTTTAATTTCTCATTGGTGTAAATGAGTGACAAACAAATTTTATAGAAAAATTCTCAAATACAATTGAAAAATCGGACTTACGTAGTCAATAAGTATGGATTCTTGGCTTTAATTTCTCATTGGTGTAAATGAGTGACAAACAAATTTTATAGAAAAATTCTCAAATACAATTGAGAAATCGGACTTACGTAGTCAATAAGTATGGATTCTTGGCTTTAATTTCTCATTGGTGTAAATGAGTGACAAACAAATTTTATAGAAAAATTCTCAAATACAATTGAAAAATCGGACTTAAGTAGTCTATAAGTATGGACCCATGGCTTTAATTTCCCATTGCTCCAAATGAGTGACAAACAAATTTTATAGAAAAATTCTCAAATACAATTGAGAAATCGGACTTACGTAGTCAATAAGTATGGATTCTTGGCTTTAATTTCTCATTGGTGTAAATGAGTGACAAACAAATTTTATAGAAAAATTCTCAAATATAATTGAGAAATAGGACTTACGTAGTCAATAAGTATGGATTCTTGGCTTTAATTTCTCATTGGTGTAAATGAGTGACAAACATATTTTATAGAAAAATTCTCAAATACAATTGAAAAATCAGACTTACGTAGTCTATAAGTATGGACCCATGGCTTTAATTTCCCATTGCTCCAAATGAGTGACAAACAAATTTTATAGAAAAATTCTCAAATACAATTGAGAAATCGGACTTACGTAGTCCATAAGTATGGATTCTTGGCTTTAATTTCTCATTGGTGTAAATGAGTGACAAACATATTTTATAGAAAAATTCTCAAATACAATTGAGAAATCGGACTTACGTAGTCAATAAGTATGGATTCTTGGCTTTAATTTCTCATTGGTGTAAATAAGTGACAAACAAATTTTATAGAAAAATTCTCAAATACAATTGAAAAATCGGACTTACGTAGTCTATAAGTATGGACCCATGGCTTTAATTTCCCATTGCTCCAAATGAGTGAGAAACAAACTTTATAGAAAAATTCTCAAATACAATTGAGAAATCGGACTGACGTAGTCAATAAGTATGGATTCTTGGCTTTAATTTCTCATTGGTGTAAATGAGTGACAAACAAATTTTATAGAAAAATTCTCAAATACAATTGAAAAATCGGACTTACGTAGTCAATAAGTATGGATTCTTGGCTTTAATTTCTCATTGGTGTAAATGAGTGACAAACAAATTTTATAGAAAAATTCTCAAATACAATTGAGAAATGGGACTTACGTAGTCAATAAGTATGGACCCATGGCTTTAATTTCCCATTGGTGTAAATGAGTGACAAACAAATTTTATAGAAAAATTCTCAAATACAATTGAGAAATTGGAGTCCGATTTTTCAATTGTATTTGAGAATTTTTCTATAAAATTTGTTTGTCACTCATTTGGAGCAATGGGAAATTAAAGCCATGGGTCCATACTTATTGACTACGTAAGTCCGATTTCTCAATTGTATTTGAGAATTTTTCTATAAAATTTGTTTGTCACTTATTTGGACCAACTGGAAATTAAAGCCAAGGGTCCATACTTATAGACTACGTAAGTCCTATTTCTCAATTGTATTTGAGAATTTTTCTATAAAATTTGTTTGTAACTCATTTGGACCAATGGGAAATTAAAGACAAGCATCCATACATATAAACTACGTATTTAAAGCCAAGGGTCCATACTTATAGACTACGTAAGTCCTATTTCTCAATTGTATTTGAGAATTTTTCTATAAAATTTGTTTGTCACTCATTTACACCAATGAGAAATTAAAGCCAAGAATCCATACTTATAGACTACGTAAATCCAATTTTTCAATTGTATTTGAGAATTTTTCTATAAAATATGTTTGTCACTCATTTACACCAATGAGAAATTAAAGCCAAGAATCCATACTTATTGACTACGTAAGTCCGATTTCTCAATTGTATTTGAGAATTTTTCTATAAAATTTGTTTGTCACTTATTTGGACCAACTGGAAATTAAAGCCAAGGGTCCATACTTATAGACTACGTAAGTCCTATTTCTCAATTGTATTTGAGAATTTTTCTATAAAATTTGTTTGTCACTCATTTGGACCAACTGGAAATTAAAGCCAAGGGTCCATACTTATGGACTACGTAAGTCCGATTTCTCAATTGTATTTGAGAATTTTTCTATAAAAATTGTTTGTCACTCATTTGGAGCAATGGGAAATTAAAGCCATGGGTCCATACTTATAGACTACGTAAGTCCTATTTCTCAATTGTATTTGAGAATTTTTCTATAAAATATGTTTGTCACTCATTTACACCAATGAGAAATTAAAGCCAAGAATCCATACTTATTGACTAGGTAAGTCCGATTTCTCAATTGTATTTGAGAATTTTTCTATAAAATTTGTTTGTCACTCATTTGGACCAACTGGAAATTAAAGCCAAGGGTCCATACTTATGGACTACGTAAGTCCGATTTTTCAATTGTATTTGAGAATTTTTCTATAAAAATTGTTTGTCACTCATTTGGAGCAATGGGAAATTAAAGCCATGGGTCCATACTTATAGACTACGTAAGTCCTATTTCTCAATTGTATTTGAGAATTTTTCTATAAAATATGTTTGTCACTCATTTACACCAATGAGAAATTAAAGCCAAGAATCCATACTTATTGACTAGGTAAGTCCTATTTCTCAATTGTATTTGAGAATTTTTCTATAAAAATTGTTTGTCACTCATTTGGAGCAATGGGAAATTAAAGCCATGGGTCCATACTTATAGACTACGTAAGTCCGATTTCTCAATTGTATTTGAGAATTATTCTATAAAAATTGTTTGTCACTCATTTGGACCAACTGGAAATTAAAGCCAAGGGTCCATACTTATAGACTACGTAAGTCCCATTTCTCAATTGTATTTGAGAATTTTTCTATAAAAATTGTTTGTCACTCATTTGGAGCAATGGGAAATTAAAGCCATGGGTCCATACTTATAGACTACGTAAGTCCGATTTTTCAATTGTATTTGAGAATTTTTCTATAAAATATGTTTGTCACTCATTTGGAACAATGGGAAATTAAAGCCAAGGGTCCATACTTATAGACTACGTAAGTCCTATTTCTCAATTGTATTTGAGAATTTTTCTGTAAAATTTGTTTGTCACTCATTTGGAGCAATGAGAAATTAAAGCCAAGAATCCATACTTATTGACTACGTAAGTCCGATTTCTCAATTGTATTTGAGAATTTTTCTATAAAATATGTTTGTCACTCATTTACACCAATGAGAAATTAAAGCCAAGAATCCATACTTATTGACTACTTAAGTCCCATTTCTCAATTGTATTTGAGAATTTTTCTATAAAAATTGTTTGTCACTCATTTGGAGCAATGGGAAATTAAAGCCATGGGTCCATACTTATAGACTACGTAAGTCCTATTTCTCAATTGTATTTGAGAATTTTTCTATAAAATATGTTTGTCACTCATTTACACCAATGAGAAATTAAAGCCAAGAATCCATACTTATTAACTACGTAAGTCCTATTTCTCTATTGTATTTGAGAATTTTTCTATAAAATTTGTTTGTCACTCATTTGGAACAATGGGAAATTAAAGCCATGGGTCCATACTTATTGACTACGTAAGTCCCATTTCTCAATTGTATTTGAGAATTTTTCTATAAAAATTGTTTGTCACTCATTTGGACCAACTGGAAATTAAAGCCATGGGTCCATACTTATAGACTACGTAAGTCCCATTTCTCAATTGTATTTGAGAATTTTTCTATAAAATATGTTTGTCACTCATTTGGACCAACTGGAAATTAAAGCCAAGGGTCCATACTTATAGACTACGTAAGTCCCATTTCTCAATTGTATTTGAGAATTTTTCTATAAAAATTGTTTGTCACTCATTTGGAGCAATGGGAAATTAAAGCCATGGGTCCATACTTATAGACTACGTAAGTCCGATTTTTCAATTGTATTTGAGAATTTTTCTATAAAATATGTTTGTCACTCATTTGCACCAATGAGAAATTAAAGCCAAGAATCCATACTTATTGACTACGTAAGTCCGATTTCTCAATTGTATTTGAGAATTTTTCTATAAAAATTGTTTGTCACTTATTTGGAACAATGGGAAATTAAAGCCAAGGGTCCATACTTATAGACTACGTAAGTCCTATTTCTCAATTGTATTTGAGAATTTTTCTATAAAATTTGTTTGTCACTCATTTACACCAATGAGAAATTAAAGCCAAGAATCCATACTTATTGACTACGTAAGTCCCATTTCTCAATTGTATTTGAGAATTTTTCTATAAAAATTGTTTGTCACTCATTTGGAACAATGGGAAATTAAAGCCAAGACTCCATACTTATTGACTACTTAAGTCCCATTTCTCAATTGTATTTGAGAATTTTTCTATAAAAATTGTTTGTCACTCATTTGGAACAATGGGAAATTAAAGCCATGGGTCCATACTTATTGACTACGTAAGTCCTATTTCTCAATTGTATTTGAGAATTTTTCTATAAAATTTGTTTGTCACTCATTTACACGAATGAGAAATTAAAGCCAAGAATCCATACTTATTGACTACGTAAGTCCCATTTCTCAATTGTATTTGAGAATTTTTCTATAAAAATTGTTTGTCACTCATTTGGAACAATGGGAAATTAAAGCCATGGGTCCATACTTATAGACTACGTAAGTCCCATTTCTCAATTGTATTTGAGAATTTTTCTATAAAATTTGTTTGTCACTCATTTGGAGCAATGAGAAATTCAAGCCAAGAATCCATACTTATTGAATAGGTAAGTCCGATTTCTCAATTGTATTTGAGAATTTTTCTATAAAAATTGTTTGTCACTCATTTAGAGCAATGAGAAATTAAAGCCAAGAATCCATACTTATTGACTACGTAAGTCCCATTTCTCAATTGTATTTGAGAATTTTTCTATAAAAATTGTTTGTCACTCATTTAGAGCAATGAGAAATTAAAGCCAAGAATCCATACTTATTGACTACGTAAGTCCCATTTCTCAATTGTATTTGAGAATTTTTCTATAAAAATTGTTTGTCACTCATTTAGAGCAATGAGAAATTAAAGCCAAGAATCCATACTTATTGACTACGTAAGTCCCATTTCTCAATTGTATTTGAGAATTTTTCTATAAAAATTGTTTGTCACTCATTTGGAGCAATGAGAAATTAAAGCCAAGAATCCATACTTATAGACTACGTAAGTCCTATTTCTCAATTGTATTTGAGAATTTTTCTATAAAAATTGTTTGTCACTCATTTAGAGCAATGAGAAATTAAAGCCAAGAATCCATACTTATTGACTACGTAAGTCCCATTTCTCAATTGTATTTGAGAATTTTTCTATAAAAATTGTTTGTCACTCATTTGGAACAATGGGAAATTAAAGCCAAGAATCCATACTTATTGACTGCGTAAGTCCGATTTCTCAATTGTATTTGAGAATTTTTCTATAAAATTTGTTTGTCACTCATTTACACCAATGAGAAATTAAAGCCGAGAATCCATACTTAGTGACTACGTAAGTCCTATTTCTCAATTGTATTGGAGAATTTTTCTATAAAATATGTTTGTCACTCATTTACACCAATGAGAAATTAAAGCCAAGAATCCATACTTATTGACTACGTAAGTCCCATTTCTCAATTGTATTTGAGAATTTTTCTATAAAAATTGTTTGTCACTCATTTGGAACAATGGGAAATTAAAGCCAAGAATCCATACTTATTGACTGCGTAAGTCCGATTTCTCAATTGTATTTGAGAATTTTTCTATAAAATTTGTTTGTCACTCATTTACACCAATGAGAAATTAAAGCCGAGAATCCATACTTAGTGACTACGTAAGTCCTATTTCTCAATTGTATTGGAGAATTTTTCTATAAAATATGTTTGTCACTCATTTACACCAATGAGAAATTAAAGCCAAGAATCCATACTTATTGACTACGTAAGTCCCATTTCTCAATTGTATTTGAGAATTTTTCTATAAAAATTGTTTGTCACTCATTTGGAGCAATGGGAAATTAAAGCCATGGGTCCATACTTATAGACTACGTAAGTCCGATTTTTCAATTGTATTTGAGAATTTTTCTATAAAATTTGTTTGTCACTCATTTACACCAATGAGAAATTAAAGCCGAGAATCCATACTTAGTGACTACGTAAGTCCTATTTCTCAATTGTATTGGAGAATTTTTCTATAAAATATGTTTGTCACTCATTTACACCAATGAGAAATTAAAGCCAAGAATCCATACTTATTGACTACGTAAGTCCCATTTCTCAATTGTATTTGAGAATTTTTCTATAAAATTTGTTTGTCACTCATTTAGAGCAATGAGAAATTAAAGCCAAGAATCCATACTTATTGACTAGGTAAGTCCGATTTCTCAATTGTATTTGAGAATTTTTCTATAAAATTTGTTTGTCACTCATTTACACCAATGAGAAATTAAAGCCATGAATCCATACTTATTGACTACGTAAGTCCGATTTCTCAATTGTATTTGAGAATTTTTCTATAAAATTTGTTTGTCACTCATTTACACCAATGAGAAATTAAAGCCAAGAATCCATACTTATTGACTACGTAAGTCCCATTTCTAAATTGTATTTGAGAATTTTTCTATAAAAATTGTTTGTCACTCATTTAGAGCAATGAGAAATTAAAGCCAAGAATCCATACTTATTGACTACGTAAGTCCCATTTCTCAATTGTATTTGAGAATTTTTCTATAAAATATGTTTGTCACTCATTTAAACCAATGAGAAATTAAATCCAAGAATCCATACTTATTGACTACGTAAGTCCCATTTCTCAATTGTATTTGAGAATTTTTCTATAAAACTTGTTTGTCACTCATTTAGAGCAATGAGAAATTAAAGCCAAGAATCCATACTTATTGACTATGTAAGTCCGATTTCTCAATTGTATTTGAGAATTTTTCTATAAAATTTGTTTGTCACTCATTTACACCAATGAGAAATTAAAGCCAAGAATCCATACTTATTGACTACGTAAGTCCCATTTCTCAATTGTATTTGAGAATTTTTCTATAAAAATTGTTTGTCACTCATTTAGAGCAATGAGAAATTAAAGCCAAGAATCCATACTTATTGACTACGTAAGTCCCATTTCTCAATTGTATTTGAGAATTTTTCTATAAAAATTGTTTGTCACTCATTTAGAGCAATGAGAAATTAAAGCCAAGAATCCATACTTATTGACTACGTAAGTCCCATTTCTCAATTGTATTTGAGAATTTTTCTATAAAAATTGTTTGTCACTCATTTGGAACAATGGGAAATTAAAGCCATGGGTCCATACTTATAGACTACGTAAGTCCCATTTCTCAATTGTATTTGAGAATTTTTCTATAAAATTTGTTTGTCACTCATTTCGAGCAATGAGAAATTAAAGCCAAGAATCCATACTTATTGAATAGGTAAGTCCGATTTCTCAATTGTATTTGAGAATTTTTCTATAAAATATGTTTGTCACTCATTTACACCAATGAGAAATTAAAGCCAAGACTCCATACTTATTGACTACGTAAGTCCCATTTCTCAATTGTATTTGAGAATTTTTCTATAAAAATTGTTTGTCACTCATTTGGAGCAATGGGAAATTAAAGCCATGGGTCCATACTTATAGACTACGTAAGTCCGATTTTTCAATTGTATTTGAGAATTTTTCTATAAAATTTGTTTGTCACTCATTTACACCAATGAGAAATTAAAGCCGAGAATCCATACTTAGTGACTACGTAAGTCCTATTTCTCAATTGTATTGGAGAATTTTTCTATAAAATATGTTTGTCACTCATTTACACCAATGAGAAATTAAAGCCAAGAATCCATACTTATTGACTACGTAAGTCCCATTTCTCAATTGTATTTGAGAATTTTTCTATAAAATTTGTTTGTCACTCATTTAGAGCAATGAGAAATTAAAGCCAAGAATCCATACTTATTGACTACGTAAGTCCCATTTCTCAATTGTATTTGAGAATTTTTCTATAAAAATTGTTTGTCACTCATTTACACCAATGAGAAATTAAAGCCAAGAATCCATACTTATTGACTGCGTAAGTCCGATTTCTCAATTGTATTTGAGAATTTTTCTATAAAATTTGTTTGTCACTCATTTACACCAATGAGAAATTAAAGCAGAGAATCCATACTTAGTGACTACGTAAGTCCTATTTCTCAATTGTATTGGAGAATTTTTCTATAAAATATGTTTGTCACTCATTTACACCAATGAGAAATTAAAGCCAAGAATCCATACTTATTGACTACGTAAGTCCCATTTCTCAATTGTATTTGAGAATTTTTCTATAAAAATTGTTTGTCACTCATTTGGAGCAATGGGAAATTAAAGCCATGGGTCCATACTTATAGACTACGTAAGTCCGATTTTTCAATTGTATTTGAGAATTTTTCTATAAAATTTGTTTGTCACTCATTTACACCAATGAGAAATTAAAGCCGAGAATCCATACTTAGTGACTACGTAAGTCCTATTTCTCAATTGTATTGGAGAATTTTTCTATCAAATATGTTTGTCACTCATTTACACCAATGAGAAATTAAAGCCAAGAATCCATACTTATTGACTACGTAAGTCCCATTTCTCAATTGTATTTGAGAATTTTTCTATAAAATTTGTTTGTCACTCATTTAGAGCAATGAGAAATTAAAGCCAAGAATCCATACTTATTGACTAGGTAAGTCCGATTTCTCAATTGTATTTGAGAATTTTTCTATAAAATTTGTTTGTCACTCATTTACACCAATGAGAAATTAAAGCCATGAATCCATACTTATTGACTACGTAAGTCCGATTTCTCAATTGTATTTGAGAATTTTTCTATAAAATTTGTTTGTCACTCATTTGGAGCAATGAGAAATTAAAGCCAAGAATCCATACTTATTGACTACGTAAGTCCGATTTCTCAATTGTATTTGAGAATTTTTCAATAAAAATTGTTTGTCACTCATTTGGAGCAATGGGAAATTAAAGCCATGGGTCCATACTTATAGACTACGTAAGTCCGATTTTTCAATTGTATTTGAGAATTTTTCTATAAAATTTGTTTGTCACTCATTTACACCAATGAGAAACTAAAGCCAAGAATCCATACTTATTGACTACGTAAGTCCGATTTCTCAATTGCATTTGAGAATTTTTCCATAAAATTTGTTTGTCACTCATTTACACCAATGAGAAATTAAAGCCAAAAATCCATACTTATTGACTACGTAAGTCCGATTTCTCAATTGTATTTGAGAATTTTTCTATAAAATTTGTTTGTCACTCATTTACACCAATGAGAAATTAAAGTCTAGAATCCATACTTATTGACTACGTAAGTCCGATTTCTCAATTGTATTTGAGAATTTTTCTATAAAATTTGTTTGTTACTTATTTGGACCAACTGGAAATTAAAGCCAAGGGTCCATACTTATAGACTACGTAAGTCCTATTTCTCAATTGTATTTGAGAATTTTTCTATAAAATTTGTTTGTCACTCATTTGGACCAACTGGAAATTAAAGCCAAGGGTCCATACTTATAGACTACGTAAGTCCTATTTCTCAATTGTATTTGATAATTTTTCTATAAAATTTGTTTGTCACTCATTTGGACCAACTGGAAATTAAAGCCAAGGGTCCATTCTTATAGACTACGTAAGTCCTATTTCTCAATTGTATTTGAGAATTTTTCTATAAAATTTGTTTGTCACTCATTTACACCAATGAGAAATTAAAGCCAAGAATCCATACTTATTGACTACGTAAGTTCGATTTCTCAATTGTATTTGAGAATTTTTCTATAAAATTTGTTTGTCACTCATTTGGAGCAATGGGAAATTAAAACCAGGGGTCCATTCTTATAGACTACGTAAGTCCTATTTCTCAATTGTATTTGAGAATTTTTCTATAAAATTTGTTTGTCACTCATTTACACCAATGAGAAATTAAAGCCAAGAATCCATACTTATTGACTACGTAAGTTCGATTTCTCAATTGTATTTGAGAATTTTTCTATAAAATTTGTTTGTCACTCATTTGGAGCAATGGGAAATTAAAACCAGGGGTCCATTCTTATAGACTACGTAAGTCCTATTTCTCAATTGTATTTGAGAATTTTTCTATAAAATTTGTTTGTCACTCATTTACACCAATGAGAAATTAAAGCCAAGAATCCATACTTATTGACTACGTAAGTTCGATTTCTCAATTGTATTTGAGAATTTTTCTATAAAATTTGTTTGTCACTCATTTGGAGCAATGGGAAATTAAAGCCAAGGGTCCATTCTTAAAGACTACGTAAGTCCGATTTCTCAATTGTATTTGAGAATTTTTCTATAAAATTTGTTTGTCACTCATTTACACCAATGAGAAATTAAAGCCAAGAATCCATACTTATTGACTGCGTAAGTCCGATTTCTCAATTGTATTTGAGAATTTTTCTAAAAATTTTGTTTGTCACTCATTTGGACCAACTGGAAATTAAAGCCAAGGGTCCATTCTTATAGACTACGTAAGTCCGATTTCTCAATTGTATTTGAGAATTTTTCTATAAAATTTGTTTGTCACTCATTTACACCAATGAGAAATTAAAGCCAAGAATCCATACTTATTGACTGCGTAAGTCCGATTTCTCAATTGTATTTGAGAATTTTTCTATAAAATTTGTTTGTCACTCATTTGGAGCAATGGGAAATTAAAGCCATGGGTCCATACTTATAGACTACGTCAGTCCGATTTTTCAATTGTATATGAGAATTTTTCTATAAAATTTGTTTGTCACTCATTTACACCAATGAGAAATTAAAGCCAAGAATCCATACTTATTGACTACGTAAGTCCGATTTCTCAATTGTATTTGAGAATTTTTCTATAAAATTTGTTTGTCACTCATTTGGAGCAATGGGAAATTAAAACCATGGGTCCATACTTATAGACTACGTAAGTCCTATTTCTCAATTGTATTTGAGAATTTTTCTATAAAATTTGTTTGTCACTCATTTGGACCAATGGGAAATTAAAGACAAGAATCCATACATATAAACTACGTATTTAAAGCCAAGGGTCCATACTTATAGACTACGTAAGTCCTATTTCTCAATTGTATTTGAGAATTTTTCTATAAAATTTGTTTGTCACTCATTTGGACCAATGGGAAATTAAAGACAAGAATCCATACTTATTAACTACGTAAGTCCGATTTCTCAATTGTATTTGAGAATTTTTCTATCAAATTTGTTTGTCACTCATTTGGAGCAATGGGAAATTAAAGCCATGGGTCCATACTTATAGACTACGTAAGTCCGATTTTTCAATTGTATTTGAGAATTTTTCTATAAAATATGTTTGTCACTCATTTACACCAATGAGAAATTAAAGCCAAGAATCCATACTTATTGACTACATAAGTCCGATTTCTCAATTGTATTTGAGAATTTTTCTATAAAATTTGTTTGTCACTTATTTGGACCAACTGGAAATTAAAGCCAAGGGTCCATACTTATAGACTACGTAAGTCCTATTTCTCAATTGTATTTGAGAATTTTTCTATAAAATTGGTTTGTCACTCATTTGGACCAATGGGAAATTAAAGACAAGAATCCATACATATAAACTACGTATTTAAAGCCAAGGGTCCATACTTATAGACTACGTAAGTCCTATTTCTCAATTGTATTTGAGAATTTTTCTATAAAATTTGTTTGTCACTCATTTGGACCAATGGAAAATTAAAGACAAGAATCCATACGTATAAACTACGTATTTAAAGCCATGGGTCCATACTTATAGATTACGTAAGTGCTATTTCTCAATTGTATATGAGAATTTTTCTATAAAATTTTTAAAATTAAAATTGTGTAAATTTTGATCAGCTCTACGGGAATTTGGCTATTTGTGCGCACATTTATGTTTGTCACTTATTTACTCCAATGGGATATTAAAGCCAAGGGTCCATATTTATAGACTACGTAAGTCCGATTATTCAATTGTATTTTAGAATTTTTCTATAAAATTTGTTTGTCACTCATTTACACCAATGGGAAATTAAAGCCAAGATTCCATATTTATAGACTACGTAAGTCCGATTTTTCAATTGTATTTGAGAATTTTTCTATAAAATTTGTTTGTCACTCATTTGGAGCAATGGGAAATTAAAGCCAAGGGTCCATATTTATAGACTACGTAAGTCCTATTTTTCAATTGTATTTGAGATTTTTCTATAAAATTTGTTTGTCGCTTATTTGGACCAATGGAAAATTAAAGACAAGAATCCATACGTATAAACTACGTATTTAAAGCCATGGGTCCATACTTATAGATTACGTAAGTGCTATTTCTCAATTGTATATGAGAATTTTTCTATAAAATTTTTAAAATTAACGGCCTATTTCACTATGTCGAAAGAAAATTTCCATATGTTTTCATTCGTATAATTACATTTGAAGCAAAAACAAATTCTAAAATTTTGTTTTTGTATCAAATGTATTTGTACGAATGAAAATAAAATTCAAAATTCTTTCGACATCGTGAAATCGGCAGTAAAATTGTGTAAATTTTGATCAGCTCTACGGGAATTTGGCTATTTGTGCGCACATTTATGTTTGTCACTTATTTACTCCAATGGGATATTAAAGCCAAGGGTCCATATTTATAGACTACGTAAGTCCGATTTTTCAATTGTATTTGAGAATTTTTCTATAAAATTTGTTTGTCGCTTATTTGGACCAACTGGAAATTAAAGCCAAGGGTCCATACTTATAGACTACGTAAGTCCTATTTTTCAATTGTATTTGAGATTTTTCTATAAATTTTTTTTGTCACTCATTTGGTTCAATTGGAAATTAAAGCGAAGGGTCCATACTTATAGACTACGTAAGTCCTATTTTTCAATTGTATTTGAGAATTTTTCTATAAAATTTTAAAAAATAAAATTGTTTAAATTTTTGATGATCTCTGAGAGAGTTTTGCCATTGAAGGTCGAAAACTATTCAAACATAATAATGGAAGACCTAATGAAGAGTTGACACAAACACTAACCAAATGCAGGCTTGTATGATGGTTTAACTCAGTACAAATAAATAATAATTTTATACCATTTTATTTATTTATATAAAAAGAGTCAATGCTCTTCCAAAGAATTTTGTACTTAAAATTGATTTCCCTACATTGTCATGAATTGTTAGTATTTCGGGATATATGAGTATTCCTTGCACTAATTAATTGTTAAAAAAAAGTAAATAAAATTAAAATGTCTAAATTAAGACAGTTCGGATCAAAAACTTTCTCTCTTTTGGTTTAAGTATTCCTGAAGCAATAATTAATATATTTATGTAAGTAATTATTTATTAAACTTCAATTATATTTAAATAACATTTCAAATCAGCTTTAATTACGACATACACAAACAGCACGACCGTTGCAATAACCGCCACGATTTCCACGCAATAAACAGTGAGCAGCACAAGCCGAATGATTGGCACCGGTTCCACTTAATAAATCGCATGTGGCTCTCTTATGGCGACTGTGTAGTTCTGGTTCAATTTCTTTCAAAGCCTGAAGACCATCAACGAATTGTCCTTTATTGGCGGCATCAACTGAAGGAGTTCCTGATGTTTGGGATGTGAAACAAACAGCCAAGCAGAATGTCACAGCAAATACGGTGAAGAATTTCATTTTTGCTTTTTTTTTTAATGATAAAAAAAGGATCGGTTAAAAAGTGTTCTGATCTCTAGTCTTGTTACGAAACAAATGATGAATTTGCTGTTATTTCTTTTAGTATTTATTGATGTTTAATCAAGTTTTTTTTTCTTCTTTTACTTTTTATATTAATACATTGATTGTACATACTCGTATATGTATGTATGTATGTATGGCTTATTTCAATGGGATTTTATATTATTTCCCAACGAAATATACGGGGATTCACTTTTCAGATAATTTGATCTTCATATTAAACGATCTGAGTACGTACGAATGAATTGAATCGCATACATATGCATACATACGTACTCGTATATATTACATAAGTACATATTTTTAAATATGTAAATCTTTTATGTAAGAGGTCCTTTCAAAACTATTATAAGGCTAGAGGTCGGTCATAGCGTTTCAATTCTAATTCGTTTTCATATATTTTTTAATAGTGCGATGAGTAGTATCACTGTCCTCAATGTTCTTTTTAAAAGAATTTGGAATGAAGGAATGACTCCTACAAGTATTAATACTTAAATAAATTCACCGACTCCAAGAAAGACAATATTCCAAATTTAAAGAGTTTATTTGAATTTTATTGTCTGAACTTAAACTATTATTTGCATTTTCTTTAATTAGTAAAATCTTATCATCACAATAATATTTTCTTAAGAATAATTTGTTATTAAGTACAAAAAAAAGTCCCTGGATCATAAAAAGTTTCTTATCAATAAATTAGTTTTAGCAACAATTCGTTCACAAGAACACAGGCAGACACACACACATGAATAATCACATATTAAAATAACAGATAATTTTAGTATATTTAAGCTATATCTTGGAAGTAAGTCCCCGCATCTCTTTTTTCTTATTTGGAAAAATATATAAAAATCCCCGAAAAAATATATGTAGTTGTGATTCAGTCTATTACTAGTTCGAATATAAAAATTTGCTATTATATAAATACGGAAAGAAATTTAAATAAAATCATTAGTTTTGTCTTGACAAGTCTTGATATCGAATCAGATACAACAATTCAATCGTTAAAACATTAAATAAAAAATTTTAAAAAGCAAAAATGAAATTCTTCACCGTATTTGCTGTGACTATCTGCTTGGCTGTTTGTTTCGCATCCCAAACATCAGGAACTCCTTCAGTTGATGCCGCCGATGAAGGACAATTCGTTGATGGTCTTCAGGCTTTGAAAGAAATTGAACCAGAACTACACAGTCGCCATAAGAGAGCCACATGCGATTTATTAAGTGGAACCGGTGCCAATCATTCGGCTTGTGCTGCTCACTGTTTATTGCGTGGAAATCGTGGAGGTTATTGCAACGGTCGTGCTGTTTGTGTGTGTCGTAATTAAAACTAAAATATGTACTTAAATTATAAAAAAAATCTTTTAAATAAATTTTGTTTAATTTTATAATAATTTTTCAAGCTTTAGGTCGTTTTTATATAAAAATGTTTTTAATA
This sequence comes from Lypha dubia, assembly GCA_947311025.1. Classification (NCBI taxonomy): domain Eukaryota; kingdom Metazoa; phylum Arthropoda; class Insecta; order Diptera; family Tachinidae; genus Lypha; species Lypha dubia. Next base: position 71,188,520 of record OX371264.1, on the reverse strand, counting down.
TTAATTTTTCAATATTTCGCCACACCGTTGGTTGGCTTCTTCAGGAGAAATTGAGTTTAAATCTAATTTATAACAATTTTAACAAATACCAATCAAAATATTGAAAAATATTTGTCAATTGAAAATAGTTTTTTCCTTTTTCTTTTTGAAATAAAAAACTTTAAAATAATTTAACAAAAACAAAAACAAAATACTTTGAGTGAAAAAATTTTTAAGCCAATGAACAAATATTTTTGAATATACACCTACACATAAATACAAATTACATTTTTTCTATTTTTATCTCTTACTAACTTATAGTCTTAAATTCTAATATCAATTTCCTTAACTGCTCTAAACCTAATTTTATTTGTAACTATATAAATACATTAATAAAAAGTACATGTGAAATGTTCTATCTTTTTGTAACTAACGGCCTATTTCACTATGTCGAAAGAAAATTTCCATATGTTTTCATTCGTACAAATACATTTGATACAAAAACAAATTCTAAAATTTTGTTTTTGTATCAAATGTATTTGTACGAATGAAAATAAAATTCAAAATTCTTTCGACATCGTGAAATCGGCAGTTAATGTCTGTAATTTTGAGCTATATTTTCCGTATCTGTCTTAAAATTAATTCTTTGTTGTATTGGTGTGTTAATTATTTGCAACATTTCTAACATATATCTGCGTTTGTAATTATTTTCTGTGTTTAAAACTGATACATTTTCAAAGTCTGGATGATGATTCAATTCAAAACAATGAGAGGATAATTCTGTTTTTTGTGAATTAATATTTCTATATTTCTGATCTGATTTATGTCATGCAATCCTTGTTTTTAATGTATTTTTCGTTGTACCTACATAAACCTTATTGCAATTTTCAGTATTATTTCCATTACATGGTATCCTATATACTAAATTTGACATATCCCATTTTGTAATTTTATCTTTTGTCTTACTAAATAATCTATTTAATGAGCTATAAGTTCTATAAGCCATCCTATATTTCTCTGTATCATAAATCTTTGATTTTCCTAAACGTTCTGATATACCTGGTATATATGTCATAGATTTATAAATCTTTGGTTCTACTATAGTAACGGTATTATTATTTCTCCTTTCCCTATATTGACCAATCAATTTGCAAGCAATGTCAATTGGAAAATTATTGTCAGTTAATATGTTTCTAATTTTAATTTTATTTTTCTTATGAAATTCTTTTTCACTTATCGTTAGTACTTTTTCTATTAGATTTTTAGCTGTATTTATAATAATTCTTTTGTTATGTTTTGAATAGTAATTAATTATTCTACCCGAAGCTGTTGGTTTTTGGTACCACTACTAGTATTCTGTTATTATTTCTAATCAATAAAGTATCTAAATAAGGAAGTTTTGAATCATATTCTTGTTCTATTGTAAATTTTATGTTAGAATCGATTTTTTCGTGTTTCAACTCTCGTAGTGAACAGACGCGTTTTTATAATCGTCGCAACTGAATACAAAAAAAATATTAAATAAAAAAAATATTTTCAAGTCACAAAAAATATAAAAAAAACAAAACATTTATTGAACAGTTATTTTACTGGTTTTATTTTATTTTTTGCTTGTGTGCAATATACATAAATATTTGCATACACAAACTAATATAAGTGAAAATAAAAAAAGAGAACTCTGATGAGTTCATCTTCTGAAAAAAACAACAATAATCCTACAAGCAGTAGGAATGTGCAATATATAACTTTAGTTGCTGATGACGACAGTAAAAAAAATGAATTTAACAAAAACCTGAATTTAACAGTAAACACAAATACTCGTGCGCGATCATTATCTCTGAACATGTTAAATAGTGATCAAGAAGCAACAACAATTGCACCCATCAGCAAACTTGTCAGCTTAGCTGTACAAACAAACAAACAAACAATAAGTAACAAGGTGACCAACGTGCACAAAATGGTAGATGCGGTGAGTACAATAAATGATAATAAAATTCAAACAGGAATGGACAGATACATAACCGTGTTAAAAAGGGGAAGAAGTCCAAAATCAGCTCAAATTGCTTCAACATCGAAAGTTCCTAGAGATGGAAAAAACAATATAATAAATTCCGAAAATCGTTTCGCGATGTTATCTGAACAAGGCGATGAAGGCACAACTACAACAAGTTCGAGTAAGCCCCCACCCATATATTTAAGAGAGCAGAATTCCAGTTTGCTGGTTAAAAGTCTTATCTCATTAATTGGAGAAAATGAGTTTTATGTAACTCCAATTAAGCGCGGAAACATCAATGAAACAAAAATTCAGGTAGCTCATGAAAATAATTACCGAAAAATTGTTTCAGATTTAGAATCTAAAAATAAAAACTTCTACACGTACCAATTAAAGAGTGCTAAAGGTCTACCAGTCGTAATAAAAGGTATAGACTCTAGCGTGGATCCGGAAGAGGTCAAGTCTGGCCTTGAAAATAGTGGCTACAAGGTGAAAAATGTCTCAAACATTAAAAATAGAGAAAAAATCCCCCAACCAATATTTAGAGTCGAGTTACAGCCAGATGGCATAAAAATAAAAAAGAATGAAGCGCATCCAATATATGACTTAAAGTACTTGTTGCATCGAAGAGTTACTGTTGAGCTTCCACATAAAAGAGCTGGACCTGTTCAATGCCTGAACTGCCAAGAATTTGGGCACACGAAGACTTATTGCAAGTTGCCTACAGTCTGCGTTGTATGTGGTGAGTTACACAGTACTGCTAACTGTGATAAAATAAAAGGTGATACCAAGGCGAAAAAATGTGGCAATTGCGGCGGAAATCACACTGCCAACTATAGAGGCTGCCCCCTTTACTCGTTTTTTAAGAATTCATCAACCAAAAAAACCAATGCTACTCCCGCTCAACCTAAAACCCCTATTAACTATCCACAGTTACCTCAACCGTCCACCAGCCAAAATCAATTTTCAAACATTTTCAAGTCTAACGCGACTAGTGCTCAACAACAATCTAAAAACAAATTTTCATACGCTAGTATTTTAAAAAGCAATCAGAGTACGGCGCAAAAAACAGTAAATGTAAATGAAGATTCGGGGTATAATTTTAGTCGTATTGAAGCCTCAATTGAGAGCTTAATACAAACTGTAAATACATTTACTCTCAACATGTCCTGTATGATGCAGGAAATGTTGAAAATGCAGTCTACCTTGTTGCAGGCTGTACTAAGCAAACCATGAACTTAAAAATCTGTTTTTGGAACGCAAACGGCATCTGCCAACATAAAAACGAAATAGAATATTTTCTTCAGGATAAACAAATCGATGTTATGCTTATCTCAGAAACTCATTTGACATCTCGAAGCTGTTTCAGAATTAGTGGATATAATTTTTACGACACCAAGGATCCCCGTGGCAGAGCTTGTGGTGGTTCGGGAATCCTAATAAAAACGCGAATAAAACACCACCTGTTGAATGAGTTTTGTGAAGATTATCTTCAAGCAACGAACATCTGCATCGAAACTTACTATAAAAAACTTGTAATATCATCTGTCTATTCGCCCCCCAGATTCACAATTACCGAGAGTCAATATACGGCTTTTTATAAATCACTGGGCCTCCGTTTTCTAGCAGCTGGCGACTACAATGCTAAACACACATTTTGGGGTTCACGTTTAATCACACCTAAGGGACGAATTTTATTCGACACAATATCTAAAATGGGTTTGAATGTAGTTTCAAGTGGACAGCCAACATATTGGCCAACAGATCGACAAAAAATTCCTGATGTTATCGACTTTGGAATTGTGAAAGGCGTGCCCAGCGAGATGGTTGAAGTTGAAGCATCTTTGGACTTATCTTCAGACCACTCGCCTACTATTGTCACTATTTACTCACACACAACATGTGATTCAGCGACGACATCTGCACGTATTAACTGGCTGAAATACAGAAAATATCTGAGTGCTCATTGCTCGGAAAAAATGCCGCTGAGAACACCTTCAGACATAGACGATTCTCTCAGGTTGTTTGAAGCGCATGTTAAACAAGCGGCTTTTAATGCTACTTCAAATGAAATAAACCAACCAGTGAGATTTAACAATATTTTTTCTGTAGATATAGAAAGGCTATTGACTGAAAAACGGCGAGCTCGACGAGAATGGCAGCGCTACAGATCGCCCCAGCTAAAATTAAGGCTTAAGGAGTGTACCAAGCAGCTTAGGAAAGTTTTGCAAGCTCAAAAAACCGCTTCCCTTCAAAAATTTCTTCAAGAGCTAGATGCAACACCACAAACAGATTATTCACTGTGGCGTGCAGCCAGAGGACTAAAAAGGCCGGTGATATGCAAACCCCCATTACGAGCCCCAAATGGTGACTGGGCAAAAACTGATGCTGAAAAAGGTGCACTCTTTGTTAAACATTTAGAAAAAGTTTTCACTCCGAATATTTCTGCTGATATTGTTGAACTGCCACCAGTCGTCCCTTTACCAGAAATACCGATGAGATTTAACATGACGGAGATTGAAAATACTATTACTAGTCTTAACACCAGAAAAGCCCCTGGTGTCGACAAAATAAGCAACAAAATGCTTCAAGAATTGCCTTACACTGCAAAAAGAATAATACTATTCATTTTTAACAGTATTCTACGCCTAGAACACTATCCTAAAGAATGGAAGGTTTCGCTAATTACTATGATACCAAAGCCCGGCAAGGATCATACAAAGGTTGAATCCTATCGGCCTATTAGTTTACTGTCTAACATTTCAAAACTATTTGAAAAGCTGTATATGAGCAAGCTGATGCCTATAGTGACTAGTAATGGATGTATTCCAGATCATCAATTCGGTTTTCGCAGACAACATAACACAATAGAACAAACTCACAGACTTGTGAATGTCGTTAGAGACACTTTTGAAAAAAAGAAATACTGCTCTGCGCTCTTTATTGATGTCTCACAAGCTTTCGATAAAGTATGGCACGAAGGTCTTTTCAATAAATTAACACAAAATCTACCAGCAAACATCGTAAAGCTTTTAAAAAGCTATTTGATGGAACGTAAATTTGTAGTTAGGGAAGGCAATTTTTTAAGCCCTCCGCAGTCGATTGAAGCCGGAGTCCCTCAAGGCAGTATCTTCGGACCCTTACTTTATTTAATATATGCCTCTGACTTACCGTTAAGCAGTAACATTCATACATCAACATTTGCGGATAATACAGCCTTTCTAAGCGTTCACGAAAATCCTGTAGAAGCTTCCCGCAACTTACAAGAATATATATCCAAACTGGAAAAATGGCTCAAACAATGGCGTATAAAAGTTAACGAGCAGAAATGTGCACACGTCACTTTTACGTTGCGCAGGCAAACATGCCCGCCTATAAAAATTAACACCGAGACTATACCACAACACACTGTAGTCAAATATCTAGGCGTTCATCTTGATCGTCGTTTAACATGGAAATCGCATATAGACGCAAAGTTGACTCAAATGAAATTAAAAGCAGCTCAAATGAATTGGCTTATTGGAAGAAATTCTATACTAAGCCTAGACTGTAAACTACTATTATACAACGCGATCCTGAAACCAATATGGTTCTATGGAATCCAGTTATGGGGCACTGCCTCAGCATCAAATGTCGAAAAAATTCAAAGGCGACAAAATAAAATTCTACGTACAATTACAGCAGCCCCCTGGTATGTCAGAAACCATCGAATTCATAAAGACCTAGACGTTCCGTTGGTGAAGACAGTATTTTCAAAACACGCGAAAAAATATATAAAAAAAACTTGAATTGCACCCAAATCCACTTGCGCGCAATATTCTTCATTATAGAGGCCACACCCGGCTGAAAAGAAGGGATACTCTTTTTCTCAGCCGTTCACGAGAAATGTAAAACAACAAAAATTAACCGTTGAAATTAAAAATTTTGTTTAGCATTGGCTAAACTTATATTTAATATTTTTTTAGATTTAAGATTTGAAAAACTTATTGATAATTCAATTTAAATAATTAAAGATTCAATAAATAATAAAATTATCACAAAACATATTTCGTCATTAATCTAGGCTTTACATTTAATTTTTCAATTGAATCATCTATTAACTTTTCCATTACAATATCAGCTATAATTGAAGAAGCTGGAGAACCCATTGGAAGTCCTTTTAGTTGAATATATATATTATTTTTAACCTGAAAATATCTATTGTCTTCTATACAAAATCTAAGGATACGTAAGAATAAATCTTTCTCAATATTTGTGTGTTCCTGTAATACACTCCATTTCTCTTCTATTATATTTATGGCTAGATCAATTGGTATGCTAGGATATAATGATACTACATCTAGTGAAATTAATTTTTCATTATAATCTATTATCTGATTTTTTATTTTATTCTTAAACTGTAAAGAGTCCTTAATGTTGTATTTAGAATTTTCAGTAATTTTTCTCAAAATGTTTGTAATATATTTACACAATTCATAAGAGGGTGAATTGATGAAAGAGCAAATTGGTCTCAATGGAAATTCCTCTTTGTGAATCTTTGGTAGTCCGTATAATTTAGGTGCCGTAGCAATGTTTGTCTTAAGTCTGTTTTTCTCTATAGTTGTAACAATTTCTTTTCTAAATAGTTGCTCAATAAAATCATTATTGATTTTCTGTAATCTACTCGTTGGATCTCTATTGATTAATTTATACTTATTATTATCTTCTATAATATTCTTTATTCTTATGTCATAGTCTTGTTTATACATAGCTACTGTTGCATTACCTTTATCTGATTTTAAAATACAAATGTCCTTATTTCTTTTTAAGAACTTCTCTGTTTCTTTCACTTTATCTAATATAAATTTATCTCTGTTTGTTAAGTTCATTTTATTTACATGATTGTCAATAATATTTGTTAATCTGTTTCTAGCTACTTCCTGTTCTTCTTTTATTTTTATAGTCTGTATAAAGTCCTCACCTTCTGAAATTATTTTTAAAATCGGAAATTCTTCTTTTTTAACAGGTAATGCATGTTTTTTTCCTAATGAAAATATCCATTTTATATCATCTGGGATATCTATATCTGTTTTATTTATAAACCATTTATTATGAATTTTAACTTCTAGTTCTTTGTTTTTTAAATTTCTAAGACGTTCAAATTTATCCCTATGAACTTTTCTTACCTTTTGATTTAATAAAAATGCTAATCTTTCTTCATATTTTATAAAAACTTCCATTTCCTCTGCTCTAAAATATCTATCTAAGATTCTCTTGATCACAACAATCTCACTTTGAAAATGTTTCAGTTCATTATGTTTTGATTTAATTGCTAGTTGTAAAATTTTGTTGTGTATATTTTGTGTATACTTATATATAATTTCCGGAACCGCTGATAGATTTCCCATATTAAAGATATTCATTATATTCTTTGTGGAATTTGCTATAAATTTTGGAGTGATGCCTGAATTTCTACAACGGATTAGAAATGTGATTGTTGATTTAATCCTTATAATTTTATCCCTTGTTGACTTGAATTTGTTAACACATCCTCTGATTTGGTTGTTTTTCTTGAAACTGCTATAATTCATTTTTATTTTGGAATCTTGCGTGCTCTCGTTATTAATAGTTTTCTAATTTTCTTGACCTTTTTAATTTTAATTTTATAATAATTTTTCAAGCTTTAGGTCGTTTTTATATAAAAATGTTTTTAATATTAATTTTTCGATATTTCGCCACACCGTTGGTTGGCTTCTTCAGGAGAAATTGAGTTTAAATCTAATTTATAACAATTTTAACAAATACCAATCAAAATATTGAAAAATATTTGTCAATTGAAAATAGTTTTTTCCTTTTTCTTTTTGAAATAAAAAACTTTAAAATAATTTAACAAAAACAAAAACAAAATACTTTGAGTGAAAAAATTTTTAAGCCAATGAACAAATATTTTTGAATATACACCTACACATAAATACAAATTACATTTTTTCTATTTTTATCTCTTACTAACTTATAGTCTTAAATTCTAATATCAATTTCCTTAACTGCTCTAAACCTAATTTTATTTGTAACTATATAAATACATTAATAAAAAGTACATGTGAAATGTTCTATCTAAACTAAAACTAAACTAAAATTGCATTATTTCTCAATTAATTCTGGAATAAGTCTATAAGTCTATTTCAGTGAGCCGACGAAAATCGGTACATTGTGTCGATAGTGGGATCTAAGCTTTAAGCAACCACGAAAATCGTAGCAGATAAATATGAAAACAACAGAATTTATTGTAAATATTTATATTTTTTTTTTTCAATTAAAAATTTAATTCAAATAATTAAAAAAAAACTCAATTCGTTTCTATGAAATCAAGTCGGATAAACAGTTAATAAGAAAGAATAAGACAATACTAATTTTTTGTAATTACAGCCATGCAAAAATATATTCCAAAACTTGGGGCAGGCGGGACATATAATTCCGATATCACCGATACAGATGTAAACATCATTTAAAAAATTAAACATGCATCGCATGAAATTTAACTAAAATTTTGATTTTTCATAAAAATTGCGAAAAATCTTTTTATGTTTGAAAGAATTGTTTATTTTAGTCAACCAAGTCCACATTTTTATGTGATTTCAGACATGCTGCAACTCCAATAGTTCGTACTTACCTTTCCATAATTTCTTTATCTCTGTGTAGCTAAAGAATGATATTTTAAGCTTTTTTAAATTGTTTTATTGATCAGAAACTATATAGACGTTAAGTTTTTGCTGTTTTATGGGCAATTTAAATGCGCACACATGCACGCACATGCATTCTAGTGATTTATTTTATTTTTTATTTATTAATTCTTGAATTTCTTTTTCTCTTTTTATTTATAATTTAATTCTTTAAATTGTATACATATTTGATAGTTATTACAAAAGCAATTTGCAAACTCGAATAGATTTGTTTGCCTATTTTTTTTATGTACCGCAGAATTTTAAAATGTTTCATGTGTTTGTGTGCTTCTTTTAGAAGGAAATTTTTCTCTCAAGTTTTATTTTTTCAATTATTTGCAATAATTTAATTTTGTTTTTCAACATTAAGCTGGTGTAAAGTAACATTCTTTGTTTGTATTTTTTTTTTCAAACAATTTTGATTTATTTTATTTCTAAGATTTTTTAAAAATAGTTGTCATCAAGGTATATTAATTCTAAGGTAGTCGCATTAGCTAAAATTGACATCAACTGATTGATGTTTTGTTGTCAAAACTTTTTTGTGTTTTTATAGAAATATTGTGACATTTTTTTTATTTAATTAAAATTTAAGAAACTGAAAAAAAGCGTGAAAAATTTTTAAAATTTAATTAAAATTAAAAATATATTTAATTAAAATTATAATATAAAAGACACATCCTGATTTTATACATACATATTTTGTTTTCTGTATTGTAAATAATTTTAACTTATTATTTTATTTTATGCAATTGTTTTTTTTTTAATTTAATTTTTGTTTTGTTTACACATCACATTTTGACAACAGCCAAGTTTTTACACGTTTTTGACATTGTATTTGTTTTAGGGACAAGACTATCTTATTTATTATACATACCCATGGTTGTCATCAATCGTCGTCGTCAATTGAATCTAATATTTTAGCTTTTTTTATATAAATTTTTTGAAAGTTAAAAAAAATGATAATAAAAATCAGGACTTGTAAGAATATTATAAATCAATTGTTTTAAGTTCTTAAGTTGTTGTTGTTGTTTTTGTTGTTCTTTCAGTTACATTAATATATTTTTTAAATTGTTGTAACTTGTTTTCTTACTGGGTTTTGATATGCTAAACAATGGTTCCATTTAAAGTTCTGTTTTTTTTTTCTTTTTTTCAATTTATTTGTATTTATTTATTTATCCAATAAGAGGAGGCACTGCACTGTCAAATAATTTTGTTGCTTCAATAGGAAACAAAAACTAAAATAATTAAAAACAATATTTTAGGTGCCAGTTTGAATTTTAGTATTAAATTTAATTTAAGCAATTTTTCTTATCATATGAAAGCTCGCAGTTTTTAATTCTTTTTTTTTATCAATTAAAAGAATTTATTTTAATTTTTTTGTGTATGCGCAAATGTGTTTTTGTGTGTGAGTGTGTGTGTGTGTGTGTGTTTGGTATGTGTTTTGAGGCACAAAGTGAACAAAAATAATGTAAAGTTTTTCTCCTTTCTAATAAAAATTAAATTAAATTAATGAAAATCTTCTACTTTGTTCGAATTAATTAATTTAAAAATATAAAAAATCGTTTAAAGCGAAACACATTCAAGTCAAATCTACAATAAATTATTGTTTTGTTTTCATTTTCTTTTGTTTTTTTTTGGGTTTCTTTTTCTCAATTTGCTTTTGCGTTTGTGTCAAGTTTTAATAGCGGAATTATCTAACATCTAAATAATTAATGTTTTCTTTTTTTTTTCTATTTCATCCCAAATTTGGATTTCAAATTAAAATGGACACATTAAGAATTATCTACATAGTTTAAAATATTTATCCAGTTTAACAATTTTTAAATGTTTTTCTCTTCTTTTAAGATTTTCTAATTAACTAACTACAAACAACTCTGTTGGTTTTGAGATTCTAAAATTCTCATTTACTTTTTTTAATGTTTGCTACGTAAATGTTTGAATTAAAAAATTAACAAATAAATAAATTTTATGTACTCGTATATTTATTTGAAAATAAATAAATAAATGAATTCAAAGTCCAGCAGAATTTCGATCACAGATTTTTATCTTTCCAAACTAAAGTGTGCTTATTGTTAGTTTGTTCTGGTTGTGACGGTCAAAGAGGAACCTGGCATCGTTAAAAATACTCAATTAAAATAATAAACATACTTCTAAAGAAATCAATAAGATCCTGAACTTGTGATCTGATAGTTTCTCTTTATTGAGTGACGATTCCGAGCCGTCTCATTCACTACATCATTCATTCGTATATTTTCTTATTTATTTTTCGTTGAAATTAAGGAATTGTCCTTTTTCGTGAAATGTTCAAAAATTAGCGTTGAATCGGCCAAAGTTAACCAGATGCTGAAGTGTTCATCCAATGTACAGAAAAGCTCAGGATTTCCTAAAATACATGGTAAGCTGGTAGTAGTCAGATGGATGTTGTTCAGAAATACCTTTTTCACTGAGCATTTGTTTAAGATGACTTCACAGTAGACACAATAATTCCCAAAGTGGATGTATTAAAGCAAGGAGATCAATCGAGAGTACAGTCCTACATATCAAATCGATTCTTAAATCGCGGGATTCTGACGGTACAAACGAAAAATTAACTTACTTCATTTTTGGAACTCGTTTAAAATGTCACATTTAATTATATGAAAATTGTTAGTTTTTTTTTTCTATATTCCTGCAACTCATCGATAAAATTTTAGCATTAAACAAATTCTGTAGAATATCTGAACAAACAAAAAATAACAATTTTGCCGATAAATAATTTATGAGACTATAACGAGTAAATTTAATGTATTCATGTCAAACGATCATGGAAGATGATTCGCTCTATAAATTTATATTTTTCAGTTGCTCAAACAACGTCATAACTCGTTAAGAAATATTAATTTATTGTGTGAATTTCTTACACAAGATAAGGAATGATATGTCGAACGATTAATTCTGCATTATTAAGATATTTTTTAATTTCATGTTGTTTGAGTAAATGAAACATAATTTATTATCTGAAGCGATATTCTGCTGGTCAAAACTATTTGCTAAGAAATTAAATTTTAATTTTATTACTACGAAAAGCATGACTAAAATAAATTTTACATTTTGGATTTATTAAGAATAACATTATTAAAATTATAGATCAATATAATAATAAATGTGTTGTTGTTGTTTGATACCTTAGGGGCACACTTATAGGTGGCAAAGAGGGTAGTGGCGGGGAGGGTAGGGGGTAGGGAAGGAAGGTAGAGAAGGGAAACTACACAGAACAAAAGTAAATTTGGGGGATACACATATATTTTGCTTCTATTGTATCTTTGTTGTTGGTTTTGCATAAATTGTTGTTGGTACATGTACATGTGATTTAACAGCTCACTGGCTCCGGCAGTGGATTTTCAGTAATGCGAATCTTTTTCAAATGTGAGGACGACGAACCACCAGCATTTGTAGATGCAGTCGTATATAAAGTTCCATTTATGGTATGTTTCTTCAACGAACATTCTTCTTCACCACCGTCATCATCATCATGATCAAGTATTTCCGAGCTGTGTTCATATAAAATATTGGCAGTTTCATTGATTTTCACGTTACCATTTTCTAATGCCATTTCCTGTTGGCATTCCGATGATGTGATGCAATCGTTGTTATTGTTAATGGCTGTTTCGCGACAAAGACGAGTGTTGGTGCGTATACGTGTGGCTTGTTTTTGTTGTTGCTGTTTTAGTTTCTCGGCCAGAACACGTTCCTGTTCCTCTTTAAAGTTGGCAAAGAATATATTCGAGTAAGATAAATATTTAGTGCCACACGGTGATGATGCTGGTGTTGATAGCGGTGTAGCTACAATTTCCCAATAGACGCAGTTGGTTCAGACAGTCAGTGAGTGATTGATTGATAGCAAACAGCGGCAGCAGCATCCCATTAGTTTTGTAATGTTTTTTTTTTTTTTTTTTTTTTTTGAAGGGATAGTAGTAGTAGTAGTATTTGCTTTTGTTATTACGAAACTTGATCTTGATGATGTAGATTTTTTTTAATTTTGTGTTGTGTTTTTTTTTTATTTTATTTTCTTTTATCTGAATTAATGTGATTAGTTCTTATGGATTTTCAATAAAACAGTGTTTGTTGATAATTTGTGTCATTGTGTCTTTAATAATTTTTACAAGAAAGTCAATTAAACATAATATGTTTGTTTGTTAGTTCGTTTTCTGTTTTGCTTTTTATATATGCATTTGTGTATGGATGTACGTATTTATGTACATATGTACGAGTATGTATGTACGATTCGATTAAGGTGCTGATATGAAAATTCTGTTTTCTTTTATTCTTAAGAATGAATTTTAAAACCATTTGTGTGAGAGTGTGTGGGAGTGAATGTGGGCAGATAGGGTGGGTGGGTGATCTGCATGTGCTTTTTCTCTTGGTGTAAATGTATGATGAGTTGATGTTGAAAACTAAAAAGCTTTAGTAAAAGAGGTGCGTTGCTTAAAAAAAAAGCCCAGATGTTTTACATGTTACAAATAAAATTAAAATTAAAAAGAAAAAAACAAAATACTCTTCTTTTTTTTTGGTTTGTTGGTTGGGATTTTTAATTTTAAATAAAATCAATTTTATGGTTTTAATCTTTGTTTAAATCATCTGTATTTTTATTTTCAAAAAATGTAGTATGTATACATAGCTGGTAATTTTTCTGTTAATATGGTTTATAAATAATGTAAGCTTCCGACAAAATGCAGTTTTGTGTTAACAATTAATTATTCAATAGAAAAATTAAAACAAACAATTATTTGTATAAATATCTTAAAGCCGGTGCTTTACAAGACACATACATTGTTTTTGTTTTTTTTTTTTTTGTTTTTTTGTTTTTTGTTTTTTGTTTTATTAATATGTATTATTTTTCAGAAATTGTACTTAACAAACACTTTAAATTTCTATAAAACAATGTATAACGAACAAAAAAATTAAAATTAAAAATAGGTTTCTTTTTTGTAAATATGAAAATAAAATGATCGTTAAAAAGACTTAATTAGCTACTACTAGAATACAAAAATTATAAGCAGGAAGGTAGGGAAGAAAATATAAAAAAATAAAAATACTCGTATAATCGAAAAGCAACAACAAAAAAGAAAAAAAAGGAATTAAATATTTATGTACTTTTTTTATATAAACTATATTTCAAATGATTTTACTTATACTTTAACTTATTTATATGTATTTTAAAACTGTTGGGTAATCATCCTTATGTATGTACGTGTAGTGTAGTGGAGTACTACACATTTTCGTATTCATTCACTTTCTTTCTTTTCTTTCGTTGAATTTTTATTTTATGCTATAAGTTCCACATGTGTTGAATTACTCTGGCTTACCGTTGACAATTTGCGTCCCAACTTTTGTAAAGAACCCACAGCTGTATTGATTATATATTTATGAATTTTCATTTGTCCGAAAATATAAAAAAAAAATAAAAACAATAGGAAAATAAAAGTATTTTCTCTTTTTTTTTTTGCAGAAAAATAAAAATGCAAATTAAAAAAAAACTAAAAAGTAGACTAAGAAATAAAACTTAAAACCTTTTTAAAAGGTGTTTAAAATTGTGTTGGTGCACTTCGATACTAAAGATTAATAAAAGATACGCCATAAAATAATCGGAGATAGAAAACTAATTCTCAGCTTAAATGCTTAAATTGAAAATTACAAATTTTTTTGGGAAAAAATAGTATTTCTACATGTACATGCACTGACGTTGTTGAATTTCATTAAAACCTTGACTTTACTAAAGAGTTTATTTTAAACTTTTGAATGCAAAGAGTTAATCTTGTACCCGGCAAATGTAAATAGCACTCTTGCATTGGGAGCAAATGTGATCATATTGCAAAGGTAAGTGTAGATGTTGCATCAACTGCCTGTATAAAAGCCTGCGTGACAGGAATCAAAATTTCTTAGAAATAAAGCTAAAATTTCTAAGCTTTGAACATCTCTCCACGTATTATCACATCAAAAAGTTGCCACAAGCGACACAAAATCTATTTTATGAACTTTAAATGTTTCCATTTTATTTTACGAAATCTATAGACAAAATGAGCTGTTTTATGATGACTGATCGATTGGATTTGTGTCTATTCTTTTACTTTAAGCGTAAAATTAAATTATTTTTTTTATGTCAAGTTTCCTTCGAATAAAAAAAAACACATACAAGCAAAATAATCCACGAAATGTTGGATACCGTAGAAGCCCTTTAATAAACAACTAAATAAATTTTATGCCGCAGCAAACATTTCTTTCACAATACATACTTTGGAATTATTATTTATATTTTTTTGTTTGTTTTATATTTAAGGAGCACAACATTGAATATATAATCAAGTGATAGAAAGCCATTACTAAATATTTTACTGTTATTGAATTTCAAATATCGTATTTAAAATTTGTCAAGAGCTCTACAATGGAAAGTTTGCTGAGATTTTTCTGGGGCTAAATACAGCGAAGAAGTTGAAGATATTAAGAAGCAGACAATAAGAAAGAAATAAAAAAGGAATTTACAATACATTATATACATACCACAACATTAAGTTTCAGATTTTGAGAATATGTTTGTTTTGAAAAGATATAACCAATAAAATCAAATTAAAAAGAAAGAAAAATAAACAATATTAAACATTTTTCAAAGCGAAGTGGTGTTAAAGAGAAATAAAAAATACATTTGCATATAAAATGTAAATTGAAACAAAAATCAATAATTGAGCAAAATCAGAGCAACATGAATGAATGAATTAATATCGATCGTTTTTATGATCAAATTGCATTTCAGTTGCAAGATGAGAAATTAATGATCATTGTAGTGATATTGTATTTATTTTGTATGTTGAAATTGATTTTTGGTTTTTGTTTTTGTTTTTTTTTTTAAGAAGAAAAAAAGAAAAGAAAATACATATTTTTGGTCCAAATTACTTGAAACTTGTACTTGTTGTTTTTGGTTTAAAATGAAATTGTATATTGTGTGGTTTTTCTGTTAATGTCTCGATAATATATTGTTTTTTAAATATTAATTCAGTTCAAGGACTCTTTGGGTAGAAAGGAGGAGTAAAAAAAGTTAACAAAACAAATCATGCTTTTTGACATCATCATCATGCCGGGAAAACTTAAAAGTTTTCATATCTAAGAATTGTTGAAGTAAATGAAACAATAAAAACCCTTAAATAAAAAGTCAAGAAGAATATTGAACATAAAGTATGCACAACAAAAATTACAAACGTTTTAGCGATTCATTGAAGACATTTAAATTTTTCATTTAATTTATCTATTTTTTATATAAATTGTATCAACTTTTTTATATTTCTTTATTAAAAATGATTGTTACTCTACAACAACTAAACTGTGTTCTAATGCAAACACTGAAAGAAATTATTGTTATATTATGTGGTTTATCATTAACAATTTTACAAGCTGCGAATTAATTATTTATCTCAATGAGACACTGAAGTCAATTTCTTAAAATATTTAACACGAAACCAATTTATAATTGTTGTAATTTTTTTTTTTTTGTTTAACTGCTGTATATTCGTTCGTATTTTCGTATATCGAACCATTTTCATTTAAGAATGCCTACAAGTTAAAGCAACATATCGTACGAGATTTTTTTATATTAAAAATTAAAACGATAAGGTTTTAAGTTTCCCTAAGAAAGAAATATTGCTCCACGCTTGAATTCGTTTAATGTTTTCAACATCTCAATTCAAGGAGAGTTCAAAAAGATTTCACTTTAGTTCGACAAACGACGAAGAGATAGAGAGATTGATAATAGTTTTCCCTTTAAGTGATTTGAAAATCAATTTTTAATATTGAACACTTGCTTGAAGTTGTTCAAAATATTTTGTTTCTCACGCAAATACAAAACAGCAAATGATTTTACACTTTTTCAATTTTAAACAAAGAAAAAGTTTTTCTAACTTTGAGGAAAAAAGTGAAATAAGTTAATGTTCAATTAGCCATTTTGGTTGAGCAGTTTTTGAAGTTTGGCCCAGATGGTGGTTTTTATTATTTTTTTTTTTTATTGGATTTCAAGGTTCATGAGCCCCAACTGATTATTTATACGGCGATTAACATTTGGCTGAGTTCCTAAACGCAATGTGTTTTCCAATGCGACATTGTCACACTTACCTAAACGGAAATGCATTTTATTTTCACTTCTTTCGAAAAATTTAAATAAAAACAATAACAAAAAAATGCTAATATGAAAATTTTATAAAAAAATTTTGTTATAAATATTTTTTAAAATGCATTTCAATATTGAACTATTTCTTTGTCAATAACGCAATAAATGAAAAATTTAATTTACGATATCTATATTTAGTTTTTAATGAAACTAATAACTTTGGGTACAAAACTATTTAGTTACGTTTCCTAATCTGATGGGATGGAATTCCGTTCAAATTCAATTCACTGATGAGTTCTGAGTTCTACGATTATGTTAATTTTTCTAAGTCTGAAAAAACATTTAATTTTCAACTGAATTTATAATATTATTTTTAAAATTCTAATCTCTCTTGACTACAAACTTAAAAATAATAATGAAAATGATATTTTACAAATTTACAACCTGCTGATTGATGCATCGTTTGAATATTGTTGGCATTTATGCGATCTACAACACCTACAACATGTTGTAAATTGAAGAATTTAGCTCAACATAATTCATTTTTTTATAAAAAAACATCTCACAGGCAGTGTATTTTATTAAAAGAAAAAAAAAACGCATAAAGAATTTTTCTTAAAAGTGCTTGAAGAAGAAGAAGAAGAACAAATAATACATGGAGAACTATTTATATATTTTTTTTAATGAATACGATATCGACTAATGAGTAAATGTTCTGTATATTTTTGTAAATTTGAAATTTTGATTAATAGTAGTTTTTACACCTTTGAAATAAAATGATAGAATTATAAAATATTGCTTGTACGAACGATTTGTTTTGCGATTTCTTTTTTGTGAATTTAGTATAAATTTATATCTGTATATATACATATACATACATATATACATTTATATATATGTATATATGTATATATATTTATATATGTATTTGTTTTGTATAAATTTGTGGTTGTGTAAGATATTAATCGATTTACTAGAGAGAAAAAAACTAATAAAATGTCATCAGACATCTTGTCTAACACTTACCGTAGCCTTCGCCTTGTAAGAAAAGCCTAAAGGCTTCGGCCAACTTAGCTGGTTGTTCCTCTAATACCATTGCACAGTCCGATATCTTAAAGAAATATTGAAATAAAAATTGCCGAATTGAAATTATTGAAAGAAAATTTAGAATTATAAGCATACCTTCATCCATGTCGAATTGGTTGGGTCCAAACGACCATTGAACGTAACAGTGTCGTCTACATGAGGCGACAATGCGCCAGTTATATTCATAACCGGCATTTTTAAAGTTGCCGCAGAGGGTTCAGTTCCTGGTGTACCAGGCGGTGAACGTGAAATATTTAAATCGTTGCGATGAATATAAGAATTGATCAGCATGGCCAAATTGGTGGGATTAATTCCACGTTCAAAATGTTGTTTGTACATTTGAACTAAATCATGATTACGTTCCTCTGGATTACGACCAAAATGATGCCACATCAGGTAGTCAATTGCACCTTGAGTCATACCTTTGGAACGTAAATAATGGGCATTGTAACTTTGATACCCAAACTCAATCCATCCCGATTGAGTGGATACACAATTGATTAAACAGATTGCTCCTATTTTATCGGGATGAGCCAATGCAAAGCGTGCCAAAATATTTGCTCCAGCACCAATGCCAAAACCAATAACCGACTTGAGGCCAAAATGGGCCAAAACATATTGCAATTGATTGGCCAGTTCATCCATTGTTGGATAAAAGTAACTGAAAAAATAAAAAATTTTCATATTTTTACACAATCAGATTTTCAACATTTTTCATCAAATTCTTAAAAGGATTCACCACTAAAATTTATTTATAACGAAATTTAATGCGATTTATTTCCGCGATAAAAATAGAGACTTCCGGTATTTCAGTTACAATTACAGTTACAAGTCCATGTAATTATAATTGGAAAATATTTTAACTGAAATTAAGAAATTGAATAAATATTGGTTTTTTTTAACAAATACAAAACCGCAAAGCGATTAGCTTGTCTCTAGAAAACATCCTGGATCTATTGCCGGAATCGAACTGACAAGCTTTAGACTACTAGGCTAGCATTCCTACCTATCAGTCACGGCGGCATCTCAGTTTTTCACATACTGTACAAAAAACTAAAACTTTGTTGAGAAGCGTTCGCAAAATATTTTTGAAATGTTATTACATAATTTTTTAAAAACTATCCCTTCGAATTTTAATAATACATAATTGTATAATGGAATGTGTAATTAGTGTAATTGTAAAGTGTAGTTTAGGTCAAAAGTTCCCTTCTTTTATATTTATTCTAAATTTTACTTTTTACTTACTCTTCTGGCAAAGTTAGTGCGCCTTCCTCTTGACCTGGTGCGGTAACATGATAAACGCAAAAGTTTTCAAGTAAACCTCTCATTGTTGGATAATTGAAAAACCCAGCGAAACTAGTGACATCTATTTTTTTACAAAAAAAAAAAAAAATAAAAACAAAAATAATTAAATTAGACTAATATTCTTTTGTCTAACAACTTACAATTCAATCCCAAATCATGATAAGTTAAAATAGCCGGCTTCGTTGTATCTCCTTGTATGGCTACTAAAACATCACCTCGATCAGTTGGAATGCGTCTCTGGTCACAAGCATCTATAATAGAGCCACGGGCGTGAGGGAACTTAAGTTGAACCGAACGCAGTTCAATATCGTCCATGGGATCTACAGGCATTGTTCTAAACAGACACAGAAATGTAAACAATTTAGTTTAATGATCTTCATCGTAACAGTCGTATTTAAATCAGTGACACCTGAGTTGGTATCTAGTAAAATTAAAAAAAAAAGTTTCGTATTTTTGGATATAAAATTGTTTTTGTTGCTAAACCTAAAGAGGTTGTATTCCGGGGTGACTGAAAAGTATTGTTGGAATTTGGTATGAATCAAGTCTATGCAGGATTTTGTTGACATCTAAAAATTAATTTACAATTGCAATGATTTTGATATTTTCTACTAAAATATTTCTATTCTACAACTAAGATGGTTTTCGTTTGTATTTAAATCAAAATGCATAACAACACTTTTTACAGAATCAAAAAATAAACTTTAATCAATTCAATCAATTTTAAATTTGTTAAGCAAAATACTTTTTGGCGAATGAAAATATTAATGAATTGCTTCTTTCATCACAAACTAAATTAATATGTTAAATTAAACTGCAAGCTTTTTTTATTCTTCAACGGTTTTTAGTAAAAAAAAAACAACCAAACAAACAAATATTCAAAACAGAAAGATCTGTATTATAGAAGAAAAAAAGCAAAATGCAATTTAGGTAAATAAAGGGATATTTTAGATTCTTACTCAAAGGATACACGTCTTATTATTTTATTGATTTTAATTTAATTTATTTGATATTCTTACCCAAGTAGACGGGCCTCCTCGGCAGTGTGCATAGGTGCTGATGGCATCTTGGTGTGGAGTGTCTTACCCGTTTTATCTCGTTCTCTGAAATAAATGTCATGATCATGCAAGCACAAAAGAGAAAAACTGATGAAAGAGAACGCAGAAATGCGATAACGTACAAAATTAAAAATAATTGCTGAACTTTTTTTTTTTTTTTAATATCAAATTCCGAAAATGAAATCGAAGTTGATCAATTTTGAAAGCCACATCCACACAAACATAAATACGTGGCCGTATTTCATCCCATGTGGTTGTGATAATAAATGCAACAACAATAACAAAGAAACACTCAACACTGCCGTAGAATATAAAAACTACTGACACAAAATGTGTTATGCAACCAATTTCATGTTACTTCAAGTCCAAAGCAGTCAACAATTAATGCCAATCAATTTTAATACTTAATTGTTTTTAAGCAGTTTTCTTTGTGTTACGTAAGCGGTTTTTTGCAACTTTAGAGTTTTTTTTTCTGTGTTTTTCGTCATTTGTAACTTCGATTTAATTTTCTTAAAAAAATCTTAAAAATCCCTTAATTTATTAACAATAAAAACAATAGAAAATGTATATAAAAAGAAGATAATAATATAGGTATATTTCTAAGGACGTTAAATAATGATAGAAGGACAGAAAAAAAAATTACAAACACACACATGCACATTAAAATATCACAAACAAAATACATTTTATATAGTACTTACATCTAAACAACAAGAACAAATTTTATGGGAAACAAATACATAAATAGAATAATTTTCCAATAAAAAAAAGAACTTGAAATAATCAAACTATTATCCTGTTTCTTGCAACACTCTACACTTATGAACAGCAAAATGAAATGAATGGCAAAAAAAAAAAACGTATAATGGATAAATTCAAAGGATAATTTGCTTCAAAGTTTTCGCGTGAATGTAAATTCACGAACGAGCAATTTAACAAACGAACAATCGAATGAGTCAACTGCAACGCCGAAAGCCTACGAAGAGGATGGCGAATTGCTTGTTTTTATTATTTTATCGTCCTCCTCTAACTCCTACTTGCAAATTATAAAGGTAATCTGTTACTTAAAAGTTAGTAGCCACAAAATGTTTTTATATCCATTTTGTTTCGTATCTGATAGTTCATAAAAGTAAAGCAGACTAAAGGCGCCACTTATACGCCATCCATCACCTAAACTTGTCCAATGGCTAAAAAGTCAAAATAAAAATTAAATTACAGCCACATACATACATGTACAGTAAATGGATAGACTCGTCGTAGAAATAAAAAGAATGTTTTGCAACAAGCTTCCATGGTAACCTTTTAACCAACATTTATGACGTATTTCTTTAAACTCACTTTTCGTAATCGTTCAATGCCTTCGTGAACTTTTATCGTTTTACTAAAAAAAAGGAGTAAAGCAAAAAACCAACCAACAAAAAAAAAAACATTAACATATATTTTTAATGTTTTGAACCGAAAAGAGAGCAAAGCAAAATGCACAAGATTTCCCTTTAACGATTTAATAAAGTGCATACGAGTAATTTTCTATACGAGTAATGTGCAAAAATATTCTGTTTTGCTCTACTTACAGGACTGCGGGTTACTTACAACTCGTAATACATAATAAATGAACTTAAGCCAACAAAAAAATAAATGTAAAATTAAATAAATATTTATCGGGACGATTTCTTTTTTTTTCTCAAAGACGAAATGCTTTAAATTGGTGATTGAATAGTTCGCGAACTTAATTTAGGTTTGGCGATTCTTGCCAATTATTCAAATTTATTTTACAAAATTACTGATTCATATCCATTCAAAGATCACAATGTCTCAAATCTTTGGGGTTGGTATAGGCAAACTTTGATAAAGAACCAGAGTTCGATCCTTAGCCAGTGCAATATTGTGTTGTTATATTAATTGTTGTTGGACTTTGTAAGTGATGAAGGCAAAGCACTGGTCATTTAACTGTTCGTA
This sequence comes from Lypha dubia, assembly GCA_947311025.1. Lineage (NCBI taxonomy): Eukaryota > Metazoa > Arthropoda > Insecta > Diptera > Tachinidae > Lypha > Lypha dubia. Next base: position 71,166,317 of record OX371264.1, on the reverse strand, counting down.
ATCAGCTTGTAAAAATGTAAAATAATATTGCAAGATTTACATCTCCTTAGAACTCTGAACATCTTCTAATACTTGTAGTTCTTTTCCAAAATTTTTTACTTACTTTTATTTGTCAATAAACAGAGACCAAAATTAAAGCCGTATGAAAAAAATCAATATTCCCTTGTTACAATTTCCACACTAAAAATAACTGGTGGTGTTTTAGCTTAATTCTTTTCTTTTTTTCTTTCTTTCAGTTGTTATTAACATTTTTTCGATTTTGAACACGATGGATTTAGTTAGTTCGTTTATTCGTAACTGTAATAAATTGTAAATTGTGTCATTGGAAAAGATAAAAAAACAAATAGATTTTTTCGATAATAAAAAGTTAACGACCACCGACCGAATTCCAAAAATATTCCATCATCATGCTTCATAATGAAATAAAGTTTGTATCGTTTACGACTATTGATGAATTTACATCATGAATAGAGACGGCGATTGAGAGTGGCTTTTTTTAGGAATAGTCGCGAAATACCGTATTTTCGCGGTTTAAGATCCCATAAAATATTGTCTTTATTTTCGCATTTTTTTCTCCACATTTGCTTGCTTCTCACAGTCCATCCCAATGAATACGAGTATGTATACCGTAGGATTAAATCACACTGATGCGTTACGAACATGGAAGAGAAGATCGACTTAAGCAAAAAGTGATAATCAAACATGAGATCAATGCTTAAATTATTATTTATTTGTTGATATTTAAAGAGTTAATAGTTTTTTCAGCGAATTCGTTCCAAAGGTAAAGGAATAGAATTTACCTATCTCGCAATTGAGGACTCGAAATAAGTGTACTTTTAATCATTTTTATATATAAAAATCAGTACCATTTTGCAATCTTGGTAGGTACACACACAATATATACATACACATGTATATACTCGTATATGTGAGATGATGATCGTTACTTAACATTGCATTATTAATAAAACAATTTAAATTTAGTGTTTTTTTATCTTAATAGAATAAACACGAGCTACATGTTGTGGAAGCGATAAATTAAGCCGCTGTTTTTTTTTTTTTTTTTTGTGTTTTTCTTAGCAGATTTAATTAACTCTCATGTGCGAGAATAGTTCGTTAAAGATATTTTTACATTTAAATTACAATTAAGCGCATTGTTTTTTTTATCTTTTTTTTTTTTTTGTGAAAATATTAAAGTATATTGCATTTATTTACACTGGAATCGAGTCGTATTGAACGAATTTTGTCATTAATTAAAAATGGAAAGTTTCCACAAACTTTTTACTCAATAACTTTTACTCAATACTCGATAACTTTTTACTCAAAAATTAGTCTCAAATAAAAGACTGTAAAAGTCTAAATATTTGAAACGTTATTTGGAATTTATTTCTTTTATTAAAAATGTTTACTTCAAATCTCAAATATCATATTAAACTTCACGCTATATAAAAATTACCGATCGTAAAAAAAATATGATCCGATTCGATGTAGATTTCAAAAATAAAATTTTCAGGTATTGTCAACCGTACCTCATATTTATTAAAAAAAAAAATTACATAAAAACAGAGAAAAATATTTCAATAATAAAAATTGTTAAGGTAACACTTTTTAAGCATTAATTTTCAATGGAAAAAGAATCGTTTATTTGACCCTGTGTGATTGCTCAACCAAAACTAATCACCGGTGAACGCAATCATATCAATACATACTTTAACAAACAAAAATACAATAAAAAAAACAATAATAAATTAAAATGTCAAAAATGCCAGTTGTTAAGAAATAATTTTGCATAAACTTCAGAGTCAAACGAATTGCAATTTCTATTTATTTCTATACGTGAAATTGCATTTCATAAATTGCAGAAATAAGTATGTTGTTGTTTTTCGATTTGACAGCGCAATTATCGTTTTTGTTTTCTTTCATTAAATTTGAAGATATGCAATCGATAGATTATGTTTTAAATAATGTCACTTTTAGTCGTTTTAATTTTAAATCTCCAGAGTTTGATCTGCAGAGACATATTCATACATGCATACATACATAACTATGCACACATATAAATATGTACTCGTATGTACATGATATTTTGAATTTGAAGCACATATTTAAATATTTTTGGCAACTTTACAAAGAGAATTTTTGTAATAAAAAGAAAAAAACTTTAAATTAAATTAGAAGTGGGTCAATAAAACTTTAATGAAATAAGTTTTTCTATTCCATTCAAATTATTATAAAGTTTATCTTATTTATAAAAACTTCTTGCATGCACACATACGAGTACATAAATATTTACATACATATGAATTGTTGTGCATTTATTTGTAAATAAGACGTATTCGATTTCACAAAATGACGAATCAAAGTCGTAACTGCGGTCTCGCAAATTGTTTATCTCATTGTTGTGAGACCCTTCCTATTCAGCCCCTCCTCCTTTAATCTTTTAAAGAAAGGAAACTGCTAAGCTGGTTTTTTATCATTTTCTTTTTATACGTTTTAAAAACAATTTTGGATCGTCTTGTTGTTGTTTATATTATTTTTTGTATCAACAGACTGCAGCTTGAGTTTTAACTGATTTTAACTAGTTGAAACCCGAACATTCTAGCCACTATATTTCAAAGTTATCAATTTACTTAAATGTATAAATATTAATTAAAAAAGAATATTTATTTATTAACGTACTCGTATGTGTGTAGAAATCATTGTCCCTTCTTTCTTAAGTTCAGTTACAAAAATGTCTCATCCGCACAAATTCTTGATTCTTATATTTTTTTTAAAGCAATTTTATTATTAATACAACATTAATAACAACAAATTAAGCGAATGTTAGGTATCAAGAAATTATTGTTAGAAATAAAAAATAGCAGAACAAATCTATAAATAAAAATTAGATCCGTTCGTTTACTTGGGCCAAATCTACTGACTGGAGAAGAGTTCATTAAATTTTTTAATTAATTTTATGGAATTTTGCATCTAAATTAAATACTGATGCGATTGAAATAGAAATTTTCTATTTTTTTTTTTTTTTTTTTTGTAAAAGTTTTCCGTCATAAAAAATTACATATAATTTTAGTGATCGAAGGAAGATGCATTAAACAAAATAATATTTAGTGTTTTTCTAATTGTATCATTCCGTATAATATTTAATAAAGATGTTTTAAGTATAAATTCTTGACATTAATTATTTAAAAAATCTTAGTATTTTTTTTTTTAATTAGGACCAGCGCTCAGGGGATGACCCCTACGTATGCAGTGCATTGTGCCGGAACTTAGGGATAGGGTAGAGAAAATTTAGAAGGCTTAACTCTTTTACAACTCTGCTTTGCGCGTTATGTTAATGTTTATAGCAGTGTTGAGGCGTTTCCGGTGTTAAGTAGACGCATTAACTTTGTTGAGCTTTGTATTAGCAGGTATTTTATTAATTGTTTTACTTCGCCGATGTTTCTGCTAACCGAAGAAGGAGAGCGATGTTGTGTACATTAGCTTTGAACACCATCAATCGCTGTAGGAACAGTTTTTTAGTGACCAGTGCTATGCCTTCATCACTTAAATAGTCCGACAACAATTAATACAATGCCACACTAATGTACATTAGAGAAATTAATGATGTTGATTGACTTGCTCTGGCCGGAGTTTGAACCCAGGCCCCACGTCATTGTTTGCTTAGTAGTCAACGCGCTAACCACTTCAGCCAAAACCACCCGCAATTTATAAACAAAAAAACCAAAGAATCACTAAATCCAGGTGACCTTTGAAAAATAATGATACAAAGAGACATTGAAATTGAATATGGTGCCATGTACTGAAGACAGTTTGGCGCAAAATCTGAAATGCGCACAAAAACGGCGAAAAATGTTGCGAATAATTTCCCAAAAATATTTTAGAAATTGTTTTTATCATTAATTTGGCACATTTAAAAATGAATACTTTCGGATGCAAAATATATGAAAATTTCTTTTATTTTAATGATATTTTTTAGTCACATTTTATGTTACAGATAAGACTGTATTAGAACATATTTGGAAAAGAAGTCGAGATAGAAAATATGTGTGGAGTCGCAGATAGCAATTCTATGTGAAACTTCAACCGCAATTATCTAAAAACTATAATCGTTAAATTGTAAAATTCGAAATTGCTTCGAATTAGAAATTTTCCAGTGATTTTTCTTCATTCATTTCAATTCGCGATTTTGTGATGTCAAAATAAAATAACTTTTAAAAAGTTCGTTGTATGAATTATAAAAAATTAATTAATTTATTTATTTATTTTATTGCCATCCAAAGCTATCCATCCGTCAAATATCTACCAAACTGTGTCATCAATCAATAAACTATTAACAATACCTATATAGTTTTTATAGAACATTTTTTTGATTTGAGCGTTTTACTAACAAGAATTTATTAAAACACAGCCATTAACATGTCCATTTGTGTGAAGGTATGTATGCTGTTAAAATTTATAAAATATTTTGATTAAACGAACTGACCTATTATTTAGGGAATATATTAGAAAACAAACAATTATTAATTAAAAACTACATGCAAATTAAGAAAAAGTAATTTAAAATAAGGATTTTCAAATTCGCATTGAAGTATCGAAAATCGTAATTAAATTTGTTTTTTAATGCGATAAAAAATAAAAAAAAAATGAAAATAATACTTGCCAAGGCCTGTATGACTACTTGCAACATTTTCTCTTTTTTTTTTGTTTTGTTTTGTTTTCTTTTTTTAAATAAATAAAGCGTAGAAGCAATCGCAAACACTATGCAACTAAGTAAGAATGAAATAGACGCGAGGAAACAGAGTGTGGATGGGGGAAACAAAAATTTAAGTGAAAAACGAAAAGGAAAAGGAAAATAAACAAAAATAAGCTTACCTTGAACCAATTATAACAGGTTGACGACCACTATTATTGAGCAAATCATCTGAATCTTGACCATTATTTGTGCCCACAACTTGGCCAATGGCCCGTTTAACGGATTCAAACACTGAAACGGGACCGGTTGGCTCAGTAGTGGACTGATAAATCGATTGTCCATTATTATTGGCACTACTACCCTCTAAGGAAATGTAACCACCTTCTGCCTGTGGCATGATTTTTCAAATTTTTCTTTTTGATTTTTTACGTTTTTTGTTTTAGAAAATTTTCTTTTGAGTTTTTGTTGGGTTGTTTAGAGTGTCGTGTCACTGGTGTAGGAGTTCGTAGTTGTATGTGAGAAATAATACTATTAAAGTGTTTGTTAAGTGAATTAGTTAAGAGATTTGAGACAATTGTAACCACACAATCGTATTGTTGTCCCATGGCAGTCGGACGCAAGAGGGCAGTAGTAGCAGTACCACAATTGTGGGCACAAGAATTGGTGGTTGATTTTTTTTGTTTTTTTGTTGGATTATTCGTTCGTTCCATTTGATGTTCATATTGACCAAATTTACGAATTACATTCATTCATATTTATGTACATTTATTTAAAGTTTTTATTGGTTTGTTTTTTATGTAAAATTAATTGTGATGTATTTTGTTTCAAGTTGATTTTGATTTAAAAGAAGTTTTTTTTTTTGCAGAGGACGAAGCATGCCAGTTGATGAAGTTTTATTTATTTGTATTTATGGTTGGTTGTTGAGTTTTGGTGCAATTCAGTTTAAATTTACAATAAAAAGAGTGTTTAAATTTTTATTTTATATATTTTTTTTAACATAATCACAGCAAAACAAACAAACGCAGTCAATCAGCAAAGATTTTTTTATTTTCAAAATTCAAAATATGTTTTTCATGTTGCAGCGCATCAATATTTTTTTGTTTTTACAAAGAAATTTTACATAAAATAAAAGAAAGAAAAGAAAAATGCATAAAATATATTGAAAATTAATTAACTAAAAAACTATATAAGAGACACGAATATAAACAACTAAATTGATTGTGATTACCAAATTCATACATACATACATACAGACATACATGATACATAAAATTATGGGTTAGTCGTCTACAGAATACATCTAAAGAATACGAGATTAATTTTTACATTTAATTTCAAATTTATCGTTACATGTACACATACACATATGAAAGTAGTATTTGTATACATTTGTATGCCAGTGCATATCATATGAATATCTATTATATGTATATAATAATGTTATCTTATCATACGAAACGATAATATGTAATTTGTGAGGTGAAAAGTGAATGACAAAGAAATGAGTTCTTGAAGGGGCGAAGTACGTTTTCAATTTCACAGTTTATATCTTTTAATGAATTATTTGAATATCAATAGTTAAATTAATGTAATTTTTTTTATTTTTAAAAATCGTACAAAAGATTTATATTAACGCATATCAAAAAGTAAATAATAAATATATTAAATTCCAAGACTGATCATATTCGATCTTTTAAGCTAGAAGCAGCCATATTTAATCACATATCGTCAACTACAATCCAAAAGGCCGTAACTGCACTTTTGTAGGTATCTAAGTAATTGGAAATTTAAAATCTGTTAAAAAAAATCGTTATTTCTGAAAGTATACGACTGAAACAAACTATGGACTAATTTTAAAAATGTTATCGGAACAAAAATAAGTAACAAATAACCGATTTTCATAATCGTTAAATAAGGAAACAATTGAGTCTTTTTCCAAATATGTAAATAAATTGCTACATTGTAATACAAAACTATTGTGGAAATATGACGATAAATATATCGAGTTAAAAGTTAATATTAATTTTTCAAGGATTCATAAAATGTCATACAAATTTGTTTTACAACATTTTGATAAGTTATTTACTTTTTTTTTAATGTAAGTAAATCAAGGTAAAAAAAATATAATAAATTTTTCGTTAAAATACGCAGTTGTAATACGGATTGTTTATAATGACATTTAATACACGTACATAAGTATGTATGTATGAAATCATTTTAATTTTTTTATTGTACACCTACACATGTATGAACACACTTGCAACCACATACTTATAGTCGTATGTGTGTATTTATTATATGAATAATAACTATAGTTGAAGCAATTAGTCTTTCTTAGTCATGAAAAAAATTAACTTAATTGAAAAATATTTTCTCGTTTGATATAAACAGTTTTCTTTTTTGTCAAACTCTTTATAAGATATGACATGAACTTGCTGCGACCATGGTGGAATAATAAGGTGCGCGTATCAACGCAACAACAAAATCGACATGCATTTTGTTTGTGTAAAATTAATTCAACATTGTCAAAACAAAGCTGTATACAAAACAAAACAAAAGTTGTTTTGTATGAATTTATTGGTTATGCAAAAACAAAAAGCATAACGTAAACAATAATATTCATGATGGCGGCCAAAAATATAAACAACTTTTGACAAGACCGAATTAACTTACCATATTTTTGCAGATTATTTAACGGTCAAAACACAACCCTACAAAAAACCATATTCCTTCTTGCGCAGACCTGATTATTAGACCATGGCTGCGACGCAGTTTCACTTATAAAAAGCTTTTCTACATGCTTCAGAATTATGTTTGTAAATCTGATTGTATCAGTAGTATTTGTACAAGTCAATTATTTTAGAATGGCAGCTAATTAGAATCAGTTGAATCAGAATATTTATGTACATACGAAAGTATACGAGGATAACAATGAACTTTATGACCAGTAATATTATTTAATTTTTCTTAATATAAAATAAAGCTTTAAGTAGCGCAAGAACAACGACAGCTTCCACATGCATACGCTGTGTAAAATAGTTGCCATTTATTTGTTCTAGTTTTTTCTTTTTTTGTGAGATTTACGATGATTATTTCCAATTTTTTCTTATGCCACATGCCTCTTTTTCACTTACTTACAAATTATCTCATCTAGTACTTGTATTTCTCATCAAGTGTTGTACAAAATGTCAGAGAAAAATGCAAGTGACTGACTAAGCATTTTAGTTTAAGTTACTTTCTTAACATGTTCGTATGTACATATGTATGTACATACGTGCAAGTATATCCTCGCTTATATGAGCAACTGACACAAGATACATTTTTTTTACAAAATTTAGTTAGTGAATTGAGGATAAATATCAGAAAAACTTTTGTAAAAAAATGCTGTAGCGCTTTGATTCATCATGATTTAAATTTGATGGAAGTCGTTGATATTTACTGAAACCCTAAATTTTTAGAAACTATTTTGGAGGGCATACAAATAGAATTGCTTGTTTTTTTATGTTTTACTTGACTGAATTCATATAGGAAAAAAATTTTAACTTTATTTACTTTGAGTCCCTAGAATATACTGTGTCCTGAGGTTTTTTTCCTTTTATAGTTCACAAAAGCTCAATAAACCACTAAGATCATGCATAATAGTTGATCAAATATTCTTTTAACTATCGTAATTCATACATAAATACGTATACATATGTACATTAGTGTGTCCCAAAAAAAATTTTTTTTTCGATTTTTATAGGTCCCCCAGCATTTTTTGAAAGCTTATAGGGTAAAGTATTTTTGTGATTTTTTTAAGATTTTTCGGAAGAGGTTTAGAGGTCGCTAAAATCGAAATTAACCAAAAAATCGGGTTTTCTCGACTTTTTTTGAATTTTGCGCATTACTCGGCCCATTAGCACGATTTTCTTTGTTACGAAGTCAATTTTTTTAAAGAAAACTGTTCAAACTTTACTTCTCTGTGCAGATATTATAAGTTTCGGTAATATTTTTGCTCATTTGGGTACCCTTTATGACATTTTTTTGTAAATTTAGCATAAATTTTAAAAATAATGCTTTGTAACTTTTAAAATTTCTATTGAAGTTAAAAAAACTAATGATTCAGTTTAAAATGTGGATAAATTCTGAGTCATTTAAAAAAATAAATATTGAATTTGCTCTTACCGTTCCAAAGTTATACCCTTTTTAAGTTTACACATTAAAACAAATCCGATACATATCTGGCAAACACATTACAATATTTTTAATTTCACAAAATGAGTATTTATTATTTTTTAATAGATTTTTGTATATACACAAAATGAGTACAAAACTTAAAAAGGGTATAACTTTGGAACGGTAAGAGCAAATTCAATATTTATTTTTTTAAATGACTCTGAATTTATCCACATTTTAAACTGAATCATTAGTTTTTTAACTTCAATAGAAATTTTAAAAGTTACAAAGCATTATTTTTAAAATTTATGCTAAATTTACAAAAAAATGTCATAAAGGGTACCCAAATGAGCAAAAATATTACCGAAACTTATAATATCTGCACATAGAAGTAAAGTTTGAACCGTTTTCTTTAAAAAAATTGACTTAGTAACAAAGAAAATCGTGCTAATGGGCCGAGTAATGCGCAAAATTCAAAAAAAGTCGAGAAAACCCGATTTTTTGGTTAAATTCGATTTTAGCGACCTCTAAACCTCTTCCGAAAAATCTGAAAAAAAATCACAAAAATACTTTACCCTATAAGCTTCCAAAAAAAGGTGGGGGAACAAGAAAAATTTTTTTTTTGGTACACACTAATGTACATACATATCAAATATTTTAACTTCTTCAATCTAATATATATAAAAATGAGTTGGCGTGTGTTTGTGACAGCATAACTAAAGAACGGAGTGAAGGATTTGGCTGATTCGTTTTTAATTTTGTTCACTGTTGACCCCGAATGGTTTGTAGACAAAAAAGTTTGAAGTTTTGATTGCTCAAAGAGGCGTGGCACCGCCCATAGAACCCACAAATTTAAATCGCCATATTTTGGGCATTTTTTTACCTAAGTCGATGATATTTGGTACATATGGTATTGGCATAATTTGGAATACATACCAGGAGAAAAGTGGGTGGGACCACGCCCCTTTTTAGGAAAACAAAACCCCTGGACCGATCTTCCTGAAATTTTCACAGCATGTTACTGTGACTCTGGAAGGAATAATAGACTATATGAAGTTTTGATTGGACAAAGAGGCATGGCACCGCCCATATAACCAAAAAGTTTAAATCGCCATATTTTGGGCATTTTTTGACCTAAGTCGATGATATTTGGTACATATGGTATTGGCATAATTTGGAATACGTACCAGGAGAAAAGTGGGTGGGTCTACGCCCCTTTTTAGAAAAATTAAAAATCGTAATATAATCTTAACTACTGAACCGATCGCCATTAAATTTTCACAATAGGAATTTAATTTTATAACGAGGGGGTAGCGAAGCGCACCGGGTATATCTAGTTGTAGATAAAATCAACAATTTTCGATCTATTTTCATATTATAAATCGTATTATGTTAGTAAGAATTCTATCTAAGAATAATGTATATTTTTTGGCATTTTTAATTTTTTATGAGATTCCAAAAAAAATTTTTTTTTTGTAAAAGAAAACTCCTGTTTTCATACTGAAAATAAGAAACTACCGATTTTTTCAATTTATTATATTAACCACAGGTACAAAAGTACCATATATGTATGTATATAATATACATATACTAATCTTTAACAAAAGATATAAAGGCAAACTTTATTACATAAAAGTAGTTAGTGCAAAATTTTAAACTTAAAAAAATTAATTATGAAGCCATTAACGTATTGTAAAAAATTAAAAATTAAAAATATTTAGCTTTCATCTACATATGTATGTACATATGTATGTATGTACGTAATTGCATGTTAACTTGGAAATCTTTGAAAATGCAAAATTCATAACTGTTGTTAGTCCTTGATCTGTTCAAAGTATAAAATTGTATTGAAATATTTAATACGTCATACGTGTAAAGATCCTTTTTGATATTTTCACTTAATTTTTTTTAATTTATTTTCCAGAAGATTTGTGTAAACTAAAATAAGTAAGATTTGATGAGGGAATTTTGTTAATTTTGTCTCGAAAACTATGTAACTAAGACACAGTCGATAAAACTTTTAAAATTCTAGTTAGGTCAGTTGATCATGCAAGCGCAGATATTTCAATATTAATATGAATCTATGAAAATAGTAATTTATTATTGTTGTATTTAATATTTCGTTTGCATGCAACCCACTTTGATTACACTTTTGCCTTTTTATTCTGTTTCGCAATTTAAAATAGTTTATTATAAAATCACATATGAAACGAAATAATAATAGAAATAACAATGAAAATATGTACTATAATAGTTGGTCAATGAGAACTATCAGACACGCTACCAATAGTTGAAATAACAACAAATTTTGTATTCTTATGGTAGTTTGTCCTACACTTCTTATTTCTTGTACAAAGTATTTATATTTGAAATGCATTTTTTCATGGTAGAAATTGGAAGTATCTAACTTGTTAATACAGCATGCATAGAATAATGTGCTGCCACCGACGGATACGTTTACGACGCCAAATGGTAATAAATATGTAACATTTACTGCCTAACCCACGATATGGAACGATGTCGATCGCTTGATTTTTAGACGTAAAAAATCTATCTTGCGTTCACTAATAACCGATTTTATTGTTGTTATTAGCAAACAGAAATATAAGTACACATAAAAATTCATTTGCATTTAATTTATTTGCAGAAAACATAAAGCAAAATACTAAAAGTGACAAAAAATATTAATTTTGAAATATATGAATTTATTCGTTACCAAACATTTGTCTGTGAATTTCAAAATTACTCAATTTTTGTTTTGCTTAATCGATAAATTTTATTTGTGTCTTTTTTAAATAATTAATAATATAATGTAAGACAATTTTATAGATTCCATAAACTGACCGAAAATTTTAAATGTCCGGATTGCTCGATAGTCCGAATTAGCGAGTGTCCGGATTAGGGAGGTTGTACTGTATTTGTTTTTGTAATTTACAAATATTCTTTTCTCATGATGTTACCCTTAAAAAGAAAAAAAATGTTACATGTTCAACACTCATTTTAATTAAAGGGGCATAAGTGCAGCATTATATTAACCACTGGTTTTGTTATTCTTTCTTTACTTTATTGATTATTGCTACCATTTATGTTCTTTTGTAAACTTATAAGTCGTGGGAACATTTAAAAATGTTGCCAAATCACATGTAACATATACATACATATGTACATATGTAACATTTTATTTTTAGAAAAGAAAACGACATAAGATATGGTGACTATAAAAATACGATACATCTTTTGTAACGTTTTACTTGTTATTATGTATGTATTATTCCTGAGCTGATAGCCTTTGTAGCTAATGCTCAAGTTTATGTGTCTTTAGTCTAAGAATTAATTGTTGGATTAAATAAATAATAATAATAATATGTATGTATTATACATACATAAATATAATTAAGACAATTTGCATTATCATTTTGTAAATATTTCTAATAAACAGGTTTCTATTCATTTACATATAAACAGAAAAATTACAATAAAAAAAACGAAAAACAATTTATTACTACTCGTCTGCAATTTAAAAGTCAGCATAAACATACATAAGTATGTACATATGAATATATATAATTATTTGTTCAATTCAATACCTATTGTAGAATTTGTATTGTGCTTAAATATTTTTAAAAGTTACACATGTAACGCATTACAAACATGTTTTTAAAAAATATTTTATTTTTAAAATATGAGAAACGTTAATTAGGTTCAAAATAATCTTACTACAATTTGAAATTACAGTTTTTATTGAATGGTCAGGGAAGCCAGTTGCGAATAGTTTTTAAAAAAATTATAACCAAATAAATTCACTTACATATTTCTTTTTAACTGAAAATTGTATTAATTCATTAATAATTCCTTTTTTATTTCATAATTCCTAAGAGTTTAATCTTTCTGTTATCCCATTGGGAATCTATAATCAAATTTAGCTAATAGATACCTGAAAACAAAGTAAATATTTCAGCCGTTTGAATACCTATTAATTTCTATATAAAATTTGAATATATCCAAGGGCCACCCTAATAGCCGTATAGTTGTATGTGATTTGTACGTATGTAAAAACAAAAACAAAATTAATAAATACAAAAATGTTACTTCTGTAGTAAATGCGTTTTAAAAATATTTAGTAGCACATGTTGCCGATCACGTTGAAATACTCAATGGGGAGAGAGAAAAAACCTGCTTAAAAAACAAAACGATTAACGACTGGTTTCAAACAATAGATACATAGATACCTACATACGAACAAAATATTAGTCAACTATAATAATTAATAAGGTTATAAATTTTTAGCCGAACTGAAAATAAAGAAGTCAAAATGATTTTTTTTAATTTCAAATAAATAAATAAATTGTCAATAATTTTTTTGGCCGATCCTAAATTAAAAAACAACCCTATTTGCGATTTATAGAACGATTGATTTTCATTAAATACCAAACCAAGTGAAAATATGTATAAATTTTTTGTAAAAATATTGGCCATTGGGAACACTTACATACATAAATAAATTAATATTTCAATATTTTAAGGTAATAAAATTAAAACATGCCAATTTGGTAACAACAACTGTCACGAATTTTGCTTATGAAAAACAAAAGATTTGCTTCTGCTTATTCTTTTTTTGGTTCGCTTGGCTCACTTATTACGTCATAGATTTACACACTTCTGTGATTGCGAAATAATAGATTCCACTCACTAAAATGTGTAGCCAGACACAAATTGACTCTGTATAAAAAAAATTATGTAAAAAACAAATCGAATAAATTCGTAAAAAATCGATACGGCAAATTAATCGGTACGCCGTCTGTCACTTTTGGTTACTCTGGACATAAGTACATACCACCAACACATTATTTTTTGTTGTTGTAAAGGAAATTTAAATCAAATAAAACTGTGAAATTTAAAGGCACACGCCATTAAGTGGAATGGAAGAAGAAAAAAATAGTTATGAAGTTTAAATGTTCGTTACGAAACTTTTATTAGCAAGTTTTATTAAAAAAATGATGGTGACAAAGAATATTCTTTGGTTATTAATTTATCCAATAAAAGGCATTTGATGGTGAGGAAGAGAATGATGATGATGATGGTTACAATACTAAGAGATGTCGTGCGATTGTAATAAAAAAAAAGTGTACAAGATAAAATTGTGATGTGATGGACTGTGAAAGAATACATTTACAAAATATGTATGTACTTATGTATATATGTAGAGATTGCTAAGCATATACATAAGTATGTTGTACGTGCAGCAAAGGTCATTTACAAATCAGAAAAAGCAATGCTGTTTTTATTTGTACATAAATGTACATATGTATGTATATATGTAATTATGTATATGGGTCATTGTGTGATATTTTTTAAAATAAGTTTTTGGTGGGCTGCAATGAGGAGTATAAGTTAATCGATCAGCTGTTTTTTAGGTGTGTTTATGCATTTAGAAAATTATGAAAACACCAAAATATATGAAGTATTTATTTAACGCCCGGATCTGTGTGGGCTCAAAATAGTACAAAATAAAATAAACATTTGTAATTACCTGGTTTAAAGTTTTTTTCTTTCAAAATATTAAACAAATCAACGTACACGAGTATGTACTTTTATAGATTTTACGGTGTTTGTGTGGCTGCTCTTGCTTTTAGAAAATTTATCAGAAAGAGGTCGTTGTATAGTTTGGTTTTTATTTCAATGGCAAATTCAAATCCTTTTAATCGCTAATATTTGATATGAATTGAAAATAAATACATATGTATGTCATATAAATGAATTGTATTTTAATTATTAAGAAAATATCTAAACAAGATATTGTAAATTTTATCTGCTTTTTCTTGCTCCTTGAAAAATCAATACTTTTCTTCTTGTCTTTATTACTTAACAAACACAAAGTGCACACACTTTCTTGCAAACAAAACTTGTTCTAACTTTACACAATTCTTTTTTGAAAATTTTAATAGTTTGAGCTTTTATTCGTTGTTTAATTTATTTGTTAATTTTTTGTTTAATTAAAAAATAAAAGTTTTTTTTTTGCTTTTTTCTCTGTATTGCTTTGGTGGACAAATACGAAAAACAAACCTAATACTTCTATGACAAATTGAAAACTACTTGCAGGAGAAAATGAAAATTCCGTCGAATCTGTAAAATCCAATAAAAAATCTGACAGCAGCAGAATAGTTGCAATTTAATGTCTGCTAAAAATACTACTCTGTAATACAGAGTGACCCCGAAGATAGCTTTAGTGATGCTTATTAAGCACTCTGTCGAAATAAAAGAAGGTAATTTAGTAAAGACAACCACCACCGTAACATAAACTAAATTTTAACAATAAAAAATTTTTTGAGTCACACCACTATCACAAACAGCTGCCAGAGGTGGTAAAATTTTTTGGAAAAAATCATTAAAATGAAATTACGTGGCTTTCACCAAACAATTTAAACACCCATTAATTTAATTAAATATCTTCATTTAAAGCCGCGGTGCCCGCAAGTTCCTTATGGAAGAGCAAACACCAATGCACTTAAAGAAAAACAAATTTTTATTAAAAATTTTTTGTTGTAAAAACAAATACATGCAAAGAAAACACAAAAAATATATTTCATATATTTATTTCATATCATACGTTAAACAAAAACAAAATGTACATTGATGATCGCTGTCGTCAATGTTTACCATCAAAGCATACGAAAGTGTTGTTGCTTTGCTCTTGCGAGTATACAGTGAAGAACGACAAAAAAAAAAACTAATAAGATAAAGTTGTTTGTGTATTTCTCATTGAGGTTGCTGAAAGATGTATAATAGTATTACAAAAACAAATGAGCATGAAGAGCATAGGGCCTGGGCACCAATGATTTAAAGCCGGTTTGAAAAAAATGCTATTTTCACTATAAATAACGAAACACCAGAAAGTATGTTATTGAATTGGATATGTTTTTTGACCTTTATATAATCAGTTTTCGTATTTTATAATAAAGCACAAGGTCTCTTTTTTTATAAAAATAATGAAAACAAACAATATTAGCCGTATTCACAATCTTGTGCATTTGATATTTGCAAATTTATGCAATTGCACATTTAGTCTATCGATTGTGAATGATATCTTTGGGTTAGGTTGCAATGCTTGATGCAAAACACAAAATTCACAGCTGATTGATAAATAAAAAAATTTTTTTCCACTGAAGTTTTGGCCTAAAAATACATATGAGAAATTACTCAAGTATCAAAACATTCAAATAATTCTAATTTTTATTATAAAAATACAGATTAATTTGTTATTTAGTCAGGATTTTAAATAATATGTATATTTAAATAATTGAATAATTTGATTTCAGATGTTTTGCGTTTTGCTAATGTTTGCTTTTTGTTATTAAAGTTTTTTATTTCAATAATTAAGTTATGCATTTTTTTATTTCATTAATTTTTGTTTGTCTGGTTAATTTCCTTATGCTTCAAATATTTTTGTTTTATAATTTTGAATAAAATTATTAATATTTGAATAAGCAAAATCGGCTTAGTTCACTGCGTATCAGCTGTCGTTTTGCAATTAAGTGTTGCATAAGTAGAGTAAATATATGCTATTGGTTTTTGGTGTTGCTTATTTGCAAAGATATAGCGTGTGCATTTCTCTGTATTTTGTTAGTGTAGAGTAAATATATACTACACCATTTTGCAAATGCAATGATGCAAGACCATTTGCACAAGATTGTGAATAGGGCTATTATTTTTATTTCAATATTTCGCTACTCCTTTGTGTAGCATCGTCACGAAAAATTATGTGTTGTGATTAATGATGTTAAAAATTTTTTTTTAACATAAAGTTCTGCTGAAAAATTATTGTGCTTTAAGTTTTCAAAATGTATTTGAAAACACGGTTTCTCGTGTTACTTAAAAACTGTGTTTTTTTTAAAACAATAAAGGAGCGATAACATAGAATCGCTTTTTGGAAGAATCGTAGAATCACCGATAGTAACATTTCGTCAAGTCTGTCAAACGTGACTAATACCCGTCCATGATTTCTTACTGAGCGACAGAAAGAAGAGGGGGAAAAGATGATATTAAAAAAATACACAGAAAAAAATTTGGATGATTTCTTTTTTATATAAAAAGGTCGTTTCAAGTTGCAAAGAGTCTTCCAGGACTACTATTTATCACTTTGAGTTTTAGACTGAAAACATTTTTCTTAATTAATGCTAAATAATTAAAATATGATTTAATACTTAAAATATTTCACAATTACACAGCGGAAAATTATTTAAAATTTTCTAAAATATGCTCCACCAATAGCAGCGTAAGTGAACGTGCCACTAACGTGCACACTACATACTGGTATCTACTTAAAGAAAAAAAAAAATTCTAATGCTTTCGAAAGAGCATTCGAAATAAAATTCTTTACAACAAATAAATTGTGAAAATCGTACTTAAGCGGTTAGTCATAAGAACTAGAGATATTTGCAATTTAAAAAAAAAAAACAAACCTTTTTATCGCTGACTGTTACGTTTTAGTCATGGTGTTAATTAGCGTTTGCTGTATTCTTTTCTTAATTAAAATAATTCAAGTTAACGAACTCAAGCCCGGTTTTTGAAATTGGAAACATTTCTATACGTTTGAAATGTTTATGGAAAAATTTCGTATCGAATTGTCGTTGCATTTAATTATGAAATTTGAAAAAGAAGCGCATTCATAAAAAGTTTTGATTAGTATTGAAAATTCAGCAATCGCAACAACTTGAAGAACTGACGAACTCGCAAATAGTCTTGATTCATATGAATGTTCCAGGAAAACAAAAATTAAATATTCGAAAATTCCGAGGCATAACTTTTCAGTCAAGTGTCAGACTTTTTCGGTTTTACACCATTTTACTAGATACCTTAATTTTTAACATGAATTTTGTGGATTACGAGAATGTTTGTAGTATTTTCATAAAATTTTATTTTTCTTACCCTTCTGCATCTGAGAGATATGCAGGATTTATAATACCGCCAAATTGCGGTGTTGTGGCAGGCGTAGTTACTCTGAATGCTGGGGTTGTTGTTGCAGTTTTTACATTTCCCAGAGTTGTTGTATGATATGAAAGCTGGTGCGTCATATGTTCCAGGTCCAACGACAAGTTTTCTTTTTGATCTCTGATTTCCGTCATCATTTTGTTTTTTGTTTCTTTGCACTATTAATAAATTATTTATTTTCGTATTTGTTTTATTGAAATATAAAATTTATTTCATTTCTTTTTAAATTCTTTCATTAATTTTAATTGAAGTTTTTCTAAATAATTTTAAATTCCAATGTAATATTTTTCTATTTTGAATTTCTTTTTATTCTTCTCAAACTATTGCAAAACAAAAATAATTACTAAACAGAAATTATTCGAAAAACTTTCAAACTCTTTAGGATTTTCGATGTGAACTCGTCTAAAAACACGTCGCGAATGATTTCAAATGTTCATCATTTCGAAACAAGCCCACAATGTATGCAAATACATATGTACGTACGTATGTATGTATGCATGTTATGTGTAAATACACAATCGGTTTTAAACCACAATTCTATAAAATACACACATTCTGTGAATTTTATAATTAAATGTCGGATAAAAACAAAATTTACAATAAGAAAACTCAGAATGTTTGTTTTTGCTTTATATTTTACTTAAAAATAATTGAATTAAATGATTTCGATTTAGTCAAAATACGGTTCATTCTAATTAATTCATTGTTTATAGCTGATCATGTGAAACGAATGATGATGATATTTGAATGTGTCAATGTCAGTTACTTACTCACCCACGATGCTGAATAAAAGCACTCCGAAAAATAGATAAACATTATGTAAATATGCACATTTGCATGTGTGTGTGTGTGACACACAAATAGTGCGAATAATTCTGAAATTTCAATGATTACTTTCATGGATTATTTGAGGGGCGTCTTTTATTCCACTTTCATAATAGAGTATATTTAACTCCTATGCAGGCGGACGAACGGACGGACGGACGATCGATTGCCTTAATTTCCTATCAAATTTATTTAATCTCGTGAAATTTTCTTTTACAAAATCTCCATGCAGCGTTTATTTATTAATTTCTTTTCCGAAATAAACGTACAGTTTGTTAAGCGTTATTGAGATTTTCGAATTATCGCATTACGAAATGTAACGTTTCTATATTTATTTATTGTTGTTGATGTCTTTATATCTAAATAAAAATTGGGACTTGAAAAGTTCATCCGTTATATCATCTTCTTCAAGAGAATTGTTATTTTTTATTTCATTTATTGTTATTATTGTTTTCATTTGAATATTTGCTTCATTATCGTCTATAACAGCATCCAGATTTCACATGTTGGCTCCATAATTTTAAAATTTCAATTTCACCGATTAGATTTGCACATTTCTTATTTTTACATGTGTTATTTTTGGGCTGAAGTACTCGTACTTCCGTTTCCTATACAATTTCCTATTCGTATAGTTGGAGAAGTCATTATTTATTACTTTCTCTCCTAGAGCATTTTTTATTTATTTTTTTTTTTATTCTGCCCATCTTATTGGCATTTTCTTCAATTTCGGGTACTCGTATTTAACATCTGCATTATGGTGCACCATCTATGACACAATCTATAAAAACTTTATTAATTACAATTAAAAACTCTATCCAAGGTCTTTTTTCAAAATTCGCCATTTTCAAAAGTAAATCAACTGTTTATTCCAAAAGTTAATAAAATTGATGACCGATTAGTAGTTATTTCGGAATGATAATAAAATTTTAAATAATTTTTAATGAAATGATATTCCTGAAGTGAAAAGTTTTTCTTATTTTATTATAGGTATGCACATTTCTATAATATTTTTAAGAATATCAATATTTTATATGGCTTTAGAAAATTTCAACTAATCTTTAGTCGTTAACTTGTCTTTATTAGTTTTATTATCAACAACAACAACAACAACAACAACAACAAAAGAAAAAGGTGTTTCCAAAAATAAGAATATTTAATATTTAATTGGTTCAAATATCTTTCCAATACGCATGACTGCAAAGGTGGAGCTTAGCCGTGTTTCGCTTCAATGTTGCTAAACATTATGACAACGAAAAAAGCTCATTGGAATAAAATGTTCAAAACATTAAAAATATTTAAGAAATTTATAAAAATATTTGCATAATACGAGTAATGTTTTAAACGTCTAGTAATAAATATTGTAGTGTTCCGTATACTCGTATTAAGAGGCCAATAAATACATACATAAATAAAACACAGTGGGTGGTAGCTGTATCCCTTTAAAAGCTTGATAAAGTAATTAGTTTGCAACAAAAGCTCTACCAACAAAGCACTTGGCTACAATTGAATGTGTGAATGAAAAGTTGGCTAAAGCCAGTATTGTCTCTAAAGCTCGTAAGCAAAGGTTGTGCCTATCAACGTGTTTCAAAAAAAATTAAATAAATAAATAAGTGTGTTTCGTTGTTGTTGTTGTTGTTAATAAATAAAGTAAATGAAAAATTAAAAATAAATATTTGTGTTTAATAAATTTTTCATGTCCTCGCAATAATTTCTGAACTTGTGGATCTTAGATTGAGCGGCACAAATATCCTTTTAAATTAGAAGGGCATAACTACTAAAACGATTTCAATGTCACTAAGATCCACTTTTTGATCATTTCATAAAAATCATTTATGTATAATAAAAATAAAAGTAATACAAAACAAAAATTATTTTTTATATAAAATTTTAATGCAGACTACAATTCTCATTAAGGATGATTTTTATAAACACAAAACAAAAAGTAGTGATTTACATGCACACTTTTCAGGTGGTGTTGGAAACTCCGTACACAACAGTATACTGTGCCGTGTTGGATAGAATTACTTAAAGTGTTTTTTTTTTTTTTTTTTTTTTTTTTTTTTTTTTTGTTTCGCAAAATATGGTCTCATACCCAATTCATTCAGAAACTCTATTGATAAAAATCACAATTTTAATGCACAACAGCAAATGTTTAAAATCTGTGTGTATTCCCTCATTTAATTTTGAATAGAATCAACATTCGTAAAAAGTTTTTCCGATACTAATTTGTGAATAATTAAAAAACCTCCGATTAGTTTGCATTAGCATCCAACGAAATGCTAAAACAGGCTGGTTTTACTTACAGGAAATATTAGATCTGCCAATAAAACAAAATCTGTTAGCGCATCAAGATGATTAGAAAAGTTATCGGTTTGTTTAAAACATAAATTCAATACCATTCTGTTACTACATACATAGATATGTATGTATGTATTTCTATTCTGTTTTACATATTCAAAAAAATATATGCAATTGGGAAAATATATTGCAAAAATATTGATATTAACTGATTTGCCTGCTGGACCACGATATCGAACGAATATTTCTTTCATACAAATGACATTTAAAACAAAAACAATTTTAAATATTTTTGCGAGGATAAATTGTGTGACCAAATTAAGTTTTATGTTTTCCTTTACTTGAAAATCATCCACTTAACGGTTTCCCCTCCCAAGTCATTACTTGATGTTGGCAACACCATTGTGTTTCTTATTTATGTCATTTCAAATGGGTAAAAAATTGTACGGTTTTGTACAAAAATTTTCTTAAAATTGATGATGTGGACTTGAAATTTTGTTTTTGCATAAAAGATACTGACAGTTGTAGAGCAGCGGCAGAGGAAGTCAACAATGCTGTTGTCGTGACGTACTCTTCTGATCGTTTTATTTTAATATGACTCTTTTATTTTTAAATTTCTCAGTTTAAGTTGGAGCGTTAGCGCGTTCGGTTGTACAATTTTGTGTGTCTTTTTTTCCGTGTTTAGTGAAATAAATTTTTATTTGTTACATTCCTTAGAAAAATAAATATTGAAAAGGTAATTTATTGAATGAAAAACATTAAAAATTCGTAATTATTTTTTATGTTAACAACAAGAAAGAAACTAAACATACACAAAAACAAACAAACAATGGACATGGAAACACCAGATAAAAGACACTGATAGAAATTCTATAAGCCGGATTTAAAAAATTTATTTAAAAAAAAAGAAAGAAAGCAAAGATAATAAAAATGTGATGTATGTATGTACATACGAGTCCATTCATATGAGATTCACAATACCTACATGTACATATGTACTTACATATATATATGTATGTATGTATAATTTTTATGTACAATGTACACAAAGTTGATCTCATAAATTTCACCCCTTTTTTTAAAAAAAACACGTCATAAAAATAAACCATTCCGAGATTGATCGATATTCAAATACCAAATACGATTATGTTAAAATTAAACAAATAAAAAGAGAGTGAGAACAAGTGAGGAATGCTAAATCGGGTCAACTTAAAATAAGTTAAATAAAAAATTTTATTTACGTGTGAATCGAATGCTAACAAAGCAGAACATTAATTTCATTGTGATTTTTTTTTTCACTAAATTCAAAAACTCGTTTCTTTTTTTCTTACTTCTTTGTGATCAAACACTTATTTTCATTTAAAAAAAATGTACATAAACGCACGTTCTATTAACCGGGCTGTCGACCTTAAAAATAGGAAGATATTTAGCCGTGACTGACAATCGTTCTGTTCAAAACGCACTTTTTTTTTCTTGCTGCTGTTCTTCACAATAAAATCACGCGTTTCTGATATAAATAAAAAAATATATACTCGTACATAATAACAAAAATTCGAATGGATACATACTCGTATTTTATATTTTCTCCGATACTTTGGAAACTTGAGAATATACAATAACTTATAAAAAGATGCAAAGATTTAGGACGATGAAATGACTGAAAAGTTTCAACTTGCTGATAAGAGTCAACTTTAAAACTTTGCTTTTTGTATTGAACGTGGCAAAACATTAAATTTTTTTTGTATTAAAGGTGGTTTTAGACACTACTTATGTATTTTAAGCGCCATGGCCACGTATCAAATTGGCTTGACAAATAACATGTATGTGTTGGTAAATATTATTTTGCTTAACACAGCAACGTGTCAAATTCATGCCGTCAAATTTCATTTGAAAGTTATTTTAACTTAACTTATTTAACTTTCAAATGAAATTTGACACTCGACTAAAGATTTTAACATGGGGATGACATTGACGGTAGTCAATTGACACGATCAAACCCGTGAAATCACTAGTCAGCTTCGCTAGTCAAAATGTTAGATTCACTAATGATATTTCCTTAATGAAAATACTACAGAAATTTAAATTTTTTGGATTTTTGTTTAGAGTTCTTTTCAACTCGTAAAAAAAAAATTCAGGTTGATGGCATTGACATTTATGACAGTGACATTACTGAGTGCGTGTACGAGTACATGTACATGAGTGAGAGAGTCAAAAGGCGAACTCTTGCATTACTTGTAACTATAGTGCAGTAGTGTTGGTCCATTTCGAGTCAATTTCTACTTTTAAAACTGGAGGGTAAATACAGGATTTACGCAAACTGACGTGTTGGTTACTTTTCCTGCTTAAAATAAAATTAGGAAATGTCACACAGATGTGTAAAAAAAAATTGTGTAGAAAATTGGTTATTTAGCGATTAAAACATTTGAAAAACTACTTTACTCTGCAGTTACACGTTCAACTTTTGCTTTAAATTTTTCTTTTTTGTCAAAATTGACAAAAAAATTAATGCTGTGACAAATGCTGCACGCAATTCTAAAACAATTTAGATATTTTCAACAGGCCATTAATATGATCGCTTCATTGAATATATTAGAAACAATTAAAAGTGTTCTCTTAATAGATCTAGAAATCGCAACACTGTTTTATTGTTGCGAAATATATTTTAGAAAGAAATATACTGAAATTTATTTGTTACAGCTGTGATCAGCTGTTTACTTGCAAGAAAGAATTAAGCAAAACTTGAAAGCAATTTCTAAATGTGTGAATGTGTTAGTAAAAAAGCGTGAATGTATTGCAACTTGACACAAAAGTTGAAGCAAAACTTGAACGTGTAACCACAAGAAATTTTAAAGATTTTCATAACAAAAATAATAAAACAAGCAAATAAAGTTAATCTACATTTAACAACTGAAATTAAAATTGTCCACAAAAAAATAAATTCTCTCTCTATTTGATATTTAGTAAAAATTTAAATTTATCAAAGAGCGCAAGCGTCTCGTACACCCACTTTTCCGTACGGATGTTAAATATTTAGTACTACACATTTTTCAGTTAGTCAAAATTATGAGGTTTTATTAGGTAAAGAGTGGTACCTACTTGTTGGTAATAAATAAAATGGGTACATACTTTTTGCTCGTACTGTGTAACGGTAATAACAATGTAAAAATAAACTTATAGCATTTAAAATAATAATAAATAGGCCAGCAGTGGCGTACTGAGCAGAACAGTTTTCTTCACATCTGAAATAGCATGGATTCGTCCATCCCAGATGAGTCGTTAGTGAAATTATGTGAATATTCACCCATACACACATACATATTTAAATAAGGTCTACAATTTTAAATAAATTTTTTTGTTGTTTTTATTTATTTAAATATCTACATATTTCTTGCCTATAAGTAACTTGAATAGTAACCGGTGGATTGTTGGGAAAATGCAAGTATATTTGTTAGAATCTACGATTAAAATATATTAAGTCAACGTTTTGCTGGTTCATATTTATGTTGTGTAGGGTGAAAAGAAAATATGAATATCCATTTTATCTTTATTGAGTAGATGACTTGGTGAAAATAGTTTTCATATGGCTTTCCAGGTTATACGATATACTTATCGATATGTTGGTGTTTTTTATTTCGCGTGTTTTCACACTGCCTTGATGACGAAAATATAATTGGTGCCATATAAAATTTAAAATTTTTAAGGCTGGGGTCATTTTTCATTTTATGTAAAATAAAAAATTACTTAAAATGAAAAACAGCCCAAAAATTAAAAATGTCTTCAAAATAGGAAAAATTGCTGAAAATATGTTGTTCTTTTTAATAGAAATATGTATTTTGGGACCATCTTTCAGTTTGGGGTTATTTTGCCTGCTTGAGGAATATATGAAAAATATTCTTAGGTCCAATTTTCCTATTTTGGGACCATTTTTCATTTTCTAGTTTGGGGTAATTTTTCACTATATGTGACAGGGTCTATGAAAAGGGACTTTACGTGTCAAAAAATCATTTTTCACTTTCTTGTCGATTGGGACAGAGTTTGGGACGCTCTTTTACGTGGTGAAATCCGAAAAATCATAATTCGTTTAAAAGTTTACTAAAAGTGAAGAGAAAGAAGAGTACTAATACGAAAAAAACTGTTATTGGCTGACTTCCAAAAGCATCACATTTCATAACGCCGCAGTACAATACTTATACAATGTATACCATTTCAAAACGCCGCCGCCAAGTATTTTTAACGTAGTAAGAAAGCAACCAAGGCATCGGTTTTATAGTTGATTCATTGTTTCGGAACTTTGCACATGTATGTATCAGATCAATACAGTATACAAACTTTGTATACGAACGTTTTGGAAGCCAGCCATTGTTTCACTTCAATAGCTGTTTTCTCGAAAACTTGTTTTCGCACGTAAGGGGCTGTGCACATATTACATAACGCTGTTTTCAGAGATTTTATACCCCCCCCCCTTCGTAACGCTTTTTACTAAAATTTCAGTGCAAAATTTCTAATCCGTAACAAATCTTGAACCCCCCCCCCCCTCCCCCCTGGAGCGTTACGTAATATGTGCACAGCCCCTAAGTATAATTGAATTCACTCGCAGATAATGAAATTTGTTTGGTGTTCATATAATTCCTAAATTTTTTATTATTTTTATATTTCAAATAGTCATTAGGAGAGATGTGTCTGTGTGTGTAAGTATATGTGTCTGCATATTTCTGTAGTGGGCTGAAAACTGTGCTTTCTCTTATGAAATCTTTACCCAAATTTGATTTCAAAGACTTCCACATTATCGAAATAGAAATGATGATGAGTAATCATAAATCTTAAGAAAAAAAAAACTGTTGCAACCTGTTGCGATATGATTATGCATGTACGCATATTTGGAATGTATTAAATCATTTTACGATTTCTGTTTTTATTTCTTTCTCCTACCTTTTCTTTGTTATGTTTTATCTATTTCTACATGAAAATTTCTTAATTTCTCTGACCCAAAGAAGAAAAAAAAAGCTTACAATAAAAGCAAACGTATAAAGTTTGCCAACAAGTGAAGTGATGAAAGAAATATAAAAATTTAATTAAATTACATATTTTGTTTTGTTTTGTTTTCAAATTATCTTATCGTGGTATAAGATGAGCTCATTCCTTAGTGCAGTCTCTAAAAAATTTCTAAAATACTTCGCTCGGCTTGAGCAGCAGTATGAACTTTCGTTGAAATTTGGCCTTTTAATTGCTCGTAGGCATAAAAATCAGGATCAGTCACATCGTTTCTCATATTAAATCATTTTCTTGCTATCGATCTTTTTTGATAAAAGTTAATTTAAGTAGTTTTAATTTGATTTTTGGCGATACTTTCAATACTCGCTTATAAGCTCGTATGTAGTATTTATGTATGAATTTCGTATTTCGTATTTTTTGGCAGATAGTAAATGTTGTATATTTTGGTTTGTTTTCTTTTTTTTTTTAACAAAAGCACGTAATCATACGAAATAATATAGTTTCAGTTGCTTGTTCGTTTCAAAGATGGTAATGATGACCATCAGCCAACAAAGAAGAAACATCAAAATTGTTACGTAACAATAATAAAAAACTTGGTCCGACCGACAGACTAAGAAATCGCAAACAATGCAATCCGACTCATCATTGTATGACTGTTTTTCATTTATTTTGTTTTTTTTTAATGATTTTTAATTTCTGATGTGAATGCATTTAGGCCATTTTTCGCCAATTTCATCGCTCAACTGGAATGTAATGATCGTCGAATTTACATAATTATATTTTTGATTTTCTTATGCTACCGACGGATTAATAATTATCAAAATAATTAAAACTGTGAAAATTTTCAAAAAAATCAAAGAGGAATCAAAATTCAAGTTTTGAATTTTCTTCTTTTCGGTGTAACGATTTTATATTTTTTTTTTTCGTTTTCATTTGCGAAATTTTGAGGGGTCTTAGTGTCAAAAGAATTTTGATGTCTTTCCGAAATGTGTCAAATGTGAAATTTTCGAAAGTTTTGAGGGTGGTGTTGGCTGAAGTGGTTAGCACATTGACTACTAAGCAAACAATGACTTGGGGTCTGGGTTCAAACCCTGGCCAGATCAAGTCAATCAACATCATTAATTTCTCTAATGTACATTAGTGTGGCATTGTATTAATTGTTGTCGGACTATTTAAGTGGTGAAGGCATAGCACTGGTCACAAAAAAACTGTTCCGACAGCGATTGATGCTATCCAAGCTAATGTACACGACATCGCCCTCCTTCGTCGGTTAGCAGAAACATCGGCGAAGTAAAACAAATAATAAAATGCCTGCTAATACAGCTTAACATAGTTAATGCGTCTACTTAACACCGGAGGCGCCTCAACACTGCCTTACAATTTAACATAACGCGCAAAGCAGAGTTGTGAAAAAGTTAAGTCTTCTAAATTTTCAACATCTATCTTCGCCACCCTATCCCTCTTCCTTAGTTCCGGCACAGTGCACTGCATACGACTCCTACGTGCTGGTCCTAATTTAAAAAAAATAATATATATGTACATATGTATATACATATATATAATTTTTTTGAAAACTTACGATTTTTTTTTTTTTTTGGAATCTGGTTGAGTAGTCTTCTTGTAAATAAGGCCCTGTTCCCTTTTGTCTTCGATTGAACTTTAACAACGAAATTAATTGAATCTGCAATTTTCGTTAATGAAATTGTTTTATTGGTTTTATTTATATGAATTGTTGTTAATTAATATTTATTTTTACTTATTTGCAGCCATGCTTAAATCAATGATTGTTATATCGTGCCTTTTAGTGGCTGGCGTATGCAGCGCAGAGCTTAAAGTTGATGTTGTCAGTGTACCAGAAGTTTGTGATAAAAAGTCAAAAACTGGCGACACAGTAAGTATTGAATTTATTTTCGGTTCGCCTATAGATGCTTTAAATTCAAGACTGGAAAATTCTGAAATTTTTTTAATAAAAGTTCAAAAATAATTAAAAATCTTAAACTATGAAACTACAAACAAAATGTGAGTCTATATGTAAGCAAAGATTTTTATTTTATTTATTTTTTTTTTTTCATTTTTAGCTAACAATGCACTATCGTGGCACATTAACCAATGGCCAACAATTTGACGCTAGGTGAGTGTTTGTTTGTTTGTTTATTTATGTCTCCCATTTTTATTGGATCCTTCATAATTTATGTCCTTGATTTTGTCGCGTAAAAACGGATGAAACAAAAAAAAGAGCTCTCTACTCATATTGTTGTTCTGCATTAACACTTCATCGTAAATTAACTGCAAAAATGCTGATTAAAATCTCAATTTTATGCAGTTTTTGTTGGATGCGGCAGACTATTCATGGCTTGCCATGCCGTTTTGTTTGATGTAAAAATTTATTTTTTTTTTTTATTTTTCTTTCTGTCCTTGGTTGGGTGGAGTATTGTTTTAAAATTTAAATTTTATGAAATAATCATTAAAGGGAAGTTCTTCCTTCCATAAGCAATGTTTGCATTAATATGGGGTTTTCTTTTTTTTTTTCTTTAAAAGAATAAAAATTAAAAAAAAGTCTGTCCGTTTGTTTAAGAAACAAGTAAAAAGCTCCACTTCCATATGAAACTGTCATCCGTTTAACCCTTCCTTGCCGCCACCTCCATGAGAAAAAAAACAACAACACAAGAGCTAAAAATAATTAAAGCTTGTAATCGAATAACAATTCTAATATTCTATAGAGACATAAATTACAGAAACAGAAAAGCTGATGTGATTCCAAACGCGTTGAAAGTTCGCAAAATATATTCGTATGTACAATATGGAAACCTGATAAATATACCAGACCCAAAAATAACAATGTAGAAAACTAATGATAACAGAGCCAAATCAGAAAAAAACAATAACAATAACAACAACAAAGTTTTCGTAAAATTGGTTCAAGGGGGGAGGGTTGATTATAAATAATACGAGAACTACGAAGAAGAGACAAATGAACGTTCAAATTAGTATTTTTTGTATCCTTATCAGTTATTTTTTTTACAAACATTTTAACCGGCATTAATGTACTCGTTCGTATACATGCATGTGCATTCATTAGGTTGAGCTACATATTTAATTTTATAGATACTCGTGTGTATGATTCTTTGTAGCTTTTGTTAAATCTTTGAAAATAATTTTATTTTGCCGCTTGATTGCTGTTCAAGCACATGACGATGGCATTTCTTACCTCATACACATGTTCTTATTCGTATTCATAAAATTCATAAATGCAAACGTTGTAGTTACTAAAATCTGAAAAACGACTCTTCAAAATATCAACTTTATTACTTAAAAGGTCTTGAGTGTTGTTCTCCTTTAATATTTATTTTTTTTTTTTTGGGAAAATTGAATTTGTTTTATGCTCTTGCCTTGTCCAACTTAAAAAGGGAAATTACTTTATGATTTTATTACGTTTATTATTTTTGAATATGAATAAAATGGCATTATAAAAATATGTATGTATGTATGAACGTATATATGTATGTATGCATGTAATACGAAATACTAAAATTGCATCACATCCTCAAGTCAAGTTTTGAAATGTCCAAGATAAACATGAATGCTGTGAAATTAAGTGTAGAATTGAAAAATAATAAGTTTAAATACGAAATAAAAATTATTAAAATTGCCTAAAAAAACAGTTTAATGTTGTTGTTCACAGATCGACAAAATAATTTTCATTTCGTTTTTCTTGCATTTATTATAGTTTTTTTTGCTTTTAAAAGATTTTGTTTTAGTCTTGAATAAACGACCACTGTTATAAAGATCGGTGTATACCTTACCTCCATAATTCGAACACATTTATGAACAAATTTGCAACCGCTATGGATTTTGGGTAAAAAAAGTTTTTAAAATTAATTTATAAATTAGATGCAAGTGTTAGAATTTATTATTAAATTTTATGCAACGAAATCGGTGCTGTCCTGTGTACAATCAGTGTACAGATGTTAAGAATGTATAATAATGAATACAATAAATTGAATTAAACTTTTCTATTTTGCAATTTGTTTGCTCTCTAAGACTCTAATTATGCCACTTACAAAATACATACATAAGTACATACAAACTTTACAATTGTGTTAAAATGTAATTTTATATACATTTTTCTATCCATGTTGTATTTTACCTCAAAATGTTTGTCATTTGTGTTATTTAACAACTGTCGGATAATATTTTATTTTTTGTTGTACATTTATTAAATAAGGTTTTTGCTGCTTTATTTATTTATGTTCGTACGTATGGATGTGTGTATCTGTGTATACGATGATGGCATAGAGAAAGTTTTTATTTTATATATTCATGTTGATTTTTGTTTAATTTAGCGTGATTTGAAAATGTTTGCACCCCCGCCTCTATGTCAACTATGTACCACCACCACACACTGTTAGAAAAAATGTATGCAAGTGTGACTTGACTGTTGGTTGTTTAATGCAAAATATGAACTTTAATTCAGCTGACTGACACCTGTTGCAGCAAAAATAACTTCAAATGTCTGTGTGTGTGTGAGAGTAAGGGGCCGTTGATCATTAAACAGCACTTAATATTCAATTTTTGCTGGTTTCTTAGCAAAATGCTTTACGCTTGAAAAATATAAACGCTTCTTATAAAAATGCATCTGTATTGAAAATTGTATGTATGTATGTGATAGAAGACCTGTAAAGAGTTGCAAAAATCTTTTTTATTATTCACTTATATTTTGTTTCCATTTTATTGCTTTAAGCCATTAAAAATGTGAAGGTGCACTATAAAGAAAATCCAAGGAAGTCTTGTCAAAGTGCTTTCCTTGTTTTCATTCTTGCGATGAGCTGAAAATCATCCATGCAAATAAACTGAATTCTTGTTTTTTTTCTATTCTTTGGCTTTTCGTTCGCCGTTGTTATTCTTTGTTAGAAGGTGAGTGATGTCTTTACCGGAAATTACCACAAGCTACAACAAATAATTCATAAATTTGCACTAAAGATTATGAAAATTTATAATTGAGGCGTGTAGTTACACGCGTATGTTAGTTATTTTATGCTCATGTTGACTTTGTCTATTAATTGAAAAATTGAAAAATTAAAAAACCGCTCATAGGTATTATGTTGTTGTTGTCGTCTGTTTGTTTGTTTGTTTGTTTGTTTGTTTTCCTTTCATACATCTTATTCTCCCTTGGGCACTCATTCTTTAGTTTAAAGTATTTGTTTTAAATATATTTTCAGTTATTTATATCCTCGTTATCCTTCATGTATATTTTTATTTCTAGATTAATTTTATTTGGTCCTGTTAAAGTAAAATTAATAAAATTTTTAAATTTCGTCATCTTGTTGCCATTTAGAAGAAGCAACAAATTGTTTTTTTTTTCATAATTTTCTCCTGTAAATGACAACTTTGTTATTCGATTTTCATTTGTTTTGAAGATTTTGTTCTTTGGCGAATGTTCATCAATTGATGGCACGTCTACGTCTAAAACATTCTTTATTGCATGCCGTACTTGCTTCCTTCTTCAGGGTTTTTTCCTTTTGTTGGCATTTTCTCAACAGTAAAATTGATTGTCCTTTAAAGTAATAGAATTTCTGTTACAGGACTGACTGCAGGACAATAGTGTCTTTCTACTTGTTTTAATTTAAATGTTGAACGAAATTATCAATTGTCTTTTCGTTGGCATACGTGACTGATTAATTATAAAAAGGATTAAATGCAATCATTTTTATGGCCAAAAAATGATCGAAAATGTTTAGTGTATGTGTGTGTTGGAGTGTGTTTTTTATGTATGAGTAAACTACTCCGCATAAAAATAATCATGTTGATTTTATTGCTCCAGTCTAATTTTTCAAAATAAAACATAAATTTTCTTTGCGAAAAAGTTGCTTAAAAAAATTTAGTTATAATTTTAATTTTTCATTTCGCAGATATTGCAGACACATTAAATTTTTTTTTTTTGCATCTTAAAAATTCTAGGCTCCTTTTCTTTAGTTGTTGTACTCGTATCCTTTATAACATTCATTTAAACGAGTGTGATGCTCTCTTGTACAACAATAAAAAAACTATATGTATTTATTCTTTTTTATACGCTACACGATTTTAGGAAATGATGTTAGTAAAGTCTTTAATAAGAAACCAAATTTTTAAATTATAACGTCTATTGTATGCAATGCACTAAACATATTAAAAAAGGACACGAGGATTTTCATGTGATTATTTCAAACTAGTTTTAAGAAATAATTAGACATCATCAAACAAAGGAAGAATCAAAGTTGAGTTTTTTCAAAAAATTTATTACAAAATGAGTCGTTTCGTGCAAAATTGGCCTAAACCACTAAACATGAAAAACTGTTAGGAAATTTTGTTTTTGATTAAATGATTAATTAAGTATTTTACAAAGTTAATCGAAAACAATTTAAGTTCTTTATTAACTATTTTCTTATAAAATATTTGAAGGAATCATATTTGGGCGACATATTTTTCGAACTCGGATTAAAATATCATGTAGTTAACTCACGGTTTCCAACATAATAGAATAAAAAAGG
This sequence comes from Lypha dubia, assembly GCA_947311025.1. Taxonomy (NCBI): domain Eukaryota; kingdom Metazoa; phylum Arthropoda; class Insecta; order Diptera; family Tachinidae; genus Lypha; species Lypha dubia. The sequence continues at coordinate 71,133,839 of OX371264.1, read as the reverse complement.
AGGCAGCGAACGAATAAGTATTCGGTGCTACCGAATGCCTTTTGTTTAGCGATAAAACTCATGCATATAAATGTGAGTACAACAATCCTACTTACAAACACATACATACATACATATGTACGTACGATTGCAGTGTAATTTGTATGCATGTATATGTGTATTATCGTAAAACATTTTGAATAATTTAAAAGCTAAAAAAGCAATAACGCTAAAAAATGAAACGAAATTTTGTTTTAAATTTCGTACACGATACGTGCAAATGGCAAACTTGAATACAATAAATGTTTCTTCAAAAATACATACATTAAATTGTCTAACAAACTGTAAGATATTTATAAAGATTCTTTTCAAAAGTTTGCGTTGCGAATAATGCCGCAACCGCCACAGTACAGAGTGTTAAAGTGATGAACAAACTGTCCAAAATTTTATATTCAAGTGAAACGATTAATCCCTTAGGTGGTGCGGCCAAGACTTTAAATCTTAATCACAGCGTAGAAAAACTTTCAACTTTAGCTTCATACGATAGACATTACAACGCACAGTGGGATGTTTTATACAAATGGCAAAACAATCAATTGTTGTTTCGTTGTTATTACAACTATTTAACGTAATTTATTGAGAGACGGGGCGGGGCAGGCGGACAAAATAAAAATGTAGCTTATGTATGCACATATACATATCTGCCAATCAATATATGTATGTGCATATCAAGTACATGTCACATAAAATTAAAACTTCCAAAATGACGTAGTTCTGCGAACATATAAATTAAGAGAATTGAAAACTTTCTACTTTTCAGCACTTAATTATTTCCCGAATAATGAAAAACCGACTGTGGAATCACCCTGTATGCAGGAAAATTAAGATCAAAGTTGGAAAAAGTACACGAGAGAATAACTGTTGATAGAAACCGTCTAACTAAGAATACCTATGTCATAAAATTTGAATCGCATTAAGCTGATGCCGTGTAAAGCGACAACTAACTATATAGTTTTCACTATTTGGCTTTTAAGGTTCTCAAGCGGTTAATAAAAATAATTGACCACAAAAAATAAATTGTTTGCCAACCTTCTCGCAAAATGTGCCACAGTGCAAAGGAGCAATTTTACACTAAATTTACTCTGCTAAGAACCCAATAATATACTCGTATGTTGGATGAACGAAAAATAACGATTTTTGATTTTTTTTCCTTCCTTCCTTCCTTCCTTCCTTCCTTCCTTTCTTACACGCTTTTTTTTATTCATGTGCAAAATTTTCGGAAAATATCCCATCGATACGTTGAATTTTATTATGTCGTGATGAGATTTCCTTTGGTACGAAAAGATTTTCAAAATTATTATGTTTAGAATTTTTATGTGTGTGTTTTTTGTTTTTGTTATTTCTGCAATGCCAAATGTTGTTACGTATATTTATGTGGAATATATTTACCACTGGTTATTGGTTTATTTACTTGTTCATATAAATATCAGATGAGTATAGAGGCAGACATAAAAATCTACAATATACCCAGTAAACACACAGATGTGATATCGAAATGAGAATGATTTCATCTGACGTGGAATAAACGTAGCTTTTTGATAAAATCCAGGAATAAAACACAAAGAGTTGCCGTTAATATCATTTAATAAAAAGATACGACATTTTTGCAAGATCATTTGTACCAAACTCTGAATACCGCTAATGTACTATGTTACTTCTCTATTTTACTATTTAATTTCTTGTATTTAATATAATAGAAAAAAAGTAGAATTCTTTTAACATTCGCTCAACCTTAAACGAACATCAATTGGAGTTGTAATTTTAATCTTTAAAAAGTCTGATAACAAATGATACAACTATTCACAAGATGTTCTAAGTATAGTATCGGTTGTACCTCAGTATACAACAGTCAGAGTACCATTATGATTTCCTTTATTATACATCAGACGCTGGACTTTGTGTTTGTTGGGTACATACCTGTACATACATATTTCTGTATGGTTATGTGAAAAATGAGGGGTTTGAATATATATTTTTTTTTTTGCCCCATACCCTTAACCTTCCCCCTTCCCCCTTCACCAACATTTTATGCGTTTTTTTATGAAGAAGATGTTGTACATTTTAAATGTAACAAATGTGTTCCTGTTGGATGAGACAATTCATGAGAATGAGTTAAAAATAAATAAAAAAGGAAAGTTAGAGTTTGTTTGTGTTGCAATCAATTTCATCCTGTTTAACATTTAACCATCACATTACGAATGTTAATGGTGCTTTTCCTTTTGTTTTTGTTTTTTTTTTTTTTTTTTTTTTGATATCATAAATTCAACAAAAATACCGATATGCCGCCCAACCGTACCTTTGCATTTCAATAAAAATCGAATCTTATAAAATATTTACACTTTAGTTAAAAAATTACATTCCATCGGGGAGAGTATAATATTGACTTTATGTTAAGCATAAGCAGCAAAAACCCACCCATCTCATCCAAATGATTTAAATTTTTTTTTTTTTTATTTTGCTTAAAATAGTACTAAATTAGTTTTTTTCCTCTCTTTTTTTAAGTTTGAAGGTAAAGTAGCGACTATTTTTTTTACGTTAAAATACAAAATAATTTTCATTTAAAATTGGATTGTATTTATTGTATTTGTTGTTTTTCTCGTAACTATTAAAATAAAAAACTTGAAAAATTTCAACCAATTGTACATAATTAAAATAAGTTCAAATTAAAGAGTAACCAACAAGAAGTGCCATTAAAAAAAGCAACATGTATTTCATTCTTCAAAATGCTAAAAAAAACATCCATCCTAAAACAATTTATTAATTATTTAACGGTAACAAAAGGATTTGGTCACGTTTTACAGGTTTTTATGACATTTACTCATACATACACACGCATACATACATACATACATCCATACTTGTAGATAGTTCATATGAATAACATCCTTGTCCAACTCCTATGTTTTCCTTCCTTCCCTTTCCATCGAAAAATTAAACAGGCATGAAAAACAATACAATTTAACGCGCTGTTAGTGAGCACCACTAAAACAACAAACAAAGAGCGAGAGTCTAGAAAATAAAACATTTAGAAGCACGTGCTTCCAAACAAAGGAGTTAGTAAATTTTATTCTTGTTATAAAATTCTGGCGAGGATTTGCATGGATGTACAAGTGATGGAAATGATGATTATGATGAATAACTCAACAAGAAAAGCAGACGAGAGAAGCAAATTCAACAGGATTTCACTACAATTGAAATGGAAATGAAATAAGTAACAAAATGTTTGGTATTCGTATGTATGACAAAAAAAAAAAAAAAACAACAACAAAATATTCAACATATTTTCAACATTAACGCGTCTTATTCCACTGCTGCTGCTGCAGCTAACTTGACTTTAACGAAACTAATAATTTACTTCGGTGAACTCAACAAGTTTTATGGAATTTACTACAGCCCGTAGGTAATTAATTTGCATTTAGGCAGGCATGTGACCTGAAAACCTAAATTTCATCTTTGTCGTATGATGATGCAACAACTTCAAATAAACATAAATTGTAATTTATTTATGAATTTTCAACTTGGTCTGTCTGCTTTTTCATGACTTTCAAAATTATGACGAATATTTTCTGTTGACATTTCGTGTTCATAATTTCAAATAATAAACTAACGACTGGATCTATGTAGAGGACAAACAATCATACATACTTTGTTTTTATTTAATAAAATAAGAAGAATAATGTTATTAGTTCGGTGAATTAGTAATGCATACTCGTACATCTACTAAGAAATATTGATATTGTCTAGTAATTACAAACATACACATGTATGTATTCGTATGTATTTATGCATATAAGATCAGTTGATAATGGGATATTGATAGTCCGCTCTAAGAAAGTACATAATCCTGCAAATATTATAAAGAAAGTTTGTTGGTTTGGATGTTTGTTCCACTACAACTCTCAAAACGGTTAAATGGATTTAGATGAAATTTGGTAGAGATGCGGCATATATGACTCAGATTAAGGGAAAAATGGTACTTTTCGAACCTAATATTTACTTATTTACATTAACATACAGTATATTTGCTTTGGGTAAAATGGGGAAAAGCTGGTACTTTTGAACTTTTTTGCTTATGGTACTTTTTGTTATTCCAATAAGTTTGCTATTTATGCATTCATTAACATGTAGCGTGAACAAAACCTAATGAATGAAATGAACTAATCGATCAGTTAGGATCTTCTGTGCTAAATGATTAAAAAATATACATAAAACTGATCTTCCTTCCGATATTAAATAATTTTCTTATTGTGAGATATTTTTCGTAGTTGTTATTTTAAATATGCAATTCACTAATAAAATATTTTTTAGGACGTACCCGTAAATACACACATGAATACATACATACGTATTAAAATATATATTTTTTCGCTTTTCTACGGCTGCAAAAACTTATGCAATTCAAAAGTTAGCAACTAAAAAGCGAATTAAAAGGACTCATGTTTTGCAAAATGCATGTGAGGTGTGGCATGAAAAAAATGAAAATATGTCATTTGTAACTTGCGTTATTTAAAACCGGGCCGACAACGAAAAAAGTAGCAGTGCAAAAAATACAATATTTCTTGTCTCCGCTCTGCGACGACAAGAGACCTTCGTAATAAATTTATTTTTCAACTGGAACTGGTTGGTGTAAAGTTTGCAGTGCAACAGCAAGTTGGTATATAAATTGTTATTTTTTCTTGTTTTTTTTTTGTACAACAACATTATTCAACATTGTTTTTGTACATTTGTATTTTCTCTGACTTTGAATATGCAAGACTTTTTCGTAACACCATCTTTTGGATGCATTTGTTCACCTTCTGCTCAGCGAGGGGGCGGGAAGGGGAGTGTAGTTCATACAAGTGCTGGATGTTGATTTTTCCCAAGTACATGTTACAAATTGCCTTATTTTGTATTTTGTTTTATTTAATTTTAGTTTTCTTGTATTTAATTTTGTTGTGTTAAGGAGTTATAAAAAAATTGTTTAGAGAAAGTCTGGCTTGCTGCTTGAATGTTGTTGGCAAGTTGAATGACCAACCACAACGACAACAATTTGAGATGATCTTTTTACACACACACGCACACACACACACACACCCATTCTTATATTATTTAAGGCCAACTTTGATACAGTTATGAAACTTTAACCGGGCTTTTATGTGTATATTTTTGCCTTTTGAAGCTCAACAAACAAACAAACAATTAAATCAAGAAAACTTGCTAATCGACTGAACATGTTTCTCCTTGTGGCTGAACTTCCAAAATGAAACGATTTCTTTGCGTTTATTTTTGTGATTATACCATTTTTGTAGAAAAACAAATATTATAATGAAAAATTTTCTTTAATTTATCGCAATCGATATTTAATATTTAAAACAATTGGCATGCATGCAGGCGGATGCTTGCACCTGTCGATTTTTGGTTTGTCATTCAATCAGTCAATTTGTCAGCACATCACATGATGAATATGGTGAATAAAATGATGAAGAACGGATACGGGGGATGTGGGATACGGCACTTATGTAAACAGAAATGATTGAATAATTTTTTTTTGACAATAACAAAAATGTATGAAAATTAGGGTGATCGATTAAAAATAATATAATAATACGATTCTTGAGTATGTTGCTGAAAGGAGATAGATTTCGATCTACAAGTAATTAATTTTTTAATGTTTCTCACGATCTATGTATATACATATCGTTGGTCCCATGTAGAAAGGCTCTAACTCACATAGTTAAAACTTTTCAGGAGAAGGCAAAAGAAATTGAAATTATCAAAAGTAACTATTTTCTAACAATTGCTTGCAAAGCTGGTATTTTCTATATATTTCACTAAATATTTGTGACGAGGTGCATTTGTGTGAAATGTATTAAATCACTAAAAAAAAGTCAATTTCGAAAATATGCGAGTTAGGGCCTCTCTCCATAAGACTAGCGATGTGTAGATAGTTTTTACTAAATTTCAATACATCGAAGTTTTTAAATATTAGGACGCTTATTCGTCTTTTACAACATCAACAACAATGAAAACCACCAGTTATAACCAAAAAAAAAAAAAAAAGACATGTGGCACTCGGGGAGTGCCGCGGTAAAGCTATTGCATAGCATTTTTTATCAATTTATGCAATTATATTATTACGTTTTGTTTAATAACTCCGTTGTTTTTCTGCCAATACTGTATGTTAATGAAATCAAAATCAATAGAATATTTTAGGGGTTAACATACATAGGGCGATTTAAATACTTAAAAAAACAAAAGACTTAAGAAACAAACTTAGTGTCAGGTTTTTTCGTTTCAAACACAAAAGACTTAAGAAACAAACTTAGTGTCAGGTTTTTTCGTTTCAAAAACAAAAGACTTAAGAAACAAACGTTTCCAAATTTCTTGATTCGGTCGCCTCAAAGCACGTGATAGATAGAAGCTATGCAATAGATTAAAAAAAAAACTGGCTTGAAGACCCAACTCGATTACCCTATTTACAATTCAATTATACTCATGTTTACAAGAAGATTAAAAATTCATAATCTACCATCAATAACAAATTAATTCCGGCAATAAAACAAAATGTGTTTTTTTTTTATAAAATATAAAGTAAAGGAAGAAATTTTTTCAATTTAACAACTGCTTAAACATTGAGTTTATTTTCAATATTTTACATTTATGTTTTAACATTTAACAACTATGTAACTTAAAGGAACAACTTTCTATGGCGTTTCTTTTCAAAATAAAAGTCAAATTAAACATGTTCCATGTTTTCAAACTAATAAAATAAATTATATTATTTTACTAAATTAAAAAGGACAAAAATCAATTTGATTTATTTCGATAGAGTCGAAAGGAAAAATCTTATTGTGTTTTTTTAGACGATTCTTCTAAAAACTAAAGTGACATTATGAACGTTACAAGTATAAGATGGCAATAATTTATGATTTGAGATCCAATATTTTAAATTTTTTTTAAATAATAACAATTATGATATTTAATAATCATAAATCATGCTTATACTCAAGTAAATAAATACGCGTGGGTATTCTTTTTAAGTATAAACAATAAATTCTAATATACTCAACAGATTTTAGGATAACATAATTCACAGATACTTCTTTATAAATATGCGTGTAAATATGCACATATGTATGCATGTATGTATGTATATGTGTATGTGTTTGGATGTAAACATGTACATACGTACAATCATAAAATTATATATTCGCAATAAAACCAAGTAAATTGTTTGCAATCTAAAACATAAAAAAGAATATCAGACAAACAAACCTAATGATTTTTTTTTCATTTATTTCCATTTGCATTAGAGAGGCAAAGTACATAATTAATTTATACCAAAAGGTATTTAATATTGAATTAAATTAAATTCAACGATGATTTTTTTTTATATAAATATTTTACCTGCTAAAACTATGTGTATGTCAAATGAATTTCTCTACAGTCATTGATGGGATGACATTATGTACCAATTCAAATTTACGATATACATATTGCTGACATTTATCATGACCTTGAAGTCTTAAGTTTTATGACAGGATGCACGAAAATCGAAAATTAATTTGTCTATCATGTAACAAGTTTTTACTTCAAGGACTTTTTCAGACATCACCAGTGATCATCACAAAATGTATAAAAGGCAGTAAAAATACTTAATCCACTAAAAACACAATTTGACCTCCTGCTTTAAGTGTTTGCCAAAGCAAATGAATAGTTCGGCTAAGACATTGTTCGCTGATATATTTTTAGATAAAAACACATAAATATCTACATATCTACATATGAATGAACGCAAAAAAAAGCAAAACAAACAATAATAATATGGGAAAATTATAAAAAAAAATATATGTAAGTATGTATGTATAGGCTAAAGCTACGAAACATTTCGCAGTCGTATAATCATCATTATCGTCACCACTGCCTCCACCATCTCCATCAACCACCAGGTAATCTCTGCTGTGAAAAATTCAAACAAAAATTGGAAGCCAAGTGTCATGCTTAAAAAAATTCACATTGAAATGAAAAAAAAAAAAATCTAACGAATGGAATAAAAACTCAAGGTACATACACACATACACATACATATATTGCGAAATAAAACGCGTAAGACAATCCGGAACTATGTATGTACACAAACACATGCATACTTACATATGTTCACAGGTTAGATATTTAGAAGATCCTTGCTAATCCGCAAAAGACAAAATAATTTAAATAAATGTACACATAATAAACTGGTTACATTAGGGGCGTGTCTCAAATTCCATATTTCTTGCTACCTGGTAAAATGACCAGGGGCCAAATCACCGCATACGATATCGAATTAACTAACGTATCGAATAACATAACGATACGTGTCGAATGAGCAAATTATGGCATACGATGCGTCAAATTACGATACAATTCATTCGATATCGTATGCGATAATACCAAAATGAGAAATTTCGATAAATTTGGATTTGATTGGCCCCAGAACTTTAGAAATACAAACTTTAGTTAAACTAATAAAAAAACTGAAAACTATCGCGTTCCGTTCAGGACTTCCTTCCCCTGTCGAGAAAAAGAAATCCAAATCCTAAGGAATTTTTTATACAGATTTAAAAAAGAAAATGTATGTAAATGGTTATGCCCCTAATGCACTGTACTTATGTCATGTTAATTTTATTTGGCATATATTTTCAAACGCGTAAGTGTTAAGCCGCGAACCCACTCACTGTCTGCAGTCTTCATACATTAATTCATATATATATATATATATATATATATATATATAAGTATACATACGAGTATATACATATATAGTCAGTTAGAATTCAAAATTCTATAGCTGCATAAATTTGTATTTATTTTTTTGTTATTCCTATGTGCTCTCATAGTACATTCATACATACATAAGTATGTGGGTCCATGAAAAATGGCCCCAAACCAAAAATGAAAAATGGCCCCAAACCTTTGTATTAAAAACAACAACACGAACTTTGGGGCCATTTTTCCTATTTTTTGGGGCCATTTTTCATTTATTATATTTAAGTTTAGGGCCATTTTTCCTAAAGTTTGGGGCCATTTTTCATTGCTCACAGCGGCAGTAGCTTACTAACGGCTTTTTGCATTCTAGGCCCCTCGACGGGGCTCAAGGTTACTCTACTCCATAAAATTTCGAGCAACGTCGCCGTTTAATAATAATACTAATTTTGAAAACGCATTATTTGATGTTAAGAGTTTTTTGTGGTATTTATATCATTCACACTATTTTGGGGCCATTTTTCATTTTTGGTTTGGGGCCATTTTTCATTTTTCGTTAAATGAAAAATGGCCCCAAATCAAAAATGAAAAATGGCCCCAAACCAAATATGAAAAATGGTCCCAAACTTTTGTATTGAAAACAACAACACAAACTTTGGGGCCATTTTTCCTTTTTTGGGGCAATTTTTCATTTTTTATTTTTAAGTTTGGGGTTATTTTTCCTAAAGTTTGGGGCCATTTTTCATTGGGGCCATTATTCCTCAAATAGGAAAAATTGCCCCAATGAAAAATGGCCCCAAACTGAAAAATGAAAAATGGCCCCAAACTTTTTACATTGAAAACATTAATAATTATTTTTGGGGCCATTTTTCCTATTTTGGGCCATTTTTCATTTTTGGCTTGGGGCCATTTTTCATTTTGGGGCCATTTTTCATATTTTAGTTTGGGGCCATTTTTCATATTTTAGTTTGGGGCCATTTTTCATGAAGCCTAAGTATGTATTTAAAAAATGTTAGCTATTTTTTTAGTAATTCTATAAATTCACCATATTAATAATAAATTTTAACGATCAGAAATGATTTTAAGTAATTATGTATTTTTCCCTCGATACCATGTAAGCAAACATAAACGTGATTAAAAATTTTTTCAAACTCAATTTGTAAATTTCCGATCTTTATCTTCCGGAAAACGGGAATTCTCTTTATTATTTTCGAATATTCCAACGCATGTTGTTGCAGACTTGCAAACTAGAATTGTGATAGGTTGGTTGTACATACTCGTGAAGCTTTGAGCAAATTTTGTGGAAGCCGACTGTCATTATCGTTTCCAAAGTCTTTATAGGCTTGAGTTCGCAAAAATATAGATTTTGTACTGGATATTGTTAATATTTCAATGTACAGCGGAAAAATCAACACCAATTTAGATTTCATCATACATGGCAGGACAGAAAAACTTTGTTTTCTCAAGTCTCAAAGCAAGCATCGTCAGTGTATCAATGCTTATCACAGCATATAAATAGACATACATACATATATGTATACATAAATATTTGTCTCAGTTAAGCGGACAAGGCCTTTAAGCGGTATACATTTAAGTCAAAATGTTGCTCTACAATATACATACCTATAACGGATATCTTTCTTACTAGCAGGTCTAGCATTATACGTCAATGGGAAGCCAGAAGGACGTCTTCTTTTAATTGTTTCTCTTTACTTGAAAACAGCGAATATTGAGTTTGAATGAAAAATTTTATCCTCTAAATTAAACATGAGTCCATGCTACTTTTGGCATTTCAGGTGACGCTATATACGTACATATGTATGTTCGTTATTCAAAAAGAAAAAAACTGTTACAATTTTCTATATTATCCTTGAAGAGGATTTTATTTTATTTCTCCTTAAAACTGAAAAGGAAGAACATTACGCCTTGTTAAAATGCTTCATCATTTTATACGGTGACTGTTATTTAAGCTGCTCATTTGTTACAAAAACAACAACTGTATTGTTGTTTGATTATGTTGTCGTGTTATTGCCGCTCTTGTATAAAATTTGAATTGTTTTGAAAAGCCCAAAGGAGGGCATATAAAATATTTAAAACCACCGCTTGTATTTTATTTATTATTTTTTTTTACATGTTTTGTTGTAAAAGAAAAAATACAAAAACTTGAATAAAAATGTACACACTTGTTCTCAGTCAGCAAAAAAATACAACAAACAGTAGTCAGTCAGTCACATCATGTTTGTCTGTCTAGAGGACGCAGTGTTTGCAAAACTTTGGTAACTTGTTTTTTAAAGTGTTGCATTGGGAGGCTGTGCTCTTTTTGCACTTAAACTTTCTTTCCCATAAAGTGATAATCGTAGGATTCAACTTTTTGTTGTTCAGCTTTTGATGCAAAGACGTTGTTTAGCTGACAGCCAAACAACAAACATGTTGCTGTGTATTTTTCATTGTTCAAGTAGAAAGCAGTTAAATAATTAAAATTTTTATGCCAACAAAATGAAAAATTATAGCGATACTTGAAAAAATAAAAATCATTTCGTTTTTCCTCTCCCTCCACAATAGTTATACAAAAAAAAATTTTTGAAGTTGAAATTAGCAGAATATGACTCACATAAAATTCTAAGCAAGCAAGTATCTTTTTTGCCACATGTACGGTATGCGCGCATTTACATCTAACAGCATTGTAGTCTATTACGCGCACTTTGGCGGAAATAACAAACGACTTACAGAATTGTTGCAAACCAAACATCTTTTTCCTCAGAGACAAGCTGCAAATGATGGCAACAACATTTACAAGTCCCTTTTGTGATAAGTTGCAAGTTATGATAATAATTTTTTTTATTTACCCACGAGTGTCATTTATTTAGAGAACATTAGCACAAATATTCTAATAAATGGCATTTTTATCACAAATATTTTTTTATACATCGAATAGAAAATATACATGGAGTGTTCTTTTTATTCCGCTTTTTAAATTTATTTAAAATTTCGTGGTGGGTACATGCTTCGTAGCATATCGATAAATATCGGTAGCATGTCAATCAAATTATTTCAGTCCGTGAGAGACAGTATGCAACGGTAAAGAGGTACATATACAGATCAGTCAATCCACTACAATTAAATACATGTGCATACATGCATACATACATACATATTTTTTTTTTAAATTTTCTTAGCAATTTTAAGGAAAAAGTTGTAAAATCTTCTCTACCGATTTTAACACAATTTGAGAACAACATTTCTTATTTTGTTCCAAAATATGCCAAAAATATATGTATGTATGTATAATATACATTGTATATGTATCTTGAAATTTTAAAAAAATTTTGCATTTCATTGCCTTCGTTCACACTGGGACATCCACTGACAAAATTGGTGCTCGAACTGAGCGATTTTCAAAATAGCGCTCGCATTCGGGATTTAAAACATAAAAGTAATATATATTTTAACTTTTAGCATAAAATATTAGTATGGTACTTTTAGCATAATTTTAAAATTAAAATTAAGAAAACTTGATTAAGCATGCACAAGCATGATATTTGAAACAAATCTTAAGTACAATTCTGAGCAATTTTCATTAAACATTGTTAATTTATTTACTACAGCACTGTTCAGGGTTAAAAAAAAAACATGATGCTAAACAGACATTATTAAAGAAACGCCTTCATAGATCCGATATAAAATTCAATAATGAACTGATTTACATGGTTTTTACTTTTCCTGTAAAATAGTCACAATTCAAGATACGCTTTTTCCGACTATATTTTGGGAAACATTTTCTAATCATTTTTAAAGACGAAAAATCTTTGAAACATGAGGACTGTGACATGCAAATGTACGTTCCGAAGTAAACCTCGTATATTATCGCTAAATTGTAATAGATTTTTATTAAAATATGATCTAATGATGATCTGATTGCAATAAAAAAATTGTATAAAATTAGGTGCTGCATCGACAGTACACTGGAGCCCCGATTTGCGTCGATCCTTTTTGCGTCGTTTCGATTTGCATCGCTTTTTAAAGTTTGGCTGAAACCGCTTTGCGTCGTTTTAATTCCGATTTGCGTCTCAACATACCTACTTATGATTAAACTTTTTAAATGAAGCCATAATTACAAGTAAAGAATTTATCAAGTAGCGTGTAAAAATGGCATTTTCCCGTTTATTCTCTACTTACATTTTTATACCATATCACTTTTTTATCAAAAATAGAATTTTTGCACATAGAAAAAAGTTTTCCGATTTGAGTTGTCTCGTTTGCGTCGCTTTCTCTCCGGTCCCAATTAACGACGCAAATTGGGGCTCTAGTGTACAGGCAAATGCCTTCTGTAGAAATTTTGTATGGGAATCACTCAAAAAACTGAGTGGTTTTCATACAAATTTTCTACTCACACCAATTGCTTGTATTATAGAAACCACACATTAAATAAATAATTTTTGTTTGTAGGTACAAATTTTAGTGGAAAAAATTTAACCTTTTTTGATTGCACTCACACCCATTCAACACATATGTATCCATATATGTATGTACATATACATGTGTACGTACATACGTACATATACATACATATGTATATGTATGTATGACTTACCTTGCTGTATTAAATACATATGTTTTTGCTACCACAAAACGTAAATGAACATACGTACATACATATTCACTGCCAACATAACAATTTCCTTTTATTTTTCCCACACAATTTAAAAATGATGAATTGTTGTAACACTTCATGTGAAAAACGCGCATAAGAATCATGCAAAAAATAATAAAAAAAAACTCAAGTGTTTCATGTAAAGTTGAGAGCACTTTTTATTTTTTATTTTATTTTTTTTTACGAAGGATCTCTTTTTCTAGTTGATGTTAGATTGTTTGTGTGTTGTTTTTATGGCTGTGAAACTTTATAAACAACTTTCCATAAATTTGTCACTTTAATCATTTTTATTTTATATTTTTCAGTTACGACCGAGATCAACCATTTACTTTCAAATTAGGAGAAGGTCAAGTAATAAAAGGCTGGGACCAAGGTTTAGTTGATATGTGCGTGGGTAAGTGTCAATCTTATAGTTTGGTTTTTAATTTCTTTATTGTAATATTTTTTACTCTTTGCTTTCGCTGTTTTTCAGGTGAAAAACGTAATTTGACTATTCCTCCAGAGTTGGGTTATGGCGATCGCGGTGCTGGCACTGTAATTCCACCCAAGGCTACTTTGGTCTTTGAGGTTGAACTTATCAATATTAGTAACAGCCCACCCACCACCAATGTATTCAAAGAAATCGACGAAAATAAAGATAAGCAATTGAGCCCCGAAGAGGTAAACCTTTATGTATGGATCGCACTTTTTTTCATTACGAGTATTTTAAATCCTACATGTTTCGGTCTTCAAAAAGGGTGTCTAACTTTGGCTTGACCAGCTATCCAATACACACAACATACATATAAAGAAGATAATAAAAAACTATACAAATATACTAATAACTTCCGGTTCACATTAATACTAAATCTCATTTCGAGCGCACTATTTTTAAATCTACAAAAATTAAATTTTTTATGGCATATTCACTTACAAACATTCAATTCATTCCGGTTTTTTTTTCTTCTTTTTTATTTTTGCATGAAATTCTTTTAGGTCAGCGAGTATTTGAAGAAACAAATGACTGCTGTTGGGGGAGATAATAATGATGACTTAAGGGAAATGCTTGAGCAAAATGATAAATTGGTAAAAGAAATTTTCGAACACGAAGATAAAGACAAAAACGGTCTCATATCTCATGAAGAATTCTCCGGTCCCAAGCACGACGAACTGTAAAACCTGTTAACAACTAAATCATATGTTGCATACAGCTGTATGTTTATGGATGGATATGTATACATACATGCATGCATGCATCCATATGTATTATAATTCCATTAATTACTTAATTGCGCTGTAAACTATTTTGATTTTAAATTTTGCCGTTTGTTTTTTTTTATTATTTTAATTTTAATTTATTTGTTAATAAATCCCATAATTCACATAATTATTGTACGCTTTGCCACTCCTTTTAAAGTAGGCGAAAATACATTGAATACATTTCCTTCTCATTTCGGTTTATTTAAATCTATCCCTCTCTTTTTTTGTTTTTACAAAACAACTTGTGTGCTAAGATCGATCATAGACATGTAAATTTAATTTGTTAAAAATCAAATAAATTTAGGTTAAAATACTCTAAACTTACAAATACATACTAACATACAACATACATATACATACAAATATTTTGTAAAAAAAGTGTAGAAGAATTAAAAAAAATCAATTTTGATCTTAATGAATAAATGGAATGGAAGTGTTTTTACAAACTGAAAATAATTGTGCTCAAGCAAATACACAAAAATTAATTTTAAGCAAAATTTTTGTATTAAAAATAAAAACAGACACAAATAAAAAAACTTTGTTTTATTAATTTCATTTATGGTGACTATACGATTTTCATAAACCAGAAGCTCTCGTCTTTATTTTCACGGACATTTTTTCCACTCTATTATTAATACAAAAATAAAACTGCACCTGAAATCGGCCTAGAAGCTTTACTTAAGACATAAATATTTTTAATACAAATCTATTTTTATGGGCTCTTATAATAAATAATAATTGTGAGTTAGTACGATATTAACCCTTAAACGCATTTTAAGTTTTTAATGATTTCTAACGTTCAATTTGTAACTGTGATGTGTATATATTAGTGATGTTACGAATACTCAATTGTCCCCAAACAAACGGATATATACACCAATATTATATATTTCGAGGACACTATGCCCAGACACACCTGTAACTTAGCTGAGACACAAAAATTTAGTATGGACATAACCCTTATCTAAGACAACAACCAATTTTAATTCCCAAAAGCTGGGACAAAAATCCACTCAAAATGCCAGAAATCCCGGGAAAAGTGCCAACACTGAAATTTAAAAAAAATGCCAAAGCGACAACGCAGAAACTCAAATTTCACAAAATCGACCTTTCAGCCGGAAATTCACCTTCAAACTTGATACAGCTATTTGTCCGTCCACAAAAGTCTCAATAACACAAAAATATCAAATTTAAGGAAATTTTAAGTCTAAAGTCCACTTGCAATGTACATTGAATAACAACAAACACATGCATATCGCTTACAAAAATTAAAGAATTTTAACTCTAAAAATTCTCGGAAACCCGTGCACCGATTTTTAAAATTTTTATATCACCGTACTCATAACAAAAGGCACCTTCTTATGATATAACTCTCGGTCAACTATTTCCACTTTAAACTCACTGTTAAAAATTTACTATATACGCATATTAAAAAACACATCCGCACTATTCAACATTCAACTATTTCAAGACTTTTGTATTCGCCAAATTCAAGCGAATATTTCTCTAATAATTTGCACATACTTTCCAAAGAAAAAAAAACATCAAGTTTAAAAGAGTACATCAAATGTACAAAAATATATTAATTTTTAATTATTTTTATTTAAAGAAACCCCTTTGCCATCTGAGAAAATATGATCTCCCAAACAGCACTGAATTACTAACTACAAGCGCAAACAGGGTAACAAAAACTAATGGGTCGATTATGGATGGCAACCGAACTCCAGTTGCGTTGTCAGTTGCTGAGAATTGTATTACGGATGGCAACTGGCAACTGAGAGGGAGGTTTCAGTTGCTATTTAGTGCTTTTCTGGCAATCACAAATTTTCAGTTGCCGGCTGGCACCGCAACTGAAGTTCGGTTGCTATCCATAATCGAGCCGTTAATCTGAAAGTATGTAAGTAAATTATTTTGAAAATGGTCAGTAGAGGTCTTCTAATTCGGCATCTCAATGTAATATTTAATATCTAAAGTATTGTTAATTTCACAAAGGGAGGGATTTTTTCCAATTAAGTTTGAAGTATTAAGTTTTTCTAAACCTTAATAGTAATATTCGTATTCGGCGAATATTGTTTCAAATATTCGTATTCGCGAATACTAAAAATTGATATTCGTAACATCACTGGTATGTACATTCCTGTCGAAGGGGATTTTTTAATCATATTTTAAGAAATATACAAAAATAGCATAATAATAAATGTCATAGTAGATATTTTAAATAAAAGAGATGAATAGAACTTGTTACTAAAATGTAAATAATTTAAGATTTCCAATGTTATGAATATCTAAATAAACGTTTTAATCTCTTGTAAGATATTTAAGCTTATTTCGAACTTTTTTAAAAACTAGTTTGTTATTTAATAAACATATCATTCATTTTAGAAATACCTAGTTGACCGCGGTGTGCTTCGCTACCTCCCTCGTTATAAAATAAAATTAAAAGTATGTATTTATATATCCTACTCGATTTTCCAAAATTTTCTTCCGTAAAAACATTCTCCTCGAAAATACGAACAACTGACAAGAAATTTTACAGAAATCGGCCCAGCCGTTCTCATTTTATGAATTACTATACATTTTTTACACCATTTTTATATACATATATAAGAATTAGTTTTTTCATGAAAATTATTTCAAAAATTTATTTTAAATGTATGTAAATTATATGAACAGCGATTTGGCTAATTGCGGCTAGTAAATATTTCAATCATGTTCGTCTATAACCATTAACAGAGTTAGAAGAAACATCGAACTTCCCTAATATTTTTTTTTTGTAGGACCAGCGGTCAGGCGCTTACCCCACTTATGCAGTGCATTGTGCCAGAACTTAAGGAAAAGGATAAGATAGAGTAGATGTTGCAAATGTAGAAAGCGCCTCTGGTGTTAAGTAGATGCATTAACTTTGTTAAGCTGTATTAGCAGGCTTTTTATTAATACTTTTATTTCGCCAACGGAGCTGCTAATGTTGTGTAAAGTGTAATATGATAATCTCTTCTTTTTTTTGTTTTATTTTGGCAAAAAAACACTAATCAATTATTAATTAACTGTTTGATGATCATCGTATCGAAAGTGTTCTTGAATGAGTGCATAAAAACTGGAAAAAATAAGATTTTAAGAATTTCAATTTATGAACCTGTAACAGATTTCTCGAATGCAACCAGACAATTTTGATGAGAAATTGAACAACAAAGTTTTATTTAACTTTTAATAAAAGGTACTTATTTAATATTTAAATACATTTACATATAGAAATACAACATAGAAGTATATATATGTACATATGTATATACTATTTACATAATATGTACTATGTATTTTTAAACCTTTCTGTTTTTTATATGTTATATATTTAAAAATCTACACATGTATATGTGTATGTACTATTAAAATATTATGTAACTTCAAAATATATCCTCACAAGAACAAAAAATTAATTAACAGTGGGACTATTGACTATTTAATATGAAAAAAAAAAATAAAATAAAATTAATAATTTTAGACATAAAATTATTATATTTCATATATGTATGAACAAAATTATTATCATAAAATACATACATAATATGTAATTTAAATTGATTTTTTTCTTATTTTCATTTTGTTTGTTTGGACATAATCAGTTTCTAATAAAAAGAGCCGCCAATTTATTAACTTTCATTATCCTTTCAATTATATTAGTAATATTCTAATTGATTGCACTCTATTATCTCTCTTCGTTATATCGCTTTAAGAGTCTTATACTGAAAGACTATGAAGTAGTTAGACAGAGGGATTAAACAATAATTAGTAAGTAACTTTTTCTTAATTTTTAATACACTAAAAATTTAATATATAAAATATTAGTTCTAATATAATCGCGTCTTCAATGCTAGAAGAAATGCTATGCAGCGTAGGAATCAAATGGTTATCTAATGCGTTCATATATAGCGGTGGAAATTTAGATCCACGTGCTCCAGCTTCGTAACAAACCTAAAATAATTATTTAAATTAAATTAAGATAATTATCACTAATATGAGATAATAAATATTGAGATAATTTCAGAGTGAAATTTGGAAAATAAATGTATGTAATTAAAAAAATCAACTTACATTGTCTTGATGTAAGGTTGCTCTAAGACCAATTTTTGTACTCTTACTAGCTGCCAGCAAATCTAGAAAAGGCAATAATGCCACTGATGTGCTTCGAGCAATTTGTTCAGTCATACGTGTTATATCCGACGTTGTGGCGGCACTAATAGTCGAAGAGTTAGTGTTGTACCAATTGTCGTACTAAATTCGAAATATTTATAACAAAAAATATTAATATACACAATGTGTATTACACATGTAGGTATGTATGTATGTATATTGTATGATAAATTCAGGTACAAACGACTTTTAGAAAGTGCAGATGAAAAATATCGTAACTTTCTTATTTAAATTAATCATTATTTGACATATTTTCCGAATTTTATTTAAAGAAAAGAAATTATTTGTTGTGTTAGGCATGTCTATATGCCTGTACTTTATTAATGCTAATACCAAATCATCAGTAGACTGATAGTCTTGATAATTTTGTAAAAGCACCAATGAAATGCATGTCTATAGACATGCATCACACACAGCAAATTAAAAGTTTGTGGCAGCTTTTTTATAAAGTCTAACTGCAATTTTAAAATATTGCATAGATTTTTTTCGCGGGCTTTGACCGCAGCGACAAGAAATTCCGTAACGAAAAAAACCTAACACTAAGTTTGTTTCCTAAGTCTTTTGTTTTTTTAAGTATGTATTTAAATCGCCCAATGTATGTTAACCCCTAAAGTATTCTATTGATTTCATAAATATACAGCATTGCCAGAACAGATTTTTACATGTATTGTAAGATAATACAAATATTTTAAACGATATTAACTTCTCATTTATTCAGTAAAAGCAAAAAAAATGTTTTCTTATCGGTCACCACGCTCAAAAAGAGTAACTTGAATTAATATCAAAGAAAAAACTTGAATTAATGTCAAAGAACAAAAAATACTGCATAAATAAAAAATAAATAAATAATTATAATTGCATAAGTTGATAAAAAATGGTATGTGATAGCTTTACCGCGGCAGTCACCGAGTGCCACACATACTGTTTTTTTTTTTTTTTTTTTTTTGTTGTTTGATCTTATAAAAATCTTACGATATTTTGAGTCTGCCTTCTCCCAAGACCATACACACCCTCAACTAAACACCAAGAAAGAGAATAAATAACAAACCTTAATGACATAAATATCGGTCAAACGTATTGCATAATTTGAGTTCGAATAATTGAAACTGGCATGGACTCGCATACTTGATATGCCATCCATTAAACGATCATCTATGGGTGATTTAACACTAAAAATAAACAATGTTACAATCATTATAACATTAAATGAGTATTGTTTAAAAAAAAACAAACAAACAAATTTTATTTTAAACTCGCACATATGTAATAAATAATTACCCGATATTAAATTCTTTGTCATTATCCACCCACTTAAGACAGACGATTTCAGTGTGTTGTTCATCGGCATCAACAGGGCCACAAATAATCGTAACATCTGTTTGGTTTTTTAAACAGTTGCGTACTTCTTCCATTTTTGAGGGCAGTATTTGTACCATAAGGCCATCCTCAACAATACTGCATTTTCCGGATAAGCCACTTGTGGTTTTTAAGGACTCATTTAGTACAAAAAAGCTTGCGCCAGTTACTGTAAGAAAACATTTAAAAAGAATGTAAAAAATTCGAAATGAAATCGTGTCGAAAAACAAACTTTTTCTGGGCTGTCCTTGAATATTGATTGCTTGTGTTGAATACGCAAACATTTCAGTGCGGTCGTCATTAACATTTTGCATACAAACTAAATGACCATCTGCCAACTTTGAAAAATTTCCTCCGAATGCTAAAATGTGATCGCTAGAATTATTTATAGCCTTGATTACGTCTTCTAAGCGATTACGGGGTATCACCACAGTAGTCTGACGATCTTCCATGTGTATATACATTCCTCTTATAAAAGGTAGTGTGTACGTGTAATTACGAAAATCCTGAAAACAAAATTATTAATTATAAAAATGTATAAGTATATTTGTTAGTTGAACTCACTGCCAAAAAGTTAATTATTGTCTGTGCGATTTCAGCATAAACAGAATCCCTATTAACCATCGAGACATGAGGGCATGGATAGTAACGATATTGGGCACCCAATCGTAACATTAAACGTAACGGAAATACTTTTGCCCATGGAACTTCATAACGATGAATTAATATTCCAATTAAATATGGATTTTCTGGCAGAATAATATCCTGCATACATTGAAATGTTGGCCGTATAAAAATGAAACCTCCATAATCTCGGGATCCTAAGAAGTTTCTTTGTTGTGGACTGGTGTGACTTAAATCTTGTATGGGATTTCCCGATTCAGCGTTATTATATATTTCATTTAAATGAACAAAAATGTCTTTAGGTATCTGGTTTTCATCTTTAACGTCTTCTTTTGTAGCTGGTACTTCAAATTCCAATAAAATAACAATCTCATCATTTCCCACGTGATGCATACCGTATGTTGTGAAATTTATTACCGAACGATTTAAACAACATTTTACTGAAACATCACAATTCACATATTAATGAACTAATTCATAAAAAATACTCTAGTTTATTTTTATTAATTTATTTACTAAATGTTCAAATGCATACAATTAGAAACCAAACTATAACCTAAATGTAAAAGAGAAGATTTTCACTCGTTGTAGCAAAACGGACTAGAGTCTTATTTGGGAATCCTACCGAGGTTTTTAATTTCAGTTCATTAAATTAATTTTGCATGGAATGCAATTTAATAAACTTTTTACAATTCTTTTGAATTTTTATTTTAAATTTTGTTGGCGCTAACATTTATTTTTACCCACATTTCCAACGCCAATAATTTTAAATTGTTCAAAAATCTTCTTAAAAATCGTTCCAAATTCATCAACCGTTTTAATTTAAAATTAATATTTTTTTTAATATTTTACTTACAATTGACGATTTTAACGTAAACAAAGAAATTCTTTTGCACTGCAAATTTGAGAGTTTCGTTTTGTAAACGTTGAATTAAATCAAAATTGTTGAGTACATCCTTATAATCAAAATCACAACCGCTTTCATCTTTTTTAATTACAATGGGTGGCAAACTGGTTTCGTTTTCTGGTATAAAACAACCATTAATATCACATCCTGATGGTGGCAATCGTTTGGCACGAATATTATCCTGACATTTTGTTAATGCCGATGGATCATTATTATTCGTTGGAAAAGTTATATTTTGTTTTAATACTGAAACAAAAGTTGTCAATTAATTGTTAATGATTTGTTTGATTTAGATTTTTTGAGACAATTTTGAAAGCAACTTACTTGTTTCTTTTGAACTGTTCACACTTGAGTTTGATTGTACAGCATTTACGGTAGCTGCAGCTGCTGACGGCGGAATTGAGCCTCTAAATAATTGTGCCACTAAGCCCATGGTAGTAACATCGGTAATATGATCTGAGCGCGCTGGTGGTGTTGGTGGTTTGTTGCTACCTGTCGAAGTTCTATTCGTACGATCACTTTGTCGACGCGGTTGTTTGGGTTCATTCCATTGATCTATGCTTGCCAGATCACTGCCCGGAGCTATCCCATCGCTAAACATTACCGATTTGCGTTTGCGAGCCTTTTGACCGCTCGAGTTGGATGAATTCGATGAATAACTTCCGTTGTCTTTCTTTAATACTCCCACGGGGACGATAACACTGGGTGGCATTTTCGGTTCTGTACTGACTTGTCGATGTGGCGGAATAGTAGAGCAGTATTCCATTGGATTATTTGGATTTGGAGATCGAGCCGTTGCTGTGGTATCGTTTATTACAGCATTTATCTCTTGTGTAGGTTCTGAAGCTGTCATATCGTTTACTTTAGTGTTTGTCACACTTTGTGTTTCTCTTTGCGTCAGTATTAAATAACACTGCACACAAACCCTTGAATCGGGCTCTGTGAGGAATTCTAATTTATATTTTTGCGAGCAGCAGACAGAACACAAAACTTTACCGCATGCTCGACAATGATGCCGGCGTTTTATCATTGTAAATTTGACCGAGCATTGCATACATCCTGTTGCCATATTATCAGGAACCCATATTGGTGGAACTTTACCCAAATTAGCATTAGGATCTTCGCTGTATCCAGTTGCTTCGGCAATGTCATTTGCGATTGGATTTTCGCGAACTTCCTCATCCGGTAGAGGATTTTGACATTCTGTATGTTCTAGATCTGCGTCCAAATTTGGATTTTCTTGTTGCTGATCATTGCCAGGTGGAGTTTGTCCAGCATTTGCATACAAATCCAATCCTTGCAGAGCTGGCAAGTCCAACGAGGTTGGTCTTTGTGGCTTCGAAGTATCGAAATCATCTCCGGCTTCAAGGTTCTTTGGTCGAATAATGTCCCCCTCTAACGAGGAGGACTCACTATTGCTATACGAAGAAACACCAGAATTTATTACTATGTTGTTTTCCGATTCTGCAACATCGTTATCATTTTCTAATTGCGGTCTAACTTCCGAAAACTCAACCGTAGAAGCTTGTGAAAAACTATCATAATTGGGATGATCCACCGAACTGGATGTTACTACATCTTCTTTAATATCCAAATTTGTGCCAATTTCTTCATTTTCATTTTTGCAGCTTTTAATTTCTGAACTCTTGGATGCATCAGTGTTTGGCATTGCAATAAAGTCTGGCTTAGTATTTGGCTGCTCATATGTACCATCTTCATCGATGTCCATTTCCTGCAGCATTGAATCCAATTCAGTATCTGAGATGTCATCCATAGTAGAGCAAAATGTTATTGGTTGCTGAATTTGTATCGGAGGTTCCATATAAGCTTGAACTGGTTCCAAAGTGGGAGGCAAATTAGCAAAGTTGGATTGTTTCACCTGCTGCAGCTGAACCTTTTGAACTTTCTGAATAGATTCGTTTATCACTTCAACGGATGTATTTATTGGTTCAGAAATATTCGGAAATGATTTAGTTTCCATTGTTACTGCTTTTTCTGAAATATCTCTAATTTGGCTTAACGGTGATGTATCGCCCGAATCAGTTAGATTACCTAAGACTTTGCCCAATGACGATGATGATATAGATGTCTCTAGAGGCAATATTGATTGCGATTGGAAATTAACACTTGTGATAGAAATCGAAGATAAACCTTGTGCCAAGTCCTCAATATTTTTACTTTTATTGTCTTCTGTAAAATTTTCCTTCATGGATTCATTTGGTTTACAATGATTATTTTCTGATTCATGATCTTTACTGATTTGGGAATTTACAGATTCATTTGCGGCCTCATTTTTAGCATAACATAATTGAGATTTATCAGTGCTATTCTCTAATACGTTATTTTCAGTTGCCGCTATTGGGTATTCTACAGAAGAATCAACTTCAAACGATGGTCCCGAAGAAAATGTGGAATTGGATGATGTGGTCAAAGATTCTGATGAAATTGAGTTATTAGAATCGATCGCATCTTTCCCTAAAGTGTCATTGTTTGTTATTTTGTTTTGTGTCTCTTCCCTATATTTGTGAATATCTTTACTACCTTCCACCTCATTTTCGTACTCTTCTAATTCCCGCTTAGATGATATATCAATATGCTTTGGTTGAAATCTATGACCGCTGTCATAATCTTCGTGAGACTTCTTACAAATTTCTGAAACTGTTGCCAATGGCGATTTAGCGTCAACTGGAACTTCAGCTTTGCAATAATCATCCAAACTGTTGAACACCTGTGAAACTGCTTTAAAACATGTATTTTCTGTTGAGCCTGTTTTGAATTGCTGCATATAAGCATTGTTCACATCTGATGAAGTTTTTAATAATTTAGATCTAGCAAGCTTATCCTCTGCCCTTCGTTGTTCATTTTCCGCCTCTTCGTGTAACTCTAGGTTGTCTAAAACTTGATCGATGTCTACCAAATCCATTATGCAAATTGTCAATAATTAGAAAAACGGCGAATGAAATTTAATTAAATCCAGTAAAGCTGACGATGACCGATTTTACACAGATAATCATTTCACTCTATCAGTTGCCGGAGTTATTGCTTTCATTATGAGATTAAGAAAACATGATATCAAACAATCAACAAACCCATATTTAACGTATGGAAATAACAGTGCAAAAAGTGCAACAAATACTACTGCAGGAGTTGCTCATATAATAAATCGGGTATTTAAATGTATGTATGCATGCGTGTGTGTGTAATATGTTTGATATACCCGAGTATACAGATGAATCACTTTTGTTTTATTAATTATTTTTAAGTACTTGCTAATTTTTCAAATTCAAAAATATATGCATTTTTATAAAGGAAGTTTATTCCTGCTTTGATTTTAGTTAAATTAGAAAATACTTTTTATTATTATACTTTTTATTTATGTATGTACATATGTACATACATACATATGTACATACATATGTACATATATTACAAAATATTTTAATTTCTTCATTGTTGCTATACATTTTTACTTCGATCACTTATTGCAATAAAAAAATATTTTTTTAATAGTTTAAAATGTTAAAGAAATTTATATATTAAATATAGTACATGTAAAGCAATAAATTAATAGCTACTTTTAATAAGTTTTTACTTAGTTCACAAATTTAATTATTCTAATACGAATCCTAAATTTTTCTCAACAATTATATGACAGTTGAATAAATAAAAAAAAAACACGAAAAAACAACAAACATGCCAGATTATTCGAATTATTCAAAAGTATGTAGTCGACAACATGTCGTATTATATATACATATATGTATACAATTTTTAATAGGTTTATATACTTTTGTAATAAATTTAATTTTTATTTGTCTAAATAAACAGATTAAAGTAAAATTTAAAAAGATCGAATAAGATAGAAAAATAACTTTTCTAATAACTATAAAATTTTATTCGAGCAAATACTCAAAAATATATATTTTTTTAATTTTTCTTTCGGATCTTTATTGAGAGTTCATGTATGAGTAGATTAGTTTTGAAAATTTTCAA
The DNA here is from genome assembly GCA_947311025.1 of Lypha dubia. Classification (NCBI taxonomy): domain Eukaryota; kingdom Metazoa; phylum Arthropoda; class Insecta; order Diptera; family Tachinidae; genus Lypha; species Lypha dubia. The sequence continues at coordinate 71,108,118 of OX371264.1, read as the reverse complement.
ACATGATGGTAAATATCTACTGATGAGCTACCAATGAAAAAGCATAACCCATAACAAACAAAAATATTTTCTAATAACAATTACCCAGAACTTTTGCATACATTTATTCTAATATCATATATGTATGTACGTGTCCAAACTTTTACATATAAATTACGCAATTCCATGAGATTATAGAAAAATTTAGTTTATTTGTATTCCATGCTCATATTAACATATTGGTTGCTTTTACTCCTGCAAGGACCGTGGTCAGCCATCGTTACTTTTTGCACATATTTAATTATGATTTTATTTTTAATATTAAGCTATTGCATATAATTTTTTCGCGGGCTTTGGCGACTAAATCAAGAAATTCCGTAACGAAAAACCCTAACACAAAAAACCTAACACGAAGTTTTTTCTTAAGTCTTTTGTGTTGTAAGTATTTAAATCGTCCAATGTATGTTAACCCCTAAAGTATGCTATGGATTTTGATATCATTAAAGGGCACTATACATTCGTCAAAATCATATCAAGCATTATGCTGGTATAAGTGAAAATTTGTTTGTATGAGTGACACCGACGATGCTGGATGAAAAATCAAAAAAATTTAGATTTTTGGCATGCTTGACGAGTGATTTTGATGAATATATTGGTTTTACTCTTATAGCACGTACACATTTCTAAATTAAAACGAAATTTCAAAGACAACAAACGCTAAATATATCGGATGAAAAAAAAAAATAATACATTCAATACCAATGTATCATTACATTGCATTTAAGAATATGAAAATATAAATTAAAAAAGTAGATTATTAAATATTCAATAATAAAATACAATTTATATAAAAAACAAAAAAAGTTAATTATTATTGTTGTTGTAGATTATTATATATTCAATAATAAAATACAATTTAAATAAAAAACAAAAAAAAAGTTAATTATTATTGTTGTTGTAATATACTAGACATGTTTTTTTCTATTTTGTTTATAAACATGTTATTTTTTTGTTAGTTCATATTCAAAGTTCCGTCTTCAACAGACATTTCAACACTTTTTCTCTATACTGTCACTTCAAAAAAAAATGCAAAATGAAACGATGGATAAACTTTGCATAGCGTCACGTTATGATACGTAGGCTAACTAAATATTAAACGAAAATTCAAACATTAATACAATCGTCATGAACACAACCGAAGAAATCACTCAACGACTCGTTGTATCTGTTAGAAACTCGCTGAAAATTAAGAAATTAGTTCATTATTGTGTATATTAAAGGTTTTTTACTGTGTGTCTGTCTATAATAGCAAATTCTATGTAGAACTTTTAATAATATTCATTCAAATATCGAAAAGTGATTTTAATATCAAATAAACTTTAAACAAGTAAAATCGTTAATAAAGTACGTAAGAAAGTTAAATACATATATAAACGACTGAAATTTAATTATGAAATTGTTAAAAATACGGGCAATGACAACTCATTAATATATATACTTATATGTATATGTATATATATATAATATATAAATATATATACATACATATGTACTTAGTTTAGAAGATGAGAACTCATGCAGAGTTAATATATAAAAATCAAAAACAACATAAATTTGATTATCCAAAAAGATTTTAAAATAAATTTCGATGTAAAAAATATGAAAACAATTTTCATTCTTGCAATAATTAAAATAAAAGTGTTGGATGCAAAAACAACGCATATATAATGTATGTTAATTACTAAGCATGTATGTATGTAGTTGAATGTATTTAAGCAAAGTTTAATAAGAATGATGAACACTTCGCTGAACTTGAGTTTTTGTCTATAATTCCATTTATAGCAATTGAGATGCTCTATTACGGAAAATAGATACATATGTAGATGAAATTGTAACGAAAACGGACATCTAATACATGTAAAAATAAATAAAAACAAAACACATATGTACATACATATGTATTAAATTGTTGGCCTATGGATATTGCTAATTTCTTTACGATTATTTAATTATTGATGAACCCCTCTATGAAAGAATAATACGTATATTTGTATGTAAGTATGTACATGCATGTATCTATATAAGTACATACATACATACATATATGCCCAGAAAAGAAGACTGATTATTATATTTAAGCGACACAAACATACATACATACTTCAATATGTTTACACCTAGCAACTTTCAAATAACACTTGCTTACGAAATTTACAGATAAAGTAAGCAACTATGTAAGTATTTTACGAAATAAAGATCTGTGTTCTGTGCCTTTACAATTTAAAAATGCTTTTAAATAGTGTTATATTAAGATCACAGTGCATTTAAATTGTAAACGGCGTAATTTATTCTGAAACGAATGTCATTTGAGTTCAAATTTAACTTTTGCACCTTTTCTGGGTTTGAATAAAATTAATAAAAGGTGGTTAAAACCTTTGGCGGACTTCGAACTTTGTGTATATGTATGTATGTATGTTTATCTGCATTCCTTTATCGTAACGTTGTCGTATCTTGAAATATTACTCTAGCTTTTCTTTTATATGGAGAAAATTTCAGTAACATTTTAACATAACTTGAAGATACGAGGGCGGTTCGGAAACTTCTTAGCTTAGCACAAAAAGCGCGGTATAAGCAGAAAAAAGTTAAGTGTTTTGGAAACTTCCATCTCTGCTATGAACACATGTTAAATTTTGTTTCGATCTGACAACTCCTTCATATAGAAACAGGTGTTCACAAAAGACGCATCCGCGATTTTTTTACAATGGAAAAATTAGAAATGCGTGGTGTCATTAAATATTTACATAAAAAAGGTTTATCGGGACAAGAAATTCATAATGATATGGTGAATGTGTTAGGTGAAAGTTCTCCTTCATATGCAACAGTAAAAAATTGGGTTGCTGCATTTAAACGTGGTCGTACAAGCATTGAAGATGAACCACGTAGTGGACGTCCAAAAACAGCAACAACAACAGAAATTGTAGCCAAAGTGCATGATATGGTATTAAATGATCGACGAATAAAAGTGCGTGAAATAGCTAATATCATGGGCATCTCAAATGATCGAGTCCATTTAATTTTGCATGAAGAACCACAGATGAAAAAGCTTTCTGCAAGAAGGGTGCCGCATTTGTTAACAGTCGACCAAAAACGCATAAGAATGAACATTTCTCAAGCTTGTTTGGATCGTTTTAAGCGAAATAAAATGGATTTTAAGCGTCGTTTCATAACTGTTGATGAGACATGGATCCACTACTATACTGCAGAGATAAAAGAACAATCCAAACAATGGACTGAAGCTGGAGGAAGTGCCCCAAATAAGGCAAAAACAATTCAATCGCCTGGTAAGGTTATGGCAACGGTTTTTTGGGACTTCAAAGGTATTGTATTGATTGACTATCTGCAAAAGGGTAAAACAATAAATTCAGAGTACTATTGCAACCTTTTGGATCAATTAAATGTACAAATTTGAGAAAAACGTCCTGGCTTACAACACAAAAAAATTATTTTTTATCAAGACAACGCACCAGCGCACAAGAGTGTTTTAACAATGGCTAAAATCAACGAATTAAAGTACGAGTTGCTTGACCACCCACCTTATTCTCCTGATTTAGCTGTGACTTTTACCTGTTCCCAAATCTAAAAAAATTCCTTCTTGGCAAGCGTTTTACCTCAAATGAAGATGCAATTACAGTTGTAATCCACTATTTTGAAGACCTTGAGGAAAACTATTTTAATCAAGGGATAGAATTGCTAGAAAAGCGTTGGACTAAGTGTATTGAAGTTTCAGGAGATTATATTGAAAAATAAAGATATATTTGAAAAACTAACTATTCTCTTTCATTGATAGGCTAAGAAGTTTCCGAACCGCCCTCGTACAACCGCACTAAAAAATCTTTAAACGCGATTTGCGTAGTTAAATTTTTATTAAATAATAAATTTTAATAATTTTTTTACTTTCAAACCTAATTTAATGTAAGACATAAAAATATATTCTTTGTTCCTTACTCTTTCTTTATTTTTGTTTATTTTGTAAACATTATTTTCAAATAATGCTTTTATTTTTGTTTGTTTTTGTTTATTTTTATAATAGTTTTTTCCTGAGGAAGGACACCGAAGGTGTTCGAAATATTGAAGTAATAAATATATAATAATTAAAATTGCAAAATTTAATAAAACAAAAAAGAGTTTTATTTAAATAAATGGTATGACCTTGAGCCCGAATAAAATTATTAAAATTTACAAATTATAAGGTCGAATATTAAAAAAACCAACATTTTTATTAAATAGTAAAATAACGCACGTATCTAACTACATATGTATGTATGTTTATAAGGAGAAGTTAATATAAATGCAGCTGTTATGTTTGTTGGGTATATGCATATTTATGATTAACTACAAATGTACATACACACAAACATATGTACTTACGTATTTGCGTTGTCTTCGTCAGGGAGCGAAATATATTTCGGTTAAAAATTACAGTTAAACTTTTACTTACTTTTTATATATATGAAAAAGGCAGGTTTACAAAATTTCTATTTAATGTTTTCTTACAAATATTCATATCGAATATACCTTTTACTGTATACATATATATGTACATAATTACATATATGCGCACATACATACATACATACATATTCATACTTACATTAATGTAAGTCGTTTATGCAGTAAAATCGCGAATTCGGGACACAGTATTCATCTTTTCCAGGATTCACTGTATACATTTTTGTATTTGCTGTATTTTTTGTAATTCTCATTTGTTCTTTGAAAGTTCTTATACATACATATGTACATATGTAGGTACCTACATACATATACATACCTACTTTTTAATCCCACAAACAAATAAACACTTATACCTAGTAAATTTATAGAGTCAATAGGTATGTACCTATCTGAATTTATTGTAATATGATATGTAGGTAGGTACTTACTACAATTTAATAAAATATGAATGTAAATAATATAATGATTTGCTTATTTATATAAAACATTATAGGTAGAACGTCTACAGCGCGGCAGGATAACTGCTTCCCAATACACATAGAAAATTACCAGGTGCATCTACCCGTGAATGTGAATTTTAAGGATTCATTTTTAAGTTTAAGTAAAACATTTTATCGAATTTCGTAGTTTATTTTCCATTTATAGATTTACATATTTAAGTACATATGTATGTATGTATGCATCCATGCACTATAATAACTCAATTTTGTATTTTCCAGCGCTTTAAATATGTTTGACAGACATAAATGCACCTTCAACACCTTAAAAATATATTCCTACGATAGTGATAATTTAGGGATAAAACGTAATGAACTCTCCATTAAAGAAAAACTTCAACAATAATAATAAAAATTTTGAATCCGATATAATGCAGCGAGGCGAAGAAGATTTTATTCGTACTGCCTTTGAATACTCGTTTCCCACCAATGACGACGATGACACCGAAAGTAATAAAAGTACACCGTATTTTACACCGATGGAGTTTATGCAAAGTCCATTTGAATTTCCAACACCATGGATAGCAGAAACAGACAAAATAAACACCAATTGTACATCGACGAGTATAACAACGGCGGTGTCCGCAGCAGCAACATCGACAAGGTCCTCTTACGCTGCTAAACCGGCAAGTATTGAAATTGATAATTTACCAGTAATGATGCAATCAAAGGAACAGGAAATTGATAAACACAGTCCAAGGATTATGCAGTCTTGCCCGAAAACCATAATCAAGCATTTGGAACCGTCATCACCTAATTTTCAACGAAAATTTCGCAGATTCTCGTTATACGAGCGCAGATCTTGCTCGCCACAACATTTGATTCTGAAGAATGCTTCATCTGTTGAATGTAATGTGGATATAGATAAGGAAAATACTAAGCCGAAATTCAAAATTGATAAAAATGATGAGTCAAATGGTGGCAATAATTCACCAAGCATGATTTTAGATGAAACCGTTTCGCCTAGAATTCTGACATCATCGGAAGCAGCCATGCTATCATCGGGTCGCTTAACATACTCACCAAAATTGCTAACTTCCATAAATAATATAAATTTGGCCTCACCACTGGGCGTTATAAGTTCAGCTGGCTACAAAAATGGGAATTATTTCAAGTTTCCGGAGATCGACCATGTCGTGCAGGACGTTCAAGTGCAACAGGCCACGTCAGCAATTGTTGATGATAGTGGCACATCAAACAAAGACAATCAAAAGCTTAAATGCCATGTTACAAAGAATTGTTCAACATCAGACACGGGAAACACAGAAGCTGACGCAAAAGCAATCTCCACCAGGGATTTAAGTTTAACAAATGCAATTCTACCTAAAACCGAAAACAAAAGAAATCGTAAAAATAAAAATAATTTAACTATAAAAATTATAAATAACTCATCGTCTTCAGCAGCGGTCCAATCTCAAAACTTCTTTAATACCACCATTGCGCAAGGTCAATTACCTAGCTCACCTTCTTCAAACAAACCGAAAACTCCAACTATTAAAAGTACCAAAGAAAAGGCACTGTCACTAGATTCGGTGCCAATAGCAAAATACTGTGTGAACCCGACTCTGTTAAGGCCAGAGTTAAATCTAAGCTGCGATCAGATTGATTCAACAATGAATAAAAATCAGCAGAAATCTCAATCCCACGATCGGTTGAGAACGAATGTGCCAAATAGTAAATCTACTTCTTTGTCACAGCTAGTGGCACACAACAATAATGTCGTTAGCAAGCTGAACAAAGCTGTAATTAGAAGACGAATACCGACTTCCACAAGCGTCGATTGGCAACTGCACAATCGCAAACATACTTTATTTAATATACCAGACATTACTAAAAAGATGTGTGAAAATCGAGATGACAAAACAGTGGCGATCTTAAAAGAAGAAGAGGTATACCCAGGATTGCAAACTTCTAGCGCGGCTAATTGTGCGTCAACGCCATCAACTCATAGGACACCTTTTAAACACAATCCACTATTGCACAATTCCAACACAAACTTGAAAACATTGCCGGAATTTCTAACTCTAGTGGAGTTTTCAACGCCTAGTGGTGGTGGAGTTCATATAGATCCACCGTTTAAACAAAAATCGATGGATTTACCGAATGCAGTAGCCCCAAATATTCCAGCGAAAGCTGCGAACTGCACATCATCCACCAGTTTGTTGCAGCGCAGAGGCTCCAACCATAGTCTCACCTTAAATCTGCATGGATCGTGTAGCAACCTTTTAGGTTCATGTCGTTCTGGTCTAAGTGTTTCCAATTATAGTTTAGGATCCGTTGGTAACTCTACAACTAATTTAAATTCGAAATCTAGCTGTAATATTAATTTTACATCATCGCAAAAGGCGCATACCACTAATGTTACACCAATTAATACTACACAAGAATCAAAACAGAGCCTGTTTCGAAGAAGGGGATCCAATCAAAGCTTAACTCTCACGAATCTAACAGCAACATCCTGTGGCAATTTAAATTCTTTTGCTAGTCAAAATTCATTGAATATTGAACGATCTCAGTTAACTACACTACCGAGGCCGATAACGAATGCATCCCTGGGTGCCACTCCCCGTAGAGGTCTCCTCGAAAGACGTGGTTCGAACCAAAACTTGACATTAAATATGAGTAGTTCTTTTGGTGGCATTGGCACTGAGAAGGGAATATTAGGTAATAGCAGTATGAATTTAGGACAAACAAAAGCTGAAGAGGAGAAGAAGCCCAGCCATCAACCCTTAGGGTCGAATTGCTCCATTCATTCACACCAAAGAAGATTTTTTAGCAGCGAAAGCTTAAATCACAATAACGCCCAATTTTCCGATTTAAATCAAACTCATACAAGAAATGTCAATCAAGTTTGCTTCGGTTCTGTGACTGATCTTAAGCCAAATGAACGTGAGTCCATTAATCAAGCTGAAATTGGTAGTGGCAAGGCACATCCAGAGCGTTTTGATTTTCAAGAAAATTCCGTTTGCACCTGTACTGGCATCCGGAACATAATGACAAAACCCCTATCTCCCCAAACGACTAGTGAAGAGTTTAAGATATACTTAGCCAACATACAAATGCTGCAAAACGCTTCGAACGTTTTAAATCAAAACGATTTGATCAAATTAAATTACATCTTCGATAACAGCTATGCTACGAATTCGAAGAGCATAGCAGAGCAAACTATACCCATAATAAACATGCCCGCCTCCAATAAAGAAGCCGAAACTCCACCGCCTTCAGTAGCCAATTCGGAAGATTGTGAAATTATTGAACGGTACTTGCACGTTGTTAAAGACGTACTGCAGAGCCTTCAACTAGACGATGAAGAACAAAAACGAGTGTTTCGAAGTCTTCACAAAGAGTTTTGGGATCTGCCTTTAAATCATCAAGAAAAACCAATGGTGTTCGGTTCTCAGACAAAAAATCGTTATAAAACTATTTTGCCAAATGAAAATTCACGTGTTATTTTAGAAAAAGAATCCAAACAACTGATAGAAATGATCAAAAATTATTCTTCAGACATCGATGAAGATTTCAAAAATGATATAACAAAACAAATTTCAACTTCAGATGAAGTGCCGTATATAAATGCGAACTACATAAAAGTAAGTACTTCTGTACGAGTAAATACATTTGTACCTATTTTTCGATTTATTAACTTTTGAAATTTTCAGGGACCTGATTGCACTTCAAAATGTTATATAGCCACACAAGGACCTTTGCCCAATACGATCTATGAGTTTTGGCTAATGATTTACCAAAATACTAACAAATATATTGAAATATCTAAAGGGCCCGAAAGTCCCAGTTGTCGCCAAGGAAAATCTTTGCAGCAGTATTATCAAAAAATTGTAATGCTTACGAATTTCATGGAGAACAACAGGCAAAAGTGTTCCGTTTATTTTCCAGTACACTTGAATGAAATTTTCATTAGTACGTCTAGGGATGAAGTTGTTAAACCAAGCGATAAGTTTAGAGAGTTTATCAATACAATATTAGAGTCGAAATTCGATGAAGGTGTCATCACAATGCCAAAAGCTAAATGTTTAGATGAATCTCTTGAAATTATAACAATGGATACGATCAAGGCACCAGTGGAAATGCAGCTTGAAGATCAGTTACCAAACTGTTCAAGTTTTTTTGTTATAAAAAACTTGGGTATAGTGCGAAAAAATGGGTTTTCCATTAGAAAACTTATAATTTTGTATTGTGCTAAACTCGTCGAATGCGTTAATTATTTGTTAATTAATAAATTCTTCACTTACCATTATTGGTATCCTGACTGGCCGGATCATAGATCTCCGCGTGACATTAACACATTACTGGACATTTCGCTACACGTAATGAATTTGGGTAAATGCGAAGCAGAATTTCAAGTTTTTAGAGATGGAAATTCCACTCCATCATCTCATATAAATGCACATTCAGTTGAACTGTATCAACAGGACATTTTCAATGCAGTTCAACCTCTGCCAGTGATACACTGTTCAGCTGGCATTGGTCGAACGGGATGCATGGCCGCCATACTAAATGGCATCCGTCAAGTGAGGCAATCTTTGGCTTATTCTTTGATATCAATGGCAACAAATGCTGCAAAACAATCTAGTGCTTCGCAAGCATTAAGTCCAGTTGACTTTCATCTACCCAAACAGTTTCTGGACAATGATTTTATATTGTCAAACCCATTACGAACCGATATTGATTGTAGTTTCACTCGTAACACAATACTCTACATTCGCTACATCTTACAGATGGAACATGAAATAAATGAACGAGATAATACGAACGCTGAATGCGTGGAACATGTGGACACATGCTGTTCGCTACCGTCACTAGAAGAACTGCCAAAAATGTCTAATATTTTTGTTGATGTATTGGGTATTGTCTGCAATTTACGATTGCAACGAGGTGGTATGGTACAGAATTCAGAACAGTATGAATTAATACATAGAGCGATATGTTTATATTTAAAACGAACATTTGCTTTAAAAAGATTTTAAGAAAATAAAAAACATCAACAACAACGCACATCCAATTAGTACATATTGACAAATACATACATATAAAAACGTCTTCAAAGAAACACAATTCAAGACCAACTTTAATATAGATTTCTCTCTTTGCATTAAAAAAGTGGGAAACTTCTTGCAGCAGCAGGCAGGTAGGCCAGTTTCAACATAAGAACATACAACATATTGTAATATACTTACTATTATAACTCTACCACACGAATAATAAATCAAATAAATATTTAACTAGATGTTTGTAGACGACAAAGTTAAAGAAAATTAAATTAATCCTAAATGTGGACAAAATTGTGAACATTTTCAAATGATTTTTAGGTTTAAGAGTAAATGTAGATTTTATTAAAACAACACATTGGATATTTGCATAGGATAAATGTATGTACACTGTATATATTTAATATTTATGTATTATCATCTATCACGCTTTAGTTTACGAAATTATGTATTTTATTTATTTATTTGTTCTATTTTTAATATTATTTTTATTAACTTTAAAGTCCAGAAAATAGGGAATTATTATTTTTTCGAATCAAATGCATTTTTGCTAAAATCAAAAACAATTTGTCGCAAAATTTGTGTTTTTGTTTTAATAATTGTAAAATTATATTTTAATAAAAAAACACACACGCAACTAGTCAAATAAATTAATTAATGCATACACATAGATTAAATAAAAAGTACTAATTCATTAAATGTAACAAAAAGCGACATGATTTTTTTATTTCTTCGAAACCCTCTCTGTTGTGTGAACTGACTGACGTTCGCCTTAAAAAAATTCGATTAACGATACAAGAGTTACACTTTGGAACTTAACCGAGATAAATCTGTAGGTGGATATTGTGCATATGTGTTTTGCCAGAATTCCATGCGGTCTTGATCAGGATTTGTTTTCATTGCGAATCCATTATTGCTAATCGCTAAATAGTCTAAAATAAACTCGCTGCCGTGTTCGTTCTGAACAGGATACCAACCACAGTCTATAATAAGAGGTTCATCTTGCGGTGTCGGATTTGAATGTTTGGCAAAGTTAGCCCATAAACGAGTTCATCCAGGATCTTTAAATCATGGACCATCATAGCCAAGCCCTCAGCTGAATTATAACCCATAATTCAAGGTACCACAATGCTATTCGACTGATTTAATCGCTCCATTATGGGTTGATTAATAAAACTATCAGGACTAGATTTGTCTTCTATAACAGGTTTATAAGGGAAAGGCATACAACGCCTGCGTTCATCTGCTGTCATCACCCCTAAACTTTTCGTTAAAATATCTAAAGGTGTTATCTCCGGCGATTGCAAGAACTTCAGTAAATGTCTTGTGTCAGTTGTTTTACAGCCCATAAGTTAGCCCACGATAGTATCGAAGTGGTTTTTCTCAGAGAATAATTTTATTTCATATAAGTAATATATGTACATGTATATATATATGTAAGTAATATATATATAAGTAATATATATATACAATATATATATATATACAACATATATATATATATATATACATATATATATATATACATACATACACACATACATACCTATTATGTTTTTATATACATACGAGTATGTATGTATGTACATATTCTAAATAAAAGATCTAGTTTAAACAAAACAAAACAAAATGGAACTTTAATTCTTAGTTCAATAAATAAGAAAATTAATATTATTATATATACATATGTATGTATGTATATAATTAAAATATGTATGTATATATGAAATTATTAACCTTCCTATACTCACGCATACGGTCTGTGAGACCGACTTTTAGTATTTTAGTTTTTTTCTTAAGAAAAAGAAGCGCGAGCGTATTGTAATTTCTGTTAGCTTCATCATTCTAAATAAACTTAAATTTAATGCGGTTTCAAAGTTTGTGAAAGCAAGACCAGTGTGTGCATACAGCAAAAATTGGTCTGTTAGACCGACGTGAGTATTGATGTATCGGTTTTACGTAAGTAATATTTAAACATATTTCATAATTTTTATGTAGTTTAATTGCACAAATGTATTTTGAAACTACTTACAGGTATTAATTTTAGATCATAGTGGACGAAGAACAAATAAGATTAATGTTAGAGGATGATGAGCCAATTTCAGACTACGACGAAAGCAGCGGCAGTGAATATGAGGATTCGGCTGAAGTAAATGATGAAAAAGTAATACAGAGCAAGAAAACTATTCGAATTGTAAACCAAAAATTTTTCTACATCTAGCAACTTTAACATGCCCCTTCAGCAGTTGTTAGAGCACGTTCCAAAAATTTAGTCACTCAAAGTAAAAGGCCAAGCTAAAAGCTTACAGAAGACAATGCCATTATGTTGTGTTATGATTGCTACTGTACTAATTCTGACTAGATTAAGCTTATATATATTATTTCTTATATAATTTTCTCTAAACTGTTAAGTTTTGGTGTGATTATTTTTATTTAAAATATATTTTTTGTTTTTTTTTAGCTCTTTAGATTTTCACTTTATTTTACAAGGACTGAAATGAAAAACCAATAGTCTTTAATAAAAAAGTTTTTTTTTCTAAAATTTTATTTTATATTACTAAAAACTTCAATATCTAAAAGTAAATTGGCCCACATTAAAATTTTCCTTAACTAATTTAAGTTTTGTATGCCCTGCAAAACATCGGTCTGACAGACCGGGAGCGAGTATACGTGTTTCATTTTGTTTTGACGTGAGTATACGAAGGTTAATATAAAATTATTATATATTATATTAATGTTAACAAAATTCGTGTGAGTTCAATTATCATTCATCCAGTTATTTTTGTTAATAAAAAGCAACATATCAACATTTTTTTCTTTTAATATTGTATGTCTAATACAATTGCCGATAGTATCGATAGTTTCTAAATATATCGATTGTTTTCATATATAAAATCTTGGCAAAAAAGTATCGATAGTTCCAAAAAAAAAATAAATATCGATACTATCGATAGTACTATCGATATTTTGACACCTCTAGTCATAACTGCATTCATGAATTTGTGTTGGATTATGGAAAATAAATTTTTAAAAATATACAAAAAGCACAATTTACGACAAAAAAAGAACTAGATATGGGACTACTATTTACGAAAAATAAAAAGCCACAAAGCAGAATAACGGAACACGACAAAGCAATTTTAGTAAGTTGAAATAAGTATGTATGAATGTGTCAAAAATGTTTCATATGAATAATGCACAAGAGTTTGGTATTAAAATGGAAAAATAATTCCACTTATACCCATGTACAAAAATATACTTTTTTTAGCAACTAAAGCAACAAAGAGATCGTTTAAAACAGTACCAAAAACGTATTGAGCTGTCATTAGAAAGTGATAGACAGTTGGCCAGAAAATGTTTACATCAAGGAAGGAAGGAGTATGTTGCTTTGATTATCAGTATAATTTTTCACAATTTATTTTCATTTTTAGACGCGCCAAACTACTTTTGCGCAAGAAAAAGTTTCAGGAAAATTTACTTGCTAACACTGACAAACAGTTGGAAAACCTTGAAAAGTTAGCTGCTGACATTGAGTTTGCACAGGTTGAAACTCAAGTAATAGAGGGATTGAAACAAGGAAATGTTGCTCTTAAGAAAATGCATGCCGTATTAGATATTAATGAAATTGAGAAAATCATGGATGAGACCCGGGAGGGTATTGAAAAGCAACAAGAAATTGATTCAATACTGACGGATGCATTGACAAAAGATGACGAAGATGATGTACTGGCGGAGCTAGATGCTTTAGTAGCTGAAGAAGACGAAAAGGAAATACATATGCTGGAAGTGCCTACAGATAACCTTCCCAATGATGTGCTAGAGGATGAACCCGCACAAAAGTCAAGAAAAGGAGTGAAATCAAGTAAAGTTACACCTACTAAAGTCCTAGTGGAATCATAATTTTATAATTTCAGAATTTTTTGTCGTTGAAATTATTAATTAATTATTTTTAATGATCGAGTAAATTTAAGTATTTTTAAAGAGTAAATCATAAATTTCAAGTTATTCTTTTATAATTAATCGCTTTGATCTAATTTACTATTCCATCAGCTCTTAACTATTTTTATTAAACCCGAAAAGAAGCAAAATATTGTTTGTATGTACGTAAAATAAAAATGCTGAAGAAAACCTACAAAATAAAATATTTTTAAGCTTAACACTTTAAATTCTGTTTTTTAACTTGAATACTTTCCTATACGAAAAAAAATCACCTATTTAGTTGACAGTAAGCCCAAGTTTAAAATTTTAAATTGCTGTATAACAGAATTAAAATAAATATTTTAATTTATTGCAATAAATAAAGAAATTAATTATATAAAATAATCCATTTACTGAAGCTTTAATTAATTAGTTTTTTTATAAAAAAGTTAACAATATTTATTTTTATTTCGATATTTTGCCACTTCTTCAAGAAATATATAAAATGGTGTAACTAAATTGTTGTTGAAATATTCGAACAAAAATATATAATATTAATGGCTTTCATAATAACTAAGTCACCTAAAGTTTTAATAATTAGATTCATATAAAAAATTATTTAAACTTAATAATAGTAAAGTTTCATAATATTGAAAATTTTAATGAAAAATAATCTCTTGATTGCGTTCAAATTTCCCACTACATTGTTGACATTCGTGCAAAACGCATTATTTGATCATGATTTGATGGAGTATCCGATGTTATTTGTACTCGTTGCCATGCCTTCGACTCGCTGGATTTTCGAATCGCTTCTAACACGGCTTGAACATAGAGACCATCCTCAAATGTGGCAGCTGCTTGTACAGGTTCTTTGATCCAAGAAGATTCTTTGCTAGCGAAGGATTCCTTAAGAGCCCCAATCATCTTACACAATCCTTTAATATAAAGACGGGGTAGAAGAGACTCAGAAGTTGCAATGTGTAAATCCTGGACATCTACATAAACAGCTTCCTCTTTGAAATTGGCTTCTGGTTTATGTTTGAACATAAATAAATCACCGCCTCGTACTGAAAGGTGTCCTTGACTACCACATATTAAAACTTCTTGAGAGAAAGTTTTTGCAGGAACAGTATGGCTATGTATTGAAGTAGTTATCAAAGTCCCATTAGATAATTCCATTTGAAAATTGCAAAAGTCAGGAGCTGATATCTGCCTTATCCCATTAACATTGGCTGTAGTCTTTGTATATGATTTAACGACACCATGAACACGAACTGCATGCTGATTAAGCAGAAAGCTTACCAAGTCCACTACATGGCTGCCGACTAAGTTCAAGGCACCCCCACCCATTGCAGCATCACACATCCAATCGAATTTATTAGGAAATAAAGATCCTAATTGCACTCGTATGTCCACCAATGAAATATCAGCCAATGGCCCAATCACTCCATCTTGTAGACATCTCTTCATGTACGTAAATGCAGGCAGAAATCTAAGTGAGTGATTGACAACAGATATCAATGTTGGATAATATTGTGATGCTCTAACCATTTTCATTGCATCAGATTGGTTTAAACCCATCGGCTTGTCGCATACAACATGCTTGCCAATCCCCAATGCTTTCACAGAAATTTCGGCATGTAAATAAGGCTGACATACAATAAATACTAAATCAACATCTTTTCGCAGTAAAACATCATCAATTTTATTTGTAAAAAAAACAATGTTTTGGGCAGTGGCCACTTCCTCTGCCTCTCGCAAAGTACGGCCCCATAATGCTTTTATTTCAAATCCCTTTTCACGCAAAATAGGCACTAATACTCTCGTTGTAGCACCAGTTCCAAAAACACCCACTCCAGGCAGCATATTTTCTAATAACACCTTTGTTTTTCTAACAACTTTTTACAAATTGGCTATTTTTTATTTGCATTTGAATGCAATTTGGATGCACTACTATAGCTGCCATATTTTTTAGAGGTAATATCGTCATATTTTTGGGCAAAAAATGTCATTATCGTCAATATAGCTTATTGAAATCGTCATAAAAACGTCAAATGATAAAAACCGATTTTTTTCCAACAAAACATATTTTATTAGAGGCAAAACATAACAAAACTCTTAAATAAACAAATCTGATTAATAAAACAGCATTCTTTTGAATACAGAGATCAAATACTTGAATTAGAATTCACAATAAAATCACATGTAAATAGATAGCAGTTTTTTGAAAATAATTAAAAAAATTCAAATCCTTTTGTTATTTTTTTTCAATTTAGTAAAATATGCATTTTAAATTTCATTTTTGGAAACACTTTTTCTAAAAATGTATAAAAACTACAATAAAATTTATACAATAAAAATGTAATTGTTAAAGAAAATAGACCTTTATATACATATTTTGCAAATAATTATATATATTGCAGTTAAACATATTGATTAATTCAGGTACAACTGTTAAATCATAGCAGCTTTAAATAATCTACTGTAATTAATATTGCTTCCAAATACGACTTTTTCAATGAATTTCTTACTTTAGTATTATTTATGTTTACCTGACTAAATATTGTTTCCACATTTGCTGGGGATATTGGTAAAACTAGGTTTTTCGTATTAAATTTAGTCAAAACCGGAAACAAAAGACTAGAATCCCTTGTTTGCATCTCTGATATCTTTTTCCAAAAATCCAATAGTTATATGTTCTTATCACTGCAATAATTTTAATTGTCTGAACTCAGTTTCTACCTCTTGGCTTTTACTTTCTTCGACAAAATAGGAAAATTCTGTTATAATTTCAGAAAACCAACTTTTTTCTACATTAATAATATTAAATGGATTAATTTGGCCAAGAGCTTTATATATTTATTTTCAAAATCAAATCTGGATAATATCTGATCACGAAGCTCTATATAAAAATTATCGCAATTATTATTTTTCTTTTGCACTTATTTGTGCTTCTTCAATTTCATCTCTGGCAAATATTCCTAAATAAATGTCTTCAAATTTAAAAAATTCTTTTTGATTTTATAATCAACTAGCTAAGCGACCGGCTTCGCACGGAAGCTATTTACTTTTATAAATTTCGATTTACCTATCGCAAAAGTCATAACTCACGAACGCGTCGACCGATTTCGATAAACCATCTACACTACCATACGAACAATCCCTAAAAATTTAATCGAATTCGGTTTGACCATTCGTGAGTTATAAAGTCACAACACACTTGCAACAATTTTTTATATATATAGATTAAATAAAAGTTTACAGTTTTAAGCAAACTAGTTTTTAAAAAGTTGCTCATTAAAATTTTCAGCAGTTCAGTTGCTTTAATAGTACAAATAAATGTTGCAAACTTGAATTATTTAAAATCGTCAAAATTGGGGTATAAATCGTCCCATCGTCCCTATGTCATTTTTAGGACCCAAAATCGTCAATATGACGATAAATCGTCAAATCTGGCAGCTATGTGCACTACATGAACAACAAAAAAAAATAAATACTCTCACTCAATGTATGAATAGGACCATGGTGGAATAATAAGGTGCGCGTATCAACGCAACAACAAAAAACGACATGCATTTTGTTTGTGTAAAATTCATTCAATATTGTCAAAACAAAGCTGTATACAAAACAAAACAAAAGTTGTTTTGTATGTATTTATTGGTTATGCAAAAACAAAAAGCATAACGTAAACAAAAATATTCATGATGGCGGCCAAAAATGTAAACAACTTTTGACAAGACCGAATTAACTTACCATATTTTTGCAGATTATTTAACGGTCAAAACACAACCCTACAAAAAACCATATTCCTTCTTGCGCAGACCTGATTATTAGACCATGAATAGGACGGGTGAATAATAATAAAAACAGAAGATGACAAGAAATGTCAACAAAACCACAATGTGGTGAAATTTTATATGAAAGCATATGTTTTTAAGCCTTGCCAAGTGCAAGGGAAATTTATAGCTGCAGCCTGCAGGACGGAAAATAACTCCGCCATTTTTTAATATAATGAAATAAATATTTCGTGTGAACTAATATTCTGTGGTAGTAACATGGAATCGCATAACAAAATATTCAGATAATTAAAAAATATTTTTTTGCCTTAAAATTTAACAAGGCTATTATATGTACATATAGTCTTATGAAAAATGCCAAAATTGGCAAAAATTAGACCAGGCGGACCAAAATAAGTACTTAATATATAAAATAAACTTATCTGCGCAGTTCGGTATGTTATTTTTTAGTCATTAAACTATTTATTTAACGATTTTCAAATATTATCGTTACGCATATGTAACAGTTGACGACGCTATTGGATTAGTCGCATTAATATCTTAGGTACATATGTGTGTATATAAAATTTCCCTACTAGCATTTGGAAGATTGTTTTATCAAAAATCACCTAACTGAGTCATCCTCGAGTACTTTTGACGATTAAAAACTGATTAATTACTTGCGCGCTTGAAAAAAGACTTGAAAATGATTCGTGCTTATGCTTAAAAAGTAATTTATTGAAAATACAATAACAAAACATACAGCAATCGAAAATGGATCATGCAGGTGTTTGAAATATGACTGTTTTGAAGTTATTTATGAATAATATTTTGCTCATCTAGATGATGAAAAACTGATTTTAATTCAATTATTTTTATTTCAATTAAACGAAAAAAAGTTTCAATAAATTTTCGGATTTTCTTGTCATTTTAATTTAATTAATTTTAAATTTAATTTTGCTTCAGACCGATAAAATTTTATTTTTAAATTTCTTGTAAAAATTAATTAAAATTTTTTGTAAGATATTTTAAAATGACAAATTTAAGAAAGGATACCATGGGCTCTTTACGATTTCCATACATATTGGAGACGCTTAACCAAAAGCCAGAATTGTGTAAGAACTTTTTCATATGTACATACTTACATACATACATACTCATGTAAATTGCTCGTATTTTAAAACTCAGGTGATACTAAATGACAATGTTAGTGAACAAATCAAATATATTTTGTCATCAGAAAATCATAAAGAGCGTTATCAAAATATTGAACAGAACATTCGAAATGCTTTAGAAGTTGGCCAAAATCTGGGTATTTTAGTGTTAACAAATGACCTAATACGAATTCCTTTTAAATACAATAAAGAGCCTAAGAGTCCTAAAGCAGAGCTAATTTCATATTTATTTTTGTTATTTTCTTAAAAGTTGAAAAAAATTAAAAAATATTCTATGCAACAGAATTTCCCAAAAGGACCATCAGGTTTGCAGAAGGTAATAAAAATAATTGTTTTTATTTAACTTCAATTTTCGAACCAACGAAGACGAACACGTGACGGTTTGTTTCTCAAACAAACGAATTGAAAATACAAAACAAATTGTAAAATAAGCCTACCGGGTGTGTAAACTTTTTTCTAACACTATTCTGTTATAATTACACACTATACAAAATTTACGACGAATTATAAATACCACTACTATTACTTTCCTTATAAATTCAATTCCTTTCTTTTACTGTTATTTTTTTTACTAAACATTTTTATATTATTATTTATTATAAAATTTAATAATAATTTAATTTATGTATATAATTTAATTTATTTTATAATTTAATAATAATTGAATATATATAATTTTAATAAACTGAAGTAATTGATAATTTAAATCGAAAAATATTTCTTTTCGTAATCGATTACAAATATGACTGAAAAAAAGAGTCAAAAGAGACTCGTAAATGATCAGAAATACGACTAAAAAACGACTCATAAATGATTCGCAAACGATTAGAAATATGAATGAAAAATGAGTCGAAAAAGACTCGAAAATAATTAGAAATACGACTAAAAAATGACTCGAAAAAGACTCGCAAATCATTAAAAATATGAGTCATAAATGACTCGAAACTGATCAGAAAATCGGGTAATAAATGACTCCCCAAGAAGAGTCGCGGGTAGGGTACCATTTTCTCCCGAGGAAACAAACATTTATGATCAGAAAATGAGCTCATTTATGCTTATTTTAATCGCGCAGAGGAGTCATAAATGACTCGAATATGATCAATTTTTTCAAAAAATGCTTGTAGGGAATTATTCGACACAACTAACTAAATAATATTAATTACAAACCTATGCAATTTCAAACAAGTTATTCGCAAAACGTATACAACAAAAGCTTTAATTACAGATGCAGATCTAAGCACAGTGTTTCTAAGGTAAAGACAATTTTAATTCTCGAATATCTAAGGGATCGTACAATATAAAAAAATTTCAATTACTAAACCCATATGAGCTTCAATTTTGATCACGTTTATCATTTTTAGTCTTTTTAACATTTATATCTCGTTTGACATGAGATCTCAAAACTTTGTTTTCTTCTCGTGTTTTTTCGATTTCCTCTAAGAGAAACAAATTTTCTTTAAAAAGTTTATCATATTTCCGGTTAAGATTTTGATCATCCTTCCGCTTTGAATAGATTTTTATCACTCGTTCAATTTGATTTCTTTGACGCTGAAATTCGTCACGCACATTGGCGTCAAGCGATATAAAACGTTTGAGTTCGTCATCACTCGCATGACGCTGGAAGAGCTCTTTTACTGCTACCTTTAATTTGGCGGGAGAGTTTATAAGACCAGCGACATGATAAATTTCGCTACACAAATTTTGTATACATTCTCGACCAGCACGGGCTCTATGCCTTTCCAATTTGAGCTCAGCCAAACTACTAAGATATTTATCTTTAAGTTCTTTAAGTTGTAGTTCCAGATGAGCGTTGTTTTCATTGAGACCGGCTAATTCGGTTTCCATCTCCATAATATGTTTACGTTTATCATTTATTTGAAATTCTCTCGGTTCGATTTGAGCCTTCAGCTCAGCAATTTTATGATTTAGAACTTGCTTGTATTTGTCCAATTCTTGATTTTTATGTAAAAGTTCCTGGATACGTTTTTCCTTCGCGTTGATTGCATATTCGCGATCCGATATATCCTTTTGAAGATCTTCTATATTACGGTTCAGTTGTCCAATAGTTTTCTGTGATTTGTTGTGCTCTTCTTTTAAAGTTTCAACTTCTTCAAGCAGGTTGTCGACGTCCTTGGTGAGGCTTTCGTATTTCTTTTGAAGAACACCGGCCTTACCACGCCACAATTGTGTCTCGTTCCGTTCCGTTGTGAGTTGCTTTTCGTACTTTATTTGAGTCTCAACCATATTCCGGTCATTTTCCACTTCCACTTGTCGACAGTATTCAACAAATTCGATTTTTTTATCTTGCATTTCTTTCATCAATTCCCTTATAAGTTCCTTTCGCTCGTCCAACTGTTTCTTATAGTCACTTTCGAGACCTTCAATAGTGTCCTGCAATGTTCCAGAAGATTTTTTCAGTTTCTCCTCATAGCTTTCTCGCAACTCCAACATGCTTTCGCGTAAGTTTGTAAACTTTTGATATTCAATTAACATGCGTTCCGAGTACTGATTAACGAGATTATCCAATTGCTTTTTATGTTCGTCTTTAAGATCGTTTATTTGAAATGTAATCTGATTAATTTCTTCCGTATGTCTCTCCTCAATCTCGTTGTTTATACGCTTCAGTTCTTCCAGAGCTTGGCAATAACTCCGATGCACCCCTGCCATTTGTTGAACATCGAATATCTCATTTTGACTGAGTTGGTATTGAAATTCTTCAGCTTGTTGCTTCAGCCTTATTTCCAAGTTCACAATTTGCTCATTTTTTTCGGCCAGTATATTGCGTGGTATTAAGACTTCCTGACTTCGTAGTAAATCAGGATCCAAATCAGCCACTTTTCCTTCAATATTCTCTAACGCCCATATGGCAAGGGTACCGCCTTGAGAGATGGCAATCAATAAAGTGCCATCATATGAAAATCTTAATTTGTTAATACGAGTAACGAAAAAGCGAAAGTTCCTGCAAGTACCGCCACCGGCATCCAAAAAAGGCAGTTGGACATTAATCAGATCCCCGACTTCATTGCTCACAAACATAATCGCATCGGAACGAGCAAGACAAACATCTGTTAGTTTTGTTTTAACTTTTGAAGGTATCGCTAATTCCCGTATAATTTCCGACTTTTGAAATTCTCTCAATAAACCCGAATTTGTTACAGCAAATATAGACAAGGACTCACTAAATGTAGAACATATTGAAACATATTCTGTACCCTTTTGTACAATTTCTTGAAGTCTTACACCCGTTTCAACTTCCCATTGATAAATTGCTCCTTCATTTCCGCCAGATATTAAATACTTGTCATTTTTCGTCCACGACACTGATAAAACAGTGCCATTGTGTCCCTTCAAGGTCAATAGCACTTCCAAATTATAGACTGATGTTATTGCAATATTATTGTCGTAGGCCGCAGCCATCAAATGACCATAATTGGAGTATTTGACATCCTTGCATCTTGGAAAGTTATAAGTTTTGACAATCTTCAAGAAAAAAAAGGGCGAAAACATTAATGAAAATGGCAGTTGTCGTCTACGCACTAAAATATTTTTAAATTTACATTTAATTCATCCATAAATATTTGAGTAATACGTAATTGATCAGAAAATCCTATGGCGGCTATAAGGCCAGTCGAATTAAGTTCTACAATATTAACATCCACCTGAAATTTTCGCACCAATTCCACTTTATCGGTTTCATAGTTCCAGATACGTATTGTTTGATCCCTGCCTGAAAGAGAGAGAAAGCAAAAGCGATTTCAGACAATTGAAATGCGAGTACACATCGAAACTACCACGTTCAACTATCTAGAATGAAAATTAGTACTTTTCAGAAAAACAAAAAAAAAAAAAAAAACCGTCACCAATTGTGGACTCAAAATCGGATGGATTTCAATGATAAAATCCAAATTTTGCAATGAGGCCTATGGTTGTATGTGTGTTGTCTGTACTTATGAACTGCCACTTACATGCTGTCATAATTATTGGTTTCCAAGAGCATAACGAGATATCAACAATTTCTCCGATATGTATTGAAGCACCCAGTGGTTGAAGCTTAAGCTGTTTTGCCTTTAATGTTTCCGGAACTATTAAAATGCCAACATAAATCTGAGAATGTTTTGTCGTCACAATAACCGTTTCCTGTTTACTATCAATCGCTAGATTTGTTATTTGATATAATGGCTCCGCATAAATTGTAATTGGTATGGTGAGAATTGTCTTGCGTTCAAATTTAAATTTCGAAACTCGTTCAAATACAAACACTGTGTTAAAGATTGCAAAAGCAAAACCACGCCCAAAAGCCGTCATACACACGACACGAGTGTCGAATAGCTTTTCGGTTACTACACTCTTCGGCTGTTCGTTTTCGCGATCAAATGTTTCTTGATCAAGAAGAATATCAAATGTTTCAGCATCGGCTGCTCTCTGACGCAGTTTAAACTCTCCGTTCTCGACTAAAATTAATTCATCATTGCTGGTGCCCACCATAAGCAGATCCATGGCTAGAAAAGCGAGAGATGTGGTAACAAAATTTGATTTCAAACTGTTTGCTGAATTGAAGCCCTTTTCGGATTTCATCACGAGAATAAGAAGGTTGTTGCCGCCAACGGCTACAAGGCTTGTATCTTGAGGATTACATGCAATGCAGTCTGCGCTTCCGCGAATATTTGGTGGACACGAACGACCCTCATAAACTGTACAAGATTTATCTAGTAACAACATGTATAACATTGCGTCAGGATGTTTGGTAAGAAAGGTCACCGCTTTGGAATCGGCTGTAAACACTAGTTGTTGTATAGATCCATTCTTGCAAGTTTCAGGCAACTCTAAGGTACGTCGTTTCTTCAACGTATTTAAATCGTAAATCGAAATTGTTCTTAAACTGAAATTTTCAATAAAATTTATTAATTTCAATATTGACTGGTTGGTGGTGTCTTAAAATTTACCCTTTTGTTTCCTCCAAAATTGCCAACAGTTTGCGATGGGGACTTATTTGTATTATCAGAGGTGTTGAATCTTCTGGTAATCTGAAAATATTCACAACACTTTAAAGTTGTCTCGTTGTATTTCTTTAAGAAAAATTTTCAAATCACCTTAGAAATCTCTGAGTGTTTTGTACAAAATCATGAAACGCCAACACTCCTTCCACCGGATAAATGACTTCCTGCTGAAGATTGAAATGTATATTTCCTAAAATATCTGTTCGCAGTCCATATATACGTTTCGGACGTAAGCTGACGGCATTAATTTGTGCGCCAGACTCTGTCAGAGAATCATCCATTGTGGTTTAATCTGTTTTGTATTTATTTTTTATAAAATAATGCTCAAAATATATGTAAATATGTTTGTTTGTATATATGTATGTAAATATAAGAGACGTAATGGTTTTCGATCAAACTTGTAAGCAAACACATAAATATTTAAAAAGGAAAATTCTGATTTCCATGACATTTTCCTTAAAACAAAAATAACATAAATACATACATACATACATACATACATACATACATACTTATACATCTAACTCCCTGCAAACAAATGGAAGATATCGCCTAAATCAATAGTTTAGCAATATCGTGATACTGCCATCCACAGGGAAAATAATAATTGTTTGTCTATAAATCTTTTATTTTTATCTTCCTTTGTGATGATATCTTCTCTTTGCGATATCTTCTATTTGGCTATTTTGCATGTTTATCATCTGGAAGAATCGTATTGCCCTCGATACGAATTTGTTTCCCGAAAGTATCTTCGGTAAGAAGAAATCCAATATTGCCGTAATAATATTTTTACCCAGGAAATTCGTTTGGGAATAAATGAAGTGCATTTCTTTGTTTGCTGGGATACATACACATATACTTATGTACTGTATACATATTTGTATGTGTTTTTACATGCAAACAAAAAAAATACAAAGTAGAATACTTTGATGATAACGGACTATGAGTTTGTGTTGATTATTAGTTCCAAACAGTAATGAGGGAATTTCGTACTAACCAGCACTGTTTCATTGTAGAATAAAAATTGAATTAAAAATTAATTCTCATATTCTATTTCTGTTGAAAACTGGTTAAATAGTTGATATTCTTCTCAATTAGTATCCACTTTACGAAATTTGTAAAGATGGACAATTGAACGCTGATGAGAGGTGTAGCGGCCTTGAAATCAGTACTGATACGTTCTGCTAAAAACTGATTGGATATAAATAATAATATTTTCCAACACAAAAAAACTCTTAGTAATTTTGAATTTTCATTAATTCAATAAAACTGAACTTGAGCCTGATAATATTACTTTCCATATGTAAATCAATATAAGTTCAAATAATAATTACGTTTATTCGTAATAATAATAATATAAAAATATGCAAACAAAATTTTAAGTTTATGCGAAAAGAAGATAATGCCAAATGTGTGCAGAGTGGTGAACCTGAAGTCTGATTTTCTTCTAGTCTAGAGTCTAAACTCTACGGGCTGGTTGTGTGATGCCGACACACCTACGCACATTATGTGTGAAATTTACTTCCTGTAGGCTCAACTAACTTGGATTAAATTTGTCCCAGAATTAGCATTAAAAAATATAAACTTTACACAAAAAAATTATTTGTTTAATTGTCGCTGGTCTTTCACTTTAAAATACGATTTTTCGTAGGGAAAAAAATGCATTTCCAAATGTTGCTATTTTCCAAGGGAAAAAAAATTCCTTGCTGTCACTCACTCACTTTGCTTGAAAAAAGAAATATCAGTTACTTGCTTTCTACACTTTTCTAGAATTTATATCGTATTGACTTCTTGATTAAATATTTTTAATGGACTTAAGAAATGTAAGGGTTTCTCAATGCGTTTTTTTTTATTTATTTTCAATTTGTTGTGAACGGATTTTCAAAATTCTTGCTTTTGTTTAAAAGGGCTTGCTTTCAGTTTTGTTCTACAGGTACTGTAATCGCTCGTGGGAACTAAAAAGTAAGCTTTTCCATAGTTCTTTGCAATCTCTGTTCAGTTGATATTTTGTATTGAAGTCGGTTTGGCTTAATTTAATTTATAATAATTTAAAATTCAAGAGAACCACGTTTTCTGAAATTGAAATTATAGAAAACTGAATTAATTGTTAACTTTAAAAAGCAATAGAAATAATTTGTGAAAAATTACTTGAAGTGCTCACCTATAAAACGATAAAATATACCTAAAGCACTTTTTCCATTGTCATAATTATTAATTGATGAATTTATGATACGTGGAAATTTGCCCCCATACTGGAAGTACATTCCTTCAACTACATAAATATACATACTTATGCATGCACATATAGATTTACATGTAAATTTTGTTTTGTACGAGTATGTGTGTATGTTTATATCAATGTATGTAGTATGTACTTTAGAAAGATTAATATTCTTGGGTTCGTTAAACAAAAATTAATGTATGAATGCTTCTATGTTTGTATGTATGTATGTATGTAAATGCTCCAAAAATGTATGGAAACTAAATTTTTATTTTTGATCCCAGGCGTTTCTTTTTTATTTTTAACTTCAGCGTCAACAAAATAGATTTTTTTTTTGGATGAAACATTGCAAGTAAAATGTTTTGTTACTTGTGTGCATATTTGAGCTTAAAAGTGTGACCATTTTATCATTTTGCAGTTAATTTGCCCACTTTTCTACTTTAGATTCGTTGAAATCAAAAGAGTTTTACGTGAATATATTTGAACTTTTCATATCAGCTATTGAAAAACTAAAAAAAAAAAAAACTGAACTAAAAAAATATCAGCTATTGAAGAAAAGTTTTTGAGAAGCGAATGAGACGAACCAGTAATGAAATTATATGGATTGAATTTTTTCCGATTCTGTTTATGAGTATATGAAGAGTTTTATAAAAATGCTCATCATCAGCAGAAAAATTATTGATAAATTTTTACATATTTTGTATAAATGACATCATTTTACAATGGTTGGGTGAAAATCTTATAATTTTATTATACCATTGCTTTTAGAAAAAGCAAATTTTTATATCAAATATAAATTGTTTGTTGTGTTTTTTTGTGTTCTTTTGCCAACTTCATAAATCTGCTACGTCGCTCATTCTTCTGTAATTCTCAAATAATTTTTGACTAGAGGTTTTGTAACTTTTCGGAAATATGTATGCTTTGGTACGATTTCATATAAGCACCAATAAAACGCAGGTATAAAGAATATTTTCCATTAAAAGTACTGAATTAATACTACAAATTTCATGATTGGTTGGTTGTGGTAAATAAAAATTAAATGTTATTTTCAACATCATCTCCGCATAAATTAACTCTTAAAACATAATAAATATTTCTACAAAATTTTCATTCTTTCAAATAGTTTTTTTTTTGCATCGTGTCACACTAAAATAAATAAAATATGCATTTAGTCAAAGATGGGGAAAAGCAAGTAAAATCTGTGTCGACAGTAAAAGTCAATCCTTTGTTGAATGCATTTGAGTGCATTGCAAGTGTGTGCGTTTCACCAGATACCGATGCTTATGAAAAACATTTGTACATACATACACACCTCCCTACATTAGGGTCCCAGCGGGAACACTCAGAAAACCTTTTTACTTCAGGCCTTTTTAGGTACGTTTTTGATTCAATTTTCTCGGCTGCAAAAGCCACCATTCAACTGAATGAAATTGTTGTTTATTTTTTACATTTCGGTGAATAGTTTTATTTTCATTCGGTTGTATATATAAGGAGCGGAATGAGATTCGGCATCCTGGTGCCCATTTGGCCTTCGCTCTCTTAGATGTATGTATGTAACTCAGTTTTAATCCCAATCCGCGATCGCGGGGTTTCTTTTAGCCGAAAAATATTATTAAACAATTTATTTACGTTTGGTCCTTCCCATATCCAACTATCGTTCGGTATGACCTTGTAGCTCCCTCAACATTTACTACTCCATTATCCAAATTCATTCTGCGACGAACCTATAAAATCGCTCGATAAATATGAAACAGGAAGATTTTTTGGTTTTAAATTACTTAAGCGCCTGGAATCTGAAATAAATTGATCAATGTATTTCTTATATATGCACATACATATGTAAACAGATACATGCGTAAATAATTTCAAAAGCTTTGTAGAATTTTGTATATACTAGAAAGCTCAAATCTAAAGTTTGTGCTCAAACAGAACAGCATAATTAATAAAAAAGTTCTACAGTAAAATAGTTTATTGACAGCACTGATGCTTTTGTTAATTGTATGAGTATGGGTGAGCACTTTCGCTTTTCCTATCGGAAAAATGAGAACAGAGAGTATCGTAAACGAAGTGAAACATGAACCGAATTAAAAAATTAAGAAACAACTTCATGCACATGCCACTTAAGAAGACAACAATTGTTTAGTTTTACAAAGCTACCGGTTGAAGTAACACGAGAATAACGGAAGAAACGTATCAAACCAACAAAATACTGTGATGGCATTTAAAGAATACAACAACGTTTCTTTGTGCTAAGAATGTATGTGTATTTGTTGTTTTATAGTTTGACATGTTGGAGCAGGTCACTTACTACCACTCAAAGTGTATGTGTACATATAAAATATTAAATAATAAAATAAATAGATACACATGAACATACATATGTATGTATCTGTACAATTATACATACTTACATATGTGTATTTATGTATATGTGTATATGGAAACACAAATTACTATAGAAGAAGTATGAACAAATGTATGTACATATCTAAGTACATACATTCATCCATACAATAGAGAATGCAGCCCAATTGTTAAATTACATTAAGTTAACACAACAACACACAAAAATAAAAATTGAGAAAAGAAGAAAAAAAAAAAAGAACTCACAACAACCAAGAATAAATTGGTTCGTCCATTTGTTCGTATTTTCAGTTCTTTTTTTAGTGTGTGCGGTTTATTTAACGGAAAACTTGTGCATTAAAATGTTTTATAAAAAAAAGTAAATAAAATAAAATACAAGGCATTGTACTGTGTTCAAAATATCTTGTCATTTTAATTATTTATACATAAATGCAATTAAATTCGCTAAAAATAACAAAGAAAGTTAATGCAAACATGTCATAAAAACAAAAACATAAATTATTATCATAATAAAATGAAAAAAGAATATAAAGGAAAATTCCGGTGTAATAAAAAAATTTAGTAGAAAAAATATTAATAAAGAAAAAAATTTAACAAAGAAAAAAAAACTATTTGTGATAAATAAAATTTAATGAAAGAAGTACTAAAACTAAATGCAAAAATGAAGGTGTTATTTTTTAAAAAAACAACATGAATATTTTTACAAAAAAAAATTATCTATTTTATGTCCAAAGTGAAAAGGGTATTCATGTTGTGATTTTTTTTAAGTTTGACTTGATGGAGAAAAAGACAAAGGCGTATACGTAATATATCGTTGTGTATACGTGTACTACAACATTCATTGAATACAACACATATCGCTGATTCGCTCAAAATATGTCATAACTAAGAAAATGCCATTTAAGAATTAATAAGATCCCATATCGTGTTATATCCGTTTATATCCTGTGAAAAAACGATATAAATATCTTATGTTCGCACCATGTGACAAAAGAATCATATTTTATTTTTCCCATAAGCTGCAGCAGTGTTGAAATCTTTGAGCTCGTTGCCCTCAAATCTATATGTTTTTAATTATGGCGTTGTTTGGTAAAAAGTGTAATACTACTTGAATACATATTCATATGTACATGTGTGTATATTTATATATGTATGTGTGTATGCATGTATACATACCGACATCTGTCACAAAATTAAAACTTTTTTGTGTAGAGCCCATAACGGAGTAGGAGTGCAAACAATAAACTAATTTTTTCGAAAACTTT
Source organism: Lypha dubia (assembly GCA_947311025.1). NCBI lineage: Eukaryota > Metazoa > Arthropoda > Insecta > Diptera > Tachinidae > Lypha > Lypha dubia. Next base: position 71,078,408 of record OX371264.1, on the reverse strand, counting down.
TTATACTCACTGACTGCCTGTTTGTCTCACGATGTCAAAAGAGTTCTTTATTTCGTTTAATTTCATTGAAAGCAAAAGCAAAGAAGTTTTAAAATACTAATTTTTTTAAATCTTCATGAAGAAGAGAAAGAACTTTTGCGATTTGATTTTAGAAGTCTTTTTTTTTTTAATATAAAAAATTTTTTTCGATGGGTTAACTTACAAAAAAAAAACCGCCTCTCGAATGTTGATTATTTTACAGGAGAAGGAAAAATTCGAATAAATTTAATAAAAAAAAATTGAAGTGGCAACAAATACGATATTTTTAATGCTGATCTACTTTTAAGGTGATTGTCAGCAAACGCAACGAATGCGTTTTCTATATTAAGACAACTTTATAAAATTATATATGAGAGATGTTATAGCAAATATTAAAACAATATTTTTTAAGGGTTTTTCGCTGATTTCCTCGGGTGAATTTAATTTTTTTTACTATTTAAAAAGCAAATCTTCTTAGTGGGTACGGTTGTTTTTTCTACGACAGGGAACGCTCTACGTTGTACGTCTTCCCTTGCTTTCATTAGATAATACTTCTTACTACATTAGAGAGCAATTTTGTCTGCAGATATGATGGACCTTTTGTATTCGGCATAATCTTAGATAGTACTAAACCGGTTTTATACTGAGAATGGCCATGAAAAGAAAGACGAGTGTCAACCATGACTCCAATGTATTTTATATATTCCTTGGACTCTATGATACGCGTGTCAATGTTAAGCCTAAAATTATAACATTAAAATAAATATGATGTAGTAGAATGGCAGATGGTTACGGATGATGACCAACATCTTTTTATGTCTCTACTTAAACCCGTGGAAGTTGTATTAAAATTAATTGCCCCATCGTAATTATTTTTCCAATACATAGAATTGTCGTCCCACAATCCAATGCTATTGCTATTGCTCTACGAACATAATTACATATCTGTGTATGTATCATGCATGTGTCTGTGTACGTGTTAAAATTACTTTTCTTACAGTATGTACATACTATATGTATGTTCTATCACAAAAAGAATTTCGGCACATTGTCATTTGTGCACACTCTGTATAAAAAGGAATATATGATGGTTCTCTCTTTATTTCCATTTTATTCGATAAAGGGACACACCAAAAATGCCATAATTTCATGATATGATAAATGGCGTTTCTTTGGTTCACTACGTTTTGTTTTATATATTTTTATTGTTGGTTTTTATTTTGTAAAAAGAAAAACGTTTTTCAGCAAATGATAACTACAGTTTCTTGTTGTTCTTGTTGTATACGTTTTTATGTTACAATTATAAATAAGGGAACACAAAAAAAAAAACAAATTAAAACAACAATTTATAGTAGAAAATTCCATCAGTAGCGTTTTGGTCTCTCTCATTAATATAAAAAAAAAACAATTAAAAAAAAGTGAACCAAAAAAATATTGCTCACAAACTAATTGTTGGTTTTGTTGTTTGTTGTTAGTTTCTTTTTGGAAACATTTTTTAATTTAAAAAATTGTTGTTTTTAAAGATAAAAAATTATAATTTTATTGCTTTACGTTGTTGTTGTTGTTGTTGTTGTTGTTGTCTGTCATTATTATTTATTTACGCTCGATGTAAAATAAAAGCTGGATTTTATTGTTAAAAAATTCAATCAATAATTTAGCATGAGTCAAATATTCCTAAGGGAATAAAAGCCACTGCATATAAATTAAAAACTACAATAAAAATAATTGTTTAGCCGCACACTCACTTGAACCATGTCAGAAAAAAATATTATCCTTTTTGTTATTGAAATAATGAAATTTGAAAGTAAAACTTAAAAAAAATGCTATAGTGTGAGAGATTGATATAAAAATTTATGAATATTCTTTATAAAATTAAAAACTACAACACAACATTTATATTCAGTAGAAACATTCAATGTAAAAACGTTTCAAAAGTAGAAAAATTATGAGAAAAAAAAACCGAAAAAGGGTTAAGTTACAGGCTGATATTTCATACGGGTACGAACATCCGTAATTCAAGTTTTCAGGGTGACCGGAAAATTTCAAAAACAGGCTGTTGTTGTACTCGACAATACTTACCAGAAAAATAGTTTCACATCCTAGATATATTTTTAATATATTAAATTTTGTTGCATAGTGTAACTAAAGAAGTTAGTGAAGAATAGAAATCAAAACCATTATAAATTGTCGACCGGTTACGTATGAGTGATATTAATTTAAATTATTTAATACTCATACGTTGCCTTCATATAAAGTTGTGAATTGGATATACATATGCATACATCCATGCACATAATAAACAAAATATGTACGTACACACATCTAAATTTCCATAGAAAAGTATAACATTGAAATTAGGCACACCTTTTAAAACGATATCGTCTCTTAATTCTATTATAAATTTTTAAACCATAAAGACGATTTTAAAACCCTGGCCAGATCAAGTCCATCAACATCATTAATTTCTCTAATGTACATTAGTGTGGCATTGTATTAATTGTTGTCGGACTATTTAATTGATGAAGGCATAGCACTGGTCAGTAAAAAACTGTTCCGACAGCGATTGATGCAGTTCGAAGCTAATGTACACAACATCGCCCTCCTTCGTCGGTTAGCAGAAACATCGGCGAAGTAAAATAATTAATAAAATGCTTGCTAATCAGCGTTGTCAACTTGGTGCGTTTCGCACCTTTTTTGGTGCTTTTCTAAATGTTTTGTGCGAAAAATATCAGAGTTGGTGCGTGGTGCGCTTTTTTTTTTAATTTTGGTGCGTTTTTTTAATTTTGGGTGGCTCCAAAGTATATTAAACACAATTTTTTGTTTCAGTATGAGAAAAAAGAATTTTGTATAAAAAATACAACTGTTTCAATACCATTTCATTCAATTGCGTACATTTTGTACATTCAAATTTAAGAGCAAAAGTTGCTGTCAAGTCTGTTTAAGAGCTTAGCAAAAACAAAGTATTCTCGAGACTAGCGATCATTGTTCGATTTTTATAAATTGCATAAAAAATGCGTTTATATAAAGTGTTGTAACACTAAAATTAATAAAGTTTCTATTTACTAAAAGAAATATTTAAAGTTAGTGCCAATAATGGAGTCTAAAAAAGGAGATACGCGAAATACAAAAGGATTTGGGAATCACAATGTGAGTTTAAGCAATGGATTCGGCCTTGACCAAATAGGAACACAAAAGCAAAATGTTTTTAATTCAAATGCAATATCACGCCTAAATATCCAACCTTGTTCGGCATGCTGGAACACGGAAACACATTGCTGCTTTAAGCCCATTACAAATATGATATCATGCCATTAGCAGTACAATTTGAATCCGATGTCGAAATATTATCTAGTTTCAATACTAAAGGGTGGAGAATGATTCACTTCATGCAATGGCACAATACTATATCAATATTAGACTTTTGGACTAAAGTTAAATGTTGTAAGGACGCAAAATTAATTCAATAAAAATTTTCAATAAAAAAAAAAAAATTGGTGCGTTTTTTGTTGAATGGCGCGTTTTTTTCTCCATTTTGGTGCCTTTTGACATTTCAAAGTTGACAACGCTGCTGCTAATACAGCTTAACAAAGTGAATGCGTCTACTTAACGCCGAAGGCGCTTCAACACTGCCTTAAAAATTAACATAACGCGCAAAGCAGAGTTGTGATAGAGTTAAACATTCTAAATTTTCAACATCTATCTTCTCTACCCTATCCCTCTGCCTGAGTTCCGGCACAGTGCACTGCATACGTAGGGTTCATCCCCTGAGTGCTTGTCCTAATTAAAAAAAAAAAAAAAAAAAAAAAAAAAAAAAAAACATTGTTCATACTTGAATCATTTATTTGTATGTGAATAAGTATTCTACCATGGGTGTAACTATGTAGTGACAGAAAAGTGCAATAAATATTCTTGTAAACTTGAGTCAGTTGAATAAAATCTGAAAAAGGATTAATTTTGATGACGTCAAATTCACTTTATTCAGAATTTCATTAATATTAACTGTTCAACTTTTAAAGGATCCATTAAATTTTAATTAAAGAACTATAAATTTCATTTTACAAAACGATAAATATACAAATTTAATGTTATTGCTCAGTAGCAATATGAAAATAATTTATGGAAAAAATCATAAAATTTTGGGCAAAATGCAAACACACACACACACTAACTTTAATATGTAATAAATTTTTTTACTACATTAATTTGAAAAAAAAAAATAAACAAATACTTCTGAACATACACACACATACACACATTCACAAAAGCACAATCATTTTTTCGATAGGACTTTTGCCAGATAACCAGTGAGGATAGAAGATATACACACCAACATAAATTTTCAAGAATTTTATTTCTTTTCTTTTAATATTTTCTTATTTACCCACTTGCTTCTTTATACCTTCTATAATTGAAAGAGAAATTCGATGAAACAGATTTAATAAAAAATGTCATAATAAATTATTTTTTTGCAATTTCTTTTTTCAAGTTAACATTAAAATGTAAACATTTAAGGATTTATGATTGATATATAACATTTTTAAAATAAATGTTCATAAAAAAGTTTTTATTTTTTATTGAAGAATATAAAAACACTTTCCCAATTGAAGGCTGTTAGCTTCTATTTGAAATGGGGAGGAACGAGCATTGAGGTTCTTTAAAGTAAATAAAAAAATTAGCCGCTATGCCGGAAAGTGTAGTAAATTATTTTTTTTTAAGCTTTAAATAATTTAATTAAATTCTATGGGTAAAATACAATAAGAAAACTTCGCAAGAGCTTTTAACCAATTTAACTCCATTGAGATTTTTTTTAGTTAAACAGCTAATAAAAAAAAAGTAAACTTAATCCTCTTTTCTGATAAACGGATAATATCGTGTATACAAAACTGAAAGTGAACGCGTGAGTGTAGATGTTGCCCAGCTTTTATTGCTGTTGTAAATGTCTTTATACAACCACCATACAATTATGAACATACATATAATGGATTTATTGCCGAATATATAAAAATCTATACATGAACTCGTATATGGTAAAAATTGCGAAAAGTAACAAAATAAAACATTACAATCTTTTGTTAACGAAATTTGATGAGAAAATATCGTAAAATACTTAATAGCTTTAGGGATATTGATACATATTTACACTAAAAAAAAAACAACCGTACTCTTTTTCAGATTTGTCTTCTTAATCGTACTTAAAAATGTAAAAGTACATTAAAGAATTAACTCGACTTAAGACAAGACAAGACCAGACAAGAAAAAAAGAATGTCCTAAAAAGATTGGTCTCCGAATTGATAAATTACATAAGTAGGAAATGTCTTCAAAGTCATTTAATGTCAGTTTTGTGGGTGGGGTTGTCTCTCCGAGAGTTTAACAATTAAAATTTTAAAACTAAAAATATTAAATTGATGATCCGCGTACATTTAGCATCCTATTCAAATCCATCCTAATTCTTAAGCCAATAATTTAAATATGGATGACTTGATTTTTTTTCGAGTGTATGTATGTATGTATGTATGCACACATCCACAAAAGCACAATTATTGACTGGATGTTTTACTCGAACAGTTGGTTTTGCAAACGTTTTTTTTTTATTACATTGAAAGCCACAGGCGTTAACAAATTAAAATAAACAAAAATGAACTTTCGATAACAGAATATTGAGAGAATCAAAATCTGTTGTTTTGTTTATCAAAATGTTCAAACAAATTTTATACGAATACGAAATACTTTTCATGTAGTGTATCTACATCTGCCCCTTCTTTTCTAGTTTTTTTTTTTTTTTTCAATAAAAAGGTTCAAAAGGAGCAGAGTTTGTTATTTTAGTGAAGGAGCAAATAGGAACATAAATTTTAAGAAAAGACAGCACGCACTGCGGTCGTTTGATATTTATTTTTCTATCAAATATGTGTTTGAAGGATCAACAAAAGCATGCCTCAACATACGCATACATACATACATATCAGAGAAAAAAAAAAGGATTTGAATTGGTTTTTAGGCTCGCCTCCAAGCAATATATTATTATTGATGATGATACACATGACACATGACGATGGTTGTGTGGCAACTTTCGAACACAACGTTATTCTGTTCTGTAGTGTATGTTGAAATTTAAAATGATGTTGGTGTTTTGCTTCTTCACCGAAATATCAACAATATCTCTGGTTATCTAGCCTATGGATTAAAAATAAAACTCATTGGAAATAATTACATTCAAACACTATTCCGAGCAACGAACAGACAATGTGATTTCATGTGATTTTAAAATGTTTCGGAAGCTAGAGCATCTATGCTTACATCTGTAGTTGGTGCTGTTTGCTGGCGTAATTGTTAACAAGTTTTTTGAATGTCAGTGTTTTGTTATTGTTCTTTTTAATTTCATGAACATAATTTCTTAAACTATGTATGGCTGCGTGAACGAGTATGTATATTTTCAATGGTTTGCTAATTTCATTAAATAATTTACAGAATGTGGAAGCTGTTTGCATGCAATGTTTCGCGTACTATAAATGCTATAAATATTTTGTATGTATAATTTTTTCTAACCAACTGAATAATACTTTCCTAAGTCCCCGTCCAGATTTGCAATTTTATTGGCTGCAATTCTTTAAAATTCTGCTTTGAAATTGCATAAGTGTCCACATTATAAAAATCTAATTTTGCAATTTTTGTATTTACACCACCACAGAAAAATTTATTTTCAATATTTTTAACTTAAAAAACTGTAATGCATCACATATTAATTTAATTTTCGTTTTATTTTGTTTTTCATATAATTGAAGTAATACAATAAAACATCAAATACACATAGAACCCAGTGCGAATTGCAAGGCAAAAGAGAATTGCCGAGCACATGAAACTCTGTACCCCTCCCCAAGCTTCTTACCTCTCTCACCTAAAAAACCAAGAATTGCAACTAATAAAATTGCAAGTCTGGACAGGGACTAAATAAGAAATATTTTAGCGTGCTGTATTAATCTTTCGATGGAGTTTGTGTCCGTCTCTATCATCTTCAGTGTTCATTAAGATTACCCGAAATCGGTATGTTTAAAAACTAAATTTGACGAAATTGAAAAATGAAAATAAATAGTTGCTTCACGCCTATTTTTCCAAGCTTGACTGTTTTTTAGTTATAAACGTTTAACAAATTCTTCTTTCATTTTATAACATGAAAGTTGCAGCTACTTTTTTTCTCTTAAATTCAAAAGGAAATTTTTTACAATACCAAGTGCAAGAATATAAAGAATCACATGATATTTATGTCTGTATATGTATGTGTATGTGCATATAAATTAGCATGATTTCAATGTATGTATGTATGCATTAGCTTATTATAATCCATTGGGAGTATTGTTTGTTATATGGAAAAAAATAATGAACGCATATTTATTTCAGCCACGGTATAAATAATTTATAACTTACACTGTATTCATTCAATAAATTATAAAACAAATGAAAATTTAGGGCGCGAATGAACAACTGTTTATACATATGTAAGTACATACATACATACATACATATGTACATACATATACGAAGATAAATATATAATATACTAAATGCAAGTACATACTGTTTTTGTAGTACATATTTATTTATGTATGCAAACATAAAGAATTATCGGGGCCAAGAAATTAAACATAAGCAAGATGTGTTGGGACGTGATGAGGTATTCATTAGAATAATTGTTTGCTTGAATTTTAAATTTGAAAATTAATGTTCTTTGTTAAGTGCCAGTTAATAACATATTAATTTTCTTTCGATAATTATTATCTTTATTTCTTAAAAATTTTCTCTAAAACTACAAATGGCAAATAAAATTGTTACTCAAGGGGAAAAAGGTTGTTTTTAGTGGAAAAATAAAATTGAAATTTTTAAAATTAATAAATTTCTAAAGTTAACTAAGCGTAACCGAATAAATTGTTTTTTTTTGAAAAAAAGAAGTGTCGTGTTCATTTACTCCTACCCCATCTTTTTCACTGTTTCGTTTGGTTTCGTTTCATTTGCAAAAGATAAAAAGGAAATATATTTTTGAACATAAATAACATTTTAAGCCCTGTAGCGCGTTCTGTTTGTCTTTGAAGACAATATAACGAAACATAAATTTTAATATTCTTACAATGACTCTTAACAAGTTTCAAGTTAAATAATGTGAAATAATAAAAGAGAAAGCACTCTTGACTTGAAAAGGCAACGCATGTGACCAAAAGCTTTTCCATCAATTACGCATTTTTTCTTTGTTTAATTTATACTATTTGTTATACTCATGCATTCGTACACACACATACATTACATTTGTACACTTACATACAAATATAATTGTTAATACATTAATATGGAAGAAGTTCCATGTCCCCAGTTATAAAAATATTCAGTCTTTGAATTTGTATTCTATCGAATAAAAAGTATTCTTTTTTTTTATACATACAATAAATGAAAGTGATTGGTTATTTTATTAAGGTGCTGCTTATGCAAGACGAACGAGTGATTTGAGTGTAAATTTTGTATGAAAAGCAGTCAGTTTTTTGAGTGGTTTCCATACAAAATTTACAGTCAAATCACTTGTTCGTCTTGTATAAACAGCACCTAAAACTCGTATCTGTATAATTAATATTGAATCGATTTGGACAAAATTATACCGAATTAAAAATATTTATTTACGGAAGTAAATGAGTTAAAATGCACCATCTGTATTCTTGTAAGCGAAAAGTGTAAGCGATCCAATTAATTTTGTCCTTCGTTCTGAGTGCCATTTCTATTCGTTTGAAACTCTCATGTGTACTGGGATATGCCGTGATATATTGCGATTGACGATTGGGAAAAAATATATCTATGATCGAAAGTATGTACTCGTATACTATATATATATTTCTATATTTACATATTTTTGTGATAGATAACAAATAAAAAGTGCTTAAGTCATATTTTATGGTTTTGTAAGAAACTCTTTTCAAAGATTCAAGTAAATTTTTAGCAATTGTTTTCCTGTTACAGTTAAATCTGACAATTCTTTGTACGATTCTGATATCTATCTTCCATTTATTAATTGTTAAATTAAGATATTATTCCATGTCCTGAAAAATCCTACAGAATAAATAAAAATTTGTTTAAATTTAACTTAAGCTGACTTAGGCACTTATTCATTAGTGGCCCAGATTTAATTAAATGTTTTAGTTATTCAATTTTGAAAAGATTTTTTGGCACATTTTTCTTCAAATCTAATTCCGCGTTATTTCATTTTGTTGTTTTGTTTAATTTTTTGTTTTATTATAAACAAAAACAATGAAGAAATAAACACCATCAATAAAACGCTGCGAAAATTAATGATAAACAGTCGTCACCAGAGGAAACTGCAGACTATTACAACATATTCTGGTTGTTACTCGCAAACTGAACAATAATTCCCATTAAGTCGATACTCTATTTATAAGTTAGCATTTGTGCAACTATATTTTGAATAAGAGAAGTTCTTTCATTTCGGCTAAAATGCCTTTCGCATAAACAATTGTGAGAAATAAATAATCTAAAAATAGATCCATTCATGCGAACATTTTGGGCCGAAAATTACAAAAAAAAAAAAATAAAATAAAATAAAATAAAAACAAAACTTTATCCCAGTTGCTTACGTGCATAAGAACGTAACAAATCCCAGCTAGCATTTTCAATCGTAGAAGAGTCTGCTGGGAATCTCATGAAGAGTGTTTTTGATCGTCGACTAACGCAGTTCTTAATCGTAGACGATTTCTCACACAGAAGAAACTGTTAACCGGGCTGATTCTTTTTGCGAATCTTCTAAAATGCAGCGAAAAGTTCTTATATTATTCGTAATGAAAATCGTCTGGGATGGGAGGTCAAGAATCGTAAGAGACTCGTAATATGTACTGAAAACTGTATCATATATATACATACTTACGTACATATGTACATATTTGTATTGTTCCATGGCACACAGAACAAAATCCATTGAGACAATTAGAGAGGAAAAACATAATTTAATATTAACTCTCCCTACATAATTTATTTATAGTCATCGTCCATTAAACATTTCCAGAATTGCATATTAAACGTTCCAAGATCAAAACACGATCGCTTCAGAAAATGTGTAAAAAGTAATAATTAGAAAAACATATTTGATGTTTTTATTATTGTTAACTATCTGACAATCACCATAAGATTCTTTTAGGAGTTGTATATCAAACACAATCGTCTAACAAAGAGCTGGAGAATTTAAGTGTGTGTGTGTGTGTGTGTGTGTGTTAGAGAAAAGGGATTATATTTTTGCTTTTAAGCATGGAAATATACAGTAAAACAATTATTTTTTTTAATTAAAGGATTATCATATTCAATGACTGAACACATCTCGAGCGTCTATTTAATTCAGGGGAAAAGTGCTTTTCATGTTTGCTCTTCTGTACATGTATTTTTTGAGCAAACACACATTCATGCATGTACATAAATGCTATTGGCAATAAATAAATATTCATTCAAACAAATGAAATAAAAGTTTCTTGATTAAAAGTATCACGGGGCATAATCTCACAAAATCATTGTGAGCGGTAAAAGTAAAAATAACCAGATGTCAAAGCGATGTGAATTCTATTTATCATATTTATTGATCAGATAAAAAATAAAACATTTCAATGTTTTCTTTACAAAAAAAAGCCTTTAAATAGTTTATTTATCCTTTCAATATTATAAATAAGAAAGTTTGTATTTTTATTTTATAAAACTAAAATTGAAAAGAAGTGATTTTAATGTCAAAAGAATCAATATTGTCGGTTTTCTTTTTGTTATTTATAATACCCTGTTGTTATCGTTTTATTGTATATTAGAAATATTCTAATCAGGCTGTAGATGTTAGAATTAAAGTTTTCTTATGTTTTTGCTTCAAGGAATTGAAATTGTACGTACAATATCTTACATAAATATGAACATACATTCACATGTACTATATGTACATATGTATGTATGTAATCAAAATTAGTACATGCATACACACATATTTTCAAAATAAAATAAAAGATAAATAATAAATATGTATGTACAGAAATATTCGCAATCCCACATCATGTTGTGTTGATAAACAGAACCGTTTCCTCTGTGTATTCAACAAATATGAAGCTCTACACTTTACCACATACCTACCCTGTAGGAAGTCAAACACATTTTTAAGTAACTTCAAATTGGTTTTTTAATAACTACATCTAGCTGATTAAGTGACTTTTTTCCTTGTCGCCGACTCATTATTTTAACATAGGCATGGCATAGGCAATAATCAATTGGCCATCTCTGCATGACTTTTTAATTGACTACTAGTTACTTATTTTTCAACCAATTTGTAGTTAATTAAAAAATTGGTTATTAATAATCGGTTTATACTAAAATATTTAAAAAATACTTTTTTTTTATATACATATGTATGTACATGTATGTATGTATGTATATATTTATGTATACATATGTACATACATATGTATATAGAAATAATTATTATTATAACAAAATACATATGTATGTATATGAAAATAAGCCAGCTTTTTATAACGAGATTATATGGAAATTCAAGTACATTTCATGACTTAAAATAAAAGTTGTACTGAAAAAAAAATAAGCTGAAAAATATATACATATGTATGTATGTACATACATACATATGTTTGTACAGCTCATAGCAAATATTATATTAAATATTGAAATTATTTAGTTTTTTTTTCAACATGTGACATTTGACTTCATGGCTCGCTTTTTTATTTTATTTTCTTTTCATTTATTTTTTTTTGCTCTTATTTATTTCTTACTAGCTTATCCCGGTGTGCTTCGCTACCCCCCTCGTTATAAAATAAAATTAAAAGTATTTATATATCCTATTGTGAAAATGACGATCGGTCTAGTAGTTAAGATTATATTACGATTTTTAATTTTTCTAAAAAGGGGCGTGGTCCCACCCACTTTTCTCCTGGTACGTATTCCAAATTATGCCAATACCATATGTACCAAATATCATCGACGTAGGTCAAAAAATGCCCATAATATGGCGTTTTAAATTTTTGGGTTATATGAGCGGTGCCACGCCTCTTTGTCCAATCAAAACTTGCTATAGCCTATTATTCCTTCCAGAGTCACAGTAACATGCTGTGAAAATTTCAGGAAGATCGGTGCAAGGGTTTGGTTTTCCTAAAAAGGGGTGTGGACCCACCCACTTTTCTCCTGGTACGTATTCCAAATTATGCCAATACCATATGTACCAAATATCATCGAACTAGGTAAAAATATGCCCAAAATATGGCGATTTAAATTTTTGGTTATATGAGCGGTGCCACACCTCTTTGTCTAATCAAAACTTCATAGAGCCTATAATTCATCCGAGAGTTCCAGTTAAATACTGTGAAAATTTCAGGAAGATCGGTCCAAGGTTTTGGCCTCCTATAAGGAACAAACAAACAAACACACAAACAAACACACAAACAAACAAACACACATTCGGTTTTATATATATAGATGTGTGCTTCTATGAAATATGTTTGGTTGATATCTGCATGAGATTTAAACCAATTTATAGTCATTAGCAAAATAGTTAGTTCACAATTAGTGTTTTTTATCAACCGATTATTTTATTTACTACAGGGTACATACAAATGTATGTATGTATATATGTCCAAACCGACACATACATACATATAATATTTGCAATGCTTTCGTAGCATTGTTTTGTTTAATTTTAACTAAACTTTTGTTATAAAATTTTAATATTTAATTCAATTATGTAAAAATTAATTAGTTGTTGCTGCCTTGTTTGAGGATTATGATGGTTACACCTCCGGCGATTTCTCATCCCATATATTTTTGCTTAAAAGAGATCATGTTGGTACAATTTATGTATATGCTTTAACTACATAACATTTAAAGAAATTGGCCCAAAGTTTTTTCTTTTGGTAACAGCCGTAGCCTTTTAATCACGATAAACTTGAATTCTTTTACAAATGAATACCTGTGTTGAGAAAAGGTAAAAGGCTTTGAAACGCGACGATTAAACGTTATTCGATGTAGATAAAGTACTTTTGTAAACGAAATTTAGCGTGTTTTTTCTTGTGCAATTAAATTAAGCTCCAGCATGATTTATTGGAAAGAAAAAGGTGTTTGTGTTTTCTAAAATTAATTTTATACATATGTATGTTTCTTTTTTTTTATACATATTTCTTTTATGTCATGCTTTCGAAACCCTAATTTTTCAAAGAAGTTTTCAACAAAAAAAAAAAAAATATTCATACTCGTACTTTAAGATTAATTGAAAAACGTTTTCTTGGGGATCCAACTTAAATACACGATAAAATGTTTAAACGAATTCAAATGATTTCCATAAAGTATTAAACGATTTGGTGTAAATAAGTATAAAAAAATCTAAAGAGTTTCTAAAGAAAACACGATTTTCAAATAAAATTGTAGTTTCTGTCCTGGTGAAAAATATTAAGAAAAAAGAACTTCCGCAGCAGAAAGTATTCGACAACAGAAATCGCAGTACATATTTTATACAACTTAAAGCTTTTGATTCTAATGAAAGAAGAAAAAAAAAATTGTTTTTCTGGATATCAAACGAAAATTAAACATCTATTTTGGTGTATAAAAAATATTTAACGATTTTTATTCACGAACTTCTAATTGGCATCCACTTTGCACGTGTTAACCAACAAAAAAAAAAAGAAGAAGAAGGGAAATAATAATAAAAGAAGGCTGGTACAACTGTTGGATTGTACGCGGGTTAGATGTACACGTGTATGTATACGTATTTATGTATGCATGTGCTTTAGATTCTTTCCACACCCAGTTTTTATACCCCGGAACAAAGAATGAACAATAAATAAAATTCAATTCATGGAAAGCAACAACTAAAAGTCAACAAATTTTAATTTATTGAAGTTGTAGAAAGTCATTATCACATGTAAATGTTTGTTACTTTTGCTTCTAAACAAAACATTATGTTAATAATTCCCATTTAAACATTAAAATTCTTTGAAATATGAGAAATTTATTACAAAACTGAATTAAGCCAAGCTAGGGTTTGCGGTTTTATAAAGCAATTAATTATTAGATATTCACTGTTACTATTTGGCCAATTCATAAGTAGTTTTCATACATGCATTTCATCATTTGCAAATAAAAGATCAACAAATGAAAATATGTATTACAATCGGAGTCTTTTGTATCGTACATCTGTAATCAATAATAATTGTGATAATATTCATGTATTTTTTTTCTTACAAGTTTCCCCTGTAGCTGTTTAACGTTTATTCAAAGAAATACGATTATGTTTTTTTAAATATCTAAAATAAAGTAAAAAATAGTAATAAAAATAAATGCACAAATACCAAACAAAAGAATCAGAAAAATTCTTACTAGTGAAAATAAATGGAATAGTGTAGAGACAAAGATACGCATTAATGTTCACCTTCCAAAGAAAGGCAACGCATGGCTTCAAGACACAACACAGAAACAATCCGTCAATTTATATTTTGCTATGAAAACATAAAATCGACTAAAAAACAACGGAGTTAAAAATAAACAAAAAAAAAAAAAATAACAAGTTTGTGAAGGAAGAAATCAACCTGCCAGTAGAGAATTTTATACAGCAACTATTTCATTTTCATTAAAAAAAAAGATATATAATACCAGTGGGGAACAACTTTTTCGCCAAACTCATCAAACTACTGAAACAATAACAACGACTATAAAACTAACAAACAAAAATAATTAGATCCGCAAGCTACAGAAAAATATAACCAAAAAATAACAAAAAGTAAGACTGATTAATACAACATCAATTCATCATAAAAAAGTTCAAAAATTCAGTCGAGAAATTACGTCAAGTCCTGATCTCCTCTTATTATGTTTTTTTTTTCTTAATTTGCTGTCACTTCACGTCTGAAGTCATCATAAAGTTATTTTACAATCGACTAGTTGTCGATGTCATCAAAACCACTAACAACAGCAACTAATCGAATTCATCAATTTACAAAGGCAGACATACACATGAACGTATGTTTAGATACATGTATGAAGTTGCAATATATGCTTGAAAAAAAAAAACACCGACATCGATGAAACTTTTTTAAAAGTAAAAGTTAATGTTACACAACATAATTAATATCAACACAGCAAAACAAAAGAAAAAAGAAAAAAGAAAAAAAAAACAACAGACAACAGACAACAGACGGCAAGAAACAAAACATTTGCAACATTAATCTCAACATGTTTGTGTTCATTATCGTGATACTAATTGCAAACGCCTGCATTGCTGGTAAGTCGTGTTAAATGTTCTTTTCTCTCTTATATTTTCATATTTTTTTTTAGATATTTTCCTTTGGCACACTGCCCACAAAACCATTTTCTCTTTCTATTCACATTCTCTTTCTACTCTTAAAATGTAAAAAATGCCAACAATAGTTAATCATAGACAAGCATTATCTTGTTACAAGAATTTGCTTCAATTATTTAACAACCTGCAACAATTGCCCTAAAATTGGACATTTCCTTTGGCAACAAGAACAATACCGAAAGCGTCAGACAAAAGAAAATAAAGTAAATTGCTGTAATTATTAAAGAAATAGAAATAAAAACACAAGCTATTTTTTGGAAAATTTACTAAAGCTCTGTTAACGGATGTAACTGTAATTTGGTCGAAATTTACATAATTTCCTTTCGTTTTGCTGCTTTTGTATCTTCATTTTCCCCAGACTTATTTTGTGCTGAGACGAGAGAAAATAAACAAAATTTGTTCTGAAGACACGCAAATAGTCTCTCTTTAAGATGTTTTAATGTGAATTTTCGGGAAGTTATCCTTATTTCAAAGCCTATGCAATTTTAATAGCAACTACTGGGTTTCAAATAAAATTTTAAAGTTTTCAAATAGGAAAACGTTTTTTTTTGGAGCAGAAAAAAATGAATCCATTATGGCAACATGGAACCGGAGATCTATTAAAATTTAATATAAACAACTTTAATGAAAATTATTGAATTTAGACAAATAAAACATATGTATTTTACGTTTAGCTACAGATTTTTTGTTATATTATTTTCAATATAAAATCTGATATTTTTAATAAAAATAAAAAGGTACATATCTGAAGGAAAGCTGATCTCCAGGATTTTCAGTTTGACTTGGCCTTTTAGTTTTCGATACACATTTAAATAGCAGTGTTCGTAACCATGCGTTATGGTGTGAATTTGAATTTAACAATTTTCACTTTACCAAAATCCAAACGCGGAAAGGGAACAGACGATATAATTAATTGCTAACAAGCCGATATAAAGTTTAAGCATAGATACTCGTATGAATCAAAACTAATAGTGAAATAGTTGTCTTTTTCATAATTTCTTTATTGTTTTGCTTTAGTTGAACGAAAAGCTTTCGATCATTAGTGTCGAAACATAATCCTGCAAGCCATTTGCTTTTAACAATTTTACAAAGAAAGTGGCGACAAATGGAAATATTTTATTAAGATAATTTGAAGGTGTACACCTTCCCATTAAGAGCAGACATTTTTCATTAGTTGCAAAGTTTTGTGTATTTATTATGTTTTTGTTGTTGTTGGTTTTTTTTTTTTTTGGGATATTCCTTAATGAATTATTTAAAATTTCTAAGCAACATAAAAAACTTACGTGTATAGAGTATTTTTTTTTTGCTTCAACCAACAGTAGCATACGTGCACTGTTTAAAAAACTCATCAGCCGTAAAACACATGAACAAGCAGTCGTATGAAAAACAGTCGTATGCGGAAATCAAAGAACTATTTGTTATACGAGTAAATATGAAACGTTTCTTAAGCTACGTTCACACTTGAAAAATATTTGTCCATAAAAACGTTTTCTATTCTAATCGAAATACAGAGTTACCCCCGAGTTCTTAATAAATCCGATCCGATATTAAAAAAATTATTGGACTTAAAGAAAATTAAATTTAAGCTCGTCCATGTTTTATTCGGCAAATGTTTGATAAGTGTGAACTGAGCATTAGAATTGAATAATTTAGAGCAAAATGGGATTTAAAACTTGTCAAGGTCAGGAACAGCAGTAAATTACAAACGCCTTTAAAGTTAATTTGGAATAAAATTCAAATTCTGCTCAAAATAGTACCATGTCATATACAAAAATATACGAACACCGTGTTGTATTTGTAATATTTAATTAATCACTAACACTTATACGCAACCACGACCTTGTAAGGTAAATTCTCAAATTTAACACACTTAGGCCCAAATTCACAGTCATTAGTTAGCTAATAGCAATAGTTTAACAAATAATATATGATTCACAGCTTCTAGTTTAACATTAGTTAAACCATCAAACGTCATTGGTTAACTAATAGTTAGACAACAGCTGATTCGTTGGAATTTATTATTAGTATTTTTGTTTTGGGATATGGCATGTGAAATTGAAAACGCGGAGTCCGATATTGAAAGTGATACTGATACTGATAATACGCGGAATATTGTTGCTGAGCGTCGCCAACGTAATCCAAAAAGATTTTATGGATAGATTCCGTCTTAGCAAGTAGGTGGCGTGGCAAGTTCTTGAATGTATACGCCATTTTTAAAGAAATAATATATCAAATGTAAACAAAAACCATATGCTATAACAGAATTGCCAGTACAAAAAGTTAATAGTTTGATAGGGCTACCATTTTTTGTTCATATTAAGAGTGTTGGTTAAGTAATACACTGTGAATATGTAGTATTAGTTAAACAATAGTTATCATTTTAGTTTACAAATAGCTAACTAATTACTGTAAATTTGGCCCTAAAATTTTTCACAAAACAAAAATATTAATAATAAATTCCAACGAATCAGCTGTTGTCTAACTATTAGTTAACCAATGACGTTTGATTGTTTAACTAATGTTAAACTAGAAGCTGTGAATCATATATTATTAGTTAAACTATTGCTATTAGCTAACTAATGACTGTGAATTTGGGCCTTAACAGCTAAACTGTTGCCACATAATGTTACCACTGTCTAAATCTTGCACTTAAATAAATTTTAATAGTGCCGTATTTCCTCGAATAATTATTGCTCGATTAATTGGAAAATTTTTAGTGAATTAATTTTCGGTCAAAAATATTTTTAATTTCGAGTAAAACTTTAGGTGATGTTTCCACATGACGAACGGAATGATTTTAGTGTAAAATTTGTATGAAAACAAATAAAAAAACTGAGTGCTTTTAATAAAAATTTTCCACTCAAATCACTCGTTCGTCATGTGGAAACAACACATTAATTACTCGAGTAAAAAATAAAAAACTAAAAATTCAAAAATTGTTTCAAATAATTTAAAAAAAAACTAACTGCCTGTTCGCCGATATCGAAGAAGTTCTTTCTTTCGAACAATTACATTTGAAACAAAAACAAAATTTTTGAATGCTTCATTCGATTTCTTGAAGATTTTAAAACCTGAACAAATGAATACATAATTAATACACTAGAATACACAAGAATATGGGAATAGCTACACCAAACTGCTATTTCGTATGTAAGCAAGTGCATATATGTATATGCGTGTATGGACATTAAACGCAATTATTATAATTGAATAAATCCAATTATAAATCCCATGACTAATTACATGTTTTTATACGTTTTTCAATAAACAAAGTCAAAACATGAACTAAACATATCTCCTCTGAAAAGCCATAAACAGTAAAGTTCGGGTATAGCGAATACCATGGATCGGAAAAGCCATCCAAAACAAAATTAAAATAAGTCGCCAAAGGAACGCAACAACATTTTCAAGGGACTCATTTCATATTCCCTATAATTCCGTTAACTACTTTAATAAAATTAATTCAAAATGAATTGAAATGGTTTTATATTTCAAATTTTAAAGGCCGTTTTTTTGAGAAAGGAATTATATCGATAAAATCAACTAATTGAATCCAGCGTCTAGCCAGTGTAAATTGAAGTTTTGTCTTTATCAATTATTAACAGCAATTTTTTGAGCAGTTTAATCTAAAAATCACTTAAATAAATATTTAATTTGTCTAATATGAATAATGAAATGGCAAAAATAGACCACCATCGTCGTATTAATATTGAAAATGTCGTCCTTCATTCATGTTATTACAATTTTTTTAAAAATCATTCTCCCAATGTATCAGCACATGTACAAGTACATGTTCGTATGTGTAAAAGTCTGTTGTACAAACGTAAATCTTAGTCCAAAATAATGTACAATGCAGTAAAATAAACTTGACCTTGAACTATAAAACTAACAAAAAAGAAAACATTCTATATTAAAGTTAAAGTGTAACTTAAGTAGGGCCATTATTACCAAACTTGTATTCTACCAACATACAAGGGTTATTGTATGTACTAACACGTACATAAATCAAATGCACATTTATATCAAAATAATGGAAACATTTTGAAAATAAAGTTTATACATTTTTGTAAACTTTTCTTATTAAAAGTAAATGTAATAATAAATTACTAACCGGCTAAGTCGTTTTAAGAAAAAGTTGAGCGTTTGTGTCCACTCATGTATTTTCTATAAATTTAACTTGATTGAAACTTTCTTAAGACGGCGGCTGCTGTTTGCGAAAAAATGTTTTTAGCAAAATAATCGAATTTTGGAGACATGAAACTGTTCCCTCTAACAAAGACTTAAGTGGATAATTTTTTTGTTCAAAGTCTTGCATTTTCAATTCGTTGTTTTGGCCAAAACTATTTTAACTTGTCGACAAGTAACAAAAATGCAGTTTATATTAAAAATAGTTAAAAGTAAAACAAACAAAAAAAAAAAAAAAAATGGATAAAGTTCTTGACAAAAGAATTTGTGGCGTCATTAAGTGTCCTTTTTGAATGTTTGTTTTCGTTTGTTTTTATGAAGGTAAAACAAAAATAAGCTGAATTATTTAAAATCTATTTAAAAAACAACTTTTTTATTCTATTCAATGAGAAAAGACAAACAATTTTTTTTATATTATTCTTCAATGCAGTGACATTTGCATATATTTTCTAATTTACTTGGGTTTTATTTTCAATTTGCGAAGTGTTTAAATGAAAACAAAAGTGCACAGTGCAACATTTTTACAATTTTGATATTAGAAATCTTTTATAAATTTTATACAAAAAACACTAAAATAACACCGATACATTTGAAAATATGTATAAAAAAAATAATGTTGTTATGACTTAAAGATAATTTTATGTTGCATCTTTAAATGTTGAATTTGTCATAATGGAACGCACAGTTCTCAAGTTGGGGGACAGGTAGTGGTATTAGCTAAGCTTATAAAAAAAACAAACACAAGACAAAACTGAAATTGGATTCGAAATTAGCGCATTAAGAGACCTTATGTTCCATTTACTTTTATTTAAAGGACTTGAAATGTTACTATTTTTGCAAATCAAATAATAGTTTCAATAGAATAATCTCAAAAATATGGCGCAACAAATATTTGAATTGTTAAAATATCAAAAAAAAAATCTCTTAATCTTTTTCTTTTCGATTTAAGTTTACATTTTTCATTGACCCAATTTTTGTTGGTTTTAGTTTTTCTCCATTCCTGCGCCTGTGTTGTCTTGTCTGTGATATGCTTCAACGATGGTTCTTGTTGCAAATTTTTGTAATAAAATATTAAAATGAAAATATTTAAATTATTCATATCTCTCTCTTTTATTGTAATTCGTAGATTACATTAACTATTCAATTAGAAGAAAACTATTCTTAACTGGCTTGTGAAATAAACTACACAATTTTAATCGGATGGCAGTGTTTAAAGCAAAAAAAAATAAAAAAAAAATGAAAATTAATATATAAAATTAAAAAACGGTTTCCGCCAATGTGGAAAATATAAGAAAGTGCTTTTAAATATAAATATTTATTTGAAGTTTTTAGAATTAGAATTTGAAATACATAATTTTCATATGTGTCTTTATGTATGTATATAAGTATTTTCATACAGATGTGACTCCTTTTTTCCAATATATTAGCAAGAGAAACCCAAATCCGCCTTGACAAAAAGTTGCCGATTGTCCCACCTGTATAAATAATCTAAATTGCAATTTCCATTTAGTTTTTTAGTGACTTCCATACAAACTGTTCGTTTGTCATGTGGCAACAGCACTTAAGTTTTCCAGCTGTAGTGGAAATTTCACGTATAACTATCGGACACTTTAAGCCATGTAGGAACAAAGTTAATGTTTCTAGAGTTTTCTGATTACTTAATCACCACGTGTCTAGGTCCTAATCCAACCGTTTAACCGAAATTCCGTTCTATAGTTATAATGGAAGTATCCCGCTAAAATTCATGAGTGAGTCAGTAAGTGATTGAAAAGTTCTACAGTAAAACGTCTGCGAATCTATATGTTTGCAACCTATATGTAGTGTCCTAATGTTTCAAGCTTCATTATTTTATAATTATCTTTAGCAAAGTGATGGGGGCGTTACAGTGTACACCTTAATAACATAAACATGTATTGAAAAATTGTTAAATGAACTATGCAATTAATGAGTACTATACAAACATTGCTTTATTTATGCTACTTTGTACAAACGGTCGACCCAATCGACCCTGTTCTAGTCATAGAAAGAAAAAAATCATAAAAAATCTCTTATAAAACAATCATACAACAACCAAAACTACAATTATTTAATGATACATTTGTACGAATTCCCAAAAATGAAAAATATAATAAGAACGGTTAAATGCAAACCCAAATACGTTCCATTGCGCTAAATTAATTTACTCAACTCTCTTATATTTTTTCCTACAATTCTCCCACATTTTAGTATGTATAGATAGATGTCTCGTTTTTATATTTTTTTCTTTCCATCCAAATGTATAAAACACATACATACATTCTTATATGTATTGTTTGTTTGTTTTTTTTTTTTGGTTTGGCTTTAACTTACATGCATAAGAAATACGTGTGCATGTAGTAGTAGCAACTTTTAAAAGGTTATAGTTCCCAAAATATTGAAACCACAAAATAAATGTCTTTAATTTGGTAGAAGTCGTGTAAAAATCTATTGTATAATAGGTGCATGAAGGGCAGCACAAAAAAAGCATTTGTCTATTAATTATATAGATGTATCAGAAAAATGTTTTGCTTCTGCATGTACATACATATCGCTTCTTTAGTGCAACGAGGTCTTATCTCAAAAAAAGCAAAATATTTTTAATTACCAAAGATAAAGTGTTTCATAAACCCTTTTCTATTTGTAAAATATTTTCCGTAAATATAAACGAAAGTTATAACCACTTTAATACTAGTAACGCCCATATAGCTGTTAACGGTGTAGAAAAATTTCAAATGCCTATTGGACTACGTTGCAATAAAGGAGCGATATGTATTGTATGTGTATATTAATGTAAACATGCACATATACATTTACTATATAAGTTTTGTTTTATTTTTAGGCACAATACCAGCTACACCGGAAAATATTACGGTCACATTTCTAACTCCCAGCACAGTGCGTGTCTCGTGGCAGACAATGATTGATTTGAATGCACATCCCGTTGAAAAGTATATTGTGACATATAAACCAACAGATGACAGGTATGTACAACTGCATTGTTTAACAAACAACAAAACTAAAATTTTACTTTAAAAAGTAAAAAAATATTACATTTATTTTTAGAAAATTCTCCCCAAAAAAAGTATAATTTTTATATTTTTGATATCACTTTTCTGTACTTATCTAAAAGTTGTTTACACAAACATGAGTTTAAATTAGTCCAGATTTACAATCTACTCATTTTGTAGCAAACTTTATAAAATCGGAAAGCTTAAATACAACCACAAAAACTACAGCAGAAAGTCGTACGTGTCCTTGGACTAAAATTCAATTTTTAGGATTTTTTTTTTTAATACTTTGGAGTTGTGCAATTGTTAAAAGAACATCTTAATATTTTGTACATGTTGGGTACTTAGTATGGCTATTTTATTGTAACATGAAAATTTCATTTGAAAATATCAAGAATCTTCTTTGCGTTGCAAAAATAATTTTAAAAAGTTATAATTTTAATGCACTGTTGAAAATTATATAAAATTTTGTAAGCTCCGATATCTGTTATGAATACCTTTCTCGTTTAAATGTGTACAATTAATGGAATAATAGCTTCGTTTCTTATTTTCCTTAATGCGTACACTTAATGGAACGAAATGTACGTATTAGGGGACATTACAACTTGAACTTAGAACTGACTATTCGGAAAATTTTTGTTGCAACGACATTATATTTTACAAAGGTTGTGATCTAACTAATTGTGTATGTGTTACATTTGTCTTTAATTTCCCTTCAGAAAACTTAAATTAGAATTAAAATATGCATTTGGTTGATTGCTAAATACCAGCTCTTCTGTAAATATATCATGAGCATAATATATTTTTCATTTCATATTTGAAGGTCTCACTATTCGAATCTATTTAATTTCATTATAAACAAACACAAATTTAATGCAATTTCTTATTCATGTAAATAAACAAAAATAAAATTAAAATTTATGCTTAATCGTTTGTGAAATTTTAAATTGTAAATATTTCGAGTTATTTTTAGCTTTATTTGTTAAGCTTGTGAATCACATATTTTTAAATGGTCCAAAATGAATCCAAGGAATACAATCTCGCACTCCAGTCTTACGATCATGTCGAATTCACACTAATAACTTTCATAAGTTTAATATTATGTTTGTTTACAAAGATTTTTTGTAAAAATTTAATGAATACGAACTACAAAAATATTTGCTGTACGTGAGTCTATTGACAATTTACGATTTGTTTTGTGATCGCATTGCTTAATTTTCTTAGTAGAAACCGTTTTTGGAGTTTAAATTTCAGCCATAAAATCTATAAATAAAATAGAATTTGACTACACTCGTCACTGATCCCCTGTTAAAGTCATTTAAATTAATGAAATCATATGATTAATTTAAAAGTTACAATTTGAATTTTCAATTCTTGCAAAGGTGAAAAGAAAGTATAAAAGTAGAAGATTGAGTCATTTACTTTTAGATCGCCCATTAATTTTTATTATTTTTATAGGTTAAACTGCTCTAGGAATACACCACCTGCAGTAACTTAAAGTGTCTTTCTATGACGGTTGATTAGCGGTGACCACCTCTACTAAGCAAAACAGTTATTGTTACACATATAAAAATTTACACAGATAAAACAAAAAAAAAAAAACACACACACAACAACGGTTTGAAACGCACATGTCTAGTTTTGTTTATTCAAAAGTAAATATTTTTTTATTGTTGAATGTTTATGAGAATTTTATATCAGTTTGTTTTGCTCCAATTCATTTTGGTGTGGTTCGTTGAGTTTACTTCAAAGTTTATTGATTTTTTTGTCTTATTCAGACTATTTACGTACATATAAACAGTTTTATTTGTGGTAATGTTTGCAATATCATAGAGAAAACCACATAATTTTTATTCATATAAAAACGTGTTTATTATAATACAAAAGTATAAATAAATGTATGTAATTATATGTATGTATGTAAGAATGTGTGTATGTATGTGGATATGTACTTACGTACATAAACATGTACACATGTCAATGTATTTTATATATGTATATAATGACTCGTTCGAATCATTTAAAAGTTATTCTGTTCAATAATAAACTCATAATAATATATTTGATTCAAATAATGATATCGCTGTCGTAAGTAAACAGCAACATGTAACAGACGAAAGGAAATTCATGACCTCAAGCTCATCATTTATATAAATTTAAAATCAAGCAATGAACAACCCTTATGTACATACATATATTTTAACCAATGTAACCACTTTAAAACGTAGAATGTGTCCATTTCCAAGGACTTTTTGTTGATTTAAATAGTTGACATGTTGCGTTAGAACGAAGCAAACTTATGTTAGAGTTTTTCATTTCTATTGTTATTTATTCATATATTTCAACGAACCGGTACATTATTTGTAAGAATGACCCAAAAATAAGTTTTATACATAAATTCATTCACAGCTACTCACACGTGACTATAAATAAATGATTTGCTGAATGAAGCTCTAAAAGTACAAACATTAATTAATTTACGAAAAGAGAATCAAAAAAGAATACCACAAAAGTTCATTTGTAAAAAGGCAGGGAATTATTTAAAAGCAAACTATTTTCTTTTAGGCCATCATTCAAAGTAATTTCCACAAGTTGGCAAAAAAAAAAAAAAAAAAAATAGAATCGACTTCGATTACGAATATTAATTTTAAAAGTGTCAACACAATAAAATGTTAAACAAGCAACAATTACGGTGGGTGTTAAGCGAGAAACAAAAGTAAGAAAAGGAAATGCTAAACCGCAAAATAACATTGGGCGCGTTCAGCAAAAAAAACCTGCTACTACACAGTTTAGATGTAGCAGCTTTTGATTTGATTATTTTTTCTGAACGGTCTGCTCACTTTTTTGTCAAATATATCAAAAAATTTGACTTTTAAATAAAAATTATTGAATTTTATTTTGTAAAAATATTTCATAATAATGATTTGTGAATTTAAATTAATTAAAATTTAAAAATATTTTATGAAATTTGATTCAAAAGTCAAACTGAACTGAAATTTCGTAATTTGATGAAATGTATCGTACTTTTTCTTTGCTATCAAAACCAGTGAGCGCTCACTCAACATGTTCGCTCATCGCTCAGTAATCAAAGCGTTCAGCAGATTGTTGAGCAACAGTTGTGTATCAAACTGTGTCTGCTGAACGCACCCATTGACAAACAATATCATTTCCCACTTAACCTGAGATGCGAAATAAGCGAATGACATGAATTTACGAAACATACTCGTAATTATTCGATAAGTGCAGGTAAATCATTAACAAAGATCTCACGATCGTCAAAGCCAACTTTTCTCGATTAAATCGCGATAATAAATATTACTGTGACTTCTTACAAATCTATAAAGTTTCGAACTACATATTTCATTAATGTGTAATTTACAAACAATAGTTCGATAAAAAAAGTTTATCACGACAGACGGTTGAAAATGTGTTGCCCTGTGGCGTTCATGTATCGGGTTCGATTCTCAAGAATTCTTCTGGTTTGTCCATATTCCCCCCGGAGGTACGTTTTGTCATCTTGGTGATATCCACACCTTGGTGCTGTGCCTACTGGGGAAAAGGGTAATTGTCTTTTTCAGACATTGACCTTTTATCAATTACCCATTAAACGTATCTGTTACTACCCCATCTCTAGATAGATTAGATAGTTTTAACATTTTAGCAAGATGCTTACGCATGGAGTGAACCATGCATAAGAAGTTGCCACCTGATACGGACCCCCGGGGTCGCACTTGTCTGCCCTCGGTTTGACTCGACGGTGCTTGTGAACACATACATTCACACGGTAGTAAGAGTAGTGTGCGCTTAAGCCGAAAGGCAGGTTCCCACATTAGTCTGTAAAACATCTGTACCATATTCCGTTCGTATAAAAATCAATACATTAAAAAGTAAGGAAAATAATATTTAAAGGCTAAAGGTTTATCAGTGAAAAATCGAAATCGATATATCTGCTGCCACGACAAATCTCTTTTCTCGATTGCAAGAGTCCTTGTCGAGTGTTTTGTCTGTGAAATGCTCTGTAGCATTTGAACGCCTTGTTTATTTCGAATGTTATCTTTACCTGGGTAATAATAGTTCAGTTAATATAATATTGTACATAACAACATACGCGCATCCATATCCATACGTACAGATGAATGTATAAATAGGTATAAGTGTTTATATGTGAATTTAGGTTTAGATATCTAATTAATACGGCCTTTACACTACGAAACTTTGTTGCATGCAATTTCCTTTTTTCAGTGAGAAAGACAGCGAAGATATATAAAATGTCACTTAAAAACAAAAACTGCATGCAACTGCATGCATAATTTAAATACGGTATAAGTTTTATTGCAAAATAATATTTTACAGGACAGAGCCTTTCAAATAGTTTAAATCAAACAATTTAATTTCGAAAAGATTCAAGTTTAGAATAAACGATTTGAGTACACACATATCTCCGAATAATTTTGTAAATTCGCGCTATCAAGTAATAGAAAATTACCGATTACGACGCCCTTTGAATAAAGAGAGCTTTCAGCACATCTCGACCTTTTGAATCGCCATTCGGTAATTTAAAGACTTTAACTAAATCAATTCAAAGTGGTATATTACGAGAATTTTGGAATATAAAATTAAAAAAAAAATGTATTAAAATCGAATCACCTTTCAAGCTCAAAAATAGTATCGAAAGAAATTTTAATTAGAAAATCTAAAGAATAATTTTATTTTAATTACTCACTCTCAAAACTCTTTTCACATCTGCCACTTTCTATAACACGAGCAGCTGTGGCGAATCCCACAAGTTATTATTATTCCATTTGCTTCTTAAAGTGAAACTTTATTATTATTTATTAACTTAAATTTGATAATATAATTTTTATTAACTATTTTATTCTATTTACATGCTATTTAATGTTATCTAAGGACACAATAACTTTAGTAATCGTTTGTAAATAGGTTAAGCAACAAACCAGGCAGTCATATTTAAACAAAGATAAAAAGAAAAATCATAAAGAAAAAGCAAATATCAACAGTCAAGTATGAAAATCATTAAGTATTTGTAGTTTTGTTTTTGTTGTTTTCTTCATGGCGAATACACGGGAAGGATAATCTTTCGCCATCAACAAATAGAATAGCGCTACAGCAATCATAATGTTTGCAATAACAAATACAACATGTCAGCCAATCTCTACAAGGTTTTTTTTTTTACCAAGTGACAATTTCTATTGTTTATTTTATTGATTTAGACATTTAAATGTTTTCACTTCGCCTGTCTCCAGGGTCGATTGATGTTCGAGTCAGTCAGTCAGTTAGTCAGTTAATAAATATACTGTATGTTTGCTTGTTGTTATTCAATTTATTATAAATATTTTATTCAGGTCATCCCATTTTTTTATTTAATTTCCTTCTAAAGCGATTATAGATGGAATTTTTACTCATTTTCAACTCACTGTCCTTGAGAAAAAGTTAATAATCAAATTATGTGTTTTTTTTTTCTGGATAATCCCTTTTAATAAATTTGAATACAAATAATGTACTCAAATATTTTAATTTGTCGTCTTCTGAAGTGTCTACAGCTTCAAGGAACTTAATGAGTTTCTGCTGGCAGATGTCTTAGTAGTAACAGCGTGCAGTTGTTAAAGAAATTAGCTTCGCCAATTGTAATTTGTTTGAGCTACCGCGCGCACTATTGACGTGAGGAGGACCTAACTGAAATCACTTTCTACCCATCGCGTAGTGATTGTGACCACGCACAAATAAAATCGTAGTTGTTAGTTTTTATCCATGCCCAACACGATTATCAACTGGAGGATGTCGTCAAAGAAAACTCAAGACCCTAATGAACATATGTATGTACTCGTATGTATGTATATAAAAGAATAAATAACCATCTTCATATTTTGTAGTAGTCCCTGGAAAAATTTTGTCACGCGTGATTCGTGCCAATATTTATACGACGCACACATTCTACAGTTTGTTACCAAATAAATTGAACAACAACAATATAAAACATAAATGTAACAAGAATATTAATACATACATATATAATTTTGTACAAACATATTTACACAGGCATACATGCATACTTATGTAAGTTTCTTTTTTTTTTATTTTGAGTTACTTTCTCTGTTTCTTATTTGTGTTTCAGTCGCTGACAATGACAATTTACATGTGCGCCGTAATAATAAAACTAATTTACATTGCACGTCATAAATTTAACATGTACTCGTATGTATGTATGTATGTATGTACGTTATTTGTCAGGACCCAGCATGTTCTAGCTTTTACATACAAATTATGCAAAGTTCGTACGTAATAAAATGTTGACGTGTCTACGATTCTCTATTACAGTAGTCTCCCGCTGATTTTCACAAATTTGACGCATTTAAGTAAACCTCGGATAAGTGCAACGATAGTTTTTTTTACATTTCTAATCTTCAAACTTAATTTAATTTGTACATATGCGTGTGTAAGTATTTACAAGTTTAATATGGGAAATGAAATAAGAAATTAAATTTGACCAATTTTAATTGAATGTATTACTTTCACCCAATTCACACGATGACTTTTGCGACGTCGCTTTTTCGACCTCTTTTTTTGCTTGTTGGTGAGCGGTGTAGGGAAGAAACAGGGGTAAACAAAAAGACTCGATTTGTGTTTTTCAAGACTTTTTTTCTCTATCTCTTTGTTACTTTTCATTATTTTTCTTACTTTTGTTATATATCTTTGTTACTTTTCATTATTTCAAAACAAAATTGGGAAAAAAGACATGCAACTAAAAGACATCGTATGAACGCACAAAGTTTTTGGTAGCAACTTCAAAAGGGAATTAAGTAAAAACGACGTCGCAAAAGTAATCGTGTGAATTGGGTGTTTGTAAATATTCGGATATTCGGGTGATATGCAATATTTTCCCCCAAATATACGAGTATATTTTTTTTGACATTAGCTAGATATTAAGTTATTAACAAAAAGCGTTATTTTGGCACTTTGGAAATAATAAAGTTTTTAAGAAATATCTTGTTACCTATTTTTTTAGGCAATGTTTTTGTGTCCTTTTATAACAATTAAAAATTATTAGCTTGGCAGAATAGCTCTGTAAGCAAAAAAAGGGCAAAATATTTAACTCCTTATTACAGGTTTTTATCAATATCAACTATGCAAAAAATTACTATACGATATTTGCAAAAAAATTAATTATCAACTAAAAAACTCTCAGTGGTAGTAAATACATAAAAAATAGTAGAAAACTCGAATCGATAACTCTAAAATAAACATTTTCATACATATGTATTTATGGAGACAAAATCTAATAACAAACAACAAATCTTTTCTGTTGACATCCTTGTAGCTAAATTTAAAAATTCAATAATTAGAATTTATGTATTTCTAAATTTTATTTATTACTTTATATTTCGTATAAACAAAGAAAATTAACATTTATTTGAAACATAAAGCGAAAATATGGCATTTATTGTGAAAACTTATCCCCAACTTGAGAACAATAAATTTGTATTGTATTGTTGGTTTAAAGAAGCTGAGACAATACGAACAAATAAACGTTAGAGACAAAGAAGAAAAGGAAACACACAGGACCTAAACTGTTTGAATAAAATCTTTCAGTTTCAAGAGTATAGAATAGTACTTAAAGACACTAAAGATCTTCTTCAAAGTTCTTTAAAATATCAACAAAGTCACTCAATTGACATTTTCGATTTAGGACTTTAAGCGTGCACAATTTTATAAACATGAATTTTAGAAAGCACAAAAAGAAAGAGGTTAAAAAAAGTATTTATTAATTAATTTTTATAAAAACGAGTGGATACCTTTTTTTGAAGTTTGGCAAGTGAGGCTAAAATTTTACCTAAAGAAATCGTGCCCAATGCCCCAATGGGTTAATCTGGTTAGAAGTGCTTTAAACGAACTCAACAATTTTTTTTTTTTTTACTAAATTTTACCCGGGACTTCGATCAATGGTAATGGTAATAAGGTAAGGCATATGCTGTCTGTAAATCAAATTGATGGAAAAAAATTCCCAAGAGGAAAAAGTGGGTTTCGAGTTATAGTGGAACAAGCATCGAAAAATCTAAATATACAAACTTTTATATTTATAATATTAGAAGGACATAATATTCTAACAAATATTTTTTTGTAGCTGCAACATTGAGTGGTAATTGAATTTATTTAAGTTACAGGGTTGTGCAGGATGTTGCCGGCAATAGTGAAGCAATAATATTGGATCGTTTGACACCAGGAACTCAATATTCAATCGCTGTTACCGCAGTATGGCTGGGGAAAAAATATCGCAGTCGCCAAGTTATATTTAGGACATTAGGTAAATAATTATGTATTTTATAGTACAATTTATATATCATAGTTTTAATACGGCATTATTTGATCGTAAACAAATGGAAAACATTTTAATTATGAATGGCTGCAACAAAAAAAAAAAAAAAAAAAAAAAAACAATAAACAACCAAACAGTTGTCGCGTTCGCTTCACAGTTCCAAATTAATTAAATACATACATACATACATATGTACATATCTAAAGAGAACATTGTATGTATGTATGGTATGTATTTTTAAGAGTTCTTTTTGTTTATTTTTTGTTTCCCTTCCAACTAATTTCGAATATATTTATGTATAGATTTGCCAAAAGCATTTACACAGGATTTGACAAATATTGCGGCAGGCCTTAACAGTGGAATTGGTATAGGAGGAGAAGCAAACTTTAGTGGTCGTTCGAGTATGAACGGCAGTGAGGATGGTGTCACTTCAACCGCTACTAATTCATTGTCACATGGCACACACAGGGAATTGCCAACAGTATGTAACAGTTACAATTCTATTTATTTATTTATTTATTTATGGTCGAAATATAAATTAGAGTTCGTGTCTTTTTTAATTTCTTTTTTTTTTTTTATATTATCAACACATGCATTATTATTCTTGTATGTGTGTGTGTAAATCCGTTAGAGTGGCCCAAAAAATAAGCAATATGAATTTGTTCGAGTCTCCCTTGAAAATATGTTGGTTCAATTGCAAAATTTTGATTTTCCAGAAGATATTGTATTCTTTACTTGAAAATAACTAATTAGTCTGTAATTTTAATTTGTGTGATCTTAAACCATACTAGAGGTCCCGTGACGCATACAAAGGCTATGTGACAAAAAGGGGCAGGGCAGTTCTTATCTGTCCGATGTTGTGGTTTTTAACCTGCTGTCCAATGTCCTTACAATTTTCAGTGTAAATTATCAAATCCGTAGCATTTTATATTGAATTATATATAAGAAAACTGTAAAAGAAACACCCTTTATAAATACTGTGTGTATATGTGTGTTTTGTTATTCACTGTTTACTTTTTTTCACTTTTTCTTTTGATATTTTTAGATACGTGGCGTTGAAATTGGTATCATACTGATAGTTTTAATGGTTTGGGCTGGAGCTATTGCATTGTTTTTTAATCGTTGGGGTAAAATACGCATGCTGCTGCCTTATCAACCAGACTATAAGCATGAACAGTTGAAAGTACCAGGAACGGGTGTGTGTAGTGGCGGTGTTTGCAATGGCCAACATTCACATCAGGTATGAGCAAAGTCTTAAACTACTAAACAAAACAAACAAAATACATTTACAGTTTATAGAAAAGCTTCATTTAAAGCTTTAAAACTTGTTTTTACAAGTTTATTAAAATTAACTCAGATATAGAGAAATTCATTTCAACAGGCACAAATATTCAGGAACATTCACAATAATAAAAATAAAATAAAACACACACTTTAACCTTTTGTATACTCATTCGGAAACATTGAGTAGTCAGCAGAATATAATTGAAATGTCGGAAGGGGATTTGACATAAGCACATGAGTACACAACATAGTTTACTATATACATAAGGGGCTGTGCACATATTACGTAACGCTCCAGGGGGGGGGGGGGTTAAAGATTTGTTACGGATTAAAAATTTTGCACTGAAAAATTAGTAAAAAGTGTTACGAAGGGGGGGGGGGGGGGTTTATAAAATCTCTGAAAACAGCGTTACGTAATATGTGCACAGCCCCTAAATACATACTCGTACATACATATGTACAAACATACGTACATAAAACATAAGCGTACGTTTTCTTGGAGTTTGTTCATTCCACTTTTAAGTCATCCATGTATCAAGAAATTCTACTCAAGATTCGTACAGTCATTCGAATATGCCGAGGAGAAACAACAAGAAGAAAGTGCTTGAAATAACTAAAACGAAAGAAAAAGGATAATAGGATTTAATAATTTGTTTTGTTTTTATGATTTTTGTTGTTTGTTGTTTGGTTTTATTTTTTTTTGTTTTGTTTCTTTTTTATGTCCAATTTGAAAGATTTTTATTCGGTTTGTATTCCAGATCTAAAGTCAACATTTAATCTGCCTGTTGAGCCACCAATAAGCAAATAATCAAAATTTATCTATAGTAGAAGTATTTTATGATTGGTGCTTGATTTACTGCTGAACTACTGCTTTTGATGATGGTTCGCCCGATTAATTCATCTTTTTGTTTATTTTATTTGTTTATATTTTGTGTTTTGTTTTTTTTTTTCTGATATTTACTCGTAATTCAACGTTTTTGAGTGCCAAAAGAATTTCATAACTTAATACTGCTGCTAACTATCACTTACTTACTCGTATTACAATTTCAGCTAAAAATACTAGAATTAAGTTTTGAACAGAACATTAAACCGAAACAAAAACTTGTCTTGATTTCTTTTCCACTTCTTTTCCCTGCTCTTTTTTTCTTAATTCTAGAATTTACATCACGATTTGTTCGCTAAGGTACAAGATATAAAACATATTTTCTTTAAGACACATACTTTTCTGCTGCTTAATTTTTTGTTTCTTTTATCTCCCCTTGTTAGTGTTCCTTTTTTTATTAGTCTCTTGAAGCAAATTTATGTTGAGCAAAACCCTCAAAAAAAAAAAAAAAAAAAAAAAAAAATCTTAATATGCAACCTGACAAAATGGTTTTTGTAGTTTTTATATTTAGTTGGCATGAAAGTATGGAATAACGTCAAGGAAATATATATTATTATGTTCTTTTTTTATAGCAATAATAAAAATTTTGCAAGTCTGGAAGTCAGCAAAATAATTCCCATTCGTGCAAATTTTCATTTGCTTAAAACCGTTAAGTAAAACTTAAACTAAATGATGAAACAGCAAATGTACATACAAAAAGAACATCAAAATTTCAAAATGCTGTCAAACTTTTATAAAGAAAACTTTATGTGTTTGACATTGAAACATAAATTTCAGAAGTTAATACGAAGAAAAAAACGTTTAATTTATGCAAAACACTTTTAAGCGAATAATTAAATATTCTTAAGAAAATATATTTTAAGTTGATAACAAGTTTTTTGTTTTTTTTTTTTTCAAAATGTGTTCTTCTGTTCACAAAATAACTATCAGTGCTCTCCCGTCAAAAGGCCAGAAAGTGTTGCAATTAATTTTAAAAACCATACAAAAAGGGCACTTTAAAGAAGACCCATGCAAAATTATAAGGACACTCTAAGAGGTGTAAAGTTGCTACTTTAGTATCGCAACGTTAACAACAATTTCAAAAAATATTATATCGTCAACTTCTAAAAATACTGCCAAGGAAACTAAGTGCAACCCAGTACAAAATATTCTAGCTTGGATGATAACTTAATTTTTTTCTACCCCAAGTTCTAGTTTTGTTGTACATACAAAAAGAGACTCTTTTGCAGGATAAAGATCTTAAGTCTCTTAAAATATATTAATTTGATTGGTTTTGTTTAAAAATTTTACTTAATGGTTTTCAAATGATCTCTATTTGTTTTTTTTTTTTTTTTTATTTGCATTCATAGTTAATAATTAATATTTACAGTATAGAGTGAAATTATTAAAAACAAATAAAAATGTATAATTCTTTTTTTTCGTGGTTTATTACAAAAGTGCACCAACTTAAAGTTGATTCCATAAAATCATCAGCTTAATGTAGATTTTAGTTAATTTTTTTATACAGATAGATTAAATAACTCAATGAAATGCGATTGTGTGCAGGCTTCCTTTTTTTTAAATCTTTATAATATTGTTATTAAGCACAATTCATGTTTTAGTAGAAATCCATATATCATTGACTTTTTTTTTATTAATCTACAGCAGAGCATACAAAATTGATGCAATAAAAAACACATGAAATTTTTTAGCATTTATAATAAGATAGAGAGCAACTCCATTAGGAAAATTGATAAATCTGTGGATAAGCAGATGTAATTAATTAATTTTTTAAAATTATTTCACTTTTTAAGGCTGCCTAATAGAAATTTAAATGTTAAAATACAGACGAATAGATGCGATGCTTGTAAGGACATGTCAAGGTCAGATCATATGTATCAAAAAATTAAAACGGGAAATGAAGAAAATAAACAAACGGCAACACTAGGGTTTCTTATGAATATTAATTCAATTCTTGGACGTAAATTTCTTAGACGATTTTTATAAATAAGAAATGGTTTTAATTTCTCCCAACACCCTCTGAATATAAAATTATGAACTTTAGCCTGATCACTTTGGTGTAAAAGCCAATTTAGGTTCCAATAACGATTATTTGTTGCCATTGTACGATCTCTGATCGTATAAATGTTATTCAACATTATTCGTCATATAATTTTTTTTTTCTTGACAAACTGATCCTGAACTTGAGACGAAGAATTTTATAATTATTTTCGCAATAAGATTTGAGTAAATTGCAAATGTTAAATTCAATTTCAGTACAACTAAATTTTCGCAATTATTAACTAAATTGCCGATATATTCTTATAAATTTTTTTTTTATAAAACTCAGTGTATTGCTTGTGCACTTTTCAAAAAAAATTTTATTATTTTTCAGTACCTTTTCACGAAAAATCTTAGTAAAATCATTCAATTGTAAAATTCATTATCAACATTATCCCTGAGCCGAACTTGGCAGATGTAAATGGAAACAAAATATGTACATACTCGTATGTATGTATGTATTTGATAGAGCATCGCAAGCAATGTGTAGTCTTGTATTATTCGTCGTCAAAGAAATTTTACTCCACTTGAAATTTGCTAAAAATAGAAATTTAGAGATTTAGTTTTATAATTTAATTCATTTAAGTGTATTTAGAAGCTCATTTCTTCCTTTGTGTTGATGTCCTCCTGCTTTATTAACTTTCTTTATTTGTGTTGCCTTCTTAATTTTTTTTCATTCTGAGATGATTAAAAATAAACATTTACAACTTCTTCTATCTTACTTCCAATATTTCTGTTTCTTTCTGTGGATAATTCCTCGGTTTCTCAACTAATTTATGAAAAACAAAAATAAATAAATAAAAACTTTAGTGTATACCTCGCTGTGAAGGTTGTGGCATCTTCGATCGCTGTTTTCAATATCCGAGACGTGAATTGGAACGCGATTGTGGTTGCCAGTTTGCACTGTTACACAAGGCCGATGTAGAAAGCTAGCAACTCGCAAATTCCGAGGGAGAAGAAGGTTTACCATTGGAGCGAAATCGACGTGTTGCGAGTATTGATAGTCGGACAGTTGCCAGTTGCTCTGCTTTGAATACTTTGCATTGTGAACACACCAGCAACATGAGTATTGACACCACGAATTTAAGCGATAGAGATACGGCCGATGTACTGCGGCAAGATGAAGATGAATATAGAGATCTAATAAGAACAGAACATGGAAGATCAGGAAAAACTCTGTCAGCATGCAAAGCCAAAAGCGAATGCGGTACGCGACAAAACAAATATGCAACACAACGCAGTATACTAAAGAATTCTCAAGAGAATACACCCACAACAAACGAAGAGCAAGAAATGTTAGAGGCAAAAAAACAAATGATTTTGCGAAAACGTAGACTTTTCAGTCATTATCGTCAATACCAAGAATGGAGACGCAGGCAATTTAGCTATGATCCGTGCAGTTATCGCGCGATACCAATACCAGTAGCACCTTCCATTTGTAGCGGCGGCATTGGTGTTGGTATCAGTGCGCCCATTTCTCGTGGCATCAGTGATTATACCATACAAGCCCCAAAATCAAATGCATTCCGTCGTCGACGGCAATATCGGCGACAATTTTCGTGTTCAGAGCGTTCACACGAAGATTCGCGTGAGAGTCATGACTCTTCACATTTACCCAAATATCATAGTATGGGTGGCAGTGATACGATACGTACCGATTCAACGTTAATAATTCATACCAACCCAACGACCGATCGTCACAGTGTAAGTCGCTTACCGAGCATTCTATCCAAATTCTTCCCATTAAGTCTAAATCACGCCAAATCATAACGATTGGTTAAATATGTGTTGTATCGTCGTTTTATCGAAAAAAAAAATAAATCTTTATTCACATATTTGCCGACTCAATCACGTACCCACCGTATATTTAGTACGAAAACCTTTAACTCATTCATTAGCCGTTGAGGCAGACAG
The DNA here is from genome assembly GCA_947311025.1 of Lypha dubia. Lineage (NCBI taxonomy): Eukaryota > Metazoa > Arthropoda > Insecta > Diptera > Tachinidae > Lypha > Lypha dubia. The sequence continues at coordinate 71,041,358 of OX371264.1, read as the reverse complement.
CACTCGCCATGCATTACGAAGCACTAGAAATACAATTTGCAATTCACTGTACGTTTATTGGTTTACGCTCCTCACTAGTACGTTTATAGTCAGTCCTATTTCACACACACACACACACACACACACACACACACACATTTCCTTTGTTGTCGCCTTTGTGTTTGTCCAATTGGTAGTTGTTGTTTTTATATTTATTTTTTTTCTTTTATCTTCTAAAGCAGATGAAAGGAGAATTTGTGATCATAGATCAACTTGGCAAATATTTACTTGATATTTTTGCAGTTAATCAATTGAATCGAACCGTTATCAATTCTAATCTAAATGTCTGACTGACTGACTGACTGATACAACATTTCTACTCGTATTATTTTCCTCTGTATCGAAATTTTCGTGTATTGTTTTCATGCACACCTTCACTACACTTTCACGGCTCACCAAACATGCACACAAACCAACGTATATATTTTCACACATGCATACACTCTCGCTTCAACCCACAAGCAACCAGTCTCAAGTCCTGCCTAAAAAGTTGTGTTTGGCGTTTTGTGTTTGAAGAGAGATGAAGAGAATGACTTTTATAATATTGTCGTAAATTTTTCATATTTATTTTTGTGTCTGCAACGCGACTTTATACACGTTGTTGCCTGTGACAGCTTAAAACTTAAACTGCTTTACGCCAATCATGCACTATTCCGAATTAGCTTTTAGTCTTGTCTTTTAATTATTCCTCAGCTTTGCAAAAACCACTAAGAACTGAGCACAATTTTATTTGTTTAACTTTTTAATTATTTTGCAACTGATAAAAAAATAGATATTTTAATCGATTTGAGTGGGCGGGGAGAGAGAGAGCGGAAGTTGAAATATACTTTTTTCCTGCCTGTGTATATAAAATATTTCAAAATTTAAATAATGGGATTGCATACAACCAGCAAAACAAAAACCAGCAAGAGAATTGAAAATGATCAAATCTATTGTGAGATGGTTACCAACAAATTCGAAATCACTATGGTGGGAGAGTACAAAGTGAGGAATGAATTAAAACAGCACCAAGACGTGTCAGGACAGGTGTCACTTTAAGAAGTATACTAACGATAAATGTAAAATGGCGTTCGCTGAGAAAACAACGATCAAAAACTGAGAAGCATAAAATACAGTTTTTAAATAACGTTTTTTCAATGTCCTCTCGAGTCCTCGATGGACATTAATTGAATACAAAGGAGCTCGAATAATTTATAAATTCGTATTTTTTTTATTGTTTCTATAAAATATATTTTGAACACATTTTGGATTCTTAATGAAACTATCCCTTTTCTGGCTTTAATAAAATCTTTATTTTCACTGCTTTTTGCGTCACAAAGTACTTTTAAAATTATCATTTATACTCAGACAGATAAAATATTAAATGAAATGAATTGTGTGAATACTTACTTATGTACATACTTGAGATATTCTAACAATTGTATTTTAAAAAAAGTATTCCAAATGTCGCAAACATCTATTGATCTTACTGATGTTTAATAAATTGAATTTAATTAAGTTCTATTAATTTTTCGTATTTCGTCCTTCTTAACGTCCATAAATTCATTAAAATGTTGTCTCTATATTTTTTGTCCCTTCCTTGTTCTCTTTTTTTTCTTTCTTTTCTTGCAGTTTGATAGCAGCGAATGCGGAGCACTCGCCTATCAGCCACTTCATTGTAGTCGTGTAAGCAGCATTGTTTCATTTACATACTTACATAAATTTTGTACAAAATTATGTATATTTTTAATTGCTTTTTAATATTATTTGGCAAAAATTTTAATAATTTTATATGTATTTATTTTTGCTTTAAGTCCATGTGATTCTATTGAATCTCTTTTTTTAGGGGGGTTAATTCGTCTTATGTGTTGATATGGGGTTAAGTGGAAAAATATTGATAATAACAATTACTTGAATTGAAATTTTCAGCATATCCATGCCTTTCCAGAGGAGCACTCGACATCGATATCGGAGAGAATAACGCGTAGCCGCATAAATTCAGCAATTTTCGTTTCGACAGAAGGACGAGGTTTTGATTCGATTGAGTTTTTGCGACGACATGGATCACAAAGTGTTTTGTGTCGCAAAGCGAAAAGTGCTGAGAATATAACAGACAATGGCAGAAAGGTTAAAATATTTCTTTATACAATATTTTTTTTTTTTTGGAGTTTTCAATAAATTCATCCACAAATTTTACAGAAAAGTTATCCGGATAATCGTCACTGGCACACGGACGAAACCAATAGCAACGATGGGCAAAATGAAAATAGCATCGAAATGCATGAATGCTCAAGAAGTGTAGAAAATCATCCAGTAGGATTGTTAAAGACGAATGTCGAGAAGTTATTGGGAGCTACAAGTGTGCTAAATCATTCAGCAGCGGTAACAACTTCCAATAAAATAGTGGGCAGCATATCAATAGAAACACCACCTTCCCACATAAGAGAGGAACAGCACAAGGCCATGGCAATTAATTTGCCGCCAATACCACCTCCACTACCACCACCAATAATAGCACACCCTACATTGAGTTCAACCCAAACGGTTTCATTAAACTCAGCTTTCCACGATTCAGCCGACACTATAGAGGAATTGGTTTCAGTACCATACGACATGGCGACAACAATGTCACCGGCAATAAATTCAATTCCCAAGATATCAAATGTTTTGGTACATCAACGTTCTTCTATAACATCACCGGTTCTATCATCTGCCCACAGTAGTCCAAAAGCACTAAAATTGAAATGCATCAAGCCCAAAATAAATAATCTACCGATGGTCTCAGTATCGGGACCATCACCATCTCCATCCGATGAAAAACCACCACCCGGTGAATGTTTGTAACAAATGGTGGCCGAAACATTTATTTAAAATTGACAAATAGACAACAAAAAAATCCAAATAGAAATGGAAAGGAATCGAATAGAAGGAGTTATTTTACCCATAACAAAAAAAAAAAAAAAAACAGTAACCGTATAGTAAAAATTATTTGCCTGCGACTCATCACACTGGTACGAGTAATTTCATGGGTTGATGTGAATGACGACCACCCACCCACTCGGCCTTTTAATATATTTTTTTTATTTATTGGAATTTTTTTTCTTAATGTTTTATAGATTTATAATCTTGATGTCTATATTAAACACATACGAGTATATTTAAATTTTAAATAAAATTATTAATTAATTAAAGCTCAATATTTAAGGAGTCCTGTAATAAGGACCAAAAGTTTACAATTGATATTTTGCATGAGCAAAATATAAACATTAACTAGTAATTTATTCTTTAATCTATTGTTTCCTTCCTAGAAAAATTAGATTATCAAGTTGTTTCACTCTTGTGGCTACAACAACATTTCATTTATACTTTCTCAACTTATTCGATTCGATTGAGCAAAGAAAATAACAAAGCCATCGATTAAAAATTAATTTAAATTTTCAAGCAAATCGAAAATATAACCAAAAAACACATAAGAAAATGTTCCTTCCAATTTCTATTGTCTACAATTTTAAATAAACCTTTCGGCTCAACACATAAAACAACAGCAAAAAAAAAAAAATAGATATTCCTAATCTAAATCTATGTAACGTAGAAAATATTACAACTCTCAAAATTATGAGAAAGAAAGCTTTAATGGAAAATAACTGAAAATCGATTTTTAGCTTTAAACTAAAATAAGAAACTTTATAAATTCGATAAATGTTATATTTAAAATTAATTTACCAAAAAAAAAAAAAAAAAAAAACACGAAAACAAAAACAATTAGTTGTAATTATATTTACGAGTGTATATTTACACCCACAAACTACTAATAACTAATTATGTATTTACAAATATTGTATTAAGATTAGGTGTGTATGTGTTCTCATACATACAGATGTATGTATGTGTGCATGAAGATGAATGCGGTAGTACGCACCTGTCGATATTCACTAATCCCAGTAAACAAAACTGCTTTGTTTATGTGTTTTGTTTTTGTGTTTCCTTTAACAACTTTTTATGAATCTTCTTTTCCCACAATTACCGAAGAAGAAGTAACAACTTTCAGCTAATTCCCAATTTTGTTAAATTTTTTAATATTTATATTTCGTTGCCTGCGTTATGCTGGGAACACAACTGGGACGAACGCCGAATTTCGTCTAGCACGACGAATTCGTTGGAAAAAGTTCGTTGCGTAAATTCGTCGTGTGGCGCACAACTAGGACGAACAAACAACTGCTGTCATAATAATCCAAAAAATTGTGTGTAGTTTTTATTACAAATTTGTTTTTATATACACACAAACATAACAACGATAGTGTTACCGTATAAAGAAAATAATTCCTTTATAAAATTAAACATTAAAAAAAACTATTAAAAACAAATTTCATCATTAATAATTATGTATATTTAACTAAAATACACTATATCATAAAAAGAAGAACTTATTAAAGTAAAAATTAACATTATTTACTAATATATTTTAAAACTAAAAAAAACATGGTAACGCTGTACTGATTTCTTCGTCGTTCGTCGGCGTATGAAATAGAAATAAATCTATCAGAGAATTCGTCACGTACGACGAATTTCGTCGACGTCGGTGCTGTGTTCACTTTCATATGAATGCATGTGTTCTATTTTTGACGACGAATATTCGCAACGAAAAATTCGTCGTTCGTCCCAATTATGTTCCCAGCATTACTGCGTACTCGGAGTACCATCGGAGTGCATATTTTTAAAACTTATAATGCGTATACTTTACGTGAAGTTTTGCTTAATTTTATATAACGTATACGCAACAGCATGAATACTGTGTACCAACTTTCGACTTGATTTTTCTATTGATTTTACAGGAATTTAGCGAAAATATATTTTTCGTACTGTTTTAAAAGCAATGAAATTATATTTTCTACATTAATTTTATCATTTGTCTAATCCAAAACTTTATGTTTCCAATATACCAAAGGTGTTTGTTTGCTGATTATAGTTTTGATTTTGTTAATTGATTGTTTGTCTGGTGGTATGCAACTTTAAAAGGTATACAAAACTAAACTAATCTGAAATAATCGAATACCTTCAAATCTGCTGCAGCAATAAGCAATCCAAAACTATACATATAAAATGGACTATCTAAATATGCATGCATACATACATACATACATAGATGGGATATGTACAAATTTATTACGTACACATGCAAAAAGTCGATCAAAAGTATTGCAAACTGAAATTCAATTAAATGGCAGTTGTCCTGTCAAATCCTTTAATTTTAACAACAAGAGTCTACTAAATAAAGGCTCCACATTTCTGTCTAAATTTTTTTTACTTTGTATTGTCGCAGAATTCGAAAATGTTCCTTCTGAATCAAAAGTTACATAAAAGTAGAAACTAATTGGAATTTAAAAAAAAAATTAAATGCGCAGTTATCGAAACATAAATTTAGAATTCAGTTTGAGTGCACAACATTTTGATTGGCAAAATAGTTTTAGCAAACGAATACAAAAATGGGCCAAAACTTTAAGTTAAAATACATATCACCACACAACGTTTTTGATGGAAATGCCGTGAATGAAAAAAAAGAACACTCTTTATATATAAACGAAATATTTTTAGAATTATCTTAAAACTAATGAGATCATATTTATTTTTATTAAAAATCTAAACCTTAAGAAAGCAGTGACCAAAAATTTTTTAATCATAAAATGTATGTAATATAAAATATTTAATTAAATGTAGAATCGATGGAAAAATAATGACAACACGCAACTAAATTTTAAAGTTTTTATTTTTTTAAAAATTTAATTCTACTTCGAACTAATAATCGTAAATTTATGTTTCAATGTTTGTTCTACGAGGTTCAGTTCAGTCTGTTATCTTTTACTGTGTGTGGGTATGTTGTATCAAACCTCATACAAATATTTTCTGCAACCAATGATATGGCGCAATAAGTCAAACAGACAGTTTTGCGTTTGTTTTATTCGGTCTCATAAGAACTAATATTCTGTTGTCGTACTAGTCAGTAAAACTATTTTGTCTTACGTTGCTTAATGTATTTCGATGCACAGCGTATGATCATGATTAGAATATATGTTATGGGTTAAAAACTGCACCAAATTGGTACTTTTTGTACCTACATACATACATGCATTAAGATACAGTTTATTTTCTGATGGCTAAAGTGAGAAAAACGTACTACTTTTGGTACATTTTCGATTTTCGACAAATTTTTTATACAGAATTTTAGAATTTTCTTTTTATTATGTGGTTTCGAATGTTTTGCTGAGCGATTTATATGAATATTTTTTATATATCTCGAAAAGTAATAAATACGTATTCGTGTTCACTTGTTGTCTTTATTTGACCAGCGATATGTGTATATATACGTGTGAATGTATTTACTAGAGCCCTGCACAAGATATATCGTTACATTTCGAATGAAGGGAGTTGAACAAATATGGACATGTACATACCGATGGCTTTTGCCTATTCTGTTAGATATATGTCAAATACACAATGCTTTCAAAATAAAATAAATTGAAGCATAAGATTTGTTGACTTTTTTTTTATAAAAATTGCACTAAAACATTTTTATATGTACTTTAAAATTTACTGATTTTATTGCGATTTGTAGTTCAAACTTAAAGAAAAAAAAATCGAGTTCGCCTTTCTTATATTAAGCCATCGATACATACGAATATGTATACATACATATATGTATATTTATGAATATATGTACATACTCGTATGTGTACATAAATAATATAAATATCAAATTGAAAACGGTCTTCAAGTCTTGCAACCGATTCCAATTCTGAAATTTTATATGACATTAACCTCAATTTAGAACCGCAATGATCAATCAGGTTGTAAATGGAATCAATCAAGTGTTTGGCTTCAGCCTATTATTTTTAATTTGGTAAATATCAGCTTGTACGGTGGGGCCATTTTGATAAAAATATGTTTTATTCTAATTAAGTGACCATCCACCTAATTTTCTCTACTTACAGGAAAAGCACGTTGAACACAATTGATTCTTGTAACCTTAAAAGTAAAATGGTCATAAGTTCAATTGACTAATTTACCATTGACAAAATAAATGCAGAATTTTGCCTAAATGTATTTATCTTTTGCTTATGAAGTGACTTAAAACACATTTAGATATCTTGAGCAGAGCTCTAACGCATGCATACAAATACTCACAATTAAGAAACCTATTTTATTTAATATTTAAATTATATGTATTTTTTAATAATTTTTTAGCAAGTATAAATATTTAGGTATTAGCTTTACTTAAATTTAGAAAATCAATACAACTGTATATTTAAGTGTTTTTAACAAATACATACATACATTTATTTATTTATTTATCGCACTTGATCAAAAAGAGGGTATTAACTCAAAATTTTAAAATTTTCAGTAGAGGCAAACAAGTTTTTTTTATACTATGTATTCTTCTATCACAAAGAGTGATACAACTTTATTTTTTTGGGTGGAAGAGTGGTGTAAAATTTTTACAGTGGATAGATATGACCACTGTTCATCGATTTCTTGCAAAAAACGAAATTTTAAAAATTTTGAGTTAATACCATCTTGTTGATCAAGTGCGATATGTGAATAGAATTTTGTGTTAACGACAAATAAATATGTATGTATGTAAATAATACAATAATTAAATTTATATAAATTTACAAATTGAACGAAGAATCTATTTCTATAATGAATTTTAGATAAAATATAAAAAAAAGTTTTTACATTTATTTGAGCATGTACTCAAGTATTTATGTTTTATATTTTATTTATTTGTTGCGGGTTAGCAATATCTAAATTATATTTCGTTGGTAGCCATACCAACTCATCAGTAGCTGTTTTACCCTTTATGTTTAAAAAGTTTTAAAGCTCATCTATTTATACAAAAACTCACAAGTATATTTTTGTAAATTACAAAGCATAAAAACAGCTTTCAAAATTGTTTAAACACACACAACAATAATTTTCCATTATGAATGTGTTTACTTTTCTACACCTATACAATTAGACAACCGTATAGGTGTATACATACAATGTATATATACAATTGTATAGGCGTAGAAAAGTAAACACATTCATAATGGAAAATTATTGTTGTGTGTGTTTAAACAATTTTGAAAGCTGTTTTTATGTTTTGTAATTTACAAACGGTTGTCTAATTGTATAACATAAAGGGTAAAACATCTACTGATGAGTTGGTATGGCTACCAACGAAATATATATTTAGATATTGCTAACCCGCAACAAATAAATAAAATATAAAAAAAAAGTTTATAAAAATTTGTATTATACACCGAAATAACTATTTCACACTCAATGAAAACCTATAGTACCAAATATAATTACACATATGTACATACATATGTACATACACAAAGTATCTGTTCCATAGCCTTCGAAATAATCATAGAAGTAATGGAATAATTATAAAATTAGGGAACAAAAAAAAAAACTCGAAAAATATATTCTATAATGATGGCTTAATATAAAAACGACGGATTTTCGCCATTTTTCGTTATTATGTTTTTAACATTTTATGGTAATTAAATTTCAAATACCCCGGCAATTTCCTTCTCACAGATATGTATGTACATACTTATGTATGTATGTACATATGTATAGGAATATGACATAGTTTATTTAATAAAAAGACTAAAGAATCAAATAGCTCAGTTATATTTTTATATATTCATAACTCCGCACATTTATAGGGCGATTTGTCACATTTATATTTACATATATGTATGTCACGGATTTACTTCCAGATTGGTTAGAGATTTTTTAAAATTTGTTATTTCTGCTCTCAACATGTTTTTGTCTGTCAATCTCCCAGTTTTGAGGTGGAATTTTTTAAATTTTTATTAAAACTTATCGCCAACATACATATTTTCTAAAGCAGATAATTTCAAAAACTTCAATATATAAAATCGTTGGCAAATTTTAGGTATTAAACCTCATCCTAGTTGGAAAAGGTGTATTCGTATGTTCTTTTGAAAAATTCATACATTTATTGCACTCATATTTACTATAAATATGTAGATAACAAACAAAATACCCTGTAGTAAACTCGGGGCCAATTGTCTCCAAGTCACCACTTTTGTCTACTTGTTTGGTTACTTCTTGACGACATTGTCAATGATATGTCTACACTTTTTAGTTTGTTTTAACAGCTAGACTAAAATTAGCTGAGGGTGGTGTTGGCTGAAGTGGTTAGCGCGTTAACTACTAAGCAAACAATGACTTGAGGCCTGCGTTCAAACCCTGGCCAGAGCAAGTCAATAATCAACATCATTAATTTCTCTAATGTACATTAGTGAGACGTTGTATTAATTGTTGTCGGACTATTTAAGTGATGAAGGCATAGCACTGATCACTAAAAAACTGTTCCGACAGCGATTGATGCTAATGTACACAACATCGTCCTCCTTCGTCGGTTAGCAGAAACATCGGCGAAGTAAAACAATTAATAAAATGCCTGCTAATGTGCAGCTTAACAAAGTTAATGCGTCTTCTTAACACCGGAGGCGCCTCAACACTGCCTTAAAAATTAACATAACGCGCAAAAAGCAGAGTTGTAAAAGAGTTAAGTATTTTAAATTTTCAACATCTATATTCTCTACCCTATCCCTCTCCCTGAGTTCCGGCACAGTGCACTGCATACGTAGGGGTCATCCCCTGAGTGCTGGTCCTAATTAAAAAATTGTATTCTGTTACATATCGAGTCTATTTTAAATTAAATACATACATACATACTATATGTACAAAAATAGTATAAAGTATATACATACATATATATAAAGGCATACATATAGATTTGTATGTTATCGAATTATTTTATTTTAAAATGGAATTGTCAATTCATGGTCCAATTAAATTAACAATAAATGTATAACATAAAGTTTTAAATTGTTTATTATAAATAATTTTCGTTTCTATTAGTTGATAAGTTTTAATATCAAATTTAAATCTTCTACAATTATATGTATGTGTTGCCTTCTAAATTAATAAATAAAACAAAAAAAACCAAATTACTACATAATAAAAAAACTACAAAACTGTGAACTTGTTCAAATTTATTATGATTTTCGAATTTCGTATTTGGATTAAATAAAAACACAAATGCTTCTTTCATTGACTGAAGCAGCCAGAAGTGAAGATTCAAATATCGAACTAAAATTGTTATTAATCTCATATTTGTTAACTAATAACACAATAGAATGCAATAGAAAAAAGTCACACAGATAAAACAGTATAGATTCCAGTCTGCTACCATGCTGTTTTGTCTTTTTCGCGCCCAATTTTTTTTATGGGCCTTCGAAAATTCTCAAAATCCATGGGTGCTCAAAAAAAAACATCCATCAGTTTTTAGCCAACGTATAGTTCAGACGTCACGATACCGCTTAACTACATATGATAATAATATAGGGATGACTCTACCGAACTAATTTTTCGTGAAAATTTTTTGCAAAGTTTTACAACTAGTGTCCCATAGTGTAATAAAAATGCCAATGTAAAAAGTTTTAAAAATATTTATTATATAAAATAAAAAAAAACGATAACAATTTTTTTTAAATAAGTTCGATTGCAAGAAAGTTTGTTAAGTAGTTGCCTTAACTTTTTCAAATATGCAACAGTGATTGCCTTGATCGTAATAACTTTTAATCACTTTAACCTCTGAAATATCTTCCAATAAATTTTTCAATTCATTTGGCTCGAAAACATGGTAGTATCTGAGAAATGTGACCTTTTCCTGATTATGCCCTTGTGGCGTTTTAACTTTCCAAGGTACAAGTACATCTTGTTGTTCAAAATCAGTGCGATTTGAATGTACTGGTAATGGCACAGGGGCTTCCTTTGCCTTTTCGTCTAATTGCCGTTTTGTCTGATGTCTTAATTCATTTTCTGTTGTCTTATTTTTATTTAACGATTTGTTTTGTCTCAAGTATGATGATTTCTTGTTATCAGCGGTTTGATTTCTAGCCCAAACATAAATCAGACCCCGACCAGACGGCCGTAATACACGTACAAGTTCCTCGATTGCGCGTAAGCGACGTTGAGAAGTTGCTAAATGGTGTATGACTGCAATGCTTATACATCCATCTATGGAATTAGAGCGAAGAGGAATATAAAGGCAATCACAACGAAATACGTTGTATTGAAGAGCGTTGCAAAGTTTGAGTAGACCAGCACTTCGGTCGCAGCCGATGTTTAAAAGGGATGGATTCGAGTTAAGGTACTTACCATTTCCGCAACCCACATCAATCAAAACGGATGATTGATTGAAACTTTTTAAAAATTCCGCTACGCGGGGCCACTGTGAATGACGTGTTTCGCTGAAATGTTCAGCTATATTGTCGTATACATTGTGGACATTTTGTTCCTCTAAGAGTGCAGCTTTATCGAAAGCGATACAGTTTTTTTCACCTAATGACGCCTCCTTTATGTGGGAATCACAAAGCGTTGGGTATTTGCAAGTACATGGCCCATTTCGAATTTTTCGAAATGTAAGTGATGTTCGTTTTGATCTTCTCTGGGTGGAAAGATTTCCTTTATCAGTCATAACAACATCCATTATTCGGGGTGTTATACCATGAGTCCAATCAAAACGTGATTCTCCTGACATTATTAATAAGGATCTTCGCGGTAGCACGACAGGGCATCGCTCTAAGCCCTTCCTAAAGTCCATTACAACATGATCCTCGAGGGACAACGAGAGAATAGGATCTAAAAACGCACTATGGGTATCGACGTGTGGTGGTATTCCTTGTCCGGCTTCATATGAATTAACTGTTAGCTGATCTGGCTCATGCCAATCGAATGACAGTTTGTTTTTAATATACAAGTTTTTTAGTCTTACCCACAAAAAGCCGCATTCAGAAGGAATTTGCCTGTCTAGTTTTTGATGAGGGTTTACATTATTAATGTTATAAAGAAATTCATACCCAAAATGCTTTACTCTTCGATGTTTCAAAGTAGCATCAATGGAACCATGATCCATTTCTAAAACTTTTAACAGCTCAATTTCTTCAGTTTCTGTTACAAAATCCTTAATTACAATTAAACCTTCAGGCATGGGTTTCAACCAAGCTCTATTTGTATCCTCAGGCATTTTTTCGAAATAACTAAGATAAACAACCGACTGATTTTGGCCAATGCTCTCTAATCCATGCATATTATGAAAAATCGACACAGCATGGTGTACTTCAGCACATTCTAAAAAACAATATGATTTATTAGGCAACAGTAGCAGTTTCTTAATCTGTCCGTATTTCTCAACTGTTTCCAAAACAAGTTCTTCAGTAAGTCCCGTGGATAAGCCAGCGTTCAATATCGCGACGTACCTCGTTGGCTTACCTTTAGAGGCAGCAATTCCACAATCGTTTTGAATAATTAATTCACATCGTTTTTGTTTTTTCTCCAATTTACGAGTTTTATAATTTTGTGTCATTTTTGCAATTTTCCGAATTATTTAGAACTTCTTCTTTCATTTGCAATGTGGTTGCAGGTAAATAATTGATAACAAAACGTTTAAAGATGCCACACCTAAAAAATTAGCGATACGTTTCTACATAATTATATTTCCCTGCGGATGGCTTCTTTGAAATTATGGTAATTTAACACCCAATTCATACCATGAAATTTTACATGAATTTTATTTCACGATATTTTGTGTTTGCGGCGAACGGGGTAGAGAAGCAAAAGGGGTAACAAAAAATTCACATTTTCAGTTCTCCGTGAGTTTTTCTTATATTTTTCTTTACACATATTCGTTTTTTGTTATTTTGCTTTATTTCATATTTCATTTTCATGTGGCAATACGCATATTCGTTTGCACGAAGTTTGTACGGAAATAACAAATTGATGTACATACATACACACACATGTCAGATTGTTTTTATACAAATAATAAAGTAAAGAAGAATAACCGATTACGGAGAAAAAAATCAACATTTAAATCATGGGAAAAAATCATCGTATGAATCTGTAAAGTTTTTGGAAGCAACTTTTGAAGAGAACTAAAGAAAAATCGTGAGTTTTATATCATGATATGAATGGGGTGTAAGAACATTGACTAAAATATATAAATCTGGCAATATTATTTTTGTGCTTAGATTCGTGTGTACGGGTACGCTAATTATTTACGGTTTCAACAAATTTATTTACAATGGGGTAAATTGTAAATTTAATTGTTTTTAAACTGTTCTAAAACTTTCTTTTCTACAGCGATGATGAAGTGGAAGTTCGTGAAAGAATAAATAATATATTATCAAAGAAAGGAGACGTTAACTGCAATTCCGAAGAAATCGCAAACGATTTAAGAGTACTGAGAAATTTTTGTGCACGTGGTTCTAATATACAACTCCAGATCGCATCCAATGAATATATTCAGGATTTCCTGCGTAATATACTGTTTGTTAACGCATCAAATGCAATTAAGCATTTACAGACAATTGGATGGCAACTGATGGCTAACATGACAGTAAAGAACCCACAGTCGCAATCACTAGTTTGGAAAATATATGGTGATAAAATTTTACATCGCTTGGGTTCTCTAACCGAGTTGGACAATAATGTCAATATTATTCTTATGATAATATACAATGTATTGAAGACAGACGCCGGAGAATCTTTAATTGGGAAGCTACAAGTATTGAGAGCATCCTTATCTGTATGGAACACCATATTACAACACAAATATTCTGAGCAAATTGATTTTCTGCATTTTATTTTTGAAGAGTTTTTAGTTCATAATGGGCGCATCACCGTTCAGTTTTATACAAAATTAAACGCAAATGAAAAGTTAACCTTCATCGATTACTTAAATTGTTACCTGAGGCAAGACAATCCAAATGGATTGGTACACAATTTTATACTACAACACATATCGAAAGAGTTTAAAATGAAATCTGATTGCATTCTCCGTGTTGCGTCCATGCAGGAAGTGGACAAAATGAAACCTTTGGAATCATACGCTCTTTTAAAGTGCATTGCTTGTGCATCAGGATCAGAAAACTATTCACAGCTTTACTCTAAAGATCAATCACTATTTTTAAATGTGTCCAGTCTTTTACGTTGCATAGTTGCGGCTAGTAAAGACAGTAAAAGTACAATATTTTCACCTATGAACAAGTTGGAGGAAGTAGCTCCCACATCAACTATTTCCAAAGATTACCAATCGGAAATGTCATTTGAACTTAAAACACTACTTGTCCGCTGTATAGCAAATTTACTCTATAATAATGATGCAAACAAAGGATACTGTTTAGATACCCAGTTACTGCCAGCTCTGTTGGAATGTACTACTATGGATGCGCGGAATCCTTGTAAGCTGTTGCCTTTCACTTTTAATAATAATTTCTAAAGTATTTATTATCTTACAGTAATGAAGGAATGGAGTATCTTAGCCATACGAAATGCTTGCGTTGGATGTCCAGAAATACAGCAAGTTATAGCAAATCTAGCACAAAAAGGACCAGCTAAAAATGACGTACTCACCGAATTGAATTTGGATATGGGATCGCTGCGAATTAGCCCTTTCAAAGAATAATCATGCATCCATAATATTTTATAAAATAGCACGGGTCGAATCGTAAATACATACAGACCTCGATTATTGTCTTTTCGGTATGTACATATTTATTTTTCTAATAATGGTTAATAAACGAACAATATAAAACATGGTTAAAAAGTTATTAAAAAATGAAATCATTCGAATAATTTAAAAATCGGAAAAATTATCGAAAATTTTTAATCTCTTTTTAGTACAAAACATGGTATAATAAAAACAGGTCAAATCTTCCTGCCTGCTGCAGACGTGTATTTTTGTTTTACAAATGTCAAATTGCATGTAGCAGAGCAACAAGCTGATTAAAAATTAAAAAAAAAATATGTTTAATTAAATTTAAATTTATGCTAATCTATATGCATTTCGTTGGTAGCTATAGATTAACTAACCCATAACAAATAATATTTTTTGAAAACCAATTCTTGAGCATTTGCTCGAATAAATGTAATAAAAAAAAAAACAAAATATTTCCACCCGCCGGTGAAAAATATCTGCTGTAAAGAAAATTGTATATCAAATTAAGAAACTTAAACCTGTAATAGTAGTAAAACACCGATGTGTTTGGCTGGGGTCGAATTTACAAAAGAGTCGGGGAAAGCCGTCTACGAATCGATCGGTTTGTTTCTCTGTTTTTGACACACAGGAAATATTTTACACTTAACAAAATGCCTGGGGGGTTATTCTGAATTGCGATGCGAAAACAATGTAAATAAGATTGCTTTCGCATCGCAATCCAGAATAACCTCCCTGTTGTTTTTGTTTTAGGAACAATACTACCTAATTTATTAAAACATGGTACAAAATTTCTTTTCTAAATAGTAAAATTTCAAAATTTCAAAATAAGCACGGCACAATCACATTTGTGCTTATATTGCCTAAGATATGTTTTTCGAACAATTATAACTTTTCTGTATTAAGTCATCGAATTGTACTTCATGATCAATTTACACACATTATAAATTTGTTTTGTGCACATCCTTAAAAATGGTTTTCAAAATCACACATTTAAATTTTAATTATTAATTTATAGCAATTTAATATTTTTTGTGAAGCATTTTGCAAAAAAAAAATAAAAAATAAAGAATAAAATAACAATAACAACACAAGAAAATCAGACACATGGTGCATTCATACTCATTGCCATACATACACACATTACTATCTATTCAAATGAAAAATTAATTTTGGACAATACAGATTAAGTCGATTTAAGACGATTTTTCAACATTTATTTATAAATGCCGACTTTTAAGTTGCGTCTTTTTTATCTAATAAATGACACGAGAATAGAAACTAATTTCAGTACAATAATATCGAAGTACACTTCTTTTTATTCGAAGGTGTTCAATATAAGTATGTATGCTAGGGTTCGTAATACATATGTACATACATATGTATGTACCTATTCCCAAAGAATACACAAGTATTTCATTGTAATAAAGCGAAAAAAAGCGTTGTTCTGTTCTGCGGTGTAGGTTGAAAATTTATAGGTCGATTATGGATGGCAACCGAACCCTAGTTGAGTTGCCAGTTGCTGAAAATTGTATTATGGATAGCAACTGGGATCTGAGAGCTGCCAGTTTCAGTTTCTATTTAGTGCTTTACTTTCAAACACAAATTTTCAGTTGCCGGCTGGCAACGCAACTGAAGTTCGGTTGCAATCAATAACCGAGCCCTTAATTAATGATAATCATGATGATTGATCATGTCTAATTGTTTTTGAATTTACATGTAAAGTTTTATTCTTATGAAAATTATACTAAAGCTTTTTTGCCAAAAGTCCACCATTATTTTTTATTTATGTTTGAATATTGTACTTATGTATGTATGTATGTATGTGCATGTGTGGCTGCAAGATAGAAACAATTTGAGCCAAAATACATATACATATGTGACCACTTGTAAGTTTTAACCTTAACAAGTGGTCCTAATTTTCCCGCTCGCATATGCCGCATATACATTTTGAATTGAAAGCTGCATGCAACGATTCTCATTTTGTTACGATATTTGTGCATTTGATGCCAAAAGGTACATAAATTTTAAAAATTAATTAACATTCACTTAACAAAATTAAAATTGATGAACATGTTAGAGCGAATATTTGCAAATTTGTCAATACATGTATTTTTTTAATACTTGAATCAATGAATATACACACATTCTTAGACAAAAACATACATACTTATTTATATATGTATGTATGTAGGAGTACATATATCATTATGAATGTGTATTTCTAGCAAACCAAAAAAAAAAAATCGCATTTATTATATATTAGCATTCCATTTACGCCCACTACGAGTCAGAGAACCCCATCATGAGTGAATATTTTCAAATATTGGACAGTGATGTGAAGAACACGCAAAAGAACTAACAATTCAGACATGCAGATTTACAAATGTACGCACATACATACATATTTATCATGTCCACATTATGATAAATGTTGAGAATTTTTTCATTTAATTCCACTCGTAGTAAAAATTAAAAAAAAAAATCAAAGTTTATAATTTAAGTTTTTTTTCACGGTGGTTCACTGGCATCTTATTTATGGGTGTTAATACAAAAATGCGATTATTATTTACGGATTTCTATTTTTCTTTTTTTGTTTGCACCTGTCAATGATCACGGTGGGATCGAAAATGTATAACAAAACATACATACATTTATACCAACATGTTTTAATCTAAATCGATTTTGAAAACGTAAAAAAGGTTTCAAATTTAAGTATGTATTTCATAACTACGAATTTATTTTTATTATATAAAAAGTAATCATCGAAACAGTTCGTTTACAGTAACGTTGACGAGACTATTTTTCAAATAAAACTTCACCTTGGGACAAAACGAAATGAATATATTTTCACATGCAGGAATTATAAACGGAATATTCAGTTTATTTTTGTAACCTTCGGAAAACTGTGATGCAGGGGATCTCTACAATCAAATACAAATTATTGTTTAGTAAAATATAAAATACGTACATACATACGAGTATCTTTGAAAGATTTACTTAAGAGCATCATTGTTTATATGACCAAAAGAACAACTTGTATAGAGTTTTCACTCTCAGCCTCACCAGAAAGTTATGACGTTGAATCACTAAAATAAATTGATCGGCCGACCACTCGAAACAAACAATAAAAGAGATATTTCATAAATTTGTTTTTAGAACAAATAATATAAACATATACACATACTACATACAATGTTTGTTTGTATATAAAAACATGCAGAAATGTTCATACTCGTTCATACGTAAATAAGTACTTCTGTATTTAGATGTGTGTTCAAACACACTTAAAGAAAATCATAGCTTAACAATTATTTTTCAAAATGTTTTTGTTAAAAAATTGTATCTCAGTAAAGCTACGTTCACATTTATCAAATATTTGTCGAAAAAAACGTAACCAAGAAAAAAACTAATAATTTATTTCCTTTAATTCCAATATTTTTTCAATTTTGGGTTCGAATTTTTTAAAAACTGTATAAAAATACTCTTTTGGAGAAGAATTAATTTTATTTTGTAATATAAAAATCGTGTTAAATAACACTATCCCTAAGCAAAACTATTGGTTACGTTTTTTTGGGCAAATATTTGATAAATGTGAACGTAGCTTTAGAATATTGAAAAAACGAATATGGTAGTCTGGTTTTAGCTGTTCGATTTTTGTAGTTAAACAAATTGATGGAATAACATTTAGAAACACTTCGAAAAAGTATAAATAACTTTAAAACTTTTGGACAGATTTACTTCAAATATAGACTAGAAGATTTTAGATCAAGTAACTTTTTGAGCAAAAAAAAAAAAAATTAACTAAAATCGATCGACACATATAAATATAAAATGTAAAGTGCCACATACACACACACAGATTGTAACAGCTGCACAGTATCTCTTCAGACATCGCTAAGGACATTCGGGATCAAATCACACTTAAAGCAAAAAAAAAAAAAAAAATCAAAATCGGTTCAGCCGTATTGGCTCTACGATGGGTAGATACTAGAGTTGTCAATTATTCTCCTTTCAACTTTGTTCGAATATTTCAAATAATTGTTTTTGTTCGTTCGATCAAACGATTAAAGCTGAAAAATTATTCGATTAATCGATGAGAACAACGAATAAAAAATGATTTAAAAAATTTATTGACAAAATATAAACATTTCATACAAAAAACTTAACAATAAAATAGTTAATATTTTTATTAACAAAAAAAGACATATAAATATTAATTCAAATAAACATGCTTCATTCAGTCAAAAAATATCAAATGATTTTTTTTTTGTTAAATCAGACAATTTGGGTTGTTCTTAAGAAATAATCTTTTACAAATAAAAGTTGACGCAATTTTTTAGCTTTCAAACGATTTTTGGTTTTGGTTTTTATTAAATTAAATTTTGAAAAAACTCTGTCGCTAATTGTGAGAAGAGCATAAAATAGTTTATCTAATTTTTCTGTTCTTTATTTTAGATTTTTCCAAATATACCATATCGTCTAATATATGGCTGAAGTCTTTTTTATATTCTGAATTTTTAATTATTTTAATAGAATTATTTAATTCCCCTAAAAGATTGTTATTTTCATTACTATTAACATCTTCTATATCATTAATTTCATCTGAATTATTGCGATTAATTTCAACATAAAATAATCTGGAGTATAATTTATTTGCATTTTCTTTAGTTTCACTTTTTGAAAAATATTTTAAAAAACTTTCATTGCTCGGAAAATTTCGAGAATTTAAAAAATATTATTAACGTATTTAAAAATTTTATACGTCTCTCATTTATTCTTATTTTAATACGTTTTCGTAAATCTGTTGCAAAAGAGTTATTAATTTTTTTATTGTTGATCCCACAATTTTGTATACTTTAGGACACTTGTTACATGTGACTTTGATTTTTTCTTTTTTGTTCTTGGTAAAATACTTCCAAAGCGAGCTCGATTTTTTGGCTTATTCACATAAGAGTGAAAAAACCCCATTCTTGAAAATTTTTTATCGTTTCATTCAAAACATAGCACGACTACTAGGCATGTGCAGTTCGACAACAACTAAAAACATCCAAAATAACAAATTTTAAATTTTTTTATGCATTTCAAACTGAAAAAAATTTGTTCGATTAATTGACATTAATTAATCGATTTATTCGTTATTCGAAAATCGGCATTTTAAAATTATTCGAACAAGAGTTTCGTTCTGTTTGAACGATTAATCGAATTATTCTTAATCGGTTGACAACTCTAGTAGATACAGAGATACACAACTCAAACTTATTATATATTTTTTGGTCGGGAGTTAAAAGCCCATATCTAAAATGCAAAAAGCATACGAGTACTTATTAAGGTATATGTACACATACATACACACCTACACACTTGTGGACTTCTTCAT
This sequence comes from Lypha dubia, assembly GCA_947311025.1. Classification (NCBI taxonomy): domain Eukaryota; kingdom Metazoa; phylum Arthropoda; class Insecta; order Diptera; family Tachinidae; genus Lypha; species Lypha dubia. The sequence goes on along the minus strand of OX371264.1, from coordinate 71,021,376 downwards.
TTTGTTTTTAATTAAACCAACACACAAGGGATAACCCAACTAAATGTTTAGGGTATAAAAAATATGACCTTTAGAAGTACACCTTTTTATACTTAAATGTACACAAATTCATATGTATGTATGCGGGTAATTAGTTAAATATATGCTTAAGTACTTAATTTATTTATTTAAGCCGGTACTCAGGGCACGCACAATACCTACAAATGTAACACAAAACATTAATAAAACATCAACCACATTACATTAATGATAATTTGGGGCAATAGATGTCCTCGATCGTCGGGTAATCAGACAGCAATGCGATAACGTGTTTTGTATTTATTATGTTTTTTTTTTACTTGTCTTTAGAGCTGTGTAAAACACCTACAAACGCTCGTTTTTGACACACTTGGTTTGTTTAGAAACGAGCGTATGAAGGTGTCTTACTCAGCTCTATTGTCTCATAAGAACTTATGTTCCAACTTAAAGTAAATTAATGTTAAATTGCATTGCGTAAAAGTAAACAAACGGACCTAATATAAATCTAAAATGGGCACGCCGTTTTTCATACATCGCGTATCGTACATATACAGATTTCGAGAAGTGTTCGAAACTCCACCGCCTTTCGTCAACTTAGTTCATTAAATTAAAAAAAGTCAGCCTAATTACACAAACACTTTATTTTATTTTCTTTGCTAAATCAATAAACAAAATTAAATTACACACGCATACAAGTATGTACACATTCGTATTTGCACTCTTTGCATGAAGATTGGCGACAAATTGACGAACCAAAAACAACATTTCAACAATAGATCGACAACATCTACGAACAACTTAAAGAATAAAGGAAATCGTATGAAAAACAAAGTCGCAAAAGATCCCGATGTTTTGTGTTTGCCGATTTATGTCTGTATGGATGGACAGAAAAAAAAATCGGTGAATTAAGTACATACATGGATATAATCATGTCCAATTCGGCTTATACCGTTTATTTTTAGATTATACTACAGTACACACACACACACTTACACTTTTTTTAAAATCTCGTTCTAGTTTTTTTTTTTTTTTGGTGGGTTTGGTTAAAACAATTACAATTACACGCATTTTGTTGGTGTTGTAAAATAGAAAGGACATTTTGAAAACAGCAAATGTTTCACATTTCGAATTGCTTAAATAATATTTTAGCACATGCGAGAGTACCAACATACAGCCATACATGCATACATGCATATGTATGTATGTACATCACACATCGTATTTATTTGCAGATATAAAATAAATAATCCAACATTTTGTGTCTAGATAAATTATTTTTGGTCAAAGATATTGTTCTGTGTACGATTACGAGTACGAACGAGTGCATCTGTATGTGTCTAATGTATCTGCTTGTTTATTATTACTTTGGCTAAATAAAAGTGCCTGTACTCTTCTAATTATTGCGCCTAAATATTGTTGCTGCTATTGCTGCCGCTGGGGATTTCTAGCCTATTAGATTGTCTGACAGTAGCCTGTCATTCAGTACGAGTTTGTTAGGCGACGTCTTCAAACAGTCAGTGTTAAGTGAGTTTGACATCAACAACTGAAGTCAAAGAAATTTAAATACGAAAAACAAACAAATTAAGAACAAAAAAAAAAAAAAAAGAAAACGATCGCATATGTGGCTAAAATAAAAATAAAACAAGTTCTTGTTGCAGTTAACAGAGCATTATAATTAGTGCTCGATCGCCCATAGAAAGGGAGATAAAACGGAAAACCAAAGAAAAAAGTGCGTTCTCTTCCAAATTTACGAGTATATCCATAATAAGTTGTGTTTAAATTTGTGTTTATACTTCATTAATTGCATAACAGAAATATGTTGTCGATGTTGTTCTGAAAATGCTTTTAATAAAAACAAAAATATTAAAAATATACGAGTATGTATGTATTAAAATTGTGATCATATTCTCGGAAAATAAATCATTTTTGAAAAAAAAAAACAAAAGAATCTAGAATTTTAAATGCTTCTTTTTCTTGTACGGACGTGACTGCATGAGGAAATATTAAACAAAAAGAATTCTTTCGGTTTTATTTTAAACACCAACTAAAATGTGTCAAGTTTATTTTTATGTCTTTTTATCTGAAATTTTGAAATATCATGAAAAAGTATTCAAACATCTTTTAAATAGAAAATAATGTACTTTACTACGAGTATGTATGTCTGTATGTATACATATCAACACATTTAAAGGAAAATTCTCTTACAAATTTCCATTTGCGAACAGAAGCGATACAATATTTTAACGGAAATATTTCAAATGTGTCATTTACTTAAACAATAAATAAACAAAATATGTAAATAAACAAAACAAGAAAGTGTGTTAAGTTATTTTAAAAGTCCTAGAAAACATAAAAAGATCGCGGGGTTTTGTAAAAAAAAAATAAAAACTGAAATAATTATTTTGAAACATACAACAGAAAATAAATGCTTGAGTAGAAAACGAAAATAATTCAAAAATAAAAAAAAAAAGTTAAGACAAAAGAAAAAGTAGCCAAAAAGTTCGAAAGGTATTTTTATAAATTTTGAAGAAAAATAAAAAAAAATATGTATGTATGTGTAAATGAATAAAAGGTTTACAAATCCGATCAAGACAACAAACAAAAATTTCACTACCGAAACTAGACCGTCATGCAATTAGTTTTGAAATTAATATTTATTTATGTGGTTTGAAATTTGCTTCATCATAATTTTCATTTGAAAGAAGAATTTTTAATGCGCTTATTTGCATTATCACTACACAGTGGGCCAGGCTTGAAGTGGAAAAAAATCAGCTGTTGTTTCATTTAACATAAAATATGCCCTGACGTTTCAAAGTACTACTTAGGTCATATGTAAGTTGGATCTTCGTTGTGTTTCTCCTCCGACTTATTCCATTTTCGATTAAAGTTCGTAAGCCATCCAAAAAAACCAAATGTGTCTTAAAAGTTTTGATTCATTTGAAATCCATATTAGTTTCAAGTGATTACGGTAAAATATTGATCTGATTTTTCCCATTTTAAAAATATGTATGTAATAATGTTTGAAATTGAAAATGAAGGAATTTTTAAAATTTCTGTTTCATTCTAAAAAATATTTCTTTTCATATTTTTCTGAAATGCATCTTCTCAGAGATGGTTGATTTATTTCCAAAATATTTTAAGTCGCGTTCCACTGTGACGTGATTATCGATTAATTTTCTTAAAACTTGTACTTACTATGGACGAAGAATTGCTGGCTAAAACGATTTCTTTTGCAGAAAATGAAACGTGACATATCAACGTCGACTATTGGTCGAGATGAAGCCCGGAAACCTTTAATGAAGGCGTACATGTTTCAAAGACGTATTCTATTTTCGTGCAGCTGTTTAATGGTTATATCGTTAATATTGTGGATAATAGCAATTTCAACAGACCATTGGATTATTATAACCGGTGGCAAACAAGGTAAGAATACCGTCCGATTCGTTTGCAATAATGGCGATATTAACCTGCTCTTGTTACGCTTTCTGTTATTCTTTATAAGATTTTTTCAAATTCACTAGTTTCATTTCAAATTTAAATTTTCTGATTTGATTTTTCCGTGATTAATTTGGCTGGAGTTTACTTGCAAATTAAAAAACAAAAAAAAAAAAAAAAAAAAAATGACTGACGATAAAGCCTCGATATTCGTCTTTGGTAAAATAATATCTGGCTCATCAGCCCGTTTGCATAAAATTGATTCTATTAAGATAATCGCAGTGGCCTTCTACCGTTTTGCACAAAAAGTAAATTATCTAATAAATGAACACGATTAACTGGCTAAAGGTCACCCACCATCCATTTGATTGCACAATTCACCATTCGCAGTTAGAAATGCTTACTGGACTAATCTTCCCTCTAAATACTTTCAAATTCATTATTTTTGGGGCATTATAAATTTCCATGGATGAGTTAAAGCCCAAGCCGAATTTTATTTCAAATAATTTTTCATTCCGATTCAGTCCGATTTTATTCTTATTCAACTCAACGATGACATGGATTTCGTCAACTGTCATTAGGTATTCATATTTTTGTATGAGTGTGAAACCAAAAAAAAAAAAAAAAGAAAGCATAAATTCATAAAAACTCTAGTCTAATTTATATTTATGTGCGTCTCCGATCAATTTCTCTTTGTATTCGTAGAGGCGTATATAATTAATTACTTAGATGCCAACATAAAAAATTTAACGATCAATAAAGTTGCCACCAACAATATGACAATCTCTAAAAATCTAATATGTTTGTACATGTGTTTATACATTTGAGTGTAATAAATAATCCAAATAGTTGGGACTACAAGATGGCATGCATGGTTTTTGCAAATTTATACTCTAAATACGAGCAACAAGTCTGTATATGCGTAGAATATGAATAATAATGGAATTTATCTAACACCCTGCCATGACCCAACAATAGAACAGAAACATGATAAATCCACTAAGAACTTCTCCCATCCGATAAAATTTTTAGCTAAACTTGTGGGCAATAAAAGCAAAGGAATTTACCTAAGATGTTGTAAGACCACTCAACCTTTTTTGACAATTTAAATTTTAAAATAAATAAGTATACAATACACATTCATATGTCCTATGTATGTATGGATACAGTGCAAACTCGATTTTCGATACTTGCAACACCTCCAAAAAGCGCATCATTTACGATTTTTTCCTATCCGGTCTTTCTAAATGCAAGTTTTTTAAAAACTTAGTCTCGACAAGTATATCTTGATACACTATAGAGATGCACTAAAGAGAGCTTACACATACAAAAGAAAATAAACAAAACAATAAATCTGAAAGAAGATACAAATAACATCAGTACAAGTTACAGAGTGGCTATTGAATAAAACAGTTGATTTTTATAAAAAATTCCTTACAAGGATTTACTTATCCTCAATTTTTATTTTTTTTATTTATTTATTTATGTTAAATGTAATTTAACTTTAAAAATTTGTAAGTTCAAACAATATTATAAAAAGAAAAAATTATAATATTAATTTTTATAAAATATATTTTGAAAATAAAACAGACAACCCCTGAAGAAGTCGACATATAACCGACGAAACGTCGGGAAAATTTGTAATTATATTGTTTAATTATTTGGAACATAGGCCTTATTAGCTTAATGTACACGTATGTATGTATGTACAAAATTTTACCAAATATCTTTTTCTGTTTTATTACTCTGAAGTAATTTTCTGAACTAATAAAAAATACCAAAATGACAAGATTATTTTTTATCGTAAATATTCCATGTTAAAATCAAGATGAATGAATTTAAATTAAGTAGTGGTGGTTTTTTTTTTTTTATTTTGAGTTTTTAATGGTCAGTTTTTGCAAATTTTCGGTAAACGCATCAACACGGTTTTCCTTTCGTTTGCACAAATCGAGCTCGTACTGTATTTATTTTTGTACATAAATATATGAATATAATATATGTACATACATTTGTTTGCTTAACAATGCTCACATACATATTTACATCTTTTGTTTTTGTACAACATTTTGTATATGAAAATTTTGGTTGCAAAATTCCCCCGGGGCTTAGGAAGACAGAGTACAAAAACAAAGAAAATACTCGTATATACTGATGAACATCAAAAAAAATTTCAAAATTTTCATGTCAACGGTTAAATGGTTGATTTGCAATGTCGAATATAATTAAGAGAAAAATAGTCCAGATTTTTACACACACTCATACATGTGAATACATATATAAGTATATATGTACATGCATATGTATGTATATAATAATTTTAATTATTAAAACTAACACTTAATTGGCTAAATAATAATAATAAAAAAAAAACTCAAAATATTTGAACAAAATTTACAATGAAGATCGTTTATAGCAAATTAGGCGCGTTTTGGTCAAAGTACCTGTATTGTTATTCCGAGATATGTACATACATACATTCATACATATAGCATCTACAAAGATGACAACATATTTATGACCGATCGGTATTTGTTACAAACGAACTTCATTGTACAAAAGTTATTTAACAAATGACTGCATGTTTTTTAAGGAATTTTTATACCAGAAACGAGGCGATTTTTCGTATCCTCAAATTCTGGACTGTGGAGATTTTGTCGGAATACAATAACACCAAACGCCTTGCCAAATGCCAATGTTGTCCGCAATATAACATCGATAGCATATCAGAGTCCGAACTTGATAAATGAAGCGAAATCGAATTGTTCTCACATGGATTTCATTAAAGAGTTTAGACGTGAAATTGTGGATACTCCGTTGGTTAATTTTACAGAAGGAGCAAAGAGGCGCATGTTTGCTCATTGGATATTAAGAGATGAAATGGAATTTCAGACATTTAAAAAGGCTTTTCAAGACTTAGTGCTGTCAACTACCGAAGCTAAAAACGATATAACTCCCATAGACGCCAATCCAATAGCTATCGATCCATTGAATGTTGATCATATTGAGAGAAATAAAATATTTGGAAAAGCATTACAGAAAATCGAAATAAATTTGACGACTTATAATTTTGTAATACCGGAAATGGCACAGGCTGCAATATTCGAGGGATGGAATGAGAAGCGTTATGTGCCCCGTTTGTTTTGGCCATACGCCAGAGACTTGGGATTACCGGCATTTGTACTGAACGATGATCGTGTCATTCTGCAATTGATGCCACCGTATCCTCCCAGAAGAGAAAAAATTGCCAATGGATATGAATACTCCCCCTTAAGTACGTTTGATTTTTAGTTTCTAATTTCTTGCAATAATTTTCAATATGTTTGTTATGGGCTATCAAATTTATTTACATATACAATTTTTTGTAAATTTTTTTACAACCTTTAACTTTAAACCGAATAAAATTTTATATTCTTGATATATTCTTTTCTCCTCCACTTTTACATTCAGAACGTTGCAAGTATATTGATATGTTTCCCAATGCCAGTGAGCTGCGTATGGATCCTGGATTCGATTGGACTTTAATGGGTATACTGACAACTGTTATCGCTTGTATGTTTGTAAGAAATACTTTCGACGACCTTTCGTTTCAGATTATATACGAACTCAAGCCTCTTTCGCTTGCATAACTGTATTTGTGATGTGTTTGGGGTCTGTTTTTTCATTTTATACGTTTAAAAATCCACGTTACATGTTCAAAAGATTGGCTGGTGGTATCGACTTAGTTGCAGCATCTACAGTCCTCGTTGTTTTGCAGGTTCTGTTTGCATCTGTAGATTATACGAGAGAACATTTGTTTTATGCGTACCCAGATGGTGCAGAATTGACGTGAGTTCGATTGTTTCTACAATATATGATGCAGATAATAAATTAATTTATTTCAGTTATGGTTTTGGCGTTTATTTGGCTTGGTTTACGTTCGCTGTCAATGTCAGTTGTGGTATATTGTTTATGTGGTACTCTGGGAAGAAGAAGGGTGCAAAAGCGCCAACTGATGAAATTGCCATGGCCGATGAGCCAACCATAATGGGCAGATGAAGCTTATTAGAACAACGATTTTATCCGAAAAAGCACAGTTCCTCCATGGCTGTTTCAGCATTTTATGATTTTTTATTTTAAGTTTTTGTTGTATTTTACCAGTGTTCGGTTGATCAAGAAAATTACAGTCCTTTTAATCTCATGCTGCCTCTTTTTTTAATACATTAAGTAAATGACGTTTTTATACAAATACATTAAATATTATTATTATTACTTTACAATTATTGAAAGCACTATGAAATAGCTCCTAATATCACTTTATTTAGTAAATTATATTATATAATTGTTCTAAAACAATTTCCAAGTGAAAATAAATTTTAGAAAAAACAGAAGATTTAAATACAGGAGCCATTTCGTATCTTCTTTTTTGAATTTATTATATGTATATCATTACACTGCCATCAAAGTTGCATACATATGTACTTGAATATGTACATATATTATATATAACTATATCTATTTAATAAAAAAAACTTGTAAAATATTAATTTTACCTCCGATTTTCTAAAATTTGGAACGTCTGGAAAGCAATTGTGATTTCTTACGTTGCTGTTCTTATGAATGCTTGCATGTGTTTGTTTGTTCGTTTTTTCTATACTAAGGATTACTTACAAGTTGAGTTACGTATTTTGCGTTAATACATTAGTTTTAAATTAAGTAAAGCCGTTATTTTATTGAGTATTTAATCACACTATAGTGAGTCACCCTGCTAAGTTTTTAAATAGCAGGTCTGGCATCACATGCTTTTTTTTTAATTTGACAGTTCTTGAATATTGTTAAACACGTGTGTTTGTGTACTTTTTGGGATCTGTGAGAAACTAAAATATTTCATTTATTTTAAATTGTTTGTTAGAAAAAAAATTAAATTGTATGAAATATGGCAAAAAAATCAAATAAAAGAAAAAATTCTAATCCATTAGAGAAGCGAAAAAATGAAATTGTTGTCAAAGCAAACGAGGAATCTGAAAATGACGATAGTATTGGCGTTGATGAACCAGAAGTATTGACCAATGTTTCTTTTTTTTCTTCAAATGCAATAGAATTATATGTAAGTGTTTATTTTTATACAGGATTTATTGCAAAAAGTAGACCAGGAGGGTGATAGCACTGATGATGAGGACAATAATAAAACGTATCTGGCTGATGACAGTGATGATTTAGAATTTGAAAGCGACGATGATGGAAATTTTACATCTATAAAGTCTAATGGAAAAACGCGATCGGATTACAGTGATGATGACAATGATGAAGCGGAAGAGGAGGAAATTGATGAAGCCGATATAGAAGATATATCTGATGGTGAAGATGATTCTGAAGAATTGGAAAGTGACGATGATATCGAATTAGAAGATTTAAAAGAAGTTGCCTCAAAGGTTGAAAAGGCAGAAGTTTTAAATAAAAAGGTTGAAAAGGAAGAAGTTTTAAATAAAAAACTTAAAAGTAAAATTATTAAAAAGAACAGTGCCAGTGATTCAAAAGCTGCAAAAGCAATCGAAAGTTTTGATGCGGAGATTAAAAAAGGAAAAAACATTAAGGGATCGAAGAAAACTACCAACAAAAGCTCGGGAGCTTATGAAGAGTATGAAAATTCTGATACTTCAGATGAAGAAGACATACGCAACACTGTGGGTAATATCCCCATGCATTGGTATGATGAATATAAACATATTGGATATGACTGGGATGCTAAAAAAATTGTTAAACCACCAAGAGGTGATCAAATCGATGACTTCTTACGTAAAATTGAAGATCCAAACTTTTGGCGCACAGTTCGAGATCCTCAAACTGGACAAGAAATTGTTCTTACTGATGCTGACATTGAACTTATTAAACGCATCTATTCGGCCCGTGTTCCGAATCCCGAACATAATGAATACGAACCGTGGATAGAATGGTTCACGTCAGAAGTTGAAAAAATGCCGATTAAAAATGTTCCTGATCATAAGAGATCATTTTTGCCATCTGTTTCCGAGAAGAAGAAGGTTGGTCGTATGGTACACGCCCTAAAAATGGGTTGGATGAAGACAACTCAGGAACTAGAAATGGAAAGAAAAGCAAAACGAGGACCTAAATTTTATATGCTTTGGGAAACGGATACTAGTCGCGAAGAGATGCGTCGTATACATGATCCAGTCTCAGCTCCAAAACGGGATTTACCTGGTCACGCAGAATCATATAATCCACCTCCAGAATACATTTTTGATGAAAAAGAACAAAAAGAATGGTTGAAATTGAAGGACGAACCCCATAAGAGAAAATTACACTTTATGCCGCAGAAATATTCTTCATTGCGCGAAGTCCCTGCATATTCACGCTATTTGAGAGAACGTTTCTTACGTTGCTTAGACTTGTATTTATGTCCAAGAGCAAGACGTGTAAAACTTAATATCGATGCCGAATATTTGATACCGAAGCTGCCATCGCCGAAGGATCTGCAACCATTCCCTACTGTAGAAAGTTTAGTTTATAGCGGACATACAGATTTGGTCCGGTCTGTCAGCGTCGAACCAAAAGGAGAATACATTGTTTCCGGATCAGACGATAAGACTGTGAAAAGTGAGTTAATAATTTTAAACTTTCGTTGTCGATATAAAATTTGTATTGCTAATTTACCACCAGATAAAAGAATTAACTTCAAAGCATAGCTCAGAGTCATAGGCATTTAGTATATAAAGCTAAACGGCAAAATTGGTTATAAAGATTAATATTTAAATAGTTTTATGTTTTCAACAATTTTTAAACTTTTCTAATGTATTTCAAGTTTTTTAAAAAAAACTTTTTCATTTCCTCATGTCTCAAACTTGAATATTTTTTCAATTGACAAATTGGAAAAAACTATTTAATTCAGAAACCATTTGAAATATAAAAACAATATTTTAATTTATTTCTGTTTGCGCGAAAACAAAAAGAATAAAACAATAGGTTTTTTTTTTTAAGTGAAAAATGAGAAAATCTCAGTTTATTTAAAATATTAGCTTTGTGTTTATAAAATGTAGATACTTTTTATAAATGTAACTTTGAGTGAGACTCCTTCAAGAAATTATTCTGAAGGTTTTTTATATTTTATTTTTGTGTGTAACACAACCAGCCAAGGTATATTAAATAAGGTAGTCTTGTCCCTAAAACAAATACAACATCACAAAAACAACAGGCATTTTGTTAGTGTAAAAACTTGGCTGTTGTCAAAATGTGATGTGTAAACAAAACAAAAATTAAATTAAAAAAACAATTGCATAAAATAAAAATATATGTAAGTTAAAATTTTTTACAATACAGAAAACAAAAAGGTGTTGATAGATGTATGTATGTATAAAATCTAAAAGGATGTGTCTTTTATTTGGGTACTAGGAAACAATTTCCTCCCTTTGCAAATGAATTTGTTTAAGGCTGGAGTTATGATAATTAAACTGCATCGAAAAGTGGAATTAGATCATAAGAGAATACTGCCCATATATGTATGTATACGTAAAAATTACCAGTAGTAGAGGCATTGGAGAAGAATGTTGCTTCATTACAGGATATTTTTACAGGAAAGGTAGGAAAACAAAAATATATGTACATACATATGTATCGAAAAATTCCTAGTAAAATTTAAAGAAAGTCTATGTATCCTCCTTTCCAGGATATTTTGCAACAACACAATATTGAACGTATTGTAAATGCTGTTGTTGGAGCAACGGAAAATTTTAAAGATGTCAATGCACAATCCACGATTAGACTTTACCTTTTTTCCAGCATGTAAAATGCTTGATGGCAAAAAGTGAGAGCTACATAAAAGAGAAGTTGGTGTGAAATTCCTGAAACAAATTTTGCTCCATATACTTCTCAGGCGCTTTTCTTTGGGTACTTGGAACAACTTTACTTCCCCCTTTGCAATTTTTTTTTTTCAGACACTACATACCGCATTGTAATCGATATTTTTAATTTTAATTAAATTTTAAAAATTTTTCACGCGTTTTTTTTTTCAATTTCTTAAATTTTAATTAGATAAAAAAAAATGTCACAATATTTTTATAAAAACACAATAAAGTTTTGACAACAAATAATCACTCAGCTGATGTCAATTTTAGCTAATGCGACTACCTGATAATTAATGTACCTTGCAACCAGCGTTCAAAATACAAGAATGTCAATATATAAATAAGTCAGTAAAATTGGACGAAGCAAAGTAGCGAGTGCAATGCTCAAGACCGTTAGGTATTTACTCGTTAGAATTTGTGTAAAAACTTCCACACAAAGGTGAAGAAAAACGGAGTGATACAAATCCTAACGAATTGCCAATTATTATAAACAAATATTAAATGTATGAAATCTAACTTAAACAATTTCAAAACCGGAAAAGCAAAAAACAATTTTCTTTAAAGCGAATAATTTTTTTATTCATTAATTTGTTTAAAAATATATTTGTTATCCAGTTTTGTTGTTTAATCCTGAAGAAGCTACACAAAGGAGTAGCGAAATATCGATAAATAAATTTTATAACGTTTTTTTATAAAAAATTGACCTCAAGCTCATCAATCAAATATAAATAATGTGGATATAAAATTATTTTAAAACTAACAAAACAAAATTTTAACAAAAACATGTCTTGATTTATATTTGTCAAGTTTGGGAAATTTCAACCGGACGTTGTATACGCACTATTGAAACTGAGGATGTTGTACGCTGTGTAGCCTGGTGCCCCAATGCAAAATTATCCATTATTGCTGTAGCGTCAGGCAATCGTTTGTTACTTATTAATCCTAAAGTTGGTGATAAAATGTTGGTTAAAAAGACCGATGATCTATTAGCTGAAGCTCCAACGAGTGACACTTTGGAAAGCGAACGCATAAAGATGGCTGTACAATGGTCTACTGCAGACAACGCTGAACAAGAAAAAGGAGTTCGAGTTGTTATAACCCATTTTAAAACGATACGTCAAGTAACATGGCATGGTAGAGGTGACTATTTTGCCACAGTTATGCCCGAAGGCGCCAATCGCTCCGCTTTGATACATCAACTTTCAAAACGTCGTTCCCAAATACCATTCTCGAAAAGTAAAGGTTTAATACAATGCGTACTTTTCCACCCAATTAAGCCCTGCTTCTTTGTAGCTGTAAGTAAAAATCTCAAATTACTACTGCGTATTTTAAATTTTAAACCGTAAATCTTTTTAGACTCAACATAACATACGCATCTACGATTTAGTAAAACAGGAATTGGTCAAAAAGTTACTCACAAACTCAAAATGGATTTCGGGCATGTCGATTCATCCAAAAGGCGATAACTTGCTGGTGTCCACATATGACAAAAAAATTTTATGGTTTGATTTAGATTTGTCCACCAAACCGTATCAAACAATGCGTCTACATAAAGATGCAGTACGTAGTGTTGCTTTTCATTTGCGCTATCCATTATTTGCTTCTGGCAGTGACGATCAATCTGTCATCGTCTCACATGGCATGGTATACAAGTAAGTATGGTACTTTTCTTAAGCCAGTACAATCTTGTGCATTACAAATGGTCCGTATAAATTATTTTTATTTTTTAGCGATTTGTTGCAGAACCCATTGGTCGTTCCACTGAAAAAGCTACAGACTCACGAAAAAAGGGAAGAATTCGGAGTTCTAGATGTTGTATGGCATCCCATACAACCTTGGATATTTTCAACTGGTGCAGATGCCACCATTAGACTTTACACATAGAAAAAAATTGTACATCAGTATGTGTGTACATGTGTAATTTGTAAGAAAGTTTTATTATAAAAGCTGAGCTGATTTTTTAAATATCGAAATGAATGCAAGTAATTAACAAACCGAAATGATAAAAAACTTTACTTTACTTTACTTTACTTTACTATTTTGCAATTTCAAAAGAATGCGCCAAAAGCTTTGCATATTCCCTTGAATTTTCATACAGATAAAAAAAAATTTAGCAGCTGTGAAAGCTTTTCACAATTTTCCGTTCTTGTTATTCTTTCTCACATAATGGAAACATTATTTTGGGAGCATATTTAAATGTACATACATATTTATTTTTTTGTTGGTATTGTATTTTTCCTTCTCACTGGAAAGTTTATAGAGTCGCCCCAATAAGGCTGTCTGCCCATTTACACACATTTACGACTTTAGTATGATTTTCTATTCCGTTGCAAACAATTAACAAGTGTACGTTTTAACGCTACAAAAAGGATTTAAAATTAAATACACAGATTTCTTGTTTTATTTACTAAACGTTTCAGATTAAAAAGACGAGGAAAAAGCTAAATAGATATTTGAAAAATAATAAATCAAATAAAATATTTAACGAAAATGTGCATTAATAGTTTTGAAGTGAGAATGGCAAACATTTTTAAAATTTTATAAGTGTTTACATACATAAGTACATACGTACACATGTATATGAAAGTAATAGCAAAAATAAAAAAATATCTACATATATCTGAGAGAAAAATAAAGTTTTTTTTTTATATATAAATATACTTATCTATCTGTTTGCATATCTATAAAGTTTGCTTCTACTTACGTGCGGTTTTCGTGGTTATCGAGAAGAAAAATGTTGAAAAATTATAATACAGAAAAAATATGTGTAAATTTTATAACCACAAAATAAATACATAAAATCAAAAATAACAAAGAATATCGAGTTGTGGAATTTTCGGACGTGGTGGCACAATTTTGTGCCAGCCATTAAAGATGAAGAAGAGTCTACATAATGAAGTCATTACCCATGATTTTTCTTACTAAAGTTCAAACACCAAATTCTAAAATAATTAAAAATATTGTGCTGTAAAAAAAATTACACACCTACGAAGGAAAAATTTAAATAAAAAAAAAAAATCGAGTTACGCACTCTTGAAAATGGCTGATTATGTCTACATACTCTTTTCTCTTCGTAATAATTTAGAGAAGTTAAGTAGATGATTTTCTTAGTGGAAATTAATAACTAACATGCTGGTGGATGGCTGCTGTTCTTAAAACGGATACCAACGGAAAATAGTCAAAGTAAAACACCTGCTTTACACTCACAAAATATTTAAAAAAAATGTTCTCTCTCCTTCTCCGTTAATTTATTACTACTCAGTCAGTCTCTGAATCATACTACCCCACCCACGCCACTATTAACCACAACATCTCTCAACTCCACAAAGTGGAATTTTTGCTTCATTTAGTTAGCAGAAACAACAATTATTACCAGGAGTAATGGCACAGTTCACCCTAATTTTTGTTTAATATTCACACTACCACATACATACGAACACTCATCATACGCACTAGAAGAAAAACAAACGTCGAAAAAACACCCACTGACTAAAATATGCACATTCATACAAACACTTGAAGCATCTCAATAAGTTTGTTTTCTTTTTTTTTCTGTGTTTTTCCCAGCGCATGTTTTATGCATTGTGGTCGGTCGGGAATTTTTTTAAAGAAAATTCAGTGAAAATAATTTTAATGTATGTACACACTTATCTCGTACATTAATATTTGCAATTAATTTGAAACTAAATTATTAAAACCATTAAAAAATATTGAAAAAGCTTTTTGGTTGTTAATGCACTTTCCATTTTTTTTTGTATCTATTGCATCGATCTCCCTGACACCTACCACCCTCGTCTTTTCCTGTTTCCATGTGAACGAATATTTACTAACAACGACCTCAATGAATGAATTAATTCTAATAAAAAGTACGTACATACATACATATGTACATAGTTCTTACCAATGATTGTTGTTGAAATTACTTAAGAAAAAATTACAATTAATAAAAAAAATTTTAAAAATAATCGTGTTCGAAATAATCAGTGTGGCGAGTGGGTGGGTGGTTGTGTGACTGAGTGTGTAGGTATGTATATCGGAAATGCTAATAGCAATTAGAATAAAATACAAGACTTTTTTTCATCGGCATTTTCGTATGTGTGTATTTTATTTGTTCATTTACTTATTTATGTTTAATATCGCCACCTGAATTACAAAAGTCTACAAGTATATTTGATATTTCGTGCAGGAAAGGCAAATAACATACATTTATTACTATTTGGCTTTTTAATCTGTGGCAATAAGGACAAAGTGCTTAAGTCGAGATAAGCTAATTTTGAGTTAAAATCACCATTGTGTTATTCTCCATATTCAAAAGAATCTGTGGGCAGTTTTATTTTTATTGAATGATTTTTAACGTGGTTCTGCCATAATAACTACCTGTTTTTCTTTTTTTAACAAATTATTTAATATGGAATAACAGTTTAATTTGACTTAGAACACATTATATACAAAATTGAATTTGTTTGTTGTAGTGGGCAGTGTTTTTCGCCCATAATTAAAAAGCCACTGGAAGAAGCAGTTCACAAAAAAAAAAATCTTTAGCAAAATTAGAAATAAGCAAACGTTTTTCTAAAAGAGGCCAATCAATTTCATGAAAAAAATTTTGTTTAGATTGTTTTTTTTTTTTGCTCAGGTAATATATTTTTTTTTTTTGTATTTTAGCTGACGATACGAATTTAAGACTGCACGAATAAACAAACAATAAATAGCAATTCGTACAAAAAAAAAATTTGTAATATTTTTAATTTGTGCGATTGTTAATTGCGTCCTTTAGGTCCTTTTCATCAACATTTTTGGTAATTGTTCATTACCTATATTGATTTTTGACAAGCAATAAATTTGTTCTACAATTGATCATACTTAAAAATATTAGAATAAAAATATGTACATACACCGGCGAAGGGGGTAAAAACGTATAAAAATAATTTTAATAAACAAACCAAAGAAAATCCAAAAATGCAATTAATACATAGATAAAATTAAAAAAGTCTGCATCATCATAGTTAAGGTACGGTCACATTGGTAATATTTATGTTTGTTAACAAATAATCTTGTTTTCCCATAAACAGCTGGTGTACCCTTCAAAAAATAATATTGTCGCACTATAGCAAACAAATATTTGGTATTTTTCGTCAAATGTTTCCCCAATGTGAACGTATCTTTCATGAGCATGAACAAATAAGAGTTGTTTGCTATTAACGTTTTTAAAGAGATAAAAACTTAAATAGAAAGTTTGAATTTGTTAGATAGTTATTAATAATACTTTCCCCCAATTCATAAAAATTTAAAATAGATTTGAAATTTATTTTAAGAAAAATTTGTATTTAAATTTTGTACTAAAACACATTTGAAATCCGTTTTATTTTTTTATGAATACAATTTTTATGAAAAAGTTTTTCTTTTCAGAGTTCCCTCAAAAAAATTCCCACGATTACGTTAATTTTTTATGTGAACGTCCCGGGAATTGTGCGAAATAGGCAGTGCCATGCCTATTTTGTTTGCAAATATTACGTACATGCATATGTACATTTGTATATTCGAGTACATACTGCATATTTATGTACTAAAAATTTACAATTATAAAAATCTTAAAATATATCTATGACATGAATTTGGTGATGTCACATTCAATTGTGTGTGTTTGTGTTGCCGTTTCGAATGCAATAAAATGCATCTTATCTTCTTGTCTCGTTTGTCGTTATCAAACACAATTTATGTTTACACATGTGTGTGTGTGTGTGTGTCTTTAAATATATAAAAATTTTGTTGTGAACCCACCAAACACAAATATTTAATTTCTGTTCATAGCTGTCGCACAGGCAAGGAAATACAGTGAAACTTCGATATAACGAATTCCAAGGGGATCCGAAAATACTACGTTATAGCTATTGCTTCGCTAAAAATATAACCAGCAATGCCTTGATATAACGAAATTTTAAGAACTACGAAAAAAAATCGTTATAACTATAGTTTTCTTTATTTAAATCTATTTAACATGAGATTGCTAATAACGGCCTCAATTATAGAATTTTTTCTCGAATAGTTATTGATTTACGCTTTACTTTACTCATTTTGACAAGAATCAAGTCAATACTGATTACATACGTTTCTAATGCATTACATTTGCACAAACATTTAGAATTCGTTCTTTTGATAACGGCACTTTACCATTTTGCTTTAAATTTTATTCTTACTTCGTTGTAAAGAGGCTTTTGTACGAGTACATACATCGTTGTATAGAGGCCTTACAAATTTGCTTATAAATACTTTTAGACTTCGCTGTTTTTATACCGGGACTTTACCATTTAGGATTTATTCTGATTTCGTTATATTGAGGCATTTGAATAATATTTCGCTATATAGAGGCTTTTTTTGCTCAGAATTTATTCGTTATAGCTATAGTGCAATTTTGTATGAAAAACTTTGCAATAAAGAGGTTTTCTCAAGGGTCTCAATAAAACATACGTTGTATTGAGTTTTTCGTTATAACGAAGTTTCACTGTAATATGGTTGGGGTAATCATATTTGAAAAAACCAAATATGAACATATATTTTTTAAATTAATCGATTTTAAAATTTATATTTTTTAATTTCTTGCAATACATACATACATACATATGTACATATTATGTATATTTAAAAAATCGATTTTGCATCACATATCGACTTTTTGAGGTCCTTGGAAACTATTCTGATTATTTTTACGATAATGTCCTTAAGCATATATTAATGTTATTACGCGTGTGTAGGTATATGACATCCTCATTGCTTCTAAAGCTTAGATCCCACTATCGGCACAATGTACCGATTTTCGTCGGCTCACTGAAATAAAGTTATAAGTAATAAGCTAAATTTGCATTATTTGCCAACTAATTTAAATATAAGACATAATTTCACCACACTGCATTGGTAATAAAGCCATATGACTTTATTGATTGTAGTGAGCCGACGAAAATCGGTAGATTGTGCCGATAGTGGCATCTAAGCTTAACACTGTTTCTTTTCCGTCAAGTGATGTAAAATTTATGGAAATCGGTTCGATCGTTGACGTCATCGAAAATTCTGAAGAATTACTTCTAATTTAACTTTAAGCAATTGTTTTAACCAAATCTAAAATCTAATTAGCGGTCATTATTAAGACACTACTCTGACTGCCGAAAATTTTATTAATCGTTGTCCGAGAATTTCGAAAAAAATTTTCATTTTGTAATCAGGCAAATATAGGCTTGATCTAAAGTTTGAACTTGTAATTTACTTGTAATTTTTTCGCTTTAAGTTCAGATTTGCAGTTATAAAAATTCAAAATGTTAGAAAAAGCTTTTATTTAAATTGTTCCAAAAATCTGTGGCTTTTCTAGCGCTTTGAAATATAAATTTGCGTAACTTCAAGGGTTGGCGGCAAGGGTAACAGATTTTTTTTAATAATTTTTTTTTGTTGGGTGTAATCAACTGAAATATATGCATCCTTTTATCGTTCTTGAATGGCATTCTCAAAAATAGTAAACGTGGCATTTATATGGCCGACTTAATCCTATAAGTGTTTTGGTTTTTTGAGATATGATTGCGTTGCAACAAAGGAGCGAGCAATATGTAATATATTAAGGTTTTTTGACTTGAGTTTGTTGGTTGTGCAGAAAAATGTGCATGGTTATGTAAGAGTGTATATATGTACATACATACATACATAAACACATACATACATACATACATACATATGAATTTATGTGCACACAAACAAATCTATTCATCGAAAATATTGGACATATCATTTAATCCTGCACAGTTAGTGGATGGTGGACGTTTACATGTCTGTCAGTGTGATGCTTGCTACACGTCTTATTTGCTTTTTGAATTTGTACACTGATAAACAATATTTTGTTTAATGTTTGTGTTGCATGTAACAATCCTCAAAAAAAAAAAAATATACATAAATAAAAAAATAGTATTTGACGCATAGCAAATAATGACGTTAAAAATAATCTTATCTTTTACACTCTCTCCATATGTATGTCTGTTGATATTTTAAAGCATTCGCATATTTTTCAGTCTCTATTAAAAATTTTTGAAAGCCGGACGTTTGTGAAGACTGAATTTCAAATTATTTTGCAATCGAATAATCATTCAGGAAGAAAATGTGTGTAAATGTAATAAAATTTTATATCTTTCTCTTATGTAAAACAACTTACCTTTTTGTTGTCAAATTTCTCAAGAAAGTCTTACATCGAAACAATATGCAAAAATGCCGAAGCTATTTCCGCTGTCTTCATTATTTGAAAATAGTAAAGTGTTTCACAAAATATCATTAAGCGGGAACTTATTTTCCCATTTCACAAAAAAAAAAAAAAAAAATAAAACTTATGAAACATGGCCATCCTTGTCAATTCCCAATTCTTAAATGAATTTTATTTAAAATTTTGAGAAACGAATACTACTTTTAATTAAAAGTTTTTTGTATGAAAAAAATTATTTGATTTCCATTTTAAGAACAGAGTGAATGCCGGGATAATTGTCTATCTACTTATAGAAAAGTTTTATTATTGTTTTAAAGTTAAATTTTATCATGAAACTAATTTATGAGATCTAAACACTGAATTAAAATAAAAATCGATTACATAAAGCAATGAAATAAAACTAAACTCTTTATATTTCCAGTTCGGCATTATTGGATTTAAGACTAGACAATTTTATTATGCAATAATATATTTTATATCGTGGCTCTTTTAAATTCTGATTCTAATGTATAGAAAGATGATCTTCTATGAAAATAATAAAAACAATATTTATCCTTAATATGATCTTTCCCAAAAACCGCATCGATCTCTCAACACGAAATTGTGAAAACTGTGTATTCCAATCATATACTGGAAAATAAAACAAATACTCTTTATACACGTGTATGTGTGTGATTTTACCCTGTAGTAAACTGTAAACTATAGAGAGAAGTACTGGTGACAAAGTCAAAAGCGAGTCAGTATAATTTCACTAACGACATTTCCTGCAGGGTAGTTACATATGTATGTATGTATGTAAGTCAGTAGATGTGGGGGCAGTCAACATGAACATGTTCTTCATTAAAGAATTTGTTTTTTTTTTTTTTGCCTTTTATGATTCCTATTGTAATAATCTTGTATCTATCTCGTGGCATTACTTCCACGCATGCATATGCATCACTTCTGCTTTTGTAGCATTGCCAAAGATAATGCTACAAAAGCAGAGGTGATGATATCGACCATAACGACGAATATTGTTATCAATATTGGAAACTATAACGATACAATCGATCCAATTGACAAGTGACAAGTGACTATTACAGCTTCATCAGATATTACAAGTAACGGTGGCAAGTGCAAACAAAAGGAAATGGCAATAACCACATTAACAACAACAACAACAACACAAAAAAGAAATGAAACACTTTCATTTGCAATCGGTTCCAATGTTTGTACAAACATGCCAATACAGAAAATGGCAGCTGGTTGGTGGTGTAGAAGGCAGGAAGGAAGGGAGGGATAGAGAATAATGTTGTGGACAAAATAATGATCCCAACAATGAAATGATTGTGGTGGTTAATGACGCTGTTCGTCTTTGAATAGATGACGATGCAGTACGATGATAAAAATTATTCTTGATTTTACTTGTATGTGTGTACAAGTATTTTAGTTTGTTGTTGTTGTTGTTGTTGCTGTTTGCTACAACTATTATTGTTCATCCATTCATGCAACCATAGGAAGGGATAACCTAATAACTTGTTGCTGTTGTGCTTCAAGTCAAATTTGTTGTACTAAATTGTTTAGCATATTTACAGGTGCACATATGCCATATTGATTTTGTTGTAGACAATTTTTTCTACATCCATTTCCTGTTGGCTATTCAACATTTTTATAAAATAAGTAAATACATACATACATTTGTACATGAATGAATGATTAGATATAATATTTATTAAGGGGCATTTTTGCATCTGCAAACAATTATTCATTATAAAAGTGAAAAAAAAAATAGATAAACTGTTGGCCTTGCAGTCTTTCCTTGCTACTTTAATTCCTTTAATTTTAAATGTGCACCAAAATTTGTTCACATTTTCCTAAATTTGTTCATGTTTTTGATTGTGAAAATTTTAAAACAAATTAGAATGTTTTAACTCCAGATTTTAACTTTTTTAGAGTAGTCAATGTAAAATTGAAAGTATTCACGTTTCGGAAAAGTTAATTTTTCCGGGTATTTACATTTTCGCCTCTTCACTATCGAAGTGAAAGTAAAAGTTTTGATTATTTTTTTTTTTTCAAATATGTATTTGTAAGATAATTTCTTTTTAATAATTTTCGACAGTTTTTTGTAAATTATAAATCCACCAAGAAGTTACCCATTGTTGATTGCACAATATTGGCATATTCATAAAATCGATTGATTAATTAACGGCCTAGCCCACGAAGTCGAGCGATATCGATTGCTGGATTTCTAGAATTAAAAAAAATTAACTTGCATTTATTATTATTATTTATTATTTGTTTTTCAACATTATCGATCGAGTGAGATCGTGGGGCGGGACGTAATTTTTATATTAATTTTATGTAAAAAAAAAACAAAGAAAAGGGAATAAAATTCCCCGAGAATTATTATAATTAATAATTGGGATGTTCTTTCCCTAACCATAAGCATTTTCCAATTGAAAGCAACCAACTCATTCAGTCATATTTATTATATTTTTTTATTATACGAGATTATTTTGTACTCATTTGTATAAATGTTGTTATTATTTCAACGAAAAGTAACTTTCATACGAATGTTTCATTCCTTTAAATTGTTTAAGTTAAATATTCTACAATTACCTGGTAATCAATAAGAATATTTTGTTCTTCATTTTAATAATTATAAGGTCGATTATAAAAATATCAACATATTTTATTCTTCTTTATTTTAATCTACAAAATTCTTAATAAGCTTTTGTTGTTCTATTTAAATATCTTAATTTTCCTGTTTTTTTTTTCTTTCAGATAAATGTGCCATGATCGGCAACGTCTCAACAACACATCTCAAAAGAACCAAAGTCAAACTAAGAATTTCCTAAATTACCAAACAAATCTACAACAAAGTATTAAGAGACCACAAAAAAAAACGGCTTCAATATATTAATATAGAAAAATAAATAGAAACTTATTTAATTTTTTTAAAATTAAAACTAGAAATTATAAGCAATAAGCAAATTAAGTAGCGAAAGACTAAAAGACTTAAACGAATTTAGGTGAGTAAATTGAAAATGTTTTATTCGTTGTTTTATTTCGATCTCAAAAATATTTCAACACAAATCGCTTAGAATGTCTTGTACAGTATCTGAACTGCCGTCAGGATGTCGGTTGCGTGGCATGGGCTCATCGTCACAACAACAACAACAGCAACAACAACAAAGTCAACATAGTGCATCCAATCCGGGCGGTGGTGGAAATTTATCTGGCAGTGGAGGAATCGGTGGAATTAGAAGTGGGGGAAATGGTCGAAGTAGTGGTCCCGTAGATGTTACGAATACTGGAGGCATTCATATAGGAGGCATGTTGACTTCAACAAGTGCAATGGGAACAACAACAAACAGTGGTTTAACTGAAACAACAACTTCACTTCAGCGTCAACAACAACAACAATCGCAAAAACCGTGCTGCTTCTGTTGGTGCTGCTGCTGTTCGTGTTCGTGGGCAAAGTGGTAAGTGACCAAGAAAGACATAATTGTAATACTTCTTTCCTTTCAAATTTACAAGATCATAGAATAATTTTGTCTCCACATTTCGACGACAACTATGGAATTAAGCACTCCTTTTTCTACTTTTTTGTTATTAGATTAGATTCCTTTTACAATTAAGCAAACAATTTTTGTTTTTTTTTTTTGGGACTGAAATGAAAAAACAACCAAAAATTTTTCTGAATTCTTGAAAATAATTTGTCGCTGCTTTTGCTTTTTTAAGAAAATGTTTAAAAAGTTCAATCAGAAATGTGTAGACTAATCGACAAAGAAATTGCGGTGTATTCAATAATTTCGTTAATTTTCTAACGTAGATATAAATCAGGACACTTCTAACTAAAATTACAAAATTTATAATATTTATTAGCTTATTCTATGATCTTGTGCATATTAAAAAGTCCGAGCACATACGGAAATTTATAACAGCGATGCCCCTTTCTTGTCGGAAGACATTCTGAAAGCTTTCCCGTAATATTTTAGTAAATTTCTTACGAGCTCTGAGCGAACTCTCCAGAGAAATGTTTAGCTGAATGTTGCAGGGAATTTTATTGTTAAGTTGTAGATCTTTTCTTGACATTACAATTGTCGATAAGAAATGTTAACTGGGTATCTACATAATGTAAACATATGTATGTAGATACTTACATATGTATCAGTTTTATATCAATTGTAATTCGAAATATGTAGATATGTATGTATGTATGTTGGTAGTATTTTGCATAAAAGTTAATCTCTTTGTGAAATCTATTATTTATGTACATACTTATGTACATACATACATATAATTTAGATATTTTGCATTTTAGGTACATATGTATGTATATCAATATGTACATATGGGTAAAGTGTTTATGTACGTACAATGTACATAATGTTATGCATGTACAATGTACATACACGTATGTACATATGTATGTATGTACATACATACATAAATAAATAAATTTTCAAATTAATAAATTTATTGTGACCATCACCAATATTTGAAATGTTCTTTCTGATGTAGAAATTGAATAAAAATATGTGGTCTCAATTGTAAACATTTCCAATCTCTCTTTATATAAATGTGGAAACTCTCCATTTTTCTCACACACATACACACACATACATGAAATATTTTAATATCTCTTGTTGATGTATTTTCCAATTTTCCTAAATTTCCTTTTAGTTTGTTTTTTAAGCTTTTAAGTAGTGTATGTATCCATCCGACATTTCAACATTTTCAAATATTTTTTGGCCGCTTCTTTAAAACTTTTTTCAATACAGAATAAATGGCAATACCGAGGAATAAAAATAAAAAAAAAAACTTACAATGGAAAAGCTTAAATTTTAATTCTACATGTTAAATAATAAATTGTAAAAGCTTTTGCTTTGAATCTTTTGAAATTCATTCATTAAAGCTTTATATTTTTATTTATATTTTACTTGTATAAAGCAAAAGTCTTAACGTACGGTCATATCTGGCAAACATTTGCCCAAAAAAGCGTAACCACTAAATACCAATGAAAAGCTTTTTGATTTATGCATTTATTTATTAAGTTTAACAGCATCTAATAAGATAAGATTCTATTACATTTTCTATAAATTATGTAGGAAACTGTTTAACGTAATAAACAGGTATCTAAATCAAAAATGTTTTCATTAATATTTAGTGGTTACGCTTTTTTGGGCAAATGTTTGCCATATCTGACCGTACCTATAATATAAAAATAAACCATTTATTCCACTACACACATTAGCAGTCTTTTTGAATGGTGTTGCAGTGATTCCAGTGTATTTTTGAGAAGCTGCATAAAGAGTTTGAAATATTTCACAAAATAAAATTTAATAAATTTCTTAAAAACCAACAGTAGTGTTAAAATATCAAGCTGATTATATCTAAAAATATTTTTAAACTATTTTCTTCATAGATTTAAGGATGTGGTGGAAAAAAGTCTGTTAAACTGTTTGTAAGATTTAATAGTTTTAAGCTTCAATAGTTTAAACTTTTCAAAAATTTTTATTTAATAAATTTTGAGCGGAAATTAACTTTTTTCATCTTGCCAATTTATTTCGAACCGTAAAACCTGGTGTTTTATACTTTTTAGTGATGTTTCTAGTTTTTCACTAATTGAAAATCTTGTACATAAAATTGAAGGTTAAATTTTAACAATGAAATTAATTAAGTCTACAGTTTTCTTCACTGAAGTCTTACCTTAGTTTCACTATGTAATTAATATTTTGTTTGATCGCAATTTTCAACTAAATATCCGCACTAGCGAGGTGTTACTGTACACAGATTGTTATACCAAAAACTGTATGTATTCTACTAATTTTTATCGACTTAAAACAATTAAGCCCTTAAGACCACAATCGATCATAAATTCTGTCAGAAATAAAAATTAAAATAGATAGCGGTGAGCGTGTATGTGTGCAATGTGTAACGACAATATTTCTGCGGCTGTTAATATTGGTTTGAAGAAAAAAAAAAATATTTTTTATTTCACATACGCCTCGTTGTACTACATTTCTTTCAGTTGTATTTTCCGGCTGTCGCATACGAGTTGATATCTTTTTGTAGCTTCGTCTAAATTCCTTAACATCGCGTTCAATTTAATATACGTATGTCGACATGTAAGATTTGAGTATGTTGTTTCCGTGCGCATTTGAAGTGTTAAAAATTTTAATTTTATCAAACTGTTTTTGAAGAGTGTTTTGCTACTTGCGATTGTTCTTCAACAAAAATTGTTAACAAATAAGGATGAAAATGCAGTGCATTTTTAAGCAAAAGTATTAAATAATAAATAAATAATTTACTTAAAGTGTAAAGTAAAGTGAAAAACTTGTTTTTTATATTAAAATTTAACTCCATGCAATTGCATCGTATATATACGAATAATACTAACAAGTGGTCGACTCAGTAACTAGAGCCAACAATATGAAGTAAACGAATTCGTGTTTGAGCTCAATGTACCAAATAATATATAAGGAACATCTTTCCGTTGCTTACATGTCCAATTCTCTCTTACTATTCTTTCTTTATTATTCCCAAACTATAAAAAAAGAGTATGTCATGTATGCTAATGTCCCTGGTTTGTTGGATATTCAAGCACTTATTGTGAATAATTACGAACTTGCCCATAATACAAACTTTAAGTTTTGCCATATTTGTCGCAAAACAAAAAAAAAATCGTTCCCAACAGACAAAATACATAAATAAATATGTTTTACTAACACATTTGAATACCAACTCATCAGTAAATCTTTACCACCATGATTGAAAAGTTTCCAAACTCATTTGTTTATGCACAAACTTCCAAGTACGAAATGAGAATTAGTAAAGCACAAGCACAATGGTTTAAAAACTTATTTTTATACTATTTTTTAAATTTTTAATATAATTGTCTTAAATTGAAATACGGATAGTAGATGGTATGTATGTACTTCTGAATGTATTCCATTGCCAAAATTAGTTAAATAATCTCTGCAACAACTTGTCAATTGTCATTTTGACCTTCAAAAACTTGCAGATGAATAAACTTTGTATTCAATAAAAATTAAAGAAAGAGCCAAATTTTTTTTCCGTTATTTATTGCACATCAATAATAGATTATTCAGTGTAAATAGGAAACAAATTGTATGATCACAACTTGTAAATGTTTGTTTGAATTGAAGTTCTATGGACATTAAATTTCAGAAGAAAATGAAAACAAATTACTGTGGAATGAGAAAAAAATAGAAATAAAAATACAAAACTCCATTTATGATTTAATTCACACATTAAAATTAATTAACTCTCAAAACCACTAAAACTTTATTTAAGTTTAAAGTGATATCTACTTTTTGGAATTTATTTACTTTTCTTGGAATTATTAAACAATTTAGTCAGGGCCACATCTCTTTTACTTCCTCATGATTTGCATTAAAAAATATTTAACCGACTGTTGTGATTTTATGAGCTTAAGCAACTTGCAATAGCCAATTGTTTCTGTGGCCAAGTTCGGCCACACAGTGTGTTATTTACACGAAACCATTCGAGCTGTTTTTACCAGCAAAATCTGAAAACGGGCACTTTCCACCCGGGTTCCCCTTCTTTGTATGGGGCACTTCCAGTATAGCTAGATAGCTGAAATTTTGTACACAGGTAGGTAGTGATGAGAAATTGCCGAAAATGATTTTTTAACGGGCACTTTTCATCTGGGGGGACAATCATGTCCCTTCTTTTTATGGAGCACTTTTAGTATAGCTACAAAGCTGAAATTTTCTACACACGTAGGCCCAGATAAGCAATACATTTAAATATTTATACAAAAACAATTTAGCAAAAAGAAGTGAGATCCGCAGAAAAACACACATGTGAAAATAAGGCCAAGTTCCTATCCAAAATATTTCGGCTGTAAAAAGTACTGAGATCAAAATAAGGACCAAGTTCTTGATAGGTACAATTCCATCTCATTTCTAGGCAACCTGTAAGCTTGGCGAAAATTTTTTTGCCTTTATAATATGGGAGAGAATTCTTGGAAAAATTTTGCCAAGCTTACAGGTTGCCTAGAAATGAGATGGAATTGTACCTATCAGGAACTTGGTCCTTATTTTGATCTCAGTACATCAAATTGCAAAAAAAGGGAATAATTGTATTTTTTGAATTTGCTGCTCAAAAATAGTCAAAGCGCCCTAATATTTGGTGAGGACTAAGGATTTATTTCCTAAAAATTTCGAAAAAAAAAAAATTTATTGCTAATCGAAGCTTAGTACTCACCATATATGAAAGCTCTCCGATTTGTTTTACAACTTGAGTGAGTATGGTGAGATGGCACACAAATATTTTGAATATTTAACCCAGATTTGAAACATAATTTGGCAAATTTTTTCCATTTTAAAAGGACTCAGCTTCTTTCAGAGTGATTTCATGTGATTAAAAATTGGCTATTGCAAATGTTGAGAACTATCACTATAATGCTGTTTTATAAATTAAACAACAACATTGTTTTGATACTCCGTACATTTTCAAATCGCATAGAATATATAAAAATTTTTGGTTTTGTGTGTTTTGAATAATTTTTGTTTTGTCAAAAGAACGTACGGTGCAATTAAAAATTGAAGCTTTAGAAAATTATATCAACTATAAATATAAAGTATAAACATTTTGCAATATTTTTAAGCATAATTCCTCAATAATGCCTTACGGCGCTGAGGCCGAAATTGAAATGTATTTTAAAGATTTTGTACAAATAAAGTTTTTTCTATAGAAAAAAAAAAAAAAAAAAAAATTCTCGTCAGACAACATATTGTTCAAAGTGGTCACATTTAAGCTATCGCCATAATTAAAATTTAAAAAAATTTAATTAACTTTTCTTAAAAATTTCGAAAAAAAAATATTTTTCTTAGCCGTAGTTTTTAAGTGAATTTCGAAAGTTCTGAATTCAAATCTTAATATAAAATATTAGAAACATATTTCTTCGTGTACACTACAGTACATTGTTTTTTATAAAGGCGTCGATTAACAATACAGGAAACTTAAATTTTTGAGCTGAAAATTCAAAATTTTTCAACTATAATGGCATTTTGAAATTTTCACTGGGTTATTATTAGCCTGTGTTCAAAATTGGAACAAAAAATATTTTTGTTTTTTCAAATATCCGTTATTGCTAATCGATTGATTGATCGTGTTAACTTAAATGATTGATCACTTATACTGTTGTTTTTTAATGAAATATTCTCTAATAATTAAATATGTAAAGTTCAGTAAATTAAATAATACACAAATTTCGCCGTATTACGAACAGTAATGTACGTATGAATTACTATTGATTGCAGATCTCACTACGTGCTCTCGTACATTGATCTTATTTTCATTTTTATTTGTACTGTTAATGTCTTTCTATAAATATAAATTTTTAGCTCTATTAACCAGACTAATTCCTTTTAATGGCGAATTATTATATGTTCGTGTACTTTACTCATTTGTATAATTTCAATTAATTTGGGTGGCAAATTTGATCAGTCCATTAACTGACAGATAGACAAACCACTCCACCCATCAAATCACTGTTTAATAAAATGCAGAACTTGAAAAAGTCTTACAAAAAGCCGACGCTCTTGCATTTTCCAAACGAAAATTTCAAATAAAAGAACCTAAAAACAACAACAATGTGCTCGTATCAAAGAATTTAAAAAATGTGTACTATTTCACATGATTAAAAACACAACAACAAAAATCACAAAATATAAGCGAAATAATGCTCATCCATTTAGCAAATAAAAAAAAAGTAATTATTATAAAATGTTTAAAACTCTGGAGAAAATATCTCGATCTCAGTACGATGTTGTAGAAACAGCGGCGGCAGCAACAACATCTTGTACTGAGAAAAACACCTCATAAATTCCAAAATTAGATTTTGACAGTACAATTCAAACACTCTATAAACGCACACATACAAAATAATGAAAAGACGCGATATTCAAAAATCGCAATCATAACGAAGAAACGCACCAATACAAATTAAAATTTTCCCGAATTAAATATCCATAATTATTATTTACAACATAAAATACTGAGAAATTACCAAAAAAAAAAAAAAAAATAAATAAAAACATGTAAAATCAAGTTCATTGTCAGATACCTACAAGAGCAGTTTTTTTTTTCATACAGAATATTTTTTATTCGCACCTCGAACATGCAGCATAAATTAAAATTAAAAGAAAATATTGTTAAAAAAATTCAATTAACTAATAAAAGTTTTACAACAAATTCGTAATTCGACAACTTAAAGATATTAACTTTATTAAAAGTCAGTTTGTTACACAATTCAATGACCCATCGTTGGAAAAGTGTACTGTCCAAACTGAAGCACAGGTACGTAAGTCTGTAAATCTTTGCGTACAATTATTAAAAAATAGCCTTGTGAACAGTTTAAGAAAACAACATGTTAAATCGACATTTTCAATTAAGTCAAGTAGAGAGACCGGTATGAAAATATTTTGGAAATACTTCAGCAATTTCTAAACTGGTGGTGCCACTGACATGAATCATGCAAATGCATCAGCGCCATAAGAAAGTAACAGGGATACATTCGTTTTCTACTCGCTTCGCTTTATTTAGAGTAAAAAAAACTTAGCTTGGTGCCAAAAGTTGTGTCTGCATATGAATAAATGAAAAGCTTAAAATGGGCTTTGCTTGAAAAGAAAGCAGTTTAAAAAGGCGACTTGAGATGTTAAAAATACAAAATAAAATAAATCTGAAGAACTTGAGAGAAAAGTTTTTTTTTTTGCTAAAATGGGACCAGCCTAATGTGCATTTTGTCTTCTATTATTTTTGCATGTGATTACCGTACGAAACATAAACAATTACTTTCATTTAATTGTATAAAATACTTGTGGAAACATGCAAACACATACATATGTCTATATTTATTTATATATGTATGTATGTATCTTAAATATGACTAATCCCTGATGGACCCAGGGATGAAAATGGGGCTCTGATTTTATACTAATTATAGAGTAATATATGTATGCTTTAGAACATTATTAAAGAGGTGACAGCGAAACCAACACCGCCTCTAAGTATCAAAAATTCCACGATTGTGCCGAGATTTCCATCGAATTCAAAAAGCGTTAGCAACTAAATTTGTTGCACGATTATTTACGAACATTTTTGACACAGCCTGCATATTTGGCCCCTCTGGGATTCAATGAAATTCAAAATATGTATGTATGTATGTATACATACGAGTATATAATTTTCAATCAATTAGAGTTAAGAGCTGAAATTACTTTTACTTCAAAACTCGTTTTTAAATTAATATAATTTTTGAAATCTGACCTTCTATAAATAAAGCTGTTAGCTAAAAGTTAAAGTAAGAATAAAAATTGCTATTTTGATTTTTATCACATCATATGATGTTAAAATAACACGATTTTATAATTAATTTTTTTTACAATCTGGACGTGTACTCGTATGTATTATAAATAGTTCGAAAAATGTTAACAAAAACCTTATATACCTCATAATGAGTATCGAAGCTCTACGTGAATACCCATACTAACGATGCACTCGTGTGCAGTGTTTTCAAGTTCCGAGTTTCGGAAAATCGATATTAATTTTCGGATGATAGTTCGTTTTCAGCAACACAATAATAATCTTTATCACTTATTGTATTAAGAATTTGTTATTTCTAATTGCTGATAAGAATTTATTTAGTTTTATCGAAAAATAAAACTAAACAAGCCAATAATAAAAATAGCGTAAAACCAAACTACATACAATTACGATTATTATTTCTATTAAACATTTTCATATTAAATGGTGATTTTTTTATCAGTGACAAACCAAAAAAAAAAGTATTTTGCCTTAATCGCATTAAATCAATAACAATAAACCATGATGTCTGCCCACGACCTTCTCTCTTTCTCTTCTTCATCAGAAAACAAAATTCAATAATTTCTTTTTGGTGTTAATTGGTACATACGATAATAAATAAATTAGGGTAGTGCATACTCGTACTTAAAATTGTGTTTGTAAACTCGTATGAAAAGATATCAGAAATCTAATATTAAAACTATATAGATTTCTAATTGAAAATAGAACATACTTGAATTCTTAGCAAAGGTACAGCGAAGTTTAAGTTCAACTGTAGTCTCTCAGTGTTGTATACATTTTTTCAGAGTAATTTTTTTTTCTTATTAAATTTTTACTAATCTATATATATAAAATACAAAAAATGTTTGTACCCATGTTCGCTATAGACTCGGAAACTATCCAACCGATTTGACCCAAACTGGTGTAATTCAAAAGGGAATTTATAGAGGATGGTTTTAGGCTTTTAATATTTCAAGTGGGCGTAGCCCCTCCCACATAAATTGAATAACATCATATATCTTGACTATTGTGATAGCAAGAGTTTTGAAACATTGCAATAGTTCATATGTTACTAATGTGAGTAATCAGGACAAAAATGGGCGTTATCGGACAAGTGGGCGTGGCAGCTCCCATATAACCCAAAAATTGAAATCGCCATATTTTGGGCATTTTTTGACCTACGCCGATGATATTTGGTACATATAGTATTGACATAATTAGGAATACGTACTAGGAGAAAAGTGAGTGGGACCACGCCCCTTTATAGGAAAATAAAAAATCTTAATATAGTCTTAACTATTGGACCGATGGTCATTAAATTTTCACAATAGGATATATAAATACTTTTAATTTTATTTTATAACGAGGGGGGTAGCGAAGTACACCGGGATCAGCTAGTTTTTAAATAAATCTGATCGGTCTTAGATATAAAATTGTATCAAAATATTTAATATATGTGTGTAGCACATGCGTTCTTCACACTGCCTTTCAGTAATTTGTGCTACAACTTTTACCACAACTGCCGACTTTAAAGATAAACAGTTCTTCCTTGGTGCTTTTATTCGGTCGCTTTTGATAAGCTACGCAAACAACAGATAGAGAGAGAAGAAGAGATAGCGTAGCTGTGTGCGTGAAAGAGAGAGCATGTTTAAGCAATGAACAATTTTTATATTCGGGAAATCCTAAAAGCTAAAATATTTTTCAATTTCCATGACAACATTTGAGTTTTCTTGCTGGAAATGTGCAGTGTGTCATTAAATTAAAGTTTTTACGAAAATTTCAGTACAAGCGGAAGGAAACGAAATCAATTAATTTATTATAATGCCCTGGTTGATTTTAAATACGATTACATTCAAGTGCGTTTAAAAGTTTTTAAAAATTAATTAGTATGTATTGCAATAATCAAGATATGTAACTTTTCTTTTATTTTATTTTTAGTTTGGCATTGAAAAATGCAGAGGACAACGCACCTACAAAACGTGATCCGGGTAGCTCTGACTTGTTATTAGAAGGAGAACAGTAAGTATTTTTGCAAAAATTTTTAATGACTTTAATTTTATTTTTAATAAATTCCTTCAAAATCTCAAGGCCTTCGCTGGAAGAAATACGCAGTTGGGGCCACAGTTTCGATAAACTAATGAAAAGTCAAAGTAAGTATTCATTAAATAAGAAATCCAGTCAATCATTATTTTTCTAAAATTTTATAAAATATACGAGTACTTGGCCATGCTTCGATATTTGACAAAATTAGGCACATTTACTCAAGATCATTTTAGTTTGTCATTCTTAAAAAACAAATTACTGCGTGCAAATCACTCGTACGTCTTAATTAATATTCATGTTCGATGTCCCCAAAATAGATAAAATAGATAAATTCACATATTTTTGGGTTCTGGCAAAAATATGAGTAGACAGTTTTTAAAAATTTGTTTGGAGCTATAGAAAACTAAATTGCATTTATTTGCAGGTGGTCGAAAAGTATTTCGTGATTTTTTACGTAGTGAATTTAGTGAAGAGAACATTCTTTTCTGGTTGGCTTGTGAAGACTTGAAAAAAGAAATCAATCCGGAAGCAATTGAAGAGAAGGCTCGTCTCATATATGAAGATTATATATCAATATTATCACCCCGCGAAGTATCGCTAGATGCCAGAGTACGAGAAATAGTCAATCGTAACATGGTTGAACCGACTTCACATACATTTGACGAGGCTCAAATACAAATTTACACGCTAATGCTCAGAGACTCATATCCAAGGTATTCTATTCTATTCTCTTCTTTCTTTATGTTTTCAGTTTTTTAACCGACCAACCTTTTCTAGATTCATTAATTCCCAAAAATATAAAACACTCGCTCAACTGCAGGATGGAATGTCCGCATCGGGATCCACTGCTGATAGTCCTACTTGAATTTTCGCTGAAAGAAAAAACAACTAAAATTTAAAAACCGAAACATGGGAATCAAAATCACTAAATATACAACAGAGAAAAAAGGAAATCTATAAAAGGTTGTTGCTGCTTCAAAGAAAAAAAAAAATAAAACTAAATTTTAAACAAAATCTATAGATGAATAAAAAGAAACCAAAAACCAAATGAAGGCACAAACCGAGCAATATTTCTAACATAATTTTTATATTTTTGGTTGTTAAAATATTAAATTACTTTTGTAACGAATTGATCACACTCTACAACAAAAAAAAAAAATTAAAAAAAAAGTATTGAACAAAATTAGATTTTTAAGCGCAACAATCGTATTATGCATTTTAAATGTTTAATTAAAATAGTTCTTTTTTTATAAACTGCTTCTAAATCGTAAACATTACCAAAAAAAAATATATAAATCATTCATTTACTTTTAATGCCTGTTCGCCGATATCGAAGAAGTTCTTTCTTTCGAGCAATTACATTTGAAACAAAAACAAAATTTTTGAATTTGTTTTTGTTTCAAATGTAATTGTTCGAAAGAAAGAACTTCTTCGATATCGGCGAACAGGCAGTTAATTTAAATTTTATTTTTAAATATTTTTATAAAATAAATCTCTAGTCAAGTTATTGAAATTATTTTATTTAAGCAAACAAACACACAAACAAATGCAAAAAAGAAAAAACCAACTACAAACAAAAAGTATAGATTATTTTTTGAAACTAATCGAACGAGATCGATCTTTTCTTGTTTTCATTTTATAATTTTTATGATTTTAAATAATTTTAATCGAACAAATAAAAAAACAACAACAACAAAGCAAACTATTATGTATTAAATTATTAAAAGTAAAGCACACTCACACACACACACAATATTTATACCAAATATAAATTTTAATAATTAATTATTCTTAAAGTAATTGAATACAAATTGAAAATATAAAAATGAAATGAAATAGAAAACTAATTTTCAAAAATAAAACAAAAGAAAAAAAGATACTTAAAGATGGAGAATGAAATCAAATGAAAATGAAAAATAAAAAGAAAGCAACAAAGTACACGAGTAATTTAGTTTGTAAGATTTTTCTTAAAATGAAAACAAAAAATAGAAATAAATCACAAAATCATACAAAAACAAAAAATACTGAAAACTTACAAAATATGAAAACAGCACACAAAAAAATACAAATAAAAAAAAAACTGTTTTAAGTTTAATATCGATAATAAAGTGTTCAATTTTTATTTTAAAGTCTAATTATGTTTTAGTTTTTAATGCCAACAGAAGAAATTGAATTGCAGGTACGAAAACTTCTTCTTACAAACGAAAATGTCAAAGAGGATGACGAAAGCTTTCACAACACGAAATTCGAATAAAACATGAAAAATATACGTGGTGCCAAAGTCGGCACCACTCTGTGCATCAAAACCTTTTCATTTCGAAAAAGGAACTAGTCAAAGTCTTTTAGCTTATTTACATGTTTTACACATGTACAAGTATTGCGTGTGAACAGATCACAACTTGGTTTCGCACAAACTATGTTTTGACGATATTTCTTGTACATCGAGGATTTTGCGAAAATACACTAAAATTTATGTAAATCATAAGGAAAATAGATGTAACTGTATTTTTTTTCTAGCTTATGATGCATTTGCTATCGATGTATCGGTCATACTTTGGATTTATCGATTTATTACTATCGGTGATATGTTCTATTCTTTTATGAATAAGTGTTGAAAATGATGGCAGTTTTTTTTACATGTACTTGGAGGCATATTTCTAATATTTTTTTTACCACTCACAGACATTCCATAGACGCTTGTTTAAGTTTCCCGTTAATTATTTTCATCACGTTCTACGACTTTAGGAAAAATATCTTTATTTAATGTTATATTTATTATTTTTCATATGCTAAAAGAAAACATTTAGATGAAGTTCTTTGAGTTCAGGTTCATTTTTTTTCATCATTAGAATTATTGACAGAAAATACTGCAGACATTTTTTGAGATTTTTTCCGAAAAACGTGGAGGACTATATTCCTTGAACCCCTCGAAGTAAAAACTCTACCTGCATCTCCACAGCGGTTGTTTTTATGAAATGTTGCAGTTAAAAATTTTCTACAGCTGACTTTGACTGCTGACATCTCTTGACAATCATACAAAAAATGATTTAAGACTTGAGAGAAACTTTGTAGAGTGCCATGGCAAACGCGTAGAAAAAAAATTCTTAACTCAAATTAACAGGATGTGAAAAAGTTTTCATCTTATTTTGAATAAATTCTACCGCTTCCATCGAAACAGAATTTTAAAAATTTTTGTATGAAACTTTAGCGCGCAATGAATGTCATGTGTCACATGGACCAAAAGTAACAAGTGTTTTATCCAGCTGTTAAAAATATGTCATGTTTCATTTTCATGTTTCGTTTCCATCCTTCGTTGGATGCAGAAAATTGCTTTAAAAAATAAATCAGTCATGAAGAAGTGACATATCGAAGCGCAGACAAACAAATTGGTTATTACGGACGGGGAGACTGACAATAAAAAGTTCTTTGCATCCCAAATACGAGAGATGACCAGCGTTTGAGATGAAAACTCCAACAATTTCGAAGCAAGTATAGATAAAACATTTTTAAAGAAAATTAAGAAAATAATTCCAAATCAAAAAAAAAAAAACATCAAACGTTTTTCTTCTCATCAGTAAATTATCCCTGATTTGCTATTTGATTTTTTTTAATAAAACTAAAATTGTTACTCTTATTTGAAATAAAATATTAAATTAAAACAAAATGTTAACATCGAAATAAATTTGTAAATAAATAAAAAACAAACCAAAAAAAAAAAAAAAATAAAACAACAACATTGAAATTCTTGAAATCTACGCAAAATTTTTTACAAATATTTCATTCATTGAAATATTTTTGCGATTTAAACAAAATGTGTTGAAAAATAGTTTCGACAGATTTTTTAAAATTTGAAATTTCCTTAAATTAAGTTACAATTACATACACATTAACACACTAACACACTGACACTAACATTAATGTTAAATGTTAAATTAAAAATTAAATTTAGATTTAAGTATGCCAATCACTGCCAATTAATTAACACTCACACAAACAACACCTTCCTTCCTTCCTCTAGAAATTTTGTTAAGTTTTATTTTGTTCTTTAAAAAGAAGAAAAAGATACGAAATGTGAAATATTTTAGTGGTAAATAATTTAAAAGAAATAGTTTAAGTTTAGATTTCTTTTTAGTGTAAGTAAGTTGCAAACGGCTTTTTAGATTGTTCGGAAGCCAGAATACAATGATGTCTCTAATGCTCATCAAATGGTTAATAAACAAATTAATTAACTGCAAATGCTGAGATACTTTTGATACTCAAAAAAAAAAAACACAACAAAGGAATTGATTAATTAAAAAAAAAAAAAAACGTGTTGTTGGTTTTCTGTGTGTTCCTTAATAAAAGAAATTCTTGTGTTGTGTTTTAGTTAAATAACAGATGATAAAAAAAAATAACTCCTAATCGATCAGTAGGATTTTGTAGAACACATTTTTTACTACTTAAAATAACAAATCCATTTATTTTTCCAATAAAAGAACTTTTTTAAAATAATTATTGTGTAAGTAATGAGAAAAAAAAGGAAAATACATAAATCTTGAAATATAAAAATATTTTTCATAATAAAAAATCATTTAAATTTGCAAAAAATATATGAAGACATTGTTTTCAAATGCGTATCAAATAGTATTTCATATAAATAACCAATAAAATTACATATTTTTTTTTGAAAATAATATGGATCCAAATACTGACAAATACAAAAAAAATAATGTGCGTCCATCGGTGTTTTGAAAGTTTTCGTCACATGTTCACAATATGATTATTATTCGGCATTGGAAAGAATACAAGCAACAGCGTTTTTTTGTTCTCCACTGCATGGGTATTTTTAAACTCCTATCAGAAAGAATGACAAGAAGTAAGTGAAACTTAAAATGTGTTTAAATCAGATGTCACAACAGCTCAAACTGTAATTGTATTGATGATTATTAGTATTGGTGTTGGTGGCAGAGGTAACCCACCAAATATTAAGTCCAGCATTTGAGGTTATACATATTTTTAGTGAATTGAAAATAAAATTTTTTGAAATTTGTCAAAGGTAGTCTTGTAGAAATTTCACTTTGTTGTGTTGTGACTTCTTCTCGCTGCCACTTTATAATAAAATATATTTTTCCACCAATTCTAAGCAAAACAATATTTATAAGATTAAATTTAGATAAAAGTAAATTAAAATTCTCTCAGCACACTTTAAAAGTAAAAAAAAAGTAAAACTTTCCTGACTAGCTGACGTAAACTTTCAAATTGCTGACGCAGTTGTACGAGAATATTTTTTTGGTCTCCTACTCCAGAATCAGTCTTATTTAAAATCAAATATAAATTCAAATTTTTTTTTTTTGAGTTTTCATACATTTTTAAAAAGAACGCAGCAAACAAAAATATAAAATATTAATCAAACAAATTCATGTATAGACAGACATTGATTCATGCATTAAAATAATTAACATTGATCATAATATGGTAATAAATATAATAATTTATAATTAAAAACTAAATAAAATTAACATGAGAAAACATTTCATAGTACGAAGATACTTTAAATAAATTTATTCTCACTTTGACTAAAAATTAAATATTTTAATGGACCACAAATACACCCACAGCCACTCACATACATGCATACATACAAATGTAAATTCAAATACATTTTCCATTACATTAATTAATAAATTCATCCATTCAATCACTTTTCTCTTTAAATAAGTCCATGTACGACCTACCACAATTACAACTTTTACCGCAATTACAGTTGTAAGTCATTAAGTAGATGTTGATGATGATGATGATGATGATGATGAGAATTGAAAATTAAATTTTTTTAAGTAAAATCTCAAAAAAAAAAAACGGCAAAACTTTATTTAGAAGAAACAAGATAAAAACCGAAAAATACTTGTAAGAAAAAGCAACAACAACAAATAAATAAATTAATACATAAATAAATAACTGATGAAAAAAAAAGGAAGTGGTTGTTTGATTTAAAATTTTCTTTACAGACTTACAAAATATTTACAACTTTGCACAATTTCTCTTGATTATCATTGAAAAAATGTTGTTTCAGACACATCGCAACTAAAGTATTTCTTCGTACGATTAAGTCGGATTTCATGATTCAATTGTTTTTTTTTTTTTTTTTGTACTTGTGTGCTCTTGTATAAATATTAAAGCTAATGACTCCATTTAAGTGGATCCTAACGATAAGAAAAATACAAGAAAAGAGTTTTTAATTCACTAATAGGAGAGTCTTGACTGCTACTACATTCTTCTTCGTTTAACTACGAGTACACCGGCCAAAGGGGATCACAAGGAGACATCGTTCTACGTTTTTGTATTCAATACAACATTAATTGCGATCTGCTGATCAGGCTTAAAGGCTGAAATATCAAAACTAATTGCATTGCATCAAAATAAATGTCAATTGTAGTATTGTAGATTTTAGTTTTTAGCAGGATCTAGTGTCCCACAAGTCCTTTCATTGTTATTGTAATCATAATCGCTTGATAAAATCCATTTAGTTGATCTGTCTATCACTATTTTTTTCTGTCTGTCCGTTGCATTTTATATGCTGTCAGTGACGCCACGGTCTTCAACACTAATGATGACAATGGCCAGCTGCTATTAAACAACTGACGGATGGATGATGGACGGACGGGCGGACTGAACGACGCACCGAATTCAGTGAACGCATCTTTGTGTATTTATATATTTATTTATTTATTTCATTTCTATTTTTTTTTTTTTTGTTAAAAGAATCAGAAATTAATAAATTAATTGTATTTAACACAATGTTTGTTGCTTTAGCTCTCTTAACAATTTGCAATTCAATTGTAACTCGTGACTTTTACACACTGGGAATTTTCATCAAATACAGTCAGTCATCCTTTAATTTAAAATTTTTGCCAATATTCCAAGTTATTCATAATTAGCTGATGAAAAAAAAGAGTACTGACGTATTTTTAAGGTCATTTCGAAAACATAAAAATTGACAAGAAATTGGAAATTGCAAATTGCAAATAATTGTTAATATTTTTATTTGCTGTTAAGCTCATCGAGTTTAATTTTTGCAGATTTAAATTGTTCTTGAAGGATGAACGTTAACAAGTTCAAGCATTATAGCACGTATCTCATAAATAATGAATGATTCTCTGACCAAAAGCAAAAAAAATTTAATTCAACCAACAACAACAATGATTATTGCATTTCTCCAGAGGCTCCAGTATAAAAAAGCCATTCTTGCATTTAAACCTGCCGCTAAAACGGTTTAAACTGCAGGGGCAGCCAATTTCGTATATCTTTAATTTTTTTTTTGTTTTTTTTTTTTTTGCATTTATATTCTCATAATTGATGACTGACTGATACTTGAATGTGTTGAGTCTTTGAATTTATTCGATTTTTAATTCAAGTTAGGAGATACTCATTTAATAATATTGACTGCCTTTTAAACGATCCAGACTTGTTGGCCAATTGGTCCAGAAAATTTATTTATAGTTTTCTTTTTTTTTTATATGAAACTGAGATAACACCACAATTCCGTGTAAATTGCGGTTTAATAATTTTCATTCAATTCAATTGGATGTGAAATTACAATTCTGTGGCTTCTTATAAATTTGTAGGAGTGTTTGCGTGCATTAGATTGATGCCCAAGAATGAATGAAATTTGTAGATTTTAATTTTTCTGTACATCGTTTTTTTACTGTTGGAAATGACGGAATCTTTGCTTATTTTTTTTTTTGGACCAGTCTAATGTAAAAACTAAATTATGATTGAACCAACATTTTAACTTCTCATTCGATCGATTCGATTGATTGGTTACGTTCAGTCAGTCACATTTAGTTGTATTGCGTTCGTTATTCTTTCTTTCTTTTGCACTTTTTTTACTATCAACATCGTCAACATGATCATCCATCCATCCCATTCCCATAATGTTTTATTAATGATCTATTGTAGATCCTTATAACTTAAAGTTAAACTTAAACTTCAGGCTCATATTTCGCTTATTGTAAAGATGACAACAAAAGCAACAACAACAAACAACACAAGTTCATCATTAAATATGAAACAATACAATGATACAAACAGCTACAACGAATGAATGTATTCGTGCTTGTTGGCGTAATTGTATGAGATTAGCGAAGCAATTATTTCAAATGTCTACTCGTATTCCACAAAATGATTTAAAAGAATCACATTAAGTTTTCAATAAAAGCGATTTAAAATATACAATATGTTGGGCGCGATAAAGAGATGGCAGACAATTTAAAAAGTAAAAAGTCTCATGTCCAACGAAAAACGATCGAGACCCATAAGTCTGACAATGATGATTGTGTGAATATTGAAATGTACTCTTTTACGAAATGATTATTTGATATTCAAACTAAACTTCGAAACATGGACATTAATTTCGAAAACTCAAAATTTCTCAATCCGTGTGCAAAAGCCGAAAAAAAAAAAAAGACCAAGAGCTTTAATATTTGGGATAAATTATGTTTTTTATACGGTCAACGATTAATAAACGTTATAATAAAAATGATAAACGCTTCTCGTGCGCCGAATAGCAAGACCTCCTGTCTTTGTTTAGTCTTTGTTTAGAGGTTCAGCACAAAAAAAAAAAGTTTCAAAATGATGCGCCGAACTGCTCATTATTTCATATCTAGTATGAATTGCCGAAATTAAGTTCGAATTTTCGAAACTTAGTTTAATATTTTG
Source organism: Lypha dubia (assembly GCA_947311025.1). Taxonomy (NCBI): domain Eukaryota; kingdom Metazoa; phylum Arthropoda; class Insecta; order Diptera; family Tachinidae; genus Lypha; species Lypha dubia. Next base: position 70,979,778 of record OX371264.1, on the reverse strand, counting down.
TCTATTGAACGCTTTTTGTACGCCAACTTTAAGCGCATGTCATTCCAAGTTTGGTTTGACGAAAAAAGAAATCATGTAGTTAAAATTTACTTCTAGCGCGCAACATGCAAAAATAGAAGAAAAGCTTGTCCATAACGACATCGATTAACAGCGCTGAAGGTTTAGAAAAGATATATTCGGTCTTTATTTACAAGTGGCACGCGAGAAAAGAATCTTCTAATTTACGAAAGTAAGTTGCAAATTTCAAGATTTACGGTTCATTATTCCAAATCTAGAATTTGAACTTCCGAAAGTCAATTCGAACTTTATAAAATGTCCTGTTTATTTAAGTTATAATATTGGAAGTTAAGTTGTAATATTATCAAACAAACATACACATACCACACATGCAAGCGTATAACGATCAATTTAATCTGTTAGTGACTGCCGCACGCTCTTAGCAAAATCAAATCCATTCGATTGATATTCTAACAAATAAGTTTCGCTACACAGGCTGATAATATTTAAAATATCCATTCATTTATTGCGACGTCCGAGCAAGAATGCTTTTAAAAAAAATTTCGTTTTTGTTGTTAATCAAGTGTTGGTTGTAATGCCACTTAATAGTTATTGCAACGACATTTTGTTATTTGTGCAACAACTTCACTTCATTGAATTCCAAATGATGTGTTTCATTTATGCCACAGACGGTCGTTGTAAATGCGAATTGTAAAACAATAATTTTCTGTTTTTTTTTTTTTTTTTTAATTAATTTTTATAATTTTGTGTTTATGAGTTTTCTTTTTCTTATTCATGCTTAAGATTTCATTAAGACACCAATGATGTTGTCTGTCATTATTTAATTGGTTTGAGCCGAATGACAAAAAATATATTTAATTGGCCGTAGTTGATGGATGCCACAGTAAAAGTTTCATAAAAAAAATTTAACAATTTCAGCTAAATGTTTTTTTCCCTGTTTCTAAACGAATGAATTGAATTTTTACAAGCGCCTAGCGGAAGGGTCGATTAATTTCAGTTGTTATGAATTTCCCGTACATTTTTTTATTTTTATTTCTCTAAATTCACAAATTTGACTGTTTTTTCGTAGTCTGAAAAATTATTTGAACTTTGGCGATCCCCTTGTAAGTTTCAATCTAGACTCCTTCGCAGAATTCAGACATTTTTAAAACAGAGAAAATAAATTTATAATGAAGACATTTTTTTTCGATTAATTATTTTTTTCTTATTTTAGTTTTGAGTTTCTCTTGAATGAATTTGGAACGAAGTTTGGTTTCTAATAAGACCGATTTCCGCTGAATACCAAATTCAAATTAATAGTTTTTGCTTTGAACTTACGCAAGTGAATATTTAATGTATCCTTTTGAGGCTTGAAACTTTCTTCGAGTTTTAGATTTGAGACGCAATAAAAGACGTTTCTAGTAGACGTGGGCATCCATCATTTGATCATATGAATTGCACAAATCATGCATGATCACTTTTGTTGAGTCACATTATTATGAACGTGATTGCGAAAGTTATCGGCATGATAGAACAAGAAACATTAACAAAATGGCTTCAATGATATAAATTTAATTAAAAATTTTGTTAAATAACAAATAAAAATCATATTGTATTTATTACTGATGGTTTTTTAATACTTTAATTATTCTGATTGTGCTTGATTTTTCATTCGAGCCATTTGAGCGATCAAGAGCATGATCATGATTGTGCAACGGTTGTGCATGGGAACTATTTTTTTATTCGTGTGCGTGCATAATCATGAATAAAGATTTACTCATTTCACCCGTCTGAAGTTTGTGGAAATATTCGATGTTTATTTTCTGTTGTCAAATAAGAACAATTTTTAAATTTACTTTTTTTTTTATATAAAAAACATTTATTCTATAAAAGTTTATTTTAAAATATTAAAAATATAATAAAATATATTTTTTAGTATATATGTATGTATACATGTGTGTGTGTGTGTATGTTTGTCTTCTGCGTAGGAGTGTGTGTGTGTCTGTGTGTATATTGTATGAATAATTGCTTTTGTTGTGTTTTTTGCTAATAGATTTTGATTTGTTTTTCAGTTTCTTTTTTTTTTTTTGTTGTATATTTTGTTTTCTTAATTTTTTTTTTTTTTTTTTGTTAAAATTAAGTTACAACTTAAACTTAAAAGATACAAAAATATTAAATAGAAACGAAAAATATATTTAAGAAAATAATCTTAGAGTACAAAATATCTTAAACAAAATGGGAAAATTTGAGAAAAGTGTTTGGAAATTTCTTCAAATTTAAAACGTTCAGCTTCTATTTCTTTTTCTTTAAAGAAAACTAAGTTGTTTTTTTTTTAACACATATTTTGTAAGTTTATGCGATATAAAATTATAAAATTAATTAAGCAATACGAGTTTTAATTAAACACGGCAAGATTTTTGTCTTTTTATTTAGTTTTTATTTATAATTAATTAATAAAAAAAATATATGTATATTAACTTATTGAAACAGATTGAAATAAAAGTACAGTTATTTTTATTGTTAAACTAAATTAAAAATTATGAAAGTAAAATGTACAAAATTAAAACTTCAAAAGAATATTTTAAATGATTTTTTTATTAAAAGTTAAAGAAAATTTTTTTCTACGAAAATTGGGAAGCCGTCTTTGTTTTGAAAAGTTTAAAATTTTTCACAAATATTATGGAAGTTTTGCTTTTAGTTTAATTATAAATTATGTATTTTTATTTACAATTTTGTTATTGTTGCAGATCGAAAGAAACCTTTTGTGGTGTTTTCTCAAAAGTTTCCTTCAAATTAAAATTTTATTAATTAACAACTGGGTTGAGTTTCATTCAAATCATAAAGTTCTCATTTTTCATGTTTTTTTTTTTTCATTTTATAGGTTTTTTTACAAGCTGTGTTTTTAACAACAAATGCACTTGATCAGTATTGTATTCACTTTTTTTTTAATTTTATTTAAATTTTATTAAATAAAACTTAATGATAATAATTTTTATTTATTAATTAATATTATTGCAATTCTCTTTAAGTGATTGATGAAAGTTTTGTTTTTATTTTTAACATTGTTTGGAATTGTTTTTAATCTTATGTTTTCGAATATTTGATTAGTATGAACATAGTTTAGTGATAAAGAGAGAGAGAGAGAGAGAGAGAAATGTCACCATAAAGAAAGTGTTCAATTAAAAATTGAGATCCGTTTTTTTTTTGTTAAAATAATAAAAAAGTTACAAGTTGTTCATTATTGTAAATAATACAATAAATCTAATTTTGTTTGCAAAAATTGTCGAACTGCTTGTGTCACAGTACTCCCTACAAGTAAGTTTCAAAGTAATGAAATCACGGATCGATCGATCATATCCAATCTAGTTTATTGCCGAGAATGTAGTTGGCACAATCAGCACCAATTGCAAATACCGTGGAAGAACATAGAAATGGTGTGACATTTATTCCAAATGGACATCACTGGCACAAATCTAAGAAAAAATCTACAATTTTCCATGATCAAGTAACAGTGTTAGACCACATAAGTTCTGAAGAGTGATCTTGTCTTATACAAGAAAGCTCTTCGGGAAGAAACTGGCATTAACCACCTACAAAATACGTTGCTGACAAATGTTTAGCGTTTTCTCAAATTTTCGAAAATATTATTCTCCTCTCAAATGGATTGCGTAGAATGAATTTCTTTTTAGTACTGAAGTCTGTGGTGCTCCATGTAGTGGATTTCTTTCGATTCGTCTGATATTAATGCAAAGCTCAAGTACATGATGATGTTCTAGGACACCGCAATATTAAACGGACCACATTCATTTCATACATTTGGACTAGTTAGGGACTGGTTCTGGCGGCACTTTATAGAATATTTTTTACACACATGTACAGAGTATTTTGCCAGTATGTATGTGTGTATCTACGAGTTGTAATAAATTTTAGAAGGAAAGGGAACCACCCACCCTCTATTTGACACTTTGAAACAGTCAATGCAATCTTATCGTTTTGAACTTTCAACTAATGGCTCGATTATGTGTGTGGTTCGGTTGCCATCCATAATCGACCCTTAAGAAAAATAATTATTCTTGTGTTTTTTTTTTTTTTTTTTAATTTAATTTTATTTAATATCTAAAATTATATTTAAAGAATTTTAAAGTTAAGAGTATTTTAATTATTTCAATTACTCTGCCCTGTCAGAACAAATCGTCGTGAAAAAGAAAGATTCATCTGACAAATTGACTGACCGAGTGAGTTTTCTGTTTGTTGTTGTTAATTTTTTTTTTATAAATTTACAATTTGATAAAAATGAATGAATATGAAAACGCAAGAAAGAGCATTTAATTGTTTAGTAGATTTTATGAATCATGATACGGCTATTGGCACTTGTAGAATGATGGGGTCATTTTACACAATTTATTTAAGAAGAAAGAAGAAGAAAGAAGAAGAATAAACACAGATACACTTGCACATGTGTATTCTTGTGTGTGGGCGAGTGCATGTGGAAATATATCTGTACGTACGTACATACGTACTACATGCATAATTTGTTAAAAATTGTTCAATTTTATATTGTAGAGAGAATAATAATTATGTACGTTTAAAATTAAAACAAAAATATAAAATATAAAACATTAAAAATAGTCGTAATAAAAAAAATCTCATTTATAAATATTTTGTTTACTGATTTAATCAATTAATTAATTAAACAATTACTTTTACTTACAAACTAAGAATATATATTTTTCTTTTTTCTATTTATTTAATTTATATGTTTGCTTCTTTCTTTTGTTATTATTGTTGGCTGTTGTTGCGTTGCAGTTTGTATTGTTGTTGTAACCTTTAGATTGCTTTTGTGCATTAACTTTGAGTCCGTAGTAGTCAGTAGTAATTGTCAGTGAGAGTGTGTGTGTATGTATGTGCGTGATTAAAAGACTGCTTTTGTGCTGCTGCCGGTTCTGCCGTCGCTTTCATCTTCGAATTGTACATTTTTGTTAATTTTTTTTTAACGATTTATAAAATTAAGTTGATTTTTATATATTTTATATAATTATCGTTATTATCATTATTATTACAACTATTTGTATGGCTATATACACAAAAAGATGAATTCATCTTAATATTCATCCATCTATCGAATCAATCGATACGGCAAAGATAAATTTATATAATTTCCTTTAACACATCATTCAATTCAATTCAATTCAATTCCAAATGGAATGATGCTCTTCCTTTTTAAGAAAGTCTCATCGTAATGATGTTCGTTGCTTGTTATTTTTTATTTATTAATTTAATTTGAATGGGACGGTTGTTTGTCTATTTATTGTTGTTGTTAACATCAGTGATTTGGCAATTCTGTTAACGTAATGTCGTATAATTCTTCTTCCAGCTGTTGCACCTCTAAAAGGAAAATATCTTCGTTGCAATAATACGAAATCATGTCGTCATCAATTTTCGCCGTAATCCTAAAAAGAAAAATTAAATAAAATTAAAATATTAAATGATTAAAGGAATTAAATTTAAACAAATTAAAAAAACGAAGTGTTGAAAGGGAATTTGTATTTTATTCTTTTTTTGTTTTGTGTCATCAAAAGATCGATCGTTAGATTTTTGTGTTTTTTAAGTGTAAAAAGTTAACAATGATGACTTGTGATTCCCTCCCCAAGTTTTAAACATGCATTTTCTAACTACTTCTCGTATAATATTTTCATGAATGTTTGTTTAATTCAAACATTTATTAAAAAAAAAGCTCAATGATTAATTTATCAATTACATACATACATATTTATGGTTAGAAATTACAAAGATCCATTAGGGTTAAAGGGTATTACTTGATTAATTAGTTGGTTGATTGGTTGTTTGGTTGGCGGATTAGTGAGTTAGTCGTGTGTTACTTACCCCTTCTTATTTGTTCGATAAATATTATTTATACTCGTTGTTGATATTTTATATTTATTTTCAATCTGCAATTGAGAAAATGAAAGAAAGAAAAACAAAATTGATGATGCGTTTTTTACGTGTTTTTTTGTTGTTGTTTGTAAATTTTGTTTGATGTGTTTTTTTTTGCTGGGCATAATTTTTATCTTCCAAAAATAGTTTAACAATAACAAAAACATCTCCTTTTTTTAAACAAAAACTCATAATTTAGCCAATGGATTCTTTTCCAATAAAATCTTTAACAATTTTTCTTATTTATTGGCCGGTCAATTATTATCTACTGACAAGCAGACGAAAAAAATTTCAGCCATGTGAATTTTTTGGTTTGAAAATTACAACACAAATTTTATTAATTATTATTTTTTCGTTTACTAATTTTGTAAAACAAAAAACTCAAATAATTTCAAACATTAAATCATCATAAAAGACAACAATTAAATCGTTTATAATTGATAAAAAAAAATACTCGTACAAATCTTTATGTGTCTAGAAAAAAAAATGCAAAATTATTCCAATTAATTTTTATTGAGTTTCAGTGTTGACTGACCGATATTTCGTTTTGGACAAGTGTTTATATGTTTGAGAATGATGGTTATGAAATCCATGAATTTTTAAAATAAAAATAACAAACATACAAAAACGAATGTCTTCATGCACTCTATACTTAAATTTAGATTTAAAATTAATTTATTTATGTCGAGTTTAAACAAATTTCGTTTATAAAATTTACTATAATTGACGAAAAACGACATGTATTTAACAATTATTAGCGTATATAATATAAAGGCCACAAATCAATTCTTTAAAATCGCGTATTTATCATATTTCGATAGATAACCCTCGGATTCGTTATCTACTGCCTTAAAAAGCAATGTTGCTGTAGTTGGCTGTGCGCAAAACCATAATGAACGTCCATGGACGTTCTGAGTCTCTTGGGAGGGTAAGACAATGTCCACTAGGGGCATGTCACAATATTTATTGTTTTTGTTTCTGTTTTTTTTTTTAACAAAAAAATCCGAGTCGTAACAAACCCATCAGAAATCATTTACGCTGCTTGACTTTCTGTCTGCTTAAGCAGGTCAAATTGTATTAATCAGATTAATTAAAAAAATTTCTAAAGTTTTTCATTTGAAAATAAAATAATTTTCATGTTTCCATTGATTCACACACAATTCACACAAATCATATTATGAACATGTAGGTATTTTAATGTTTTATATGTATGTACTCTGCTTAGAAAACACCCGTTGCAACAAATATAAATGAATACACACAAACATGTGTACATGTGTGTACACACAAAAATAACTAATGAAGTAATAATATTTATAATTTTAAATCTAGATGGACAGTTTAATTAGTTTAATTCGTAATTTTCGAATTTAATATTTTTTTTATAATCTCTTTTCAATTAATCGTAGGCTTTTTTTCGTGTGCAATAGTTATATGCATCTGTGTTTGTGTGCGTGTGCGTGTTGGTAAAGATGTTGTGTGTGTGAATGAGTGTGTGTTGAAAATAGATCAAAGTACAACGAGTTAATTTTGGCTCAATCGTGATCAAACACGCAACAGGGTGTGTGTTTATTTCTTATCATTTTTTTAAGTGCCATCCACTTTTCAATTAAGCAACAATCGTGGAAAAGAAAGCAGAAGATATACATACTTAATTCGCGGTTGGTGACTGGCTTGAAATTGAGATTGATTATGGAATAGTCTATATATTGTAGTAAGGAAATTTTGTTTTTTCTTTCTCTGTCATTTAATCGCTTGTCCGTTTTGCACGGAACACGAAGTGCAAAATAATTTTTTCAATGTTTCTTTTTCGAATATTCTAATTAAACACTTTTGATGATCTTATTTTGATCGCAAATAATAATTTGTTGATCATGAGCTTCATAAATTAGCAGAATTAAAGACTGAAAGCAAAGAATCTACTCGCGTACTTCAAAAATATTTCGTTTAAATTTCAAATGAGTTTGAAATTGTTTGGAGCTGTTTTATATATTCGTTTTTTGCTACATCCTACCATCCTTTTTGAAGTGGACATAACAAATAAATAATTATATAATTTTTTTGAAAGTATTTCTGATATATTGATCACGATTTTAAGAGACAATAGTGTTGAAGTTGAAGTTTATGTGTGTGGCGATGATGGTGACGGTGGCGGTGTTGATGGCCGCAGTGGTGACAATGGTTTTATAATGATTTAATTTATATTAATGTTGGTTGGTTACATTGGATTAAGATTTAGTTTAAGATTAAAATAAGTTACGAATACATTGAGAATGAGACCCTGGCTGATTACACAGGATAATTGTTTGTTTGTTTAATTTGGTTTAATTCTTTTTATATAAATGAGAGAAATCGTTCATACATTTTGGCTTGTCTGTTATTCATTTTTTTTTTTTTACATTTTTTTATAAATTATTTTGTCTAGTTTTGAATTAATTAATTAATTAATTGTGTTGTTTACCAATTCACAGGGGCCCAATTCGAAACCAAAATGAATGGAACAAAGGTTAATATTTGTTTGTAAAGAGAACCTTTTCTTGCATTTAGTTTGTATTAATTGGCGATGATTTTTGGTTTTTAATAATAAAAAATTAATTAAGATAATTTCTTTTAGGCATTTTAATATATTTTTTGTATAAAGTTATGAGTTTTTGTGTTTCTTTTTGGTTTGTTTGTTGGTTTTTTATACTGCCAAACTATTAATGAGTTTTTGGATATTTTTGTTGGTTTTTTATTTAAACGGTTTTGAGGTGGGATTTAGGATTTTTTTTTAGAGGAATGGGAGAGCAAGGATTTATTGGGAATGCTGGATTACATTTGAGAACTTACCGCATTTAAAAGGCCGATAGTGGTGGGTGGCACAACATGTAGGGGGGTGTATACATCTTCATTTTCTTGTCTCACGTACAACATGACTCGTTCACTGGTCGGTGGTGTCATGCGACCACGTTTCAAAGGAGGACCAAATTCACTCATAGCTAAACTTTGATCTAAAATGTGATCTTTTTTGTCACTGTTTTTTGATCGGTTGACGGTGAGATAAACGAAAAAATAAAAGTGAAAATTTATAATTATATATTAAGTCGATTTAAATGATTTGGGGCTAAATTTTTAAATGGTTTGGTGGACTTTTACAATATACTCACGTCTGCATGTCGGGCGGAAAGTGATTGTGAAATTTCAATGTTGGCGTAGCTACCTTTTGTCCATGTAAGAGAAATGGCGAGGCACCTTTTAAATCTGGCGCACCATCAGAATCATGGCCATAGAAGCCCTGCGAAGAATTACCAAACGTATTGTTATTATTATGATACACGTCATGATATTGTGTGGTTAGAGTTGTTAAATGTTGTGGAGAAGTTGTATTGGTAGTAGTAGTAGTAGTATGATTTGATGGTTGTATTATAACAGATGTTGTGGAGGAAGTAGTAGTAGACAATGTGCTAGTGGTAGTATTTGAATGCATTGGAATTCTTACCTTATCCAAATCGTCGGCTGGTGAAAATAATACCGGCGGCTTGGTAAGATCCTGCATTGCATAAAATTCTGAACGGTCTGTAACCGGATGATAAAGTTCGTCTAATTTTTTACGTCCCGTAGCAGTCATTTTACGTTTAGCAGCACGACGTTCTTCATCACGAGTTTTACGTTCGGCACCCTGAAAATTTAATGATAAAATTTTATAAATTAAATCTTTGTGAAAGACAGAATAATTTCATGATTAATTTATTTCAATTAACAACTAATAAAAATACAGTTTTTTTGTTTTAGGTGCGCTGACCCCTACTTATGCAATGCATTGTGCAAGAACGTAGGGAAAGAGATCAGTGCTATGCCTTCATCATTTAAACAGTCCAACAACAATTAGCAAAATATCACACAAATGTAAATTAGAGAAATTTATGATATTGATGACTTGCTCTGACCAGGGATCGAACCCAGGTTCTAAGTAAAAGTTTGCTCAGTAGTCAACGTGCTAAACAATTCAGCAACGTATAAAAAAATTTTTGTGCTGTCCAACATGTTTTCTAGCTAAGAGAACGCCTTCATACTATTCTACATCCGAGTATATAAGTTTAAGATCATTTGCCCACAATATCCTTGCCTGTTGCATAACTGTCCATCAAAGATCTCCGTCTGTGTTTGTGCCTGTATTTGGTTGCACTGTCAGTGTCAACCAGAACAGCAGCAACACTCAAAATTAAAGATTTATTCATGTTCAGATATTTTTTGTCCTGTTCTTATTTTTTCATTCTTATTTTTCGTCAAGTTTGCTGCTGTTAACACAAAAACAAAGATAAAGAAAACGCAAGCAACTCTTAGAGAAATATGCTGTATGTTCGCTCAAGTTGTTGGTTGTATCTAGACAAGATTTGATTCTTCAAATCCTTTATAATTAGATGCGTTTCACCGCATTTAACATTTATGCTGTTGGCCACATCACAAAATTTTTTTCAAGCGGAAACGTACATGTGGAAGCATTTATTTGCAACTCCAAATGCATAGAAGTAGACATCCATCTAAAAATGTGCCATGGACATCACAATTAAATAAAAATGCAAAATAGCAAAAAAAAAAAAAAAAAAAAAACCACGCGATGCAAAGATGTAATGAAAACTCAGGAGCAAGGAGAAGATCATCAAGATGAAACTAAAATTATATGTGGAAAGAAAATGAAACAAGAGCAATCTTATCCATCTGCATAAGGCCAAAATAAATCTTAAACAAAACACACAGTCTGAGATGTTTATTAGCGAAAGAATACAACAACAAGTGTATGGTTTGGTTGGATCCATGTTTCGATCGTTTGCTGCATGAACAAATGAATGAAGAAACGAACAAACGAACGAACAAGCGAACAGACGAACAGTTGCTACAGATGACATGCCAACAATTATTATTCGCTTCTTATCCCGTTGTTATGTTTTAGCGACTGACCGGCCGCCTCAAGTGTAAGCCAATCATTAAAAATTTCCGATGCTTTAAGAGCTCTTGCAATCATAATTTCTTTAATATGAAAACTAAATTTATTGCAGCTGGCTTTAAGTCCATTTCAGTTTCCTTTTGTTTTTTTCTTTTTTTTCTTTTTTTTTTTGTTGTTTGTTTGTTGCTCTTAAAAATGTTTTCTTTTCACTACTTAATCTGGCCAACCAACACCAACGCCTTGTTTATGGCTTTTTAAGCTTTTCTTTCGTTTATAGGCGAGTACAGACGGACTTTTTCCTTAACATCATTTTTTTGTGGCATTCACCGCGCTCTAATAATACTTGAAAAATTGCTAATGAAGCGTTTAAAAGAGTCGACTTTGGTTCACTGTTTTGTTGTTTTGTTTGTTGCTTTGTTTTAACTTTAATAAACTTCAAGCAAGTGTGAATTCTAATACGTGGAACCGAGAAGATAAAAAAATGTATAAATATTCAAAGCAAGAGAAATGGATGTTAGACTTCCTTCACAAGCAATAAATTTTCTAGATACGAATACACTACATATTTTAGATATTTTCTTACTAAACAATTGATGTATTGCGGCTGAAAATTTAAAATAAACACACACACACACACATACAATGCCATAGATTTAATAAATCTCCTTTTATTTTGAGAGAGTGTGTGTATTTGAGTGCAAGTTAACGGTAGAAATGCTAATGCTGCCACTATCCGTAATCGATCGTTAAGAAGAAAATAAATAAAAACGAGATTTAAGTTAAGCTACGGAAGCTTTGCTTCACCAACCAGCCCAGACCAACTCTTACATCCTGCCATGCATTTGTATGTTTGCAAAAATATCTCTTCTATTGTTGTTATCGTCGTTGTGTCTTTCTGAACGTTTGCGAAATTTGAATATGTGAAATTTATAGCCTCGTGCAATCGAGAGCGATCGGGAGTAGTAAATGATCTGACACGCATCTTTAATTTTATTTTTCTTTGTCTTTTTACGTTTATTTTTTATATATATATATTTTTTTTTATTGAATTTACATGCATGAACAATACTTAAGTTTCTGCAACATTTCCAATCGGATTGTTGCTGTTGTTATTATTGTTATTACGAGTATTGTTGTTTTGTATTAAAATTAATGCGTTTTTTTGCTTGTGTGTGCATGTTTGACATGTATGTATGGATGTGTTATTTGACTATCGAAAGCTATAAATTTCTAAATCCTTAAGAATATTGAATATAGATTTTTAGCATCAGATACAACCAAATGAATTGAATATGGATTAACTAAGAAATTAAATTATTTTTTAATTTTGATTTTGGAAGACCATCGAACTCTGTGGAATATCTAAAGATATATTTCTTAAATATGCAAGTCCATGTTTGGAGTCAATAAAGAAAAAACGAATTTTTAACATGGACATATTTCTGCCTCTCGCAGGGTTTTTTCAAGTCAACTTGATTAGATTTAAATTAAAAAAAAATCACAGAACCAGTCATTTTAGTTTGGATTTAGAACCCATCACTTAGTATCTCCCTCCAGGGCTTTTCCCACCTCTCGCGAAATAAAAGTATTTCTATAACTGGCATCGAGTCGCAATTGCAGACACAATTGTGTTTATTTTTATATTTATTCATGTCCATATTGTTAGAATTATATTTGATTATGTTTGTATTTTGGTAATTCTCATATGCATTTTAAAAGTTATAGCTCATTTTCGTAAGCATTAATTAAATTAATTCATACTGATCAGCTAGTAACCAGAAAAAAATATAATTAAATTTCTGAAATCTTTTTGGGAGAATATTTTAAGTAAGAAAGTTGCATTAAAATGGGTTTTATTTTGTAATTGTATTAATTAACTGAGAACGGTATGTCCATATAAAATCCTGCACCTCATTATTTAATTGTTGTTGGAAATTAAGTTTTTTGTTTAATTATCTTTTTAAACTTTTCTATTTATTCTTTATGACTATCGCCACGCCACCATCATATATATACTACGTCATTATCTTTAATTAGAAAAAAATAAAGAAACAAATTATTACTATATTTCATACAGTAATACATGCACACATATGCATGTCTACACAGATGCCTGTACGAGTATGTATGTATTCGTATCGTAATAGACATTGCTCTCATCATAATAACATGACCTTTTTGGCTTAAAAAGCATTAACTACAATTGCAACAACATCAAAAACTGCAGGTGTAAACAGTGATTTTGTTGGCCTGCATGGGAGAATCGAGTGGTGTATGTGTGTGTATGCAAAAGGCATTATAGAAAATTGCAAAAACTGCAAAAAAAAAATTAAAATTTAAGCCTCCGAGAGTTCCATCACCTTTAAGATTTGCGTAATTACCAGTAAAGTAACGTCAAGTGGCAGCAGCACAATCACGCAGCACCACACAACGCGTTGTGGCAGTAATAAAATATTTAAAATTATTTGAATGTTTTTAATCAAATTGAATGTTGGATGAGAGTACGGTGGGGTCTATGAAAATTTAAGGTAATAATTTTAAGCCTTCCAGCAAAATGTACACCCAGAAAAAAGATTGGTTGGAAAACGGTTATGCCGTTAGAATTTTTTTTTTTGTAGGACCAGCGCTCAGGGGATGACCCCTACTTATGCCCTGCCGCCGATAGAATATTGCATAGACTATTTCAGCTGCCGGTAAATATACATATTTACTGCTTAACTAATTAGAAGCCAAAATTTCGGAGTTTAAGAATCTAAAACATTTAATTCTACGTTTGGAAAAATAACACTGTGATAGTTTTTGACCCGAAAAAAAAATGAACTTCGATGAATCCTGAAAAATGGATAGTTCGAAAAGGATTTATCGAAGTTCATTTTTTTAACTATCACAGTGTAATTAGACTTGATTTTAATAATTCTCATGGTACTCAGTTAATAAAGCAGACATTAAAACCCTGAACCATAAAGTTCAGTTAGGAGTTATGTAACAATTTAAGTTCTAAACGTATCCATTCGATATTTTAATATTCTCTTTCTCTGTCACTCTTAGAAAATATGTACACATCCCATAATTATTGCAAAACTAGAAAACAGAAAACAAATTGAAGTTTGCATATGAAAATTTCTAAAAATCTAAAATAAATGAAAAGAAAATCTGTTGTTTTGCAAATTCAAGACAAAATGGAAAAGCCAAACCAATCTTGTTTCTAATGTGTTGATGTCAATTTAAAATTTATAGTTTCTTGAAACGACAAAATTTCTGCCATTAGTTTCGTATTTTATTCACTTTGTCTATTTTGTATTATTTATTTATTTTATTTTCTTTTTTGTTTGTTTGTCTTTTTCTTAATTACTAAAAGACATTCGCAATAATATTGTGAATATTCAGTTCAGCTCTCTTTGTTCCGATTGCAAGCGATGCAAAAGTTGAAATGAAAACACATCAGTTCATCTTAAGTTTTCTTATCGTTTTAATTATTTTTATTATTGTGGAGTTTGTGAGTGTTTGTTGAAAGCTGTTTCCATTTTTGTTGCAATAAAATTGTAAAATTTATTATGGACGCATCATTAAGTGTTACATACGTGTAATTTTTATTAATGAACTACAAATGTCACCATAACTTTATGAATTCTACTAGATTTTAGTTTACTTTAACAACCAACAACCACTACGATACAAGAATTTATCTCTCAATTATGCAGAGGCAAGTTTACACGCATGTGCATACACATTTACATTTAAGTATGTATACTTACGCTTGTGTGTACCTGTGAGCTTATGTATGCATGTTGTTAGCCAAAACAGATTCTGATCTGGACTATGACAAACAAACAAACGATTCTGGACACCATTTTCTTCTTCTTATTTTATATCAACGACGACATTGATTGTTTCCTGTCCACAACTTTTGCATTCTACCAATTTTGTGAAAATTTATGTAAATTTTTTTTTATTATTAAATACTTATAATATGATGCATATTTGTTTGCCTTTCAATGAACCATTAGCAAAAATAAAAGGTTTTAACATTTTGTTTTTATTTACTGCAACTATAAATGCACTCGCGGCAAAAGAAACTAAATTTAGCCAGAGGCGCTTTCAATAGTCAATTAAAAATATATTTATTTAGATAGTCCATTTTCTAAAAGCAGTGAAGTTAATTAAATTGTATGAAATAAAAAAAAATAAACATTTACAAAGTTCTTATTTGATTCTTTGCACACTTCTGTAGTAAAGCGGCGCAGGAAAATTTGCAATATTTGCGATTAAGATAAAAGATTTGTTCAGGTTCCTTGTGTAACAAACAACGACTTTGACAAAAAAAAAGGTATGAGCTCAACTTGAATAGCAGAAATCATTCGAAACTTTAGATGTGCTTAAGGGTTAATTTATTTATTTATTTATATTTGCTATACATAGGAATACCAAAATATATCACAAAACTGGTCATACACTCAAGATTATCCAAAAAGAAGATTTTCCAAAATAGCAAATAGATTTTAAATGTTTTCCTTTTCACAATCTAAGAATATTTATTTTTTTTATTTTTTGTCCACAATAATATAAAATCTCTTAACAAATATTGCGACTACAGTGTAAGATCGTTCAAAGTTATGGAAAAAAACTTTTCTTTGGAATGACATGATCGTTCTCAACTCACTCACTATTCAACATTCTTGAGCAAAATAGTTAGAGGTTTCAAAAACCCTAAAAAACCTAAGAAACAACAGCACAAAAGATCACAGCGCTGCATTATCATCGTTTATTTTAAATGTGATCACTGTCTAATAAAGTGGCTGTTAAATGCTTTGGAATATTTTAATGAGTGTAGTTTTGGTTAATGGCATGGAAAAAACAACAATAATTACAACAAAAGCAACCGGAGCAAGGAAAAAACAATACGTTATATGACAAAAACGTCGTAGGTAGCATCAACAAGTGCCACAAATGTTATGTATACAGTCAGTCTATACTTTCTAAAACAAGATATCAAAAGAAAAACATGTGAAAAAATAAAAATTATAACGAACGACACACTGAACAGCATCCATGAATGTCATTAATAAATTTTCTTTTCTTATTATAAAAATTTAAAAGTTTTTAAGTCTTAATTTTGTTCACTTTTGCTCTGGGCTTTTTTGATTATACGAATATTAAAAGCAATGCGGTAATTTGAATTCAATGGAATTTTACAATTACAACCTCATCGTATCGCATCACAATGCATTACAACGCATATTTAGCATCAGTATCACAAACAAAACGTATGATTATTGAGTAGCTCCAAATTATACATCTCATGAAAATTATAAAGAGAATAAAAAAAAAAATTAAATAAACAGCAAGAGGAAAATAATTCGACTTGAAGAAAAACACAGAAAAAAAGTCATGCTATTGGTATAAAGAAAAAAAAAACAAATTAAAAAACCCTAACAGCAACAACAAGAAATTAATAAAAGTATTAATTTAATTTTTATTTTTTAACAGCAACATTATCTTCCATTTGTCGTTTAAATAGTCGTCACCAAAGAAGAATGGCTCACCAGTATCATTTCACTGTTTTGGTTGTGTCTTAAAGCAAAAAAATAAATAAAAAATAAAAAATAAATGACAAAAAGGCAAAAAATCCTTTAGAAGAAAATAAAACATGATAACAATTTTTTTTATTTCTCATTATTTCTTAATGTTTTTATACTTCACATTGAAACAAGTGCAGTTAAATGTTATTATTTTGTTGTTGTTGTTGTGGTGTAACCCTTTCATGAATCCTTATACAATTTTTAGTACAAAAACGAATAAAAAGTCAACATCAAGAGTATAAAACGGTTTTAACACTTCATTTTTCTTGTATCTTATTTCTTTTTTAATTCTGCTTCTTTTCTTTAGGTTACCTGCTTGCTGTCTTCAATAGTGGAACGAAATAATGTATTGCCAATAACAAAAAAAAAATCAAACAAACATTCAAAAAGTCCCTCATAAATGTAAAAATCTTGTATTTTACTCAGTTTGCGTAACAAAGCAAAAGCAAAAGGGAAAGGGTCCCCTCCAATTCAATTCATATGCATTCATAGTTGCTGGCCTTAGTCAGTGATCATGTACGAGTACATGTGTGTGTCCTTGTCTGTATGGGTGCAGTATATTGATTTTAGTTCACTAAGTTGCTGATGTTGGTTGATATTTTGTGTATCAATTACACATGTACAAAGGTTTTGTTACGCAGCATGCGTTGTAAAAGTGTGTTCAGGCCAAAAGGGTTACCATACAACAAAATTGCCCGGTCGGTTGGCTGTTCAGTCTGTCTGTCTGTCATACCATCTAACCGATAACTGAAGAACACATAAACAAGTTGATCTTATGCACGGCACGCTATAATGAATTGCATTGCCACCACAATGATCTCAATATCAACTACAATAAGCGTAGCAGCAGCAGCACTACAAGCAAATACGAGTATAGTAAAAGGGGGACCTTTGAGAAAATTAAAATAAAAAAAATAAATAAAAAACAACAGAAAACCCAATGATGCATTAAAGTTCCAATACCCAACCATATGCCTACAATCATCATAACCAGCAATGCCATATAAAATCATATTCGTACTCACATACAAATTATGAGAATACAAAAAAAAAAAAAACTGAATCAATGACACACAACGAAACAAGTGGGTTACAGGTAGAGTTTTTCTTTGGGGAATTACGGGGAAAAATTCCCTGAATAAGATGACATTTTGGAATTATTACGGCACATATTAGATAACAAGAGCGCTATTGTGAATTTGACTCAATTGGGTTGTTCGCAGTAGCGAAATAATTTAAAATTATTTTTTTTTCGCCCAAAAGGAGAAAACAATTGCAAAATATTTTTACACATTTTCAACACTTTCACATACTACGCGAAATCAAAATTCTGTTCGATTGAAAATTCGTTGTACAGCAACATTTTCGACAAAGCTAGATATCTATCAGCTTATACGAATTTACTTTTATGCAAAGTTTTATGCAAACTTTAGAACCTACATACATATGTAAGTGTGCAACATCCGAATTTAAATTTTACTAGAAACATGGGTTCTTTTGAGAGAGTTTCCAAAAATGTTTGCAAAATTAATTCCCGCTCGCTCGGTAAATGAGAATATTCGGGAATAGAAAAACTCTAGTTGCAAGAGATTTTGAAAGTATTTGTACCTGAACACGACAAACATTAATTTCTTTTCACATTCAATTGACGACAAAGGTTGGAGCGTGAGTGTATCAAAAACAAAAGATTTAGGACGCAAACACGAAAAAAAGCACTTATGCATTTGGTAACATGACTGATAAATAATGAATTTTTGTTATTGTTTTGCCTTTTGTTTCTTCGGTCAATCTGCCTAAAATGTTCATGTCGCTGTTTTCATATCAAATGGAATTGAGTAAATGACACTCACATGAAACAGAAAAGAAACGAAAAAAAAAGTGTCTGAACTTTTAGCGGCTTTAATTGCATTTTATTACATTCCACAAGCTGCTGTTTGATTTTATATTTTTATATATTTTTCTTTAAATTAATTTTAAGCTGAGCCATAATACTGTCTTGTCATTTGATTGACACCTACTTTTTGATATTACGTCACTTGTCACACAATTAAGAAAAAGGAGTTTTAACTCAAAAGTGAACAGCTTATGAATGGTAGAGATATAGACAGACAGACAGACAGACGACTTAACAACTTAAATAAAATGAATGTAGCAGATACTTACCTTATCGCAGAAAACTTTTATTTGACAATAGCCTCGATGGAAGACTTGAGCATCACGAGGATCTTCAAATGTATCGATTTGTACATGTAGCGGTAAACCCTGGGAAAATGAAAAAATAAAACACAAATAAATTTTTATTTAATAATAATAAATAAATTAACTTAATGATTTTATTTGCTCCCGTTTGATACAAATTATTTGTTATTTTATAGCGATTTACGAATGCCACTAAACAAAAGTACGTAATTTTATTCAACTCTTGTAAGTAGCAACTTCCGTTGTTGCTGCACAGTTGCCAATATTAAGCAATCAAAATTGTCGCCATTTCGCATTTTAAATAAAAACAAAATCGTAAAATTCATGATATTGTCTATGGAAAAGCATGCAATTAATAATTAAACTACATTAATCATAAATCTATGACACACAATAAAAAATTTTAAATTTAACTCTGAACATCTAGTGGTTGCTGTTGGTGCTTTTTGTAATTTTCTTTGACTTTTTATTATGGAAATTCAATTAAATTTTTGTTGGCTGGCATACTTAAGCGTATGCAATTTTTTCTTGTTTGTTTTTAATTTGATTTTGTTGCAAGTGTCCATACGTGGATGGAATTTGATTATATTCGAATACGAAGAAATTCAAATGTAATTTGTAATATTTAATGTTATTCAATTAAGTCTGTTCATGTGAAGGCACATGAATACAATTTCTAAAACTGAAGTCAAGAGATTTAGTTATTCACAACAACAACAAAAACAACATTAAATTTAAATTCTTTTTTAAATATGTTTGTATGTATGAAATCAAAAAAAAAAAAAATATATATTATTTTTATCAGCCAGCCATCTAACATTTGGAAAAATCAGTTATTTATTGTTTGAAACATAAAATATTCTTGTATAAATGATGCAGGTAGAATTTTTAACTTTTTATATAAAATGAAACAATGTGTTGTTGAGTTTTCAATGAGAATCTAAAAGTCATGCTTTATTATTTTATTAATTACAACAACAATAATGTTATATTGTAAATAAATGCCTTTTGTTGTTTGTTGCTATTATTATTATTATTATTATTGCTGTTGTTGTTACTTTTGTAATAGAAATCATAACGCAGCATCATACATATTCGATCGAACAGACACAATAAATGTCAACATAATCTAGTGATTTAATACGATAAAACCTTTTCTTTTTTGTAATTTTTTTATTGAATAGAAAAAAAGATGGCGAAGAATGGAATTGAATTCAAAATTCCCTTTTCGTTATACTACGAGCACATAAAAAGAAATAAAATAACTTTATCAACAAAAACTAACACAACGATGGAACAGAAATAAAGTTTACACAAACACACTCACACACCCTGTTAGTTGATATGAAAAGAAAAACACCTGTAGCTGGATGATATCAGTGTCGTTGAAAGCGTATTAAGAAACAACGACGATGGCTAAGAGATGTGAGAATCTCATGGGTTGAAAATATAAATGACACCAACCAAATATAACAACAAAAAAAAAAAAAAAGATCCGTGAATACTTGTAATCTTAATTAAAAAATACGTTTTGTTGCAGCATAAAATAACAAACCAGGCACGCATAAATTTCAATACAAAAATATCCAAAAAGGGTAATATTGTTCTTGTTTTTGTTGTTTTTTTTTTTTAATAATACATACTCGTATTATATCCATCTAAAGATTATTATTGTGTTCAATATATTTCGGTTTATTATTATTTATTATGAATTTCACTTTATATTCACAGGCATACAACAAGAACAAACACGGCAATAGCAACAACAACAACAACAACGAAATGGTTTCATTTTTGTCACCTGTTAAAAAATCATTTTAGTGTATTTCTTTTTAATGACTAGATTTTCTTATTCGTTTGCTGAGTGGAGAGGTTTCTTGTTGCACTTAAGTTTTGCAACAAGTGCAAAAACGAAATAATGAATTTGTTGTTGGCTGGTTGGTTCGTTGGTTGCTTGAACGACTTTTTTCTTAAGGTTTTTGTTTGTTTTATTGCAGCATGCAAAGCGCCCACTTGATAAGTCATTAATAATATTTTTTTCTTTACGTATTTAATTTGCAAAATTTATTTCATCTTTTTCTTTTATTTTTTTATGAAACGCGATTATACTGTCGCTGAAATATGTAACAAAGAACCTCAAAAAAAATAGCAAGTCCAATTTACTTGACTCTTTATTTACGGCGTAGAATAAAAATTAAATATAAAATATTTTTCAGAGAAAATGTAAAATGATGTGAAGCGATTTTGAACAAGACCTTTTAAATTTTCTTTTACAATAAATTCTGCTCAGTTTGGCCGTGTTATAAGATCGGAAATTTCCGACGAAAATACCCCCAAAACAATTGAAAATATGTCATGTTAGAGCATTACAAAGGAAGATGACCAGCTACTCTTAAAATAAGTGCAACATGAGCTTGAAGAACCTGTCGATGAGATCACACCTGCGCAGTTCTAGTTCGCAACGATTCGTTTTTATTAAACAACAAATCTTTTTCGTAGTAGAACCCAAAATGTCTGGTGATTTTATCCTCCTAGAATTTGGTCAAATCTAAATGTTTTCATACATAAATTTTTTTTTTTGCTTTCTTATCAGAATGTCGTGTTGGCCTATTAAGGATCTAGTGTGTTCGTGTTGTTAACGTTAAATACAGACAGACTGACACAGATGACTTACTACACACATAGAAATTTCTGTTGGTCGTGCGTCATATACATGACAGATTGTATTTGTTTTTTGTTGTTGTTGTTGTTAAAAAAAACCAATAAATGTGATATATATCGAAAATTTATTAAAATTTCACGAGTAGAAAAATAAAAAAAAAATCGCAAATAAATAAAATATCGTTTCAACACTTTTAATGTCGTGTTTAAAGAAAACAGTTGATACAATTTTTTTCTTATTATTTTTAAGCAGCTCGCACATTTACTGTGCGTGAAAAAAGTTTGGAAAAAAAATAAGAAAAATAAGTAACGTGTGTTGTAGAGCGTTGCTTTACACAACAAACAAACAAGACATTTTATGCTTTTCATGTGCGACACGATGTTAAGGCAAATGTTAAATCGATATTTTATTGACAGATGCGGCAGCAATAATAGCAAACATGTTTATGCCGTTGTTTCCTTTTTTCATCATCATCATCATCATGATCAGTTTTTCTTCTTCATCTTCTTGATTTGGTTTGGCTCAAAGGCTTTTTTCTTTTTCTTTTCCTTTCGCATATTTTGTTTTAACCAACGCAAAATTTTCAAGATCTCTTTAATATTGTAAATTTACTACAATGAAATTTACAAAAACAACAAATATAATGCGTGAGATTGCTGAATGATGCCTATTTTGTGTCGTTGTTGTTGTTGTTGTAGTATGTTTTATTTTTCTTGTTAGCGTTGTTGTTGTATCCGAACAATATTGTGTCCAGGAGAAATAGTAGAAAGCTTTACAAAAATATTATGTAGTTTAACACTTTGATCAGGTTACAACTACGCCTTTTTTCAATTTATTTATGGATGTCACAATCATGCATGAAGCAAAAATAACAACTACAACAACAACATAACAAAACAAGACATTTATTTTATTATTTTATACAGCTTTCTGCGATGATTTATGTTTTTATTAAAACATTTATTATTATTTTTATTTTATATTTTTAATTCTTTTTTTTTTTTTTTTTTTGAAGAGGAAATGTGTGACAAATTTTAATTTGACTTTAGTGGATTTCATAGCAGTAATGCCGTACTGCAGTTAATAGCAAAATTAATTGAAATTAAATGCATTTATGGGTTATCTAAACATTTAAGGTTTGTTTTCTAAAGGTACAGTCACATCTGGCAAACATTTGCCCAAAAAAGCGTAACAACTAAATACGAATGTCAACACTTTTGATTTAGATACCTGTTTATTACGTTAAACAGTTTCCAATATAATTTATAGAAAATGTAATAGAATCGTATCTTATTAGATGCTGCTTAACTTAATAAATAAATGCATAAATCAAAAAGTTTTTCATTCGTATTTAGTGGTTCCGCTTTTTGGGAAAATGTTTGCCAGATGTTACCGTACCTTAAGTCTTTTGATTTTTATATGAATGCATTTTAAGCTTTTGATGCGCAGTTTCCTGAGTTTTTAAAATATAGTACGAGTATGTAAATTATATGAGCTCTATGAAAAGTAGCCCCAATATATTTCCATTCAATATATTTCGCAGTCATTTTTCATTTCTTCTTTTTGAATTTGTGTTATTTTTTTATTTTAATTTCCTAAAACTGCACTGCTTTCTAAAGATTCAATGCATGATTTTCTCCACCATTTTGTTTAACGAAACGGCGATGCGTGCTTAAGATTTTCTGCATAACCTTAAGGGTATTAGGCCACAATGAACTACATACCCAATGGAAGGCAGAAATGCCTTATTTAACATCGCGTGTTTCGGAAAATTCCATGATGGAGAAAATCCTTAAGCAGGTATTTTTAGTAAGTTGTGCCAATATTCATTTCTGATTTGGGAACATCTTTTATAGTTCAGTTTGGAGTCCATTTTTCATTTTTGTGGCCATTTTTCTAGATGCTAAAATGAAAAATGGCCCCAAATACTTGTATTGAAAACTTTTAGGGCAATTTTTTATTTTGATTTTGGGCTAAATTTTCATAAGGTTGTAGAAAAATTTCGCAAAGTTTAGGACAAATGACCACAAATTAAAAAAAAAATTAAATAATGATAAATGCCCACAAAAATAACTATGGGTCTTTTTTTTCGTTTTTGGTTTGGTGCCATTTTTCATGGAGCCAAATGTATGTACATACATACGAGTACACATGCACGTATCTATTTATTTTTAACTTTATATGTACACTCACCTTCACACCTTTTTGACTGCTAAAGTCTGTACTTAAACATTGCACGGCGATATTTATCTGCAAATAAAAAAGAAAAGAATTTTAATTTACAATTTAAAAATGAAAATATGTAAAATGCAGCCCATAAGGAAATCGTAAACACAAAACGAAATTATCAGATGCAAACTTTAAAGATACAAAAAAGGATGGTAAACTAAATAAATTGCTGAGAGAAGAAATTAATTCTGCATTTTTTTTTTTATTTATTTTTTATTTTACAACCAACAAACGATAGACAGCCATGCAGTTATCTTGCAGCATTTGTCATTGGCTATTAATTGTTTAAAAACACACAACAATACATAGCAACGACAACATCCAATAAATAATAAACAAATAACAACAGCAACAACAAAATAAAGTAAAGATGCCTAAAAAGAAGAGATGGATACTTTATAGTTGGCTACTTAAGCCATTATGGTGATGATGACTGCAGTTTGCAGATTTAACTGCATTTCAGTTTAATGCTGTTGCAAATGAATGCATTTGTTTGTTTTTCACATTACAATAAATCACAATATCAAATCAAGAAGAAGAAGAAGAAGACAAAGACGAAGAAAAAGAAGCAGAAGACGAAGACGAAGACGAACAACAATAAACGATCGAGAAGTGAAAAACATTTAATTTTTATTTAATTTCATAGTGACGCACATCATCACACAAACATATGTACATCCATACATACTTACATATGTACATACACAAGGTAACACAATGACAAGAATAGCAATGGGCAACATACTCGTACACGGCCCCTATCTGCAGGTAGCACCACATTATAAAAGTTGTTAAATGATGATTTTTGTTGCTGCTGTCGCTCCTGCATGTACACGTAACTATTTAATTCCATGTGATTGTGCGTATAATTTTTTTAGTTGTTGATGTTTGTTTCTGTTTTTTTTTCAGTAGAAATGTGTTTTAAACAATTTCGAAAATGTTATTGCAGAAATAGAAAAATAACGCAACAAAATCTTCATACACAAAAGGGGGCAAGCTATTGAAAAATCCATCATCATCATCATCAGAAGAAGCAACATCATCTACACATTGTTAGTTAAACAATAAAAACAACAAGAACAATAATAGGCAGCAATGGACATCTGAAAACGCATAATCAGTTAGAAACAAGAAAACAAACAGATAGACGGAGAGACGGACAGGCAAGCACACAAACATATAAACTCTAAGCGCATTATTGCCATGTTTAATGGCAAAGTGCAACAACGCTGCATAAAAAATAACAACAACCAAAACTGCCACTAGCGATTTAATGGGAATTAATTAGCGAACACGGGCTTACCAAATACTGCTTAGGGCAGAGCCACCATTCACTCACTCACACTCAGTCAGTCACTCGATCGCTCGCTCGCTCACTATCCGCCAGTTTTTTTTTCTTATTTAATTTTTGACTCTACATGGCCATCATCTTCATCATAAAAAAAACTGCTGCCTTAATGCAGTAGACATTTAGACGTTTAAAATACTGTTGCATTATGATTTGCAGAGATTTTGCACAAAAAAAATAAAAGAACGTCTTGTATAACTTGGCAGATTACAGTAAATGTGACATTGTTTGTGGCAAGCTAACAATGTGACCAAAGAAAAAGTAGTAAAGGCGGGCGGGCGAGCGAGCGAGTGGCCATACAAACGACAGCATTTGATAGAGACAAAAAAAAAAAAGGAAGACGCACACCTAACAATTTGTAAATAAATTTCTTCCATTGTGGTCAACGCACAATATCCAAAAGATATTAAAGCATCTCAAATCTTTAAAGCATCACCATAAATGCGATGGATAATTTTAAACATTTTCTTTTCCGCAGTTGTAATTTCTTCTTCGTCTTTTGTGTACTTTTCACTGGATTAAAAATTAAGCCTTAGAAATGAAATAAACAAACAATTTTTGAGACAACCTTAAAGACACAAATAAGATCCTATAATTTTAACTTTGCTGAAGCCGA
Source organism: Lypha dubia (assembly GCA_947311025.1). Lineage (NCBI taxonomy): Eukaryota > Metazoa > Arthropoda > Insecta > Diptera > Tachinidae > Lypha > Lypha dubia. The sequence goes on along the minus strand of OX371264.1, from coordinate 70,954,290 downwards.
GAAAATTAATTAGCTGCAGACATTGCAACGTTTCAATGCATCATCTTGCATGCACGTATACATGGCTTTTTCAATAAATATAAATATCGAAAATGGCCATCTCAGTAAAAGGTATGTAAAGTGTATAATATTTGTTATTCCTTAAACAATTTAAAGCCACATAAGGTACAGTACATGCCACACCTCTACCTCTACTAACAAAAACAAAAAAAATTTATGAAAAATATATAATGAAAATTCCTTAAGCACAACAAAATTTTATAGAAATTTCATATCTTCTTTTTAGTGCATTTACAAATACAAAAATAGACGAAACCCCAAGAAAAACTTTAATTCAAATTCAGCTAAAGAATTATGAAAGTACTCGTACAGGCAGGTCGGCAAGTTTGTGTAACTTTTTGAATTGATTTCTGATGCATTAAATACGAGTCAGTAGCTAGAAATGTGATGAATTTGCTCGATTCGTAACAAATTATTTTGAGAATTTGTCAGATTTAATCAAATATAAACATGGAAATCTATTAGCAGTTTAAATCTTAAAAAAAAAAAAAAAATTGGTTTTGAAAACCTCATATAGAGAGTCTTCTGGATTTACTAAAGCATCGTTTTTCACTTTCGCAAGCCGTATAGTGTGACACGAATGGCTTCCTTCGTACTGCCAACGTATGTACATGCATACAGACATTTTCTTTTAATTTCTTTTGTTTTGGATTTTTTAATTATTAATTTTGTTTAATGTTGAAGTATGTATTTATAAAATTACATTAACGTTCAAAAACTTCGTTGTACCAGATAGACAGGCGGTTCAGAAAAAGAGAAAACACGGAAATGAGAAGTGCTAAGCAAGATCAACAATTTCTTATCTCTGTCGAGGGAAGACGCATACCTACGGTGCGTAACCCCAAAATACTGGGCGTAGTATTCGACAGCCTCCTTCACTTCGCCTCGCACGCCACATATATCAGCCAAAAAGTGAAAGCCCGGAACAAAGTCCTGAAAGCCCTTTCGGGCACCTCCTGGGGCATGACTAAAGAGGTACTTGTAACGACGTCGTCGGTCGTTCCCTCTTAAATTATGCCGCACCAGTATGGACCCCGTTCCTTAGTGACACACAGTGGAGATCTCTGCAAACCACACAGAACAATGCGCTTAGAATCGCTACAGGATGCGTAAAAATGACGAATATTGATCACCTGCATGAGGAGACATTAATGCTACCCGTCAGACAGCATAATGTGATGCTTTCAAAGCAATTCCTGATGGCATGTCAGCTGCCAACACACCCCAACCACCAACTGGTGCTGCAGGACCCTCTCCCGAGACGCATCCGTAAGGACTTCCGGCACTACAGTGAGGACATCGGAAACGCCATTCCACCAGACGTTACACAGATGTCCATCACAAGTGCCCTCAAGAAGTTGCATCAACAAGCGGTCATAGAAACAACAAGCGGATATAGATGCAACAAGGTCCTTAACTCAAGACCACCCGCGATCACAGATAGCGAACGGCAGCTCCCCAGACAATCCCGCTCAATCTTGGCACAACTGAGAGCCGGCTGGAGCAGTATACTTAACTGCTACCAAGAGTGCATTGTCCCCGGCACTATAAACAGATGCCCAGATTGTCTCCAGAGCCCGCACAACACTGAGCACTTGTTCAACTGCCCGAATAGATCAACCTCCCTTAGCCCAATAGACCTATGGCTAAGACCAACCGAGGTGGCAGAGTTCCTCCAACTCCCAACCCCAAATCCACCAAATGACACACCCCAGTAAAACCCAATAAAATCAATAAAACTAACATTTTCTCTCTTTCAATTATTCCAATTCTATCACACTTTTAGGAAAGAACACTCGTCACCAACAGCATCGGAGCTGTTACAACAACAACAACCACTTAGCAAGCAAATGAACCACTATACAGTTATAAAAATATTGTTCCTAGCCACTGTAGATGGGAGCAGTGGCGAAATTTTAACTAATTTTTGAATAAACATTGGAACTAGTTTTTAGTAAATATTTTGTTAAAAATCTGAAAATTTTTCTGCGAAAACGAAATGAACGGAAATTTTACAGAATTTCTGTAAAAGCACAAGAACCATTTTGAACTCAAATTAGGTTAAATTTCTCAAGTTTTAGTTAATTTTTTTATTGTGAGCGTATGTGCAAAGACACTGCGATTGGCTGGACTTTCTTCATTCCTTCTCTGGGTGTGTTTGGCCCCGTGTTTTAGAATTATAAGCAATAATGCCATCTCTCCTAAGCAAACATTTTCTTTAATTATTTGTTTTTATTTTATCTCTCCTCCTTTGTTTTTCTTTTTTTTTTTTCTTTTTAATAATTCAAATGTCCGTTTAATAAAAATATAAACAAAATATAATCATTATAGTTTGCGACGAGTATTAAATAAAACAAGTGTCATAATTGACCTGATAGTCAACAATGATGCTGTTGCAGGCAGCTCAGGCTTTAAATTGCAACGTCAGTTGTACATTCAGAAATTATATTCTGAAAGACCAACTACGACGAGTTATTTTTTTTTTATATTTTATGGATACTTTGCATTTTTTTCACATTTATAATAAATTTTAATATTTTAATAAGCCATTTTATTTCTGACTAGCAAAAGAGTATGAAAAAAAGTACAACAACTTAAAAGCGGTCAATATCTATTAGTTTAAATTTTTTTTATTTTTTAGTTTGTAAAACGATTTAAGACGGCTGACATAATCGCCATTAGAATGCGTTTGTAACAACTGCATTTACTAAGTGAAACTATATGTGATTTATTAACAGAATTACAAATAAATACATTTTTATACGATTCGTTTGATAGCGTTATTTTTGCAAAACATTTAAAAAAAAAATACATTTTAAAATGGCCTCTGCTTGTTTGTTGCTTGATTTTATTTGTAAGAATTACACAGGAAATTGCAAATGATTTAATTGTATTGCTTTTGTATTGAGTTGAAAAAAAATGGCAACAACAACACAAACAAATTACAACTAAACTTATTTAAATTTAATTTCAATTAATTTTATGGCTGCTTTAATGGCAATTTATAACAACAACAATAACTTGGTTTAAAAAAACATTAAGAACTAAATGTATTTCTTTTTTATTCACTCCCGATTTTGTTTTTAAATAAAATAAAATTTTGTTACTATTTTCAAGTTTGTAGTGGTTTCAGTTGGATATAAAATTTAAAACGAAATTTAAAACCATCTGCACTTGAGAATTTTAAATAAATAATTTGTCAAATGTTGCTTTAAATGTTGCAGCAATTATGCAATTGGTCAATAAATGAATAAATTTGCATAAGCACTCACGCCCAAAGATTTCAAAACCTTTCTTAGGTGAACTTGTATGTGCATGCAAGCAAACAGACACACACACACAGCCATACATTTGTGCGTGAGGTGCTAATTGCTAGTAATAACAATAATATGAAAAACATTAGCATTAATGATTACGTCAACATTGTGCGGTTAATGAAACAGACAAACTGAAGAAAAAAAAAATAAATAAAAGTATTCAGAGTGTTAAAGAGGAAAAAACAACAAACAAACACACAACATGCAAGTGTGACTGTTGTTTTTTTAAATCTTGAAAAACCGAAACGAATAAATGGCGCACATTTTTGTGTCACAAAATGAAATAAAATTAAACAACGTTTTGCAATTGGCTGAAAGTGTTGAATAATAAAAAAAAAATGAAAACGCCTCTTTTTCACTAGATTTCAACTGTGCATATAATGAATATGAAAAAGTTGTGATTTTTTTTTTTCTTAAGCACCCACAAAGGTCGGTGTGAATGTATGCGAGTTGGCTGCCTTTTAAGGTGCAACTAGTAGAAAGTTTGCTTCTTAAGTCTTTTGTTTCGAACAATGTAGCAGCAGAGTTATTAAAGAAAAGAAAAAAAAACGTAAGTTTTGCTTGATTTAGTTAAAGTCCAAAATAATCCTCTTTTTCGATACCAGTTTACGATTTAATATTTATATTAGCGGCAGCACAACGAAATTACCGATTTTGTTGAAATGTGTGGCATAATTCAGTGCCACATTAAATTAATATGATTACAAACCGCCGTCATAGAATATTTCTAGAACGATAAGGAAGAAAAAAAGCACGTACATACAGTTAACAAATGCCAGCCAGGTGCTCTTAAATTTGTTTAAGTTTTTGTTCAGCTTTTAGCTCACACTAAAGACTTCTGTACGAGTACGAGTACATTCCGCCATAAAAAGCGACTGTTACAGGAAAGTAAAAATATATTTAAAAAAATCGGTTAAGAAACATGGGCCGGCCGGCCACCTTTAAAAAGTGAAAAAAAAAATAAATAAATACAAAATAAAAAACCTAAGGCCTGGCCTCTAAGGATTGCAGCATGAATGGTGCGACCCAGAAACACATTATGTCCGTAATGTTGTTTGCTGGCTAACTAACGTTTTACGCTAAAAAGGCAGTCATGTAATTTTCATCAACGGAAATTGAGATATTTTTCATAAGTTATGCACGATCAAGAAGTAGCAGCAACAGCACCAGCAGCACCACCACTCTGCTGTATGTTGGGCCACTAGAAGCAAATAAGACTACAACAGCTTGTGTTCAATTTTCGCCAAGTTGTTGTTGTTGGTTGTTTGTGTTCCCTTTATGTATTGTAAACTACCGGCTACCGAGAGAATAAATGTTTTCTTGCAATTAAGCTTGATTAGCTTTAATCGCCTACTGATATTTATGTGTTTTCATTAACATTAACATTATCATTTATTCTCATTCATAGTCTGGTTGTGTTTGAATTTCGGTATTGCAGGAAAAGGAACACAAGATCAACATTATAATAATAAAAGTAATAGACTTAATGTTTGGCAAGCTTTTTAAATGCAAGTGCATGTACACACACACACACATACCAAAAACAATTGATTGAATTAATGTAAAATTCAACTTACCTTGGCTGAACTCTCTAAGGGATTCCAATAGACTGCTATGGCGTTGTGGGAGACTTCTTCGATGCATCCAACAAGACCCACAGAGTTCTTGGTATCTGTAATCATCAAAAGACAATAATAAATATTAATAAACATTTAAAACAACAGAGACAGAAGAACAGAGAGAACAGAAAGAATGCAATTATGATTTTCTCATTTGTCATCTTTATTCACACACGGTCGCAGGCTATTGAAAATACAAATTTTTCGCTTTAAACACACGAGTATTAGCAATTACTAATCGAAATGTAGAGATCTTTCATTTTAAGGCACAAACGAACAAGCTGCCATTGTCTGGTCTATGGCCAATGTTCATACAATTTCTACATTTACTTGCATCCTCCTGCACTCCACTTGGATGTTTTTCCAATTAGCCAAAAGAGACACAGGCAGGTGATTGCCAAAGACTCCCCTTTATGTGACTGGCTGCATGGCTGGCTTTGTGTATGTGTATGATTGTATGCATTTGTGTAATCGAACGTTAAAAGTATGAGTTGTTATTGTTGCTTTTGCTGTTGTTGCATTGTGTAAAAAGTAAAGGCCTTTAAGTTTTTTATCAGCCATGAAATCTTTGTTATAATGGTCATTGGACATTGCCCGCAACAAATTCATTCGATGCGTATTCAATAAAATTACAAAACTTACAATGATCTCCAATAACAAAAAAAAAAACAAAAAAAACAAACATACTCACACTCACACTTACACACAGTTCCAAATGATAAGCATCGCTGGGCTTGTAACTCGTACCTACATACACACGATCATACATATTCAAGCGTACTTTAAATATTTATACGTATACGAAATATATTCAATATGACACTTGTTGTAGAAATAAAGATTTTTATTTCCCAGAGCTCCAGGGACAGCAACAGCAACAACAACAACTCAAGAAAATGAAGCAACATTGTCTCAAATTACACATTAGCAAACAGTCATGTTTAAATAATGAAACATAGATACGAGTACCAGCAGACAGACAACCGGACGGACGGTGGGATGTTCGAAGATTTTAGCATTTGCATAAAAATGTTGCCAGAAGAATACAACTACAACAACACTTTAATACATAATGGGTTAAACATGGAAAAAAGCGCCATTTGTTGTTACACGTGGGAGTCAATAAAACTGTGATTTTATTGCATTTCAAATTCAATTCAAAAATTCCTAAAAAAATTTTTTATCTTTTTTTTTGTTTGTGAAAAAGACAAAAGCGTTTTAAAATCTTTAAAAAGTAACACTTACCTGCATCTAAGATTCGTTGTTTGACAGAATGTTGTCGACTGTGCCAAAATTGCCAGGCTTTAATTTCATCTTCAGGAGATTTCTCTTCACGGAACATTAACATAATCACACTCTGATCACGCACAAAATATGAAATGAAAAATAAAAAATATGCAATAATTAAATATAAAAATATTAATAATAAATTTAATCAAGAATATTAATAAGAATTGCAAAATATTAAACAATGAAAACGTTATAAGCGATGGTCCTTATTACTGCAGGAACCACACGAACGATTTATTTATGTGTTGTTACATTTTGTCAATTAAAATGATTTAATCTATTTAATGAATTACAGTTAATTAAATACAAACACACAGAGAAAATTGAAATTGAAGGACTACAAATAAAATGTCCCAATAAAGGATTAACCTGGAAAACTTTTCAAAACACTTTAGTTTTTTACATTTTTTTTTTTTAACAAACACAAACCCGCAAAGCGATTAGCTAGTCGGAATCGAACCGACAACCTTCGCACTACTAGGCTCGCATTGCTACCTATCAGCCACGGCGGTTATACATGTGAACTCGTATATGCATCACGTGAAAACACAATCGAATTTTTGTAAACTTCCGAATGGAATTAATAACTTTTAAAGAGTTTTAAATTGATAAATTTAATTTTCTTAAATGAAACAACGTTCTTACTAGCAAATGTGTGATTAGGGATGGGGGTTGGCAGAATGCCCAGTTTTCGGTTTAATTGTGCAAAAAAAAAAAATAATTTGAAACAAGTGTTGTATCCCTAAAAATACTACTATCAAGGTAAATTTTTTATATTCAAACTGATTTCGAACTCTCGTATAAAATACAATACGCATGTTTATGCTTTTACTTCCACGCCAGCGCCTTCGTTTAAAGCAAAAGTCAAAAGGTTATAAATTTCCATCAAAGAAAATCCTCATAAAAATAAATGAATTTAGAAAATTTGCATAAAACGAAGAAGAGAGCGATCACTCCAAGCGATCATCATTTTTATAAGATAAAAATTCAAATTAATGATCTCAAAAACCAATTCAAGAAGAGAATGAAAAAATAATTAAATTTTTTTGTCGACTATCATCAAAACGAAGACAGGGAAAGAACGAAAGCGAAAAGGAGCATCTGCAGAAAACTACCCCCTTTTAAATTTTGAACACCATGACGACGATGATGTTGCTGATGGTGATCTTAAATTTGCTATGCTTAGTTAACGCGATAAAGATAGATTGCTGAGCAAACAGTTAAGATTTAGATTTGGATCGTAAATAATTTGAGCTGAAATATAAAAATTTGCATTCAATCCTTTTGTGTTCGTTCGTTTTGTATGTTGTTTCATTTAAGGCGATGCGCGTACCGAACGTAGCTGGGGATGTTGCATGAGGAAGGGCTTATAGTTAAACAAACATAAATTAAAGTTGACACTTTAGTCGTTTTTTTTTCGCATATAAATTTAAATTCATCTTTTTTCTTTCCTGAATAAGTAGAAGAAGAAGAAAAAGAATAAAAAAAATAACAGCCTTAAGACAGTACGTGTGTGTGTGTATGTGTGTGTGTTGATGTTACTTGAGCCTTTAACATTATTTATGAGATATTTATGCAAATTGTATTAAGTGCATTTTTGATTTTCTTTTTTTTCAGCTTCATTTTCTTCTTCGTCTTGCGCTAAATGCATCAATTTCATCGTGACATTAACCAAAGAAATTAATAACAAAAATGTAGAAAATAAAAAAAATCAAGCAGCTTTAACAGAAGCATTTTTTAAATTTTCATGTTTGAAAATAATAATTTAAAAAAGAAATAAATTAACAAATGGCTAAATTGATATCATAAAATTAATGCAGCTAAAAATGTCTGTCCTTCTGTCTGTCGGCCTACCTGGCAGCCTCATTGCCTGCGTATGTGTTTTTGTTCCATGGCGTGCCATCATTTTCTTCGCATTTCCACGATTAAGGCCTCAAGGCTAGTTTTTCTTTTGAACAGAAAATAATAAAAAAAGAAAAATATTTTAAAAAGGAAAACCTGGCAGAAACTAAATTAAAACGCCATCACACACATACAAACACATTGCATGCAGTTGTGGTTTTTTTTTGTTGTTGATAAAAAAAAAATATATATATTTTTAGTTTAAATAGACGAGTGAAAATCATTTAAAAAAAATTAATAAAAACGCGTACATAAAAATAATTGGAGAAAATATACATTTTGTTTTGGTTTTATTGTAAAGGAAAGTTTAAACGGTTTTAAGAGATGACAAATTGTAACATGAAAATAACAGAACAGACATACACACATACACACTCGCAGAGTTTTAAATTACAACTACTTACAGTTAGACGACCAAGCAGCAATTAAAGAAAAATCGTTTAATGAAAGAAATTAAAAACGGGCAGATAAATACGCACACAAACACACACAATCAAAATGAATTTAATGCAAATGCCTGAAAAAACAAAAACTAAAAATTAAACTTAACGAATGTGCAGTGGAATGATTGAACTTCAGCGACAGTCGTAAATTGTAGCAAACGTTTTTATTTTTTTCTACTTTAAGAAACACTCTCTCTCTCTCTCGCAACAAATTTGATTTGAAAATTTACATATCCTGTTTGAAACATTGTTCGTGTTGTCTTTGGAAATGATTGATAACTCGTTACCAGGATCTAAATTACTCAATGACGATGTTGGTTGATGATGTTGATGATGATGATGATGATGATGCGAGCATGTAAAAGAGTTCAGATGAAACAATTTCATTTCTTGAACCTAAACAAATATGTACACTTGAGATGTTAGAGGCCGATTGGAAGTTCTACTTCGGTCTTCCGTACTTCCGTTCTGCTGCTTTTGCGCAAATCACAAAACAATGACGGTTTTAAGGAGACACAGAGAATAAATAAATCATACAAATCATTTATCATCTATCATTTCAACAGATCATCATCATGAACAGATCATTCAAATATGATTGTCCTGATTTGAAATGACATTGACGAGTGCAGCAGGAGCAGCAACATCAACAGCAGAGATCATCGTTTACTCGTCTTCACAGTAATAATTTCCATAACAAAAAGAAATTCATTCAAAAGGGTTGTTTTCTTTTATATCGGAAGTGCTAAAATTTTAAATCATGCAGAACATGACAAATCACTAACGTTTGTTTACACAACTCTTCCACTTTTTCATTTATATTTCTCGCTCAACTTTTAAAATAAAAATTCATTTGTTTGTCTGTATTTTTTTTTTCTGATGTTTTCATGTCTTCGGGCTGAATTTTGTTTGTTTAGTTTTTTTAGTTTCTGAATTTAATAGAATTTTCTTGAGAATAGAAAAGCTTGTGCGCATTTGCATATTTACTTCAGTTTGTCTATTGATTTGAATACGAAACCATTCAGTCATTCATTCATGCACTCATTCACTCACTCACTTACTTCTCCAAATGATAACAATTTTATTTGTTTATCATTTTCAGTCACATTTTCTATAATTTATTTGCTTCTTTATTATTTCGAATACTGAGTCAAACTTACCTTTACTGTTGTATTTTTAATGGGTTTATCGGGATCGGGTATATATTCTAAGGTGATCCCGTAAAATTGTCCCTTGTTGATGTATGTTATTCGATCATCTTCTCGTCTTTGGGATGAACTTATTGGCGACTCTAAATGATATCGGAAACCAACATTTGTGAATCTAGAATACAAAAATGTAGATTTAGTCGAATGGATTTTTATCAATTTATTGAAAATTAAACAATTTTTATGGGAGGTTTGTTTTAACTTAAGTCTTTTTTAAGAACGATTTCACAAAATTTAACATAAAAAATAGAAATATTTTTTAACAAAATTCAAGTTTGTAGAAAAAAAAAACCGAATAAAAAAAGTTTTCCAAAAGGAAAAATTATACAAACCATTTCAATAAGTGAAGTACTTTCATACGGAATGTGGGGATAAAGCGCCGTCGCGAAATTAAAAAAAAATATTTATTGAAAAGATTTAAATGTTTCCCATGTTGAATGCCCCATTCAAAGATATTTGCTTTCAACACATTGAAAACATCAAGTTGCTGACTACGCGATCGATAATCATTATGGCTGTCGTCAGTTTATATTAATTTGTACTTCTATTGGCGACATATTTTAATGCCATGGTTGGACCATATTTCCTGATTTTATTAATTGTATGTAAGTATTTATGATGTGTCTGTCGGTCTCAAAATAATAAAATAACTCCAAGCAACATTTTCCACCATGTGTATGTGCGCAAGTACACAGCATTGTATTTTACGAGCATTAAGTCAATAAATACGAAATAAGGAATCATTAAATGGATATTGAACCGTTCGCCTACAAGTCAAAGTGGCTACATTGGAAACATTCCAACATGTTGGAAATAATTTTAATTAATTTTTTTCTTAGAAAAGAAAAAGGAAAAAATGGATTCTGAAATGTTTTCCACTTTTCAACTGTCAGTTGATTTAAAATATTAAGTAAATCTTATAAGTTTTCACATGATTTTTTGAAACATTAAATAATTCGGTTGGTCAAGTCAAGAAATTATTCATATCTGTTTCAGAAAACGCGTCGAAGAAGTGAAAATTTACATGGAAACAAAAACAAAATTTCAAGAATTGTTTTGCTTTTCATACATTTCTTTAATTAAATATACGTGAGAAATTTATCGCGTTTCTCTCTCTATGAAAAGCGGCAAAATTTATTTGATAAACAAAAACAAATTTTTTAAATGTATTCAATTTTGTTTTTGTTTTCCATGTAAATTTTCACTTCTTCGACGCGTTTTCTGGAATAGACACCATTATTTTTTCTTGATAATCAACTTTGTCCATAATTTTTTCAATATTAAAAGCAAACATACATAAATAAATACGACAATTATGTCTGCAAAATAAAAATTTTCAAAATATGGCGAATTTTTCAAATATTTTTTTGCAAAGGATCAAAAATCAATATTAACAAAGATTTAAATTCAAATACTAATGCAATAATATTCAGTTCGTTTTGAAAATATGTAGTTGCAAATTACAAGAGTGACCGGCTAAAATAAAAACGAATTCAAAAATGGTTGGAAGCTTTACTAAAAATGCTGGTTCCACCAACGCGAAACAGACTTCAAGTGGAATTTTACCAGACCTGTTTACAAAACTATGAAAGAAATTATTAAAACTTTTTTCAAATAAACCGAAAAGATGCTTTTCGATTTAAAATTGTCTCGTTTTTTGAATTTGTTTCTCTGCTAATTTGGTTCTTAAATTTATTCTTATTTTTCTATAAAAATTAATTTTATTTCTGTCGTTTTATCATCCAACGAAATTTCGAAATAGTGTACGAAAATCAAAGCTCTAGTTTTTGTAAATTCTAATAAGTATTGTAAGAATACTAAATAAAGTATTAAATAAAAATTTTACGACTCCATTTGTAAAGTTCATAAATTATAGATGAGAGTAAAAATATATTGGAATGAATTTGATCAGAAATAATAGACGTTCCCCTAGAAGGAAACCTTTAGCGAATTAAAACAGAATTGAAGCATCTACGCGATTTGTATTTGAATGGAGGTTGAAAGAACTATTTTTTGCTTAAATTAAAAATATTTTGGAAAAAAATCATCAAAAAACTTACATTTTTGGTATTTGTATTTTATCGGCATCGTTCTGTCGGCCAAAATCATGCCAAGGTCTTGAACGTGTAGCACTTCCATTAGCACTGGTGCCGCCTAACGATGTTGTGGGACTATTTTGGCCACCATGAACGCTGACAGCGCCACGTTGCATGCTGTTAACGGAGACAGGTATACCGCCATTATTGTCCAGCAACGAGCCCGGTTGACAAAGTTCCGTATAATCGAATGACTAAAACGAAAAAAAAAACATATAAAACGATCTTGTTAGTTGTTGAATCAGTAAAAAAACACAATAAAAAAAGTTAATTGAAAAAAACCTAAAAGTATGTGGAAAATTTATATAAGGACGCTACACGCACTCTACCTCTCTGTCACAATCTATTCAATATATTACCAAAAATATTACCAGTTTTGTTGTTAAAAAAATGTGAAACAATAAAAAAAAAAAACTTATTCATACTTATTTCCAAGATTCTCTTGGGCTGAAACAAAAAAGCAGTCAACTATAAAATCACATCCATCCGATCACAAACAGCCAGTCAAGACAGGAAGTGAAAGAAAAACAACGACCGTAGCAGTTTTCTTTTCTAAATGTTCGTTTCGTCTTGCTTGATCAGTTTGTTGGAACGGGATGGTGGGCGAATTGTATTTTATTAGGAAATGAAATTAAAATCTTTTTGTTTTCTGTGTAATTTTTTATTTTCATTGAACTTACCTGTTGTATATTGTTTTGATCTCGGGGCGTTATAGCATCAGCTCCAATGCCGGAATCTGGACTGGGTAAATCGACTGTTAGGCCAGCTGCTGTTACGGTTTTTGCATAGATGGGAGTTCCGCCGTTATTCTTTGACATATTCGCTGACGGATGAGGAGGCGGTGCACCACTATTGGCTGTTGATGTAGTGAAACGTCCTTCATAAGTTGTGCCCGGCTGAGGGCCTTCACTGTCGCCGTATATAGTGCGGGTTGGGGCGTATCCTTGGCCATCGGTTGTCGCAAAGTATTCACGATAGTAAGGCTCCGAAATGAATGTGGTAGTTGGGGCTGTTGATAAGCGACCAGTTGTGTACATGCCATAGCCATCCGATCCAATATATGGGCCAGGACTGGGTGTTTGTGTGTTCACATTGCCGCCAGGGCCAGCTGCTGAATTTTGATGAGGACCCTTAATGCGAAATTAAATATTCAAGAAATAATAACGATAAATATTATTTATTATTATTTACATCATCTTTATTATTGTTTAATCTTATTATTGTTATTGTTGTTGTTGTTCTTGAAGGTTTTTGTTGTGGTAAATAATGGAAACCCATAAGAGTGTCGACGATTAGCTTAAAAAGTTCTTGTTCTCGTTTACAAGATGTCTCCTGCTACTGTTGCGTTAATTTATATTTGTGTAAGTAATTGTGTGAGGGTGTGTGTATGTCTACATGTGTGTGCGTGTGTCCGAGTATGTAAGAATATTATTATAAGTTTTTTTTTTCTCACGTCTGCGGAGGAGTAAATTTTCAAGTGTATTGAGTTTTCATTCAATTTTGTTGGCCAGCTGACTGATTGGAGATCTTGGTACGAAGCTGTCTGACTGGCGTGTGTAAGGAACGTGTTCTTTTTTGGTTTCTTTTCTTAACTTTTTTTCTTTACTTTTGTTTGAAGATATTCCGGTTTAGTTAGTGCTGGCGCTAAATCATTGTTTATTATTATTTTTGTTTGCTTGGCAGCCTTCTTTTTTATGCTGCCGTTTAATCTGAAGGGAGTAGATGAACGATGGTTTTTTTTTTGTTTTCTTTGATTTTTTTTTATTTTAGTTTGTATGTCTCTGTTAACGATTCAACCTGTTCCTGATACACTACACACTATAAAGTGCGGTAGGCAGTACCGCAAATGGCAATTAATTTGACACCACATGTCATGAAAGTGAAAACATTAACAAAAAAAAAAAAAGCAAAAAACAAAACAAATGAATTAAATTGAATCAAGTCGAGCGTTGCGAATTGCTGGCTGACTGCAACAGTAAGAACTTTTCACACATCAAGTCATTTGTAACCAAATCGTCTGATTGTCTGTCTGTTTGCCGCTTATTGAAAGGCATTCATTCAATCGCCTTTTCAACAATAATAACAAAAACAACAATAATGATTTTAACAGATACTTTAATTTGATTGCATGTTTTCGATTGCTGACGTTGTTATTTAAGTCAACTTTAACTTACCTGCAGATAAATTTGAGTGCCACCGCCGGCCGCGTACATGGCTTCCGTATGATTTGTTGGACTTCCAGGACTAAGCGGCGGTTCTTTGATATGTATTTGTGTGGGCGAGGGTGATTGTTGTAATACAATAACCTGTTGAAAATGTGTTTTGTTGAGCAATTTAAACAGATTTCTTTTTTTTTATAATGCCAATGTGTTTATATTTATTAGCGGGCAGGACAAACAAAATAAAGAATTTTCCAATTACAAAATAACTGAGAAAGTAACAAGCTTAAATGTAAATTTTGGACTCATTAAAAATAAAGTATTGTTTTACAAGCGTCGAAAAATAGCGCAATATTTTAAAAATTTTAAAAATATTTATTGGAATAAAAATTTCAAAAAACACTGTGTGATTATTTTCCACTCTGCTTTTTGATGAAAACATCGAAGGGAAAACTTTTTGCACAACATCTTAATATCACCTTGTTTGTTTCTAAAACACTTTTATCTCCTATCGCACTATTGCGGCACTACTATTGATTGCTGAGAGTAAATTGGTGGTATTCATTCCCGTCCCTAACTCAGGGTACAGTAACGAAGTCGGGTCAGTTCAAATTTCCACTAATTGAAGAATGTTTGAATTAATAGTTTTGTATTCAATTTTCATTTCGCTTGAATATTTTAATTTATTTAATAAATTTGAATCAATTGATAGAATACATTTGAAACATGACATTCTCGTACATACGAGTAGATAAATGTATGTATGTTTGTTTAAAGTTGTAAATACAGAATTAGATTAAATTATTTTAACAAAAAGTTAATATCGATCGACACTATCAAAATCATCAACTGGCCATACTGAAGCATAAAACTAATTGCGAACAGCAACAAAAATGGGCAATATTATCGTTTTGATTTAATTGGATTTTTTTTTTTTTTTTTTTTTTATAAGAAAAATAAAATAAAATTGCTTGAAAAAAACAACAATAGAAACCACTCCTTTTAACTATTTAATTTTTTACTTCTCGGAAACTTTTAGTTTTTCTGCGTTTTATATAAAAAATAAATAAAAATAAACGAAATGAATAACCAAAATAAAAGAAGAGCTGTAATTTGAAAAATAAAACAATTAATTTCAATCTTAAAAGCCTATAAAAAAAAAAGTTAATTATGACGCATTAACATTCATTTATGCATACGAAGAAAGATGCTGTTGTTGGTTGCTCCATCATTTCCAAAAATGATTAATTAATGAAACCAAAAGTTGACATTGTGGTGCCAACAATTTTTGTTTTCTTTTACTTTTTATGCTTTCAACCAACCAAGAATACGTAATAATCACCCATAAAAGCCAAAAATAACTATACAACTTAATATTTATTTTAAATTTTTTGTGTACGAACGTAACATTCTTTACCACGGACGGTTGCTATACATTCGCTATCGAGAAATAATAAAAAAAAAAGCTTAAAATTATAAAAGTAGTTCTCAAACTCTAGATGATAATACAGTCAAAGCCCGGTATAACGAATACTCAGTTTAACGAATATCCGATATAACGAATGGCCAAATTTTTACATTAACTACCTTATATAGCGAATGGCAAAAAAAATAATCCCGATTTAACGAATGGCAAAGCAAAATAAAAAAATCGTTACAGAACCGTTAGATTTTTGTGTGTGTTTTTGGCTTCTTTGCTTTGTATTGAAAGAACACGTGTGATGTGTTGCTTTTTTCTTTAAAGTTTCAGTAGTTTTGTTTGGTTCATTGTGAAAACGAGATGTCAAATCGAAAAAGAATCTCTTTTGATAAAAAATTAAAGATTTTAGAAGAATGTAGGAAAGGTGTAAATCTTTCAGTAATATCCCAAAAGTACGGAATACCAAAATCTTCAATATGTACCTTAAAAAAGAACGAACATAAAATTGTGGAAAATTTAAAAATTACAAATAATGGGACAAAAAATCGGCGATCTCTTAAAAAAGGCGAATTTCCAAGAATGGGAAAGGCTCTCTTCGAATGATTTTTAAGCCAAAGAAACAAGCATATACCCGCCAATGGAATGATTTTAAAAGCAAAGGCATTAGAAATCCATAATCAAATCTATGGCACGTTTTAAGAAAAGGTGTGGAGTCAGGTTGCTAAAGCAAACCGGCGAAAAACTTTCAGCTCGACAAGATTTAGTGCAGCCTTTTAAAAGTCATTTCCATAACTTAGTAAGCGAACATAATTTAACAAGAGATGCAATTTTTAATGCGGATGAGACCGGTTTATGTTGGAAATTGCTGCCTGATAAGACACTTGTCCACGCAGGAGAATCCAGTGCTCCTATCCAAGGAAAGGGTAACAGTTCTTCTCTGTGCAAATGCATCCGGTTCAAAAAAAATTAAAACCGCTCTTAATTGGTAAAAAAAAATCTCGTTCATTTAAAAACAGGGTTATTCCAATGAATTACACCCATTCAAAAAATGCGTGGATGAATTCAGCAATTTTTAAAATGTGGTTCTTTGAAATGTTTGTTCCAGAAGTAGGTTTTATGCTCAGATATATTTTTTCGTGACAGTGTTTTTTTTTTTTTTTGTTTTTAACTTTTTCTAAGGTTGAACAATTTTTAAAAAGCAACAATCTACCCATAAAAGCACTACTTATCCTTAATAATGCACCAAGTCATCCGCCCGCAGAGGAAAAACAAAACAACCAAAGACGGAAAAATATGAACGCTTTATCTACCACCTAACGTAGTAACACCTTTAATACAACCGATGGACCAAAATGCCATACGAATTTTAAAAATGAATTACAGAAATCATTTACTCAGTAAAATTTTTTCATCAAAACCAGAAATTGTCGTTGATTTTTTAAAAAATCTTTATTTGTACGATGCAGCTTACATGATCGATCTGGCTTGGAAAAAGATAAAAAAAGAGTGTTTAGAAAATTGTTGAAATAAAATTATGTCATCAGATAGCGACAATTTTGACGAAGAAGACGAAATTCCTTTGTCCCGGCTGGGTCACCTGGAAGATGCCGAGTGTATAAGACGTAGTGTGCGTTTACTAAGCGCTGTTTTTCCAAATGTATGTTCTATGTGGTTAATTTAAAAGCTTTTTATCCATATCTATCGTAATTTCAGATAACTTTTAATGTAGAAAATGTAAGCAATTGAAATGAGGATATTATTCAAAATGCAGATATCGAAGATGAAGCAAATGAATATGACGTTATTCCTGTCGAGTCAGAGGAACTAAAAATTAAACACTCAGATGCAATCAAAGGGTTTGAAACCTGCATAATGTGGTGTGACCAGAATAGAATAGATGTTTCAAAATCGCTTGTGTTAAGGGAGTTGCAAAAAGATGCAATACAAAGAGAACTTCAAAGTACGTTAAAGCAATCATTCATAACAGATTTCTTAAGAAATGAATAATATGAATGAAATGTAATAATAAACCTATGTTCATAGCATCTAAATATAAGTTTGTATGTATATGCACCTATGTACATTTATGATTTTTAAATTAAATTACATATTCGAAATAAAAACAATTCTTAAATAAACGTAGAATATCAATTAAAGTTTTATTTCTATATTATTTCTATTCTATACAATTAAATTTTATTGTTTTTAAAATTGCGGACCACCGTTTTTTTTATAAAATTTTAAGGTAAAAACTTACTGTTCGATATAACGAATATCTCGGTATAACGAAAGGTCTGAACATTATATCATTCGTTAAACCGGGCTTGTACTGTAATTGGAAACAAGTGGTTTTGATTGATGGCTTTAACTCTTACGGTAGCTGATCTTTCTAAGTTCTGCTTGTATTTTTGTGTACTTAGCAAAATAACACAAAAAAAATAAATACATGTAGACAAATTATTAGACTTTGAAAGGAAAAAAAAACATATGAGAATATATTGTTGCCAGGGTCTTTCTTTAAAATATTTATGTATGTATGAATGGATTTTGCTGTCACATGCTTGTCAAAGTTCGAAAATAGTTTCTAATAGCTTTTGGTTCTGCACATAAATTTAGCGGTAACTTAAGAATTATGAATAGAGTATTAACAGTGAAACACAAGTAGAAGTAAACAACACAAATATACTGGAATTCTTAAAATATTTTTAATGTATCGTTAAAGTTACAAGTTACAATATATAAATTTGTGTTTTTTTTACTGATATCCAATTCTTTTGTGTTTGAATGATATGAGTTTTATCACTTGCACTATGGGGACTTACGGTTAAAATGTCTAGACAGTTTTTTATTTATTTTTTATTAAAATATAAAGAAAATATCACAACGAGAAATTTGAGGTACATTTTAACAATTCAGTTGTCGAAATAAACTGTATGTAGTTACGTACTTCATGAGTTACAATGAATCTTCCTAAATTTTTAATTATATATAAAGTCTAAATTGCGAAAACAACACATACGACTGTGTACATTCTGTCACCGATAGCTTTGTTTGAATTGATTTCTTACGAAAACCATTTAGTAAAATCTTTTCTGTCCGCGATACAAAAGAAATCACTTTTTTTTTATCGATTTTGAAGGTCTACTGATATTTTCTTTGTTTGATAGAGTTTTAAATGTCTATACTTTTTTTGTTTTTAAACCAAAATTTTCCAGACATCAGTTTTGTAATAATATTTTTAGATAAAAAACAATTTAATTGTGGTACTACGGAAAGTTTAAAAATAAATCAGATAGTCTTTTTCTGCTTTTAACGTTTGCTTCTTAATTCTGAAATAAAAAATTCGGAATATTTTTATGTGGAAATGAGAAAATATATTATTCGAAATTTACAGACATAATCTTTGTAGAAAATAATAAACAATCGAATTCAAACGAAATTTTTTGCTGAAATTAAAACTTTTTTCGTTGTTGTTTGAAATGAAACATTTAATGAATTAAGCAGAAAAATTATTCAAACCAATGTTTGTCTAAGCATAAATTTTTAAAAACTTGTAAGAACTTTAAAAAGTTTTTATAAAATGTTTGAAATCAAAGAAGAGACAACACATTGCAAATCTTAAAAATGCTACTTGGCCTTCTAACAACTCCAACCAACACAGTTTGTTTTCAAGACTTAAATATTAAATTCTATCTTGATCGAGCAAACTTTTAATTTCATTTTAAAATAATTTTATTCACAAAATAAAGCAATTTGTAAAATTTGCATCAGTAAGAATCAAAGCCATGATAAAAGCTTTTGGTTCTGCAAAATCAATATTTGAAACATTAACCACGTTATTTACTTTCGCTTGTACTTATATTTCCGAAATTATCTATATATATTAAGGTGTTCTACGTAAATATTCCGATAACCAGATCTGGGACATTTCAAAAGTGCAACCAACCACTTCTTTTCGGTTGTTTGTGTGTCTGTATTCCATATTTTTCATACAAAGTTTAACATAAAAATTTCGGTTAAATGTTTCTTTGTTTTTGAATAAAAGTGTCATATCTATTTTCAACTTAACGACATTAAGGCAATTAAAGTGATAATTTGAA
Organism: Lypha dubia; assembly: GCA_947311025.1. NCBI lineage: Eukaryota > Metazoa > Arthropoda > Insecta > Diptera > Tachinidae > Lypha > Lypha dubia. The sequence goes on along the minus strand of OX371264.1, from coordinate 70,934,676 downwards.
AATATAAAATCAGACACACACACTCACACAGACTCACACAGCCTCTCAACTCAAACAAATAATGTGTTTGAACGATACTATTAAATATTTGAAAATGTCAAATGTTTAAGCAACTAAGACGCCATTTTTTTATTATACGTATTGTACAATAAATATTTTATAATTTTTTTCTTTTATTTCAAATTGTTTTAAAACGAAGCACACAAATTTGAATTAAAAACTTATTTGTTCGATATTATTGTTGCTGTTGCTGTTGCTGCTTTAATATATTATAAAATTTATATGCATATAAAAAAAAACAAAAGTACATACATACATACACAAGTATGCTGTGATGTTTGTACATACATATGTGTGTATAATTTTGATTTTAATTAAAATTATTATAAAAAAACCAAATCACAAAATTTAAATATTGACAGTGGGCGAATTTATTGTTATTTTTTTTTTTGTTTTTTGTTTTTTTTTTCTTTTAATTGAATATTTCGTATGTGTTTGTAGGTTTATTTGTTAATTTTATATTTCTGAATGTGAAAAACCAACAAAATATTTCTTAATATTTAAATTTAAGATGTTGAAAATGAAAAAGTTTCCTTTCTTGTTTATTTAACACATTATCGCTTTTTTAATCACTTGATAGAATTTTAGTATATATTTCAAGAGCGTTAAAACCAGCAAGAGCAACAGCAACAACAACAACATTAACAACACAGTTATCAATGTGTCCTTGAATTTATAAATGATGCATTTTTAAATTTAAATAATAAATGGGATCATTTAAAATATTGATTTTGTTGAAAATATCACTGAAAAAAGTTTCATTAATTTTATTATGAAATGAGTCATATTTTGATTTGGTTTGTAATTCTTTGTGTCATTTTTTTTTTCTTTATTTCTGTCGCTTTCATTTATTTTTTGCATACATTTGTGGCTCTTTGTGTAAATTTAAACAGGAAGTAAATCAATCCTACATTGTGACATGGAGGAATATAAAAAAAATAACTAGACCACGCGTTTTTTTTAATTTTTACATTTTAACATTTTACATTTCTAGTTTGGAACACAATCTAGACAACAGCTAGAGATAATTAATTTAGGACATTTGCATAAATACATGTGTTAAATATAACTTGAAGAATAAAACTTTGAAATGAAAATATTATTTATTTATAGAGTTGAGAACTTTAAAACGTTTTTCGACTGAAATAATGACGAATATAAAAAAAATTACAAAATCAACACTGATTAGATAAGAGTTAATATGTCTGTATTATTTTGTGATGAAATTTATATGATAATTTTCATTAATATGCCAAAGCTATTAAGGGATACAGACACACAGCCAAACAAACATCTTTTATTGTTTCCTATTTTAAACTTGTCTTAATAACACAGTTTATTACAAAATTAATTGAAAAGCAACTGTGTATGCAGTTCAACTCAATGACAAATCTCATTTTATTAGCATATGTGTGTATGTAGGTATGTATGTGTCTTTATATCGATAATCAAATTTACGTATACGAAATTAAACTTAAAATTCCATTTTACATTTTTAATACGGACTGTGATGATGGCCCATAGGAAGAAGACAAACAACAAACATGAAGTTTTATATTAATACAAACTGTATGCATAATAAAAATGTATCTTTATGCGTACGAGGAGAGGAGTATGTTGGCACAAAAGATAATTTATTAATTTATTTTATTGTTGTTGGTTTTTTTTTGTTTTTTTTTTTTGAATTAAATAGAAGAAAAATTAACCAAACAAAACTAATTTGTGTGATTTTTATGAAATTGAACTCCAAACAGATGATAATGACGTTGTTGATGATGCTGCCGCTAGTATTGTGTTTTTTTTTCATATTTTAAATCATGAATATCTTTAAGCTTGGCTTATAGATAATACACACTAACACATACATACATACATACATCCATACAACAGACACAACTTTTAATAAAATACAATATCTGTAAGTTTGAATAGTTTTGTTAAATGTGCGTTTAATTTGCATTTTTATATTGTTAAAAATGTTTGAAAACATGTTTAAAACGTTTAACGACATTATTATGTTATTATTATTGCTTTTGATTTGTATGTGTATTATTTGTTTTTTTTTTTAAGTTTTACCAAAGACCTTGACTAAAACAGCAACGCAAGAAATAAATAAATAAACCAAAACCTGATTACGGACGCTAAAATATACAATTATTTGTATTCTTATATAAACTTTATATCAAAATAAATATTTAATGATACTGACAAAATCACTAACATCTTCTACAGATATACTTTTGTATAGTTTTTGATTTCAGAATCTTTGTATAGTTTTTTGTTTTTGGTTCTTTTTTTTTGCTGTATCGATTAGTTATTTAACAGGAAATGAAACATTATCACATTATGTAGATGGGGAGATGTTATTTTTTGTATATCTATCAAAAACTAATAACGCAATTAAAAATTTAAATGAATTGATAATAAAAAGTATATGAATAAATTCCTTAAACAAAAGTGAAACCGATCTAAGCGATTAATATCTAAAGGTAACAGGTTTTTAAATAAAATTTGAATGGAAGGATGATAAAATAATCATTTAATATCGAAATAATTCTTATTTATTACGATATTGATTTTGTTGTATGTATCTTTTTTCAAATCATCATATTAATTGAGTGGTACGTGTGTGTGCGTACATACTTGTTGTCTTCAAGTATACGATAGATATGAGCGTATGTTCCGCAGAGTTACAAGTTATTAAAACAAAAGACTTAAGACACAAGCAATATGTTGTGAGGGTACAAAACAGCAACCGAAAAGTTTACCACCTACACAGTCACACAAGCACGCACATCATTGCACATCCATACAATAGAGTTTTCATAGAGTGGTTGTGCTGTTGTTGTTTATTTTTGTTTTTTATTCTTTACAAACAAACCAGATGTGTTGTTAATGTAACAGTTTTTTATGTTTTTGATCTGTTTGTTGTGATTTAAATTTCCTTGAAAATTTAAACAATTCTTCAGCAATTAGAACTTAAATTAAAAGACAATCAATTGAAGTTTTTCTTTTGTTATTTGCTGAACATTTCTTAATATGTACCTTCAAGATTAATTTTATTTTATTTTTTTTTTTTTGATAAATATCTAATATTTTCTAATATTTTATGAGGATAAAAATCTTTGGTGGTTTATTTGTATCGTATTTTTTTCTTTTATTTTAAACTATTTATATGTAATCCTTTAAATGTCATTACGAAAACAGTGGTTGTTGTTATTATTGTTTAAGATCGTTCCCGCTAAAAGTTTTTATTGTTTCAATGCAGAAGATTTTTTTAATTAACTAAACGGAGCATGCGTTTCACAGAACGACCTTGTCAAGACCACGTTAAAAAGATGACTAAAGGTATGTAAGACTGGTTATTTGTTAGCTTCATATGAAAAGCTACTCTACTAGTTAACAAAACAAAAACAAATCAAGCAATTGATCAAACCAACCACCGCCAACCATCATCGTATGTACTCGTATGTATGTTGAGGTGTGAATATCAACATTGTTTACGCTGAACAACACCACTCCAGCTCTTTGGCAAAGCAAACGAATTAAGGGAGGAAATCTTTTTATAAATTTTAATTATTCAATTAATTATTCAATTTCATAAAAATGTTTTTAAACACAATCGAACACAAAATGTTCAAACAAAACTATTTCTAATGGATTAATAAGTTTGATCTCAAAAACATTATCGCACACAATCTGCTTTATCATACAAACTTGCTTTTTTTCTCAAATAATTTTTGTTGATCAGTAATTTGGTTGGGAGTTCTTATCAGAAAATTAAAAAAAAAAATATGTTACCATTATAGTTCTCATACAACTTGTCGAATACAACATAAGCGTGTTGCATCAAACGGCCACCATACCATTCAATTTGTGTGGCATAAATAAAAATGGCTTCACTTTAGGTTGTTAAAAAGAGAACACAGAAGTAACGTAGTCTGCGCTTGCTAAAGAGAGACAAAATGACATTGTATAACAGTTATTTGCACAATGACTGTATGACAGTTTTCGAATTGTTTTTATTTAGCCAATAGCTAAACGTTTTACTAGTGGTTCAAAACCACTGCTGCAAAACAAAATAATGCAAAAAGCAATAAAAACAACTAGACTTTGCCAGTAAATGAAATAAAGAAAATAAATACAATAAGACAAACACAACATCAGAAGAAAATTCTAATACATGCAAACTTATTTAAATTGTTATCAATTAAGCTAAACCAATTGCAAAGCTGCAACATACTCGCGACACTCACAAACACACACACAGAAATACCCTATTTGAAATGCACATTGCGGAATGTTCCGTACATGTATGTATGAGTTATCTGTCAGTAAAAAAATATAGGTATGTTTAAAAGTTTAAGAAGTTTATAATTTTCTTTCCTATGTTTACATACATACATACATATGTATATACCGATGGGTATGTATGCATGTATGTACATATGTATGTACGAGTATGTTCACATTTGGATAAGTATGATTATTATTAAAGCATGCAAAATTAAGGACAAGGAGGCATAAGAAAGAACTTGTAATTTTTTTTTTTTTCAATTTGCAAACAAAACTGGTTAATGCGTGTGGCGTCCTTTAAGTTTGTAACATGAGTAAAAATTATTAAATAAAAAATGAAAATTTTTTGTATAAGAAATGAAAGCATTTTTTGTAAAATCCTATTCAACACCTGTTGTTGTTGACATAAAATCCATTTTTTTTCTTTTTTTTTCAACATCCGCTTGAAAGTTCCATTTTTGTTTATTTTGAAAAAAAGTTGATTTGAGAATTTTCTTTAGTCATCGATTAAGAAAAGGACTTTACATACACTCACCTTCTGTCCACTACTGGCTGTTGAGCCATTACTAGCGGTACCGTTTTTAGGATCTTTTCGCAAGTCTTCCGGTTCCCTTTTAATGTTTATGGTAGTCGTGCCGGCTTGTTGACGATGATGATCAGCTGTTATGAGCACAGTGCCTGAACCTCCACCAGCTGCGCTAACTATGGTCGATTGATGTTGTTGCTGGTGCTGTTGTTGTTGTTGCTGAGCCAGAGTTGTTGCTGTGGTGACATTTGCAGCAGCAGCCGCCACAGCAGCCGATGTTGCTGATGGGTGTGAGCCAAGCAGTAAGCCTTGTATCTCGTTTTGCGATAGGCTCGATACATCAAGGGGTGTGGTTTGGCCATTTAGCTTTGCACTGGAAGTACTAAACGCAGCAATAATTGTTAATACACCAACAGACAAATATAAACAACAAAAAAGAGAGAAGAGAAAAAGAAAAACAAAATAAAAGATTCAGTTAAATTAAGCAATTAAAATTCTTTATGCAACAAATATGCGAAACACTTAACAACAAATACGTATTGCACAATTTATTTCTTTTTATTGGCCAATTGGCACATTAGACAAACACACATTGACAGACACCTGAAATGGTACGAATAGTATTGAAAAATTTAAATGACAATAATATTGTAGAAATCTCCTGAAGGCGATAATAATCGAATAGAAAATAAATGTATTTATTACTTTATTGAACTTTTTTTAATCATTTCTATTAATCTGCCAAAAAAGCGGAATTTAACCCCACTTAGATGGTGAGAATACCTATTTTTTTTTTTTTTTATTAGATGTTATAGAAAAATATAGGCATTCTGTGACCAGAAGGCGAAGAAACTCATTTTAGTAATATTTTTATTATTTCCTGTAGTTCCTATTAGAAACAAGGGGCCATAGGAAACACATTTTTCCTCCTTAAATATGTTGTTGAAATTCGTAGAAAACTAAAATGCATAAATAGATAATAATAATTATTAATATTTTCGATTTCAGCATATTTTTTTTTTTTTTACATTTTCAGACATTCCCCGTTTTAATCATTTTATGTCAAAATTAATTATATACAATAGGTTAGAGCAAAGTTGTAATTTTAAATAAAATAAGATCCTTTATCTGAAGAATTAAATTTTGTTGTCTACTCTGTTGAGAATAGATTAACAAATCATTCATTTCATACAACATTAAACCATTTATAAAGCTTTGTAGCGGTTCGTAACTAAATCACAGTACTTCAATCTAAATCCCAAAATGCTTCACTGAGACAGATGATGTACAAACAAGTATCGTATACCGAGTATGCAAATGCCTACTGGTCGAAATATCATCAGCGATTGGATTGCAGTAATGTATTGACGAGCAGAGCCATTGTTTCCTTTTATCATTTCATTAATAATAATATAACATATCCTCCAAACCAACCAATAATTAATGAAGGCATTCCAATGGTCAATTAAGTTTAATGTTTTCTGGCACAACAAATTTGGTTTAATGAAAAAGGAAATCGAGAAATAGTTTCATGTTAAATTTTATCATATTATTATTATAATTGTACATTGACACTTTGCAATTAGTCAAAGCACTTGCTGAAATTGGTAATAAAATCCTTTTTATTTTTGTAACATATTTTGATGTTTGCAGTTGCTATTTTAAGCCTTTCCAATTATGGTGATAATGATCATAATTGTTTGTTATATATTTTTATGGTTTGTTGCTTAATGCGAAGACTCCAACCACCAACAAAAACAAAAAAAAAAATACGAAAACAAATAGACAGTAACAACAAACAACTTCAAGAAACGTCGATCAAACAATCTATCAGTAACAATACCGCTGCTGCCCATGAAGATGCCAATGCCAATAAAACCGATCGATAATGATAATAATGAGGATAATGCTCGTAATAATGATGGCAAGTTGTTGGTGGCAACTACCACTTACTACAACAACTACAAACAATAACAACTTAATTGAACTTGAAATACCGTGAAACAAATCAACAAAACCAAAACTTTTAACGTACTTGATTTTTATTTATTTTTTTGTTTTCGTTTTGATATGATTTGACTTTTTTTGTTGTTTGTTCGTTTGACTTCAACAGAAAAAAAACAATGTTGCATACGAAAAAAAATTTTTGCAAAAATAAAATTAGTGCGAATATTGTTGGTTGAGGCCACATGAATCATAAACAATTCTAAACACGCTCCTGTAAATCTTTTTGTTGTTGTGTTGTATGATTTTTTTTCTTTTCCTTTTGCACTCAATATGAAAAATTCCATTTGTTTTGCCAGCCAGTTGTTTAAAACACCAAAACAAAAACAAAAGGAAAAATTAAACAGGCAACAAGTTGTATGCAGTGTTAAACTAGTAGTCTTACATGTTATTTGAAAAGTGGATTTCTGCACCACCGTTGTTTTTGCTGTTGTCGTTGTTTGTAATAATAAAAAAAGGCTCTCTTTTGTGGTGCATTGAAATCAATCAAAACCAAAAATAGAAGAGAATAGTCAAGTCGGTAAACAAACCAAATAATCAGCCAACCCAACCACACAATTATGTTTGAATTTTCGCAAAACAAAAAAAGTTGTAAATAAAACACGTTAAAATACAACAAATAAACAAACAAAGAAAGAAAAAAATACAGGCAGGCACGCGCCAACAATTTAATGCCACAAATCTTGAATATTCAACTCACAAAATAAAACAACTACAACAATGGAGACGTTCTGAAAACTAAAAAGCGAAATTGTTTTAAAACCATAAAATAAAAAAAAACACATTCGTTTATCATCCGATCACAGAAATATTTATAAACATTTTTAACCGATCGATGCTTAAAATCCAGAAAATGTGGTCTAAAATATCGTTAGTTATATTTTCACTAGTGAAACTAAAAAGATATTAATGATAAATCGATTTAACCGATGCATAGATGGAAGATGCTCATGGAAATTTTTTATGGTTTGTTGCTTTTGCTCTTCGACAATGGAATCCAGTAATAAAGGAATTATATTGAGTTTTTGTTTGTTTAAGCCCACAGTAAAAAATATATATTTCCCGTCCAATATTATTATTATTCGAGAAAAATTTTTCAGTTTTCTCAACCATTCTCTATAGTGTAGAGTCTACACCATTTTCTGGCCAATTTTTACGAAAGCTGTAAACTGCAAATGCAGAAATAAAATAGTGTTCTCCGGCATCCTGTTGCATTAGCAACAACACACTCAACCAACATCCTCCTCGAACCATCCTTTACGTTAGAGGTGGGTGCAATTATATATCAACCGAAAATTTGGTGGCAAGAAATCGAAATATGTAAGTAATAGTGTAGTTGTACTACGCAACTTTGTTGCATGCAACTCCCTTTATTGAAAAATCTCACTTAAAATGAAAATTACATGCAACAAAGTTGCACCATATACATGTACACAAACAAACATTTCAACATACATTTGTTTGAGTGACAAAAGACTTCATTCTACTTAAATTAATTTCAAAATAAAATTGTTTCCAAAATAGTCTCATAGAAATTCATATGAATTAAAAACGAAAAAAAAAAATCAAAAAATAAAGCACTTAATAATTTAAACGCAACTACGACGCTGTTGCTGTTTTTTAAAAACATTTGCGCACTTTTCCATTGAAATTATTTCTGTATGAGTTTGAGTTGTGTAAATAAATGAATGAATGGAATTGTACGAGTATAGAGCATGGAAAAGGTCATCATCATCATCGTCAAACACACAAATAAAAAAAAATAAACTCTTTGTAAATTCATTTTTATTTAATTTTTTTTTTTAGCTTTTTCCATTTTACAAACAATCTGATAGACGACTGTTAAACGAAAAACGAAAATTGCTATTGCGTATATTTACGTTACAAACAAACAACATGCACGGCATTAAATAGAATTTTAAATGTATTTAAAAAAAGGTACAACAACAACATAATATCCTACATAATAATAATAATAAGAAGAAGAACAATAATAATAAAGAAGCTTAAATTAAAAATGGATTAAAACAACCAACAAACACAAAGTTAAGCGTTTTGTATCTGATTGTAATAAACGTAAAACACAGAAAAGGAAAACAATCCCAAACGTACTTAAATCAATCCCAAAATGTATCAATAGTACGACAAGTATGGATTTTCTTAAATCAAGTACAAAAATATTGATATTATGCGATGCAATAATCCACGTCCAACATCACCACGTATCCAATTAGAAGCCGTGCACATTTCTGTAACCTTCAAACAATTTTTGTTCATGTTTGATAATGAACAGAGGCAGTTAAATAAGTGTTTAATTCCTTTTAGGATTGATTCAAGTACATTTTGGTTAAAATTTTTAATCACAAAAGGTACTCGAAGTTATCGTAAAACACTTTTAAATTTAGAACAAGATTTTTTTGGAGGTGTACTTTTTACGTTTTAGGTAATAGTAAGGTAATGTGGTGAGTAATCAATTGTTGAAGAGTACGCCAATGGCAATTGTTTTCTGTCCACATCTGTTGAGTAGTGCTGGCCAGGTATGAGTTGTATTGTCGGGTACTCAATACCTAAAAGCAGTTACTCAACACTTTCAGAGTTGTATTTTTATAACTAAATCCACTGGAATTTCCACGGTCAATATGCAACTCTGTGATAAATTAATTGCAACGTTGCCTGAAAGCATACCTTATAAAAGTACCGAATAGTAAGGAGAACCCAAAGTATTGAGTGATTAAGAGTATCATAAATTGCCAGCACTACTGTAGAGTGGAAAAGGGAAGCACATGGACTCAAATAAAATGCCGTAACGTTACTTTAACGAAAACCGTTACAGTTTATTGTTCTAAAATCACAAGGGCGAACACAAGTAGTCTCAGTGTTTGCTGGGAATTAAGAAATCTAACACAAACTAAAACATATTTTGAATTACAGTATGAAAGTAGTCTTCTTCTTTATAAATGTGGAGCAATTTGTATGAAAATAAAAATAACAAGAACAAAAAAAGAATATTTCCACGAAAATAGTTTGCTGCCGCAAGTTTTTTGTTGCTGTTGTTGCGTTTACTGCCAAGGAAGCTTGTCGAAAGAAGGTTTATGGATTAAATGGTTTAATGACATTAAACCATGCTGTAGATTCTAGAGAGGTGAAACACGTAAAACATACGAGCGACTACTTAAGTACTTTTAAGTACATGAATATTTCTATGGTCATGTATGTATGTATATGTGCGTGTGTGTATGTGTGTACATGTACAATTGAAAAGACAATTAAAAGACTGTGTATTTTAAACAATTCTTAACAAAAGACATTAAAAATATTTCATAAAGTCCAATAAACCGTTTTGTGTAAAACTGTAGTGACATCGTGGATAAGTATTTTGCAAAATTTTATTTTTTGGTTTTTGACACATTTGAACTCAGCCGCAAATTAACAAAAATGGCAACAAGTTACGATTTTAAAAATACATATTGAGATTTGTGTAACTCAAAATTCAACATTTACACATATGTATGTACCATTATTTGCAAGCTTGCATTAAGTCGACTTGAGAAGTGCTTTTGTGAAAATCACCACAGAGACGTATTTAAAATATTTCACAAATTCTTATTATTTGGTCGTAATAGAGGGCAATCACATGAATAGTGCCCATCTCTACAAGAAACACAAAAATTAAAAAAAAAAAATTTTTGGAAATAAAAATTCTCATTCTAAAACAGTTCCGTTTTTTTTTTTTTTTTTTTTTGTTTTGTATTTTTACAAGAAAATTTCATTTGTGTTTTTATATTTTAAATTGTAACAAATTAAACTAAACAAAAAAATTAAAACGTAATAAGTCAGCTTTTGGAAGCGGGCAAATTAAAATCTATAACTGAACTCTCAGAAGGTAATTTTCGTTGTAGATTTGAGAAAAAATTATAATAAATACACAATAAAGAAATAAAAAAAAAATTACAATTTCAAAGATTCAATTTTATTTTATTTCTTTTTTTTGTTGGTCGTGTTGTTTCTGTTTATCTTTTTCGGAAAATCGCTTCTCTCGCAGTCGTCATCTCATGTTAACGTAGTTTGAATCTGTTTCTGTTTGAAGTTGAAAACAAATCAAGATAAAAATCTTAAAATTTCATCTCTAAGATTTTACACATCTCATTTAAGTCGAGAAGGAAATTAAATTCTTGTGTTGCACGAAAAAAAAAATATAACACAAAATATATAAGCACACACACACACACATGCATTCATGTTAACATAAAGATATTTTTTGCTGATTATTATCTTGTCTACAGTTGCATTATTAGCAACATCAGACGTAGTGTAGACAGAGAAAGAAAAAGCTAAAACAACTGCGGCAGCAGAAGCAGCAGCAACATCACCATTCAACAAAAAGGGTTTCATTTCATATCACATGGCAAGAAAAATTATGCAAATCTGTTTGTTACTTCTTTTTTTCTTCGCTATTTTTTTTTATCCATTTTATTTATTCATTATTAATTTCATTTGTTTTTGTTTTTGTTTTCCAATGTACTAATCATTATAAATGTTAAACTATTTTTAGTCTATGCTGTTTTGCCCATAAGGCAGCATTGAATTGACGAAATGTGACTGGATGGGAATCAATTTCATTAAGCCGGGATTAGGCAGAACATAATTTTTTTTATTTCTTTCTTTGCTCCTTTCTCTTGAAGCTTTAGAAATTAAAGAATTTATTCCATTGTAGCATGCAGCAAAACTGACTTAACAATAAATTTGCTTATTTGTTGCACATGACCCCGAATAACATGCAAACGGATGCTAAAATCCCGCATGCCTGTCTGAATGGCTTCATATCATCTGAGTGTTTGAGTGGATGCGTGTTAAAATAAAAAATAAATGCAACACAATTAAAAAGAGTGAATTTAATATAAATTTAGTCATCTTCGTTCAGTCAGCGTTATTGAATATTTTTTCCCTTCAACTTTTTATTGGCAAGAGATTGCAACAGCAGCAGGTGGTTGGAACCTTGATGCAACAAAACACGTTCGTCAACAAGACGGGAATAAAATGTTGCTAAAAACTCAAACAATTGATTATATATTTTGTTTTATCTCTTGAGATGTTTTGAATAACATGGGACATTGGCATGGCCTTCTCATAAATTTTTGAATTTCTAACCGGTCGCCACTACTCGGATGAGGTGCGAGTTCCCAGTAGTCATCGACAGAATTGAAGATTTTTAAAATTTATTCACAAGTTCGAATTTTCATTATCAGGACCAAATAACAAAAGCAGAAATTTACACTCGGATGTTCCAAAAAAAGCATTTACTCGTATGTATTAGACAAAAGCAGTTAATTGCTTCGGACTACAATAACAATAAACACAGCCTCTGTGTGTGTGCAGTTCATTTGGTCCAATCATGATGATTCTCATCATCTAAAATACATTTTTGAAAATTTTCAATATTTTTTAAAATTGTAATCCCTTCAAGTTCGTTCTAGCCATGAACACATGAAAAATGCAATCATTTTCGTTAATTTTAACAATTTTATTCTGACTTTAATAATTTTTGACATTTCATACAGTCACGACATTTCTTCCACCGTGTTATCCAGCAAAACAAATTAATAATATATTTCTGTATATTGATTTGTGTAAAAGAAATACAAAAACAAAAAACAAGTAGAAAATACATGCGTGTGTCTGTTAATGGAATTTAATGCCGATAAATAATTACTAGGGATGTAACGATACGCCATTTCGCCGATCCGATACCGATACTCAAAAATAAATATCGCCGATACCGATTCCGATACCATACTCATATTGAAATTGAGCTCAAGTAAAAATTAACAAAACTCAAGTAGAGTAATTCTTCTATTATACAAAAGAACAGTGTTTATTAATGAGCCATTCAAATCATCAAAATTTTCAATACATTTCAGTTTCTAAAATTCAAATTTTCAAACTACAAAACATCTGCAATATTTATTTTTTTACAAAATAAACGATGACATTCAGTTTAGATTGGCTCAAGATTTAAAATTGATATTACTAAGATTTAAAAGACAACGAATTGAATTTAAGATCATCTTAAAATTAAATTAAAATTTCATTTATTTGTTGCGGGGTTAGCAATATCTAGATATATATTTCGTTGGTAGCTATACCAATTCATCACTAGATGTTGGTATAGCTACCAACGAAATATATATCTAGATATTGCTAACCCGCAACAAGTCAAGAATTGTAGATAAATAATAGGTTTTACCAACTTTTACATCGCTGAACTAAATCATCGCATGCATAAAAGAATAAAAGAAAATCAAGACATATTCAAATTGGTGATGTTATAAGCACAGTTTTTATTCTTTTTTTGCGCAAATTAGAGGTTCGTATGTCAAAATTTGTACATTTTGACATAGGGGCTGACATGTCAGTTGTTATTTTAAGTTGTAATTGTTGTAGAATTACCACCACTTGTATTAATGCGCCTTGAAAAAAATCTTAAAACATACAAACACATACAAGATTTAGCATTGAGAGAACACTTCATTACTACGGTGCAAAGCAAAATAGAAGAAACAATTTCATTATGTATTCTGTTTTTTGAGTTGAAAATTGAATATTTTGTTCAAAAAACTCTAAAGAAAAATATAAGAAGTATCGGTGTATCGACAGTAAAATATCGCCGATATCGATATATCGGAAAACCAGAAGTATCGCCGATATATCGGTATCGGTTGCATCCCTAATAATTACCGTACGAGTTCTTCTTTTTTATTGAAAATATTTCTGATGAAAATCTGTATAACCCTCCACGATTCCACTTGAAGAGAATTCATAATAATTTTATCTTTTCAATTCACGAACATCAATCATATTTGGCTGATTCAAATGGAAAAATTTATTTCTGTGCGAAACTTGAAAACAACGCGATCGCTTATTACACACTCTCTAATGTATTTGAATACAATGCATTCACAGTTTTCAAGTAATAAATCCGTTTTTATGAATTATTAGTTTCCCAAACAGAATTATTTTCTTTGCCATTCCAAAATTTTTACAAATTTATTTTGGTATTTTATTGTATTTTCTATAATTTAGAAAAAACGTATTAGATTCAATTACGATAATTAAATATTTAATGAAAAATTAAATAACCAAGAACTCGATAAATGAATTCCGAAATTTGGAAATGAATCTACAGAGCAAGACAAAATTCCACGTGGACCATTTATTTGTAGAAAATTTCGTCTTTTCTTGCAACGTTATCATTTCTTTAGCAAAAAAAAATCATATGTGTCCTGCGGCACCATTTTTGGCCATCTCATGTTTTCAAACTTCATTTACAATTTTTATTCTTTCTGTTATTTTCGGTTTAAATTAAATTGTTTTGAAGATTTTGGAAAATATGTTTCTAGATTTCCCTTTGAACTATTACTCGAAGCTATTCTCTTATTCATGGAAATGATAATGACTCAAGATCGAGTATTTTTGGGAAGCTAATAGCGGTCAATTAATTCAGATCGTTGTTCTAGAAAATAATTTTATGCAATATGATTATTGCACAGTGGAACTCACTGCAAATGAAATAAGTTCTAAGCCACTCGATGTAAAATTCAATACATATTCGGAAAATCTTTTTTAACAATATTTTCGAATCAACTTTTACACTCGAAAATATTTCAAAATCTTGAGAAATAAAAATTTTAAATAATTAAAATTTTCCAAAAACTCTTCGCTTTATTAATCACTTTAGCGTTGCCAATAATTCATAAAAAATTTGCTTTGATTTTATTATCGATTAAATTTTTCCTTTTATTTCGATACTTTCCTTAATGCATTCATTTTTCATTGAACTTTTGCCTTGAATTTAATTGGTTTTTTTTTTTTTCAATTCAACTTGAAATGCTTTTTACATCAACTTATTCGTTTTTTTTTTTTATTAAAATGTGTTTTTATGTCATTTTTAATGCTTCTTTGGATATTTAGATCTTAAGAAGACAGTAATTAAGTATACAATTTATTGCTTTTGAATTAAGAAGAAGAAATAAAGTATATAAAACGATTTATACTAAAAATCAATTTAATACAATCAAATAATTAAAAATTATTGGAAATTGAAGAGAGAGAAAAAAATACATACATATGTACGTACATATAAACACACTGACTCAGCATCGTTTTTAATTTTAACAAGAAATTAACAAAATTTAAATAAAATAATTTTAGATTTAAAAGTGGAGCGACCAGCTGTTTGTTGCCGATCTGTAAATGCATTTCACAAGGTCAACCAATGATGCTGTTTAAGTATTTCATAAATTAAATATTGTTTTAAATTCTGAATTTGTACACAATTATTCCCCCGTGAGTTGCAAAAGAAATAAATTATATTTAATATTAAATCCAAAATTTCAATAACTAAGCGTAGATAAACCATCTCGGAAGAGAAAGTGAAAAATATGTGAAGTACATTTCAGTGCTTTAATTAACTACTTATTTTTTTACAATATATACAGACATACACATTTTTAAACTATGTAATTTGTTTCGCTCCGTGTAGAGCAACTGTTTTTTTTTTTAATTCTTATTTGAGCACTTGTTTGTCGCTGAAAATAAGTGTTTTGTTAAATATTTAGATTGTAAACGACCTTTTGATTTGCATAACTTCCGCAGCACATGCCTTTTTATAGAGAAACAAACCATTTTGCAGATTGAACTATTTTTAATGGCGAATATTTTGAATTGATCTGCAACAGAACGATTGATAAAACTCAATTAAATAATACTTTTTTTCTTATTATTCTTATTTAATTACATGTTTATACAAAATAAATTAACATCATATTTACACATATGTATGTACATACATATTAAAATATCTACAAAATTAATTTAAATAATCGTCAAAATATCATAGAAAAACGTATAAAAAATAAACATGATCAAACAGAAAGTGCAAATATTTAATGAAATAACTACAGAGAACAATAAACAACAGAGGAAAAAAAGGTGCATAAATTCAAGTAGATAATTTTGCAGTTAATTTAATTAATGGAGAGTGGGTGTTCTTAAAATTTTTAGAAATTTTATTTAATAGAAAATGTACGGAAGACAGGTGGACAGACAGTGTGAAAGAAACATCAAAATTATCAATATAACAATTGTATCAAATATTTACCTTATTTGACTTAACGTTCAGCAAAGATTATATTTGACAACAACAACAAAAAATTTATAAATAAATGTAGGTGTTGACTACATTTTATACAACACACGCTACAATTCCAATTACTACTCGTATTTACAACACTAAAAATATGAGAATACATACATACGAGTACATACTTTTACAAATTACACTGCGACCACTATTTTTATTAATTAATTAGCCTGAGGCGGTAAGTGGTCAGAACTGACAACAGCTGTCCTTAACTGTTAAGCTTCTTTTTTTTTTAAGCTTCATAAAAATGTAATCAGCTGTTCTTATATTTTATTCTGCATAAAATCTGATAAAAAGATTGCTTTTTACACATCAGACTCGTCTGAATCTTTAAGGAGGGAGTTTCATGTCGTTTGACACATGATTCAATAAATTGTCAATTATTGATATCGATTTGTATTCCTGCATAAATTTTATTAACTACGAGTAGAATAGAAGCAACCCTGTATTTAGAAATCTAAAGACGACATTAAAATATTAAGGACACGAGATAGAGTTCGAGCGATATTCACAAACATGTCGTCACATGTCACTATTTTAAAATCAAATAAGTTTTAGTCTGATTAGAAATAAATCAAGCAAAAGATACTAGGATGTATCATTATGTCCATTTTAACTGGGACGTAAGAACTCATTCACAATACAAAGAAGCCCACTACATCCATCAGCCAGTCTTCAATTTGCAATTTATGAGCAACTGCTTATTCTGAAGAATTAGAAAAATAAACGAAAAATACAAAATATTATCAACTGGACGACAATGGTCTTACAATCAATAGATTTGAGAACTTCTGATGCATTGTAACGATACGATTTAATCGCGGCCGCCATTGCGGTTGTTTTGGACAGACAACACCAAAGCAACTAACTCTACTTCAAACACTTAAGAAAGCAAAAATAAAAATCAAAATAAAAACAAAACACCAAATATACATATAAAGAAAATTGATCAAGAACTATTCGAAAGATACAACAACATGATCAATTGATAATACAACAACAATTACAACATATTCATTTAAATTTTCAATTTATTTTATTTCATTTATTTTTTTTTGTCTTGTTTCTTGTTGTAATTTTCAATAGACAAAAATAATATAACAAAAAAAAACAGCTTCGTAAGGGTGTGGCTTTCAAATGGCCGGTGTACATTACACTGCATAACAATAATAACACACATATTGTGAGATACTCATAGTGGACGTATAAAGCATAGATATTTCTTTTTTTCTAACGAATGTATATTTTAATATGGCATTATACCTCTCGATGCCTTGTCCACCAAGCCATTTGGATTAGCGACACTCTTGGCAAGTGTTAATGGTAATTAGATTTAAATAACTGATACCCCAAACCAAATGCGCTCTGATCTTATTTCTTCTTTATCACTGTTAATGTTTTAGTTTCTTTTTTTTCATCTGTTGCGTTTCGTATTTTATATTGTGTTTAAAAAAAAACTTTGTAATCAATGTTGTTATTGATATTGTTGTTGTTGTTGTTGTTGCTATGTTTCTCAACACACAATTAAGTATCTGTGTTAACAATCGAAAGCCTAATGGCCATGTACATTTGGTATCTTTTGTTGGTCCACGAGAAATAGATTTGTTTGTTTCTGTTTCAATATTTTGAATTTAACATTTGAAATGAAATCAATGTCAACACTTAAATATTTAATAAAAATTTTAAATAATTTAAATTATTGACCAGCAGGAGGGAGTGCCTTCATGGCTTGATTTAAAATTTAAATAAAAGTTCGTTTTGTTTGTTCTGTAGTTTTTAAATTAAATACTTTGTTTGATTTTCGAATTTTAAACAAAAAATATCCAATATTTTGTTGCTTATTTTTTTATATTTGTTGGACTTTGTAATGAATGCACAGACTGACAGGTGTAGTTTTTAAAAATAAATAAAACACGGTGTGCTTCCCTAGATCATATTTTTTTTTTTTTTTTTTTTTTGTGATAGAAAGAAGAAGAAAACTTTGAAATTGCTGGTGAATTAGCATAAACTATATATTTTTTCTTACGCTTATATAAAAAAAACTGCCCCACTGTTCCTTCCTCAAGTATAAAATGAAAATTTTAGCAAGATTAGTTTACTGGTTTAGAAGTCCACAGATTTCAAACACACAAACATTCACTTTTTTAATTATTAGATGCATATTTTTTTGATACTCTTGTTGATATTTTTAAAAAAAATAAATTTATTTGCTTTTTTAACATGAGGAAAAAAACACTTGTTTTATTGGTACGATTTTTAACTTCATCCGATTTGAACTTTTAAGACCCCGATTTAGGTGCATTTTCTTCGGTACTCGCTAACAGAAACGATCATTAGAATCTTAAAATTTTTTATTGTGTTGTACAGTGTAATTAAAAATTAACAAAGACTTAAAAGAAAGTCATTTATAGTAACGATCTTCAAATTGTGGCGAGTATCGAGAGTAAAATTAAATTTGCTTTACAAACTGATACTCTGTTTTTCGGGCAGATCCGATCAGTGTCTGATATTGACCTTTTTTTTATTTTCTGATACTTACCTCCAGTGAAGCTCTGCTTCATTTGTGGCGGCATCCTTCTCGGGCATTTTATAATATTCATATACAAATGACGTTGTACCATTCGAAGTTTGAACCTGATGCAACTGTGGTGTCCCCAGAGCACTTAAATTGACTGTTGTAGCAGCAGTTTCAATTAGCTGATGCTGGTGTTGTTGCTGTTGTTGTTGCTGCTGGTGATGTTGGTGTTGCTGGTGGTGGGACTGATGTTGCATACCAGCACTACCATTTGGGTCATCCGCCAGTTGTTGACTATGAGGATGTGTGGCTCCGTCATTCGGTGATAAACTGAGAAGAGTTTGTGGTGTGGCCGCTGAGACAACTGTGGTCAGTTGGGGATGTTCAAAATATCGTGAGGCCACCGATGATGCGGGCAACTGATATGAATTGCCATTGTGTTGATGTATTATAACTTCATGGGGACTGCCCTGATGATGCGTTGACATGGCTAAAGGTTGTGTTTGCGACGATGCAGTCGACGGCGTTGGTGACGTGTTGCCAGAGTTTAATGAATCGCCATTTGTTAGAACGGTGCGGCGTCTAGGATTGATGTTATTTTTAAATTTAACAATAAAAACAAAATATATTTTTTTAAATCCTTCGTCACATAAAACTCAAGTGTGTATTTTCCCATTTAATATTCAAATTTTAATAAAAAAAACCGTTTTTTTTATTTTTACGCACTTCTTTTTAAGTGTTTTAAGTTAAAAACTCTTTAAAAACGTCTTTCACACGGTACCTTTTTAAGGGTAAAGAAACAATTTTTAAATAAATTGATAGTTTTTATTGCTTAATAGCAACCAAAAATAAAATTAAATAAATGAATAAATGTAAAAAAAAATATTGCTGAAGGATATAAAGGATAAGAGGAACAAATATGCAAATGATTTTTTATAATCAGTCAGCAAAAAAAAAAAAATACCACCGCCAGTATTCAGTTCAGTATTATTTTTTCTTTTTTTGAAAGACAAATTCAAGTTCGTTTGTAAAAGAGTAGAGGAATGTTTGAAGAACAGCAACAAAAGCAAAAACAAATGGGCTTAAGGGGTGTTTTTTCAAATCATTTTATGCAGTGTAATCTGATACCGGGATAAGCTTGATGATATAAAAACAGTAGCTGTTGTATTGTGTTAGATATTTGAGTTGTCCTTGTTGGGAGTTCTTTTTTTTTTTTTTTTTGTTAATTTTTTGTTTCTCTTCCTTTATCCTTTAGCTATGAAATGTCTTGTATAAGGATTGCATATGTTGTTTTAGTTGTTAATATTTTGGCTTTTGTTTAATCATTCGTGAACAATTTTTATATTACAATGTAAAATGAATATAAAACAACAGAAGCAGGAAGAAAGGAATATATTCAACAATATGTCCTTTTATTTTCAACTCAAAAAAATATTAAATTGGAGTTTTTTTCTTCTTGAAGGAAACAAGAACAACAATAAAACCAAACCATAAAATGTCAACACATATTTATTGCTTGGAAAAGGGAGTTGGGAAAAGCAGGCATCCAGCAACACACAATTAAAAACTTTTATGTTGCATGAAAACACTTCTATGGATGATTTATTTTATTCTTAAAGGATACAAGTGTTTATTATTGAATATAAAAACAACTTGGCTTAAATAAATTAAGAGAATATTTTCAATATTTTCTTGTAATCTGTTTTGCCCAAATTAATTGTTAGTTGATCGCTTTAAGCTTAGATCCCACTGTCAGCACAATGTACCGATTTTCGTCGGCTCACTGAAATAAAGTTATAAATAATAAGCTAAATTTGCATTATTTGTCAACTAATTTAATAATTGACATAATTGCACAACACTGCATTTGTAAAAAAGCCATATAGACTTATTCCAGAATTAATTGAGAAATAATGCAATTTTGGTTTAGTACTTATGACTTTATTGCAGTGAGCCGACGAAAATCGGTACATTGTGCCGATAGTGGGATCTAAGCTTTAATAGCCGTATCGTGGATCTGCATCAAGAAATGTGTTGAGAAAAGAGAAACTTGTTTCATAAAATTAATTATTATTTTGCAGTTAATGGTTTCCATTAATTTTATGGGGCTCTTTCTCTACCTCTACACGCTGATCCTCAATTCCAAAAAATATTTTACTTTGCATGATGATTTGGAATTATATAATTCATTATTTTTAGTGTGATTTTAACAAAACTTTTTTTTTAACAATTTTTAACGATTATTCAATTCTTTTTATATAAAAAAAAACCTTGTCTACTAAATAAAAATCATTGTTAATTGTTATTAAACTTTTTAAAATTTTTAAATTTTTTTATTACTTTTTTTCTCATTAAATTATTGTTTTTCTTCTTCTTATTTTAAGCAAAAGTCATAAATTGAGCAAAATTATTATTTCTTTGTTGAGTATTTTGGGTTATTTTTTTTTTTCTCTTCCAAAATTTCACTAATTTTTTTCTTTAAAATTTTTCATTATGCACATAATCGTCCGAAAACATTAAGTTTTTTTTCCTCTTCTTCTTTAATTGCCATTAGAAGTCGCCAAAAAATATTGTATATAAAAAGAAGAATGGAAAAAATCCAAATAATATTCGATAAATTATACAAAAGTTTAACATTTGACATTTTAAATTTGATTTAGTTAAAAAACGCAAATTAACTGCAAAGAAAAAGCACACTGATGCAAATTGCAAACGAAAAAACCAACCAATAAATTTATAACGATAATAATAATAAGAATTAATTAAAACCAGCAACGATCAGCACAAAAAAGGCTCTCAAATCGAAATTCGTACACTTGGCAACAATTTTAGAAAGAGCGGGTATTTAAAAGGAGCAGCCTCAATTATAAATGGGACTTGATACCGGGGCACAGTTCAGTTGAAGTATTCTTTTTCTTGGGTATTTAATGTGGTGCAGCTTTGATAAAACTTTAACTTTTGTAATTTAAAAATTTATATTTTCATAAATACTCAACGCAACAATGTGATATTTATAAAAATATTTCCAAAAACTATCATTGAACTTTGTTTTATTGGTTTCATTTGGATTTTTTACATTAATCAGTGTTAATTAAAATCTAATTGAATACATTTCAGTTAACGCTTCCAATCAACACAGTGCAACATAAAACTGCGCCGTATTTGTCAAATAACTTCAATATTTTCTTATTCAACTTCCCTTAATGCGAGTTGTGTATTAATATCATCCGATTCGACCTGGTAAAGTTTTCGAAATTTGGAAATAAAATCATTTTTAATGAATTTGAAGCAAATACAACCCTTGGAGTGGTCCAAAATCTAATCAAGTCCTAAGCTCACTAGAACTTTACGCATTAAACATACGCAGATATTTTTATTTAAATAATTTCAACGTATGTAGAAGAGACAGTCAATTGTTTTTCTTTCGCCAAAGCTTATTTTTTCACAAAAAAAATATTAAAACTAATCTAAAGATTGATTGCGAATAACAAATATTAATTTGCATTAATTCACTCTGAAAATATTAAGCCTTTTACTTTGTATTTGTGTGTGTTTTTGTGTGTAATTCCCCCATACCCAATTATACAAATAGTAATTAGAATTTGACCACATGCAGACACACACACACACACACACACACACACACATGCACAATAATCATCTCAGTTAAAATAAAAATTCCAACTAAAGCTTAATTTGAATCCATTTCAGTGTTGGTTATTCAAATTAATTTTTAAAATTAAGACTAAATAGATTTTCAACTATTCATTATTAATATTCCAGATGCTAATTTTTTTCTTGTTGAAGTTGGTTTTAATATTGTGTGTGTGTTTTTTTTTACCACAAAATTCTTAATAATTCCGTATTGACAATTAACAACTAAAAAAAACATGTTGAAAATGAATCATACCTTCCTTCACTAGTACACGAGTTTAAATAAATTATAAAGAAAATCACACTTGCACATACAGACATACATACAAAAAATTAACAGTTATATCTAATTGTTAAAAAAAAAAAAACACAAAATGTATATAAATTGTTGTAGTGGACAACAACAAAATATTACAAATATTCTACTCTCATTAAAACACTGAATAAACGAGTAGAAGAAAGAAAGAAACTAGCCTGCCTGTATTCACACATACAATCGTGCATTAAAAACAAAGTCAGTCGAGTATTGCAATTAATAAAAGACACTAAGTACTGACTGTATTACGTTCTGTATCTGTACAGAGAAAAGTCTGTCTGGATACATCAGGCATGTAAATATGTTTAGACTACAAAAACAGAAAACGTAACAGAATGGAGTAAAAAAGTTATTGTTAAATGCCATTACAAGTGACAAAAAGTAATAAGAAATAATTAAAAAATTATCATACCTTAAACAGAAAAATAAATGCGAACATGTACGAAAGAGCGAACGAACGAAAAAACGAGCGAGAATACTTCAATGTATGAATACAAAATAAAAACCGCACAGTGAATGGCCATTATTGTTTGAACCGTATTCAAAAACGTGATAAGTGGACAAAATATAAACTAATTGATAAACAGTTTTTGTTTTGTAAATTTATTAAGGCGGAAGGACGCAGTTGTAACACATGGAAGCTCAAATTAGGAAATATTGTGTCGAAAAAACAAAAGACTTAAGACCCAAACTTCAACAGTATTGGGTTACTCTTTTCTTCTTCTTTTGTGAAATGGTTTGTAATTCATTTTGATCACAATTAAAATTAGCTTCGGACAGAAAAATATTTAAGACAAACTTTAAATTTTTTTTGTAAAATTTTAGAAAACAATGTTTAAATTAAAGAACTCAAAAAGAAATTAGAAATTATTTAACAAAACTTAATATTCGCCCCTTGCAACGAAAAAAAATACATTTGATAATTTTTCACACAAAATATATAATAAACAAATTATAGAGATTTTAGCACAGCTTCGTATACATTGGCCAGCACCTGTTGTTTCAACAAATGAAATGATATTGATAAGATTTTTTTATAATTAAAGAATAAAATAATAGCATATACATACATATGTATGTACAAGTATGTGTGTTTAGATATATTACTCTGTATCTATGTGTGTAAGTACACATAAATTGTAAATATTTTAACAAACACAGAAAAAATCATTGAAGGACAAACGAACATTGACTGCAATTAAAACAGCCACACATACGCACACGAGTTCACATAAACACAGATATAGAAATACTTGAAATAAAAGTTTAAAATAAGTTAAATTATTTTGTATTTTTTAATATTGTTTAAATATCACAAACATTAAAAAAAAAACTATTATTTAAAATATACTCAGTCCAGCACGACTGTTGTCATCTCCTACTTCAAGGCGAATAAAATTGGAAGTGAAGTCGGTTCGCCAGCCGACATACGCACTTTTTTTATAATTGAAAACCTTTCATCCTCATATTTCAGTATAAAAACTTTTTGGAGATTTCATCCTCTATTTCTATTTCTAAAACAATATCTGCTTTGACTTGGAGGCTTAATAAAATTCGTAATTTTGTTTCGTTTAAATGGAACAATTTTATATGTTAAAAAACAAACGCCTAAAAATTCTTTCAACTGTTATGGACCGTAACACAATGAATTTTGATACGATCAATATAATTTCTGTTAAAGCTTAAAAGAGCAGATATTTTTAATTTCAGATAAATTGTTTTCGAGTGTTTTTTTTTTGCAGCAGCAGCAGCAGATTGAAAAAACACTTGTCGCTACTATTATCTCGAAAACGCTTCTTCTCAAGAGAAGACAAGTGATGATCTGTTATGAATATCATTTTACACGGAGTTGGCATGTTTTTGTCATTCGGTCCGTTTCTATACACACTTTTATCTGTTAAATTTGATTTCTTTTTTTTTTTTATTTAATTTTATTATTTTACTTTTAATTAAGTATTTTAACAATTGTTATAGTGTTTTTGTTGTTGTTATACGAGTACATACGACTAAGCATTTATTTATTTATATATGTCGGCTATTGCAATTTCAATGCTGATTAAACTTCAACAGAGGTCGACTGACTTTTGATAATGAATCTCCTGCCGCCATAAAAAATGTATTATGAGAAATAAAAACAATGGAATTATTAAAATTTAATAAAAAAATAAATACAGATAATAGTATTTTATTTTTGCCACATTAAACAACAATACAATTTAATTGTTGCAAAGGAGACACATACAAACATACAACTCTCTTCTAGAGTGGCCATGAAGACGGTGAAAGAGACCACCAATATTCAATTACAACAATTCATGTTGGCACATGTAAAATACGCACTTCCGCTTGCTAATTTCTGTTACTTAGCTTTATTGTTGTTGTTGTTGTTGCTTCATACCAAAAGCGAAAGGTTGCGATCATGCTTGTTTTATTGCTTTAAATAAACATTTTCAATGTAGTCTTGTATTTAAAATTATTTAAACGAAATTCATGATTGATCATGTTAATAATGTTGCAGCAAACGATTAACTGATTAAGAGAGAAATATCAAATGAACCTATAATGCGTTTTAATTATTATTTCTTTTGAAGGTAAAGTTTTGTTTGGTTTAACTGAAAAATCTTTAAAAAAAAAATGTTTTTAATCCATTCATTCATATTCAAGTGAATTCGAACGAACGAACGAACGGACGAGCGAGTATGTAAATGATCGATGATACGTTAATAATTGGATTTTTTTAATTACCCCACATCAAGAGATTAAATCAAATAGTTTTATTCGTAGATACGACAATTAACTGCAAGTGCAAATGAATTCTCAAAATAAAATTTAAAATGTTTATTCGTAGTCGTACTTATAAAGTAGATTAAGTTATGAAATTAAATAATCGCCAAAGAATGTTGTTGCTGATTGATGCTTTCGGTGCATTTGATTTGGCATGAATTAGGTAAGAGCGTTCATTCCAACTCTAAAGGGGGAAAAACTAAAATAACGAACGATCGAACGATCCAATTGATTTGATCATTTCATGTAAATTTGATTTTTGTTTTCTAATAATTTCATCAACTTAAGTTCTCTAATAGTTTGTTAAATCTCGTTTAATTTAATTAATAGTTTTTGTTTCTTATTTCTATTCGTAGATTTCTTTCAGTTGTGATTAATTGTGGTCCTACAAATGCCAGTTGCTTGGCGTGGAAGTGTGCTTATCTTTTCTTCAATATAAATACTAGAAACTAAAAAAAAACAACTTTAATGGTATGCGATTATAACAAAGTGTAAGTTTGTGCGGTGTGTGCTGAACTGTTGTCAAAAAATTCAAAAACTCGTTTTATTACAAAAAGAAAAAAAAACAAAATATAATAATAATATTTGAATAAAATGTAGATTTTGTTTTGCAAAGTCTTTAATTTTTTTAAATTTGAAATCAATCTGTAAAAATCATTTAAACTATTTATTAAAGGCAATTCGAATTTTGAATCAAGTGTATTTATTCTTTTTCTCACATATCATAAGATTATTGTTTGTGTGTGTGTGTGTGTGTGTATTTGTACGTGTGTGTGTGCACATAACTATACAAATACAAATTATTTAAATTCTTTTCGTATTTATTTGTTTGATTTTATTAACGTGTGGGCAAATTTGCATTTTAATTACATTGTAATTTTTTATTTTATAAACGGTGTGCATTTTACACTCATACATACATAAATACATTTACACATACAGGATTACGACACTGGGGAACAAAGATTATGATGCACGGGATTTTTTAGTCTAGATGTATGAATGTATCGACACTTGTTCCTATTTAGACCGAGAATATAAAAAAATTATTTTTATGCAAAATTCCATAAAGCTGCTGAACCATAGGAAGCAAGTGAAGTTTTAGGAGAAATCCTATTTTTTTTTTATATTATTATTATTACGAATAAACGTAATTATTATTTGAACTTATATTCATTGTAGAATAAAAATTGAATTAAAAATTAATTCTCATATTCTATTTCTGTTGAAAACTGGTTAAATAGTTGATATTCTTCTCAATTAGTATCCACTTTACGAAAATTGTAAAGATGGACAATTGAACGCTGATGAGAGGTGTAGCGGCCTTGAAATCAGTACTGATACGTTCTGCTAAAAACTGATTGGATATAAATAATAATATTTTCCAACATAAAAAAACTCTTAGAAATTTTGAATTTTCATTAGTTCAATAAAACTGAACTTGAGCCTGATAATATTACTTTTCATATGGAAATCCTATTTTTAAAATTGCTCCCGTCGGAAAAAAAAACGAAAACTCGGGAAAAATTTGAAAATTTTGAAAACAAAAATGCTAAAACATTGTTTAAAAATTGGTCATATTTGAAGGAATGCCTATAATTTGGGTAAAACTTACTAAAATTTTACAGGCGACAGATCGCAATATTGATCAAAAATTGTTTCATATGTGATATGGATGCAAAAGTAATAAAAGTGGATTTGTGTTTGTACAGTGATTTTTAATTTTATCATTCATACTTTTATATCTGCAGGGCATGAATTATACTTTTGTTGTTTTTAATACATCGCGAATGTTTGAAAAATACGAACTTGCATTTTTTCCGCTAAAGTTTTTTCTTATTATTTCCGACAATCTGCTTAAGACATGATGTTGATTAGACTTTTTATTTTTTTTTTATCAAAATTAAACGCAACTCGCATTAAACTTTTTCAAAAAGATACCTAAAGAATCACAAATATGAAAAACAAATTGGTCGATCTGTGTTGTTAAACGTCTGTATGTGTAAATATTTACAAAGTTATGTTTCACAACAATAACATTAAACATTAACATTAATTAAAATTGATTTTCCAGATTGATTTAAATTCTTGATTTCATAAAAAATGCCAACAACAATAACTATCAGGTGCGCACCCAGCTTAAAATTTTAATGGGGTAATAAAGTATTTCTAAATTAAAAATATATAATTTTAAGCAACGCAGTTTAACTTCTTTTATTCGTTTCAAGTAATAATAATTTTATTCTCCTCTTCCGAGCTCCGTTTCTCATGACTACAATATCATATTTTCGTAATCATTTCAGTGTAATTTATGTTTATTAATCTTTTGGTCATCTATTATTACTTTTTTGAAAGACAACAATTTTAGCGATTTGTTTTTGTTTGTCTGATTTAAATTTCATTTAAAAAAAAAATTAGAATTGATTTTCCAAGGCTGTTTATCAAAGAGTTTTAATTAAATAAAATAAGTTTTGAATGTTTTTAATGAGTTCTCTTTTTCTCTCTTAGCTGGTAGTTATATGGAATTCACAATTAAATATAATTATAGTGGACATGAAGCTTCAGCTGATAGAAGATGAAAAGAGCAAAACGTGATAAGTGGACAAATAAAAACTAATTGATAAACAGTTTATGTTTTGTAAATTTACTAAAGCAGAGAAGGACGCAGCTTTAATACATGCAAGCTCAAATCATGTCAGGAAATAGTGCAGGTACAAAACAAAAGACTGAAGACACAAAGGCAAACGCAAATTTTCGTTTTGATCACAAATAAAATTTTGCGTCAGACATAAAAATACTTGACACTTCATTTCGTTTTTTATAAATATTAAGTTTTATTCAGCAAATTTAATTCACAAAGATTTAGATTTTAATAAAAAACAAATGTTTGTATTAAAACAGAAATTAGAAATTATTTAACGAAAGTTTTTTTCTGTATAAATTAAATAAAAATGAAAAATACAACTTGTAAATGAAATAAAAAAAATTCAACATGTTAAGATATAAAAATTTAATTATCGGTTTGTAAATTCATAATTTAACAAAAAAAAAAAAAAAAAAAAAAACAAGAAGAAATTTCAAATAACACGAGAAATAAGAAAGAAAATGAAACTAAATAAGCAAATTATTAAATATTTCATTTAACAAAAATTTTTAACAAACAAATTCACAATAAATAAATGAAGATCATGAACAACATCAGCCGCTAAAATGAAGGGACAGGTGCACAAACGAGCAAATACAATGCCTGCTCAAAACGGCATACAGTGGCACACAATTGTGTAAATATTTAGTAATATTTTTATTAATTTTTTTGTTTGTCTGTTTATTTAACAAACAACAACTTTATGTATGTTTTGTGTATTTTGTGAAGACTTTAACTTTACCGCTATTAATTGTTTAGATATTTATTTAGCGCCATTAGCACACGCTGTCAAATTGATAAGCATGTCAAACTCTTCATTGAAGATGATGCACACTTTGTGCAAACACTTCACTTTTACTGCTTCCTAATTTGCTTTTAATAAACAACAAAATCTTAATAATTTCTTAAATTTCAGCAGACAGAATTCGATTTTTTTTTCTTTTGCTGGTAAATTTTAACACTTTTAGTTTAATTGAAAAGTGTACATGCATAAAAATTCAGAAGAAAAACACACACACACACACACACGCACATTTAAAACAGCATCAGCAGGCGGTCTTAATGTGAAAATTTTTGAACAAAATTGCTAATTAAATTTCAAACTCTAAAATACTTGTAGTCTCGCACTCGTAAATAATTGTAGCTGGAAATTCCAAGACTAGTGACGTCATTCGCTTCTAAACACACATCCTCGTACAACAAAAACAACAACAACAACGCAACTGAACAAGTCAATTCAACTCTTGTGTGTGTGTGTATTTAATATAATTAGAAGGTTTTATACATTAAGAGATGGTGTGACTTTATAAATGTTTCATAATATTTGACAACAACACCATTATTAGCAAATTTTGTAAAATAAAAGAAAAATGTGAAGAAACAACCCTATTTCACAATTAAATCTAATATTGGCAACAAGTTGCAAAATCGACCCTATTAACTGAAGAGTACGTGTGTGTAAGTTCTTGTATTCTACACTATAATTTTCGCTGCAGTTGAGCGGGCCAAAGTGTTTCCTTTTTTTACACAAAGAAATATTTAGTGCAAAATAAAAAAAAATAAAAAAAACCAAGTGTCCCACAGAGTGCAATGTTTGCATTGTTGTTTCCTGTTAATAAATTTTCACACAACACTAAACTCATACTCACACACACATATTCGTACTTCGATTGTTGGCAACAATTGCGAACAACCAGATGCCTGTGCATGCATTCTTGCAAGTACAAACAATTTCTTACAAAATAAAATAAGGTTTCCTTTTTTTAAGCTGTACACTTCCACAGAGGAAGGAAATGATTTTCTTTGTTGGTTCATTCGTACGAGTACGAATATGTATGCATGTATGTATGTTTGTATGTATGTAGGTCGGTCGGCGGTCTTTTGTTTAAAGCAAACTAAAGTTAAATGCCGGAGTCAACATGCCATGAATACCACAAATAACTGCCTACTGTTACGGCCCTAAAAGCGTGCGACTTTTTGACATACAAATTATAATGCGAAATACCAACACCAACACACGCACACACAAACACACTGGTACGGTTTTTGGTAAAACATAACGAAAAATTAAAAAAAAAAACCGCCTACACACATACTGATTGGTTGAGTTGAATTGTAATCAAACCGATCGGACAAACAAAACAATTTAAATTAAATCAAATGAAGAGAGAAGGAAAAAAACTATTAAATGCAACACTGCTTGCACAGGCACTTCATATCCATCTAGAAGTTCATAAATGATTGCTCGTAGGCCGTTTGAGCATTCGTTACATGTTCAACTCGCATATATTTTCTTAAATTACTTTTTTTTGCTTATTTTAATATTTTTCTTCGCACAAAAAAGCATGCACAGAGCACGCGCTCAATTATGCATTTACAACAACGACAACAAAAGGAATTATTCACATTTTGCGCTCCATTACCCACCCACGTTGCCGTGGGCAAAACACCAACAACAACAAACGAACAAACAAACAAACAGACAGACACTCGTACAAAAGTAAAAAAAGAAACACAACAACTTAAGCCCCTTTTGTTAAGCGGGCATCTGTTTCAGTAAACAAAAAATCTCTCAGGTGTGTAAACTGTATTTAAGCAGCAAATTAACAACAAATTAATGGGTTTTTTTTTTTTGCTGGTTTTCTTTTTTTAAATTACAAAAGTAATTCATGGCAGGCACTTGTGTATGAGCAAACGAACAACTGAAATTACATGCAAGTTACAAAAAAAAAAAATATTTATTATCAAAAATAATTATGCAAAATAACAACAACAACAAAATATATACAACAAATAAAGTTTCATATTGACTTGATGGAATTTTTATTTCAATTTAACAACATCTTGTTAATTTTCAAAGCAGCAGCAACAGCAGCAAGAAAAAAAACTGCACAAGAACTGTTGAATATGAACTCAAATTCGCTCAAATCACTGGCAATTGGTAATTTTGTTAATGCAACTGCTGCAGCTACAAATTGCACATTTGTGGTTAATAAAATTCAATTATCAAGAAAAACTCAACTGATTTTCGATTCGATTGCAATTTATAATCGACAATCGATGTGATGGAGTCAAAACAAAATACAGAAATGAAAAATTTCAAATTTCAATTTAGTCTACAAAATGTAAATAATAAAAAGAAACTAAACGATGATCGTATAAACTTTTTTAGTCATTCAAAAAACCCAGCTGTGTTTACTTGAGAAGATGAAAATTTAAATTTAAAAGAAAAAACAAAAAATATTTATAAATCTTAAACGACCGTTAGAATGAACAGATGCTCTAAAATGATTAATGCACACAATGCACACGGCCTTATTGGTGATCTTCAAATTGTCTAAGAAAACGAAACAAATAATAGATCCTCGAACAACAACACCTCTAAGGCTTTTTCTTTTAATATTATTCGCTTTGGTTTATTTCTTTACTTGAAAACCGACAACAAACATGTGAAAGGATCGGTTTGTCATTCCTTCGGACAACGTCCACGTAAATATAAGGGATACTAGAAGAAACAAAACAATATAAGAGAAGCACCCCTTTGTTAAATCACATGCAGCAGAATCGTAACAGAACTTAAATTAATTTGCATAATTTTAATTCAACAATAAAGAAGGAAAAAGGATGCGGTCGAGCATGATGTGTGTGGAAAGCATTTTGCCTGTATTTTCAAAAGAATAGAGAAACTATTTATCTTTTTCGAAATATACAAAGCAAAAATGAAAAGCGAAAATAACAAAAAAAAAAAAAAGAACTCTGTCTGATGTCATTGTTGGACACACATGGTCATGTCCGATTTTCATTTCATTTTTCAACGTCCTTTATTAATGCCAAACAAAAGCAACAACTAAAAAGCACGACAACGCGATGATGCTGTAAAAAATAATGCTCTAAGGAAAAGCTTATGCAAATTAATTTCTTCGTTCATTTCAAAGAACAAACTGAGGATCAGTAGGAACAGAGTGTTATTTTTATTTTTTTTTTTTTTTTTAGTTATGCAACAACCCTTTTTTCGCCTTTAAAAATTTCATAAAAAGATTTAAATGGACTTGAAGACAAACAGTTTTTATTTATTTACGAAGCGCAAAACCCACCCTTAGTAGTAAGTCAGTTTTAGTTTAATATCAAGAGAAGGAAGATCCTTTTATTGCTGTTATCTTAAAATGTCCATTTCAGTTAAAATTAATGCATCATCAAGAACGACTACGAACGAAAGGAACGTCCATTAATTTATGCACACATTCAGTCTTCTCGCACGTCCGTTTATTCTTCATTCATTCATTCATTCATTCACTCATCCATTCACATAAACATTTTCATTCCGGTACACAATCAAGAATCCTTAATTATGTACATCCAAACGGATAAGGAATCACCACTTAACAAAACTACACAAACTAAAAGCAATCGAGGCAGACAAAACAGATGGACAAACACACACACAAACAGGACAAAAATAAATGTCGTCATCCTGATCATCATCATCACAAAAAAAAATATAATAAATAAATTAAAAAGAAAACAACTCTGCAACTATCTGAGGAGCACAAAGCCCTTGTGAAACTTTTACTCATTTATGAAATCATAAAGATTTTGTTGTTCCGTTTTATTTCTCTTCTCTTTACTCCTGGCTCTTAACGATAACGTACTCGTAATGCGTAGTTGGCCTGGCTTAAGGTTTATTTAATTTGACCGAGATTGTAAAAGACTGAGTTTTTGTAAGAATCTCAAGTTCATGATAATTACAAAAGTGCATGCCTTTCAGGATGAATGACTATAAAAACAACTTAAAGAAGAAGAAAAAAATATATATAAACAGAATTATCATGTGTGTGTCCTGTTTTTGTATTTTAAACAAACAAAAGTGTGAGAAAATCATTTCGTATTTATTTATTTCATTTATTACTCGTACAGGTTGAGATCGCTCCTTTTTCTCAACGTCATCATCCATCATTCATTCGAAGAATTCTCAACGGAGTTTGTGAGATTAAAACAGCAAGTGTTTCAAGTTAAACTTGAAATTTCTACATTCTACTTCTTCTTCATCTTCTTAACGATAAATGAAAATATTTCTAATCCGGTGCATTTTTTATTAATTGCTGACATTAAAGATCCTTCATACATTAAAAATTAGTAAAAAAAAAAAGTGTTATTATATGAATCAAAATTTACAAAAACTTTTCTAAGGTTCGTTTTTTAAGAAATTTGAAAATTTTCAGTTCTACATCTGTTGTGAGTTGGAGAGCCTGAAATGTTGCGACAAGTAAGTTTATCACCGGCATAGTGTTGCAAGATTAGTGATGTTTCATTTAGAATTAACATTTTTTTATTTAGGGGAGAATTTAGATTCATCATATTTGCCATATTTCTTAATTATTTCTTAATAAATTCAAATAGAATTGATTGTGTTTTATTTGAAGTTATTTCCTTTTATTATTATTTATATTTAATTAATTAGTTGAAATAAATAAGAAAGTATCAACAAATTGTTGGATGCCATGCCAGTCGCAAGAGCATTATTATGTTCATGTCAGAAATCAGAAGCCGTTGTAAAAATTCTATTGTATCTAGAAAAGGCTACAGTTTGATAAGCTTAGAATTGATTATAATGATGAGAAAGTGATCAGTAAACAGTACATACTCGTACACATGATCAGTGCATTTAAATTCAATTTCAAGCATCCCATTTAAATATTCACCCCTATCGTGAATAATTTTGCACATGAAATTTTTTCACTTTTCACGTATTTGCAATCGTGAACAAATCGCATGAAAATATTTTATTCAGTCCAGAATAACAACGTGAACAATGTTCACTGAAAAAAATTCCCCTTATCGTGAATAAATATTTCGGTCGGAATTTTTTCACTTCTCACATTGATATTTTCACTTTATTTTTTATGGGGAATAGAACAGAAATTACATTGATTTCTTTTTATAATTCCAATATTAAACTTTAAAAAGTTTATTTTAATGAAAAGATCTGATAATAAGGCACAAACTGATGTATTCCTCAACAAAATGCAAAAAACAGGCCAATTGCCTGCAGATTTGTGGAGCTTTAATTTGTTGGCTTTTCAAAAATTAGCCGAATTATTTTACCACATTAAAGTTAGAATGCAATAAACAAACGGAGCAACCAAACTAAAGCTCCAACACTGAATATTTAACTTTGATTTTTTAAGTTTTCTTCAAAATAAATATGTCCGTGTATATTTTTGAACAAAAAGTTCTAGATATTTTATTTTTTTAATCTTCTTCCCTTTTTTACATTCACTAAGAAATGATAGCGGGAATAATTTTTCACGTGAGATTCACGATACCATTTTTCCCTTCGAGTGGAATTAAAATTTCACGTGAACAAAAATTTCACTTCTTATTCGCGATAGGGGTGATTAAAAAAATAAATATCACATTGTTAAATTAGAAAAAGTGCTTTTGTTAATTAAATTAAATAATCGCATTCTACGATTAACAATTTTTATCTAATGCAATCAGCCAGCAGTCGCATCTAAATTCATTTGTCTTCATTCAATGGCGGGGAACACACAAAAAAATATACTTCTTTTTGCATTAACCTTGAGCAGAATTTACCTAAAGTTGTTAAATGTCATGGAACTACCCATATGATGATCATTCATTAACAATCTTTTTTTTTTCTCATTTCAAATAATTTTTATGTAAATTATGTTGTTTTTTTTATTTCTTCTATTTAAAATAAAATTTTTGTATTTCGAATTTAAATTTTTATCGATTTTTAAGGGGGACTTTACTTTTTAACTACGAATTTTCATTACGAAAAAATAAACGAAAAAACGAACAAATAACAAAATGAACTTTTTATAAAATTTATATCTTCATTTATTTATTATTAATGTGCTGGGATTTTGATCGGTTTGAATGTGTGTCTGTCTGACTCTCTTACTACAGCGGATGCACCTGTATATGACAAGTATGAATGTGTTTTTGTACAACCAAACATACATACATTCATACATACATACGTACATATGTATATGATTATGTCAGTTGGTATGTGTAAGGACATATCCACACGAAAAATCAGCGTTGCCATAAACTAACTAAATTTGTAAGTGTAAGTGTTATTCAATATTGAGTTAATTCAACCGGATTGGATTGATAGCAATCAACGAACTATTTAAAATACGGAAGGAGCGAGAGCTTCACTTCGAAAAACTGCGGCCTCAAGCACGGAGAGATTTGTCATATTTGCAATATGGTAGATGGTAAATAATCGCCCCAAAGATTCGATTTATACAAAAAGCCAGCCAGAACAAACAGATGATATTGTTAAGAATTAAGATCCTCTCCCTTAGAAATTCCAAAGATTGGACACATCAAGGCGAACAAGGGACTGTTAAGGCAGTTGTCTGAATTATTTAATAAATTCCGTTCGGCAGATTTCATATGATTCAAAATAAATTATGTAAAAATATCTAAACTGCTAAACAGATCGTTACAAAAACATATTATATACGAGTATGTATACATGCACGAGTATGTACATATTGATTATTTTCTTATAAATTAGTTAAAGAACAAAGCGGCAACCTTGAACACAATGTAGTTGTCGGTTTGGTTTTGGCTTTGCTTCTAAAATTATAGCGCTGTAAACTGAGACAGTAAGTCTGTCTGTCTGTCCGTTGGCAAGGTTAACTTACACGATATCATCGTGCACACATAAACAGACACACACACACACACACACATTTAACCAATTCTATCATACATTAATGTTAACAAAATTTCGGGTGTGGGCCATAAATTTCTCATATGTATCGCATTAATTAGCATCAATAAAAGACAAAATGGATGTTGAATACAAACAATATCTTTTCCTATACAAACAGAGAAGCATGAGACGGCAAACAGACAAACTCACGTGTAGATGCCACATACTTTTATCACATACTCGTACATATTTTTTTTATTTAAGCTGGACGAATGCATATAAAATTTAAATTTTAGAACAAACTAAATATGTATGAATGTACGTAGTGTGTCTGTTTGTGTTTATACGATTGGAAGTATCAAATTAAATCAATTTCGGAAAATGTTAAAGACTAAACTAAGAAAAACTATACTCGTATTTTGAAAGTTTTAATCAAAAATATAAAATTAAAAACTCAAAAACAAAATTGAAACAAACACATGCTCGGTTTTATTATATTTGTAAATTTTTTTTTTTAATTTATGCATTTTGAATAAAGATATGTTCCGCATAAAAACTTATACCCAGCAAACATAAATACTAAGAATTCACAGGCTAATGGTCGAAATGTTATAATCAAAAAGGATTTTAAATGATCAATATCTCAGGGATCAAGAGGAAAATCCCAACAGTGTTCCCGTCGATTGGTTTTAAATGTAAAACACTTTCTGTAGTTTCAAAATAATGTATTTTAAAGAAACGATCCATGTGAATTAGGCAACACACTGGATTATATTGTATTCTTACTTTTTTAGATGGATCAAAAAACTCAAGGATTTCAAAAATCTCCTTTTTTGGATTATAGCTGTGGGCTTTGCATGATCACATTGGATCATAGCGGATATATTGGTATTGAAATTAAAAAATCCATTAAAAATTAATTCTATTTCAATCAAGTTTACACTGAAAAATTTTATGAAATTCACACAAGCAAATGAAAATTATTGTTCTAATTTTCGGTATCCCGACCGATCCATTAAAAAAATTAATTGAACACCCCTTCACATCAAGCTGATGAGAGAGAAAATTTAAATTTAAAATTTGTTAACTCCTTTTTGGACAGTCCTGACGCAAACTTCGTAAGTATTATCTGTTAAAAATGTTCATGATCTTACATCTGAATTGTAAGGTGAGGCAACAACTTTATTAATGCAGGCTGGTGAATCATAATCATATTCTGATAAATTACATAAGGTTTTGTGTAGCCCGACGATCGCCGTTTATTTAAAAAAAAACTTAACTTTCAAATCACCTTTATTCCGTTATCAAGAACATTTGTTGCTGGGGATAACAAAATATTAAGAATGTTTTTATTTTAGTTATTTTCCAACATATCAAACGAACGCTAACATCAGCTTAAATTATTTAAATTTGAATTTGAAGACACATATTTTTTTAAATTTATTTTTTTTATATGTTGTGTTTGATGTCATTCTATCTAAATGTCATTTAAATACGTTTTGACCTTTGTCCATTTTTTGAATTAAAAGTATTTTTATTTACACACAAAATTTTATTTGAAATATTTTTTTTTTTTAACTTAAAATCTGCAACAAAAGTTTAAATCAAAAACTATGACATTTTTTATGGTAACAAATAATACCCAGATGTTTAATTTTTAATTTTTTGTGAGTCGTCTTTCGAAACTGACATCCCAGTTAATAGACGGCTAGTTAATTGGGTCAGTGTTAGTGTAAATTATTTTTCACAAACAGCAGTTGTACGATCGAAAAAGGTACAGCGACACAATCACGCATGTCCTCCTGTCTGTCCATCTATCTGTCGAAATGTTAAAATAATAGCAACAGCAACAAGAACAACAGTGTAAAAAAGAACCTTTTTATGACCACCACCGACCAATCAGTTTTATCTCATTTGCATATCCAAGGAACGATAATTTTTTTTTGTTTTTTCCAAGGATTTTTATAAACAACACATTTACAGTTATTTATGTAATTTGAAATCCTTTAATTTAACCCTATTTTCAACCCCTTTTTATATCCTTTCGTTGTTCAAACACAAGCAGACAAAAACAACACCGCCAAATAAACGCCCTAAAAATTTCAATATCACCACCTTTTGTGGGAATCTAAACCATAAATTTACTGAGTCTTCCTTCACTCGCTCATTTATTTGGAAATTGGCCTTTTTTATTTTTGTTGTTTATTTTTCTAAACTAAAATATAATAAATAAAATAATTGTAATGAACCAACGTTGTGTCCATATTTAAGGGATTAAATTGAAACTTTGGTCATTAATTACAAGACACAAGAATTAAGAAGAAATCGCCAAAAAAATATAAAAAAAATTATTTAAGAAAAGTAACGTACATATAGAGATGGACATAGTTTTCAAACACGGGAGCGAGATTGTATCGTTAGAATTGGCAGGAATAGAAATTAGAAAATAGAATTATTTTATAACACAGTTTTCAAGAAAATTTTGTTCACTTCGCTGATTTCAATTTCCAAATAAGACTCGTATTTCACTATAGTGAAATGTAGATCTTTAATTGTCGTATACTGTCTTGTCATATTAAGCATAACATGTTTGTACCAGAATGTGCATAAGCACGAAAATGAGTATGATTGACAATAAAATATCTAACTCACGCTTCCATCTCTGGTATACGATTACATGTACAGGCAAGAGAAAATCTTTTTTTTTTTTTTTCAATATCTTTTTTTGGGATGAAAGGATCATATTGTTTTTTTATTTCCTTTAAAATTGAAAAAATTGAATGAATATAATGACAACATGTTGTCATAAATCGAAAGAAAGTTTCCAATGAATTTATTTCACAATAATCGTAAAAATTGCATAAGAATTGTAAAAAATCTTAACGAAATAGTTTTTTTGAAACTAATTTGTTTTTATTTTTGTAAATTTCATTTGCTTTTTGAGAACTTTTCTAAACATGAGATGGCATAAGTGCCAGCGGCATCATCAGCCAGAAATGTCCACTTTGTTCCTCTATCGAAAGCAAAAATTTGGCAAAAAAAAAAATTAAATAGACAACAACTCCCATCTTTTTTTCTTTTTTGTTTAATCAATCAATTAAATAGTTGACAAGCCTAGAACACGACAGATTGTAAGAACAAAACGCAGCAAATATGGTCGGTCGGAGGCACCAACACTTCATTAACAAAAGATTTTTTGAATGACATATTTTGTGTTTTTTTTTTTTTTTTCTTTAATATCAAATGTTTTGTAAGATTTTGGTAAAAACATGATTACGTTTTTAAAAAAGTCAACGAAATTTTTAGAATCTAATCGAATTTGAACAAAAGATTTTTTGAATGGCATATTTTGTGTTTTTTTTTTTTTTTTTTTTTTATTTTCAAATGTTTTGTAAGATTTTGGTAAAAACATGATTACGTTTTTAAAAAAGTCAACGAAATTTTTAGAATCTAATCGAATTTGGGTCAATTGTATAACAGTTATTATATTGTTTTTCTCGATATATTTAGGCCTTCTCATTTTAAAATTAGAAACATTATTTTTTTTTGTCTATTCATTTGAAATGTCGATGAAAAATTCTTAACTAATTTTACACTCAAGAAAGGCCCCAACAGACTAAAAAAGCACTGACCAAAGTAAAGATAATCAACAACAACAAAAACTGATTAATAATTTATTGTTTGATATCTGATGTTTTTCTTCTTTTAATTTTTTTAACTTCTTTTAGTTACAGATACCAAAAATGGAAAAAAGGGTCTAATTAATAATTTTACAGTTTTACATAAATAAATACAGAATGACCACATGTATATACGTATGTATGTATGTACATTTACACGCATGTATTGACGCAGGCATTTGATGACTCTTCTGTCTTTCTTAATTATAATATATGATAATTTTATATTTTATTTTTTTTTATTTCACGGGG
Source organism: Lypha dubia (assembly GCA_947311025.1). Classification (NCBI taxonomy): domain Eukaryota; kingdom Metazoa; phylum Arthropoda; class Insecta; order Diptera; family Tachinidae; genus Lypha; species Lypha dubia. The sequence goes on along the minus strand of OX371264.1, from coordinate 70,895,053 downwards.
AGATGAAAATTGAATAGGAAAATCAATAGATATAAAAAAAAACTATAGATAAACTAAAAGTTTAATATCGGCGACATAAAAAAACCCAAAACGAAAATAGTAGAAGATACCAAATCGTTTGTTGTAAGCAATTTACGTCTCATTTGCATAAATATCAATTTTACAGGCTCAAAATATGTCGAAGCCGATCGACGATCATGCAACCATTCAAGCGTCCAGCCAACCAAATGTGTTTTTATCATTTGCTCACACAGCCACACACACAACAGACACATACAAGCCTTACGAAACATCCAAAATTAATTTTGTATATTTTAAAATCTTGTATAACAACAGCATCAGCAAAGAAAAAAAACCCCAAACAACAACAACTAAATATCGTTGATTTGGACTTCAATTTATTAAATTTTACCAAAAAGTGAAATTTTTCAATACCAAGAAAAAAAAAATAAACGAAGCTGAGGAATTAATTTATTTTTTAAACAAAAATTTTTAGTTATCAACATTTTTTTTAATATTTTCATTCCGATCACTTTATTTTAATTTTATTTTTGTTTTAATTTTTTTTTTTCATTTCGAATGGGAAAAATACACAGTTGAGCTTAAGATTTCTATCAGTTTAGCAAATTTGTTCTTTACAAAAAGAAACTTTTAACATTTTTTTTCTGCTTTTTTCTTAAATTTCGTTACCGTGGTTCTGTTAACCAGTCTGCGTAGGAAATTGAAAATGTGCTGGCGGTATCCATGATTTGTTATGATTCTGTTTCCTTTAAAAAAAAAACTTGTTTTTTTTTGTATTTCACTTGAATTTTTTTTATTGTTTTACAACTTTTTTTATTATCAATTAGATTTTCTGTTTCATTGAAGAGACATTTTGTTTCTTTATTTTTTTTTTTCGCAATTAAAATTTTTTCGATGCCTCTTAGGGCTACCTCAATTTCATAAAATTCATTTTCGCAAAATATTTAGTTTTCACAAAACACGTTTTTTGTTTGTTTATATTTTTTTTTTTTCTAAAAAATTTCAACTTTTCACATAAAAATGTAAAATTTTTCTAAACAATTTCAAACTTTCATTTTATTAATTATTATTTCATGTTATAATTTTTGAGATAAAATATTTAAAACTTGAGACCGTTTTTTATATTCCAATTTAGCACTTTTAGTCAAATTACAACAAAAAAAAAAGAATAAAAGTAAATAAATATAAAACAAAATAACAACAATAAGAGATTTTTAATAAAGATGCAAAAACGATCTTAACTGGAAAATCACGTTCCGTAGTAAACAAACAGAAATTTCAAATCTCGTGCTCAGAAAGACAAGACCAGACAAGAAAGTAAAAAAGCAGAGCTTGTTGTTGTTAGCCTTGTGGCGAGCCGTTAACAACTGAAAACCACTTTGCGCGCTTTAAACACAACCTGCACATTGTGGTCAACACAGATGGAGATACAGGTTCGATCAGTGCACGAAACCAATTCGCCGCATGCAATCACAGATCGAACTCGCGGCGAGTTAAACTACAAACGAAATCAGAATGAAAAAAAAAGTAACTAACCACCAATACAAACCAGGTTTTAGCAAACAGCAGCAGCAACAACAATAACAACAACAACCATTACAACTACAAATATTTGTAGCCAACGATTCAAACTGAACATTTTTAACATTTATTGGTTTGATTTAAGCGGTTGCTGCTGCTGCTGCATCTACTTCTGCTGTCACTGCTTTTGACGCTGCACACCTGCTCAAAGAAAATATTTCATGTTTGATGCGTTTTGATCAGCGTGCTGGCTGGCTGACAAGGCTTTCTTTATAAAAGGCGTGTTTGTTGCTGCAGCAGATTCATCTCTATTAAAGAAGTCTGTTTATTTGTTTTTTTATTTTTTTTAAATTTTGCCTCCAAATTGAGATTTTCGTTGTGGGTTTATTTCAACTCAGTTGGTGAGTTTAAGTTGAGGCCAAAATAAATAAAATAAAACCAAAATACGAGAATAAAAAAAGCAACGGTAATTGTTCGATTAGATGTTAAAATTTATGTTAAATCGATGTCCGATAGATGAGAAAAAGAAATTTCTATTATATTTGAATTTTTTGTATGAAAGTATGCACGTATGTACATACGTACGTATGTATGTATGTTTGTATGTGTATATAAGGTAAATTTTTTGGAGACGACGGATGTTAAAATTGCAATAAAAAATAGATCACTTAAAATTAAGAAATTAATATTTCGTTATGATTTCGGTGATTATATCTGGAAACTGTATTTGCAGACACTGACTGACTTCCTAAATGTATATTTACAATGTATCAATACAGTATTAATACCAAGTTGATACGTTGTGTGGTTACTTTTTTAATACGTTGCACACAAATACTTTGCAACCCTGAAATTGTTTAAGAACATATAGGCTGACTTTTAAAACGTTCGTATACAAAGTTTGTATATAGTATTGCTACTGTTTTTAAATCACTTACATATGCAAAGTTCCGAAACAATGAACAACTATAAAACCGATGCCTCATTTGGATTCTTACTGCGTTAAAAATACTTGGCGGCGGCGTTTTGAAATGGTATACATTGTATAATTATTGTACTGCGGCGTTATGAAATGTGATGCTTTGTTCAAACACAAAGCAATTGGCGTTTTGGAAGTCAGCCATATTTGCAATGTATCATTCATAATAAATCTAACAATGGCGGATGAGTATATTTTATTAAAAAATTTTTGATTTGAGCGAACAAGGAAACTCCAGTCGTCCCATACTACTTTAAACATTATTAAAAGAAAACATAAACGACTTGCTGTCTTCTGCTACGTGTTGTATTTATTTTGCATTTATATCTATTTGGATACCTTTCTTGCTTTTTCTTGCGTATTAACTACAACAGTGTTGCAAATGGGAACAAAATACATTGCTAAGATTTTCAGGGATGCATTTATGAACACCCTACAATGTATTACTACAAAGCAACATGCATTTAGGAAGTCAGTCACTCTTTACTGTTAAAAAAAAAAAAAATAAATAAAAGTGGTGATGACTGCACTCCGTGAAATTACACGATCTCTCCACTTAATATACTCTTTTCAAATACATGTTGAACTTTCATAACTTGACTAATCATTATCTCGAACAAATTTGCTGCAATTTCATACTGGTTTTCTTACTAAACTTGCTTCAATTATAGAAAATTGCCTTTGTGGTGATGTCAATTGTCGTTGAAGGACTAAATAAATATGACTACAGAGGTTCCAAAATGTTTCGTATGACAAAGCGTAATTATTTTCAAAATCACCGATAAAATAATTAATAAATTTCTCTCGATTATTTTCCACAAAATATAAACTAGCGCTGCGTAAGTTTATTCTTGATGATACTCCAAATCAAACGAATCTCAAAATGTCTTGAATCAGAATTTTAATTTAGGTAAGAGCATTCATTGAATTTCGTAAGTATGAAAATTAGAAATTAATTTTTCATTTAAAATCATTAATTCAGAAAGAAGTAGAAGATGAAAACTTTTGTATGTGGTAGTAATTTATATTAATTAAAAATTAAAATTAAAAGAAAAACATCAATGGCCATTAAATTATAATTTAAACACCCGATGCATTCACCTGCAGGATAATTTACAACAAAAAAAAAAAAAAAACCTTTAGCACACACACATGACACTTCTCAGTGTCTTTAATTGTCCTTTTAGTAGAATGGACGAAATTGTTGCATCATAAAATCATCACTTTTTGTTTTCAACATTCAACTTTCAAGAAGTGTTCGTATCATATTTTTTTTTTTTTTAACTTTTAACACTGATGTTTCAGTTTCAGTTTTTTATCTGCCTTCCCTTTTCCTCAGTGTCTTCTTCATCATCCTCTTTTTTTGACCGACTAAAAATGTTTACATTTATTTGATAACGTTCCTATATGCGTGCGTGTAGGTGTTTGTGTGTGTCTGTGTGTGTGCATTGTTTGTATGTTTTTTTTAAAACTGCAGTTTATGTAAAATTTATTTCTTGTGATTTTATTTTGTGTTAAGCACACATTAATCAACTCCTTAATGGTTTTTCGAGGCCTGCCACAGAGTATTAATTGCTGTTTTATTGGTTTACTGGAGCAACTGGTGCAGCCAACAATCAAACAATTCGTATACAGCAAGCAAGAGTGTAGCAAGCAGCAATCAAGCGCATCATCTTAATGCAAATGATGAGTATGGATGTGAATAATATTTTTGTATTTTGTGTTTTAATCTGAACCTGAACTTAAGCTTTTGTGACATGTTTTTGAACTTAGTTTATTTTTGTCTCTTTCGATTCTCCCTCCCTTCAAGCATTTTATTGTTTATAGCAGAGTACGGCTTCCCGTTTCGATGATTTTTGTATAGACGATTTGGATGACTCTGGTTTGCATCATGAATAAGAATGAAAAATGAATATTTTTGACTTTAATTTAAATTTTAGTGTTTTAATGTCATTGAAATGGTGATGAAAAAGGATACTCTTGTTTAAAATATTGTCATCTGATTTGTTGTAAGTTTGTTGTAAAACCAAAAACGCAATAAAAAATAACCGCAGGTTTTTATTTTTGTTTCATAACCTTGATGATTTTCAGATGATATTTTTTTGTTGCTGCAAGAGAAAGAACGCATTCACTTTTTAATTTTTGCACATCCATCATTCATGATCGGCTTTATAATAACAACGATCCTTTATTGGATTTATCGTTGTTAATATTGATGTTAACCTTCAGTTGAATGAAACCGCGCCTACAACAACTCTTTCTTGACAAAAAAAAAAAATTCAACAACTAAATGTAAAATAAAATAAAATAAAATAAGTATTGGTATCACACTCAATTTAATACGAGTACATATGCCCCATCTTTTCGTGGCTTCAATGGTGGCAGAGACTTTCACTTTTTCGTATGTATTTTTTTTGGACATTTTTAAGTTAAAACACCCGTCAGTTGTTGCGGCCAGTTGCTAAGAGCTCATGAAGCTGGAGTTCATGTGGTGCAGCGTTGTGTTGAAGTTCAAATGCATGTTCTCATTAAAGGTGGCTCCGATCAAGGATTCATAAAATTCATTAAATTCGTTATAAAGAGTGTTAAATACATATTAAACATTACTTTACATGATGGACTAACTGGCTGGCTGGCTGCCTGACTGACTGGCTGGCTTTTGTTGTTACGTTTGCCAATTTGGCACTTCGCTATGGAAATTTGTAGGAAATTAACTTTCCGACATAAAGTTGATTTCAGTCAAAACGATTAAATAAAAATAAAAGAAATAGTACTTGCAAACATTTTCCATTTAACTGTTTATTTGATTTGGAATTCTTTATAATTCTTTTTTTTTCGCTTGAATTAATCATAATCAAGATTTATTTAGTGGAGATTGATTTCTATGATTTTATTTATTTAATTTTCTTTTGTTGTTATTGTTATTGTTTGTTTGCTATTGTTGTTGTTGTTGTTGTCCTTATTTAGCAAAGTCTAGCTGTCTGCCGCTATGTCTATGATTTCTATCCACCCATAAAAGTCTGTTACTTGACACAATCTTTGAAAGCATCGTTCAAACGCATAAAAATTTCTAACTGCTGATGAATTTCTGCAGAGACGCAAGTACTCGTACATCTGAATTTGTGAGTGCGTGCATGCATGCTAGGATGGAAAGCAGCATCAGTATCAGCAGTAATAAAAATCATTGTAGTTGGCTTGTTTTTACTGTACCCCAAGCAACAACCATATTTAGACATTCTTTTCATTATTCAGAAATTTTTACGTATTGGCCAAAACCATTTAGGATGAAAGTATGTTGCACAAATGGGTTTCAACACTGCGGCATACCGTTGACACAACAGTACTTTTATTGTCATCAGCCATCCCCTCCCCTCCTCAGCACATCCTCGCCACAATTCAATCGTATACAATACGATGATCATCAGCATCATTTTCATCATAAACATCATTGCATTATCAATTTGAGCTCTACCGCCACCAGCCAACCAACTAAGCAACTCGCCAGCTACTTCCAACCAAGTTGGTCGGCTATCAGCCAATTTAAAAAACCCAGCCAGCATCATCTTTGATTGTTTGTTTTTTTTTTTTTTTTTCATCGCACACACATGACTTTAAATGTCGAATTTTATATAAAATAACAGCCATAATATTCGAGATACATAAAAATATAGTAAAACTAAGCACACACAGCCTTGGATATGTTTGTATGTATACACATAGATTACACATATGCAAACGCTACATTCAAGCTTACATAAAGTGATGATGATAAAAGCGATGAAGAAGAAAAAAATATTTATAAAAAAAAAGATTAAAATGACAGCTTGCTGAGATTTCCCTGAAGTAAAAAGTATGCGTTGCAAGTATTACAAAGCTCCAAATGAGTGATCATGTATCGGTGTTTGCTTCAGACTACCCAACAAACAAAAACAGTTTTATTCTCATTTTCTTATCTGCTGTTAACACTCATTAAGCCTTGACTTTTGGTTGTCGTTCTTAAACGTGTCGTCCCGCCCCCACTGTGGCACATTCTTCATGTCCATCGATTTAATATATTTCATAAGAACGCCTCTTTAATTAACCATTTTAACTATTTATTGTGCAAAAAGCGTGATTCAAAATAGGCTTTTTCGTGACTAAATTTATTAGTTACAAATTCATACACACACATATACGCGGTGACGAACCTTATAACAATTCATCGACGACAAACGATGTCATCAATGACAGATTGATTAAGTCGTTTAGGCGTCCGCATTGACTACTAAAAGACAACATCATCGATATTCAAACAAAATCGTTCAGATTCATATTTCTTTCAAATATGTACTCCACCGGATAATATTTATTTTGTAGTCATGTATAATTAGGCACACATGTGTAATTTTCCACACGCTTCTATTTTCTAAAGATGTTGAGCATTCACTCATGTTGAATTTTGGACAAATTTTCAACATCTTCGCGGACGGCGGTAAATACATACTAAAGCTACGGTCACATCTGGCAAACATTTGCCCAAAAAAAAACGTAACCACTAAATACTAATGAAAAAACTTTTGATTTAGATACCTGTTTATTACGTTAAACAGTTTCCAATATAATTTATAGAAAATGTAATAGAATCTTATTTTATTAGATGCTGTTTAACTTAATAAATAAATGCATAAATCAAGAAGTTTTTCATTTGTATTTAGTGGTTACGCTTTTTTGGGCAAATGTTTGCCAGATGTGACCGTACCTTAAGAATGGTATTCTTAATTAAAATAGATTATACTCATTAAGTATTTTTTATCTAATAAACGATCATACAGTTTGCTGGGAAACTAAATAACAAAACCGCATAAACATACATACATGTATGGGATGATACCATCAATTATGGATATGCGTATGGATGTGTGCTTGTATACGTGTGCGTAGTAAAACTTCTATCAATACGACGACAAGTGTTTACCATATGGGCGGTGTGTGTCCAGTTATTTCATCTTTTTTAATTTTTCATTCTTCTCGCCGGTTTTTGTTAGTTTCTTTGAAGGTTTATGGAGTTTTTAAAGAAATTTCTTAGATTGTTTTTGATTTTCAATTGAATAAACTTAACTGTCAACCGCCTAAATACAGTGACAAAGGGTGCGTGAGAGAGAGAGAAAGAGGAGGGCGATCTCAATCAATGAATTTCTCATATAAACCCACAAAAAAACAAATGAAAATTTTCTAAAAATATTTGTGTCTTCATGACGAGTGCACGAGTGTTTGTAAAATGAAATATTCGTCGATATTTAAAATTCTAAAGACTTGATAGAAAAGATTCGAATTTTGTAATGATCAAAGGAAATAGGTATTACAAATAAAATTCATTAAGAAGAGTGATTTTTACTCTCATTCAACTGTTCAACAACAAGCAGTAGAAAAGATTAACATTAGGGCAACAATAACAAATTTTTTTGGTCAATGCCCTTTAAGGCAATTAACGACCATCTTTTTAAGTGTTTTTTGTATTTTTTCTTTTTTTTTTTTTTTTATTTTCAGCAAAATGGTTAATTAAATATCCCATAAATCCGTAACGCCAAAAACTGATCGTGATGTGGACATCGCTTACGCTTTAAACTTATGTGTTTTTATTTTTTCAATTATGTGAGTGTAGGTGTAATTGTTAAATTCTTTAAAAAAAAATATTCCTCTTGATGGTTTACATAAAAAAGCTAAATACATTTTAGTTCAAACATAAGGATTTCCTATTCTAATTCATCGTGAAAATAAGCATACGGATGTGGAGGATATTTAATTCTCAAAGGATATAAAACCATTTTTGAAAGGAAATAAAAAATGTTATGAAGTACTTAAGTACGCAATTATTTAACGAATACATAAACATTTCATATCAAAAGAAATAGAATAGTTATGTATGTATATTCTTTTTTTCGATCCCATTCGTTAATGTTCAGTCAGATCTGTACAAGATATGGATTTATGTGAGTCATGATGACATTAAAAACGTAAATTTAATAATAATAATTAATAAATTAACCTTAATACAATAATCTGTTTGGGGCAAGACAATAATGCATGATTAATAAACAATAAACAATAAACAACAATTTATAAAATAAACTAAAGTCACATTCATGATCGTTTAGTTGGAAACTGCACCAAAATAGTTCAGTAAAAGTCAAAATGCAGCCAATAGCAATAAGAGAACAAAAATGTATCACAAACAAAAAAAAACTCAGCACAAAGTGTACAAATAAATTGAAAACTAAACAAGAAGGTGGGGGTGATGTCGGTGGTGGTAGCGGTGCTGGTGTTGGTTATGAAGGAACAAAAACTCCGACAACTGTTAAACAATCATGTCTTTAATGATTAGATGTCAAATTCTGTAATATTTTATGATCGTTTTTATTTCACGTTTTTCTAATATTTTTTGAATCGCTTGTTCGCTGGTTTACAGCAAAATAAATGCAAATTAAAATCAAATAGAAAAGGTCAAAATATTAAAGCCAAACTGCCAAACACAAAGACACAAACGGGCAGATAGATAGACTTACAATATACATATGTATATACATACATATGTATGTGTATATTCGACATGAAAAATCATGTTCACAATTACACACATTCTCATACATACATACATGCCTGCATATCGATTGTTTGCATTATTATTTTTATTGTTGTTGTTGTGGCCATAAGTACACACTTAACTGTTTGTATGTATGTATGGAAATACAACAACAAGAACATTTTAATGAATGACTTAATGTCTGTCTATTTGTTACGTTGAAGTAAAGTGATACATTACTGTGTGGCACGAAGCACGATTTTGAGCTTATTTAAAGTTCAGCTGGCTGCTAAACAACGACAAACATTCAAACAAACCTGAGTGAAACAAAAAAACAAACAACAAAAACAAATTCTCCATCACAACAATTAGATGTGGAATTAACAATAAAATAAAAAAAATTTTATTTATTTTTACAAAAACATTGAAAGGTGACTTTGACAATCGCATGCATTTTGGCTTGAGAAAAAAAAATGAAGGCGTCACTTCTTTTAAGATCATTTTGTTTTGGAATTCATAATGAAAACTTACTTTATAACTTTGTTGTTTGTTTGTTGTTGTTTCTGTTAAATACTAGTATTATAATTTTAATTAATTGCTTTTTTGCTTTGCTTTGTTTGCCTGATTACAAATAATTTTTATTATTAAAAATTATTATTACAAAGACAGACAGACGACAGACAACAAGTGTGAAATTTGTGAACAATTTAATTGGCCTTTAAATGTGGAACATTGTTTGTTGTTGTTGCTGCTTGTTTATTTACCATACAGCATGCAATGTGGCAGCAACAGTAATAACTTTTTTGTTTGTTTTTAATTTTATAGGCACATAACTGTTAAGCGCATGACAACTTAAGCAACCATTTATTAAATTTATTGACACTCATCCATCCATTCAACCACTCAGTCAAGCATTTAAACAAGCTGCAACAAATCCCACAACAGCAACAGCCACAATAACTGACTGCCGGTACTAATGCAACAACAACGGCATTTAGCTACAAAGGCAGACGGACCAACCATTGTTTGTCAGTCCGATCATACGAATAAGTATATCGTCTTCTAAACACAGATGATATACACAGCCTGCAATGCAAAATATGATGACACAACTTCTCTGAACATTATGAGCATTTTATGATGATGTTTCTTCTTCTCCGTCTTTTTATATTTATTTCCAGCAATGGTCATCACTCACCCATTGGCTATTAAAAATGAATACACAACTGTCTGGCTGGATGCCTCCAAATGGCTCTTAATTTTTTAATTTCTTTTGGATGAAAGTGTGTATGTACGCACATCCATTAGAACGCATTTTAGAAACTTTTATCGCTCTCATGCATGATCCATGATTCCTAGAGGATTTTCGTAAGTTCGGCTTTTTCGCTCAGTCATTTTATGACGTCAGAAGATTTCTGCATTCGAATGATGGAAAAAAATCAAACTCCAACTCAAAACGGTTGATGTGTCTGTACGTCTGTCTGTCTTATGAAAAGCCAATACCGTAATTCGATGACTATCACATTGAATGAATGGAAATGTCAATATGTATTTAAGAGTATGTGTGTATGTATTTATGTAAATGTACATACATATATGTCTGTTTGATTCATTTGCAACTGCATGTTTACTAGATGCCTGCAAGCACTTTTATACTTTCTTGTCATGAACAAAGGATCATAAAATTGTGCATACACTTGATGTGCGTAACGTACAAATAACAGCATTTTATTTTTAGCCAACGAATCAATTCCATAATAAAGCTTTAAGAGCCGTTACTGCAAATTGATAAAAATCTTTTCATATAAAGTGCTTATGTTGCGATCTCTTGTGCGAATTTGCCACACATTCTCAAGGATGAAAATAATGCACGAGTAGTTCAAAAATGGCTTAAAGCAGAAAATTTTTGTGTGCTTTTTATGAATAACAGCACAATTGTTGTTACTGCAAGAAGCCGAAATATGTTTTAGTTTAAACAACAGGGATGGGAATAAAATTTCCGGATTTTTCCTTTAGAAATCATGAGAATATTATTGAAAAACTCATGTAGATGTATAAAATAATTTTTTTAGCAGGATAATATTTGACAGATATCGTTAATCCCGTTTTTCTTTTTTTTGTTGATTTTGGTTTTTTATTTCGAAATTTAAATAATATTAAAGAGTTTTGAAAAATTCTTAAGAGTTCGAGAGCCATTCTTTTGTGGGAATGAAACCGCCAGAATGGCTCTTCTGCCCCAATGAGAATGTTTACTGCTACAATCAGTGATCGCCTTATGATTTTATTTTAACTTAAAAAATAAAATTTGCTCCAGCTACGACTACAAAATTAATTAGAAATAAAATTAAGGCTCTAATTTTGTAAAACGCATCACCGAAGTGACTTTTTTATGGAAAGCAAAAACAAAAATTCGAATATTTAAAAATTTTGTACCAAATTAGTGCCTAAGTCAAGTACATGAAATTTATTCCACATACGCACTGTACGACTTAAGTCACAATTTGCCCGGTCATGTCTTGTGTGATTCACTGAACGGTCGATTGAAAATGGACGGACAATAAAAAAATGTACAATTATCGGGACTACTTGTCTGTCCCTGAAAGTGGAAAGAATTAATTTTTTTATACAATTTGTTCGAAGTCGTCTTTTTTTTTTTTTTTTTTTTTGTTTAATAAAATACGGTACATTGTTTATAGCTCTGCTGGCTAGGATTTGAACCCAGGCCCCAAGTCATTGTTTGCTTAGTGGTCAACGCGCTAACCACTTCAGCTAACACCACTCTTTTACGTTTTATATAAATATTTTATTATAATTCGATATTTTGCTTAACGATTTTTTAGCATCTTCAACATTAAAATATTAAAAAAAAAAAGATCATATATCACATCATGGTTAACTATTTTAAACAAAATCTCACTTATATTTTAAGTAAATTGTGAAAATAAATGTCCCCAAACGATCTGAACTACAATTGAATAAATAACACAAGCCTATAAATCAAAACAAAAATTATCGCTAAATAATGTTTTGTTTTTGTAAAATTTTAAGTATTTCCTGTTTTATAGCAAAAACTCATTAAATGGAGCACAATTTAATTTAAACAATCATTTAAAATGTGCATCACTATTAAAGAAAAAAAAGTAATAAAAAAAGGAGTCGCAACAGAAGAAATATTAAAGTTAAAAGTAGATTCATTCAACATACACACTCGCACACACTCACACACACAAGTATTCACTCTTGGTGAACTCTAAACAGAAAAACTGAGAGACTGAACAGCAGACTAATGATAAAGGTAACAGCAGCAGCAGCAGCACCAACTAACGATGATAATTTCAAAGACGAATTGAGCAGAAAACTTATTGCAGGTTCACATATACGAGGGATGGTTAATTTAAAAGCTTATTCTCATATAATTGATTTCTGAAGTATTTTACTAACTGCCTGTTCCACGATGTTAAATTTTGAAATATTATTTTTGTATTAAACGTAATTGTACGTAATTGTACGAGAATTCTGATAACATCGTCAAGCAGGCAGTAAACTAATTGCGTTTTTGTTTAATAGCAGACGATCACAAGAAGAATCCTTATGGTCGTGGATTTTTGTAAATCCAAATAAAAAGTCCGATTTGTTTAACAATAAAAATTGTCATGAAATACTTTTCATTGCCAATACGACAGTCAAATTCTTTAAAAAAAAATGCCTTAAAGCATCCGTTAATTTTTGCAATTGAACATTCTTCTTCTAAACTGGATGATTTCAGCACAAAAGCCAAGAAAGTGTTCAGGCTTGCTTCTATTCATTATTTTTTTATTTTAGCAAAAAAAAAAAAGTTTTCCTTTTCCAATTTAAAATAAAATTAGAAAATAAATTTCTTTATAATCCGTATACGGATTAATGGACCTCATCAGCATCATAAGAGACGCTGTGAAAACTTTCCAGATGAAGTTGATGCAATAAATTTATATTTTTGTTTTTATTATTCCACAACAAACATTTTTAAATATTATGAAAAATTCCAACAACGGGGAGTGTGTTTAAACAACCCTCCAAAACATTTAATACTCGTACAGTCGATTGATACTCATATATCGCGATACAACATCATGATGGATGCTTCATAAATTATGAAGTATGAAAAAGATACATTGAATTGCAACCCAAGAGAATATTTTCAACTCGTATATGATTTTATTATTTATTCTGTTTCATACAGTTTTTTCGCCTTTTTTTTCCTCTTTTCTGTTGGTGTTGTTGTTGTTGTTGTTTTTGTCTTTAACATTTTATGAATCGTAGTATTATGTACTGGATGCATGAGGAGATATTTGTGATCACCACAACAACAACAACAAAAGCAACAGAAATGAAGAAAAAAATGAATTAAAGACAACCAAAATGCACTTGTTTGCAATTTCACTTAAATGCTGTTGAAGCCTGGCCACAGACGGACGCACTTATTGATTAAAAGCCTTTTTCGATTTAAAAAAACTCAAACGCATACGCGCACAATAAAAAAAAAGCAAAATGTTACGGACCAAACCATACGAACAAATAAGCAACTATTTACACAGAGACCTCGTCACACGGCCAAAAGAGTTTGATCTTAAAGTTGCATGTACAAACTGCGGCGGGAAATGGCGTTAAAAGAGTCAGAGTGGAAGGAAGACCACTTGCAGAGTTATCTTTTGCTGTAGCACAGCACAAGGTGGAATATGAAAAGAAGACGAAAAAGAAAAAAACTTAAAATTGAAATTCAAAAAAACGCTTAAATACAAAATAAAGTACAAGTGGCCTCATTTATGGTGGTTCAAACCGTATTACACGCATTTTAAAAAGAGGGACTGCCAGCCACAACAAAAAAAGGGTTTTTTTCTTGTTATTTTAAGTTGTTTCTGATGTTGTCGAGCAGATAGCACAGATAGTTGGTTAAATTCCTGTAATTACGATTTTTATTTTGTATTTTTTTATTTTTTTTTTCTATCCACCGCTCGCTCACATTCGCCGTAAAAGTATAAAATTAAAAAAAAAAAATTTAAAAAAAACAGAAGAAGATGGAATATTGAAAGCGATTTGGTAAAAACATGAGCAATTCATTGTAAATTTTCTGGGTTGCCCTTAAGTTATAAATATTTTGTAAATTTTTTTGTATCTTTATTTTTGTTTTTCGTTATTGGTGCAATTTAATTTTGGGCTTTTGTGTGTATATGTGTGTGAGATGTTCCACCTCCTCGTCTTGTAAAAATAAAAAATGTTTGTTATGAAACCCCAATAATTCGAACTTGAAATGAACGTTTTGTTTTGTGTTGCGAAAAGTTTAAATTATAGCGAATTTTTCAACCGTGCGAGGAGTGTTGCATCTTATTTTCAGCCATTTCGCATCGTTGTATTCCTTTTTCTTTTTTTTCTGCTTAATTTTATTCGATTATTGGAACTCGCTTAAAGGTTTTATTTTTGTAATTATTCGTTGTTTACATTTGTTTTTATTTTTTTAATAAAAAAAAAAAATATTCAAGAGAAAGTCCACTCCCTAAAAGGGGTTCACGAATTAAAGGTTTATTTGTTTTATTTGGCAATTTTTCGTAATAAAATTCGGGTTTTTCACCATCAAATCATTCGAATGAAAATGCTGGCCATTTTTTTAACCAGGCAACATGTGTCCGCTGGATTTTGTAATGCACACATATTTGTTGCTGTTGCTGTTGCTGCTTTTGTTATTGTTGTAATAGTTGCTTATTTTTATTGTTATATACAAATTCTTTTTAAATGTTCTTTACAGTTGTACAATTTTTTTTTATATAAATCTTTTTGTTGTTGTTGTTGTTGTTGTTGTTGTTGTAATTCTATAATTATTCAACAAAATAGCAGCAGCGGCAAGTAGAAAACAAAAAAAAACAGAAAAAAAAAACAACAACAAAATTGTAAAATATGTAAGAATTTTTTCATCTCCGTCCATTGTGTATGATTAAACATTTATAACAACGCCCACCAAGAAGCTTAATTGGTTTTTCATCCGCCATTGCTCGCCACACTTGACGTTCACTTGACTCTAACGTCTAACGAGGTGGGGAAGTTTCCCAAATATTATTATTATTATTATTAGTAATCAAAATCGGACATTTTTACAAAATTAATTTAAATAAATTACAAGTTCTAAATATTAAGAATTTCATTGCTAGCGAACATATAATTATTAATAGATTATGAAAATATTTCAAAAATAAATGTACATATAAAATGTGTGGTTGTATTTATTGAGCCACTAATTAGAAGCATTTAAATTTTCATGAAATGAAATTAAAACATGAGTTGCAATCACATTTTTCATAATTTGAATTTCATTGTTTGCCAAATTATTAAATGGAATAGGATATGATCGTAATAATGAAAATTCCACCAAAAATTTCGTAATACAATACGGAAATGTATGAAATTGTGGAATAATAAACTTCATGGCGATCGCTACAATTAACCCATCGGATTAATTATAAATTTAATAGTATTTTGTAATTTGTGTATGTATGTATGTATGTATGCACGTAGACTGCAAATTGAAGGAACACAGAGCCAAAACTGCCTAATAGAATCAATAAGATTTTCTCTATGAAACGCTTTTAGGCTAAGGGGTATTCCAGCAGAAAGAAGCGAAGATTTTTTCGAAGAGATTCCTTATTGTTTTTATGTGGTAAATCTTATTAATTTTTTCAATAAGGAAACCACATAAAATCAAGAAGAAAACTTGTTATTTACAATTTTTTTTTTTACCCAATTTCCGTCATTTTTGGCACCAAAAAAACAATCCATAGAGAAAATCTTCTTGATTCTATTAGGTTTTCATATGAATTGTAAATAACAGGGATTTCTTATTGATTTCATTAGGTCGTCTTATTGTTTTTTTCAATAAGGTTTTCTTCTTGATTTTATTAGGCCATCTTATTGTTTTTTTTAATAAGGTTTTCTTCTTGATTTTATTAGGTTCCTGTATGATCATGTGTAAATCATCTTCTTAATTTTTTTAATAAGAATATCTTCTTGATTTCATTAGCTTGCCTGTTATTTCATACATATGAATCAATAAAGGAACAATTTTTTCATAATTTTTTTGTGCTACAATAAATCATCTTCTTAAACTGGCTGCTAACATGTATACTATAGTAAGGTTAGAGTGCCAATCTACTAAACGCAAGTTTCTTGGTTCAACACTCCCTGAATACGTAAGTTTTATAAAAATGTTTTCATCACCCCTCCATCCAGATAATACAAATACATGTTGTAAATAAGCATTCCGGACATTCCATGAAGTTCTGATGACATCAAATTTGCATTTCCTAACATCACAACAGAGAAAACAGTGCCTAATAAATACCTAATAAAATAGAACAAAATTAATAAGATATCTCTACGAATTTTTTTCAAAAAGGAAGTCTTATTATTTTAATAAGGAAAACCTTATTGAAAAAAACAATAAGAATATCTAATAAAATCAAGAAGAAAACCTTATTGAAAAAAACAATAAGAATACCTAATAAAATCAAGAAGAAAACCTTGTTGAAAAAAACAATAAGAATACCTAATAAAAACCATAAGTTTTCCTTATTAAAATAATAAGACTTCCTTCTTGAAAAAAAACCATAGAGATATCTTATTAATTTTGTTCTATTTTATTAGGTATTTATTAGGCACTGTTTTCTCTGTGAATGAAAATTTAAAAGTCGTAGAATATGAACTGAAATAGAGTGACAAGACAACATTTTTTTTTCTCTCTCTCAAACAATCGTGTTTTAGGAACGCAGTTTTTCAATGTAATTTTTAATCATCAATATTAATTATATTTCTTCACACACACTGAATGGTGTTCGGCATCCTTTGAGTTTCACTGCAAGTGATACCTTTAAAAAAACGAATTATGTTGTATATTTTTCTCTTTGTAAATAATTCATCAAGTATTCTAACTTTCGTACTTTTCGTATCTTGACACTGAGTCTTATTCAACATTTTGATATTATTGTCAAAAGACTTTCGAAATCTTCTTTGGGAAGGACACTTCCCCCATTTGAATTTTTAATATTTTATGATTTATGCGAATAGATAAATGTGATATTTTCATAATAATGTCTAGTTTTATTTTGTACACACAATTACTGTTTTTGCCAAAGACAAAAAATGTTTTTAATTTACCAACATGCAGCTTCAACATACAAAACAACATCACTCTTACATGCAACCAACCAAGCAGTCAGTCAGTCCGTCAGTCAGTCACTTATTCAAACAGTCTTTTCGGCAAGAAAGACAAGCATCCATCAGTCAGGCACTCTACGATTATTCGCTCGTCCAATCGCTCGTTCGTTAGTTTGCCCGTTACGATCGATTGATCGATAGCAGTACAAACTTGCGTTCGCATCTACTTAAAACACTTGAACACATACATGCATGCACCATCATTCATGGACATGCACTTTTTTCCTTTTCCATGTAAAACGTTCAAGAAGTAACAACAGAAGCAATACGGCCAACAAATGAAACATTTTGCTACGAAGATGTCAAAAGTTACCATCAAGCGAGACTTCCGATGTCCAACCTTAAACAGCTTCTGTGTTAAACTCTAATAACAATAATGATGGCTACAATGTAGATGCTAGTGATGCTAAAGTCGATCGCAAACATGATCATAATCATAATCATAGCGATTGTATAACAATGCAAAAAACGAATCTACTGTAAAAGTAAAACTTAAATCGATTATATTGTGTAAAATGAACAATAGAGGACCCTACAAAATAGAGTTTTCTATTAAAAGATCAACGGACAGACAGACTTGAGATCTCATGAAATTAATTCATTCAAAAATTACCACAAAAAAAAAAAATTGTAAAACAGATGAAAAGACATGTTGTCGTATACTCGTATCTGTGGTATTCTTCATGTTTAATGAAGAACATGTGAGTGAGTGAGTGAGTGAGTGAGTGTGTGTTTCTTATTCAATATTTAGTTTGAGTTCATTCATTCATCAGTTTTCTTAAATGCACAACTTTATAAAAGTTGAAATAGATTTTATTCTGAACAAATATTTTGGTTTTTTTTAGTTATAAACTCCTCGCTCGCTACTTATTTATTACAACTGATACAACTACCAACCAACCAACCGACCGACAAACCAAACAACCATCCGAACACTTGTCTAGTTACAATTCGTATCTTGTTAGTTCATCTCTTTGGGATGTGCTGCAGCCAGCATCTTACTGACATCCTTTGTGGGTTCCTTCTACAACAACAAAGTTAATGATAATAGTACTCGTACTTACCGCACCCATAACAGGCAGCTGTTTTATTAAATTTTTTTTTTTTTTTCTTTTCATATTCTAAAATTGCTGCTGTAAAAGCATGTCGAGTATGTAATAAGATGGTATGAATATCTGCCTGCCTGTTCAGGTGAACCAAGGCAGATTCCTTAAATATGTACAGATGTATGTATGCATGTGTGCTTGTGTGCATTGTTTGTAAGTAAGTTTTATCTGTATTCAAACATACAAAAAGAAATCTTGTTAACAAGATTGATTGGAAGTTGTTGTGTGTTGCCGCTAAAGCTAAAATCGGCCACTTGATAGAAATGTGAGGTGGTTGGTTGAATGCCTCAAAAACTCTGCCATTTTTTTTTTTTTTTAATTTTGTTCTTTCAGTAAACATACTCCTCGTACGTTATATAATAACTATGAAAACCTATTTTTTTATTTTATATTTTTCTTTGTATTTATTTGTAACATTTAGTGCTGAGATATTAAGATAGATTCCAACTACTGTTGAATGCACCTGCTCTTTTGGATTTATTCTTCGCTAAATTGAAGCAATTGCAAATCCAGCATGAAAGGGGAGTCATAAGAGTATTTTTTGGAATAATAATGCAATTTCTAACAAGATCAAATCAGCAGAGTCTTCCGTTAAACTTTTAAATTTATACAATTTTCGCTGATTTAAAGTTTCAATTAAGTTTTCATCAAAAATATTCAATACCGACTTCTTATTTAAAATTATTAAAATATCTTAAGGGATTGCAAATATAACTCTCAAAAGGATTTCTGAACGCACCACTATTTTCACATTCTAGCGGAAGTTTACAAAAAAGTAAAACTTATCAATTAAATTGTCGATTGTGCGAGACAGTTACAAGCAAAGTTGGTCATATAAAACGTTTTCCTAATGTTTCTTTCAGTATATTAATTAAACTAACAGTTTTCAATTCAGGCATGAAAAATTGTGTAATTATGTATGTATCTGTGCCGTTCAGTAGTTTTGATTTTACTGGAATACAAAACTTCCCAGACATTGACTTTGCTTCTTCGAAAATGATTTTTATAGATTCCCATCGACCAATTCAATTCTTTTTATTGCGGTCGCTATTTAACCGGAAGTACGCATCTACGTCATATTCGAAACAGTGAGTCTTGATTCTTCTAAATCAATTAGATTTTAGTGGGTTAGTTTTTAATCTATAAAATTTTTTATTAAAGTCATTTGCATTTCGTGTAGCGATATTTATGATATTTTTGTATGTGTCTCTGTTTATATTTGTAATTACACACCTTTTAGTCTTATCTTTCGTAAAAAAGGTGTGAAATATAAAAGAAATATATTTATGAACGATAAAATAAAACACAGAAGTCAATATTTAATTATAGAGCAAAAATTTAAGACAAAAAAAAAAACACCCATAGAAGCGCATCTTCACACATAAAGTTGTGTTCCGTCTCTCAAAAAAAAAGCAATGAAAAACAAAATAAAATATTAAAAGAGTACCTTTGGAAATAAAAGAGTAAATAATTAAAATGCCGCTTGGATATCGTTTATGAATGAAAACATACATGAAAAATGACATTACAATGACGGCAAAGAGCTGGCAATTAAATTGTCAAAATGGTGGCATAAAATGACGCTTCACAACGCAGCAACAGCCAACTGTGGACCATGAAAAATAACATAAAAACACAGCACACAACACACATCATTACGTAAATTTCTGTCTTGAAACTGATAATTTTAAAGAAATAAAATACAGTGTTTAAATGCATAAATCCTTTTGAATTTTCAACAAAAAAAAAAAAGTATACTCATCGTCGTACTCTGCATCGTTTATAAATTTGTAGTTTCAAAATAAAAAACTTACCAAAAGGATCAATAAAAAATAATTGTGCAATTTTTGTTTTTGTTGTTTCGATATGGAACCATCAATAAAAGAGAGAGAAACTTACCTAAAAAGAAAAGAAAAAAAAATGTTATTAAATAAAGAAGTCTGCTGTTACAATTAAAAATTCAACAAGGGAGAGTAGTGATCGTAAAAATTTAATCGATTAATGTTGATTGGTAAATATTTTTAAAAATTAAATGTAAATACACAATTGATGCAAACAGTTACCACTAAATAAAGTAACACAAATAAATAAATTATTTACTGTCAAAAAACTAAAAATTATATACACTAAGAGAAATTATAGATCAGTGTGATTTTGTACAGAAAATGGAAAATTGGGAACAAACCGCGAAAAAATTTTCATGTCGTCACATCAAAAATTTAGACGCCTAAGAAACTCTACGTTTTGCGACACAAAACCATGTCTGTCATATTTGGAAAACATATATTTTTTTAAATCCTTAGTACCACAATAACTAAATTAATTTATTATGCAACAAAAGGAAGTGATAATAAAAGATAAAAATCCGTTGCAATACTCTCATTTCATAATTAATCTGATTTCATTCACCAACAAAACTTCATAAAGTACAACAATTATAAAATTCATGCAAATATTTCACTTTAATAAATTATTTATCCTAAAAGTGTGTACGACAAAAGGAGAGAGCATGTGTGTGTGGGTGTGTAAGTGAGATAGAGACAGAAAGCAAGTAGGGAAACAGTGTAACCTAGAAGTGTTTGTTGTATTCTCTTATCTGATGCAATACGAAAAACAATTTGGCAAACAGCGTGATATAAATAAACAACACAGACACACACACAAAAACACACAATCTAACACAAGCTCAATAAATGAATCTAACAAAAATTAAAGTTTAAAGAACAGCAGGTTTTAACTTGAATAATTTTCAATTTTTCACCATCAACTTGTTGTTGCTTTTTTTTGTTTACAACAAGAAAATATTGGCAACAAGCTGAGTGTGTTTAAGCCAACCAACAACACAAACAATAGCAAAAGGAAATATTTCCCGAATAAGCAAAGGATTGTTGTTTAATCTAACTTACACACGCACACACATACAAAAAGGAAAAAAAGAAGCAGCGTTAAATGAACTAAATAATACATTAATATTAAAAAATTCTTTCGGGAAAGTATTTCATTTATTTATGTTTGTTTTTCTTTTCCTTTTTTTCTATATTTTTGACAAACACTTCTCTTCTTAAAGAAGCAATTATTGAGGTGTTTATCTTCTTGAACAGTTAAATATTTTCATTTAATTATTTATTATGGTTTTATCTCCTAAACGTTTGTTTCGTCTTTTGTGCAGGTGCGTTCGAGAGGCCAACAAATGAAAAACATGCAAAAAAATCTACTCGTTTATGACCACAATTGCAATTAATTTCAAATTGAATCGTTTTTTTTTTTTTTTTTTTTTTTGTACTTTTCTTGTTTTAATTTCAAACAATTTCCATTAAGTGACCATAACGACAATAGTCAGTCACATACTTACGCGCATGTGTACTCGTACTCTTCTGCTGACAGACGGACCGAATAACAGGCGGCAGACAGTCAAACAATCAGATAATTAGACAGACAGTCAGACGAACGTGTCATTAGCACAAATATACGCCGTGTAGCTGTTTATCATTTTTATTTTATTTTATTTTATTTTTTGTCTGCGCACTACGCTTGCGAATGCGTTAATTGCACGCAATTTCAATTCCTCCACTCACCCCCCTATCACTTTGTAATCATTTTCAACGCTTTGTTCTCTTTCTTCGTTTCTCCATCGACGACACTGAATTGCGTGGTATTTTACAAGTTTGGCGTGGTTGCAATTCAATGGATTTTAGTTGTTATTATAATATCGATCTTAACAACTTAATACGGTTTCTGAAGACTAAAAGGCTTTTTTTAACTTTTAATCAAATCGTGAGTTTTTCATTAAAATTTTTGCTCTAACCGTTTCCTGCATCGTTGCTACCATTCTGCCTCTCTCTCTGTCTCTCTGCTCCTCTCCCCTACCCCATGATCATTGCTGATGATGAGTGGTGTCTTTACATATCAACAAGACTCTGTTTATAATGCCGATAAGTAAAAAAAAAAGAAGTAAAAAAAAAAATAATACCTTCCACTTGCAACATGCCGCATGCGAATTTAAAAACAAAATATAACAAACAAATTCAAGTAAAGTGTAAAGCGATGAAAAAAAATATATAAATTTATAAATCCGTTGAATTTATGTTTGTATGCTTTTAAACTTAAAAAGACGACGATGCATAAAATCGTAACGTTTATGATGCACTCACATTACGATTTCCTTAACTATAAAATAAGGCACAAACACAGCTATACTTACACACGCACTCGTAGAAGTACATGTGCTTACAATATTTACAAAGTGGTGGTAGCTTGCTGCGTATGCGACAGAGAAAGAAACAAGTGGGATGGGTGAATGGAGTGTGGAGCACTTAAGAAAATTTAAATGATTGTTTGTATAAATGTTCAATTTGACCTTTAGGTTCATACTAACAAACAAGGATCAAAAACTTGCCATTAACTTTTAAAAACTTGACTAATTTCATTATGACGTCTTAGCTGTAATTTATTTTTTTTTTTTTTTTATTAAAAATTTTCATTAATATGACAACAACAAAATTGTGTTTTGAAATTTAAAGACCAAAATAATTAATATAATTCTAGTAGATTTTCAAAAGCATATTTTTGCGGATTAGTGACTCTTAAGGGTTAACTGTCCTTAAGTCTCTACTTTTGTCTACATTTTCTATTTTGTCGTGTTCTTTGACTTGTGGAAATCTAATATATAATCAAAAGTGTACTCTCAAACAATATTCTGGAGATCTTAGAAATTACAAAAACAAAAACAATACAAAAAGGATTTTTTAGTTCCATCACAAACAGAGTACTTCTGTTCAAACAAAAAAAAAAAAAAAAAACAAAATGGATTGTGATAATGCGACAATCAAATGTATCACATTATTAACTTTAGATTATGTTGGTAGAGAGAAAAAGAAGGGATCAAATTCAGAGTACCAGTCGCGTCTGGGAATTTTGGGAGCATTCCTTGAAACATTCTTTACATTTGGTTCAGGTCTAACGTCGAATCATACAATAACTCACTTCTGTATTCATGAAACAATTTGTGTGAACTGCGTTTCGAAAAAAAAAAAAATTGCAACGAAAATTTTTCTTAAAATATTTTTTTGTCTATCCAAACAAAAAAAATCAATTTTAATTTGTTGCCTAGTGTTTTTTTTTTTTCATTTGCCTAAATTAAACATGATTATATTGAAAATGACAAATCAAAAAAGATTATTTAAAAAAAAATGCATTTTCAAAAATATACACAAATCTTAACATTTCATATTGTTACACGTTCTCCTTGTTGGGTAGTGTAGTGTAGTGTAGGGTATCCAAAAGATCATTTGAGGCTAGAAAATTTTCCAAATGAATACACCTGTCGTTGTCATCATTTCAGTTTCTTTCTTTTCATTTTATTTTTTGTGTTTTTGTTTTTGTTTTTGTTTTAATTTCATGTATTAAAGTTTTATAAAATCACATTTACATTTCCTTCCACTATGAGGTGGCGAAGTAGTGAGGAGCCATTCGGAGAGTCTTGATGAAATGAAAACCATATAGAAATTGTTTATTATAATTATAAAGTTTTCTTCTTCTTCTACTTTGGCTAAATTTGTGAGGAAACAATTCAGTGTATCTTAAACGTGACCATTGCCAAGATGTACATCTTTTTATTGTTGCTGCTTTGGTCTTCCTTTTTTTTTCTCTTTTTTGTAGTGAAAAGGAAGAACTCAACTCGCATTAGCTTAAAATAATAAAAACACTGGCACACTGGTTGCATATATTTTGTATGGTAAATTGTATGATGATGGTGATGCTGATGATGAGTTGGTTGGTTGGTTGGCTGGTTGGATGGTTGTGTCTTTAAGCACGCTAGGATTAACGGCGCCATATTCATTAATATTATTTGCTTCGGTTATGGCCTGACAACATCTGTCTCAAATGCAATGAACAGTAGTTTGCTGGACCATTTTATAGATTCTAGAAATTATATTTTGTACTTTTTTGTTTTCTTCTTTTTTTGGCGCCCATTCCTTTAGAAGGGGTGTACATTAAATTTTTTATATTATTTGTTGCATTTCACGATGAACCGTTTTTGCGATTTCAATTAATTTAATAAAAAAACAATAACAACAATTAACTGTCATTTGAAAAGATTGATTTGTAATATAATTAAGACATTAATCAGATTTAATTACTTGTTGCTTGTCATAAGTTTTATTTGGAGCGATTTTTTCGATTATTTTCTTAAATAAACACGAGTATTTTTTTAGGAGAATACTGAAGATGGCCCATAAAATCGAAATCGGTGTGTGATTATAAACAAATTTTGATTTGGTATTACAGAACGAATTACATAAGTGTATCACAAATTCCGTTCTGGGACTTGGTGGGACAAAGTACTT
This sequence comes from Lypha dubia, assembly GCA_947311025.1. NCBI lineage: Eukaryota > Metazoa > Arthropoda > Insecta > Diptera > Tachinidae > Lypha > Lypha dubia. Next base: position 70,870,282 of record OX371264.1, on the reverse strand, counting down.
TGCAGAAGCTGGTGCAACTCCAAATGAAGCTAACTGACGCCCAGCTTATCAGTTGCACACGTCTTCTTTTATAACAATAAATTTCATGAATTATTTTCTTTTTTTAATATAAATTTTTAGCATTTAAATTTTAAAAATTTTCTCATTTCGCATTAATTATTTTGGTGTTGGCTAAAGTGGTTAGCGCGTTGACTACTAAGCAAACAATCACTTGGGGCCTGGGTTCAAACCCTGGCCAGAGCAATTCAATCAACATCATTAATTTCTCTAATGTACATTAATGAGACATTGTATTAATTATTGTGGGACTATTTAAGTGATGCAGGCATATCACTGGCCAATAAAAAAACTGTTCCGACAGCCATTGATGGTGTTCCAAGCTAATGTACACAACATCGCCCTGGTTTGTCGGTTAGCAGAAATATTCGGCGAAGTAAAACAATTAATAAAATGCCTGCTAATACAGCTTAACAAAGTCAATACGTCTACTTAACACCAGAGGCGCCTCAACACTGCTATAACAATTAACATAACGTGCAAAGCAGAGTTGTAAAAGAGTTAGGTCTTTCTAAATTTTCAACATCTATCTTCTCTACCCTATCTCTCTCCCTGAGTTCCGGCACAGGCACGATGCAGGCATAGCACTGGTCACTAAAAAACTGTTCCGACAGCGATTGATGGTGTTCCAAGCTAATGTACACAACATCGCCCTTCTTCGTTGGTTAGCAGAAACATCGTCGAAGTAAAACAATTAATAAAATGCCTGCTAATACAGCATAACGCGCAAAGCAGAGTTGTAAAAGAGTTAAGCCTTCTAAACATTTTCAACATCTATCTTCTCTACTCTATTCCTCTCTCCCTGAGTTCCGGCACAATGCACTGCATATGTAGGGGTCATCCCCTGAGAGCTGGTCCTAATTAAAAAAAAAAAAAAAAAAATTCTCAAAATGTGTGATTACAATAATATTTTGTAGAAGAGTTTCGCATTCGGTCTAACCAATCTTTCTTTGACGCTGCGCTGCTGTTATTCATTGTCTTTCATAAATTTCTATCAATGTGCATTTTACACGAGTTGATTATTTCATTAATTTCGTTAGTTGGTTGTATACATTCCTAATGGTTCTTTTACTTTTGTGGCATTTAATTAATTTATGCTCAAGCAATTTTCTAGAAACTATTGCCAATTAGTAAAGGAAGGCATACAGAAAAAAAACTTTATAACAACACAAGCGATAGATAGTAACATATTAAATTTAGGGTTATTGTATGTTGCAGTCAAACGATTGCATTTTTGTGTTGTAACTATTGAAAGAAGTAATAACACTCTTATATTAAATAATAAGTGTTGATGCCACTGACCACTACATTTTTTTTTTTTTTTGTTTTTTATCAATAAACAAATCTAAATTAGAATAACAATAAAAATTTCAATTGAATGATTTACAGGCTTAGAAAGAATAAGATTTTTACGATAATTTTCGTGTTTAATTTTAGTGCACTTGATCAAATCGAGTTTTTTGTTCAAGTCTTTTGTTTTAGTACTTTATTTGACTGCGAGCAAGAAAGAAGCAAACGCGCACACATTCACACTCTCACACCAATTAAGGCCGTGCCGCACTATCCTACACAGTCGCGCGATTTGCAAAATATGACATGTGTGCTAAAAATGTATGGTAGTGTGGACTAAAAATGCAACTGTGTGACAGATTTTTTGGCAAGTCGTGCGATTTGTAAAATTTTATGAAAATTTTCATAAAATGATAGTTTTCATGCGATAAGAGGAGTATTTATTGTCAACCATATGTTTTGGCATTAGATTTGTATGATAGTGTGGCACCTACAACACCATTTTGAAACGATTTTTTAAAGTCGGTCAGATTTTTGCAAGATTTTTCTGTAAATGAATCGTACGATTGTGTAGGATAGTGAAGCACGGCCTTTACATGCATTTTATTTTGAAAATGATTTATGGAATATTTTAGTCTTTTACCTTGCAATGCATATTAATCAATAAAAATAAAATAATAATAATATGATCATTATTTCTTTAAAAGTGATCATGGTTCATACATACACACATAAATAAGTACATATTCCCTTGAATCATACAACTCGCAATTTTGAACATAAAACTTTGAACAGTGGCCGGTTCTGGTCGGCTATTATTTTTTGATTTACACACTTGGCACATAAAGCGTTTAACAATCAAAACTAAAATTTGTTAAACAGTTTTAGAATGAAAGAAACAAAATCTTTAGTCCAAAATTATTCCTGCCACACCATAAGTCAGCCAGCATATCGTCAGATAATAAAACATATAAAAACACGCAGTTATCATCTACAACTTGCTTTCGATGATAAAAGTGGTGGTGGTGGTGGTGGGGGCAGGACATGACATAAATAGTAGTGGCAAAAGAGGCTGCTAAAGATTGCAACTTATAATGTAGTTTTGCTACTGATTGTAGCAACAATTGATTTGCTCAACCCATACAGGACGGGGTATAAACGATTATTTAATTTTTTTCGTTTTTTCGTTTTCTTGCAAGACAACAACAACAACAACAACAACAACTTAAATTAGATGTATAAAAGATACAAGTGAAAAATGTGTTTAGCTTCTGTATACAATTTAACTGTTTAGAACGGAAGGTAAAACACCAGGTATGTCTGTCTCTCTGTCCGTACGTACATGAGTACTAAAGATACGACTGCATTTTAATAAAATATTTTATAATCATACATTTTTATGAGCGAAAAAACTATAACAACAACAATGTAAGTACATATGTATGTATAGATATTTGTTGTAAGGCAATAAGGATGGGCTGGATGGTTTCTATTTATTAGGGTGGAACTTGGTTTTTTTTTTGCGAAATGAAAATCTATTTAATAATTTTAAAATAAAAAAAAATAAGTTTCACAAAATATTCAAAATAGTTGCTATAAATTTTGTAAATAGGAATGTTATATTTTTCAATTCATACTCAATTTAAAAAAAATCTCTATACACAAAAAATTGTTGCGAGTGTGTTGTCACTTTATAACTTACGAACGGTCAAACCGAATTCGATTATATTTTTAGGGTTTGTTCGTATGGTCGTGTTTGCACGAAATCGGACAAGGCGTTCGTGAGTTATGACTCTTCATGAAAACATGTGATTTTGTCCATATAAAAAAAGAAAACAACAATAAATACGTAGGCGCCTATGAAGCTGTATGTATACTGTGTGCTGACTTCATACACACGGTAAATACACGTTGTAGCGCATGCACGCATAGACATTGACAGCAGTCAGTGAGTAATCATTATAAGTTTAAATCGAAATTTATAAAAGTAAATATCTTCCGTGCGCAACCGGGGGGTTCAGGTATTATTATATAAAAAAATAGGGGAGAAAAAAGTCAAAATGAGAAAAATTAAGTGCAAGTGTCGGTAAAATATAATAAAATTTGGTATATCGTCTGTTAAACGGCCCTAGTTTGGCCGTATATATTGATTTAATGTATAGAAAAAAATGTTGGTTGATATTTTTAAACTTTTGAAATAAACTTAAAATATTGTATTTTGAATGTGTTTTTCCACACGGCTCCTTAATTTTTGTAAATATCGGATTTTTCTTCAGTTTAAAATATGTAATTCCAGACTAGACAGAGTCACGTTCGTGCAAGTAAAATACAAATTATTTTTCAAATAATTCTACTTCACCGATTCTTAAGAAACTTTGCACCCATTTATTAAGTTCCCGACACAATAAACGTTGTGGGTTTTTATTTCTGTAATTCTTATTTCTTGTTTGGAAATGCATCCATTTAAATTCACTTATGACTCACCGGTTGGAGAACGACCGACGATAGACTCAAATACTTAAGTTTTTTTTCGGGTTTTTTTTTTTGTAAGACCAAAAGACTGCTGCAGTATTTTCTGATTATCGCTAATGGCAGGATGTGATTGAAATTGATTTTTCAAATTGTTTTCCGTTTCGATGTTCCACTCTCATAAATTATTTATTTGGTACATGAGTAGAAAATCTGAATCTAGAGTAAATTCTCTGTTAGTGTGACTGCAGTGTTGCCTACAAAAACAACAATTTAGGGTGGATGGATGTTGGATGTTGCCTTCACTTGGTTTTATTGAAAATAAGTGAAATAGTGGCCTTAGTAGCAGTGGCAGTGGCAGTATCAGTAGCAGTAGCAGTCCAGGCAATAGTAGTTGCACAAAATAACTAAAGCAAAGTGAAAAACTAAAAACTAAAAAAACTAATAACAATAATAATGATTTTTTTTTCATGCTGGGGAAACAACGCATACGGACACAATACGCCCAAAGCAACTGCTACCGTACCAAAGCTGATAATTTCAATTGATTAATTGCCAGTTTATGGCCAGCGCACCAACTTATCTTTGCTAAGCAATCATTTTTTTCACATTCATTGGTTCACATATTTTGTTTTCTTTCTGTTCTGTTTGTGCTTTTAGTCTAGCATATTAAAAGTTAGTTGGGCATGTTGCAGTCGAGAAAACTTTAATGCTGCAAAAACATTTAAAAATTTCTTGATTATTATTTAATTTTTTTTCTAATTTTCCATTCCATGCAGCTGAGAGGTTTACAATGAAGAATTTTAATGCTTTTTATGTATTTTCAATTTAAAATTTAAATTTTAAATAACTTTTTACGTGAAATAAGAACAACATTTTATTTTTATCGAAAAAAATAATAATAAAAAAAATGTAAGCAACTGTTCACTAAAATGTAAAAAACAACAATAGTCGAAACAACAACAACAATAATAACGTAGCTGATATAATTAAAATACATTTATATGCTTTAATAATGTAACGGATTCCGATTAACTTTTTCTGATCTGCTCTCTTCTCAAAATCGAAAAGAAAAAATTTCAACAAAATTTGTGCAATTGCATTGTTGTCGTCATCATCACCACAATTCATTCCTTGATCATTGAGCCATCATATTAATCACAATACATTCGAGAGTAAATATGAAAATGTTGGATATTTTGCGACCGTTTTTTTTCTTTCTTTCTGTGTTATCTGGAAAACTTGAGGAGAAACGAAAATCAAAGTTTCAAAAATAAATAAAGTAGCCATGGTACGAGTAAGAGGTTTTTGGTTGGATGTTGGTTGTTGGTTGTAGGTTGGTAATGCTTTTGTTCATTCTTCTTGTTGTTATTGGAGAAAATATTTAATGCATGTTTGAATGATACATGTGGTGTTTTTACGAATCTTTTCTTTTCATTTTTGTAACTGCGATGTACACGTGTGTGTGTCTCTGTGTGTATGCGAACTTTAACAATATCATCGTCAACATCAAATCAACGTCAGCATCAAAAGGAACAACTCATGCATGTATGCATGCATTTACATATTTATATTAGGAGGGTCCAATTTATAAGAGTGAAAATAAAATTTTAAATATTTGCATAAAACTATTTTACGTTCCCATAAAAACTGCTGATTACATTTGTAAATTTAAAAAAAAAAAATCTCGCGTATATTTTAATAAAAATAAAAGCAAACAATAAAATGCAAAAACAAAATACCAAATACATAATTTTTCATTTGCTATAATTTTATTTCAGCTAATACTTGTTTTTCGTTCTGTATAAAATAGTAAGACTTGGAAATTTGCTTCATATTAGTGTTTTTTTAGCCCCGATTGAATTATTTTCCTAAAAACCTAATCAGTCACAATACCCAGACTTTTGGAATTGAATGTCAGCAAAATTGGATTATAAAAGACTAAAATTATTATCGAAAGTTGCATAATAATCACGTTTGTGAATTGAGTATAGAAATAAATAATTTCCACTATTGACTTGCAAAATATGCAAAATTTCAAAATTTTTAAATCGAAGGCATGAATTTGATAATTATATCTTATTTACTGGACCATCCTAATGATCATTTTTTTTACAAAAATTCATACTAATCAAATAAATTTTCGCTTTAATAAAATAAAATGAAGGAACCGAATCCTTAACACCCTTCAACTTTCGTAATGAACCCAGATAAAAACTTGAAAATCTCAATACTTAGAAGACACTGAATACACAAAACAAAATTATAAATTTAAAATCTTTGCTGAGCACTGAGCGCGTGCCACTTGTAAGGGTTTTTACGCTTTTTAAAATTGTTTCCACGAACATACAATTAATTGCAAATAAAATGGAATTTTCTTCGTCAGGTGTTAAACTGAAGATCTCAAAATTGATCAAGTTCAATATTTTTTTTTTGCGAGCAAAAGTAAAAATGTTCTCAGAAAAATTGAAAACAGTATGAAGAAAACCAATTAATTAATTTTCTATCAATCATTAAATTAGTAGAATTGAACCAATAGTTTTAAGTTCATTTCGTTAAAAAAAAGCTTTGACATCAATTAAAAACAAGTCAATGGATTTTTGAACGAAAATTCTTTTATTTGTACGCAATTAAATTTTCGCCAATTTAATTAAAATATTAATTAAAAATAAAAATTTCCTCCTTTACAAAATAGAAGGGTGTTACAAACAGTTAGTAAAATTAATTAAAACTTGATTTTGTTATAAGTGACCCTCGTATTAAGTCGCCAAAAAAGAAAAAGTAAAACGAACAAGAGCATGTCCGTTCATGCGTGTTGTGATGAATTGACGTGCATCTCGAATTTATGTTGAATAATGTCATTTTAAGTTTAAGCTCATTTCAACTTTAATATTTTCGGCTAAAATCTTCTGCTTTTGTTTCTTACCGTTTTTTTTTTTTTTTTTGTTTTTGTTTTGTTTTGTTTTCTGTTACATTTGATTGACATTTAATTTAAATGCATTTTAGGTTAACCTTTCCAATTTTCAGCAGGAGACCGACGATCATTGCTTATTGTTTTTAGTGTTATTTGTTTTTTTTTTTTTTTTGTTTTGCTCGTGCAACAATGCTTGATTTGCTGTTGTTGTTCTTTTTGCTCCTTAAAAAACCTACATACCGATTATGTACGACGAATAAGTTCATACAAACAAGCCTCCAATATTTAGTGGTACAAAGTTTCGTAAGAGATTTAAAGTAAAATCCTTTTGAAAATTTTCTTAGATCTTTTTACATTTATTCCGCTTTTAAGTAACAATTACTCGTATCGTAAGATGACGGACGGATACAAGCAGTCGAGGACCGTAAAAGATATATTTTTTGCCAACCTCATTGTTTGTTTGTTTGTTTGTTGCATTGACCCCATTTTGCTTTTTATATTTCATTTTTAGGTTTCTTATTTTTTTTTTTCTGTTATTTTACTGGGATCTTGTGCAAATCTGAAAAGATTTATGAGCTCCTGAAACTGTTAACAAACGTGTGCTAAATTAGTTTTATACCATTTTATACTCTCCACCTCATTTTAGTCTTCCCGTCTGGATGTTGTTCACAGTTATGCTGATGATTAGTTTGCATTGTATTGTGGAGATTTGAATACAATGTTCAGTTGTACGAGTATGTTTGTTGTGGTGTTTCTTTAGAATTCGAAATCCCTGCACATTGTTGCATTGATAAATGTGGGAATTTATTTATTTGTGATGCGTTTGGGTTTCTGCTGTCGCAATTAAAAGGAACAAAAACAAACACAAACATGCGCGCCAATATGCTGACTGGAGAGAGCATTATCAATAACTTATCACTTTCTCTTTTGGTTAAATTAATTGAAATACATAATTAAAAATTACCGTTTAAATGGGGAAAAATAACTCATACGCCGCAGAGACCAGAGTACTCCGGTCGTTTGGTAAATCGATCTATTTTCTAAATTTCAAATGTTTAAAGTTATTATTCCTCTACCGGATGCTGATTAAAGTATTCACGCAAATGAAAAAAAGTAAAGAATTAAAATTATTAAAGCTTTTCGGTAGAATATTTATTCTTTTATTTCTCTTTTTTGCAGTTCATCTTTCTATTAGCTGCCAATTTAATTTGCATACTGATCATACGTACGTACGTGTATGGCGGATTAATATGTAGTGAAGCAAGAGATGCAACAATCTTTTCTAAATTAACAATTTTCATTGACGGCTTCAAATGCCATAAAAGCTGGCAGCCATAGAAGACGAAATGGTTGGAATTAGTGGATAAAGAAAATTCTGCTACTTCCAATTTTTATTTGTGTGTTTGTGTGTGTGTGTGTGTGTGTGTGTGATGTATAAAAAGTTCTATTTTAAGTGACAGCCATTTTAGAAATGCATTAAATATTCTTGGAAATATTTGTGTAAGAAAATTACGATGACATCGAATGGAATTTTTTTAATTGATGTTACATTGAAAGGCCTGTATGTATGTGTGTAAGTTTGTTTATATCATTTTCGCAAAAGCTGCATGTAAGTATGAATGTATTAGTGTGTGTGATGGCTACTAATTTTACAGTATTCAGTATTGCAAAAAGGATGCTAGTGAAAATAAAAAAAGAAAAACTAAAAAAAAAACAAACATGAAAAAATATGCAAAACTATAAAACTTGATGCGTGTTGTTGCATTTGAATTATTGCATGCAATATTGCAACATATAAACAGACGGACACATGGATCGACAGAAAGACAGATGGATAGTCTAGCGGACAGACAGACAGACGTACTATTGGACGGTGGAACGGATGGGCAAAAAAACAATTTTCCGTGTATTTGTTTGTTCGTTTGTCTTCTGTCCATACATATTTTTTTTTTTTTTTAATTTCAATGTGAACTACTAACGCAACGAATTAATTATCGCACGCGTATTCAATGTCAGCTTTGCATGCATATCATTCATTCATTTTCGAAAAGGTGTGGAATGGGGAAAGGGGGGAGAACAACACCATCCATCCTTTCTATCGTTCATGCCATATCATGCATGCAGGCTGCCACACGACTAAAAAGAGAGCATTTCATTAAACAATTCAGTTTATTTTTATATTTGTTTTCCTCTTCAATTTAGTAGTTATTGAAAATTTTAAATATTTTTTTTATGGTTTTATTTTTATTTTTTTCGGATGAAAATATACAGTACGTTGGCCTAGATCGTTTGTTCGTTCGTACGTTTGTTCATTTTCTGCTTTTTAGCCAATGTTTCACATCTAACGGTATTTTGTGTTTGAATCTTTCCATAAAATTTTTTTTTTAATTTTTTTCTGATTCTTCTACGTTGTCATCTTACCAGCATTTTAACGAGTTGCTTGAATTATTTATACATACGAGTAAAGCATCTCCACAAACAAAAAAAAACAAAAAATAGAAATAGAAATAAATATCCATATAAAATATAAGAACAACAACAGCAACAACAACGGCCACATCAACAAAATAATCGAATGTCATAATATGCGTTGTCCATGTTGTTGCATTTGTCGCTTTTACTGCATGCAGTTGTTGTTGTTTGTTTTTATTGTTTATGGTTCATTTAAATTTTATTTGCATCTTTTGGTTTTTCGAAAATTTTCTCCGCGGTACCTAAAGAATTGTTTGGGCTGTAATAAACGAAAAACATGTCAAGTGTCAAAGCGGTCAAATGGGAGAAACCAAGCAATATGTTGAGATAAATTTGCCAAGCGTCAAAGACCATGTACTGACTGCAACAGCACTAACACAAGTTCTATTTGTCTATTATTGCTTTGGGAGACTCTTTTTCTTTTTTGCTTGTTTTATGTTCATTTATTTTCTATATGCTTCCCAGTGTGAACGAACCCGTGCCAAGAGACACATGTGCACCACCTTTGTAAGCTCGTCCTCATCGCCCAAATAAACGATGTGAAAAATTTTGTAATCAACCCAAAAGAAATACAAGTAAAAGAAAAACCTAATCATGGCTTCCATGATTCTCTGAACATGTAATTTGTCGCCGTTCATTCGACATCAATAATTTTGTGGCATTATTTTATAAGAAATATACGGACATGCACACCAGTGCATATGTAGATAAGTATGTATGTATGTATTTGTAATACTCAAAATAACCTCCATTAAGATTGAATAAGTCGGAAATTGAATAAGTCGGAAATGTAAGAAATGCCGAAATTCCCAATATATTTTTTTGAAAGACAATACCCGAGCATTCAGTTTAAATTATTGTCATTAAAATAAAATAATCAAGTTTTAAAACATTTTAAGGCGCCTTTGGCAAAAATATCTTTTATGGAAAATTGTTAATAATCGAACAGGTATTCGTATGTTTTACTTCCCAGAAAAAAAAAACACTATAAATGTACGAGTGTACAACTTCCCGGCCATTTTATTCTAATTTAATAGAAATCAAACGAAACTATTTCCTTTCATTTACCAATCTCTGGTAAAATTATCGTTTGATAAAAATCTAATTGAATTTTTTTTGTTAAACCCTTTGAACGCACATTAACAAACATGGCTGGCAACCATTTGACTGCACTTTTGTAATTTAAAGATCTTTGCATTTGTTGCTCTTATGAACGCGTTTGCGCAATAGCAATCGCTTATACGCATATTGTTCCACAATCATACGAACGATCGTTCTTTGTAACCTTAAAAAAGAAATAAGCAAAAAGGGGGAGAAAACAACAACAAACAAACAACCAAGTAAATATATGTATAACAATGCAAAACTATCCAAAAGCCTCAACTGGCCTCCTCTCTTTTTATAGTTTTCATTTCTTTTTTAACACAAACAATAGCAACAAACTACCAACGATATCAAGCCTACTGATTCTCCCATTAGCTGGGGCAGCGCAGTAGATTTATCATTTCAATGATTAATGAGCCGCTGTTGCGAAATAATTGGAAAACATCTTGTTGTGCATGAAAATTGCACACAGCATTCAGACACACCGACTCTTATACATGCATACAAATACTCGTACACATCACACACACACAGACACATCGATCGTCAAAAATCCAAAAGGCGTTTAAATTGTGGGCCTTCTAGAGGTCCACAAAGAAGAAATGCCTGCTACTACAGTCTGTCGGTGGTTTTTAATCATAACTGGACATGCGCACGCTATTGCTTCAGATTTCTTTCGCCAGTCTGTCTGTCATCCTACAGATTATGTACAATGAGAGAAAAATTGTTAGAGCGCTGATGGAGTTTGACAGCAACACTTTTACCATAGCTGCCAGATTTGACGATTTATCGTCATTTTGACGATTTGGGTCCTAAAAATGACATAGTGACGATGGGACGATTTATACCCTAATTTTGACGATGTTAAATAATTCAAGTTTGCAACATATATTTGTACTATTAGAGCAACCTTGAACTGCTGAAAATTGTAATGAGAAACTTTTTAAAAACTAGTTTGCCAGAGACGTGTTGGAAGAATCACAAGTAAATGCAAAAGAAGAATATGATAGTAGTAATAATTGTGTTAATTTTTAAATAGAGTTATCTGATCAGCTATTATCAAGATTTAATTTTTAAAATAAATATAAAGCTCTTGGCCAAATTAATCCATTAATTATTATTAATGATGAAAAAAAGTTGGTTTTCTGAAATTATAAGATAATTTTCCTATTTTGTTGAAGAAAGTGAAAACCAAGAGCTAGAAACAGAGTTCAGACTTGAAATTATTGTTCTGATAAAAACATATAAATATTGGATTTTTGGAAAAAACCATCTGAGATGCAAACGAGGGGCTCTAGTGTTTTGTTTCCGATTTTGACTAAATTTATTACAAAAATCCTAGTTTTAACACATTATTCAGCAAATATAGAAAGAATATTTAGTCAGGTAAACGTAAATAAGACTAAAATAAGAAATTGAAAAAGTCGTCTTTGGAGGCAATATTATATTCAAAAGATTATTTAAAGCTAAACAAATGTAGCTGCTATGATCTGACAGTTGTACTAATTAATCAATATCTTTAATTGCAATATATATTTGTAAAATATATTATACATATACATATGTATATGACTATTTTCTTAAAAAATTATATTTTATTGTATAAATTTTATTGTAGTTTTGATGCATTTTTAGAAAAAGTGTTTCCAAAAATGAAATTTAAAATGCATATTTTACTAAATTGAAAAAAATAACTAAAGGATTTTGTTTTTTTTTTTTTGTTTTTTTCCATACAATGTATAAATATATTTCAAATTATTGAAAAATATGCAATCTATTTACATACATGTGATTTTATTGTGAATTCTAAGTGAGGCATTTCATCTCTGTATTTTAAATAATGCTGTTTTTTAATAAGATTTGTTGATTTAAGAGTTTTGTTATGTTTTGCCTTTAATAAAAATAGGTTTTGTTGGTAAAAAAGCGCTTTTTTCATTTGACGTTTTTATGACGATTTCAATAAGCTATATTGACGATAATGACGATTTTTGCCCAAAAATATGACGATATTACAAAAAAAAATCTGGCAGCTATGACTGTTACAAGTGTTTTCGGTTATGAAATGTTTTCGATTTATTTGTCATACTAATGATAAATGTACGTAAATTAATGCGATATAATTTTATGAAACCTTTGGCATCACAATAATGTCCTTGCAGTTCTAGTGTAGATATAAGACAATTAAATATGACACAATACATTATCGAATTTTTATCATCAGGTTGATGTTAGATTTTTTTAACTTTACTGACAACATTTGCCATAACACTGATGTCACAATAATAATGAGAAGATGTCATCAATCAGAAGCCACATTTTGTAAACTTTTGTAGTTCGCCGTCCAATAGCAGAGATAGTACATAAAAAATAGTCGATGTACTTAAATGCCACTACAAATAGAGTCCTTTTAAAATTTCCGTTAGAGTAGAACATAAAAGGGGAGAAATAAAATATATACGTAAGGCTTACTGTAAGGCATTTTAGTTCGTTACTTTCACCGCTACATGGGTAGTATGTACATACATACGTATGTATTATTTTGTTCGTGTACATTGCTGACGCCGCAGGATGCAACCGAGTTTCTTCCAACTAACAGCAGCACATACAAGCATACGAAATTTGTAAGTATGTACGTCCGATATTTACAAAGTTTGTCTTGGATTAAATATAACCGTCACATGTGAGTGTGTGTGTGTGTGTGTGCTTAAATTGTTGATCTTTATCGCGCCTTTAATCATATAAGATGTGACGCACATAATCAGACTCACTTGATGAATGGTTGGTCACATCAAAACGGAATTTTGGTCTAATTGGAATGCAACAACAAATTTGTCGCTACAGATCAGCAATGGGGCGACCGAACAGAAGGAAATTATACAACAACTACTGGCAAACGCGACACGTTAAAACTAAATCCCAATCGTATGAATACGTATTTGGTGGCGCCAATTGGCCTCAAATCATTAGACGCTTCACGATTTTGAAATTTTAAAACAACTCAGACATGCAAATGAATCAAATTTCATTTTGGTTGTTTCTGCAACAAAACAACAAGATTTTGAAACAAGCTCGAAGAACACTTTTCTTAAGTTTCTTTTTGGAAATAAATCCTCGTCATTCTCAAAGTTTATCATTTTTTGCAAATAGATACAGACTCTACACTAGACACTAAACCATGGTGACCGAAACATAGAAAAAGCTGAAACTAAAACTAAAACTAGAACACATAACGAATTTATTATGCTTTAATGTGGCAGATAAAGCAATAAAATCCATGATTGGGAGGAAAAACAAACATTCAAACAAAAAAAAAAAAAAGTTTTCACTCCAATCACAGTTGTTGCGGCTAAAACGAATCAAAGAAAAGAAAAGCAAAAAATAAAACAATGTGGCACACACTCCGCCATCGTAGTGCCACTACTACATGTTTTTTTTTTTTTTGCCTTTTCTTGTTTTTATTTTTGCAATTTTTATCTCTTGTTTTTAGAGTTGTTGCTGTTGTTTGGTTGATTTGCTTTATTTTTGGTATCGATGTCTTGCCAAATAACTGGATTATTTCAGCTGATACGAGTTTGTATTTTGGCTATCATTGTACTCGTATCGTATTAACGATATTTATCACAACGTTTGGGCCACAAATGACGATGGCAAGATCAAGAGCAATTGAAAAGCGTGAAATGCCAATTCCAAACACTGCAAAGAAAATATTTTGAAAAACACACAAAACAAACTTGCGGCTTTCAAAACTAGCAGGAAGATGAGAGAGTTAGAGGGAGAGACAAGGACAAGTGACACCTAACAAGACATTGCACTTCAACAGTCATCATCCTGTATTCATGCCCCAACAACAAACACAAAAACAACAAAGCAATATTAAATATTTTTCTTTTATTTTTTTTCTTTTTCTTTTCAACGACAACAAACAAGATTAAAAAAAAAACACAGAACAAAATGGATCAAACGCAAAGAGAAAATATTATTTATATATTTTTTTAAGCGTCTCATACGCTTCCTGTTTAAATGAGTTACCCGTTTTACTGCGCAAAAGTTTCTGGCAAACCCCGATATATGACGAGTTTACGTAAAAGCAGACGTCACAACTGAGATAACTTTGTATGACCTCGACGATCATTTGGCCATTTGTGGCCACATTTTTGTTTGTCACTTATTTGGAACAACTGGATATTAAATTCTTAAATACAATTAAGAAATGGAATTTATATCTTAAATGCGTCAAAATGTGTGTCATTTAACAAGCGCACTTAACTGGGCACTACTGTATTTACTACATTTTAGTAATTCCTCGTACCTGCCCTTTAAGCAGAGTATTGGAAAAATTATAATTATGAAAGTAAAATGTCTGGGCCAACTACATAAATTGTTCTAAAAATAAAAAAAAACAAACGCAACTTTATTTTAATTTTTTTCAAATTAAATTTATGTTAATATTTTCCTTGATCTTTCAATTATTAGTGATCATTTCTAATTCCTTCTGAGTATAGCTTTACCAAAGGTTTAAATTATAAATGCAAAAGTGGTGGGCCACTTAATGTTGCAGGCAAATAACTTTTAAATAATTAAAAAGATATTTAAGCACATGCACTCATATGTATGCATGTATGAATGTGGGTGTCAGTAAGTCAGTCAGTCAGTCAGCCACTTATATTTGAATATGTACAAGATAAAGCTTTATTGCAAAACCACAACAACAAACCTCAATTGGAGATATTTGCAGATACAGTTGCACTTGCCACTCAAACAAACGAAAAACATCATCCATAAGAACACCATCAGAAAAGCCATTTTATATTTTTAAAAGCTTAAGAATTTTTGTGTTGCCAATAACTAAATGACGGCGCTTAAACACTAACGGATGCATATACGAGTATAATAGACTCTTAATTATTATTTATTACGCGAAATTGGCGCAAAACGTTATTTTTTTTTGATTAGTTGTTTTGGTTGACTCGCTGTGGTTTGTGTCCAAAACTTAAGATTTGTATAAAAATGCAATGTCCATAAACCATTTGATAAATAAAAAAAAAATATATTCGTTGGGAGTTGCAGCAGTACCAAATTCAGCAATAAGGGTGCCCCTAGCATTCGACACCTGTGTGCTAGCCGATACTTTTTATTTGTTTCTTTTGTTAACTTGAAATTTGAAATTATCTATCTGGGAGTAATTTTGCTAATGAAGTGGTACAAACGGATACACAAACCAATAAACGGATTTGCATATAAACAGACCGGACCGGCTGACAAATAAACTGAGCAGAGACAAACGATCATGGCACCTGAATATTTCGTTTTCTCAACTGCGTTTTTAATTTTTAATTTTTTTTTTGTTTCGCAAATAAAATAACAATTTCATTGTTTCGATTTCACAACAATTTTGTAAAATTTGAAATCGTAAATCAGACTTTATGTTCGGAAACTGGCATACAACATGGTTGGACACAGCGTTGCAAGTATATATCTACGTACGAGACTGTGAGTGTGTGTCTGTGTGTGTGTACAGGTAAATATGATTTATTTAACAACTGGAAACAAGCAGTAAAGTGTGTTTAACACAAATCACAAAATAAAATAATAAATGTAACAATATCGTGGTTGGTAAGCAAATAAGAAAAAAGTTGGGTGTGCAGCAGAGTCTTTGGTTTTTCTTTTAATTTTCAAACCAAAAAATTTTTAATTATAAATTACTCTTTTCTAGGCACCGACAAGGATTCGTTTACGTGTTTTTTTTTTTACTTTTTATACGCAGTTTGGAAACATTTTTGCATGCCATTTTCTTTAATTTTTTTATTGATTGTTTGGAATAAAAATTATATAATTTAAAAATAACAAAAGAAAAAAACACACGCAACCTTCATTGTTCGATTTGTTCCTACTTTATGAATAGAATTTACACAGTTGCATGTTGCAAGAATGAGTACGAATGAATATTCACTTGAATTTGCATCTGCCTCTGTTTGAAAAATGTTTGTGGTGTGCTGCCAGCTAGGATACGAGAAGTGCATTCAGTATATTTTTTTTCTTATTCTAGGTTAAATGATAAATTGCATGCATTGCTGGAAGTCAATCGTATAAAATCTACGCAGCTGCGTCATGCAAACCTTTTGGAAGCGAACATCATTGAATTTGATCTTCGTTGTTTGGCAAAAGCAATTCAAGTTCAGTTTTGAGTCGATTTAAAAAAAAAAAAAAAACTTTTACGTTTTATAGGAATTCCATTTATGTTCAAAAAAGAATTTTGTTTAAAAAACTGCAACTGCAGATTTTGGAAATACATATTATTTATTTTTTTTTTTACTAAAATTAAAAAAAAAACCCGACATTTTTTTTCTGTCTGTAACAGTTTTGGTAAAATGATTGGTAAAAGTTTGCCAAAGATATCGCACGAGTACTAGAGAAATATTTCCCATACAAAAATAAACAACAGATATGGATTCAGGGCCGTAAAGAGAATATTTTCGATATCCCGAGAAAAATGAGCAAAAGATCTCTTTATATAAAATTTAAAAGAGTTTTATTTTTAATCAGAAGAATTTGTGAACAACGCCTACAATATCGTCAAAGAATGCAGTCGAATACGACTACCATGAACTGGGACTTTATTCATCACCATCATCACTGTTCTCATCGTCATCCATAACAACATCATCGGGAAAGTAAAAATCAGCACTAACAACAGTCGCCAAACAGATGCTACACTACGGAAATGAAGTTTTGTCATTATTTATGGATATTTAAATTGGTCGCATGGTTGAACGATGGATAGTTTCTTGCTTGAATGGATGGATGGTCATCGAAGTGAAGAAAGAAAGAAAGAAGAAATGAAACTATGGGAGAGCTTAAAATGGAAATCCTTTTGGGAGCGTTAATAGAGAATGCATGCAATCATGTTTATATTTATGATTATCTGAGAAAAATTTGTTCTGTTGAATTTGGTGGTAATGCTGTCACACACACAAACACTCATAAGCATTCACACAATAAAACATCTAACGGTTTGAATAATTTTATTCAAATTTTTACTAGAAATATTCTGCTGGCGATGATGCTGATCATCACCAACACCATCACCGATCATTAACACCGGACACCACTAGCCGCGGTAGCAGCTTGCAACATTTGTGGCATAAACAGTAAAAGTAACAGTATCCACACAATAAACCAAACTGTACAAAATGAATATCATGCAAGGAGAAACAAACAGCCAACCAACACAGTTGACTTTTATTTATTTATTTTCGTCTTAAGTTTTCTTTTCTTTTTTCTAATCAAACACAAGAAAGCAGATCCGGGCGCGCCTACTTAAAAATTCGAAGCACATCAAATGTGTTCGAACGACAAGCCATTAAAGAAAAAAAGAGATGCTACAACAACAACAACAGCAGCAGCAGCAGCACAAGCAAAACTAAATGGAATTGCATGATCGAGACAGACTCTGGAGTTTGGATCTCCTCTATTTCGATAAAAACAATATCAAAATAGAAATACTTTGTTTGCTACGTACATAAGAGTCAGCCAGTTTGTTTGCAACAAACCTCCCATTTGAACAACAAACGGTACAAATGTCCAGTAAAACATTTGTTGCTTTTGTTGTTGTTATTATTATCATTATTATTGCGGTTGTAATTGCCGTTGCAGTTGCTTCAGCCGGAGACATGTAAAAATCTAATTAACAGCATCATGAAACTAACGAGATGTAAAGCGTACAAGCAACAAGATGAGGCAGTCTTCTTTCCTTCTTTTTTTTCATTATTTTGGAGACACACACTCACACATATTATATATGTATATGTAGTTGCATGTGTGTGTGTGTGTTCAGGTACATTTAACGAAAACTTCAGAATTTATATTTACAAGAGTAAATGATTCCACAAGCCGCTCTAAACTAACCACTAACTGACAAATGTACGGACGGGAGACAGACAAACAGATGAACAGACACACGCAAGAGATACGACGTACATCAGGTCATCACATGTGGGGTGCTCTCGATCAAAGAAAATAATTTATTTACAGACGACATTTGTTTTTTGAAATACAAACTCGTAATCGTGCAAAGCTAAAAAAAGAAGAACAATTGATTTATGCACATTTTCCGCGCTAGAATTTTGCATGCTACATTTAAAATATTTGAATCTACCAGTGTAAAAGGAACTTCCCAAGGCGTCAATGAGGTCCTCATGTTGTGATCCGAAACTTATCTTTAGTGACTCCTATCCAATGCATTTGAAGAGATACGTATTTTCAATGCTGGGAAAACCCGATGTATGTTTTCTTCAGTGCAGTAGTGAATATCAGCGTATTTTTTATATTTAATTTACACAACAGGTACGATTAGGACTTGAATTAAGAAGCTTTATTTCATGACTTCTTTTTATAAATACAACTGTAGACGGATCACTAAGAAATATATAAAATTACTTTGGGTGTAACTGAAAGAGTAAATGTAGAGCGAATTTCTAAAGTGGAATATCGTATGCATTAATTATGTCTGGCGTTTCATTTAGTGTTTGATGGAAATTGTAAATAAAATATATTGTCGCAACTCCGTGCATTTTGCTGCTTGATTTTATTAAAAAGTTACAACATTTCTCATTTGGGAATTCGCAAGTCCATTTGCACTAAACACTTAATGTTGCTAATAATAATTTACAACAAGTTCATTATTCTTAATACTTTGAAAGCACAAGTTGCAATATTTTTCATCAATAA
Organism: Lypha dubia; assembly: GCA_947311025.1. Lineage (NCBI taxonomy): Eukaryota > Metazoa > Arthropoda > Insecta > Diptera > Tachinidae > Lypha > Lypha dubia. Next base: position 70,851,249 of record OX371264.1, on the reverse strand, counting down.
TTAAAAAGAATAAATGATGTTAAACTTACCTTTGGATATGACCTTCAACGCCAGGTGGCAAGCCACCATCTGATACGATATAAACAGGTTGGCCGCCAGCACCACCAGGACCTGCATATTGTAGACCACCTTGTACCACAACTTGACCATCGGCTACTAAACCGCTTAAATCGCTGCCCGAATAAATTTCCAAACCCTTTTGATCCGACGTTGTTGTATAGATGACTGTCTTGTTGCCATCATTGTAGATTAAATCGATATGTTTATCGGCAGGATACATGTCGGGTTCGAGCTTAGTTGCCATGGGTAAATGAGACAATTGTTTGGTACTGCCGCCATCACCACCACCACCACTGCCATCCTGGCCAGATGTTGTATAAATGATTTGGCCAGTATTATGTTTCTTTTGTTCGTCATAAATGTCAACTTCAGTTTTGACAACGGCCTCTGTGTCATAGTGTTGCAGGACTGAAGCATCCAAAGGCGAAGTCTGATACACGTGACTGTGATCATTTGCCATCTTTTGAGCCTGATTAAACATTGCGGCAGCAACTGCATTATCGTTTGGCATCAGTTTCGATGGATCACTAACGATGCGTGTCAATATGTGTTCGCCCGCTTCATTACGTGACAATATGTGATGCTCACCATTTATGATTTCCCGCGAAATAATTTGCTGTTGCTCTCCGTTCGGACCCACAACTCGTATTATTTGATTCTCATCGAATTCAATTTTGGCTAGAGGTTGATTTTCGTGAGCCGATTGTACAGCTGACTGATGCTGCTGCTGATTCATTTGTGCCACCATTCGTGCATCAATTACATGATCATCCTGCTGGCTACCACCTGTCATCACAACTTTTGGACTTTCGTATATAAAAACGGCATCCTTGTCGTATAATTTCGAAGAATCTGTATGCAAATCTAAGACATTGACATTTGTCATGGTGGCCAATTCTGGCTGTGGACTGTCGGGAGAACGATGCATGGCACTTGGAGATATCAACGGCAATCCATTGCCAGTGCCTGTCTGACCTGAATTGGCCATACTTGTTGAAACTATATCTCCTGTTGTTGTGCCAGTTGCGCCGGCCACCGATACTGAGTTGGCTCGCGCTGGCGATAGAGGCGCCTCATTCATGTGTCCACCTCGATGATGCATGTTGGTTTGGGCCGCCGTCAAAGCAAGTTCGTTTGCAGTTATGACACTTGTTGTAGCAGGCGATGATGACATCTTATGCCAAGTGACAAAAGGATTCTTTGAATCAAAATTATCGCAGATTCCGAATCCGGTTTAAGTGAGGTTCTGGTTTTTTTTTTTTTTTTGTTTTTTTTTTCTTATGAAATTGTGGAAATTGCACTCTTTGTTTTCTCTCGGTCAACAATATCTGCCGTGGAAATGTTGCGCGATTCCTGTATTTTCTATATGGCTCTTAAATACTTTTATCGAGGAATGTGAAGGTTGAAGGTTATTAACGAGTATTTATTTGTATCTTAATCTGCTACGTCTACATAAATATGAATTAATCGATGTATGTACGATATGGTGTATATATGTATGTATGTTGTACCTAAGTTGTGTATGAATATTTTTTGTATATAAAATTATTTTAATAATAAAATGAAGGCACTTTAATCTCAGTAATTTCAGTTTCAAAAGGACGGCATTTGTGTTTCAAAGTGTTTGTTCGTTTGTTTGTTTGTTTTTTGTTTGTTTGCTCGTTGTGACCGTTTCGTTATTTTAGTATTTTGAATATTTAAAAGTTTAAATAACTTTTTTATATCATCTTTCGATTGTTGGCGATTTTTTTAATAATTTTTTAATTTCGCTTTTTGGAATCCTTGGTGGTATGGCACACTTTATGTTATCGATCGACTCGTTTTAATTTACATTTACCCAGAAGAAGTCAATTTATTTCCGTATGAATAAAATAGTTCTTAGTTTGGGGCGTTTGTAGTTAAATCAGATCATGATGTGTTGGGTAAAATCTGTAAAAAGTTAATAAATAAGAAAAACATAATTAAAAAATATATAATACGAATAGATGCAAGACACTTGTTAAATAAAATATAATTATGTATGTTTGTATGTTTATATATTGTTCTCATACGAAGGTTCAATAACAAAAATCTAGAATGAAGAGTTTTGGATTTTTTTGTTTTTTTGTTTTTTTTTTTTTGTAAGCATAGATTTTGAAATACTTTGTTTCGTGTGCTTGCGCCAATATATCAACTCGTATTGTTTGGGTGGAGAGTGTTGGACCAACGACCTTAGATATTGTAGAGCAATGTATTGCCTCAACATTTGAGTGGGCAATTTGCAACACAGCTGGACATCGCCTTGTACATTCAATCCCGTTTCGTCTTGCTAGAAGAGCTCGTTCGGTTGAATGAACAATCGGACGGACGGACGGCTGGATTAGCTTCTTTTGCATGCCAACTTGATTGCTGCAGTTATTGTTACACTCAATTTTTGTTGATGTTGTTGGTTTTTCTATAAAACTTCTGCTGCTGCCAAACCAACGCAAACTCACAAATTCCGTTTATTTGACAACTGAGATGAATGGAAAATTGTTCACCTCAAATTTGTTTTATTTTCATGTTGAAGCTGTTGTTGCTTTTTAGCCAGAGCAAAAAAAAAATGCCTCTGTATTTGTAACAAACTGTTTTTTTTTTTTTTTTGTTGTAAGTACATACTCGTATGCAATCTTGTTGTATGAATGAATTTTATTAGACTTTGATACGAATGCAAGGAAAAAACAACAACAACAACAGCAACTTCAACAATAAAGTCAATTACATTTTACTTCTATTTTTTTTTTTTTCAATGTACAAGACAACGAACGAATTGACCATCAAAAAAGGCCACACAAGGAAATTTAAGCCATACTCCGTACATTCAGACTTTATTCACCTTAAAAAGCTATTCAAGCAGGCATATGATCACAACGCTTTAATAATTATAATCAAGCTGCAGATCAATACGGAGAATGAGCGAGATGTAAATATTAAAGGCGTTAATACAGCAAAACATGAAATAAGTGTTGGATATCCATGAAAGTTTTGCCAGATAAAATTATAGAGAATATTAAATCATAAAGTTATGCCTCTGTGCAAGAGCATTCATCCGCACATACATACATACGTATACACTGTGTGTTATAACAACCGCACCATTCGCACTAAAGTTGGTCAAAACCGTTCGGGCTGAACCGTTCATCGTTTCTTTTTTTTTATGCTCGACGAAAGAGAGAAATTTATTATACATAATGATCGAAAGACAAAATTATCATTAATTTATGGCGTTTTCTTTTTTTTATGAAAAAAGTGTTGCATTTATGCTACATTCTTTAATTTTCGTGATCCATTCTAAAAAATATGTAACATATTTAAAAGCGATTTCGTTCCTTTCTAATTATGTTGCACCAATAAATGGCAAAATATGCAACATATTTTGCCCTCTACTATCAAGTCGGGGTGATATACTGCCCATTTTTACAACTTTGTTTAGTATATTTTTATACAAGTAAGAACTTGTATTTTTGTCATTCTACTTACTTAAGCGAAAAAACTTATAATTAAAACGATAATTAAATAATTAATGTTAAGTAATGTTAAGCCTCAAATATTTTGTACCATTGTGGCAATAAAAAATGTACCACTTTTTAAAGGTAGGTGCAAACTGAAAAAATTGTTACACATTGAAAGGTCAACATTTTTGTTCAGAAAAGAAAACACCATTAGTTTGCAATCTAAATGGCAGAACAGAACAATTTTGTTTGCGGAAGTTGCCACATATTAAGTATTTGTATATTAACGAGTATGAATCGGTGTAGTAAGATCGCTATTCTTATTCGTAAAAATCTTATAAGAAATTCACAATATCACTCTTAAATTGGCTCTTATTACCAAGAATTAAAATCGATATGGGTGCCTCCGCGGGCTACTAATTATAGTGCAGGTCTTTTAGTTTAGGACTTTCATTCAAACCGAAGAATCTGCTCTGATTCATTGTTACCTAAGGATTTAGTCTGCTTCACTTCAATTGCTAAACTAAACTAGACATCATAAAATTTAAATTGTTCTTGAACATTTCATTAACCTACAAATAGAAAAAATATTTCAAACATATCGGAAATGCTCTTCAAAATGGACAAAATACGATATATTTTCTAAAAATTAAAAAAAAAATATATTATATTATTTTCTTTTACAAAAGTACAACATTTTCAGTACAGTGGTTCATCAATAATTTCACATAAAATTCCATTGTAATCAGTTTCAGGGTGCAACTAAAATTATGAAACAAAGTGTTCATATAAATTTATATTTTTAGTCCATTTTAGTAGAATACACACAACTGCAACAAACGATTTCAATTTTAAACTTTAACAGCAATTTCAAGATCAGTAGCCAGTCGATGGGATCGTATGTTGTATGCATTTTACTTGCAAGTGAGCTTATATGAGTTTGTTTGTATGAAAATTTAATTTATTTGTATGATATTAAGTGCTGCATATTTAATAACGATTATTATTTTAAAAAATTAAAACGTTGGCAAACACATGCAATAGACAATGATGCCACCGATGCAACTACAGCATCTCGAACTTTAATACAAGCACATTTAACATGTACACAAACATGAGTAAATGGTTGCCACAGAAGACAATGCACGGTGGGTCTATTAGCAAAAAATAAATTGAACTCATGGAGATTCAATAAATCGGTCACCGAATTATTCTGAATAATTAATTTTCTAGCCCACTTCAAAAAAAGAAAGAGATTTTTTTTTTTTCAGAAAAATGTAGTCCCTTCCAAGTGTTGCCCAAAAATTTGCTGCCAAAGCAACACAAGCGTGGCATCTGTGCAATCCACTGTGCAATTTTCTAATCAGAAACACACACACTCTAGAGTTCACATGAAGTTTTAAAATTAATATCCGTTACAATGAATACTCGTACTTGAAATAATAAGTATGTACTCGTATATTTGTATGTCTATACTCGTACACATGTATACTTACTTTACCAGTCAAGTCGAATCGTATATGAAAATTTTACTTATATTTTCAAAAATTGTCGCGATCAAAATATATTTTTATGCAAATCATATTTAGAATGCTCAAAATATATGCACATGTATAAAAACTGAAGATGATTTTTCTTAGTATCTAAACAAGGAATGCATACAGAAATATCGAACAATATCATTTGTACCGACATCTAACAACAATTAAATGTTTAGCGCAAAAGGACTAAAAATTTCCTGCGCCGATTCAATACATATTCAAAATGCCGGTCATACGACACGACTACAGAGTTCAGTCGTTAGCACCCTGTCAGTTGATTTTGTTGCACTCTATAATGTGTTCTAAACTCCTCTGCATTTTGAAATATTTATCCTTTTTAAAATTTTAAATCTGAACAACCTTCTGTAGGCTAAGTTTACTTTTTATATTTTGACCAAGTCTAATGTATGTATATGAATAAATAAATACATAATAATAAATACATGTATATTCACATGTACATATGTTGGTGCTTCTGTATGCTTTTAAGTGAGTATCAAACTCATACACTCAAAGAATAAAGAAATCTAAACAAAAGCAGGAAAAGGAGGTGTAATTTAATGGACATTGTAGAGCAGTGATAACGGCGCCATTAGCTTTAAATCCATAAAAGTGAACCTAACAAAATAAATATTGTATATAATAAATGCAACGAAGCTTTTAAGTTTATGTGTTGCTTAATGCATTTACAACAAAATTAATAATAAACAAACGACGAAAAATAAAACAAGAACAAAAAAAGCGGCCTCCACATTCCAACCGTTACACACGCCCACATCATTGAAAACTAGTGCATGGAAACTAATACTAGAGAGAAATCCACGAGCAAAAAATAAACAGATCGAACACTAACTGTACAGCAAGCAGGCAGCCGCATTTAACAGAAATTGTCTTTCGGGGCATTAAAACCAAACAAAAAGTAAAAATATATTTAAAAAATAAAAATGAAATAAAACAAACAATTGCGCACTTAAGCCACCAACACTCAAGAATTATCGCAACTGCTTGCTTTTGAACAAAATGCAAAACAAGACCAAAATCTGCAACTGCTGAACGAGACAAAATTAAAGTAAACAATTTACTACAGCGGCAACAATCTGCAAATACCCTGCATGGAAGCCTTCAACAGTTTCAAAATTTTAGCACAATTTCGATCCCTTTTTTTTAACAATTCACTTGCTTTTTTTTAACAAATACAATCCGCAAAGCGATAAGCTTTTCGGCAGAAAACACCCAGGATATCTGGCCGAAATCGAACCAAAAACCTTATGTCTTTCATGGCTGATTTTTTATTTTTAAGCTTTTGCATATTGAATCAAGAAATTTTGAAACGTTTGTTTCTTAAGTCTTTTGTTTTTGAAACGAAAAAACCTGTCATTTGTTTTTGAAACGAAAAATCCTGTCATTTGTTTTTGAAACGAAAAAACCTGACACTAAGTTTGTTTCTTAAGTCTTTTGTTTTTTTAAGTATTTAAATCGCCCAATGTATGTTAACGCCTAAAGTATGCTATTGATTTTGATTTCATTGTTATTCATCATTGCCAGAATAATAACGGAGTTATTAAACAAAACTAAATAATATAATTGCATAATTTAAAAAAATAAAATGCTATGCAATAGCCTTACCGCGGCAGTCCGCGAGTGCCACATGTCTTTTTTTTTTTTTTTTGTTTTAATTTAAATATTGACCTTTTTTAGCGTACAAATAACATTGAAGTCTTAACTATAAATATTTTTAAAATATATTTTGAAATGCTGGTTAAAATTCTGCTCATGACATTTGCATGAACAAACAACAACAAATAACTAAATTTTTTTTTATATATTTCTTTAAGAACAAACAAACTTTTTTCCATTTAGTTGCATATGAAATATTAAATAATACTACAGGAATCGAAAATTATGCATCTCAAGTAGATCCCGAAAGATTTCGTTCGGCAATTGACAAATAATTGCATGAAAAACAAACCCATAATTTTCATTATTTTTCACAATTCTTTTTTTGTGTCCAACAATGCCAACTATTTATTAATGACCGCAATTTCTTTAATCTAATCTAAATGCTAATTTCGTTTAAACTTAATACTGACTTACTAACTCGTAATATATGACGGCAAAAAATTAAAAAAAAAACATTCAATGGCTACAACGGACAACAAACAACGACAGAGGAAAAATTGAATAGCATAAATTAAATGTAGACCAGAAGCGGCAAATGAACCGACAAATTCGAAATAAAAACACGACAACAATTACAGGAACAGGAACACTTTACCCGTATTATTCACTCGTAGTGCATTTAAGCTGCTCAAGTTTTTTTTTCCTTAATGAGAAAACACCCATTAGTGGCCAACATGACGCAGACACTGTCGCAAGCTGTGATTAAACTTTTACACATTCAAGCGAACCCAAATACAAACTAATACTTTTTCCCCTTTACGAAAAGACAAAAAACCATAAGAAAAAACTAATATTACAAAAATCAGATTAAAAAAATTACACACAGCAACAGTTCGTTTTTATAGTTTTTTTTGTTTTCGTGCAACAAAAACTTATAAAATGGAACAACAACAACAACGAAGAAAAAGAGATATTCTTAAGAATGTTGCAATACTAATTAATTGATTCTTATCACAGCGAAATAAACTAAATTTCCCCCCAAATTGGGTTCTTAATACAAAAAAAAAAAAGAAAGAAAAAAACATCCAAACTAAGAAGGATACACCTGGCGGTATGTTTAAATCCGCACAGATAACAGTCAAACAAATAAACCAAAATGGCACAATGGCAAAAGACAAAAAAGGAAATACAATAATAAAAACTTATAAAAAACCAAATAATGGTTGTAAGCTGAACGACAAAGAACTTGAATTTTTTGCTGATATTTTTAAAGGCTAAATTTTGTAATGTAATGATCGAAGAAAAATTGGAAATTGTTAATATTTCAGGTAACAAAGACAATTTTAATATCCAAAATCACTTTATATTTTAACATACACGGCTGAATAGAACAAATTTTCCTTTCGGTAGAAGCCACTGAAACACTTCAGTATTCACTGCATTTGTTAGGTACCGCTGTTGAATGTGATTAAATATCGCATATTTAGACATTTCGAATGCAAATAGACAACAACATTTATAATTGGTGCGTCGTAGCCTTCGGTACGCAGGTTTTTTTAAAAGTTCCAACTAATAACTCCACTACTCGAAAAACGATTATGATTGGACAGTACACCCAAAATGCATCAATATGGTACATACAAATATTTATCGGCTAAATTATATAGCAAACACTTTTTTATAAAAAACTCTATTGGAAAAAAATCTACACGATAGTAAGAATTTCCATATTATCTTCCAATCGGCTGGACTGTCACAAGGATAAACGGTTTTTTTCTACACTGTAAATACCAGTAGTATTGCAATTTTTGCAAAAGAAAGGAAAACTTTTCTGAAACTTTTTCTTTTGTTGCATAAAGTGTATGTCACCATTATGATTGTTAGTTGCGCAACTCAACTATCAATTAGCTATTCAATGAGTAGTTGCTTTCGATAAGATATTATTCGTGCTATGATTTATTATTTGTGGTTTTGAATCGTAATAAAATAATATAATGCAGTTATGTTGTACCATTGGCAACTCGACATAGTTAGGTTGTGAATCATATCTGATTTTTCAAACATAGAAATTAAATAAAATTAAAATTTTTTAAATTTCTTCAACTGACTAGCTCTCGCATTTGTGTTAATATACTACAGTAATCTCTGGTTAATTATTTCGTTAATTAACTGCGTTATTAAAGTATTTTAAATAAACGATGGAAATTTAAGAGACACGTAATTCATTTTCGAGATAAAATATTTGTAACGTAAATATCGGCAGGGGTTGGGGGCAGCTAATGAGATTTTGTTAGAAAGTTAGAAAAAAATCGGGCCCATATAAACGTGAATGAGTTTAGGTTAAACGGGTTAGACTGTAAATGTAAAAATTGAATTTATATTTGTTGAACCTATAAAGTTTGTTTATCTTTCGTATTTAGTTGATCAACCGGATTTGTCACCGCTACACACTCGTGGTAGCTGTCAATCGTAGGCAGTTAGTGTGTGCAAAAAATAAAAACAAAATTTTATAAAAAAATAATAATAAATTTTAGTAATTTATAGTCGCAAATACTTTTAACTAGTTGAATGATACAAACCGTTATAATGTTGTATAAGTTATTTACACAAAAGCAGATAAATTGCTTTTGCAGACATTGAAATTCATTAATTTTTCTCTTAATAACAATTTTTTTTTTTATTATTTGAACTCGTACCAGTTAAGTACAGACATAATAGATCTTGATCATCATCGACATGATAGTCATCACGAACAAAAAAAAAACTGTTATTATGAGTTTAACGAACTTCATATCTATTTAGTTGCATGTGGATGTATTTACGAGTGCAAGTATGCTTTTAATTTGTCCATATTTGACTTGTCGTCTTGCAATTGATCGGTTAATTTAATCCAAAATATTTTCATTTATTCATAATAATCAAATAGACAAACATAAATATTAAAACATACACAACAATTTCAACTGTTATGTCAGTTTTTATGGAAAGGACATGTAATCCTCTCACATAATTGACGTAGTAGCATAATCTTGCGTGTTTAGAATTTACATTCATACAAACACACTCACACATGGACATTAAATTTACCACTATTGATATGAAAAACAAGTTTTCAAAATTCCCACCGAAAGTTGTTAATCTTTTCACAAATAAACTTGTTGAAATAATATGACGACACCAGAAGAGAACAGAACAGAACAGAACACAACACAAACAGGATGATAAACTTACTTAGCTGCAACAACACACAAATCAAAAACAATTATTACAACAATAAAAACCAGAATATGTTTAGCAAAAAGTTGAATACAAAAAAAAAATATATATCCGTAGACTGCGACGGACGATCATCACAGAGAAACCAATTCTGGCAGAGACAATAAGCAAACAAAGTAAATGAGAATAGAATACCTTGGAATATTAATGTTGGCACCTCGACACTGTTGTATATGTTTTTGTGTTTGTTGTTTGTATTAATAAACAACTTAGTAAAACATTAACAAACAATAACAAGATCCATTCATTACACGTGGTTGTCGAACAAGTTTGACTCCTTCGCAAATGTCAAACAATACGCGAATATTTGTCAGGGTGTCTGGCTGCCTGCCTATTTGCGTTTTGTAACCACACAGAACAATAAAACGTTGTGTTAACAAACCTGCGACACTGGAAATTTTAATTGAAAATTCATCCAGAGAGTGAGACAATCAGTCAGTCCTTTATGCAACGCAAACAAAACAAAAATATTTAGCATTCATATTCATTTCGTCGGACAGGCAAATAAACAACTTCTCACTCAGATAATGAGAGCAACCGACAATTTTTCGATATGTTTGGTCGTCATCCTGTCTCTGATACAACGTTCGTCAAACTTAAAGAGTTTGCTGTTGGTTTGCGTTTGTATGAAATGCTTCCCACAACAACTGAGAGCAAACAGTAATTCAGATTGGTATTCAGTTTCATTGCAATGTACCCTTTCTATTTGATAAGATGATGTTGCAATGACGCGTTAGCAACTTCGATACTTATTCCACAATAATTGTTCACTTTTTTGTGGTTGGTTCATCGTTCTGAATTCATCAAATCTGTCAGTCATCATAAACTGATACAACTTCCACGATGTGTGTGCGTATGCGCATGTATGTTGGTATTTAAATATTTATATACGAAGGAACAATTACACATCTAACTTTTCACCTCACCGAATTTATTGTACTGCGTTCCTGATGCAACAAATGAAGTTACATGCAATGTTGATTTGATTCAGGTGTAAAGCTTGAAAGAAACACAAATACGAGTACACCGCCGCAAAACAAAAACTGTTTAGAGACCCATAAATGTATCAGTGAGTGAGTGAGTGACTACCCATTCTGCATTCGTATTTATTTGCTGGTTTGCATTAAAATCTTCTTGTTTCCATCTTTTCTATCTCTTATGCGCAGCTGCTGCACATGTTTTTCTGGCACTTGAAATAATAAAAATCTAAACAAAAGCAAACCTTTATTCCTGTTTGTTTGTGGACAAATATTGATTCACAAGAAGGTGGGAGGGAGTGATGAAAATAAAACATGTTTTTGAAGAGCGTAAACACGACGACGACCACACCACCACTACCACCACAACCACTAAAGCTTTGCTATATCCTATCCAAGCGTTCAATAATAGAATAAAAGTATCAGTAACCGGTAGAGAATCCTTGACCTAATGCAGGAATACCGACCGCATGCCAAACAAATGATGTGGCTGTTGTTTGGATTGGATTCCTTTAACTGGGACCTGATCAACAGCTAAGTATGTGGCCTGTTTGGTTTCGCTCGCTCAGTATTTTTTATTTCTATGGATGTGTGGTTTTTGAAGCTTTTTAAACCACACACACATACTCGTATATACACTCGCATACACACACACACATGCAATTAGTTGGATAACTACTTATCAACAGCCATAATAAACAACATCAGAACACCAACCAACCTGACCGAAAAATCAGCCAGGCAGGCTGACTGAGTGGCTGCCTGACTGGGTTGCTCGCAGGCAGACATGCTATGCTGTTTGCTATATTTACTTAAAATATCATTACCAAAGTTCAAATCCAGTTCGCTGGAAAACAAAAATATTAAAAAAAACTTGTTTGCCACCGCAAACAGCAGAGATGATTGTTTATACAAGTTTATATTTTATATCGATCTGACTGTTTGGCTCTCTGTCTGTCTGTCTGGATACTAGTTTTATACACATATTTGATGATTTGTTTTTCAGGGCGAGCTCATACGTTACGTTATTTGTTTCGCACGCTCTACTACTAGTGGGTGAGGTCAGTATTGTCTCGTCTCGTGCAGATTTGTTTAAATACACGTTTTATGTTTTTGTCTTCTCCCTCAATATTTTTTAATCGTTTAAACACTGGTTCCTCTTGATAATACCGGCTTGTGATGGGATTGAAAAATTTTTGTGTTTTTTTTTAGGTTGATTTTATATTTGGAGGATTGTTTCTTGATATTTGTTCTTGCTGTTCAATCAGTACACGTTACTCGTTCTTCAATTTTATTTACAATCGTAAATAAACATGTGAGCTCTTTTTTCTTTTTCTTTGAATTGTTTACTCCTGTGTGGGAAGTTTGTTTAGTTTGATTTGTTTTCTTAAAAAAATCAATTTTTTTTTTTTTTTTTTTTTTTTTGTTTTTTATCGAAGATTATTGACATTTTTGAAGGTTAGTTTATTGAAGGTTTTTCTATTTGTTTTCGTTATTCTTTTAGTTACTGGAAATTAAAGTTTAAAGGTTACTTTAGTGTAAAGTGCTCAAAGTAAAATTGTTCGTTTGTAGTAAGTGGGTGTTGTACAGTATTCATATCGATTTAATGCAATAGACCAGACCTTATTCTAGATGTAAATAACTTTTTCAATTAACTTCTTTTCAACTGCAATTGCTCTTTCTTAGAAGTATCCCAATAATTAGAGAAAATGTTGCAAAAATTCGGTAAAACTATCTGCTTAAAGTATTTTCTCTACCTCGAGCACAAATGTCTGTCGCATCGGTTGCAAGAATTAAAAATTTTATTTTATGTCTGGATACTATTGCCACCAAATATACGAGTATTTTAAGATATTAAATTTTCTATAACCTCATCGTTTTTAATTTTGTTTTTAAACATTATATTCGATTGTTCAATATTTTAATTTTGTGAACAGATGATCGCTGCACCAAAGAGACCCTCAAAATGATAAATAATTAATCCAAAGTCCACTTAAGTTTTGAACAATTTTGAAAACGTTATGATCACGCTAAACTAAAGCAATTGTACGGGTAGTGACAGCGCAAAAAAAACTACATACTTTAGGTTTTTATGTTTTTTTTTTCTTGTTATCTTTAATATAAAAAATGAAGTGGATAAAAGAAGAAATATTTCCAAAAATATTTATGAGCTCCATTATCTTGGTTGTGTTACGTGATTCGCTTCGCACAGAAATTACGAAACAGAAAAAAGAAACATACTGTAGCCGATGCATCTGTACGTGTTTTTTTTTTTTTTTTTTTTTTTTGAAGAGGTAAATGGAAGTGGGAACATGCATTTATGCTTTGTACGAGGGTCATTTTAAAACTGATCAAAAACAAAATTTTGCCAACAAAACAAATTTTCTACTGATGTCGATCGTGTGAATTGTGGAGGTTTCTTTGAACAAATTATATACATATATGATCCCTTTTAACTTCTATCTTTTTTAATCACTTATCAAAGCAATCGCAAATAAAAATGAAGAAAAATAATAAAAAGAAAAGTTGTGGACAAAAACCCAAACTTTAAATGATCGAAGCTAAAGTTTTTTTATTTCATTTCTTTTGTTTTTTTTTCTTTTGTCTTTATTATAATCATTATTTTTTTAATTTTTTTTTTTTTTTTTGGGTTTTAGTGATGCTGCCTAAGATGTCTTGTATTTAAGTATACAATAAATATAAAAAACCCTTATAATTTTATGGATGTGTGGATGTTCGGATGCGTTCACGTAAGTATGTATACACATGTATGAATGTGTGAAGGTTTGATTGTTTTGGGGCTTTGGTACCACTTGCTGCATTGTTCGTCGTTTCAACAAAAGCAGCAACAACAAAACAACGACCAAACTTTTTTTTAACATTATTAAGACTTTTTTAGTTTTCCTACGATTTAATGATTTTCGAATACAGTAGTGTTTGGATTTAACGAAACATTCTGCCAATTTATGCTTTGTTCGTCGTTTCAACAAAAGCAGCAACAACAAAACAACGACAAAACTTTTTTTTAACATTATTAAGACTTTTTTAGTTTTCCTACGATTTAATGATTTTCGAATACAGTAGTGTTTGGATTTAACGAAACATTCTGCCAATTTATGCTTTGTTTCTTTGGATTCAAATAGAGGTGCCCAGACACGTTTGACAAAGAGTCGTTTTTCACCATCAGTGGTGCTCCAGTATCTGTTCGGTGATTTTCGAAAATGTCAAAATTATGTTTTTGTGTATTTCACTGTCGAGGTAAAGCTAAAAATTCGTATCATTGGCTCTGATACTGAACGATTTAAGACTGCAAAAACAATTATAGCAAAGTAATGGGTTAAAGTCCTAATAATTCCTTCATTAAGTATGGCATTTTAGTATTTACTTTAGCTATGGGGCTATGTACCATTGCAGGCGTTCAATTGTCGTACTTAGTGATGGGTTTTAGATTCAAAGTAAAGGTATTTAATTTTATGCAAATATTTTTCTATTTGGATAAAATCTGCTTGTACAGAGACGGTATGGACATTTACGTTCAAGTTCTGGTAGGCTTGGGAACACTATGAAACACTATCATTTTCAGCGGTCAAAGGACAAGGACGTTAAGGACAATTGATACAAAATGTCATGCAGATTAACGATGGGTTTTTCTTTTCGGATTATTTTCTTTTTTTAAAAGTGTTTGCAATATTATTCAATTATTACATAAAGGACATTAAAGTACTGGATATACACAAATTTTATAAAATATTCTCAACAATAAGTTCGTTAAATCGATCAATTGCTGTATTCAGTTTTAAAGATTGTTGTTGTGAGGTTAAAAAAAATAGTTATTTGTACATATGTGTGCGTATGTGTTTATGAGAGTATTTTTTATTTGAAATTTGATGAAAATTCCGTAAGAAAATATTTTTGAAATCATAATTACAATAAAAATACACTTGAACTCTCTGTTTCTCTTTCTTCTACACAAACAAATTTCAAAATTAAGTAAAAACAAAAATATTTATTTTTCCTTAAAGAAAAAATTTTTAAGATTTCAAAAGAAATTTGATTCATAACGAAACGTCTAACGAAACCAATAAATATACGAGTAGTAATATTATAACACACACACATATTATATGCAAGTTTATTTTATAACCCAGCAAACACAGGTATTAGTTTTTACATGAAATTTTTGGAAATAATATCAATAAAAATTGATTTCAAATACTTTTTTAACACCGAAGTTTAGGTTCAGGACATTTGAAAAACCAAAAAATAGTTTTTGCTGTCATTTTGAACAACGGCTATATTCCAGTTAAAATTGCAAAAAATGGAAATAATAGTATTTTTTTTTTTAATTTTTTTCTGAAAAATTTAAAAAAAAATGCTTTGCTAGTCCACACCAAATATTATTCTCCAATCTATGTATATATATCTGTGGCATTAAATAATAATGGCTTAAGTGCTTTTTCATTTTATTACATATTCTAAATCTTCTCTTCAAGATCTATCACTCAGTTAAATTTCAAGTATAAAATGTAATTTTTAATAAAACTATACGTGATTATATTTTAAGTTAATTCTTTTTGGAAAATAATACATAAGCCATAATATCTTATCTCAACTTAATTTTTTTTAAGGTAGCTACATAAATATTAAAATGTTTGAGCTTTAAAACTTGTATACATTTAAGTTGAATAACTAACAGTCCATTCAAATTATTCTTCAAATAAAAAAAGACCTTACATTTAACTAAGCTTTTATAAAACGAGAGATTTTCAGTTTTTCACATTTTTCAATTTAAACTAAAGCACTTGTCTCCACTCACTGCCAATAAAAATTATTTCGCCTTTCAATATAATATCTTAAGATCATTTTAGTGTTTTTTTTTCTGCCAATGGATTTTTTCATAACATCTTAATTAAAAAACAACGAATATTAACTTATAAAACTCATTTTTTTTTATAAAATTAACAGTTTTGTTCTAAATGAATGTGAATCTTTTTCTTTGGCTAAAAATTTTATATAAAAACCAAACACAATTTATTTTAGACAAAACCCTTAATATCTCAAAACATGAAATTTCGACTTAAGCCATTATTATTTATTGCCACAGATATAAAACAGGAAAAATTGAAATTTTCCCTGAAATTTTCAGGGAATCTTCAGAATATTCAGGCGGGTGACAGTGTGAAGTCTGATTTTTGATTTTCGGTCTGCGGGCTGAGGGGCGTGGCAAAATCCAATTTTCATATTGCACCACTAAAACACGCGAAAAAATACATAGAAAAACTTGAGTTTCACCCAAATCCACTTGCGCGCAATATTCTAAATTATAGACGCCACACCAGGTTGAGAAGGAGGGATACTCTTACTCTCAGCCGTACTCGAGAGATGTAAATCAACAAAAATCAACCGTTGAAATTAAAAATTTTGTTTAGCATTGGCTAAACTTATATTTCACATTTTTAGATTGAGATTTGAATAACTTATTGATGTTTCAATTTATTATTGAAGATTCAATAAATAATAAAATTATCAAAAAAAAAAAAAAAATATTGCACCATCAATGACATATACATATACATATATTTATTTTTTTTGCTTTTTTTTATTTTATTTTTTTTTTTGAAAGCCGTTGTCATGTTTTTCAAAACGAGATATCAAACTCTTTTATATCGGTTATGTAGTTCCGAAGATATTTACAAAAAATCTTTATATGTATATAAAAATGAATGTCTGTTTGTCCTTTTGTTTGTGCTTTATAGGAGGCCAAGCCCTTGGACCGATCTTCCTGAAATTTTCACAGCATGTTACTGTGACCCTGGAAGAAATAACAGGCTATATGAAGTTTTGATTGGACAAAGGGGCAGCGCCCATATAACCCAAAAATTTAACTCGCCATATTTTGGGCGTTTTTTTACCTACATACGTCGATGATATTTGGTACATTTGGTATTGGCATAATTAGGAGACATACCAGGAGAAAAGTGGGTGGGACCACGCCCCTTTTTTGGAAAATTAAAAATCGTAATTTAGTCTTAACTACTGGACCGATCGTCATTAAATTTTCACAATAGGATATTCTTACGAAATAATAAATTCTTGACTATAACGAGCGGGGTAGCGAAGCACACTGGGCTCAACTAGTTCAATTTAAAAGTGTGACATTTTAACATTTCAAAATTTTAATTAGTAGGACCTCAATGGATCCAATTGGATCTTCGAGTGGATGTTTTTTTTAGATGTGTGCAAATGTTGTGAATTTTTCGTGTCACGCATGAATCACGTGCTTCGTGATTATAAATTGATAAATTCACGCGTGCGTGCGTGATCGTGATTCAAAAATATAATAGCGTGCGTGATCGTGCGTGATTTTTTAATACAATTTTCACGCACTCAAAATAGTTCTCTATGTTAAGCTTTTTCTTCTTTCGAATTTTTTGATCTTTGCTAAAATTACATCCATTCATACATACATATGTAATTACGTACATATGTACATATGTATGTATGATTGTTGCTTCATACATTAAAATCCCTGTTACAAATGCAGACATTCATCAACATACATACATACATACCTTTGGAAATCTTGCGTTAACCTAAAGCTAACAACACTAATATTCCTTTTCAATTCCTTTACATATAAGTAATAAATTTAAATAGCCTGCCTTGGCAGACAGTGCTAGATTTTTTATATTAAGTTTATCCCCTGTATTGCTAATTTTTCGGGCATTTCCTGAAGTTTTTTTTAATTTAATTAATGATCGTGAAGTAAATAAAGAAATTAATTACAAAATAATATTTTTTAGCATATGCTAAATCTTTTATTGCAAAATTTGTATTTCATCGAGAGCATGCGTGCAAAATTATTCCCGTCGTGCGTGAAAGTACGTGATTAAACATATTGCGTTCGTGAGCGTGCGTGATCGTGAAAGTTTTAAATCATGCCTTGCGTGAGCGTGCGTGAAAAATATTTATGGTTCGTGATCGTGAGCGTAAATTTACTCACGCGCACATCTCTAGTGTTTTTCGCACTATTCTTCCTAATCTAACCTAATGTTTGCTGCTATAATTTGTTCTACTACTGTTTTATAAACAATTCTACATCATTAAGTGTGAGCAGCAAGCAATAACAAGAATGCTACTGATGGTCACTTTTAATTGGGAAGGTAACCAACATGAAAAGAATAAAAGAAACGATTTGATACATTAAAACTTGCAATTATTCATTATAATTATAAGCCAACTTTATGTTTAAAATTATTTAATAATTCCAAGTCTCCTCTCCATAAATGTTTAAATTTTTATAATTTTTTTTTTTTGGACTAAAAAAGGAGCTATAATCTTGGGTGGGAGTAAAATATTAACTAGAAATAAATTATATCGAACTTTTAAGGTTTTGCGTGTTGCTTCGATCTAGTAATTTGTTCGATTGGCTTCTTGTCTTGCAGTCGGTTGTTTTCGCCAGAATACTTAATAGTAAATAATCCATACACAACACTTGGGAAACTTTCGCAATTAATTGAAAACTTTTTTGTTTCTTCCAACACAAATCTTGGGAATGGTATGTCAGAGTAAAGTGGTTAAAGATGGAATGCCTCTGTAATTTAAGACTATATTTGGTATACAACAATAACAACAAACACTTTAAACACATACAAAAAGAAGAACAACAATATACTCGTATTTGCCACTGCTCGAATATATTTATATGATATATTTTTGTGTGCATGTATGCATGTTTGTATATGTGTACATGTCGTCTATCTATCCTACCTGCCTGCATACCTCATGTTTTTTTTTTTTCACTTTTATACCTTTACATAACATACGCACTTAAATGCATATAGTGAACACACAGACATATACTTTTGTGATTTCTTTTTAATTCATCTTTAAATGGACTTTTTGTCCATTCTGAAGAGTTCAACATCAGCAATTATTGCAACATTTTATTGGCGTAAGAAATAACTATTGAATTCAGTTCTTTTATTTGGCTGTTCACAGGACAATAATGATTCCCCAGCATTTCCAATGACGTTAAACACAAACTGAACAACTAAAATGTAAAGTTATTTTGCGAGTATTTACTACACAGGTATCGAGGCGAAATTAGAAGAACAACATCAGTAACAACTATTGTAAATACAAAAAGGAAAGATATAAAGACAAGGTAATTTGTGAAAGGTAAATATGAAAATACCATAATGAACATTTGGTATTTTGAAAGTCTCCAGGGTAACAAGTAACAAGTGCTGCTCAGTAAATTGATCATGATTGACAATTCCAGGATCGTTAAGGGAAGTTATTTTTTGTGTTATCGAAAGAATTTAAAACGAAAAGGAAAAGAAAACATTTGCAGACAATTGTTAAAAATAAAACACAACACAATTCAACACAATTTCGTATAAGTAAGAATTTCGTATGTACACGTCTGTTTCGGAACAATTTATTATTGTGTTCCTGTATTTTTCTTCAGTCAAATGGAGACATTGAATTAAGAAAAACAAGTCACACGTTAAATTTTGTATGAATAAATTTAAAACTAATCTATATGCATTTCGTTGGTAATAATAAAAATTGTTTAATATGTTAATTAATAATATAAAAAAATATATATAGGTATATATCGGCTACTTTTTTAGAGGTAAAAACGGGACAAATCGGTACGAAAACGGCACAAATAGGTACTATTTTACTAAGTTTTTATACATTAGCATACGCTGTACTTTTGGTAATTCGTTTTGCTTATGGCACTTCCTCTTTTTTCAATAAATTTGGTATATAGGGAGTTTATTTATAACAAGTTCCCAAGTTTCGATTGCGAGAAGTATAAATATATTATTAATCAACCCCAATAAAAATTAACTTAAGTAAAGCAAAAGTAACAACAATAATCCACAAAGAGATTAAAAAAGACCCCCCCCCCCCCCTCTTAAATGCCAGAATACAGAATACTCGTAGTTAGACCGTCTAGTTAAACCATCAGCTGTTGGTTCAGTTAGATTTGTTTTATTATCGTTTTTTTTTCTTTTCCATTAATTTTTCGTAAACAAATCTAAAGTTTATTCATCATCTAAGTTTTTGATCATTTATTATTGTTATTTTATTGTTGTTGTTTATGTTTTTGTCGTTCGTTACTCATTTAAAGGTTAAGGTAGTAAGTAAGTTGTACTAGTTCCTGTTGCTGTTATTTTTGTAATCGCAATTGTATTTGTGTTACGTGTTACGTGTTGACGATGTGTTGGCCCTACATCAGTCAACGTAACTCGTTTGATGTTTAGTTGTGTTTTTTTTTGTTTGTTTTGTTTTCAAGACCTGTTGTACTCCGATTGACTGCTTGCCTGCCTGCCTGTTTTGCTGCCTGCTTGCCAACGTTCCGACCAGTCAAACTGCCATGTGCTTCATCTGAATTAAAGTTTTGAATGCACTGTAATCATCAGCTGGCTGGCAGTTGTTTCTTTATTGTTTTGTATTTAGGTTTTTATTTGCTGCCAACGCTGACGTTGTTGCTGCTCTACACACACACACAAAGTTCACTTAACCGGCGTGCCAAACCACCATGTGCTACATTTATCCGCTTCTTTACTAGTTTCCATAATCAACAACATCACATTCACAATAACCAAATACAATAGTAGCAAAAAAAAAAAAACTACTGAAACAAAACAAAAATAATCTGAGACCTGATATCGAAGATAACGATGATTCAGAGATGATGCTGGTGCTGATGCTGATGATGGTGATAAGTTGATATCTTTTTTGTTGTATTGGTTTTCTTAATGAATGTGCGCTCAGCTAAATGAGGAACATAATAAAACCAAAAGAAGCAAAAGTCAACTAAACGAATACCACAATTGAAAGAAACACACACACACATATATATATATATATATATACACAATAACTTTCGGCTTAAGCCCACAGTGCTCTTAACATCGTATGACCATTTGTCACCACCCCCAGTGGTCAAACAAGCATGACCTCGTTGGTCACATCAGTGGGCAACTTCTTCTGCATGGACCACCCATCCGTACTTTAGTTTTGTTTCGCAACACCACATAGAGGCTTTCCATTGGTCGAGCATCCGTCCTTCAACCAATAGCTCTCCCAGGTTTTGGTAGCAACCACAACCACATCCATCTAAGAATACCTTACTATTACCAGGTCACGGAAGTATGCCACCAACGAGGGTAGTGCGATTGATGCCAGCATATCCATCCTCAAGGAGATGGAGTATGCCAATCTTTAAGAGGACAGATATGCATCTCGCATGAAGAGTTCAGTATAGCAAACACACTATCTAAAATCAGTAGACACTCTGCCGGGGCTTACCGTCCCCCGTGGTACCCATAAGGATTAACTTTCTATCGACTTTGGTCTTGAGCGAAGACCGAAAACCTTTTCTAACATAGGTAACCTATATGTACATTCGTTGCTCAGCTGCTTCAGAGATTGGGCAGTAACATATACATACATAAGTTTTAAAAGTTGTTTTTTAAAAGCAATATTTTTCAGTCATCGTTATTAATTTGTTACATTTTTCTTCATTCATGCTGAAATGTTTCCCATTAATCTTAGACTAGTCTGTGCGTTATTGGAAGATAATTTAATTCCCTTGAATGCATTAAACGGAACATATTCTCATTTATTTCCTGAAAGACTTTGCCACTAACAGCTCGAAATTGCATGAACACAAGATGAGCCTAAGAAATCTTGACTCTTTGAGCGAATTGAAAGTATAAAAAAAATAAATTTTTTTTATCTTTCGTCTCAGACATTTTTTCGATATTGCATTACAATTTCACCAGGATTAAAATTTTTAAAAAATTTATATCAAACATATTGGGAAAGTTTACAAAATTTCATAAGAAAAATTAGATCATTTTCGAAACGTTTTCTGAATGCTTTCGTTCAAGAATCGGGAGACTTTCTGGCCGAAGTCCTCAAACAATTGTGTATATTAGACTGATCACCGCATAGTTAGTGGGAAAATTTAAGCCTTTTAAAAAGAGTTGTGCACTAAACAAGAAAAGGACTCATCTTTTACGAATTCGCTTGTAATTTTTCACAAGTGCAAAAAAGCCAGAAGTGTAAGATACAATGCGGTCGTGTAGCTCAATAAGACGCAATCTTTTATGCGGAAGTTGCAATGTATAGATAGCTACGTCATAATAAATAAAATAACTTTTGAAAACCAAAATCCTTGAGAATTACTCGAATAATATCATCACCAGTATATCGCTTAATCGAATCAGCCAATAACGTAAAACGGTGAGCCAACGAATAGTCAGCTACACTGAAATCTACAACAAAATTGAAAAAAAAAATAAGACAAAACGATCGATATGCAAGAACGCTGCAGAATACGCATTAAAATAAAAAACGGGGAAGTCCTAAGTGAACAAAAAAAAAAGAAAACAAAAAGTAGGTGTGTTAGATCAGTTTTTTGATTTAAAAGTTTGAAGATATCTTCTCAAATACTTTAAAATTCTAATGTGATCCGAATGAATTTAAAGTTTCTTCTAAATTATCGTATTCATAGATGTGAAAAAATCGAAAAAAAATACAGTTTAAATGGAGCATTACTATATTATCATCGTATAGTCTGACTCATTTTGTCAAAGTTCAGCTACGAACATCCTAGAAGATTTATTTGAAATCGCCTTTAGTTCAAGACGCTCAATCACTAAACAATCCAAATTTTAAGATTTTCCGTTAAATCGCTTCAGACAACGTCGAATTATTAATTAAAAGTTTACTAACTCACACGAATTCAATTGTATTAGTAGAATACCTAATAAAAACCATAAGTTTCCTTCTTGATTTTTTCAAAAAGTTGTTCCTCATTAAAATAATAAGACTTCCTTCTTAAAAAAAATCCATAGAGATATCTTATTAATTTTGTTCTATTTTATTAGGTATTTATTAGGCACTGTTTTCTCTGTGTAGAAATGGACTATATTAGAATCGTCTAGAATTTGTATGCTTCTTTTGAAAATCCGATGTAAAACTAATGGAATTCAGCAAGTAAAAACGCATAAATAATATTAATTTTGCAGTTGTTTGAAAAAAAATATTAATGTTGTTGTTTTGTGCTTTTTCTTGCAATTAATTTAATATTGTGTGGCTTTGATAAGTGAACAAAAAAAAAATACATATACTCGTACATATAAATAAATACATAATACACTGAGCAAATAAATTTAATTTAATTAAACTCCGTTATTATTTAATGTTCAAAGTGATCATAACGCCATCATGATCACAAACTTCATTCGTCAGATGCTCTCAAAAGTTATTGTTTAGGGAACCATGCTTATGTTCGTCCTGTGCACAAATTCTGTATCGAAATCATTAAAAAAAAAAAATTGAGAGCATTTCACTAAACTTTTAACACGACTCGATCGGTTGGATGATTGATTTATATCAATTTAGAGACTAAGAATTATTTGTAAAGTAACTAACTTTTATTTACGAAATTAATTGCAATTAATTAAGAAATGAAATGACTTAATTAATTAACAAAATAATCTCTATTTGAAAAACCGGGGTTAATTTCTACACGAATGTACAACAATACGTCTTTTTTTTTGAATTTACAACTTATTGTGAACAGTGTACATCATTTTTTCAATATTTTTTTTTTCTCTGTTATTTTCCAGTATCTTACAATTGCTTAAATGTTATAGTTGTTGTTCTAAGCAAACATTTAAAACCAAAAGCCAAATATTGTAAGTTTTCAAACACAAAAAGAGTTATTGTACGTACAACCAAGAGGTGAGGTCTTCTAGATGAAATAACTAGAAGAAAGAACAAACAGAAAAAAACAACTCGACGAACGAAACAAAAGATTTAGCATTTATTCGTGTTTAAATTAAATTTTTTCTTTTTCTTTTTTTTTTTTTTTTTGCTTCTAAGTTTCAAGACAAGGCAAAGGCCTGAAAAGGTCTAAATTCAATAAAAGATCTGACAATAACACAACTCTTCTGACAGACATACACAAGCAAACACTTAGGCCAACTTAAGACGAAGAAATACATAACTAACAACAATTCAGCTAACTCAAATGTCTGTCTATCCGTCTGTCTGTCTGTCTCGTTGTTTTTCTATCTTGCAGTATGCTGTGCTTATGCGTATTTAAACCATAGTGATCATAAAGATAGTTGTAGTTTTTTAAGTCCCATTTATTTTGCATCGACAAATACAAAATAAATTTCATACAAATATTTTTTAAGTGTAAAATTATAATTAAAGCCAAGTTCTTGATCATTCATCATCATCACAATAACAACATCATTATTTTTTCAGAAATATCACGCCAAAATTATAAAAAATTAAAAACTTGAACAAATTATTAATGAAATATTGCCCAAAAAAAACTAATTAGTGCTTAGCTTATAACTCTGTAACTGGAAGGCGTGCCAAAATGGGACTATCCAGGCAATTTAGAATATACCACAAGTGGTTTTGCATCTTCCGACGCTTCCTGGAAAGAGTAATCGGGTTACCAATTGTGGGCTACCAATTTTGATACATTCTAAATTGTCTGAACTTTCGAATGCGGGTAGTCCCCTTTCGGCACGCCTTCTCGTAACAGAGTTATAAGTAATTTACTAAGGGCCAATAATTTACTTCGTATTTAAATACTCATTCAGATAATTTTCATTTAAATTTATGTTGCATTTAAGTGCTACTTCTGCTTTCCAGTCGTATTTAATTGTTCTTATTTAATTGTATTGAAAACTTGGTATCACAACATAATATAAAAAATTTCCCACAAATTTCCCTACAGAACAGCTGACTAGAACTAATAAAGTAAAATCAAAAAAAAATTATTTTTATTTTAGTTAAAATTAAGAATAATTAAGAACTGCTGAATTGTTTAAAGAGAATAAAAGCCAATTTCAGAATGATTAAAAGCCAAATATTAAAAATGTCATCTTAGGGATTTATCTCGCAACTTCAAAAACTTTAATTTGCAATATGAAGATATACTTATTGGACAATTAAAGAAAAATTAATTATTTGAAAAATATATAAATTAAAATACATACCGGTTTAGATTGTTTACATTTAAGTAGGCGATCGTAGTACCAGATTAGAGTACCTTACAACTAGTTTAATTACATGGTAATGACCGAAGCCAAATATATCGCAGACATGAGGCAACTTTATAAAATGTCTTGTAATTAATCACTGCTATTTAAGAGAGTACAACTGTGAATTTTAGTGCCGTATAAAGGCGATGAATAAAGCGAACATGGGGCAATAAGAAAATAATAAAAAATATATATTTTAAAGTAAAAATATAAATAAAAAACAATAAGGAAAAAATAATGGCACAAAAATTCATGTTCTCTGTTGATGATAAAACCAAAAGACAAAAATAAAACATAAACAAATACAATATACAACATCTACAAAAACCACTGTAACTACCACTACATTGACAATAAAATATATTAACTGAGATGCTGGGACACATCCCAGCAGGAAAACTCAGAAGACCTTCTAACTTCAGGCCTTATTAAACGCCTTCTTACAGCCATACCTAAACAAGAGCGGAAAGCGGAACGTTTTCTACCGCCTAGCGTTAACGTTGAAATACCATACCTAAATAAGAGCGTCAACGCTTTGTCATAAAAACAGGGTTATTACAAAATATATAACAACCCTGATTGTAATAGTAAACTCATAACCGAATAATACGTGCATCTCTACAACAAACACAACAAAAAAATTCCTCGGAAGTCAAAAGTATAAATATGTATGTGTGTATGTTTCAAACTGCGACAATAATATAAATAAAAATTATTCATTCAAATACGAAAATATAAATACAAATCAAAATTTAACACCTGAAATAAAAAACAAGTGATTTACAATAATTGTCAGCTGGGCTTGTAAGACTACCTTATAGTCATTGTATCATGTGTGCTTGTCTTTTGCAGCTAACTTCACTATTAAACGCGCTGTCAAAATCGGATTTTCCAATTGCAAAATGTTGCCGCCGCGTTACCGCCGCGTTATTTCGGGATGATCCATACAAATTGTATGGGCATGAGAACTTTTGACAGCTAAAAAACGCTTGCCGCTCTTGTTTAGGTATGGCTGTTAGGAATGATTTTGAATCAATTTCCTTTTGTTTTCTAACTGCTAAAGTAGGCATCATAGAAGGTCTCGGCTCTCCCTATTAATAATAATAACACACATTTCAAATTCGCTTCTCTGAGAAGGGAGAATAGAGGAAGAGAGAGTAAAATTTTTTTGTGTTATACCTACATATTCCAAAGTAAAAGAAAGGATTCGGAATGACGTTATAAAAATAAAATTAAAAACATACATAAATATATATGTATGTATGTACATACAAGATACATTAAAAATATCCAAATACAGAAGAAAGAAATCATTTTAGTTGAGTTTTGGAAGTCAAAAAGAGTATTTTTTTAAGAACAAGTGCTAAAAAGTGAAAAAGTAAGAAAAATGAATAAAAGAAGTTTAAAGCGTTTAATTAAAATAGAATAAGATAAATGTTTGTCAAAATTTAATATGGAAAATATGGAAGAAGTAAAAACTGTTTGATAATAATATTGAAGTGTTACATATTTTGTTCAAAAATACTGTTTTTTAATATTAATATGAATATGTACACGTAGCACGAACGTATATGTATATGTACTTATGTAAATAATTTAAACAAATAAATAAAAAACTTTTTAATATTAAAACACTAAAATTTTATTACTTTTATTAACAGGGAGTTATCTGCAGGCCTTTCTGCATACCTTCAGCTAAACGCCTTTTAACAAGCCTTTATTACAAGCCCTTTCAGATGGCCTTCAGAGGAAGGCCTCCTAAAAGCCATTAATTATAAGACCTTTCAGAATCACTCTCGAAATAAAGGAATGCGGAAGTGCTTCCCCGCAATGACATCGTGTGTAAAAAATATATGAGTATGGAATGGAGCGTGAAGGCCTTGCACATCCAAAAGAAGGGGTGCAGAGGCCTTCTAGAAGGCCTTCGTAGTCCTTCTTTTTCCCGCTGGGATTCGAATCACTAACACTTGCATATAAAAATTGACAATAAGAAGTTGAAGAGAATTATATACAAAAACTTAGTTGGGAGCAACTAAAAGTTGCACACACACACACAAGCCATGCACACAAACTCCGATTATTTTAGTTTAGTACTGGAAAAAAATTAGATGCACATTAGGGCGCCCCGATTCACTCCACTGGAGACAGTTAAAAAGTCATGACTAAAATTAGCGAATATTTCTGCAAAAATTTCCTAAAGAAAGCATCAATTTAAAATCGAGCACTTTGTTCTGTCCACATTAGCAGAATTAGAACACGTTAACAGTTTAAATTTAAAATCTAGGATTCATTTTCTACCATCCTTTTTTTAAAGTGTTCTCGTATATGAATAAAAAATCGTGTAATTCTAACGTTTGAGCTTTTGAATCTGCTTAGCATTTCTGCCATTCAACGGCGATGTATAGAGCTGGAATGTCCCTCAAAAATAGTTTCCTTACTTTAAGTATTCCAAGATAACAAAGCTTCATACTCAACTCATGTTTGAATTTTTTATTCCTTTTTTGAGAAACGAACACATTAATGAATAAAGTTACGAACTTTAAGCTACGCTCAGATGCAAAGATGCACGGCACTCGGTCACCATTTGTAGCAGCGATGGCCGCTTTGCTGTCGGTAAAAATAAAGATGTTCTCCGATAGAAAGAAACTAATAATTTATTTCCTTTAATTTCAATATTTTTTATATATTCGGTGGTGTTGGCTGAAGTGTTTAGCGCGTTGTCTACTAAGCAAACAATGACTTGGGGCCTGGGTTCAAACCCTGGCCAGAGCAATTCAATCAACATCATTAATTTCTCTAATGTACATTAGTGTGGCATTTTATTAATTGTTGTCGGACTATTTAAGTGATGCAGGCATAGCACTGGTCACTAAAAAACTGTTCCGACAGCCATTTAAGTTGTTCCAAGCTAATGTACACAACATCGCCCTCCTTCGTCGGTTAGCAGAAACATCGGCGAAGTAAAACAATTAATAAAATGTCTGCTAATACAGCTTAACAAAGTTAATACTTCTACTTAACACCAGAGGCGCCTCAACACTGCTATAACAATTAACATAACGCGCAAAGCAGAGTTGTAAAAGAGTTAGGTCTTTCTAAATTTTCAACATCTATCTTCTCTACCCTATCCCTCTCCCTGAGTTCCGGCACAATGCACTGCATACGTAGGGGACATCCCCTGAGTGGGGGGTCCTAATTAAAAAAAAATATATGGGTTCGCATTCTGTAAAAACTGTGTAAAAAGCTTTTTTTGGGGAATAATTATATTTATTTTTTTAATATAAAAACTAAGCCAAATGGTACTATTCCTAAGAAAAACTAGTGTGGGTACATTTTTATGGACAAATCTATATATATAAAACACAAAAAATCTACCTATGTACGTTATAGACTTCGAAACCATTCAACGGATGTGTCCCAACCCGGTATCAAAGGGGCGTGGCACCGCCCATATAACCCAAAAATTTAAATCGCCATATTTTGGGCATTTTTTGACCAACGTCGATGATATTTGGTACATATGGTATTGGCATAAT
The DNA here is from genome assembly GCA_947311025.1 of Lypha dubia. Classification (NCBI taxonomy): domain Eukaryota; kingdom Metazoa; phylum Arthropoda; class Insecta; order Diptera; family Tachinidae; genus Lypha; species Lypha dubia. The sequence continues at coordinate 70,822,673 of OX371264.1, read as the reverse complement.
TTGGAATACGTACCAGGAGAAAAGTGGGTGGGACCAAGCTCCTTTTTAGAAAAATTAAAACTCGTAATATAGTCTTAACTACTGGACCGATCGTCATTAAATTTTCACAATAGGAATTTTATTTAAAACGAGGGGGTAGCGAAGCGCACCGGGTATATCTAGTATTTAATAAATGTGAAAGGAGCTTTAGACTTAAAAAAAGTCCGATTTTTTATATCAATAGTAAATTGTTTGTTTGATTTTAGATCCATAGTTTCTTGGGAAATTTTGACCAGAACTCTTTCCATAATATAATATTTTTAATATAAGATTCAAAAAGAAAACGATTCGCCCTAATGATCGTACGTACATGTATACCAACATACGTTGATACATACACACATATTTATATTAAACAAAGGCTTAAAGCAACCAAACATTGTATGCATGTAAATATGTATGTCAGCTCTACAGTATGTATGTTGTACTACCAAGAAATGTAGCCAACTCTGTTTGTAGGTACATAAAGTTTACAAAAAATTAAACAAAAATATATGTATGCACATTAAAAAAAAAACAGCACGAATGCAAGATCAGATCACCTTTTGAATGCCTTATGCAGACCTCCATGGCATGACATACCACCAAACCTACTGAAAAGACACGAGCAAACAAATACCACTTACAAAACCCCACCAACACTATCAGTTTGCCTCACTTCTCCCCCTAAGCTGCACGCTAGCCCCAAACAAAACTTTAAACAAACATACGACTGCGGACTACACGTATAAACAAACACACTCACAGACAAAAATGCATGTTGCTGCTTGTAGTCTTGTCATGAAAGCAAAAAATAAATAAAAAATTACAAAAAAAAGTCAAATAACACAGCAGCCTTGTAGTGTTGTTGGAATATAATGGTCTCGTGGTCCATTGTAGCCAAGAACAAAAATACACAAAAACTAATAAAAACCAAAAAAAGAAGAAAAAAATTAAATAAAAAAGAATGCATTTTAAATGCACTTAGTAGAGTTGGCACAAACCCACACAATCACAAATACACACGTAAAAGCAAAAACTAAGAAGAAGAAGAAATGTTGTGAACCAACTAAAAACTGGGTGCTCAGTCAGTTTAAACGGCCAAAGTTGAAGTTTTTCTAAATAAAAGAAAAGATACGAACGTTCAAAATTCATACTCTTCGCATCCATTATTTTCATTTTATTTATTCGTCTCCGGGGCTGCAGTCGAAACTTTCGAAAGTTCAACAGGAGTTTTTCTTTTTTGTCTGCTCTTTACGATGTTCAATTAACTTTTATGGAAATAAAGAAATACTTTTTTTATATATTTCTTTCTTTTTTATTTTTATTATTGTTTAACACTTTAATTGAACTTTCTCAAGTATTTTTTGGTTTTTTTTTTGTATCTCTTTATCTGTGGCATAAATTGTGTGTGTTGTACTCGTATTATACTGAAAGAGGTAACCAGAAGAAAACAAATATTGTATTTTTATTTATTGGTACATGCGAGGAGTAGTGATGTTAAAAATATCAATTTTTAGTATTCGCCGAAAACGAATACGAATATTAATTTTGAAATTTAGCTCCACTTAATATTTCAAATTTAATTGGAAAAAAATCCCTCGTTTGTGTCAGTAACAATAAATTGAATAAAGTAGTTTCTTTAAATATCTCATGGATTTTTTGTTGTGGTTTTTTTTTTTAAGAAAATTATCGTTTGTTTTTTAAATAAAACTGATTAAAAATTACCATTTTTTTTGTACTTTTTTACACGCATGTTGTGTTTTTTTTTAAATTCGCGAAATATTGGCTGGACTCTGGTGAATACGAATACGAATATTCGCAACATCACTAACGAGTACCACAATAAAGACAGATATTTGGTTACAAAAACAAATCGCAATAATAACAACAACAACAGCAACTACATATCTTCACAGCAAAAAAAGGCAAAAGTTTAAAGTCATGAAAAAAAATGTATTTGATAAATAACTTAAAGCTGAATAAAAAATGATTGCAACCGAAAAAAATCGATACTAGAAGTAAATTAACCCATTAAGATTAAATTGTTCACTTAAAAAATGCTATGCTCGAATAAATTGGTGGTGGCAACACAGGCACAATCATAAGATAGTTTTCAAATTAGGCCCATTGCATCTGAGAGACTATTTTGTGTGGCATATCGCGATCGAGAGGTTGTGGAAAATTGTCTCTCAACAAAATAGTTGCGGCAATCAAAATCTAAGAGGAACACAAAATTCTATATACATATTCTGTTCTCGCAGCAAGCACCAAACATTTATATTACGCTGTTAAATGCAAATATGTTGGAATTTAAAAATATGAATCTTAGCCAACGATGATTACCTATAAACTTGAGTTTATTTGTTGTTGGTTAATAATAGTTTTATTAGTAATCTACAAACTGATTTTATGCTGATAAAGTATATTTATTAACGTCGGAAACAGTGTGTAAATGTCACCTCCAACCGAATCGTAAAATCTAAAGTAGCTTAATGGACCCCCAACTGGGTCCGACTTTAATTTCCATCTTCGTAAGCAGGTGGCCAAGCGTAACGACATGAAATGACATGGCATATCATGCTATGTCGAGCAAAATTTTCTTGTGTTAAGGTTTTTTATGCCGAAAGAATGATAAAGGCACTAAAAAATAAAGGTATTTGAATACTGGTATTTGAATAACCGAATATGATTACGCTTTAACTAAGTAAAGGTGATTAACTTTAAGCGGTATCGATTGTATTGAATGTGGAACGGTTGACCAACTCTGATATTTTGTGTAATCTTTTGTTCTTTCATTAAATCAAAAGACTTAAGAAAGAAACTTGAAAACACTTTATTCGATTTTATGTTCAATCATTTATTTCCACCCAAAAAGGGTTAATGAAGCAAACTGGGGTTTATAGTTTTCTTACTGAGAGTGTCCAAACACATTCACACATACTATTAAGCATTTACAGCAGCTCTAACTAACAATAGCAACAACAGTTCCGGCTTGGTAAGAGAAAGAAGTAGAAGAAGAAAACAAATACCAAGAAGTGAAAGAAGAGTTAACCAAATAATCAAATAGAAATAATAACCAAAAACAAGAAGAAGAAGAAGAAATATACTTATAAATCAGAAGACAAAATGGGAGAAAAATATACAAAATTAGAGATAAATCTTTTTTGCAGCCTCATTTTGTTGTTGCTGAAAAAAGATCGAATAAACTTAAATTGTTTAATCCAAAAAAAATATAGGTATGTGTAGGTATGTATAATAAATATCTGTTTGTTTTTAAAATAATTCCCTGTTTTGTTTTGCTTTCAGAACTTTTTGTTTTGCTGTAAAAAAAACTAAATACTGATAATTGTGAATTAAAAAAGCGCGCATTTTTCTTCAACAAAAAGAAATAAAAAATACCAAATATTCAGTCCCGCTCAGTGTTACGAATATTTAATTTAAAATCAAAACTTTAATGGTGATCAGAAGACTGACTATTGATCATTGATCAAAATTAAATTAATGATATTTACATTTCATTATTGTGTTGTTCATACATAAATAAATATGAAAGTAAGTGCGAGTACATATATACTCGTACATGCATATGTACATACATTTATACGACTATATACATACATACATATTGTACAATTGTATGATTATGAGAAACTTACGTAAGCTCGATGAAACCATAACAAAGATATTGAGTTTCTTTTACAGTTAACGTTTTATTTATTTGATGGCAACAACACAACACAACACAATTCTTTGCACCATTTTAGATTTTATTCATTTTTCCCACTCTTTCTCTCTCACTCTCTTTGTCACGTTTTGGCTTTTACAAAATATATTTTTTAAATATTTTAGTTGAATATTTTAATTTTTCAAATAGGTATCAATTAAGGCACTTTTTTGTTTTTATTTTTGTGATATTTTCCCATGGAAAAACTTGTTGGTTCTTGTTTACATTTCGTTCTTCTTCTGAATTGGAAGCATGAGTTTCTTTTTAATTAACAACAAAATAAAAAATTTTATACAAAAATATGGCAGACGTTTTAGGGTTTTAATAAAAATTATTTTATCACAATTGAATCTAAAACTAAGAAAGGAGAGTAATTTTCTTTAATTATTACGAAAAGCGATACAACATTTTCAATTTATTTATATTCGAAAAAATGTGTATACAAATTTAACAAATGCTTCTTTATTTATTTTTGTTTAACGAAATCTGTCTTTTCCCGCACGAAGTCACTGACGCTTAAACGAATTGTATTGAGCCGCGTTAACTTACAAGCCACTGCACCGTTGGAATTTTTTTTTTTTGCTTCTTACGTACGTATTCCTCCTCGTTGTGGTCGTAAACTATGACGAGGTTGGGTACTTTTGTTTTATTGTGTTTTCTTCAATTCAATTTTTGCATTAAACACCAACCATGTACACAAATTTGATTTGATTTTTTTATTAAGCAAAAAATTAAATTAAACTTTAATTTTTAATAAACTACTTTTTTTTAATTTAAATTGCTCAACACACTCATATATACATATATATTTCTCTCTTAGTATTCATTTCATTTGTTTAGTTGGCATGAAATTTTAAGTTTTTATTTTTTGTAAAATAATTAATGTTGTTTCTTTTTTTTTTCTTTTTGGAGGGGGCTGCTTAACAAAAAGCTGACTTGTATTATAATTTATTATATTTATTAAATTTATTTATGTTTATTTTAAGAACACTAATAATATTAGTAACAACAACAACAAGAATAAATAATAACAAAAAAAAGACACTGTGTGATTCGAGTCATTCGCAGACAAAGTAGTCTTGATTTTTTTCTTTTTTTTTTTTTTTGTTTAAAATTTAAGAAATATTTGTATGGATATGTGCGCTCGTATATTAATTTTTGTATTGAATTCAATTACAGCATCATTTCTTAGAATGAGGAATCAACACGTATTCATCATTATCGTGAACAATGACAGATTGTTTTATTGAACTTTTTATTTATTTCACTTGTTAATTGCATTTTAATAATTTTTGTTAATTTTTTTTATAAAATTATAGGGTATTTTTCCCCAAAACGTGAAATTTCTAATGTTACGAGGGGGAATTAAATGTTGTTTGCGCCGAAGGTACGAAAAACTCGTTGTAGATTGTGAACGTTGATGTTAAGGAACGTGTAGAGTTGTCGTAGATACCTACAAATTTACCTTTTTTCTACGCTCTCTCTCTCCATCTATATATCTTTTTCTCAGTCGAGGAATAAGGCAACCACTACAATGACGAAATTGCCCATGTATTAGTGTGTTTTCAATAAAATTCAGGTGTTTTCACATGCAGGTGTTGTAAGCGTCGGTGTCTTATTCGTATGGATAGTGGGAGAATTGAATTTCGACTATTGCTCTTTTTACACATACACATATACATACTCGTATGTGTATTGCTGTTGTCTTATACGAGCAAACCAAGCTGAGAATATTGAACATATCGATTATACTGAGCAAAATCAAAGGAGAGACAGAAAAGTCTTTTTATGGTTTCATCTTGTTGTGTAAAAGCAATATTGAGTGTACACTCACTCTGCACTCGTACGTACGCTTGTTATCTGTTTGTATTCAATTTGGCTTTATTACCCTGCAGTCGTCGTAGCTAGCGAATGCCTAGCTATTTCGCTAACTACCAGTAGTTACCACTAACTACCAGACTAACTACTACCAATACACTCGACTGACGATTTTAACATGGGGATGACATTGACGGTAGTCAATTGACACGATCAGACCGATGAGTTCACTGGTCAGCAAAACCCAACTATTTCGCTATTCATAATGTACCAGTTAGATCACTAATGATATTTCCTTAATGAAAATACTACAGAAATTTAAATTTTTTGGATTTTTGTTTATTTATCAAATTTCTTTTTCAATATTTATAAAATTTTCAATTAATTGTTCTTTTTCTTTTTTTATACTCATTTTACCTTTCTACAAAAAAATAACACTAACTAAAAATTTAACATTCACTGACCACGAACTTCTAATTGTACGCCAACACAAAATCATAACACTTACATAAAATCTTTTTTATTTTTTGTTGATTTTCTTTCGAATAAGAGCACAGTTTTTTCAACTCGTAAAAAAAAATTGAGGTTGAAGGCATTAACAATTATGCATGTACTGAGTGCGTGCACATGTACATGAGTGAGAGAGTTAAAAGGCGCACTCCTGCATTACTTGTGGCCACTGTAGTAGTTAGTCGATTTTTCGTTTGCGAAATACCTAACGATTTGGAGTCAATTTCTACTTTTAAAGCTTCAGGGTACTAGCATGTGCATGTGTAGTGGTATGATGTCAATTTAGTTTTTACTCTTTACTCGTCTTATTGCCAAAACAAAGACAGTGACTTTGTTAGCCAAACGTAAATTCAGTTAATGCGGGCTAAGAGCCACAAAATAAACGAAAACTGTGTGTAGGTTCATTTTAGAAAAATTAAGAAGAAATAAAAACATTTGTTCAATAAGCTCCATCCCATCGAATTGTCGGTGGTGGCACAGCCATGAGACGTGGTGAGACGAAAACATTCACATACAAATAAGAATAAGGTAAGAGGTAAGAGGTAAGCAAGAGGTGCAACAGATCATTTATACCTACGAATGGATGTTATAAGTAATGTTAGAAAATCAACAAGTCACAGAGCCAAGAGCGTATCAAAGCCGCCTGTCTACACATTAAGGGGGACATTGCGAGACTTAAGAAGCAAGCACAAATATTTAATTTACGTCAACAAACAAAAGACTTAAGAAGCAAGCACAAATATTTAATTTACGTCAACAAACAAAAGACTTAAGAAGCAAGCACAAATATTTAATTTACTTCAACAAACAAAAGACTTAAGAAGCAAGCAAAAATATTTAATTTACTTCAACAAACAAAAGACTTAAGAAGCAAGCACAAATATTTAATTTACTTCAACAAACAAAAGACTTAAGAAGCAAGCACCAACATGTTTTTTTACTTGATATTTCCCTTTCTTATAAATGTCTAACTTTTTAGACAAAACTTGTAAAATATAATTTGCTGCAATTATCAATTATTTTCAGAAATTTTATAAACACAAAATTTAAAGTTTTTTTTTTATTCATCAATTTCCGTCCCACCATAAAAATTAAATAAAGCCTCAATATTTTTTTCAGTCTACAATTAAATCTTAATTTGTTTTGTTCAGGAAATGACACAAATTGTCCCTAAGCAGACCTCTTGCCAAAGCAGATTGTCAAATGTACCGTAATACTATAGAACATTCAAAATAAATCAAGCTATGCGAGATACTTTTGGCCTCCTGTAGGGTCATCAAAGCGTTACCTGCACATTTTCAACAATTTAATTATTAATAATAAAAAATCGGAGGGCAGAAACACAACAAAGTTGTTGTTATCGATAATCTCCGATATAGAGGGAGTTCTTCAACACCAAGCTCACAGTAGACCGTCAGCATTTTCATTGCAACTGACACAAAATATTCTTTATTTTAAAAATAGGTTGGAAATATGTTATTTTTTTGTGAACTACATAAACATTTATTTTGATCATATGTGGTATGTAGGCTTACGCCGGTATATTAAAACATTAATAGTGAAGTCAAAAACAAATTTTAAATTGTTATAGGATGCAACAGAAATATTACAAAGGAATTTTCTATCACCTTTTTAAAGGAGAAGACAGTTACTACAGTTAACACTTTATTTCATTTCTTTAATAATCATGACCTAACGCTCCCATGACAACGTCCCTGATAGTATACTTTTATATTTTTCATTTTTCTTCTTCTCTTCGCAGCAAAATCCAAGTAAGAATAATACAACGTTCGAATAACCCACGAGAAGCTGAGAGGCACATTGAGTTTGTTTTATGTGTGTGCCAGTAGTAAGAAGTGATATTATTGAGATAAATATGTGTGTATTTATGTATTTGCAGATGTGTGTAAAAACGAGTGCATGTACACGATTCTATCGGAGTGGTATTAGTTCAAGCATATGTATGTTTGTATATAATACAGACGTTTAATCATAGTAAGACGTGTTGTATAGGAAGTATGTGGCTTGGATTGAAAGTAAACAACGAAATTGACACAAACACAAACGCAACCAGAATAACAACGATCACTATTTTTCAGACTTAGCCATAATAAGCAACAACAAACTAAATGTTACACCAATAATAGATGCAATCAGCCAAATTCAAATGCTACTCACACAAAAGCAATATCTCTCATCTCATACAGAGGCACAACAAAACACACACACACACACACATACACCTGCACATATACACACATATTGAGAAACTATAAAATGAAGCAACAGTAATAACAACAACCATAGTCAATAAATAAAAATAAAAACTAAAAATACTTATAAAATCTCATAGTACTCGTATGTATCTTTGCCACAAACAAAAACGAAATAAAAATCAAAGAAATAAAAACAACAACAACAACTCTATGGTATGTATTTACGTAAAAGAAATAGTAGTCGTTAGTCTTAAATACATACAATCACCCTGCTGAGTCTTTTGGGACTGCATGCAGCTAAAACTTAACGTTGGCATAAAGATACGTTAAATATTGTAGTTGCTGGCTTATTCTTGTTAATGTCATTTCTACACTTGGAAAATATTTCTAAGAGCCATACCTAAACAAGAGCGGCAAGCGTTTTTTAGCTGTCAAAAGTTCTCATGCCCATACATTTTGTATGGAGCAACCCGAAATAACGCGGCGGTAACGCGGCGGCAACATTTTGCAATTGGAAAATCCGATTTTGACAGCGCGTTTAATAGTGAAGTTAGCTGCAAAAGACAAGCACTCATGATACAATGACTATAAGGTAGTCTTACAAGCCCAGCTGACAATTCTTGTAAATTACTTGTTTTTTATTTCAAGTGTTAAATTTTGATTTGTATTTATTTTTTCGTATTTGAATGAATAATTTTTATTTACATTTTAGTCACAGGTTGAAACATGCACACATACACATTTATACTTTTGACTTCTGAAGAATTTTTTTGTTGTGTTTGTTGTAGAGATGTATGTATTATTAGGTTATGAGTATACTATTATAATCAGGGTTGTTATATATTTTGTAATAACCCTGTTTTTATGACAAAGCGTTGACGCTCTTGTTTAGGTATGGTATTTCAGCGTTAACGCTAGGCGGTAGAAAACGTTCCGCTTTCCGCTCTTGTTTAGGTATGGCTGTAACAATCAAAATGTTAATGACAAGAAATTCTTTCGTTTTTCATTTTCAATTGACTTAATAGGGCGGCACTTCACAAACAAAAATAATCATTTGAATTTGTTTTATTTTTAATTTAGAAAAATTTTTTTAAGTGTATTTATTTACAGAGTATTAGTTGTGTTGTTTTCTTGTTCGTTGTTCGTTGGCCGTTTTTTTGTTTTCTTCTTCTTTGCCTCCTTTTTGTTCATTTGGTGCTTTTCAATTTTCAATGTTTTGCTATTTATTATTATGTTTCGATCATTACTACACATTTCTTTGGCTGAATTTTGTTGGGCAACAGCAAAAAAACTAATACTGCCTGCATACGACACCAACTGTATGCATATTTGCAATTTTATTCAAGATTTTTAGTCGTCAAATCACATTTTTTTTTTTTAATTTTTATTTCATCCATGACTGTTGAGGGATTTAATAAATATAAACGAATTTATTTGAAAATTTTGTGTGTTTTCTAATGTGTGTTAGCTTAAAATATTCTCGTGTGTGTATTAGTGTGTATGGATGTGTGTGTGCCTCTTTTTTCATTTCCATACAAACTTCCAAAAGAAAAGAAAAAATTAAAAAACAAAAGACTTAAGATACAAACTTGCACGCAAAAATATTTTCGTTCCTCTTTTTGACTAAAACGGACGAACTCTAAAGAACACATATTTAGCCGGCCTCCTTGTTTGTATACATATATGCACGATATGTACACTCCTAATCATAATACTAAGTTCACAAATATTCAACTTAAAAAATAACAATTTCCACAAATTTATGTTAAAAGATTTTTCTATGTATATTTTTAAAATATTCCAACCAGAAACTAAGAAATTATTTATCCTTTAAATTCACCAAGAACATAAAACATGTGTAATTATAAATACGTTCTGAGCTGTTTTGGTGGAAGTGTTTGTCTACTTCGCATGTGTAGGTATCTTTCGAAAAGAATAGATCAAGCTTGGAAATTCGGCGTGGTGTGCACAAATTCAATACCGTTCTATGGATCGCCGCATGGAGTACAACGTCAACGAAAAATAATATCATGACTTCAAAAAAAAAAAAAAAAACAACAACATTATATATTATTTTCCCATTTCTTTGCAGTTTGTAAGAAATTTATTGAGGATTTTTATTTCTTTGTTGCCATCCATTTTAGAAAGCTTCATCAGTTGCAAGATAAATAAAAATATAAATGTTGCCAATTCTAATGAAGAAATTGTTAAACATGCAACTAGAGACTACAATTACACTGTGCTACAGTGAAAATTTACTTATTTCATAAAACGGTATGACACTTAATGCTGCATTATTAAATTAGAGTTGACACCAAAAGTTGATTTAAAACGAAATTTTGTTTCAACCAATTTGAACACTTTAAGAATTTCTGAAGGGCAGCTGTAGTAACTCAATATATGGACTATTCAAATTATCTGGCATTTGCAACTCGTTTAAATATAAAAATTAATTTTCTCTAAATAATATCGGCTTAAGTTTCCTATTTTCCGTCCGTAGAAAGATGCATCCTTTTGCTTCTCTACTGAATATCTATGATTTACATATTTAATTTTTCCGTTACAAATATGCGCATTCTCACGATGTGTCTATTAATTGAACACAAAAAATATCAACAAAAAGCAAATGCAAAAAGTTGAATTACTAGTAAAACAACAATTTATTTTTTCTATTTTTACCTTTTTTTTTTTCTTATAGAAACGTTCGTTCTAACGTATTTGTGTAATTTTTTCCAACGTCCGTTTTCTACAAAAATATCCTTTGAAAATCAAGAACATCCTTGACGAGCATAAGGTATAATATCACTTGCCCACCTTTAATTAGAAGACCACCCTAATGGTGATTTTTGGTTTTTCTGAAAGTGACCAACAGGAAACCAACCCTCTTTAAGAAGTGATCAATCTCAAGTTTGATTTAATTCAAAAGCAACAACCCTTAAAATTAATTCTATAGGACATTTTTATACAATTTAATTCAAGAAATTTTATTTAATTAAGAATTCATATTGCGCTAAAGAACAGTTTTAATTTAAGAACAAGTTTCTATATGATCCCTTCGTTTCAGAACAAACAAAAAAGGCATATTTAAATATGTACGAGTGTCAAGAGGTAAAAATATTGTAAGAAATATATATACGTTGAAATATTGTAAAGGCGATAGTCCTTTGAATTTTTTTTCTCAAAAACAGTCAAATGACTTTAATATTTGGTGTGCACCATGCTTTTGTGTAGGAACATCGATTAGCAATGCAGGACATTTAAAAAATCAAAAAATATATTTTACTATCATTTTGAATAAACCCCAAGTCCATTGAAAATTTGAAAATACAAAAATGTTCTTGTTTTTTTTTTTTGGTTTCATGGACGATTGAAAATTGTTAATTGTCTTCAATCGTCTTCTATAAACAGGCAGCTAGTTTCAAAAGACTCAATCTACATTCACACTTATCGAATATTTCTCAAAAAAAAAAAAAAACGTAACCACTACTTTTGCTTAGAGTTACTGTCACTTAAATTGGCTTTTATATGACAAAATAAAATTAAAAAAGTTATTTTTGTATAGTTTGTAATAAATGAAATCCCATATTTATAAAAATATTGGAATGCAAGAAAATGAACTTTCATGTTCTCTATTGGTCACGTTTTTTTTTTTTTTTCACGGATAAAAATTTAGTAGGCGTGAACATCAAACGCTTTCATTATTGTAACAGATTCGTATTAGAGATCATTTTCATGTTACAGAAACCTGAATAAGAACCTGAATTATCAATCTTCTAGATCTTTTTGTTTCTATCCACATGCTATGATGCAGTTAGGAATTGTTAGCGAATAAACAAATTATCACTTAATAATTTTCTATTCTTCTAATACTTTAGTGTAATTCTAAGATTTCTGTGTTTCATATTCAATACCAAATCGGTCTTGAATAGCGTCGGATCCTATGACAGCTATCAAAAGTTTATTTTTACTTAAAGAAAACCTCCCTGGACTTTTTCAATTAATTATAAAACTTTTATTTTATATTTTCTTTTGCAAACACACATGATCGTATATATATTTTTTTTATGTTTTATTGTATTTTTTACCATTTATTACATTATTACATTTAATAGAGTGTCTCTTAATTTAAATACTAAAATTGGAGTGGGGTATTTTTTATTCTTATTCTCATTGTTGTTTTTCATATTGTTATTCTTACATCTGTCATTGTGTCAATTTAGAATAAAAATGTAAACAGAACAAAATATTCGAACAACCATCGTCGAATGCCAGCGATTCGTACATACATACTTACGAAACTACACGTTTGTATATTTTAAAATCGTAAAACAAAGATATCTATCCATTGAAGTGGGACAGGCAGGCAGGCAGGCAGGCAGGCAGGCTTTGTTCAGTAGAAGCTTTTCTGCCAGGCAATTATGTCATTTCTACAACGCTGACAAGCAATTGCAATTGTATAGTATTTGCTATTGTACTGGTTGTATGTACATTCTGTTCTGTTCTGTTCAATATCAAATGCATAAAACTAAAAATCAAAAACGTATTTGGCCCAAGGATTAACAACAACAAAAAAAAGCACAAACAATGTCAATAAAAAAACATGAAAAAAATGAAAAGAGAAAAGATAACGAACTGGTACAAATGTGTTATACCATGTTACCACGGCAGATCAAATGATAGTTTATGGTTTTAAATATGGACCTCCTTCGCATTAAAAACTCTCAGTGGCACTTCCTACAAGACGGAGAAAAAGATTCGCATTCCGACCGATTGTATAGAAGCGTTTATCACCGACCTTTCTAAACAGCCAAACCTGAATTTGTTTTTCAGAAAGAATTTGTCTAAGCCGAGAACTACAAAAATATTTGTGTTTTGTATGAAATATATGTTTTGAAAGCTTGAGGTCGCTTTTATATAAAACTTTTTTTTAAATAAAAATAAAAATAAAAATATGCAAAAAATTAAACTAAATAAAAATTTTAAATTTTAAGACAACCTCAAGTTTTTCAGGTGCTGAAACAACAGCATCTCCCCAGCATCCACTGTATTGAACGAATCGTTCGGTTGAATTAACACGATTTTTTTTTAGGATTGCAACCAAAAATACGACATCGTGGAAACGTAGCACATGCTGGTACATATAAGACAATTTGAAAGCGTCGGTGTTACATTTAAAAGAAAGCTTTAGCGTGATGTGATCATCTGAGCCAATAATAACTAGAATTTTTGCAACATAAACTCTTTTTAAAAGCCTCCGGATGTGTTTATGTATGCCTTAAAAGCCAACACTGTCAATAAAGAACAAACATTGTTGCCGTTTATCCAAATGTTAGAATGATACAATAATACTAAATACTAGAAGAAAAGTCAGCCTCAATCACGCACATTAAAACCGAGATGTTGTTGTTAAGTATGTTAATACATGCATTCATTCGTCCATTCATCCATTTATTCATTCATCCTTTCATTTAACAATCCATCTGCAGTACAGCCATCCATACATTCAGTTAAATGTAACACAAATAGAAATACAATCTAGCCATCCAGCCAGCATTCATCCATCTGGCTGACGTACACGTCCTGTTTGTACATCAATTAAATGCAAATATGGCAAAATAATCGCTCATGACTGCAGCTTCTGTTATCTAACATCATCAGCATACGCGAAAATCTTTTACCTCAATCACTGGTCGTCTGGCCTTCTGGATCACTTGTATTTAACAAAATATTGCACTTACGCTACAGAGAGAGAGAGAGAGAGAGAGAGGAGAGGAGCCCATATGAAATGGATTTAGTCAAAGAAGAACAAGAAAGTCCATTAGGGGCATGAGTTGCATTTAAGTGTTAAGTGAGATTCAAGAAGATATTCCTTTTCATTTGATTGAAAAGATGTCAACATTCTGATTGCTTGCACCTACTTTAGTTTTAATTTTGAATTTCATACGCTGAATATGAAGGGGTTGGTTAAAAGCGAAACAGATTTGCACTCCTGTTGCTTTCTATTTTTATTTGGCTTAAATTAAAGCAGAATAAAATAATACTTTCGCCTCAGAAAGTAATAAAGTAAAATTATATTTCTCTGTTAATTTTAATGAAATGCAATTACCAGAAATAAGTCTGAAATTAAATTTTCATTGATTTCTGGCGTTCCAGTTGATTTTCAAACTGTACTCTTTTTGAGGACTTTTAATTTATTTGTTGGGTACTTACTCGTACATTTGGACTGTTGTGAAGATAGTCAGCTGCAGTGCGATTGGAAAGACCATAAGCATCAATGCTAAAATCTGAAGTCTGATTCGAAGGACCATAAGCAAAATAGAATTAAAATGCTTCTTACCACAGTTGAATCGTAAATTTTATTGATTTTTATATCCAGCCTAAACTTTCTTAAATTTTCAAAATTTTATTTAACAAAAAGAAATTTGAACAAATTCATAGTACGCACTATAAAAGATTTGTCTCTATTTGGCCGTAAAAATGAAGAGTTCTGTGCACCAGCAGAATGGACTAAATATTTTCTGCCGCAACGCACTTCATAAGCACAATTTTTTTTTTTAATTCATAAGTCATGAACTAAATTTTATTTATTTGTTGCGGGTTAGCAATATCTAGTTATATATTTCGTGGGTAGCTATACCAATTCATCAGTAGATGTTTTACCCTTTATGTTTAAAAAATTCCAAAGCTCATCTATTTATACAAAAACTCACAAACATATTTTTGTGAATTACTTTTTTCCAATTTTCTTTAAATTTTGAAAAATTTTCCAATATGAAAAAAAAACTATGAACTCAAATTGAGGAGAACCGTTTTACGTTTTTAAGTATTCAAATTTGTATAAAATTTTCAGGAGTAAGTCAGGAGTTTCCTAAATCATTTTTTACAAATAATTTCATTTGTGTGAAAAAATTTACATAAATTTAGTAAAAAAAAAATTATTAAGGCACGTTCACATTGGGGAAACATTGGATGAACAATATTAAATATTTGTTTGCTGTAGTGCGACCATAAACTATTTTTGAATGGCAAACAGTAAACCAGCTATTTTTGAGAAAACAAAATTATTTGCTAACAAACAAAGATGTTACAAATGTTAACAAGGTGTTAAATATTTGGGTAAATATTTGGGTTTAATTTAGGAAAATAATTATTAAATCTTACAAAATTTTCGTAAGAAAAAACAGAGTCAAATAAAAATATCTATCTTATGGTAAAAAGTTTAAATTTTTACGGCTGATATTTTTTCGGCTGTTTTGTTTGGCATGCTATAATATTGTAAATAAATGCATAAAAAGAGCCACACACAAATTAATCAGAAATCGCAAAAATTTTAAAATAAATTAAAATGGAAAGATATGGAAGAAAAAACCGCATATCGCAAAAAATTTGCGTCAATACTTGTGTTGAATTGATCTCGAAATGTGGAATAAGGGTGAAAGTAATAGTTGTTGTGCAATTTGCAAAAATATTTTGTTAAAATTACGAATTTTTGTTTTTTGATAGTTTGTTTTATCTATGAATTTGTTAAGGAAAATATTTGTTCAGGTTTGAACACAGGGAAAATATGTTTTTCGATATTTTACATTATTTTACTAGGGTTTGATGAAACCAAAATAAGCAAATAAAAGTGCTTAGTGTGATCGTAAAACAATTTCCTTATTGATAGGAAAACATTTTATTCAAATATTGAACAAATCTTTCAAGCAAATGTTTCCCAAAATGTGACCGTACCTTTACTTTTACGAAAAAATGCGCACTCAAATAATATAAAAATTTTCTTGAAGTAGAATTTTTTTTAAGTGATATTATGAATATTTGATTTTTTTTTTTTTTTGTTTTATTACAAGAAAACTAGATGATTGGACCGACTTCGCCCGGAAGCTAGTTTCTTATATGGTGAAACCATTCTCCCCACTCATCGACCCTTTTTTCCAATTTTTATAGGCGGGCGTAGCACCATCTGTCATTTAACAACGTAAATAATTTTGTTCTGTTTTAAATACGACTTGGGTTAATAGGAATTGCCTCCTCCCTCCCCTCCTCGTGCCCCTAGCGGTTTAAAATATACTGCAAGACCTAATCTCATACCTACCAAATATGCATAAAAAATTTCATTAAAATCGTTCGAACCGTTTCGGAGGAGTTCGATAACAAATATCGTGACACCAGATTTTTATATACATACATATTAGATTTTATTTGATTTAAAAAATAATTTTACATTTTAAAAAAATTATAATTAAATAAACGCGTACATAGAAATTTTTTAAACTATTTTGAAGGAAATTTTTATACCAAAATTTTGTACATGTTCTTTTTTTTTGAGAGGATACTTAACTCTCTAAATTACCGATATAAGTCAAGATATGTAATTTGGAAAAAAAATTAGTTAGGGCCTTTCTAATATTAAGGTAACGATACAGTGTTAAATGCAAACAATCTTTACAACAATCGGTGTTTGGTGAAAGTTTGACCGATCTCCAAATCCGAATAATTTACACATCTCATTATTTTTACTAATTCAGTTTCATTCGCTAGACAAATATCGTGAGTGGAGTATAAAAATTTTAGAAATTGTTCTAAAGTAAATTTTACCAAAGATTTAAGTGTAGAATTTTTAAACTTAATTAAGAAATTTATAATGCATACAGACGACATGACAAATGTTTGACCATTGAAAGACCACGCTAACCAGTGTTTTTATTTACATGTAAATCTTCAATATTTTCAGCTCACCCATCCACACTAATTACGATGATTAATTGGCAGGCATTATAATTATATTTATGGTTCTCTCTGTTACTGAGACAAGTGTATATCAACAATCATTTTTAACTTCATCATCGCCATAATTATCGTTGCAAAATCATATTTTTTGCATTCAGTCGGTCAACCTGCAAGCAATCTACTCCTTTGGGGATTGATTGTCTTTGTTCAGTCTGTGATGTTTTGCTAATGAGTAATTGCACAAACTTTGTTGTATGTCGACCTCTGGACAATCAGTAATATTTTTGCAGACTAAAGACCAAAACTAACTAAGGTCTGACAAATGATACTAAACAATTGTCTACACAGCGAGTCATATCAACTTTAATTATGGGTTCACTTGGCATTGTAACCATTCATTTGTGCGCGTGTGTGTGTGAGGATTTGTAAGAGGTCTTTCTAAGTGAATACGAGGATTATTTTATTTCCATTGAAACAAAAACAAAATATCCTGTAAAAGTATGAAGCTAGATTTACTCCCTATGGGTTATTTTATTGCTTAGGCTGAATTATTTTATTTGTCAAAGACAAAGAGGCATGCAATTGTTGTCCTTTTAAGGACAAAAATCGTACTTGCGACAAGCAAACATGCCCAGCCCCCTACTATACCGATATTGGTGACAGAGTAGTCAGAGTAGTACATTTTTTTCGTTTTTAGCTCCGATGCGGCGGCAAAAAAAAATAATTTCGCATAAAATCTACAACATTCTCAGGTATCCCTCGTAAAAGTAAGAGAACTATAGGGATTTTGACACTAATCATCCTCCACTACCTCCATTTCACTTCAGATTTCTTTTGCTTGTTATGGCTGACTACACTTCTTCTCCTTGTATTTTTTTTTTTGTACTGAGAATGATTAAATTTTGTGCCTTCTAGCAACAAACAAATAAACCAACAAAAACATAAATACACTTTATTGTACGAAAAGTAAAGTTAACAGCAAGATTTCTAATTGATTTCTCCACCATTGAGGTTCACGGAAGTGATGATAATTGTTTTCTCACTGAGCTTGCACTGAAACTGATGCTGTAAATGACACTATATTTTTTGCTGTGGCATTTATTTGTTTTTCTGATAAAAATTATACTTTAACGACTCCAAATCTGAAAAGATACCTTTTATTGTGTGTTTCTTCAATTTCTCTCTGCGCTGTCTGTGTTGAGAATAATCAACCCAAATTGCACTGCAGAAATGAAATTTTTAGTTTGATTTAGATGTCCATTCTACATAATTTAGTTTTTTTTTTTGCTGTGCTGTAATTTATTTCCTTATTTTGTAATATTTCTGCCTGCACTCGTAAGCAATTAAAGATTTAATAAATGACTGTTGTCATCAGTCATACACACTCGTATAACGATTTTAATGATAATTATTGTTACTATATAATGATAATTTCTTCTTCTATACACGAGCGTATACAGTGTGACCTCGTTTTGTGTAACTAATGAAAGATAGTTGCTGCAAACAGTCGCGTTTGTGGTAAACGGACCGAATTTTTTTTTATTTAAAGAAATCACTTATTTCTTTATATTTTTAACAAAGAATAAATGAGAAGTACCTTTATTATAACAAACATTTTATGCTGGTCATCATGTCACCCTGTATAAGATTTTTTTCTTCTCTTGATTAATTACTTTCGGTAAAAATTTAAAAATTTGACGCATACTTTATTAGGTTTTGTTACTTTTCAAAATGCGATTAAATCCTACTAACTACGTGCTTAACACACAACAAATAAAAACTTTTTCAAAATAAAATTGGTAAAATTTCGGAAATAATCAATTTATTAAATTATAAAAATAAAGAAATGCATTGTGAATGTGATTCAGTTGGTAGAAGCATTCGATTAACAAACAATAGATGGTCAGTTCAAGTACAATTTTCAATTACAGCAATCCCCGCTTAAAACACCCGCCAAAATTAGCTGATAATTTGTTAAAGGACTTAAGCGAAAACATTTAATTACCTTACCAAGATACAAAGACGTTCAAATGTCATCAACAAGTTAATTACACGGATATAAATGATATAAAAATAAAAAAAAAAAAAACACACAACTGAGAAGAACTGCGAAAGGTCATCTGGAAAACTTTCATATTTAATTTGTTGTTGTCTGAAAGCCAATGTTCTCTGGGGTAAATAAACGAGGGTAATTGTAGAGAAGCTTCACAAACAAGATAAAAATATTGCCGTCCAACTACCCAAAATGGATTAATCGTGGGAATTTGTTAAAGAAACCGAGTAAATACAGCGGTGGTTCAAATATTGACTGGGTAAGACTGGGATAATTAAACGCGTTATATTCTACAAAATATCTGTAAAAATTTTATGGATCAAAAAATTTCTGATTTTTTTATATTTCATACGCAATACATGCAAATCACTTGCCAAATTTATGATACATATAAATATAATATGATACGGAGATGTGTAGCTTTTCTCCATAATATTTCATTAATCTCTTTTATGTATTTGAATAAAAATTGTTAAGAAAAACTTGAAAAAAAAGAACGATTTTTTTTTTTGCTTCTCACCACCCTAATGCATACGAATACATGTGTACGAGTGTGTAAGCATGTGTGTACATCTGATTGCAATTTTCTGTGTTGAGACTGGCATATCTTACCTCGAGTATCTGAACAAATTAATCAACAAACTTCAAGTCTAAAACATAGATTTCATTTTGGTGCGTAGTATATCTTCCTGTCCGTCCTTTGGTGCGATAACATAATTTATTTTATTTGTATGTATACACATATAAATACGACTATGCAACTATATTTTTAACACCCATGAGACAATTTTATTTATACATACTTGTGCCACAAATAAATAAAAAAAAAGTTAATTATTTCCAGTTACATTTAGTAGTAACGAAGAGATAAAATACAAAAAATACAACGAATTGCATTAAATACGACGGTTTATTTTTTTCTTATACGCTTTAAGGACAAAACCGTTCAAAATTAGACAATGAAAATTCAGATATTAGTTTTCCATCAATGAATAGCACACACAAACGAGTAATAATATACATATGCATGTATGTATGTATGTAATTTAAAAATAAACAAACTTTCATCAAGTTTCTGCTTCATCTGACTCTGTAGTTTTTCATTCCATACTGATTAAAAAAAAAACTGTCAATTCAATGACTAGTTTCTGTCATATTGACAGACACCATGACACTTGTCCTATAAAAATGATAGCCATTATTTAACCATGTAAATTCTTGAACAAATTAAATTATTTTCTCTAATTTCTATTATTTTCGTAAAGTTGGTTTTTATTTCAGGCTCAAATCATCGCATATTTATGGGCCTTTACCATCTCAGAAGAAACATCAATTTAAAATATCGATATCAGAAATTGAACAAAAACTTTAGTATGATGACTACCTGTCATCAATATCAAAACGATTTGTCACACACGCATCAGTGTTTTCTGTCTTTGCATGTGCGCTGTTAATATAAGCCAAACATCTTTTTTTAGAGCAATTTTTGTATAGCATTGGTGTCACGTTTTTGATGACAGGTTGAAATTAATCCGAAGATGCATTTTTCTTTGAGTGTATTTCCAAAATATTTTATTATTACGTTTATTCGTAATAATAATATTAAAATATTTATTTATATTTTTAATTCAAAATAATTGTTTTAGGCAGGTAAACTTGAACATGAGCCAGGGATGGATTGTGATTTTTTTTTTTTTTTAATTTTTCGTTTAATTTATTTATTCGTTGTTTTGAACGAGCACTAAGCTAATGCTAATAGCCCTGTAATATAGTTTTGTGCAAATTAACGATTGCATTTTAAATACCAAGAAGGTTGGGACTATTGGACAACAATTGTTGTGAGTTTACATTCTGCACTTGATCTTTTATAGCTATCAAACATCTATTTTTTTTCAATTTGTGCGGGTCTAGTATCCATACTAATAGAAACTCTGGTTTTGCACATGGTGGAAATTTTTCTATTTGCATAAATTTAATTGATTTACAGTAATGTTTGGTCCTATTTATCACTCAATTACTGAGTTCCCCATAGTTGTGACTGTTGAAAGACGATTGCCAATTTTAATATTTTTGGGGTTAAGTATTAAAGTCTTGTGACAAAAAGATATTTCGAGTTTTTGATTGGCTTTGGCTATTATTTTTTTTTTTTTTTCTTTTGGCAGTTTGGAATTAGCTTTTCGGCAATAAATAATTTTCAATTTAAAATTACGAAAAACTTTTTTAAATTTTTCAGGGTTTAGTTCGTTTTCTCTCTGGTTAGTCTCGAAACATCGATGTCAGTTCAACCCTCCGCGCAGGCAAAAAACTTTTTCTTTGTCTGTTTCAAGTCTTAAGAGCCACTAGATTTGTCTTCCTTTCTAATTTAAATAATAATTTAATCTTCTTAATATATTAAACCGAATGTGTGTTTGTTTTTTGTTTGTTTGTGTGTTTGTTTGTTCCTTATAGGAGGCCAAACCCTTGGACCGATCTTCCTGAAATTTTTACAGTATTTAACTGGAACTCTCGGATGAATTATAGGCTGCTTTTTTTTCAACCACACCCACTTCTACGCCCACTTTTTAAAATTATGTTACTCCTACCACGTAGTTTTTAACAGATTTTATAATGTAAAGTGAGCATAACTTCGCCATTTGCGGATCAATTTTCAAAATTCTTTCAGCATATGGAAAAGGTGCATTAAATTTTTTTGTTTTTAGAAATTGTTGGTTGGGTCGAACGGGGGGGGGGGGGGGGCGGTAGGTCGTTGCAAATGGCCCGCCCCAATAATTGATTATCAAATAACTTCGCCATATTTTGGGCATTTTTTGACCTACGTCGATGATATTTGGTACATATGGTATTGGCTTAATTTGGAATACGTACCAGGAGAAAAGTTGGTGGGACCACGCCCCTTTTTAGGAAAATTAAAAATCGTAATATAGTCTTAACTACTGGAACGATCGTCATTAAATTTTCACAATAGGAATTTTATTTAAAACGAGGGGGTAGCGAAGCGCACCGGGATAGGCTAGTTTATAATAAAATTAAATTTAGAGAAAATGAACTTAAGCCTGAAAAATTAAAAATTTCTTTGATTAAACATCACTCAGTTCGAATAAAAACTTCACAAATTAATTACGAAAAACTTTAATTTGTGATTTAATACTTAACGACAAAGATAATGGCCAATACACACATACATACATACATCCATACATACATACTTAAGTACATCGTTTTAATCGTTTTTGTTTATATACTTTGATGTAATTGTTTTTACATCCCACGTTTTGTGTTCATAAATTTTATAGATTTTCGAATGCAGCTTGACACTTTACGTATCACATTGTGTGGGTCTTGCTCAATGCGATACATAAAGGTAGATATACATACATATGTATGTATGTATTAAAAGTGCAGACGAAATATATAGTAGAGACAAAAGTTAATAAAACAAGACATCCACATAAATGCACAAATTTATTTAAATATAAATTGAAGAATGGCACGCAATAAATACTTTAACATACATACATAATTGCCAGAATCAACTTTGATTAATCGTTCATGCGTATACATACATACATACATAGATATAAATGGACAAATGTATGTCATGATACAATAACTTAGGTATGTATGTACTTATGTAAGAAAGTATGTACCAGTGTGATCATAAGTATATTTCTTTTTAAGAACTTTCAAAATACAGCTTGTGAAATTTTGTACCTACATAATTGCAATTTTACCAAATTTTCCTATTAATAAAGGGGAATAGATATGAAATTAAAACCTGTGGTATCCTACTGGCTCACAGTGTTGCGAAACCGGAATTTTTTGGAAATCATATTGCCTAAACTGTAATTTTAATTGTATCGATGAGAAACTTCTACAGATTGGTCAGAATGAAATCCCAAACAGAATGATTGAAAAAAAAATTTACACCGAAAAAAATTGTTGGGTCAAATTTTCAACAAAAGTCAAAAAAAAAAAAAAATTGTTCGAAAAATTAAAAAAAAAATTTATTTTAATTCTTCTTTTATTTTTGATAAATACCCTATGATTAGTTTTTTTAAAAAACCAAAATCTATTTCATTTCATTTGAAAGGTGGCAATAAAAGCTTTAATTTGATACCGGTTTGAAGTCAATAGCTTCAGTTTTAAGAGAGTTATGCTCATTTTTGTGGAGTGCTAGAATAGATGTAGAATAAAAAAAAAACTTTGAAGTTACAATTTCCGTTCTATTTCTATGGAATAAATACTGAGAGTGATATACTAAAATCGCTAAACTTCCAGGAGGGCAGGTATGGGCAGCTGATTTTTTCACAGTTCGTTGAAAACAAATTATGTAACATTTCTGTAGTGGTTTGGAACTGGGACTCTCTGGGACTTTTTAGATATTGCTTACCTAACCCAAATTTTAAGGAAAAATGGACCTTTAGTCGGGTTTTCGCTCTAAAAAAGGTGCATATGAAAATGTCTCAAACAACATTCCTTTTTTTGACAGAAGATACTTCTCCGAAGGCAGATATTTTTTCCGAATTAAAATATCTGTCACCAAAATCAAATGAGATCATTTTGAATACAGCCCTGAAATCCCCTCTTTTCGTGAAAATTTTGTATATTTGACTTCTAAAATCAATTAAAAATCAACGGGCCAACATAAAAAAAGCTTTATGTGTTTTTTGTTTACTTGGAATGTCTGTGACAAAATTGCATCATTAAAAACACTGAAAAAAATAATCGGAAAAAAGTTACTTTTCCACTAGCCGCAACACAGTGTGGCTGTACTAACGAACGATCAGGTGGAAGGACAGGAGGATCTAAGATATACATACTTACATATGTACATAAGTTACTTTCAAACTTCTGAAAATGACACAGTTTCCATGATGTAAGTAAGCCCTTCCTCCTGCATTTTATTTAGGTGAAAACATGTGACTATACCAAAGTTAGATGGGAGGTTTCAGCTGAACTCCTTTTGCCATAAGCGTAGCTAGACTGTTATTCTGGGGTGGGCAAGTGCACCGATATATAAAATATGTTAACAAAGTCTACTTAATATTTCTCTGATTATAAACATTTACGAGCCTTAGCCTGTTTAAATATTAACAAAATAATTTTTTATTAAAACAAAACTAAAAAATAAAAAATAAAGTTAAAGGTAACTATGTTGTATTTTCAAGTTTAATATATATTAATAATAATTACATATATTAAAATCAATTTATTATTCTAACGTTAGTTTTCTATTTTTTTACAAAATATGTTTAATACCTCTTCTGAAGTTATTTTGTATTTGACTATTTCATTTTCAATATTTAAAACTGCTAAATTTGAAAATCGTTCCTGAAGCATTGCACTACGTAACCATGTTTTTATTCTACGCATAGCTGAGAAACTTCTTTAACAACTAGCAGAACTATTAGGAAGGCTTATTGCCACTTGTAAAAGTTTGTAAATGTTTGGATAAATATTCTTGTCAATTTTGGATTTTAGCATATCAAAGTTTAATTTTTTTTCGCTGGATATATTTTTAAACATATTCTTAAGTACTAGTGCTTCAGCTTTCATTGAATCACAAGCAATTTGCAAAACATTTTTGTAATTAATAATGAATTCGCTAGCGCCTTCCAAATCTTATTTAAAGAAATCGTTATCAGCTTTAGCTAATGGAACGTTTTGGAATCGGTATTCCATATTAGAAATTATGGTATCGACTACTGGATAATATATATTTAACTTCCAATAATCAACTAAAGGAATATCTTCAGGCAGATCCAAAAATTTTGTTAAATACAAAGTAAACACTTATGATATGCTATTGAAAATATCAATACACTTACAAATTTTAAACGAAAATAGCAATTAAAAAAAAGAAGAAAGTCTAGGATGGACAGAACCGCCAATGCCTTTTGCCAATAACTCATATTCTGCATAAATACACAAAGTTTGAAAAGTTTGTGCCAACTTTTTATATTTTTATGACATCTTTCACTTGGGCTAAAGGACTTTGATACAAGACGGACGCATATGTCGTAGTGAGAGCCAACACTCTCTTCTGTTTTTAGAAAGTACATTTTCAATAATTAACACAAATCCACACAAATATACGAGCATGACTGGACCCTTGGCCTATTCTTTACAGTTTTTGTACAACATGACAAGTTTAATGAACTAAAAGCACATACATACATTCAACATACTCGTATGTACGTATTTTTAAGTACTCGTTAGTTAGTGCGTCGTCATTTGTGCGTGCTGAATGGCGGTATCGTTAATTATTGTAACGACATCTTACATATTGATACAACTCATAGATTGTTTCATGTTTTCTTCAAACTGGCCAATAACTGTGTGTGTTGTTTTGTTCACATACTAATTTTTTTTATTAATAGTTTTCTTTTATAAAAATCTATTTGTAGCTTCCGCCCAGCATTTTATTACAGTAGCGTTTTCATCACAGCATTGCTACACGCTACTTGTTTAGACTTTAACATAATCCGCAATTGCATTATGGGGGGTATTTACGTGATTATTTATGTATGTATGTATGTATGTATGTGTGTATATTTCAACATGGCTACAAATAAAAATGTAACTTTTAGTCAGAGCCACAGTTGAACAGATTATGATTGGAAATGTTATACACTATTTGCAGACGGAGAATACATACGAGTACATGCAAACTTATATCCTCAAATATATTTGGCTGCAGTTTGAAATGCATTTTAATTTTTGTTTAGTTTGTTTTTCGTTGACATTTAAAACAAAATATCACGACAAGAAGAATATGTTGCAACAAAATTTAAAATTTTTGTTTCTAACAGTTGCTTTCATACTCAAATTGAGTCTTTGCAAATGTTTGTTACAAATTGCTGCCATTTATGAGTCCATACGATTATTTCTTTTCTAGTTTCTGTCTTTCATTTAAGTCACTTGCATAAGTTTTTGTTGACTTTCTTTAAATGAAAGATAATCGTTAGCAAACTATTAAAGGCACACTGACCAGAACTATTTGCAGCGCACGCAATAGATTCGAGGCCAGCTCATCATCAATGTTCAGTTGATCTCTATCTAGCTGTGCAAAATGTATGTATGTCTTTATATACGAGTACTCGAATAACTTGGTACGTCAGTATATTCGTCTATCTGTCGTTCACCCAAATGTACTTAAGTAATGTAACAGCTTATCAACTATATTATCACATCCTGTATGTCAAGTTATTTTTTAATGTGCCCACCTTATATAACATGCACACATATTTATTTACATACATATGCATGCATCTATATATGTATGTATATAAATACGTAACTTGCATTAACGTCTTGATTGAATGCCATATGATGCTCTATTTGACGACAGTTTGACTGCAATTAACGACGCCGCGTTCCAAAGTGACGAGTGTGCGTAGAACTCTTTAATTGGTTTAATATCTCCGCCAAAAGCGGATAAACATCAAACATTTCAACAATATGCAATGGAACGAACTCTTTATATAAAGTTTCCAGCAACAAAGAAACACACACGAACAGGATTTACTTGGCCAACAAACAAACAAACTCCATCCAATACACTTTGCAGTTGCAAAAGAAATGATATTATTTACACAAACATACGATGCATATTCGGTTTAGCAACCATTGAGAGTTACCAGTCAACATAAATGCACAATGCATCACACTCTACATAAATATTTATTTTAAATGGAAGCCATTTTGACAGTTGTGGCCTGGCCAAGTTTCTGCTGCGAGTTTGGAGGAAATACTCGTACATTTGAAAGTTGCTGGGAGAGAATTTTTCAGACTAATTTTCAAATGTTGCCATTCATTCATATCTGGCAGATTTAAGAAAAATACGGAAATATTGGAGCTGCTTTTCCATTTTGTCACATTGGCCAAAATCTCTCAGAGTCCGTATGTATGTGTGACCAAAGTTCTATTTTAATGACTTGAAAAATTTTTCACAAACTCAAATTTTAAATTTTTAAATACAGAAGTTTTACAATTTAACGAAACTAATTGATGTCAGGTTTGATCGTTAAAATGAATTGTTCTTACATCCAGTACTGAATTGAAAGAGAAAATCGTCGTGTATTATATTCAAAATTCAAAAAATGTATAAACAATTTTTAATGTGTATTTTATTTAAATTCTAATAATTAAAATACTTATTTTATTAAAAACTAGCTGACCCGCCAGACGTTGTAATGTCTAAATGTAAATAATTTTGTTGGTGATAATTTTGTAAAAAGCTATTGGAAATATGGAAACAAAGTAAAAATTAAGGGAAAAAAGGCATTTCTGAATGATGATCATTTTAACAGTTTTTATTTTGGTAAAGATTTTGATCACGTTTTATTTTGAATTGAGATCACAGAGATTCTAAAAGTGTTTTATTTACAATTCGAATATACATATATATTCGGACAACGTTTCATTTTTATTTATATAGATAAATTGGGTTATTACGAACATTAGAACAAAAAATTAGCTAAACCAGTCGCGCCGTTCTTCGATTTTAGATAAATAGAAAAAATGAAAAAATTAGCGAAATCGGTGTAGCCGTTCTCAAGTTATGCGCTTAGCAACGGACAACGTTTCATTTTTATTTATATAGATATGAGAACGTAAGAAATAAAAAAGAAACTAGAGCTACGTTCAAATTTATCAAATATTTGCCGAAAAACACGTGACCAATACAATAAATTTATTTGTTTCTATTTCTATTGCTAATTTTTCGACCTTTTCTTGAAGTTATTTACATATATTTGATTGGTGAGCTTGAGGTAAATTCTTTTATAAAAAACGTTATAAAAATTAATTTATCGATATTTTTTGGATCCTTAATTTGTTTAAAAATATTGTTGTTATCCAGTTTTTTTGTTGTTTTTAAATTTCATCCTGAAGAAGCTACACACGGGAGTGGCGAAATATCGATAGATAAATTTTTATAAAGTTTAAAAAAAATTGACCTCAAGCTCATTAATCAAATATAAATAATTTTTTTTTAATTCCAATATTTTTTGAATTATGGGTTCGCATTTTTTATAAAAAGTATAAAAATACTTCTTTGTAGAATAATTAATTTTTTTTGCGATATAAAAACCAAGTTAAATGATACTATCCTTTAGAAAAACTAGTGGTTACGTTTTTTTGGACAAATATTTAAAAAATTGGTTAATCAAAGTCTGCTTTTTTGAAATAGATATTTTTTTCTTTATTAAGAAATTGCATCTTCTTGAAACTATTTCAAAATATTTTTGTTTGATTTTAGGATTGTACTAATGGTGTTTTTTGCAGTCCATATTTTTTGCACAAATCTGTTATCTTTAAACCTTAAACTTACACTTCTACTGATTTTATGTTAATTGGACGAGTCATTTAAAAATAATCACCTCATATTTTTAAAATATGTTTAAAAGTGTGCTGATGATTTGGAGTAAGCAGCAATGTTATGCAGGCATATGAACATGGTTAACACGCAACAAATGAACCTTATTACGTTTTTCGAACTTTGGACTACGGGAATAATTTACAGAAAAACCTTCTTCAATCCAGTACAACAGCCGAAGTCTATTCGAGATCCGTAAAAATTATAAAAAAAAAATTTTTTTTGGAGTAAAATTAATTTATTAGGCATTTTAAAATTTTAAAATCCAAGACAGTTTAAAATAATATATAGGTATCTCTCAAAAAACACTAACAAGCCCTTTGGCCACCTTATGCAAAAAGATAAAGTTATCAGGCAGATAATGTAGGTACAAGCCTTTTTTTATTATTGCAACTTCAGCTTCTATTGAATGCAATTGAATTTTTGCCAAGCTATTTTAGCGGTTCCGAAAATTGTGTAAATGATTATTTCGACTGATGAAGCAACTCTATTCTCATGCTGCTCCAGCAACATCATCAACACTAACTTTCTTTGCAACTTAAACTAGCTAAAGCTATATCAAATTCAACTGTCAGGTAACAAGTCCACATCTTTCACTTGCATTACCGAAAGTTTCTTACTTCTGTTTCAATTTTAGATACAAGCCTATTTGTAACCACATACGTGGGTTAGCAGGTTGCTGTGAAAGGAAGTTAGATTTCAGCCCACTTGGGTCCTGATGTGGTCGCATTGTGTACCTTCCTTATAGTACTACATACATATGTACAAATGTAAGTACCAAAATGTAGTCTGATATTTACAAATAAAATAAGTTCTTACCTTTAATAAAATTAATGCACATATCCATATGTACTTATGTACATATGTAGTACCTATGTACGTAAATAATTCTTGCATAGTCGAGTGCATCGCTAAAAATCTGTGATATAAAAAATGCACATTTGTACGAATTCAATTACAACCTAATCTATTTGTGTTATACATTTTAGAATTATTTTTCAAACGAATTTTTCTTTTCACCATACTTTTTATTGTAAAATATTATAAATTATTTATGCCTACGTGTGGAAAGGTTTAATTTTCAGGAAGTTTTTATTTTTTTAGTAATCGCACGATAAAGTAAACAATGAACTACCGTTAAATTTAATATACAATGCATTATGCCTTGGTTGTACTATTTGGGACTATTTTAAGCAACCGGCAGAGTCGCCAACTATTCGAAATCAAAAGAAATGGGCTTATTTCATGATTCATGGGCTTATTTGAAAGAGATTACGATACCCTGCAGCCACACTTTATATATATTGTATAAGAAAATTATGGAAAATTATTTTCTTGACTCAAAATTGAAGCACCCAACTTGAAAGAGAATTTGAAATATATGAGTGCACTGTACAAACAGTTTGGTTATATTGAAATACTGCTCGAATGAGACACTTGTTCTTTCCAAAAATATTTTGTGAAACAAATATCCTAAATATCCCCGTATATCATTTATTTTTTTCTAATGTGTATTTTTATTATACATACACACATACACATATCTATGCGTTTTATTACATTATTTCTTAAATCTAAACAACTTGTAATTGCAGAGTTTGATCCTCTTCCTGTTGGTTTGGGGCACTGTCATATCGGACAAACTTATTAATTTGAAAAGATTCATCATTGTGGTAGTCGCTATCAACAACAAACACATCGACTACCTTTTCAATAGTATATTGCTCTTGAATCAATGTATTGATCAACACCAAAGGCGTAACTTTTACGAGACCCAATTTTGAAGGACATATTGTTAATGGGAATTCTTTATATAGGCCAGGATCAACAATGCCTATACTAAATTCAGCTGATCCTGTATATGGACAATTAAAATCTAAAGGAGTTGGCAATTTCACCATCAAATCCATTGGTCTATCCGCTGTGTTTGTGACTCTGCAGATGAAAGTATATGGTTCACCAACTTTTACTATATTCATGGCATCAATAACTTCCAATCTGACATCCTTGTATTCGAATGGCTGTAATAATGGTTAACTTGTGTTATTTTTTTATACAACTATTGTAGTTCTATTGTATCTTACCAGCCTTTGTAATTGGCTCGTTTGTAGTCGTCCTTTCTCTCCTAAATTTGAGCGCCATACAATGTCTAATTTTCCCACCGTGTTGGCTATTCTTAATGCTTTGATATCCTTTGATACTTCTGGCCTTGGCTGTAAATGATAATTTACTATAATTTATAGTTGCTTGTTTGTTAAATTAATTTGATTTTACTTTTATACAATATAAAAATTGACAACTATTATTTGGTTGTAACATATTTTTGGACGTAAATACTGATTCTCCATTTGGCAAGGTATTTAAAGATGTTACTGTGTATTGATCCGAGCTATCAAGCTCAACCTTTTCCAAACAAAATGGTCCCGTGGTTATATTTTGTATTTGAGCTTCCAGATAGATTTCGTCCATTTCGGCATTATAAAACTTGGTCTTGACATCCAAAGGTTTTAAAACTTGAAATTTAAAAAATTTCCGGAAGTATTGGGGTAAACCAGCCGGAGTTGTATAGTTAACTTCACACACAAGTCTTAAATAAAATCCGGTAAAGAATACAATTTTTGAACGTTTTTTTAATTGTCTTTTTTACAGTAACTTACATATGTGTTCCGATTTCTTTTACTTCGTACCGAATGACATCATCTAAAGTCTCGTCAACACCCAATGACGAAGGTTTGGATTTATTTTCATGCATTGGTAGATTAATTCTGGTATTGTTTGACTGGAGATCGGCTTTCACAGTAACTGCATCCACAGTGTGAGATGTGCAGTTGTGGACACAAATATAACTTGAAAATGTTTCACCCAAGTATATGTTGCCAAATGATTGAGGAAGAAGCATAAACTGTCCAGCAGCTAAAAACTCGGAGCCTGCAATTGCTGTGCCTTCAGACTCCGAAACTTGCTTAAAGCTTAGTTGAGGCAGGTCTCGAGGTTCACAGGAAATTATCTGTGGGCATACCAAAGTCGGCCGTGTTAGCCTCATTACTATAAATTAATATATTAACATTAGTTCCGTGAAATACAATACCATCATAAAGAGTAACCTTTCAATGCCAGCATATGTTCACTTTGATCCAATGGATTCATATTGTTTATTGTAATCTGCAATACAAAATTAAACTAAAATTAAATTTGCTTGCTTAATCTTCTTCTTTCAGCACGCAATCATCTCAAGTTGATGCCTCATTAGAATAATATGAGACAGTGCGTATCAAGGCGTTTTTGTGCAGCTGTTTTTAATTCTATAAAATACACCGAAATTACTTCTTGCTTACAAAATAATGATAATATACATTTAATTGCCAGTTTTTTCCCCGAAATTTTAAAAATGCAAACTATTTGCAAACTTTATAAACCATACCATAAATTCATGTATGTATTTATATATGTTGTGATATGTATGTGCCTGCAACAAACATAAATATGTGCATTGCTACCAATTTGTTTATAAGTGAATACAATTGTCTAGAGTCCGGCAGCACTACACATGTAAGAAAATTGTTTAAGTCATATTTATAAAGGTGCCATTTATATATCAGCTGATTTACATAATTTGGAGTTTATAAATCCACACATATTAAAACTCGAATATAGTTTCACAAGAATTTATTTTAACAAGTGACGTTTGTTTTACAACAAACACAAAAATCTGTTAATTTTTTTTGCTGTTACCAAGGCAAATTCATAACTGGTAAAGTTGAAAACACAGGTGATCTACTTTTTTCTTGCATAATGGAACCTGTCATGTCAAAATTTGTACATGCAAGCATAGGGGCCGCTATGTCAAATGTTGTTGTAATGTTGTACTTGTTGTCGTATTAACTTTACCTGTTATGAATTTGCTTTAGCTGTAACTGTGAAGAAAATGTTTCTCTTATTATTATACTACGTTCACACGGAACATGCTTTACTCTCATTTCATGCTTCACACCCCAATCATGAGCGAAGCAACATGCTTCGCCAAGGCAAATTCATAACGGTAGTGTTAATACTAAAACAAGTACAACATTACAACAACATTTGACATATGAGACCCTATGCTTGCATGTACAAATTTTGTCATGCGAGCCTCCATTATGCAAGAAAAAAGTAGATCAGCTGTGTTTTCAGCTTCACCTATTATGAATTCGCCTTGTGCTTCGCCATACAAAATTTTGATAGCAAAGCATGTAGATTCATATTGAATCTACTTGTGAAGCATGAAAAATTGCTGTCTCCCCTAAATTTTATCGAAAGTTTATCTGACTGAACTATCTGCAAAAAAAGCAACAAAAACTTTATTTAAAAGTGAAAAATTGAATTAAAACTATAAAGATAAAACAACAATGGAAACAAAAAATATGTTTGAGCATCTTTTAAAATGCGTAATAAGTTTAACTTATTTTGTTTTGTTCATTTTAGATTTTATTTGTAATTAAAAAGAGAACTGTCAAATCGAAGCAAGTACATGAGTCGTGTGAACAGCTAGATTCATAAACATGCTTCAGAAAGGGAAGCAAGTGCTTAATATTGTCGTGTGAACATAGTAATAACATATGCAAGTTGTTTTTGTAATTCTAATTGTTGTATAACTACTACTATCTTTATATATACATACGTCGGTCTCATCATCTGGATAAAAATCAACAATTTGTCATTAAAATTTGTTATTCAACATTATTAAATAAAATGTGGCCGTTAATTATGGCTATAATGCGTCGTAATGCGGTATATATAACTCTTCCCATTGCTGGCGTTATAGGATTCATAGGATACAACTTGGAAAGTTTACTATCTGATAAATATACTCCGTACAGCAGTTAGTAAACACTTGTACTTTTCCAAAAGTTTGTGTAAATATTTTCGATTTTATTTTCAGGATCCGTTCAAGATAATCGAGATGAGCGTCTAACAAATGAATATTTGGCAAACGCCGACCATGTAGAGAAATTAAAACTAAATAACAATGTTTTGGAACGAAATTTGTCATCTTCTTTACAACAAAAAAAGATCTAGCTCAAATTCAATGATATCCATATATGTAGTCATGTATAGTAATCATTTCAGAAATGCAACTGGACGTACATACATATATATATATAATATGACTACGATAAGTTATTGTGTAAATTGTTGCGTTGCTTTTTATACTACAGCAGTCATATATAGATACAAGCATAATTTTTTTATATACATACATATTAGACAATGTGCCATAATGTTAAATAAAAAAAAAGATGAATCTGCGGCGCGAATATGCTCACGTATATAGTTAAATTTATAAAGTAGTTGGAATGGGAAGATTGTATGTTTCCCAAATCGATGTGTATAAATTTTTGAGTACTTAGATAAAAGAAACGTAAAAATGTACTACAAAGATTCCTGTTGTTTCCTAAGTTATATCTTAAAATATATGTACAAGCGGTTTTAATATCTTTTTTTAAAGTTTATAAAATCTGCAAAAAAATGTGAAAATAAGCAAAACAAAGCATTGCCATTATATTTAATAGGAAAACAACAATGTTTTGATTTTTTTCGGTTTTATGAAATCTGAAGAAGCAAATAAATAACGGTACGAATTGAAAAATGTGTAAATTTTCACTTTCGTACAAATTCTGTGACACCTAATTATTTATTTTTGCAACGGCTTCTATAATTTAGTAAAAGTTCTTCGTTTGGAAAAATGTAAAAGGTATCAAAAAAGTAGCAAGAATTACAAAAAGTATCACATTTGGATGCATTTTGTAAAAGTGGCAAAATAGTATCCAGTCATTAGAAAAAGTGGCAAATTGCTACTTTAGTAGCACCAACGGTCCCAATGGTTGTGAGTATGCCATATTGGGAAAGAATGCTAACAGAATTTAGGAAGTGTTTAGTAAATAGCAGTTCATCCACATCGTTGATTAAAAAAGTTTCAAAAATAACACTAGATAATAATGTGCTGGTAATGCAGAGCGCGTCGGAGAAGAAAATCGTATTCCAAGAAAATTAAGTTCGAGGCCAAAGGAAGTTCGTGCTTTGACCCCGTGTTGTTGGTATAAAAAGGTAACGATTTAATGAAACACCTCAAGGAATTTTGATGGTATATTTGTGGTTGTCAGATAACAGTTTAAAAAGAAAAAATACAAATAGAAACTGGATATACATAGTTCAAAAGTAACAATTGCATGAACAAGAAGTGAGATAGAGCCGTGTGCAAATAAAAATTAAATATTTTACTTGTGAAATTATTGCGGAAAATACATAGGAGAAATACAAAATTTAATATGTGAGTATTTATTTACGTGAAAGTGGTGATATATAATGGCCCAAAAAATAAAAAAACTTCCAAATTGTTTTAAACGCCTAGACTGGTGCAAGTGTCAAGTGTCTGAGGGACTTAGTAGCGACCGTTTGGGTAGGAAAAAATAAGATAAGTGGCGGTGACACAAAGTCGGTAAGTGGTAATGTGAGATGTTAGAAGGAGTGGTAATATAGAGTTTCCTGTATGTAGCAAGAAGTGGCACCCCCCTCCCCCACCGAACAAAATAAAAGTGATTGCGAAGGAGCTGCCAGCACCAAAAAAGCGGTTATCGGCGCCAAATAAGAGAAACGTAATCCTATGCCCGAACGCCAAAGTAAGTCCCACAGTTTATCAAAATCCAATGGTGAGGTTATAGCATCAGATATAAAAGGGAAATAAAATTACAAGTTTTTTTTTTTAATAAAATTAAATTGGATACGAATAGAAAAAGTTAATAAATTTTAAATGTGTATGTCCCATTAGAATAAGTTAATGTTTTATTTTATTGTATTTGTAAAAGGGTCGCAAATGTTTAATTAAATAGGATCAGATTTGAGATCAATGTTTGTAGTTGTTTCCTCCTTAAAAGAGCTCTTTAAATAATTTTGGTTTTAATAAATTTTTACACGGCAAAGTTTGATAGGCCTGAGGATAGTGCGATCCTTTAAATAGTTAGTAATAAGATAATATTTGTTATACTAAAATATTTTTTTTATATTTTAATTTGATTTTATTATATAAAAGAATAGAGTAAAGTATTTGGAAAAAGATATTAAGATAAGAAAATATGTAAATAAATTTGTTTAGAAAAAGGCAAAGAAATGAAAATGTCGTGATAAGTTTTTTTAGAAGGGGGTGAAAGGTAGTGGAAGTGGTGAGAAGGCGTATAAAGGGGAAACAGCCATGGTAGGGAAAGGGCAATTGGAGGATAACATCCACCTCCCTATGATAAAAGTTCCTGAGTTTGTGGTACAGTACGTGTAGGTAAGTATTATGTAGTGAATTTCAGACAAATATGTATATTTTTTTGTATTGTGACGTATAAGGGCAACATCAGGGTTGAGAACTGCGCCCAAGAGGACGCCGCGAGTAGCTAGTCGGCGCGGCCCGGTGGAAAATAACGTAACAGTAACAAAATATGATTGCCTTTGTTTTGGAACCGCATTTTAAACAAATTGTGTGTTAAATTATTTTTAATTTGATTGATGCTTTAGATTTGTTAATAAAGTACAATAAAAGTTATAATCAATTATAATCATTTTGGAAGAAAATGTCACTACCGAAAGATTGTAAATTTTTTTATGATAGCCATACCCTTTGAAAATTAATTCATATTTTCTAAATTCATTCTTCAATTCTTGGTACTTTTAAACTGAAGTCTTTTTTTGTTTAATTCTAATGAATTATTTTAATTTACTTTTTGTGATGAAATATTAAAATTAATTAATATATGTACATGTGAATGTATAATAAAAAATGTTTATAATTAAAATAAATGAGAAAACTATTATGCATTAAAGTTTAGATAGGGCCTTTGGTTTCAGAACTACATGTAACTATCTCTTTTCGTTTTATGACTTCCTTATTGTCCGGTTGGGGAACTGATGAACTTAACTTAACTTCTCTTAAATTCAAAATGAATTGTTTTCTTCATTATAAGATATTATTATTTTTATTGTTGATATAGACTGAACATTTATTATAAGTTAACATAAGAACATATGTACATACTTATATTTATTCAGGTTAGCTCCTTGTAATATATATTAAAATTGGCCAAAATGTGGCTTTTTATATTACTACGAATAAATAAATAAATAAATTAAGGTACAAAAGGATCTAACTTGCCATTCAAATATCACAAAAGTTGATTTTATTCAGCCAGAAATCAATTGTCACATCTTTTTTAATTATACTGGTGAAAATCATGCTGATTGAAACTATAGTTTTGGTTTAAAACAGTATTTTGCTTCTCCTGTAAAATTTCAAAAATGTTAGATAGGGCCGTTTGCGTTTTAGCTGACGATATGTATGTATACTTTTACACAAATCGTCTTTGATGATCGATTGATTATAATATACATATGTATATCAATGTACTTGTTATAATTGTATGAATCATACATACATATGTATGTATGTATGTAATAAAATATGATTTTAAGATACTTAACTAACATCTAACTCAAATTTAAGTTTGCAAATTAAGAATGTTTCTATTTCTTAACTCAGGCTTCTTTGGAGTAATATCCCGCTTGACCTAAGATTCGAAAAAAGCAAACATTCACTAATGCGAAGAATTAGCGAAACAAATTTGATCGCTAAGTGTTCGTAAATTTTATATTAAAGCGAACGTCCGCAGTAACGATGTTTTTGCGACGAATTGGCAAACTGAAGTTTGAGTAAGTTAAATTAAAAAGATATCTTTGCTAAATGTTCACCAAATCCGTACAAATTATATCAATTGCAATTTACTTTTAGCGAAGAAAAATTCCACTCGCAAAACATACATTTACATTTTAACTAATTTCTTCCTAAATTAAACATCTAAAATTATCACAATGTAGGTATTTTTATTCTGTTCCCGAAAACACAAGACCAAGTATTATAACGTACCTACATTGTTGTATTGGCATATTTTCTAAACAAATAACTTGTGCCTTTTGTTATTCATTATCATAAAAATCAATTCAATGTTGGTCTATATTGCCAAGTCAGGCAACAAAATGGACATATTAAATAATTTCTTGTACAATTGAAGTAAAAATGTTTAAATTGAAATGGTTGTTTAGACAAATCAGAGGTACCAGCCCCAGTGGCCTAATGGATAAGGCATCGGCCTCCTAAGCCGGGGATTGTGGGTTCGAGTCCCATCTGGGGTAAAATTTACTTTTAGCTTTTTTATAACGTAAAAACTTTTTCCCATAATTTTTAGTTATCAAATACAAAATAATAGTTAAGAATTTATTTGGTAAACAAAAGTATAGGAATACTTTATATTATAGAAATATATAGATAGCGTGCAATAAACGACCAGGAATTTTCTTTGAGTAGTCAAAAATATTTTTGATAAATAGACTTCATTTTTTCTTTTTTTCTTAAAAAAAAAATATTATTTTTGATAAATAGACTTCATTTTTACTTGAAAAAAAAAAAAATTCACGACATCCCTTGCGGGGATCGAACCCGCGACCTTTGGATTAGAAGTCCAACGCGCTATCCTCTGCGCCAAAGGGACATGTGCTGGGTTTTGTGCTAATGCTCTTCTTGATAGATATGTTCATAAACTGGGCAACACAGATATCAAATACTTCTGTTGATTTGAAAGAGTTGATTGATTCTCTTATTTTATTAACTACAGAATGACACATTCGATTTGCAAATATGTATGTATGTATAGAAAGATATGAAGCATTTAGTTACGGTGCACATTTTTCGGATTAAAAATTTATTTTACAACAAATTTTTCCTTCTTCAACATTCATACACACATATACATATTTACATATATGTAAATCTTATATGCATAAAAATAAATGTTTGCTTTTTACAAAATATTTCAATATACATATGTATGTATGTACATAAATAAATTCCAATACATGCCATAATTCAGTCACAAAATGTAGAGTATGGAGATTATCTAAATAGTATGTTGATCAATAAAATTTGTGTGAGTATTTATTACGATAGTTACTTATTTTTATGTACTACTTTCATAATACATAAATATTGTAAGTAAAAGTAATAAAAACATGCAAAGATTTCTGTTAATAAATTATTGTATGCATGTAATTAAAGCGTTTAAAATTCTACATGAATAGGGTTAAAATTATTTACTGTTGGTCCCCGTAGTTATATCATATGCGAACCATACGCTAAAAGTAATAAAAAAACTAACTTCTAAAACTACGTCCACACTTGTCAAATACATATTGACCGGAAAAATTGTATTTCTTTTAATTCCAATATTTTTTGTATATGGACTAGAATGCTGCATAAATAGATGTGTAGCTAAGAAGTTCACGTGTACTTCCAAAGCATGAACACTTACTCGAAATGAATTACAGAAACAATGTTCATATTTTTGAGAACACCAAAAACTTGTTGTCACTTCTTGTTGTTACTCGACTTAGCGTGTGTAAGTTCACTGCTTGTGTGTTTTGCTATCATACTCGCAATATGTATGATCAGAACGAGGTGAACATAATGCGACAGCCAAACTTCACTTGGTACTTGCAGTACTACGTGAAGTTTGGCAAATAAAAAATTCTTTCTGTTGAGTGTAGTAAAAAAATGGAATTAAGTGAGGCAAGTTTATACTTTATTTAGATTTTTGTTACTTAGTTACTAATTATTTATGTTTAAAGGTATTAAAAAATAGGCATTTTTGCCTTTTCAAAAAATGTTAATTGAATTTATGAAAAAAATCATGCATATGTATGAATAATTTTTCCATTATTTATTTTGAAGACTTAAAACGCCGGCATATTTGCCAATGTGGATATAAAGGCTAAAATTGAAAATTTTTAATTTTCAGCATTGCATGAAAAATTCTTGAAGTGCCACATGAAGTGAACATAGTTTTTAAGGTACTTCTTTTTTGTTGGCTACGGTTTTGTATGTTCATATTTTTTGGTACTCATTTAATTTGCGGTTGCTACTGATTAGTATTTGTCAAACAAACAATCTCTTCTCTTCACTGCTTGTGCACTGAGCGACAGAGCAAATATCTACTGTATTCGACAGCGAGTTTCACATATGAAGAAAAAAGTTACTCGTTGCAGCCCTTTAATATGGACTCGCATTTATTAAGAATTATAGAAAAAGAATTTTTGGTAGCATAAACAATTTTATATTAAAAAAAAAAAATATATTTAAAATAAATTCTGTCTGGTTTAGTGATAGCACTAGATTAACACCTTTATTATTTGTTCAAATATTTGCCAATATGTATTTATTCCATAATTCCAAATAGATATAACCCAAGAACAGCCATGCCCGACCGGAGGCGTAAAGCGAACTTATATCCCCAACGGGAATCGAACCCGCGACCTTTGGATTAGAATGGACATTTTGACGATGTATGTTGTACAAATTAATCGTTTATTGCTAAAGTTGCCCACCTCTTAGTTTTTTTTTAATTTCCCAGCTTAACAAAAATAATTTAAATGCCTCAAGTTTTTACTATACAAAACAACTGGACTGGGATTTGCTGGTTTTGGTACCCATTTTAAAACTTTTGCGCCGCCAAAAATTGGGCAATTTCTAAAGCTTTATGTGCGTTTTGACACATTGCTGCTAGACCCAGATGATCACATTTTTAAGAAATAAAAATTGAATTATGTTTTGCAAATTTATTCAATATGTGATTAATTGCATCATATTGTGTATTTTGTTTTCTTATGTATGTCCTGTGTTTATTGTTCGTTAATGAAATAAATAATTTTATTTTTATTTCAACGTTTTGTCGACTTTATCAGGGGATGATGCAGTTTTTTAGTCTGTATACGGCATATCGCTGCACATCAGATATATATTTTTAGCTTATATAGAACATGTAAATTAAACTAGCTATAGCCTCGGTGGCGCAGTAGGCAGCGCGTAAGTCTCATAATCTTAAGGTCGTGAGTTCGAGCCTCACCCGGGGCATTACTTTTTGCTAAAATAAAGAATACATATTTGGTCAAATTTATAATCTGTACTTATTACTTCCTTAAACGGTGCAGATTTGTTCCGCTTTCCTTCTGCTTTTAACTTAAGTTTTTATTTTTATCTTGTTTTAAAGTTGGATTAAAAAACACCTTTTTTTAAAACATTAAAAACTAACCTTTGAAGTTATAGTTTTTCCAATTATTTTAATTTAAAATATGTATGTAAGTAAGTATGTTTGTATGCATGTATGAATTTTTACAATTTTGTATATTATTTGCCCATACGTTGTATAGACCATTCTTGTTGGCACAAGGGGCAACGATTATTTTGTTTTACCCACAGCGACATACAGCAATGATGGAATGAATGGTTGCATTCACCCCAAACCACCACGCAATCCTGACGGCCCAAAACATCACGTTTATTTTCCGCCTGGCAACGTAAACAAGCATCTGAAATGATAACAGAAATATTATTTTTGAAATTAAAATATCGTATATGAATTATACAGTTCAATAGACGGCAGTATAAGGAAGCCGGATATGAAAAAAAAAATAAATATAAAAAATAAACTTTTTCAAAATTCCTAAGTTCGCAAAAAATTTAAATGTTTGTTCAAAACATTTGTAGTACAGAAGCATTGGGAAAAATCGAAAGAAAATACATATGTACATATATGGCATATGGTTGACCTTCCCAACTTGCCGCAAAACGCAACCTTTAAAAAATGAGTTTTCAAAAATCTGCGGAACTTATTTCTTTTAGACAGAAATTCGCAAATTTGGTTACGACCGGTTAAGCTGTTCTTAAATTATGAGGAGTTACATAATTACATACACACACGCACTCATACAGACTTCCAAACGGATATCATCGTAAAAATTGTAAGAATAGATTCCTTTGGCCTCAAAGATCTGATAAAAATACGATTTCCGAAAATTTGGGTCAAATAAATAACTTCCTATTTTTAATAGCGGGAAGTTAAAAAACGATCAGATATATTTTTAGAAATTTTTTCCATTCCGACTTTGTCATATGCGCCCAGAGAAGGAAATGGCTTTTTTGATTTTGTACCAACTATGAAAACAAAATGTATTTTTTAGAGCATGGCGGTACCATTTTGATAATATTTATTAATAAAAAAAGAAACTTAACAAAAATGTGTATGTGTGTACATATCTATGTATGTTTGCAACTATGTGTGCATGCGTGCAGTTTTAAACACAAAAATTAAATCATTATTAAACTGTTCTTTATTAAAAAAAAAAAAATTATAAAATTGAATAATAACAAAAATTGTTACAAAATCCCAGTATTTTTTAAATTTAATCCCGTTTCACGTCCCTAATACGAGTACATATGAATATATGTACAAACTTTTATTTGTAAACATTTACATATCTACATGTATACGAGTACATACAAACATACATACATGTATATTTCTGTACGTAACATATCACATGATGATGACGGCGATGCATGATGCATGAAGGTGGTTCAAATGCATCTTTACTAAATGGGTTACATTTCTATTCACCTTAAACTATCTGGAAATCATATTATTCACGGCGTAATACACACATGGCTCCTTTAGTGCAACGTATTCCAATCTAAAAAACCAAAAGTTTTCTCTTACCAAAGAGTCTAAAGCCTTTCTTAATACCTTCACTGGTTTAAAAACATTTTCCATAAACCTATCTCTGTCTAAACTGAAGTTAGAACTACTAAATATACGCCATGTACGAGTAAGTGGTTGTGATTTAAAAACCTTTAAATGCATTTTGCCAAATTTAAATTTTTTTTTTTACATATGTACCTATAACAGAATACGTTCCTCGTACGAGTATGTAGCACTGCAGCTGCCTAGCACTTGGGCTTATTAGTGCATTTACGCTGCCACAAATTTTTTTTTATCAGCTTAACATTTGTGAAACCTAAATCCACAATTACAAGATTTCTTCTATTTATCAAAAAAAAAAAAAAAAAAAAACAACTTCTTGAGTATTTGCCGGAATAAAATATTATGGCTGACTTCCAACACGTTCGTATACAAAGTTTGTATACAGTATTGCTACTGTATTTAAATCACATACATTTGCAAAGTTCCGCAACAATGCAACAACTTTAAACCGATGCCTTGTTTGTTTTCTTACTGCGTTAAAAATACTTGGTGGCGGCGCTTTGAAATGGTATACATTGTATAACTATTGTACTGCGGCGTTATGAAATGTGATGCTTTGTTCAAACACAAAGCATTGGAAGTCAACCTATATTTGCAAATAAAAAATATTTAAAAGTATATATAAAAAATTTTTCACGTTGCTTTTATATTCGAGGTTGGTAGTTAAAAAACGCAAGGTTTCAATTGATCTAGAAAATAAAATGAACTTTATACACATGTATCTGATATTTCTATTATGAAATTATTGTTTAGATTTGGTAGAGATAAAAATGAGATGCCCCTAATGTATGCACATACACATTTATAAAGTATGTGATCATGCCCCCAAATGATCAATTAAGAATTTTTCATTTGGTCTAGGAACACACCCCCCATTGCAAGTAAGGTGGTAAAGCAAGACATGTGTCAATTAAAATGTTTGCAAATAAAATTGATTGAGCATATGAGAAGTACAGGCACGTAGCCATACACACAAGAATACATACATATGTATATAGTTTCGTACATATGTATTTACAAAGCGAACATTGTTTAGTTAAATAATGCGACATTTCGTTACAAGTATTAGAAAAATATAACAAATTTTATATGTTTTGATATGCATGTGGAGATACATACAAACATATCGTTAACTTAACAAAGAAAGGTTCCAAAAATTTTTTTATCGTATATCGATAACTATCGATTTAAGCAAATAAAAATACAATTTAAAAAAATGTGGTTGTAGCCTTTTTATATAAAGCTAACGATATGTATATATATACTTATTAGTGATGTTAGGAATATCAATTTTTAGTATTCGCGAATACGAATACGAATATTTAAAACAGTATTCGCCGAATACGAATACGAATACGAATATTTCTTTTGAGGTTTATATTTCAAATTTAATTGGAAAAAATCCCTGCCTTTGCGTTATTAACTATAAATGAAAAAAAAAATTTAGTGATTTAACATTATTATTGCATTAAGATGCCGAATTTGAAAACCTCTACAGAACATTTTTTAATTATTTTACTTACATACTTTCAGATTTCGTTTTTCTTACTCTGCGTGAAATACAATGGGTTTTTTTACTAAAAATTAATATATTTTTTTACATTTTATGTACTTTTTTTTAAACTTTTGTATGATTTTTTTTGGAAAATGTATGGGAAAATTATTCGAAAAATATTCGCTTGAATTTGGCGAATACGAATACGAATATCTTAAAACAGGCGAATAGTCGAATACGAATACGAGTATTCGTAGCATCACTAATACTTATATAGACAATTTTCTTTAGAAAATCCATAGTTTCCTAAGATATTTTCAAAAAATGTTCATCATTTTCTTAGACAAAACGGTACATAAGTATGTACGAGTGTGTATGCACCTCCTTGTCAGCCATTGGTATGATTTACAGTACGTTTGCTGTCCAATTTCGCAATTGAATTCAGCAAATCTTACAGCCATTCAAAATTTTTAAGGGGAAAATTGTTTGCTGGTTATTTACATCCATACAAACATATGTACGTATGCACGAGTATGCACGTATAAATACTCTTACATCAAGTATTAAAAGTGTGTAAAAATACACAATTTGCTTTCGTAAATTAACAATTCTTTTAAATTGAG
The DNA here is from genome assembly GCA_947311025.1 of Lypha dubia. Lineage (NCBI taxonomy): Eukaryota > Metazoa > Arthropoda > Insecta > Diptera > Tachinidae > Lypha > Lypha dubia. The sequence continues at coordinate 70,778,446 of OX371264.1, read as the reverse complement.
ACACAAGATGAAAAACGTGCATATTTACACGTCTATAAAATAAACAAGAATGGGTTGACTTTAAAATTTATCAAAGTATTTTTCACATTTTTATTAATTTTATGATATATTATTTATTTAGTCCTGGGTCAGCAACAGTACATACTGTGTGCTATTGTTAATTTTTCTTAATCTCATCTTTTAGCACTGTTTCTTTACTTTTCTGGTAAAGTTCGGTAAAATGGGCGTAAGCTATAATTCCTCTCAATTAGAGACAAAAATGCACAAAAGTACGGGAACGCACAAAACCAAAGTTTTAGCCCAAAAGTTTGTATGCAATTGTTGTGAGTGTAAACAAAAAAAAAATAAATACTGTTTTTGATTAGTATCTATTTCACTTTTTAACAGATTTTAGTTAGTACACACATACATATGTATGTTTGTACCTCTAAACCAGTGTCGGGCGCACACATACTATCTCATATGTTTTGGTATGGGAAGCAGCAAAAAAACGAACGACCGTCAATAATTATACACTCGAAAAATTTTTCTGTTGCCAAAAGTAAAATACATTTCTTGCCTTTTAGTATTTTTATTTGATTTGAATTTTTTTTCAATAATACTTTTTATGTTAATATAATAATAACGAAAAAAATATTCATTTAATAATAAACTAGTTACACAACGAATGAAATAAAATATAATATTTAATAAGTAAAGAAATATCGAGAAAACATAATAAATAAAAATAAAATTTATTAAAAACGAAGCCCTCAAGCTTGATAATTTTTTAAATTCGATAATTAAAATAAAAAGTTCGAATAAAAACAAAATTATATAAAAAAATCATTTTCCCATTCTTCATTGAACATTTTGCTTTGAGTGTAAACAAAAAATTGTAAAGCGAAGTCTTACTCAAACAAGTGCTGATCAGCGACTGGTTTGATTTACTTTACGAAATGATAACAAAGCAACAACCGAACGTTAAGAAAGTAGATCTACTTTTCGCGTCGCATGCGTCGCGTGCGTTCTACGCGTCGTGCTGTGTAACTTATCACATGCAAATGCACTGATTCTACTTTTCTGGCAGACGCATGAAACGCGTCGACGCGTATAACGCGTGGTATGTAACTCCAGCTTAATTCTCATAAGCTACACGAAGATGCTTATAGTATACGTGTGTCGACGTCGCGCAAACTTAATTTTCTTGCTAAGCACGCATGCTTAGCATTTCAAAAATCGCCCGACACTGCTCTAAACATACATCTTTTGCCTTGCATTTTGCAAAAGTAACAATTATTTAATCATTATTCTTGTTAGGTAAAATTTAATTTTTGGGATCCCAATTTTAAGTAAAGAAACAGACCTATTATTGCACACCTCACGATTATGGTACAGCTTAGGGGCTGTGCACATATTACGTAACGCTGTTTTCAGAGATTTTATATCCCCCCCCCCCCCACCACCGTAACGCTTTTTAATAATTTTTCACTATAAAATCAATCCGTAACAAATCTTTAACCCCCCCCCCCCCCCCCCCCCCTTGGAGCGTTACGTAATATGTGTACAGCCCCTTAATCAAAACTAATATGTACATATGTATGTATGTGTATGTATACACTGCAGGTATGCATTTGGATTGAACTTACAGTATAACCCCGTTTAATTAACAAATTAATTATCCTTCCCGTTTATTTGACTCGATATTTGAATCTAATAGAGGATCTCTTTGGAGGTACTTAACCGGGAATTGATGTATTAAGATCATGTAGAAACGTTAATGCTGACTATCAAATCAAACAAAGAAGCATAGTAAGTACATCTGTATATATGTATGTTGTTTTATACTCAGAATAAAGATAAATATACTTTATTAACTGATCAAAGTACTTTCTGTAAAATTCCGAAGACAGTGATGATTTTTTAGCTTAAATCGAATAGAAACCACAATAACATAGCTCAGAGCTGCTAATTTCTTAAAGTGTAGCAAAATAGTTTCGTTCGTCCCATGAAAAAGGATAACAGAAATGCGTACATATTAAAATTTAAACGAGACCGACTAATAATAAAATTTATACAGAAGGATATGGTAAAATACATATGAATTTTTGATTTGATGTTTCGCCATAAATTTGTTATGAATTAATATCCGTTACTTTTTTTTGTAGCTAATATTCGATAATTTTCATGTCTCAGGTCAAATGCATTCCCACCAAATAAACATATGTATGTATGCATGTATGCATGTTCATACAAGTAAAATATAACGTGTATTATAGTTGAATTGTATCTTTATTTTCAATATTATCCTTATGTACTGAATATGATAATCTTAAAACTAGTCTAGACTTATCAATGTTCTTTGTTGCATGAACTCTTTCTTATTAAATGTGTATAATAGTGCAGTTTGTGGTATATCTTCTTATCTTCTCAAGTGTTGGTTATTAGTTTAGGATATTTTCTTATCATTAAGTGTAGCTATTCTGATCAATGGTTATTGAATATCTCAGAGTTTAGGTTATATTAATAGTGTGCGTATGTCACTTACCTACATATATGTATGTTCAGATGCACTTTCTTGTATATGTATGTATGCATGTAAATATGTAGTTACACAATACATACTTAAAATATTTAACTGCACTTGGAATAATTTATAAAATAAGACTTTTGTAATTGGCGGTCAGTGACTCATTCAAGAAACGTTTTAACACATCAAATTGTCAAATTTCATGCAAAACATTTCTGAGAAATTTACCCTAAAAACTGCTTATGTATTTAATTCCCAAAAAAAGTGGCATGTTAATTTATTTGTATTTAATTTTTTTTTTTAGTCAGTGCAGGTGGCAGTAGTAAACAATTTTAAAGTTTTAATAAATCGATGTTTAAATTGGCACGTCCGTTTTGAAATCAAATAACAAAGTAAAATGCTTTCTAAGCAAAATATTAAACCATATACGAGTAATATAGACATACAAACTACATATGATCATTATTGTACGAGGGTAGATAAATGCATAAATTTCTACTCTATTGTAAATAATGAGGAGATAATACAACGTTTTATTTAGTGATTACATGGGCTAGGAGGTTTCGTTACTTTATAGTTAGAAAGAATTAGACACAGCAGAACGGAAAAAAAGTTGTTTTCGGAAAACGTTTTTAGTTAATTTAGAAATCTTCATCTTAAATCCATTAAAGACAATAGCCGTATTCACAATCTTGTGCATTTGAGATTGCAAATTTATGCAATTGCAAAATTATTTTATCAATTGTGAATGATATCTTTGGGTTAGGTTTAGGCTTGCCAGATCCAATTTGCCAAAAAGCTTGACATTGACCAAAAAAAAACTTGATTTTGAAAAAAAAACTTGACAAATAAATACACTCATACTATTGGTTTTTATTTAACTTCTTATTATTTTTTTTTTCATAAAAATTATTAGAATAAAAACAAAAATATCATAAAAAGTAAAAATAACAGAAACAATGTAAAAGAAACAAAAAACAATATAACAATAAAAATTCAGTCTTTATATGTTTTAAAGAAAACTTAGGCGTTATTTAAAAAAAAATATAGGTACTATCTTAAGAAAAAAAATATAGGTTCTATTTATTTTGCCACATATATTTCGTATTCTTAGATACAGAATTAATTAATTAATTCTCTACCATCTGAGTAATGGGGTAAATATCATTGTTGGCACTTTTATTATAATTGTACATACCTAAAGAGAACTATATTTTTTAAATTATAATTGCACAGAAAAAATTATGTATCATATTAGTCCTTAGTTGTATTGATAGTAAAAATATGCTCTTTCGATGTGTTTTTTAGAAATTTAAACTTTTTTTTTTTTAATTATTACATACTTATGTAGCTAGAATAAATTTGAGAAAAAAATTAACTTACAAAAACATTGACAAATCACTTTTTCACTTGACACTTGACGCGCATTAATAAACTTGACAATCAGGCCAAATCAGACCTGTCTGGCAACCCTAGTTAGGTTGCAATGCTTGTTGCAAAACACAAGCTGATTGATAAATAAAAAAATTATTTTCCACTGAAGTTTTGGCCCAAAAATACATACATATGTATGTCTAAGAAATTACGAAAGTATCAAAACATTTGCTTAATCAAATAATTCTAATTTTTATTATAAAAATAAGGATTAATTTGTTAGTTAAGCTACGTTCACATTTATCAAATATTTGCTCAAAAAAAACGTAACCAATAGTTTTGCTTAGGGATAGTGTCATTTAATACGATTTTTATATTACAAAATAAAATTAATTCTTCTCCAAAAGAGTATTTTTATACAGTTTTTAAAAAATTCGAACCCATAATTAAAAAAAATATTGGATTTATAGGAAATAAATTATTAGCTTTTTTCTTGGTTACGTTTTTTTCGACAAATATTTAATAAATGTGAACGTAGCTTTAGTCATGATTTTAAATAATACATATCTTTATGTTTTGCGTTTTTACTTTTTTATTTCATAAATTTTTGTTTGTCTGGTAAATTTCCTTTTGCTTGAAATATTTTTGTTTTTAAATTTTGAATAAAATTATTAAAATTTTAATAAGCAAAATCGGCTTAGTTCACTGCGTATCAGCTGTTGTTTTGCAATTAAGTGTTGCATAAGTAGAGTAAATATAAGCTATTGGTTTTTAGTGTTGCTTATTTGCAAAGATGTAGCATGTGCATATCTCTGTATTTTGTTAGTGTAGAGTAAAAATATATTACACCATTTTGCAAATGCAATGATGCAAGACCATTTGTCTTGTGAATAGGGCTAATGCTTTGTGACAAAACTTATTTCGGACGCAGTTATTCTTTGCAAAAACTAACACGAAAAAAATATAAACGACTTTTTGATATTTATGGCTCAGAGATTAGGAAAATATTAATAATTAAATTAAAATGAATAAAAAAAATAGTTCATGAGTATGTAGGTGCCGCCGTGGCTGATAGATAACAATGCTAGCCTTGTAATAATAAATGGCATAAAATTTTGATGTTACGGTGTCATTTCATTGTTAAGGATTTCTCAGTATTGTCATTTTTTTTTTTTAAATCGTTTTTGTACAAAGTCATCACTTCAATATGATGAAAAGAAAAGAATTATGATAGAATTAATTAATTCTTTCTGGTCCTCTATCCGTCATATGGCAAGTGTCTGAATTGCCAAGTCTCACCAAATAATGACCCTCGTAGTAATTATGTGACTCAAAATATTTCTTAATGTAGTAAGTAATTCCTACTTATTTACTATCATGGATAAAATTATTTACCTATCTGGCGCTCTTTGATGTATGCATGTATGCATCTAGTAGATTTAAGAAAAATTTTGATTTAAAACTACATATTTTCAGTTTGTATTTCAATTTGTTAATAACAAACTATAACCAGATACATATTGTCAAAGATTTGCATCTAAGAAAATCATGAAACCAATAAATATTTTATTAAATGAAATAAACAAGAATAGTATGTATGTATGTATGTACCAGTGAGTATTTACATATGTACATATATATTAGAAAATATTTGTGCAAGTATTCTTAATTTAATGATTGTCATCGAGGTTGATTTCATTAAAACTTTTAAAAATGCATTTACAGTTTGTTTTCCTCACATTAATTTGTTATATACTACATACATATGTATATAGCAAATGCATGTATGTACTCGTATATTAAATATATACAAAATATGATAAAATCTCTAAAGAAATATGTATGTATGTGATATTTATCAAGAGTTGACTAAAAATTGCGCGACGTGATACAAAGTACCACAATAGCCGCAATTGATTTGATTAAATTTAAAAAAAAAATCCACATATGTATGTACAAATTGTATTGCTACCCTAATGTAAACAAGTACTTAAACATCTTTTCTTTGTGGTCATAATAAATAACAAATGCAATACGTATTCTTTTCTGCAGTCAAGTACCTATAAAATTTAAAATCAAGTAAAACATTCATTTTCGACAATTGATTTCAATTGATGCTCAATCAACATTGAATTATCTTACTGACTGTTGCGTCATTATCAGTTCGTGACGCAAAAATGTATATTCTAACTAAACACATTTGTATGCATAAACGTATATACATATGTATATGTATGTAGATAGTTAAGACATGCATACATATTCCAAACACTAGCGACAGTCTCTTAATAAGAAAGTGCGCCGCAATTGAATTTATATGATGTGAAATTAAAATAAAAAAAATTAATCAACTGCAAAAATTTTATTTCAAAATTGTGCATGTAATTAAAAATGATTTCCCATACCGGGAATCGAACCCGGGCCTTCTGGGTGAAAGCCAGATATCCTAGCCACTAGACCATATGGGACATACAGACTGTAATGAGAACTCTTGCATTTTCATCTTCACCTGATTATTTTAGTCAAGTCACATTTCCACATTCATGCAAGAAATACACACACATAAAAGCACTTAGAAAGACATATGGGTATTTCCACAGAAAGGTCTACCGCGGCAATAAAAATTATACGTTATTAAACAATTATTTTTATCCAATATAATATTATTATATTAATATTAAAGCAAAGAATATTATTTTGCACGACGCCTTAGCTTTATTCGAATGCGCACGAGACCACATAAATGGGATTCATTTAACTTTTATAAGTGCAGACGAAATTGAAAGGCTTTCCCTACCGTTAACGGAAAAATGGAAAGAAGTGGCGAGTATCTCAGGCATGCGGAAACTTCACTACTTATCATGCGAAGAAGATTTACAAATAAAAGTAGCTCGAACCGCAACTTCGTCAAAGAGAGTTATTTAATAAATAACCTTTTTTTGCTATTTTTTTTATTCTTATGTACCTTTTCAAACATTGACCTGAAGTTGAATTTTCATTTATTTTCGTTGAATTAAAACTTTAAAACCAAACTATGTACTTCAAAAATTATTCGAGTTTATCATAAGGGAAAAAAAGTCAGGTAACGCAATGTCACGTCAGGCTTTATATTATGGCTTGTATCAATAAAACTAAACATAAAATCATCAAAAAACAGTTATGAAAATGAAGCTAAACTATCCCTTAATAATATCCAAATAAGTTACATAAAACTTTTTAGCTTATTTCGCTGGTTTTTGCACTTTAGTAAATGTAGAAACAAACCACTTCTATTTTTTGTCACGTCACGCAATAGCTTTTGTTGAGCAATATGTCAGGAGCCCGACTCTAGCAGCACCCATGCTTTCCACTAAATAAAGAGCTCTAAAATTGCTTCCCAAAAACCTAAATGAAGAAAAAATATTTGGGCCTTAGTTTGTTTTTCTTCATGTTGAATACGTGCGACTGTCATGTGCGCAACCATGGAAATACCCATATGTATGTATGGGTGTACGAATGGAAAGATTTCATACATTATTTTATTTTGTCAATTAAAAAAATATTTCTGAATCGCGATCCGCGTTAGCGTTACCAGCTTATAAGAAGACTACCGCTTGCCCTTTTTATTTGGGATATATCCAATCTTCGGAACCAATATATGTATGTTCATATGTAGCATAAACATTTTTTTTTGTTTGTTATCGATTTTAATGTTTTTACAGTAGAACTGCAAAAACTTGACCGGAATTTGTAGAGATGTGTGGGTCCTATGAGCGGTTTTTTTTTTTTGTAATTCACTCTAAAATTTAAAAATTGCTGATATTCGGGTGGCTTTATTTTCGATTTTTTAACGAGAATCAATTGCAAAATTATTTATTATCTCCTTATTTTTATCTAGTTTTAACTATTTAATCCCTAATTCTAAGGAATAGGAAAAAGGTGCATGTATAAAATGTCCTGCCAACCCTGCAGTAATGCAACTTGTTATTTCACTAGAACAAAACAAACTTTATGAAAAATTAGAACGCCCTGTTTTTAACAGCTGACAGCTAAGTTTTATAGCGCACTATCACCATTAGTAAGGGTGATTTTTTTTTAGAATAAAACACACCACCCTATTAGAGAGCAAATCATTTTTAAGAAACGAACACCAAAGAACACCATTGTTTCTTCAGTGAAATTATTTAAATTTTAGTTACAGGCTTTTTGCATTTCATGAAACGATATAAACTCTTGAGTGAGGTAATTTTATATATAAATTACAGTAATACATATAAACATCATATTAACCAAGAGCGGTAACACCGCATACAACAAAACAAAACAAAATATGTACGTGACGTCATGCACGGGGGCTTGTCTTTTTATGTTGCACATTTCTTGTTTTAGGTGCAACCAGTATGGAAAAGAAACAAACAAAATAAGAGATTAAAATAAATATGGAAGGTAATAAAATGATTAGAAGGCCACAGATAGAAGTCAATGTCAAGTAAATATTATTAACATAGTATGTATGCACATATACATATGTATGTTTATATTATGCATGTATGTACATACATAGATACATATGTACGTATAATGAACGATATAACATTTAATTGTGCATTAATTATGTTGCAGAAAAATACATTTTTTTTAGTTGTGTCTTTAATTTTTATTATGATTTTATCATGTTCAAAATTTTAAATATCGCAGTTTTTATTTTTTGTTTTGCATATCAATTTTCTTTGTTTTTTTGGCTCCTTTTTTCGCCTTGCAGGAACGAAATTGATATTTAGAATGATTAAAAACAGAATTAATTGATCTTTTCCATTTTTTTTTGACGTACCTATGAGAATTTTTTTGTTTAACGTTTTTGCAAAAGTCAAGTATGCATGTATGTATGTATTTATTAATTTATAGCATACGATATTTTGTTAGACGAATCGAAATTCATATTTATGTTTTTATTCATAAAATGTTTATATTAATTTATTATTCGGACATATTGTTTTTTTAATACTTCTGATAATGACGTAGAGTTTTGAACAGCTTTTCGTGTGATTTGTAATAGATTCTATTAATTTGCACGGATTTATTACAATTTTAAGCATTTTCCAAGAATAGTGCTGCGAACTGAAATAATAAGAAGTTTACTTTGATGACATGAATTATTTAATAATACTTTTTTTTTTGCGGAAAAACTATTAAAATTACAATTGTTTCTATTTACCCATTACATCCGACAGTGATATACATATGGTGTGTATGTATGCATGTATGCATATCTATCTATACGAGTACATGTAAGTATAGACATGTAAACAATTAAACCAAACAAAAGCGTTATGCAATTAACAATTTGAAATAAGATTATTTAATCCATATAATAAAAAAATGCATACACTGATAAATTTTAAAAATTAAAATTGTTAAACGCCACTTGAAACTTTGCTTTTGTTTTATTAAATAATATACTTACATAGGTATTACCACCGTGTTGTAAAATGAAAGATAATTCAGAGTTTAAAACTGCATATTCCAATTTTAAAAAATATGTAAAATGGCCCTAATCGCTATAAATGTTTACTTATTTTTTTATTTATGTATTTAGACCTTAATTTTGTAAATCGCATCACCGAAGTGACTTTTATATGGAAAGCAAAAACAAAAATTGAAATATTTAAAAAATTTGTTTTTGTTTTTCGTGCAATATCATCACCGAACAAACGCACAGAAATTAAGGCTTTAATTTGCCTTCAAAAATTTCAAAAATTTGAATGAAAACAATGAACAAAATTTTAAAATATTTCAATTTTTGTTTTTTTGCTTTCCATATAAAAGTCACTTCGGTGATGCGATTTACAAAATTAGGGCCTTAAGGTGGAGTTACATACCACGCGTTCTACGCGTCACGCATTCTACGCGTTTCAAGCATTCTATGCATTCTACGCTTTTCTTAATTTCAAGTTACATACGACGCGTTTTGTGCAGCAAAATAACCACCAAAACAGTGATGGAAAACAGTATTTGTATTTCGGTACCAAAATAAATTTTGTTGAGTACTTTATGGATGCACAGAGTACCAAAAACTATTTTTCTTTTTAATTTTATTAAAAGAATTATGTAAAATTCATTTAAAATATATCCATACATATATATAAGGAATACAAAGCGCACATGAACATATCTAGGAACGTACATATCGCGCATTTACTAATACAACGTTATACCTCAAAATTTCAAATTTATATTAGCCCTATTCACAATCTTGTGCAAATGGTCTTGCATCATTGCATTTGCAAAATGGTGTAGTATATTTTTACTCTACACTAACAAAATACAGATAAATGCAATGCTACATCTTTGCAAATAAGCAACACTAAAAACCAATAGCTTATATTTACTCTACTTATGCAACACTTAATTGCAAAACAACAGCTGATACGCAGTGAACTAAGCCGATTTTGCTTATTAAAATTTTAATAATTTTATTCAAAATTAAAAAACAAAAATATTTCAAGCAAAAGGAAATTAACCAGACAAACAAAAATTAATGAAATGAAAAAAAGTAAAAATTAGCAAAACGCAAAACATATATACATATATGTATTATTTAAAATCCTGACTAACTAACAAATTAATCCTTATTTTTAAAATAAAAATTATAATTATTTGATTAAGCATATGTTTTATACTTGAGTAATTTCTTAGACATATGTCTAAGGTCCTTGGACCAGATCTATCTACTTATCTAGACATATGTACATACATATGTATTTTTTAGGCCAAAACTTCAGTGGAAAATAATTTTTTTATTTATCAATCAGCTTGTGTTTTGCAACAAGCATTGCAACCTAACCCAAAGATATCATTCACAATTGATAGAATAATTTTGCAATTGCATAAATTTGCAATCTCAAATGCACAAGATTGTGAATACGGCTATTATTTAAAATCCTGACTACCAAACAAATTAATCCTTATTTTTATAATAAAAAATTAGAATTATTTGAATGTTTTGATACTTGAGTAATTTCTGATATGTATTTTTAGGCCAAAACTTCAGTGGAAAAAAATTTTTTATTTATCAATCAGCTGTGAATTTTGTGTTTTGCATCAAGCATTGCAACCTAATCCAAAGATATCATTCACAATCGATAGAATAAATATGCAATTGCATAAATTTGCAATATCAAATGCAGAAGATTGTGAATACGGCTATTGTGTATAATTTTTTTTCTTTACATCTTTTGTACTTTTAACGTTTTAAGAGAATAAGTCAGAAATTTTGCTGGATGGTGAGAACAAATCAAAAACTTCAACTGCAATTATCTCGAAATGGATTTTTTGGAGTTATGACGTTGCATTAGTAAATGATTGATTTGTGGGAACACACATATGTGTGTATAACAGTTTTTGAATAGACATGGATGTTTTAGGTCTAATTTAAATCGTTTCCGACATGCCAGTGTCCCGTTTTGTTCAAGATGTGGTGATAATTTTATGGAAGATGTCAAATATACGTTTTTCATCTGCCCACGATTTGACAATTCAAGTTCAAGGACGTGTTTAAAGGACGCATGTCTGTACGGTTTTTTAAATTTGTTCTATTGCAACTTCGTAGATTGGAAGAGATTCGTAGAAGAATCAATATGGTTTAGGTAGAGTTGAGAACCTCGTTTCACTTCGGGATGTAAAGTCATGCGGTAGTTCCGCTGGTTATGGTCCCGCACTCCTGGCAAATAACACCATTACAAGACATTGTCTTAAGAGCAGCAATAATATAATATTGTCAAAAAATCTTTGGACTAAATAAGACTTGAAACTATCGGAACATAAACCCTGTTCCTTTGATTAGTTATTATGAAATTTTGGGTAAATAAAAATCTTTTTACATTTGCTGATGAGTGAATGAGGGTAATTTTTATATATAAGAATTAAAATATGTGTATTGGAGTATCAAATGTATAGGGGGAGTTTCACGGTATACTTCGTTATCAAATAGTGTAAAAAAAAGTACGATCGTACCCAATTTCCCATCACTGCATCAAAATGGCTATCAGAAACAGCTGATCGCTTTGAGTAACACGTAGGATGCTTAAAAAAGTAGAAAGTAGATCTACTTCAACGCGATCTATGCGTTCACGCGTTCTACGCGTTGTGCTGTGTAACTTGCCACATACAATTACACTGATTCTACTTTTTTGACAGCCGCGTAGAACGCGTGTTATGTACCTCCAGCTTTAGATTTTTTAATGAAAATTGTACACACACATCCATGTATACATACATACATATGTATACATTTTTCGTTTCAAATAAAATCAAGTGTCAGTTAAATGTTTGTTCAGTTGGAAACGGTGTATAAATTGAAAGCGAATATAAACATTTTTAGCCGTGTACTCTTAATGCGTTTTCAATAAACACGACTTTTTTTCCTAAAAGGTATTTACTGAAAATTAAAAGCATTTAGCTTGGATTTACAAGTTACATATAGGTATTTAATAACAAAACAAATATAAGTACACACATGCATATTAGCAATCACCCATTAAGCGAATGCATCGTTGAACAGTAAAAAATTATCTTTGTTAAATAATAAAAAAAAAAGTCATAATAATTTTGCAAATAAACAAACTGACATTAACTTTGAAATTTTGTTAGTATTTTTCTTCTTCATCAACTAAAATTGCAAGTGGAAATTTGAATGTAATAACAAATTGTTTAGAACCTAAAACTATAAAAAGTGAAGAATATGTAAAATCTATGATTTCTTCTTCAATTACGGAAAAACTAAAGAGCCAATGAAATCGATAAGGGCATGAATATATAAATGAAGACATTTTTCTAATCGTAATTGCAGTTGCTATTGAAGTACATACATACATAGTTAGTATTTGAAAATTTCTGTATAAACAGAAAACCGATATCAAATTTGTTATCAGTTACATGATTTTGAACTTAAGCTAACGATACGTAGTACAAATGAACTGCATAGGATTTTTTTTGTTTGAATTTTTGCAAATTGACATTCACAAGTAAACATACATATACATATGTTCGTATGTACTCATATGTACTTCATTTAATCGGTATAATTTGTTTTTTACGAGTAATCTGTCATCGCCAGACCTGTTTATTTTTAATACAGTTTATTAAAAAAAATGCAGCAGCTACAAAAACACGATTAAAAATACAAATGAATTTGAAGCTTGTCATGCAACTTACGTTTGTACATTTAAAATATTGTGTTATGTTTTCTGTATGTAGTAAGTCTTTATGTATGTACATATGTACATACATATGCACTCGTATGTATACTTGCAGCAATTCACTTACAACATTTGAAAATGAACAGATCGAAGAGCATCGAATAAAAAATTAGACGAATAGGAACAATCTTCAAATATGACCCTACGGTATATAAATTATAATTAAAAATGCACACTCAGGTAAACTTATTAGCAATCTATTAAATAGAAGTACATATGGATGCACATACTTACATACATATGTACGAGTATGTATGTATATTAAAAATATTTCATTGTATGTGGTAGTAAGAAAAGCCACATTTTTTTTTATAAGCAGGGAAGCACATAAAGTCTCATAAGATTCGGTTATAGTGAAAAAATTTGTTCTACATAACTTCAATGGAAGTCATTAAATTCATTATTAATTAATTAACATCAATCAAAAAAATGTATCGTTGGAACAAGCCTTTGCTTTAAGTTAATGAAGGATTTCACACAGAGGTTAGTTACACTTAGCAACTGCCGAGGGAAGACGGAGCAAAATAATCGAAATTGAAGTTATTTTTCTATAGCTTTCTAAATTTTTTTTAAATTGATTGGGTACCTACCTGATAAGTTTTGCAAGAAATGAATCACTCTTACTACCAAACAGACACACATACACACACATCTATAGATGTACTCAACAGCTAAGATACTGCGATCACGGTTTGAGTTGCTGTTACTCTTTGCTGAAATTTATTTTATTTTAAAATTTTTTTTTTTGTATTGTATGCATAGAGAATGTTGGAGGCTCGTCTCTTTATTTGTGCATGTGTGTGAATGACAAACCCCCTATTTCATCGCATGCCACATGCATGCATATAAATACATTGCATGTTTATATGTATGTATGCATATGTATAATTGATTACTGGGATGGTATGAGTAAATTAAGTGCATCAAATGTGAACAACAAAAAAAAAACTCGACTGTTGGTAAGAGCTTTAAATATGTATACTCGGTTGTGCATTTTTTTAAAGAAAAAGTTTGGCATAAACATGCCAAGATTTTATTCTCATGACGACAATATATTTAATACTCAAACATATGTACATACATACATACATACATACACACACAAACAATATAGGAAATTACTAAATTAACACAAAACAAGAGTTAAATGAAACAAATTAAATGAGTTTGACAGACACTTGGTGTTAAATAAATAAGAAATTTATTTTTTTGTTTTATATTTTTAACGGGCAACAAATAAAAAGTAACATCAATTGTTGAAATATCGCTAATCAACTTAACAACAGTTAACAGTTTATTGTTACTGTCAGCAGATGACAAATGGAAAGGTTTGCAAACTCTTTCACATGCGCATACATACTCAAACATACATACATACATACGTATGTATATAGTATGTAGGTATACAAATTTATTTATGTACATACATCCATACATTGCATACACGTATGTGTATATATACAGAATAGGTCAAATCATTTACGACTCAAATAACATCCATGTTCTCGGTATGTATAACTTTGCACCTATTTGAGGCATTTTTTTGTTGTGAAGCCGACAACAGCAACAAAAATCGCCGCATTTCCCTGATTTCTGATATACATATGCATCTGTACTGCTAATAGATATAAATGTGCATACAAAATATTTTTTAATTTGTATTGCTAATTTTTCGACCTTTTCTTGAAGTTATTTTTATTTGATTGATGAGCTTGAGGTCTTGTGAGAAATTGTGTGATCTTATTGAAAAATATTCAATTTGGAAACAAAAATACTTATGGAAAACCGGAAATGACAAATACAATAACATTTCTTTTGATTTGACCCGACTTATTTTTGATTTTGATTCATAACTGAACAAAAGTCGATATTCTTCGATTTGGTATAGAACATTTAAATCGTTGCCGGTCGATATTGTCTCAATATATCTAATCAATTTATGTATATACTATTTTTTTCAATCGCACATCCCCAGGACAGTTGCATACATTCATTAAATTTTCGACTGCAAATGTTTTGACCATTACTGTATTTGGTATGTACTCGTACGTACGTCTGTATGTATTGGGCATTTGAAAATATGTACATATGCATGTGTTGCAGATAGATTTGTGATGAGCATGTACATACTTATGTATGTATGTATAAGTGACGAAAGGATACGATACCTTCACTTATGTATGTATGTATATACATATGTACATACCTCTTGATTTTTTCATATTTTGTAAAATAACAACTGTTCAAATGTATGAATTCCCACATCATGAATTCTGAATTCCCACATCATATCCATGTACAAATGTATTCAACTATAATTTAGTTTGTATGTAGGTTCATAAGGTAATAAACACATGATACAAGTTTGTATGTACTACATACATATGTACAGATGTAAGCATGTTCCTATTAATTTTAATAGGTACTGTAAATTTTTAAGCAGGCTTTCAAAAGTGATTCAAAATTTTTATTTAAAAAGAAAGTGGATTTTTACACTTAGAAAAGTGCATTTACACCTTCGCATATATACATACATATGTATGTATGTATATATGTATGTACATGTGTAAATATATACACATATTTATTTGTATTCTTGCCCTTGAGATAAAAATTAAATACATATGTACATACGAGTACCTATAAACGTACATGGATATATGTATATGCATACATATTATTGCATATATATACATATTTACGTATGTATGCATTATTGATCTCCCAAAAAGCAAGCACAGGTAGCACAGTGAAACATAGATTTACTGAACATCGTTTTGTGCAACGATATAAATAAAAATTGGAATAACAAGTTTAGACAGTTAAACAAGTTGGGCAAGTTGATTGTAGATGATTACTTTAATTTATTAAAAAAACACCATGTGCCTTTACAAGGCATTAAATTAAATGCACATAGGGGCTGTTTTTGACCCCTCAAGAAAAAAACCACATGTACATAGTACGTCCCTAGGATCTAAATTTTCTAGGCAACCTGCTCTCTTGGCAAATATTTTCCCAAAGGAACATTTAAAAAACATTAATTTTTCTAGCACTATGCACGTTTTCATTGCTTCCAAACAATGAATATTAATATTATTCACATAATTAGTAACAAGCGATTTAAGTATTTTAGCGGAACAATATTATAAGGACCGCAAATTACATTTTTTCCATATGAAGCAAATAGGTTTGGCTCACTATCATATGCTTAGATATTTGAACGATTTTTTTTCGAAACATTCATTAAATTACATAATTTAGTAGAAGTGTACATTTTATGTGAATTTTAACCATGTTCTGCTTTAATTTCATTATTTGTTGCGATTGCATTGTCTCTCACTCTCAATAGTTGGATATTATTTGTTTTTTTTTTTCATGCAAACGGTTCGATCAATTCTAGTAGTGACAACTTTACACGAAAAAACTCGAAAATTGTTTACGAAAAAAACATGTGATATATGTACATACTTATGTATGGTCAGATCGATGGTGGCATGATTCAATAACACCTAAGGAAATAGATAATTATTTCCATGTGCCAAATATACATACATACATTCATATGTGCATATGTGTACGTACGAGTATATGCATTTTTATGATGGTTTTTATTAAAATATACTCTCTATCCGTTCATTACAAAATATACAAAAAATTTCTGCACCAGCAAAGCGATACAATTTTAATGCAAAATGTTTGATTCATAAAATATTAATAAGTTTTTAGCGTTTCGGTTTGTTGCAGAAAATAACGTCCGATCATATGAATGATGAAAAACCCGCTAAACTACCGACACTGATCGTTTACAAAATTCTCCGCCGTTTTTCTCACACTAAACGTGTTAATGCATTTGCTAGAGTTGCCATTTCTCACTTTATTACTGAATAAAATCTAACAAGTCTTGTTAGTCCAATTTTTTCAGAATTTTATAATGAAAATTTAAATAACGCTGTGTTGGCAAATACTCCTAAGTTGTATATTGTTATTTTTCATTTTTATACAGTAAATATATTATGTAGGTAAATTTAAATGAAAAATTACTTCAAACAGCAGTACTTTTATTTAAAACCCGCACCGTTTAAATTTCATTGGAATCAATTGAGTTTTTCAATTATTTTTATTTGTTATTTTTTAAATACCAAATTTGGTAAGAAGTAAAATTTTTTTCTTTCTTTTAATTTAATTTTTATTTTGTAGTTTTACTGAATACAAATTTTAAATTTACACATTTTGTTGACTGCACAGAAAACCACTAATATAGTGTTTCAAAATAGATACGAAGTTAAGAAATAAAGATCTTCGCAAAACAACTAAATTTTCATTCACTTTTAACTTCAATGCAAACTTAAAAAAAAACAACTACTACTTATGACCCAAAACAGAACTGAATTGGACTAAGAATAGAATATGCTTTATAATTAGTAAACATATGTACATATGTTTGTATGTACATATGTAAACATAATTTTCAAAATTTGTAAACGTAAATTTTAAACGGCAACCCTGCCTGAGGTGTAAAATGCATTGGATGATATTTTTGCACCAAAATAAATGAAGAAATGAGAGAAATTCTCAGTTTCAGACCACAAACTAAAAACTGCTGAATATCGAAGAGCAACAAGAAATAAAGTTAAAATGGAAAGAATTGCACGGGGGGAATCAGCCGATAGCTCACTATAAAAACAACTGACATTTACATCTCATGCTTTAGTTTCCCAGTGGACATAATCAATGAAATAAAGGTAAAAATTTCTTAAATAAATAAATCATATAAATTTGAAAAATAAATAATTAAAAAAAAAAATCACAAGTGAATAATTAACGATGAAATGAAAATTCCAAAGTAAGAAATTGCGGTTTAAATTAAAATATTTATTTTTATTTAATACATCCATCAATCAGTCAGTCATTGATGAGAATGAAACTCTGTTCAAAATATTTGCAGGCAATAAAAAATTAAAAAAAAAAAATTAAAATCAGCAGACAAAAATTTCAATTAAAACGTGAACAATTGCTGCATACAGTTTTAAACTTTGAAAAAAATACAATATAAACTTTCAAAAAATAATTCTCATATGTTTATTTTACAACAATTCTGATTGCAACCTGGCCTGGCCTGGCTTATTTATTAAAAACTAAATTCCAAAGGCAGTGAAATGGAAAACAATTCTAATATTTTGCTGGCTAAATCTGATTTAAATTCAAAAGTCATTTAAGTCATTTAACAACTACTTTAGCTTATTTTGAAGGCAAGTAGAAAGACAAACGTATTTTAATTTATAATAAATGATAAAATAAATAAATAAATAAAGTGGATTGATGATTATTAAGAACAAATTGAAATATGTATTTACATATTTTTTTTTTGTTGCTTTTTTACGTAACAAACTAAACCAAATAAAATCGAAAGAAAGAGTGCGACGGTAAAAATAAATTTGCATTAAAATTCTGTCAAGGGCACAGTGTCACTCTTTAAAATAAACTAATGCAAAAAATTAAATAGAAAAAATAAAACCAAAATAAGAGAAAACTAAGTAAAATATGTTTTTATTTGTACAAAGTTTTTGAAATTTGCAAATGAAAAACTTAAACGTGACTGTGATGAAAAGTGCAAATCGTGTATAAACCGTGAGATAGACCGTGAGTGTTTTGTTTGTTTGTAATAAAAATAGAAAATGGTTTGTTTAAAAAAAATTTATAAAATTTTCATGTGATTTTTCTTTTGTCTGTTTACAAACATAGCCAAAATATACAAAAATATTTAAAATGTACGGCTACAGACTAGAACTGCTAAATGCATTCTAACAAAATAAAAAAGTGAACGCAAAAGTGAAAGAAATTCATTATTCAGCTATAATTTAAATTACTTTACTTTTACGACAGACAACATAATCGTGCTACGATCATTCTACAAGGCATTTCAATAAAATATACATTGTATAAATCAAATTTATGTTAAACATTTTTATTTAAGAATCGCTATAAGAAAAAACAATTAAAAAAAAATAAAACAAATAATAAAGAGCACAATAAGCAAAACTGCTTAAAACAACAGTGTTTTTTCAGTACGAAAATTATTAATAACTAGTTGACCCCGGTGTGCTTCGCTACCCCCTCGTTATAAAATAAAATTAACTGCCTAACCCACGATATCGAACGATGTCGATCGCTTGATTTTTAGACGTAAAAAATCTAGCTTGCGTTCCACTAATAACCGATTTTATTTAACTTATTAATTGTTTACTGGAAGAAAAGCTAAACAAATAAAAAAAATCAGTTATTAGTCGAACGCAAGCTAGATTTTTTACGTATAAAAATCAAGCGATCGACATCGTTCGATATCGTGGGTTAAGCAGTAAAAGTATGTATTTATATATCCTACGCGATTTTCCGACTTTTCCGGAGGGATTTTCCAAAATTTTCTTCCGTAAAAACCTTCTTCTCGAAAATACGAACAACTGACAAAAAATTCTACAGAAATCGGCCCAGCCGTTCTCATTTTATGAATTACTATACATTTTTTACACCATTTTTATATATATAGATGTGCGTCTGGCTTTTTGAAAGCGGATATGGATCTGTGAATTTTTCATTATAAAATCTCTCTTTTTACTTTTCTCTCTCTCTAGCATAGACAACAACCTTTGATTTAATTGCAAACAAGACTTTCTACAAACTCAGTGGCTGTGGTACTTGTGTATGAAAAAAATAAAATTTATATCAATTGACGACGACCAAGGAAATTAATCTTAAAAATTAAGACAAAATAGATCTTATCTTCTGCACAACGACATGAGTGGAAGAGAAAATCGAGGCAAAGGGCATCATCAGCCCCTAAGCAGCGCCATGGGAAAAATTAAGGACAGATTATCAAGGGTAAGTAAAATTAACAAGTACTCATACACATGCATACATATTAAAATCGTCACTTTTTAACTTAGTTATCTTTACTGCATTTCAGTAAGTCCATACGAGTATGTGTATTACGTTGGCTAAATAGAACAAATAAGGAATACTTAGTGTATATTAATTGTAATTTTTTAAATTACTACGAACTGTTTATTATTAATATTTGTTAGTATTTATGCAGGCTAAAGTTCGTAAATGTTAATAATCAGAGAAATATTAAATATTATTAGGAATACTTAGTGTTTTTACAGATTTCGGACAAATACTTAATAATAATTTAATAAACTATTATTTGTTATGGGTTAGCTAATCTATATACATACATTTCGTTGGTAGCTAAATACCAACTCTACAGTAGATCCAAAGTATATCAATATCAAGTATATGCATCTCGGCAACAACATAAAAAATAAAAAAACAACAGACTTTTTGTTTGTGTAAAATAAATTTACAATTGGCAAAAATAGCTCAGTAGCAGAGGTGTAAACGAATGATTCCCTTTTGAAAGAATCTACTAATCATAAACTCTTTTTGAAATTTTTTTAAAACATTCAGGAGTTTTTTAATAATGACCCTAATCCTAGTGAAAACAGTGAATTAAAAAATGTCTTTTCTTTAAATCACCAATAAATTCACTAAAAATTTAATTCAATTAATCTTTTCAGTGATGTGAATGCATGCGAGAATTTTTAATTCATGAGGAATGCATTGGTGTTTTAATTAAATTCACATTTTGTGTAAAATTAATCAATTAAACTTTTCGTAAATCATTTTGAATTAAAAACCAAATTTTAATCATTCTTTTAGAGCTCTGCTCAGCAGAACTTAAAGAAAATTGTGTTGAAAGAAATATGAAAAAATTTTGACAATAGCTAATGAAAATATGTATAAAAAAAAAACCATCAGCTGTGCTCATGCATGTACATACTTGTATAAATATACTTTGAGTAGATCTTTACCAACACATTTTAAAAGTTTCAAAACTTTTTTTTTTTTGATAATTTTATTATTTATTGAATCTTCAATTATAAATTGAAAAATCAATAAGTTGTTCAAATCTTAAATCTAAAAGAAAAAAATGTTTCAAAACTTATCTATTCATACATGAACTCACAAATAACATTTGGGAATTACTAAAGCACAAGCAAAATAGTTTAAAAAAAAAAATTTAAAACAACACAGAATATAATTTTTCATTCCATACGAATCTGTTTTTAGTCTACTTTTGGTTGACAATTAAAGTATTTATTTGGCAAAAATAATAATAATAATCAGAGGTAGATATTCTCTTACCGTAGTGCTCTATGAGCCTCCTACTAAAAATGGTAGAAAAAAACGTAACGGTAAGAAAATCTTGCCGTTATTTTCTGTGTGTGAAAATTTTAAAATTTTTAAAAATTATATTAAATAATTGTGTTTTTTTCATATTTTCATATTTTCTACCTAAAGATAACTTTAGGTCGCGTCTAATAGAATTTTACTATTCGTAAAATCAGCACCATAAAATTCATTATTTCTGAAGACTGTCATGTCAAAACGGCAATTTAGGCTTTTTTATTGAAATTTCCCAAAATATATTGGCTAGTTGGCCAATACTACCGTACATGTATATATGTATGTACACATGTGTATAATGAAAATTTGTAGTCGTTTAAAAAAATGTGTTAGTTTACTTGGAATTTAATTAATTTTGTTATTCCAAAACCTTATAATCGGGTATCCTTCCCAATATAATTTTGGTGT
The DNA here is from genome assembly GCA_947311025.1 of Lypha dubia. Lineage (NCBI taxonomy): Eukaryota > Metazoa > Arthropoda > Insecta > Diptera > Tachinidae > Lypha > Lypha dubia. The sequence continues at coordinate 70,756,675 of OX371264.1, read as the reverse complement.
TTTTTTTGGTTAAGATAAAGAATGGAATTTCATTGAAAATCTTAAAATTTCATTTGTGCGATTTGGCAAATTTGCTGGACTTGACGTTTCAAAATAATCAAAAAAAAAAAAAAACTCCGCTCTAAAGTATTTTTTGCCAAAGATAGTGGCCGTCTGCGCCACATTATAATATTTTTAAAATTTAATACAAAATAATTGGCAAAAACGCGATATTGATTTCTTACTTAGTTGCGATATTTTTCGTTTAAATTAACGTTATTCTTCAAATGAAAACTTACTTTTTGCGAATTTTCTGATGATTTTCGTGTCCAAAAAATGGAAATAAAAATACAAGATTCATAACACAAACTCCAAAATTTTGGTGCCGACTTCATAATGACATCAGTCCCAAGGAAAAAATATCTAAAGTTCAACATGTATTATATGAGTTGTTAGTCCACGTTTACATTCTGCGATTTATGTCGTTTATTCTTTAAAATTGCATTTTCGTTTACATTGTGCGATATTTATTGCAGCAATTCGTGAAGATATAATTTTATTAATATTTGTTTATGTTTCTCTTCATGTTTAAAACTACGAATGAGAGAACAAAACGTGATTCAACCGTTTTGTTCACAAAAAATTGTAGTATGTAAACTTGAACTTATTTATAAAATTGGTGCAAGTTCACATACGATAAAAGAGAAAACTAATGGTAATAAAACATATCTGTCGTTTTCTTTGATAACAATAAACACAAAAATATCCTGCTGGTATTCGAATTAACACAGAATTAAGAAATAATTTTAATCCAAGCGAGAGTTATTTTCAAAATGGAATCATCTTGATTCTATTTGAATGCTTGCGCGTATTAGGCGTGCACGCACGCAAAGTAAGTGAATCCGGTATTGGAAATGCGCTAAAATATTTTTTGCGCACAAATTCTTTAGTAATCGAATTTTGTTTGCACATGACTGAGAGCAGAAACTCCCAGATAATTTCCACTCACAGACAGACATTAAGAAAATGTTAAATGTATGTGTAAAAAAATGTGTCACAATGTGCATAATTTTAAAAATGAAAGGACATACAAACGAGATCTTCTTCTCCAAAGGATTTTCCAAAACGACAATAGAGTTAGTAATGATTTTCTGCATGACCGATTAGAAAGTAGCACCCTTTTAGGAAATAGTATCATAGAAAACAAATTCTGTATGCCCGACCGAAGGCCGTCTATACAAAAAAAATCGTTATTAATTATCGCCGTTGTGGAAAATACCATGGAGGAGAAAACCTTTGACCACGGCTATAGGCCGGCCATGCTGTATTGTTTTAGGAAATTGCATGCAGGACGAAGTCTATGCTCAGAATCTTTCGAAAATATGTTGTGAACAAAAAATGATGTCTTAGTGTCCATTGAATTTACGACACTGCAATCATGGAGACGTGCTACATCTAAATCATTTCTTCACTGCCCTTCGGTCGACGGCTATTAGTTTCTTCGCAACTAGTAATCGCCATCGCTTAGATTTTTAAAAATATTAATTATGCTCTTTTTATTATTATTCGCATTCTCTAAACTGACATTTACTGCATTCCTCTAATTTTTACAGAAGTGTGACGTTTATTTCTTTTCTAACAATTTTATTACTTGTTAACTTTTTTTTTGCTAGTTAAAATTTTTTTTTTAGTTTTTGCAATTTAATTTGTTTTAAGTAAGAGGGCTTGTTTCATGAAAATTATTCTGTCTATATGGAATTTTAAAATTTTGTCAGTCGAACTTGAAATTGGTTGTGAAAAGGTGGAAATCGAATTGTTAAAAAAATAATATACAAAAATATATTGAATGTATCGAAAAAGGAAAATTGTGAAGAAACTTTTAATTGAATTGTACAAGGATATACAGTGACGAATTAAGTTAATGGCACAGTAAGCACTTTTAGCTTTACAACCGATTTAATGGTTTCATTAGAGCGATTTTTAATAAATAAATATCTTTGCTAATTAGAACGGTGTGCTTTCTACCGAATCCACTTGGTTTCACTAAAAAAAATCATTGTTTTATTTAGTAAAAAAAAAAAATAAATATAAAAATATGCAAACAAGTTATTGGTGTTAACCAAAATTATAGTAAACTTTTTTCTAATAAATTGGCAGCTGTCGAGCGGAGCCCATAGGTTTAGACACCCGTGAATGCAGGCAATAAGTCACAAAAGTTAAAGCTAATTATGAAATATTTTCAACACAGATTGCTGCTGAGATTAATGAAGAGTTTGGGAAAGATGTTCATGCCATTACGGTCCGGAAAATGCTGCATTAGACCAACTATAATTTACTGAACCTAAAGAAACGCTTAGAATATCAAAAAAAAAAAAAAAGTAAAATGATTTTTTTTTAAAAGTGCTATTTTCAAATGAAAGATGAAAAGTTCAACATATTTCGCTCTGACAGCCGCCAACACCTATCTAGAACAATGAAACCTTGCTGCAAGTTGGTTGAGGAGCGATTAAGTGGGGATTTTTTTTTTCTTTTTCTATCCCTTTTGTTATGTTTTTCCCCTTTTAAGTGACTACAAATCATTTCATTACTCTCATGAAGACAAGATCCCTTTAAATCATGAAATATGCGGAATATTATTTTGGCTTTTAGCTAAAACTTCATTATATCAATAATTATTCCATCGGTAACGTTATCCGGTACTAAAATAAAAGGCGCTGTATTTGTTTTCAATTCCTTCTTTTTCTGTTTATCAGGAAAAGTAATTAAAAGTTTTTATCTCATGATCTAAAGTTTTTCAGAAACATGAAATGTTAAAAAAAAAAAAAATAGGCTGTCTTTATTATTTTAATTCTCCCCTTAACCATTATTTTAGTATTGGATTATGTTTTCGTTGAAATATATACTCGTTTTATGGGATTTCACATGTTTCCTAATTTTTTTCATTCTTTGGGGATCGTTTATCGGTTTAATTTTCATGATTTCGCAAAAAAGAATGATACATTAAAATTATATATTTAGTGATTGATAAGGAGGAAACTGATTTATAAACTACAAAAAAAAATATTTGAAAAAGTTTTATTTTCATGAAAAATTATGTGTCTTCAAAATTAACAAAAATAAATCTGTATTAATTAGCAGTTCGAACGAACCTTTTGTTTTTAAGGCAATATGTATGTTATTTGTTTATTAAATCAAGGTATTTCCGCATCAAATTTCTAGGGAAAGCCAGAAAGAGGAGTATGTAAATCCTACATACTCGTACACCCGAAACATTATCAATTCCAAAAGCCTAATTTTTTATCAAATATAAAAAAATGTAATAAAAGCCATTATCAGTAGCAAATCGTTTCCTCCAAAAATGTCTATATAAAATTTTCAATTTATTCATAAAAATACTTATAAGCAAATTGAGAAATAATGTGCTTAAAAGATCAGGTAAGGTTGAAACAATATTGATAAAATCAATTGACAAAAAAAAAAGAATTGCCATGGGAAAATCGCGGTCACTCATGCAAATCACGACAGACACACACCTTTATGGGTCGATTATGGATGACAACGGAACCACAGGTGCGTTGCCAGTTGCTGAGAATTGTATTACGAATGGCAACTGGCAACTGAGAGCTGCCAGTTTCAGTTGCTATTTACAGCCTGTTTTTAGAAAATGAAAACAAAATTGTGAGTGAGAATTTATATTGAAAAAAACAATAAAATACGAAAATTTGTTTTTGTTTTCAATATAAATTCTCACTCACTATTTTGTTTTCATTTTCTAAAAACAGGCAGTTAGTGTTTTTCTGGCAACCACTAATTATCAGTTGCCGGCAGGCAACGCAACTGAGGTTCTGTTGCCATCCATAATCGACCCATTAGTTTAAACGGATGCTTATCCGATACAAATATGTATGTACATACGTCGAAGCCCTTTCCAAACTGAAAAACGTTACACACTACACTCAAAAAAACTTTACATTAACCGAGTGTAGTTACTTTTTTAATTCTAAGATCAGCTTAGTGTTTTGGTAATTGGAATTGCTCTTGTCTGATAATGTAGTCTTTTCTTCCATTTCTTTCTTCATGCAACAGCAATTTTTTTTATGAATCGAAAATTCATTTTGGTCTCATCACAGTTTTTGTGATCGCCAACAAAACTTTCTTTGCTAAAAGCTTTTGGAAATAAAATTTAGAAAATAAATTATTACAGACTTTTTAGAAGTAAAAAATAAAGTTTTCTTTTTTATTCCTTTTTATGATTTTTTATAATCAATATTTTACTATCCGATGTCTGCGAACGCAAATGGAAAGTTACCGAACGAAGGTAACTTTTCTAGTTGCGGGAATGCTGTGATTATTATTTTCGAAATGTTTTCGGTGATGGCTGCTTCTTTGCATCAATCTCTGTCTTGCACTCAATTAAGTCGGAATTTTTATATTTTTCAACAATTTCCACACGTTCGGCAGAAATCAAACAATGCACGATAAAACGGCAGTCAAAACTATAAATACTTTTTTTTTTTGAGGAGTGCTGTAATTTTTTTACTGTAAAGATTTATTTTAGACATTCTATAAGAATATGCCAAAAACCCAATTTGAAAACAAGAGTTAGTAACGTCCTTTCTAAATTAAAGTGACGATATGAATGTTTCGGAAATGTATGTATGTCGTAGCGACGTTACAGTTGTAGGCCTGATCCACTTTGAAACCAAGAGCATTCAAATAAGAGAAAATCGAGATTAAATTTGTTGTTCATACGAAATTGATTAAAGACGTAGCGATTATTTTGTTATCAGCTTATTGCAATAATCCAATATATGGACTTATAAAATATACGTGCGACTAGGAAATAATTTTATTTAAAGGCAGGCAGTTACTCGCACACATTCTTCGTACATCCTTGTTTCTTGTTATTATTATTATTATTTGCAGCAGTGATTAAATAAATATTATAATAAATAACTTAATTATGTCGAAACTTATTACAGGAGGATCAACCATATCAGAAAGTAGAATTGGATGAGGGGACAACATTGTCAACATCAAATACGGCTACCAGTCTGGACACGATATTACCAGAAGATCCATTTTTATTTTCTTCGCATAATCGGCCAACAGCTTTACAACAGCCGCTTCAGCAGCAGAAAAAACAACAGCGTCTGTTTGAAACAGAAATACCATTGCAATTTGGTCCCATCATCGATGCAGATGATATTAATGAGCCTCCATTACCGATAAGCACAAAAGTAAAAAAACTACAGGAACCTCCGCCTCTTCCATTACCGCCACCGCCATCATCACAACACTCACATAGAGATCATCACACACGCAGTATTGTTTCAATACCAAGTGAAGACTTGCAACGCAGTAAACAGTCGCTCAAAGGATCACGGGTATCTTTTGAAAAAAAGCGCAGTAACGACAGTAGTGATGAGGACAGTTTTGAGGAAAAGCGATCAGGTTTTCAGCAGCAAAAAGCTGTGAGTGTAGATCATAAGGGAATCCTTAAGGATCTAAAGACAATATTAGCCCATGATAATCGACGTCAATTTCAAAATAAAAAACACGTTTCACTGGATCTTAAAGGAACACGTTATTTGCAAGATTTGTTAAAAGACTCATCGTCCGAAGAAGAGTTTCGTAAAAATCGTCGAGAGTTTCAAGGTCGTAAACATCAAAGTTTAGACCCACGAGTGAGTTTTAAATTAGAAAAAGTCCTGCAAGGATCAAGCGAGGATAGTGACGAAGAAAACGATGATGTTGAACATAAACGTTTAATACATCGTCCGAAAGATATAACAAAACCCGTGGTAATCGATTTAAAAGATTTTGAAAGTGAAAGTGAGGACGACTACGTCTCTTCCAGACAACACTTCCAACAGCAACGCTCCATCAGTACCGATTCAAGGAAAAGGTTGGTAACATTATTAACATCAATATTTACATATTTTTTATATTTTTTATTGAATTAATGAAAATTCAAAATTACTAAGAGTTTTTTTAATGTTGAAAAATATTATTATTATATCCAATCAGTTTTAGCAGAACCTCTCATCAGCGTTCAATTGTCCATCTTTACAATTTTCGTAAAGTGGATAACTCTTAGTAATTTGAATTTTCATTAATTCAATAAAAAAACTGAACTTGAGCCTGATAATATTACTTTTCATATGTACATCAATATTTACTTTATATAAGAATATATCACATACTAAACCATAAACACCTGTACAAGTAATGAAAACTGACACAACGGTACTTTTCCATTTAAGGAAAGTGGTAATAGAAAATATATTGTCATGGCCGTTAGAGATTTGATCAGTGAACTGGTTTATCAAACAAAAAGCATTTTGAAGTTTTGATTTAGTGTGTGATATAATGTACATACATACATAACTACATACATACATATGGATGAGTACTTAACATGTTTGTGTGTTACTTGTTTAGTTTACGCTTTTTCGAAATGGATGAAATGGGACGCAAAAAAGGTGATAACTTGCGAAATGCAGTGCCATTTGTAAGACAAATCACTGAAGATGGAAAACCAAAATTGGAAGTTTACAGGCCTACAACAAACCCCATTTACATATGGACTCAGGTATGTTTCAATAATTATTTTAATTAAAATCTTCTGCTATTTTCTTTTTTGCTCACAAAATACTTGGGGTATTCACACTGTAGTCATAAGTCATATGTCATAAAATAATACCACACCACAATATGACAAGTGTGAACACCTCGGCATAAATTAGTGTGCTATGTCATAATTGTGCCATCTGATAAACATTTAACAACTCTCGGTTTTTTAGACGGATTAGTGCGCATACGTTTGCATTTTGGCTTAAATGTAAATGTTTTTTTTATTTAGTCCGACTTGTTAATAAAGAAAATAATAAATTTCTTGTAAATCTTGTAAAACGTCCATTATCAATTAAAATTTTCAAATCGTTTTTTATCTATGTATGTATGTATGTATGTATACGAACTTGCTGAAATAAATATAATCAAAAGCAGCTGTGGCCGGTAACATGAGCTGAACCATTTTTTTTGGACGGCGGCAAGTAGAAAAACATTCACAAGCTGCCAGGCAGATCACTTACACAAACACATTTTTATTCTTGTGTTATTTATAAGTAGCGGCGGCTTGTAAATAATATTGCCGGCTCGACTGAAGAGTCTCAGCTGCTCGACTAAGATTTCTACTGTTATTTGATGACAAACTATAACCATACATACATACCTAAAAAAGTCTTTTTATTATATGATTTTTTTGCTTGAAGCACTACAACAATTTTTTTTAAACTATTGTAAAATAATAAGACATTATGACAATATGACTGATATGACTGCAGTGTGAACACCCCAACTGTGTAAAAAAATATTATTACGTACATATTTATTTAAAGGTTGAAATGTTTATTGCAAAAGAAAATCAGCACTTCAAATAAACACACTCGCCACCTAAATCCATTCAATTAATTGTGTATAGGGTTAACAAACGGATATTCCCGCGAAAGCATTAATTATTATATAGTTGCTTTTTGACCAATTCGCAATTAATTAATGTTTATTGATAGGTGTTACCTTCGGGATAGTAATGGTAATTCCAAAAATTAAATAAAACAAAACTAATTCATTTTATTTTAAGCATCCAACGTTTCGTTTGTTTGTTTGTTTCAAACTTCTTTAGGGGTATTTTTATTATATTCACTTAATAAATCTTTGTTGTTTAAATTTCACTGTTGTTTTATTTATTTTTATTTCAATTAATCAAAACGGGACTTCACGACACATAATTTGTATGAATATAATAAATAAATAAAATAAAAACAATAGAATACAAATTTATTTTGTCAAACTTAACACTAATATTACAGTACTTTTTTAACTATAATTTAATTAGAAGAAGTTTGAAACAAACAAACGAAACGTTGGAAAGTTTTCCGAAACTTTCCCCCAAAAAGGAAGAAATCAATGGTTGCGCATTATTACACAAAAAAGTTGACTTTATTTTATATGATTGTAAAACGAAATTAAATTATAGCGAAATTTGTTTAATTTCATATTAAATCTTTCTCTCTATTCACTGACAATTTTCAGACAGCACTGTATCAGAAAGACTGCTTCATCAATTGCAAATGGCCGCCAAAAATGTTCGAAAGAATCACAATATGTGAGTGAAATGTGTACGAGTATGTTTTCAGTAAAGCTCAAAACTTGTGTCCTTTTTTCTCAATTTTTGAGACAGTAAGTGATTCAGAAAACTTAATTTGGATCCGCCGATCACGAAATTCGTTGTTTTTTCAGATAGAAATTTTTTCGAGAAAGAAAAAATACTTTCTTGAAATGTTTTCAGTTACATACTTATTCGTCAAACAACTATTTAAGTTACATGCGTAGAAATTAAAAAAAAAAAGTGCATTTGAAGAGGATTTCAAGTATAAAATTTTTTGAAAATCGACGAAAGCTAATTAGTTTATGAGACATTAAGTAAAAGTTTTACTGAAAATTCTCTAGCGAATTTGGGTCGCTTGTACCTAAATTTTTTAAAATATTTAAAAATTCAGCAGTAATGTACATATATAAGAATTATAATGCCATCCAATTTCTTAAATGGCTGTTTTTATAAAATCAAACGAAAATTTCACGTGAGAAATTATATCGACAAAAAAATGATTTTTCGTATTTTAATCAATAATTTAATAATGACGGAAATAGTGATCAAGTATTCGTTATATGACATCTTAAAATGGCATGAAAACCTTAAATTTCTACAATTTAAACTTTTCAGGTTTGCGTTGGATGGAAATTGATTTGATTTGATGAAATGGACAGTTGCGAGGAAATATTAATGAAAAGTTTTTTATTTAATAGTTTCTTAAGCAGTTTTTTTTTAATTATTTAGTAATTAAATTTATAATAAAAAAATAAATTTTTTGACAATTAATTAAAAAAAATAATTTTTCCCGTTATTGCGATTTTTTTGTTCCCGTTTGCCCGAAAATCATTAAGCCGAAGCAATCCCAAAAACCCTAATTCTATAATAAATTTCTCAATCTAATTCAATTAAAAGCAAAAAATAAAAAAAAAATTCTTAAACTATTTATAGTTTCTATCATACAAAATCTTAAAAGGCAATAAATAAGAACATCACACACAAATGATGAATTGTTATTCATTTCCATTCAGCTCAAAGGTTTAAAAAAGTACAAAATTATGTATGTTGAATGAATATCCCATTTCCAAGAGGGAGTTCAGTGGTAACTTGAACTCTTAACTTGTACTATCATTTGGCTGGCAGTAATTAAAATTAACAAAAATAAAACAGAAAAGAAAACGCATACATACGAGTACATACAAATACATATAAAAAGTCCTTGCTTTGCCAGAGAAACGTGGAAGTTTTGCGATTAAATACAAGATCAGTGATTAATTAAAAGTTTACAAAAGTATTTATGCACACATCGCGCTTCTCATGCAACGAACGACATTCATCACTGCAATTTCAATAAATCTTGAAAACAAAATCTTATCATTTTTCACATTTTCTACATGTTAACGCCATATGAGAACAGCGTGATTTCTGATGAAAAACAAAGAAAACTTTTCAAATTACCATGATAACTAAGAACAACAATTGATACTAGACTTGAACAACAACGAAATATATGTATAATAATTATAAATATTGACTATTTTTGTGATTAGCTTTTTTCTATATGCATACATACATATGTACATATGTGTGTATTCCATTTCAATAATAATCTTCATCGATTCAATAGGTAGATTACTACATGAAAAGTGCATACACACCCACACACACATTCACATGTATGGTTGACATTTGCTAGTTTTTGAAAATATTCTCTCTCCTAGAACTAAATCCCGAGCAGTTCACCTTTGATACTACGTTTCGTTGCTAAAGCGAATTTTTTTTTTTTGCATCTCCAATCAGATTTTATTTTCAAAATATTGTTACATTTTAGTTCCAGCCTTACATTCGATCAACAATCTTTTGAAACGGACATTTTCAAAATACATTTAATTGCCATTTTTTCTGTTTTTCTGTTTTTTTACTGTTAATGTGAAATCTAACGGACGGATGATTTCATGAATGACCTCGTATTAATTTTTAACTGCAAAACTTTAAATACACATATAAAAGATTTACAAAAATTTAACGTGAAAAGAAATTAAACTAAAGGAAGATCAGCATCATGAAAATCTTAATGAGAGCTGACACTCATGTGTCGTTTCATGTGCCTGATGATGTTCCCGTCGCCAAATGTACATTTACACAGGTTATAAATTTTGTGTTGTTCATTATGTAAACGCAACAGTTCAAAACAACATAAATACAACTTGGAAAAAAAATTTTTTTTGTTGTTGTTATTTTAGGTGTTAGCAGCATTCAGTGTGTCCTTAGGATCTTTAGTGGTGGGATTTTCCTCAGCATACACATCGCCTGCACTAGTTTCAATGACGGATCGTAATATTACGTCTTTTGAAGTAACACCCGGTGATGTAAGATCATTAAAAAAACTTGGTAAATTGGACAAATGCTACAACTAAATATAAATTTCATTATTTTATGTAGGCTTCTTGGGTTGGAGGTCTAATGCCTTTGGCTGGCTTAGCTGGTGGAATGTCTGGTGGTCCGTTAATTGAATATCTTGGTCGTAGGAATACAATTCTAGCTACGGCAATACCGTTTATAGTATCATGGCTGCTTATTGCTTGCGCAGTGAATGTTGGTATGGTTTTAGCTGGACGTGCCTTGGCTGGCTTTTGTGTTGGTATTGCTTCGTTGTCATTGCCAGTTTATCTTGCTGAGACTATACAGCCAGAAGTTCGAGGAACTTTGGGATTGCTACCAACAGCTTTTGGCAACATTGGAATATTGGTGTGCTTCGTAGCTGGCACTTACATGGATTGGTCTATGTTGGCATTCCTAGGCGGTGCGTTGCCGGTGCCATTTTTAATACTAATGTTCCTAATTCCGGAAACGCCACGTTGGTATGTATCCCAGAATAAGGAAGAAAGAGCCCGCAAGGCATTGGCTTGGTTACGAGGTAAAGAAGCTGACGTGGAGCCAGAACTCAAAGGATTGATGCGTTCTCAGGCTGATTCAGATCGTCAAGCAACGCAAAATCAATTAATGGAACTACTGAAGCGCAACAACCTAAAACCTCTGTCAATATCGCTTGGTTTAATGTTCTTTCAACAATTTAGCGGCATTAACGCAGTCATCTTTTATACAGTGCAAATATTTAAAGATGCCGGGTCAACAATAGATGGAAACATTTGCACCATCATTGTGGGTGTTGTCAACTTCATTGCGACATTTATTGCTACTGTTTTAATAGATCGTTTAGGCAGAAAGGTAAGAAATTCTAATTGGCAAGAAATTCTGAGAACTACTAAAATAATTTAACAAATTAACAACTTCAAAATTTAATTCCAGATTCTTCTGTATATCTCGGACATAGCCATGATCATAACGCTTTTTGTGTTGGGTGGATTTTTCTACTGTAAGTCAAGTGGCATGGATGTATCAAATGTTGGCTGGTTACCTCTAGCAAGTTTCGTTGTGTATATTTTGGGCTTTTCACTAGGATTCGGACCCATACCTTGGCTAATGATGGGTGAAATTTTACCCGCAAAAATAAGAGGTTCAGCAGCCTCGGTAGCTACTGCATTTAACTGGTCGTGTACATTTATTGTCACCAAAACCTTTCAAGATATGATAGGTACGTACGCAACTCAATTTTTGGTTTATTTTACATCCATAGTTTATTTTTTTTTATTCTTTTTTATGATCTATTCAGAGACTATTGGTAGCCACGGAGCCTTCTGGTTGTTCGGTGTTATATGCTTTATTGGAATGTTTTTTGTTATTTTATATGTACCCGAAACCCAGGGAAAATCCTTAGAAGATATTGAACGAAAAATGATGGGGCGTGTTAGACGCATGTCATCAGTCGCTAATATCAAACCACTATCATTTAATATGTAGAAAGTTGAAGAAATCTTAATACACGAGTAGTATAGAAGATAAATTATCTCATTATCCTTTAAGAGATATAAATACAAGCATAAATAAAAACCAAATATTAATTTATATAAGTAAGTAGTTAAGCGATTTTAACAAAGTGAGCAAATAATTATTATACATGCATACATACATATGTATGTATATGTATATATTTTTACAAATAAAATGTTGACCTATTATAGAACGTTAAGCTTATCCCCACTAAAACAAATACAATAGTTATAATTTATCCTTGCTTACGCTAAACTTTGCTTTTGCAATAACTTTTTAATATTTATAGTTAAATTTTTTTTAGTAATATGTTGAAAAAATAATGATGTTTAGTTGTAGTGTCCCTAATAAATCATTTAGTTTTTTAAATAAATAAAGTTTTTAGTTTTAATAAAATATCGTTTTTCTAATAACTTGTGTCTTAATTATAAGTTTATTTTATTATCGTTTTATTCAATAAGGATTTTTCAACAATCGATACACTACTTATGTGGTGGAAGAAACATGCTGGCTCTAGAATTAGAATGACTCTAAATTTTAAGTATGTCATCTGTACAAATATGTATGTATAATGATTGCGCGTAATATATATATATATGTATGTACATATCGAGACTTTGCTGCAATAGAGTCATAAGTCAAAAAATTAAATTTTTTTTAGTTAATGGTGCAGTATTAATTGTCACATCGTTCTTCATAATGTGTAAAAATTTCATCCAATTTTGAGAGAAAATAACATTTGTTTTAACATTAAAATCACTTTCTTTAAGTTATGACTCTATTGCAGCAAAGACTCGAACCAATCTTGCTGAAAATTGTTTCAGAATAATTGTGATGGTCAGGAATGAAGAATTTGGCTATATATTTTTTCTTCGCATATATCAAGCAGGCGTGTGGAACTTTCCATGTACAGGACCTTTTTATTTTACGATATTTATGGAACAAATGCATCTAAAAATGCGTGACACTTTGTGTGCATGACACATCCCACAAAGAGGTACTATATGAAAAACTAATAAGAAGGAGAATCTTGAAAATTTGTGCATTGTCAGTGAAAACAATTTGAGAATACCAATTTATTTTTAGATGTTTTCGAAGATAATATCCTTTGTTGGATATTGCAAAATATTGTAACAGTGTTTTTGATATTCTAGAAAGAACAATAGCAAATGGACAAAGAATCCAATGGGGTATAGAAAATCTTAGAAAGATGTCTCACACGTAACCGTTCCTAAATTGAAACACCGATAACTACAGAGACATCAAATCAACATGATGAAGTTTGCTTAGCTTAGGGTCTGGATTTGCAACTAATTGGCACATGTTTAGCTAATCCATGTTTCTCACAGGGGCAGCTTATGCTGCCAGCATAGTGTAGATTCTCCAAAATACCTTTTCTTGTCAATCGTCTTTTGTAATATCTCAACAGTTGGTTAAAGTTTTTTTTTTAAAGAAAAATTTTATGTTGTGATTAGTTAAGACAAAAACCAAATGTTGAAACAATTCTCTTCATTTATAAAAAGACCTTAATGTAGGTAGATTGGTTGATGGCGAAAATATTATGGTTATAAGCTAGACCCTTATACAAGAATGTCATGAATTTTAATATATTTATTAAAAAAAAATAACCGTTCTAATTAACCCGTATATACATAGTTTGTAGATTTACATGTCGTTAATAATAAAAAGAAAAACCATAACTAATTTGTTTTTCAAATCCCGTTTTTTTGCTAATTTTGATAAATTAGAGTAACGATGCATAAAATACAAAAATAGTATAGATATGTACATATAACTATTAAAAAATAAAAATATATTAATTAATTAATCAGCATAAAATTAGATTATTAGTAAATGAATATGAATATGTAAAAGTGAAAATATTAATAGGTTAAAAAGGGTCAAAGAGCTTTATCTTTTCCAGTTATGGCATGTTTTGAAAGATGGTTTAATATTTAATAGCACAGTGATTACACAGGGGAACAATTTCGAAAAATTTTTAAATGCTTTAATAACCACTATATAGATTTGATGCATCATGGATACCTAAGTACAAAAATGGTAAAAATTTTCAATTCTATGGATAAGTTTTTTTTTTTAATTTTTTCTAAAATTTGGGATTTTCGAATGGTCTGATTTACCAATTTTATCATAACTATGGAACGACTTGTTCAATTTTGTCACAAATCATACTAAAAAACTTGAAATGAAATTACCTTAAAGCCATGCTAATATTATTTTTTTATAAACTCAACGGTTTCGGAATTATTATTTTTTTATGCAAAATTGGTAAATTTTTATTCTTAAAAAATATATAAAAAATCGAAAATGGCAAAAACTTCATAATTTTATTACATGATTAGAAAGGTATGTATATTCCAAATAAAATAAACTTTACTTTATGAAAATCGATGGATAAATGTATATATAATAATATAATATAACTAATACGTGGTGGAGTACATATAGTACATTTATTGCAACGTACTCATATCTTAAAATCGGTTAATTTCACTGTATTCTGAATAAAATCAACATTTATCCATCGATTTTCATAAAGTAAAGTTTATTTTATTTGGAATATACATACCTTTCTAATCATGTAATAAAATTATGAAGTTTTTGCCATTTTCGATTTTTTATATATTTTTTAAGAATAAAAATTTACCAATTTTGCATAAAAAAATAATAATTCCGAAACCGTTGAGTTTATAAAAAAATAATATTAGCATGGCTTAAAGGTAATTTCATTTCAAGTTTTTTAGTATGTTTTGTGACAAAATTGAACAAGTCGTTCCATAGTTATGATAAAATTGGTAAATCAGCCCCTTCGAAAATTCCAAAATTTAGAAAAAAAATTTATCCATAGAATTGAAAAATTTTACCATTTTTGTACTTAGGTATCCATGATGCATCAAATCTATATAGTGGTTATTCAAGCACATTTTCACTGTTGACCTGTGTTATCAACCAAAATAGTTCAAAATTTTATGAACGTGCAGGTCGGAACATTGAAACGGCAGTACCACTACATATTCAAATATTTTTCAAGTTATACTGGATAAGAAAGTTTTTGTTTTTCAATCAACGTGATTTCTGGTGGCGATTTCTAAATGGTTAACCCTGTGTTGTCTAAGCACTGGCTTTTTTTTTTCTTGAATTTCGCTTAAACAAATAAATATTTTTTATAAAAAAATTTAAAGAAAAATACCTCAGTCGTTTAGCACTGCTATTTCAGTGATAACAAAAAAATCCTATACAAGTATAATTTGCCGCTCTTTTCAGAGTTACCAAACTTAATAAAAAAATATACATATACATATGTGACGCGCAAAATAGAAAGGGACCTAAGGGTAAAAACCGGTTTTGTTCAGGAGAGCCCTTTTAAAGATTTAAATACGTCTACCTTTGGTGTACTTCACTTTCATAAAACGCGCATATCTCTGGGAGGGAACACTTTCGGGGCATTGGATTCGATGCTCAGATGTTGTCCACATCAAAAAAAAAAAAAAAAAAGTGAAAATTGATTTTTTACCCTTAGGTCCCTTTCTCTATGGGCTGTCACATATATTATTACAAACAAGTTAATAATTTTTTTTTTAAATTTATAAGAACGCAGTACAGCTTTTCAAAATATTATACTAGTGGTACTGCTCATGTTGTCAGATGTATATGTACAAACAGTATTGAGGGAATTTCGTACTAACCAGCACTGTTTAATTGTAGAATAAAAATTTAATTAAAAATTAATTCTCATATTCTATTTCTGTTGAAAACTGGTTAAATAGTTGATATTCTTCTCAATTAGTATCCACTTTACGGAAATTGTAAAGATGGACAATTGAACGCTGATGAGAGGTGTAGCGGCCTTGAAATCAGTACTGATACGTTCTGCTAAAAACTGATTGGATATAAATAATAATATTTTCCAACATAAAAAAACTCTTAGTAATTTTGAATTTTCATTAATTCAATAAAACTGAACTTGAGCCTGATAATATTACTTTTCATTTATTTTTTTAAATATTTTTTTTAGAATCGCGAACGGGACATCGCGAACGGGACAATGATTCCAAAGGCATTTTTTAGGTTTAAAATTTTTTATTTATAAGTATAAAAAATAAATAAAACAGGATATATTCCAATGATAACAAAAATAAAAGAATTATTATTTAAGTTAATAAATTATAAAAATTTAGACAGTTCTCTAATTAAATTTGGTAAAGAAAATTTTTTTTTCATGTTTTTAATATTTCTGTCGCGGTTGACCTTTTTCTGGAAATGCCCATATATAAAATTCTCGTGTCACGATCTTTGTTATCGAACTCCTCCAAAACGGCTCGACCGATTTTAATGAAATTTTTATGCATATTTGGTAGGTATGCGAATAGGTGCTAAGGTATATTTTAAATCGCTAGGGGCACGAGGAGGGGAGGGAGGGGACAATTTCTGTATTTCAGAAACGGCTTGACCGATTCTTATGAAATTTTGTATGCATATTCAGTAAGTCTGAGAATCGGCTACTATCTATTTTTCAACCCGCTAGGGGCATGAGGACAGGGGGGGCAATTTCTGTATTTCCGAAACTATTAACCCAACAGATGGCGCTATGTCCGCCTGATAATTATTTTTGTTGCTGAATGACAGATGGCGCTGCGTCTGCTCAGTCGCCTCATGCAGGAGAATCGTCGGATTTCAAACAAAAAATTATAGTTTGGTATTTTTTTCATCGACGGTCATCGTCACACACTTACAATACATTCGCTATTTTTTATATAACACCCAAAATATGCACTAGAAATATTTTGTATGGCAAAACAACGTTTGCCGAGTCATCTAGCATGTATATAAAATTCTCGTGTCACAATCTGCGCTAAAATACTTCTCCGAAACGACTTGACCGATTCTTATGAAATTTTTTATGCATATTCAGTAAGTCTGAGAATCGCTTACTATCTATTTTTCAAACCGCTCGAGGCACGAGGGGGGGCAATTTATGTATTTACTAAAATATTAACCCAACAGATGGCGCTGTTTGCCTCATAATTATTTTTGCTGTTGAATGACAGATGGCGCTATGTCCGCCTCATAATTATTTTTGTTGTTGAATGACAGATGGTGCTACGTCCGCCTCATGCAGGAGAATCGTCGTCGTTCGTATTTCAAACAAAACAAAATTATAGTTTGGTATTTTTTTTTCATCGGCGGTCATCGTCACACACTTACAATACATTTTTTATATAACACCCAAAATATACACTAGAAATATTTTGTATAGAAAAACAACGTTTGCCGGGCCATCTAGTGTATGTATATACATACATACACATATGATATTGCTAACCCGCAACAAATAAATAAAATTCAAAAAGTATTACGAGTATAATGAATATAGAATAGAAGAAACGGTATTATATGTAAGTACATATATTAAACCAACAATATTATTTAGCATTGCATGGTAATTATTTGTATCTCTGGAAAATAAAGCTAGTAGTAAGCCAAACTATTTATTTAGTTATTCTTAATGCAGAATTATATTAAATTGTTCTTAAAAATGTTGCTTATAATTTGTAGGAAGCAAATTTGCCGCGAATTTTTCGGATTACTGTCGTCTTTATTTTCTTTTGGCAAAACTACAACTTTTCACCGATCAGAGGAAGTAAGAGTTATTAAGCATATTGTTAAAGAGGTGCATTATTCCAGAATTTTTTCTGCAATATTTCTTAAAATAATGTTTGGAATGTTATCAACACCTGATAAAAGCTTATTCGTTACACTAGAGTGAGTATCTTTAGAATCTAAAGTTTAGATACAAGAAATAAATTATTAATATACTTCATTGTCCTTTTTTACTTCAGTGAATGTTGTTGTTGTTGTAACAGCTCCGATGCTGTTGGTAACGGGAACTCTTTCCTTCCGTCTGATACAGCTGCCGCTGAGTTGACAATCCTTGTCCGAATTGGATTCGGGTCATTCCGGAACGAAGATCCGATTGTCGTGGGAACGTGGTTAATATTGGTGATTCGTTGTTACCGTACAAGGATTTAATCTTTCGTTTTTCTGAGAAACTTTAATAACGTAAGTGGTATGAAGTTTCTGCTAAGACTGGTTTTGAAGCTTAGTGTTAAGCAGTTATTACTTTTCTGCCAAGTTTTATCTTTGTTTTAAAGACGTACATACACTTTTTTCCCTGTGTATGGCCGGCTTGAGGATTTGAGTGGTTACAAAATTAGCTAAGGAAATCTGATGGACATAACATTGGCTTCTAACTTTTTAATGTAAATTTCCCCGTGTGTGTATTTATGTGTGCATTGGAAACTTAATTGTATTTGGAACACTTACCCATAACTTGCACACGGCAAATAGCACATATATCGCATTCAACATCCCAGCTCCACATAGCAACAGCATTCCATTTCTTTAGAGTAAACATTTTTTCCGGTTTACATCCATCACTCTCGTCGATTTGTTTATCCAGGGAATTTTCACTCTGATCATCCATTGTTTGATAAAACTTGCAATTCTAAACCAACTAAATTTTTTTCACCACGGCAAAAAGAAAACAATAACAAGAACAGTGCTGCCACAATTAAAAATTTTATAACCAAATGGTCTTCCGCACACGAGTCTAATTATTAAGCCGCACAATTTTTGTTCTTTTATTCACACACGAGTCTAATTATGCTTGCATAAAATGTATACATGTACTCAGCTTTGTATGTGTTAGTGTTTTTTGTATTCATTTGAAGTTTGCCTTTCGTTGCATACACATTATTATTATTATACACATTACGGAACATACATAGTAGGTAGAAATATTATGACGAGAATAAGTGATGATGAATTGGCAATTATATTTTAGGAGGAATTACAAGTATAAGAAGCGAATTTACTGAATATTTTTGGAATGAGGGAAAATTTTAAACATCAATATAAAAAATTTTTAAATTGCTTCACAACTTCTAGGTATACTAATAAAAAACTTTAGCCAACATTTTTCAAAGTTTTTAATTTAATTGTGTGTGTAACTTATTAATTCTCTTAGAACTTATGTAGTTTTTTAAGTACATTCTGAGAATTTTTATAATTAATCTTAAAAAATTCTATGTTTTTTAAAAGATTTATTGACAAAATTAATCAATTAATAATTAATAAACATAAACCGTTATTTACAAAAAATATTTTCTGCTTATAAAAAAATAAAAACATAAAATACCAAAATATCAAATTTTACATTTATTTGAGAATGTACTCAAGAAAAAAAATTTAAAAACATATAAAATACACCCAATTCTCTTTTTACACGATAGATACGTTCCCAATAAATTCGTGTAAAAAAAATTCGTGTAAAAAAAGATACTAGCCAAAGATGAAAATAGTAGATTGGTTCCAGACCTAAAAAATAACGTAAAAGTATAATAAATTAATAATAATTAATAGTACATAAATAATATTACAGGTGATTTATGTGACATTGTGACCGGGCTACCAATATACAATAGTTAAGAAATAGTTATAATTAAACACAATTCTGATTTTCAATTATAATTAATAATGCAGCGATTTGGAAATTATTTAAAACTTACCTGTTATTGAGTTGATAAATTTGTACGAGCACTAACTTTACAGCAATTAAACGTCTTTTCGTTTCTATTCTCAAAACCATACTAATTTGCGTACATAATACATTGCATTTTTACTTTATGTTTAATTCGGGGAATCCCACTCAAAGACAAAATACATACGCATAAATATAATCGACATAAACGGGATGCCATACCGTTAAATTAATTGAAATGTGTAATTTGTCAGCAGTGAGAATAAAAAAAAATCATAGAACATAAAAAATAAAAATTTATAAAAAGAATTTGTAGAATATTTAAAATCGTGTTAAAACAAAACAATTCGTGTAAAAAGAGAAAAATGTTAACTTTTTAACTCGTGTTAAATGAAAATTCGTGTAAAAAGAGAATTAGGTGTACCTATAAAAAAAAATTAAAAATGAATTGATAATGTTTCATACTGTTTTATTAAAACATACATACATAAATGCATAAATTTTGTTTGCGCGACCAACCCCCTTTTTCATTGTAATTCATGTTCACTCGACAATTGCTAAAAAACGAATAAATACGGTCTGTAAAAAAAAAAACACAGAACCTGTGTATTCGTAAGTGTGTATGTATTAGTTTTGTGCTGCTTGTGCGGGTATGAGGCTGGTTGAAAAATTGTTCCAACGAAAAACCGCTCTCTTCACCCCTCTCGCCCTTAAAACTCTCATGTTATGCCAGCATAATTAGACTCGTGTGCGAAAGACCAATGAGCCTATACACACCAGAACAAATGTATTGGCATGGCACGACAGCTTTATAGCAAGAGAGGAGTACACAAATGTTTTTATGGAGTAGTTTCAAATTACACAAATATTTAAGATGTGTAGGCATTAAATTAATATAAACAACTCCAATACTTACAGAGGAGTGTGCATGTATGCAAACCATGCCACATGAGCATACCACCGTGCTTTGCACTTTATCTTCACTAGACATGTTTGCAAATCTTGTGTCTTTCCAACACTAGAAATTACCGTTTGGCGCGAATGTAAACAATGCATTTAATCACAAGATTCAATTAATTTCGTAACTGTATGAATTATTAATTTAATCACGTACATTTTTAACAAAATACACGGTTTTCGACGTTCTGGATATAAAAGTATGACAAACGCTATAAAGGTTCATTACGTTTCAACAAAATCCCACAACAGTTGTTGCGAAGAATATTCAATAGAAAAGCCAGGAGTATTACTTCTTATTGCGATGCGAAAACAATGTAAATAAGATACAAATGCAAACAGTTTTCTTATCGCATCGCAATACAGAGCAACCTCCCAGGGCTTGCAATACACTAAAGTTTTAGGAATGCATATAAAATAAGGCTCAGAAATTACAAATTACAGTTTTTATTATTTGATAAAATTCATAAATACAAATTTTTCATTATAGGCTATCAAGGAAATAAAACAAGAAAACATATGTAGGAATATTATAATATAATATAATATAGTAGGCGTAGTCCATAAATATATAAATAAAAGGATTTGTTGTATTTGTGTTCAAAGGCAAATTTTACACACCTTCATTAAAAAATTCATTTCAATACAAATCCCAATATTCTTTAGTTTTTTTTTTTTAATTAACGAATGAATCATATTAAAACTAATATTTAATTTCGTTTGAACAAAATTAATTAAATATGTAACTGATATAAAAAAAAAACGTTAGCTTCACTAACTATCCATTTCTACTATGGACTTTTTTGGAAAGAATTATATAAATGTGTGTGGTATACATACATATGTACTTATTGTTGACATATGTAGGTTCTTAAAAACGTTTCTTTTGTATTCACTCGATGCAATTCACCATATCGTGTATATTTACAAAATAATAAAATAATTGAAACAAGTCTTCTAAAGTTTAAACAAACAAGAATGACTATAAATATATTATACTAAAACAGAAGATATTATTTGGATTAAAAATAAACGTAGGAAGAAAAATAACATATGTATGTATTTAGTTAAATTTTTACGTTGCAGCAACATAAGGCATGGCATCAAAAAAAAAATTAAGGATTTCAATTATTAGATGCCGTTGCAGTCACAGAAGCCGTACTTGTATTGTTGGTTTGATTTGCGGTGTCAGTTGGGTTATTTGTAGATTGTGTTTTCAATAAGTTTTTATTGTTGTATGAACGTGAAGGACGTTTTGCACGTTGACTTTTGGGAGATTTAGTAGTAGAATCAGGAATGTTGGCTACACTGTTATGACCTTGCTGTTTGTCTCCGCCAGCGCCCTGTTCATTACCAACGGAAAGAGATGTATTTCCATCATTATTGCGTACACTTTTTTTAACTGAATATAAACACAAATTAGGATTGATAATTCTCCATTAAGTTAAAAGAAAGTGTTATTGATAGGTCGATTATGGATGGCAACCGAACCACATTTGCGTTGACAGTTGCTGAGAATTGTATTACGTATGGCAACTGGCAACTGAGAGCTGCCAGTTTCAGTTGCTATTTAGTGTTTTTCTGGCAACCACTAATTATCAGTTGCCGGCGCGCAACGCAACGGAGGTTCTGTTGCCATCCATAATCTACCCATGAGATTAAATCCGTTTGTTTGCTTTTCCAGTAAAATTGTGCAACTAAGCAAATTAAACCCCTTGAGGTTTGAAAAAAATAGTATGATTTGTTTTACTCGTTTTATACAAACTTCTACATAGATTTACTGCCGATTTAACGATTTCGAAAGAATTTGGTAATATGTTTTCATTCGTATAATTCCATTTGAAACAAAAAAAAATTCTAAAATTTTGTTTTTGTATTAAACGTTTTTGTACGAATGACAAAAAAATCAAAATTCTTTCGACATCGTGAAAGCGGCATTTTGTTTGCTTGTCATTTAAATGAATGTTAATGGTTTGAAATGAAATGTTAATCGTTTACCTCGTCGATTACGGCGGCGATTGCTGTTAGGCTTTACAATCGGTTTTATGGTTGATTTAGCTGGATCAAAATAACTGTCAAATAAATCAGCTAGTTCAGTTTTTTCTTCAGACTTTAATTCGTCAATACATTGCAAAATTTCAACAAGACCATCTCGTTTCTTCTCTGACCAAATTGTATTGAGTATCTGCAAATCATAGCTGTGTTCAGCTAAAATAATACGGAATTTAACTGCTCGCACGCGATGGTAAAGAGTGGTCTTGAAATAGTTCAGGAATACAGGACGGAAAGAGTTCTGTCGTTCCAAATTTGCATTTTGAGCTTGTAACTCGTACAGATCGCACTCAATAGGTTGGGCAAACGGTTGCAATGCGCTGAGCAATTTATCGAAACCATATGTGGAATCTGGACACTCTTTGGCACCTTGGTTACTGAAATGCAAAGCGACTTCATAAGCAAGCTTAGCGCGTACAGTTGCATTACCGTCAAATAGTTCTACCTCATTGTTGAGACTATTTTTATCAGCTTTTTTCTTTTCAAATGACTTTTGTTCAGGCAATTGTACTATTTTTTTATTAGCCTCTGCTGTCGAAGGGGAAATATCTATAATATTATTATTTTGTTCGTTGTTTAAGATCTTCGATAGTTTTCGAAGTGTATAATTTTGCAACGGTTCATCGAAGTTATTTTTAGCCAAGTTTAAGCCATTAGCAAAAGATTTGACTGTATTTAGAAATCTGTCAAGCAGGTTGTATTTTTTTAGGGATTCCAAAACCATGTATGGAATGAACTTGCGCTCTTCATAATATACTAAAATTATACCTTGCGAGTTGGTATCTTTAGCTTTAAGAGCCTCCAGCCAATTTAAAAAATCTTTAAGAGCAGCAATTTCTGATTTTGATTTAATTATCTACAAGAGGGTTACATAAATTATTGATTATCATATATTATAATTAAAATTATTATTTGTCAATACTTTATACGTTTGTGTTGATTTAAGCATACGGTAAAAACCAATTGAGATCACACGAACTTGGTGACGTTGTCGAGCGGCCGGATTTAAATTCATATAAGGCATTATATACTGGCCGAACTTATCGTTTGGTGTAAAAGCAGCCAACTGAACAATCTGCAAAATTTTTAATAATTGTTAACGTAAACTTACAAAATCGAATCACTATTACACATTTTATATTTATTTATTTATATATTAAACATTGAAGACAGTTAGTTTTTTTTTATAAAGTTTATTAATGAAAAATTTATTAAATAAGATTGATTTTAGTTTTAAACCATTATTATTTTTCTTATACTAGCAATATATAGATTACCTCATCAATTAATCGTCGTCCGGTTGTATCAATATCAATAGCCACTAGAGTGTACTTTCCTTTAGGAAGTGTTTTAAGAGTTACAGACTCATTGCGGTTTTTGGGTATAGCACCATTGGTTGATTCAATTCCGTTCTGTGTTATTGGAGTTGTCGACGGTATAGTTGATAAAACCATTTTGTTAATATTAAAATTATTGCCGTTTTCTAAACTATTAATTGTGTGTATTGTAATTTTAAGGCTTCCCTTGATTCTGAATAGAAAAAGGAAAAATTAAACATTTTATTTGAGTAAGTACTCAAAAATTAATTATAGAAAATAAACAGATTCATATCGAATAAAATATTGTTTATTGAGTTGTTTGTAAGTATTTATATGTTTTTAAAACTATTATACTTTGTACTTTGGTGATTCTCAATTCAGTCTTGGGAGTGTGTGTAAACGAGTTGCAAACATTTAAAGGATGGTGGTGAAGCTCTTATGATGATTACCCAATGAAATGCCGCATATACATTAACAGTATTAGATTAGCTTAGGAATAACAAACAAATATATCATTTTAGCGGAGCAAGTACTCAAGAACTTATGTTTCCAAAATATTATTTATTTATTATGGGTTAACATTTTATTTAATTAATTTTTCAAATTAATTTTTGAAAACTAATCCTACTAATCATAAATGAGAAAGTTTGTATGTATGGTTATATGTTTGTTGCACTATAACTCGAAAGCCGCTAATGGATTATAGGAAGTTTTTGAAAATCGAAACTGAAACAGTCTTATTTTAAAAATTATACATACATACATACATATGTATGTAATTACTCAGAATATCTTGCAACTACTTTAGCGATTTTGCGGTGATGTACAGAATTTT
Source organism: Lypha dubia (assembly GCA_947311025.1). NCBI lineage: Eukaryota > Metazoa > Arthropoda > Insecta > Diptera > Tachinidae > Lypha > Lypha dubia. Next base: position 70,731,926 of record OX371264.1, on the reverse strand, counting down.
ATAATTTTACAGGAAATAGTTAATTTTGTATAATAGGAGCTACAGGTTTTTTTCGTCGTCCAGTTTTATTGTCGTTTACATGACGAAGTACATATCGATCCTTTATTGCAATATAGTACTATCTCGAAAAACAAAATTTTTTCAGTTAATGAAGATATTTTGAACTGTTTCTTACTACCTTCTTTATTTGTAAAATATTTGTCATACATACATATGTATGTACATAAATATTTATGTATGTTTATCTTAACCGAAGTTATAGCCACCACATTGCTCACGTTTTAAAAACTTGCAAATTAATTTTGCAAAGTTTAATTTTTTTAAATAGATTACATATGAACATAGTACATAAATACATACATTGCAAAAATAAACTACTTACATAAGTTATTAAGAAAAAAAAATATTTTTTAGGAAGCTTACTTGGTTTTTGGATTATAATAAAAATTCGGATTTATCTGTTTCGAAAATATAATTTTGTATCACTTGGTTTAACAAAACACCTTACTAAAGTGAAGCGTGAATTCTTATTAACAGGTTGATAATAAAAAAAGGAAACGGTAAAATTCCAATTTAAAGTATATACCTTCATATGCATATGTATGTATGTACGTACATAAATACATACATACATATTTACTATGTACTTTGGTGCAATAAATAAGCAAAATTTCTCTTACAAAATTATACTTACAAACTACTAATTTATTTTACGGCCTTTTTTCTTCAATCAATCCTTAAATATCCCCGGACGCTGATATTTCTAACTAAAGTTAAAATTTTGAACGTTTTTATTTTAAAATCACATGTATGTAATAACAACCACAATTTGAAAGTATTGACATTTGAAGCAATTACAAAAGTTCAAAGCCACCTTTCACACATAAATAAAAATCTATCTACTGATATTTATTCGCAGAAAAACCAAGTAGATTAAATGGAATAGAAAAAGTTGTGTATGTATGTAAATATGTCTATATATGTACATATGTACATACATATATGTTATTTTGTTCAGCAATCTTAAATTGATCTTCTGGAATCGCTTTCGTTAAGCCGGTTCAGCTTAAAGTTTGATTCAGTCTACTGCACTGCCGTTCGGTTTGGTTCCAAGCAATTCGGAATAATATAATCTATACAAAGCTAAAAATATAACCAAGTACACACCACCCACTATTTCTCGTCTCCTTTTGAGTTTTCTGCATTTTCTTTATTCAGGTTAATTATATATAGATATTCAATGTGATGCAAAAGCACGCTCCCAAATCACCTTACGTTGCAATTATTTATTTTCGTCAAATAAATTTTAAACGTAGAAAAACGGAAGTGGGGCACCAAAACAGAACTTACATGCAAAAAGGTAGTCTTATTCACAAGATTTGATTTCCTAGTTTTATTTTTTTTTATCTTTTTAGTTTCGACTCGAAATTATATTTTGTTTTTACAATTAAAAAACTTTAAATGCAAACGATGTAATTTCTGTGATTAATTTTTACTTTTTCATATTAAAATGTGAGCCAAAAAAACAAAATGTTCTAGAAGTACGCATAAGCACCACACTTGATAAACTGGAAACAACCCTACAAGAAATGGATAACCGAAACCAACACAAGCAACATTTTTTTACTAACACACTTGCAACAATTTTATATTGAATTCTTGCTATTGGTGCTGCCACTGTTTCGTTTTTGAAATAAAATTTTAAGGATTGTTTTTATAATGTGTATTGTTTATTTTGGTTTAGCAATTTATGTACATATTTATTTAATTTTCATTTGAATAAAAGTTCAATCAAAATTTATTAATTATGCGTTCATACATTTTAATAATTTAATTATTTATTGTAAAATAAATGTAATTTGTATACAAAATGGATTTGGGAAATTTTGGGGGTATTTTGAAAGAAAACGTATTGGGAAAAAAGTGTTGCTAGTGGCAATTGCAGGCAAATATTGCATTAGTTGTCCCACTCTAACATGTGTGTTAGAGTGGAACGTATATGTACATTATATATAAAAAAATGCCACAAAAGGAATTAAAACAGTGAGAAAATATTAAAATTGTTTTATAAATTGTGTAATGTTGCCTAAAACTCCAAAAAGTGATTTCTGGAAATTCGTTAAAGGCAGTGCCACGATTCTTTTTGTTATATGTATATTTGGCCAAAGAACGCTTAGAAGATTCAACCACATATGCGGAGAATAAAACCAACCACGATATAGGCAGCAATATGGACACGATTACCAAAAGACAAAAAGATAAGAAATACAATTTTTGTATTATTAAATTATTGTAATAAAAGTCTCACTTACCAATGTCTTTCAGGCTTTCTTTCACATTATTTACTCTATGGAGCTTCAGTTCTGCCACCACTTTTATTATATGTGAGCGTGTTCTGGGTGCATGTGCTGCTCCCGGTGGAAAATCTTTATTAATGTTACAAACTTTGCATCCCGAACAATTGGTATGTAATGATGTGATGGAATCGCGTGTAAATCGTATACGTAAAGTTATGAAGGGATATTTATTCGATTACGAAGAACGTTGTGTAGGACGTCGTTTAATACTGAATCAGTGTGATGCTCGCAATATAGATGATTTTGGCACATACGATAAATATGTAAACAATATACATACAATATCAAATAAATATGTACATTTCATATGAAATATAAAAGAAAAAACATTTTGTATTGACGGATATTTTCGTTAGGTGGGACTAGTTAGTGCTAACCAATATTTTGGTTAGGTTTGACTAGTTAGTGCTAACCAATATTTTGGTTAGGTTTGACTAGTTAGTGCTAACCAATATTTTGGTTAGGTTTGACTAGTTAGTGCTAACCAATATTTTGGTTAGCTGTGACTAGTTAGTGCTAACCAATGTTTTGGTTAGGTTTGACTAGTTAGTGCTAACCAATATTTAAGTTATCATTGACTAATAAAAAGCAGCAGAGTAAGCAGTACAGATATATGTTATTTAGTCGGGGAAATTAATCAGTTAGAGAAAGATGCAAAATCACACTTATACAAGAGATTCGGTTAGTTTTTGCATATTGCTCTTAATAAAATAGTGGAAACTATAACCGACATAGCCGTCAGCACTACCAGTTAAATAACTAGTTATATAGCTGGTAGTCTTCTTGTAGGGAAATGCACATTTCAGAGCTGCATATTTCAGTAAAACCGGCCAGGACTGGAGAATACAAAGTACATCAATACAATAGTTGTACATAAATGCATCGTTATATGTGTCTAAAAAGTACTGGAAGTCTGAATTTATTCCAAATAGAAAGAAGTTAAATAATAAATTCATCATGGAAAATTCCTACATGGAATGTCAATAACGTTAATATAACGTGCCGAAATATAGGTAGAATTATTAAAATCGCATCTTTCTGCTGTAGTTAAATCGTATCGTACAACTTTTAAGGCATATTTACTTAAAACGTATGTATATATAAAAACGTAAAACGTGTCAGCAAAACGCAAAGTATGCCATCGTACATGTTTACAGACAAGTTTTCTACGTTGCAAAACTGCCACTATATATTTTAATACAACTAACATGTTTTATGTTTGCAACGGATTTTCTCAGCTGATCCGCAACATCACGATACGATTTTACTAATTCTACCTTAAGCCACTTGGCAGTCGTTCACAGCTAATACTTGTCAGCTCAGTGTACATTTCACTCTAATAATGCCTAGTCCAAAGCAAATTCACACCAGGTAGTCTTTAATTCGCCTTGGCCTAGTCCTAAAATATTGTATCATTGTTGTTGTACCAGATACTATATGAGTCTGAAGTTATTGGGATGTAAAAATTTAAATATATAAATAAAATGTGTTTAGAAGGTATTTTGCAGATGAAATACTACATATATCGAAAGTATAAAACCACATTCTTTGTTTCAACCGATTCGCATTTATATCAGATAATTAAAATAGTTAAAATTACTTTTGTTTCTGTACTGCCACTTGTTTTTGGGATCCATGTAAGAATGGAATTTTGTTTTCTTTTCTCTTTTTATTGAGCCCTACTTGGGTGGGGAGCATTTAATAACGCACGAATATTAATAAATATATTAAGCTTGTTTTTAGTTTATTTTTATTGATATTGATTTGAATTACATATATATGTACATTTATGAATTTGTTTTACTTAGGTTAATGAAGATAATATGTAATATTGTTATTTTTGGCCCTATGGGCTGTATAATACATCTTTTAATAAATAAAATAATTAAAAATAAATACATATACATATATATATATATATATATATATATATAAAATATAGCGAATTCGTTTGTGAATAAATCAAAAATGCGTTTTTGTGTATCAAAGTGAATAGAGGCAGCAGCACTAATTGCGCTTTTTGGAATATTTCATTTAATCAGCTGTCAAAAGACACAACAGGAGGAAAGAAAACAAAAAGTTGACTATTTGACACAATTTAAGTTTAAATAAATAAATATAAAATAAATTTAAATAAATAAATAAAAAAAAAGAAGGAAAAAAATAAATAATGTGCAATTGTGCCAGCATTAATGAATAGAGTATTAGCAAAGCTTCCTCGCCTTTTTGACAGCTCAATTGTAAAACTTCTCACAAAACTTTCATACAGAAACACTTACTCCTAAATTTCCCACAACTTGCATGAGATTCACATAGCTTTTAATTATTTGCATCGGTTCTAGTGAAACCTTTTTCGATGCGAGATCTCGAGTTACAGTTTTAATAATACGTGTTGGTACCGGCATCTAGCTTTCGACATGAAAAGCTTGGATTTTTTTGGCTACGAGAAGACAAATAAAAATTTCTTCTGGTAAAATGCAATAAACAATTTGATTAATAATACTGGTAATAAAAAATGTTATCATGCGCTTAAAGCGTAAATTATGGTTTCGTTTGATAAGAAAACACAAATGGAAACTAACCTCGGCCGTCCTTTTGGCTTTTACAATTCATTCACTTATCCGACAGGTAATTTTAAATGCTAACTATTATTTATTTATGTATTTAAAAATAGTAGTGGGACAATTTCAGAGATAACTATTTAATTTTTAGATTTTAATAATATGTGCATAAGCATGTGTGTTATGTACATTTGATGTGGGTTAGATAATCTACATCCATACATACATATGTATGTAAGAATGCATTATTTCGTTAAGCTGGCTCACAACAAATAAATTCATACTTATGCACATACATACATATATTTTGAAACATAAATTCTTGAGACAACCTGGAATAAATTAAATTTTTAGTTTATATTTAGACAAATTCATAATAGCTCCGTTTGTGATCCAATTGACCTTGTTTACACTTGGGTGAATGGCTCCGATCCAATGTTTATAGATACTATGCAACAGTATTATGCTAATTTTGATCCATCAAGATTTGATGATAAGAATGAACTGAAATATTCTCTTCGCTCTGTGGAAAAATTTGCTCCTTGGGTAAGACGTATTTATATTATAACTAATGGTCAAATACCGAAATGGCTAGACTTGACAAACGAGCGTATTACTATTGTACCACATGAAGTTTTAGCATCAAATTGTGAATGCTTGCCAACATTTTCTAGTGCAGCAATAGAGACATTCATACATCGCATACCTAATCTCTCAGAAAGATTTATATACTTAAATGATGATATATTTTTGGGCACCGAGTTATATCCAGAGGATTTATATACAGATTCTGAAGGTGTCAGAATTTACCAAGCGTGGTTAGTTCCCGATTGTGCTGATGACTGTCCATGGACATATATTGGAGATGGCGCTTGTGATCGTCATTGTAATATCGAAGGCTGTCAGTATGATGGTGGCGACTGCTTTGATGAATTAAACGATAATGTTGACGGTAACAAAAATAGTGAAAGTTTTAAACATGGTAAAAATCCGAAAATTTCATCGAAATCTGAAATTAAAGTTTTTCCAAAAAAATATAACCAAAGATATGAAAAACTAAATTCAAATTTTAAGAAACATATATTGCAACATACAAACTTTACATCTGCCGCAGACTTAAAGCTCGTTGTTGATGATTTTAATGAGAAACAACAGTCTAGATCGTATCCAACAAATCATAAAGAATCAAAATTTCTAGAAAAACTAAACGAAAGTAAATCCATAAGCTCATCCAAAGACATTTACTCACAATCACTCATTTCCACTAATATGATTTTAAACAAATTGTTCGGTTTTAAAGCTCGTAATGTGATAAGTCATGTCGGATTTCTTTTAGAAAAACACATTGTAGAAGACATGCTAAAAAAATTTGAAGTGGAAATCGCAATCACTGCTAAAAATCGATTTCGAGCTCCGAATGATATACAATACGCGTTTGCCTACTACTCTTTTGTAATGGAAGAAACAAAGAGAGCAACTGTTAGAGAAATATTTGATGAGTTTGATACGGATCACTCGATGACATGGTCTGATAGAGAAATACGCACTGTGTTGGCAAAAATTTTCCAATTACCTTTGGACTGGTCGGCAGTAAAATTTTTTGAAGATGTGCTACGAAATTGCAGCATTACCCACAAACTAAGCAATATTGATAGGTTTACAACAGATATTTACGAACGATACCAGGACTCTAAGTTGGTAGGTATTTTCATTTTCATAAAATTAAATAAAAATAAAAAATTTGCTTCAGCCAACCGTAACCTCTGATTTGGTTGAAAAGTGTACGGCTTTAGCTGAAGCTCTAGAAGACAACTTTGCCTTGAGGCGAAAGTACAAATATCACATAAATCCGAAGCATTATACGCGCAATAATTTTATGATGTTGACATCCAATGTAACTGAAGTCGTAAATGAGTTGGACAAAATACGCAAAAATCCAAGGTATATTAATGGTGTTTCTTTTCTAAAAGAAAATGTGTGTAGTGGTAAATTTTTTCTAGAGAAGAAAACGAAATAATATTTAATATTTTTTTTTTTTTTAGAAAATTTAATTGTATCAATGATAACCTAAATCCCAAAAAGTTTGAAGAAAACGAGCTGATTCGTCACCTCTTGGAAGATTTTTATATAACTTTATTTCCACAGCGCAGTAAATTTGAACTTTCGCCTCAATATCGAAATCGTTTTGATAATTGGAAAGATTACTTAAAGTGGCGAAGACAACAAAGAGCTATTTTGATTACAATATATAGTTTAAGCATTTTGATTTTAATTTATCTTATACGATCAATGTGCATTCATAAAGCTAAATTCGTCAGAAGATGTATACAAAAACTTCATTTTGATTTTTAAATTTTATATCCATATCGTACTACTAGTTCCAGTATTTTTTTTTTTTTTTTTTATTTAATTTTATAAAAGAATTTATGATGAATATATTTATCATTTAAAACCCAACTTACTCCCTGTTTCTGTAAATAAAATGTAACACTACATTGAATGAGAATTGTTATCAGCTTGTAAATTAGTTCTATTACAGCCCTTCAATGATATAGTTCGCCATGTATTATAATTAATAATAGTTAGTGTTCATAATACTAATATTATTAGATTAAACAATGTTGGTTGCCCATATAAATGATTAATTTCCAGCCGTTCATTTTAATATAAAATCAGATGCATACTTTGACATACACACAAATCGTTTGCAATGCTAAAAATATTTACACTGCAAATGGTCTTCGAATACTTTAAACATTGTAATTTATTTAGCAAGAATTATCAAGTGGAAACTTAGTGTCATAAAAAAAACATAAAAATTTAAGTTATGACAAATATGTAGTTTTTTTAATACCCTCTTTATGAATTTTTTATGTACATACATGATTTTCGAATACATTTAATTAATGCTATAATTTTTGTAGAGCACAGTAATTTTTTCCTTTGATAAGTCCGTTACATCATCGTCGTCACTAAAATCGGCATTTTCACTTGTAGTTATTATAAGATGGTGAGATTCTTCGCTATGTCCCGCACCTATTAATAACAAAGCCTGAGTTTCTTTGTTCGCGTTACTAAGAACAGATATAGAAGGTATTGGTTGATCAATTAATTGAGCATTTTGTTTCCGAAGTTGTCGAGTTTCTTCGAACTCTCTGGGATGCACTTTCTTTCGATGAGAGTGCATATTTGCATTTGAGTTGAATGTTTTTGGACAGTGTGGACACCTATATAAAACTTCACCGGTGTGCGTAGTCATGTGCTCCTTTAATGAAATTGGTTTTTTAAATGTTTTTCTGCAAACGCCACACTCGTACGATCGTTCTGTTCCATGGACGTAGCGCTTATGACTTAACATAGCACTTCGACTGGGAGACACTTTATGACATATATCACAAACATGTGGTTGTTTGGATTCCATATGACGTTTCTTATGTTTATTTAATGCATACTTATCTTTATGCCATGAACCACAGAGATCGCACTGTACTTTAGGAATTGTTACGCCTTGATGCTCTAACTGATGACGCTTAAATGCAGCAGGACCCCGAATGACCTTAGCACATATGTCACACATTGTGCCATAGCTACAATGCTGCTTATTATGCTCATACAACTCTTCGAGGGTATTAAATCTGAAACATAAAATAATTAATCCTTCGAATTCAATACAGACAATGTTTCCAATCGTAATACCGTCTGTTACAAGATTTACAGGTTGTAGATCGATCACGATGTGTAAACATTTTATGTTGTTCCAAAAGATATTTTCTTACAAACTTTTTTGAACAATCAGAACATTCATAGATTTTGTCTTCATCTTTTTGGTGTTTAACCAAAAAGTGATTTCGCATTGACTGTCGGTCAGCAAATGTCCGATCACATTCTTCACACCTTCAATGAAAAAACCAATTTGCTTTGACTTTTTTATATTAAAGACAAAAGAACATACCTGTAACAGTCTGGATCTAAGTGCTGCCGTATGTGGTCCAATAAAAGTGCTCTCTTCAAAAACTTTTTGTTGCAACATTTCGCGTATCCTTTTTCGATACTGTGAACTTCGCGCATATGCGCTCTTAAGCCTGCAAAGTTTTCTGACTCCAAATTACAAACCTCGCAATGCAAAGTCATGTATCGAGCAATTTGATCATCAATTTCCTTCATTTTAGCTTTGTATGCATCTTGTTCTTCTTGCGTTTTATTTTTGTCTTTATATCGTTTTTGATAACGTTCTGATTTCATTGGAACTTCTCCCTTCTTTGGCCGCCCTCTACGTCGTTTTGCGTCTGTTGAATTATTTATTGCACTATTCGCTAACTTATTATCAATTTGATCCTTGTTCGAATTTCTAGTCGATCTCCGCTTTTCTGTATTAAGTGGAAGCACGTTCTGTTCCAGACTTCTTTCAGGTTCTTTAGTTTTGTTAGTTAATATATTATTCATGAAAGCCTCTCCGTCAAAAGTATCATCGTTATCAGTATTTTCATTATGGCTGGTGCTGTTGAAATTAACATCATCATTGAAGGTTTTATCAGACCTATAATTATTTACTCCATTATTATATTCGTGACTGAAATCATGTTGTGACAAAATATCTCGTGAATCTTCAGCTCCTAAAGCAATAGCAGCTGCTTTAGCGACTGTTTTACCCGGCTCGTCTAGAGTATCTTCTATTAATATATTAAATGGCACTTCACCAAGTTCATCAAATTCGTCATCAGGTTCCCTCTTACTTGGTAATGAACTATAATGTATAAGATGATTAACATTAATTGGCGAGCGACGCTTTCCTTTTGCACTTTCGATTTTTACAATGAATCTCTCCGTCATGTGGCGATGGACATCTTCCACCATTTCGTAAAATTCATGAAAATCAAATACCTTATTCCAGCAAATATTACAGATTGTCGTTGAAATTGGATCATCTTTTTGAGGCTAAAACAGTATAATTGTTTACATGTTCCTTTCTCAAACCACTTGAAAATTTTCTTTTACCTCAAACCAAAAGTGTTTACCGACAACATCAGCAACGTTATACTCCTTGTCATTGCAGTCAAATATATCAATAGTTTCCTCAATATCTTTTAAACATAATCGACAAATCATTACTTATTAAAATTTCCTGCTAAGAACTAAAACCACAAAATAAATTGCAATAATATTGTCTTCTTACTCTGTTAAACGTGCTCAATAAATTGATAACAAATTGCTCTTGTAGAGCAGCATTGCCAGGTAAATAATACCTCTTGTCCCAATTTAAATAGTGGGGTACGTAAAAATCCCCATTTAAAAACTGAAAGCACATAATTTCAAGTTGGACCAAAAGAGTGAAAAACTAATTTTCTAGAAAAACTCTCAAATACAATTGAGTAATCGGACTTACATAGTCAATAAGTATGGACCCTTGGCCTTAATTTCCCATTGGTCCAAATGAGTGACAAACAAATTTTATAGAAAAATTCTCAAATACAATTGAGAAATAGGACTTACGTAGTCTATAAGTATGGACTCTTGGCTTTAATTTCCAGTTGGTCCAAATGAGTGACAAACAAATTTTATAGAAAAATTCTCAAATACAATTGAGAAATCGGACCTACGTAGTCTATATGTATTGATTCTTGGCTTTAATTTCCCTTTGTTCCAAGTGAGTGACAAACATAAATGTGCCCACAAATGGCTAAATTCCCGTAGAGCTGATCAAAATTTACACAATTTTAATTTTCAGAATTTTATAGAAAATTTCTCAAATACAATTGAGAAATCGGACCTACGTAGTCTATATGTATTGATTCTTGGCTTTAATTTCCCTTTGTTCCAAGTGAGTGACAAACATAAATGTGCCCACAAATGGCTAAATTCCCGTAGAGCTGATCAAAATTTACACAATTTTAATTTTCAGAATTTTATAGAAAAATTCTCAAATACAATTGAGAAATCGGACTTACGTAGTCTATATGTATTGATTCTTGGCTTTAATTTCCCTTTGGTCCAAGTGAGTGACAAACATAAATGTGCCCACAAATGGCTAAATTCCCGTAGAGCTGATCAAAATTTACACAATTTTAATTTTCAGAATTTTATAGAAAAATTCTCAAATACAATTGAAAAATAGGACCTACGTAGTCTATATGTATTGATTCTTGGCTTTAATTTCCCTTTGGTCCAAGTGAGTGACAAACATAAATGTGCCCACAAATGGCTAAATTCCCGTAGAGCTGATCAAAATTTACACAATTTTAATTTTCAGAATTTTATAGAAAAATTCTCAAATACAATTGAGAAATCGGACCTACGTAGTCTATATGTATTGATTCTTGGCTTTAATTTCCCTTTGGTCCAAGTGAGTGACAAACATAAATGTGCCCACAAATGGCTAAATTCCCGTAGAGCTGATCAAAATTTACACAATTTTAATTTTCAGAATTTTATAGAAAAATTCTCAAATACAATTGAGAAATCGGACTTACGTAGTCAAAAAGTATGGACCCTTGGCCTTAATTTCCAGTTGGACCAAATGAGTGACAAACAAATTTTATAGAAAAATTCTCAAATACAATTGAGAAATCGGACCTACGTAGTCTATATGTATTGATTCTTGGCCTTAATTTCCCTTTGGTCCAAGTGAGTGACAAACATAAATGTGCCCACAAATGGCTAAATTCCCGTAGAGCTGATCAAAATTTACACAATTTTAATTTTCAGAATTTTATAGAAAAATTCTCAAATACAATTGAGAAATAGGACTTACGTAGTCTATAAGTATAGACTCTTGGCTTTAATTTCCAGTTGGTCCAAATGAGTGACAAACAAATTTTATAGAAAAATTCTCAAATACAATTGAGAAATCGGACCTACGTAGTCTATATGTATTGATTCTTGGCTTTAATTTCCCTTTGGTCCAAGTGAGTGACAAACATAAATGTGCCCACAAATGGCTAAATTCCCGTAGAGCTGATCAAAATTTACACAATTTTAATTTTCAGAATTTTATAGAAAAATTCTCAAATACAATTGAGAAATCGGACCTACGTAGTCTATATGTATTGATTCTTGGCTTTAATTTCCCTTTGGTCCAAGTGAGTGACAAACATAAATGTGCCCACAAATGGCTAAATTCCCGTAGAGCTGATCAAAATTTACACAATTTTAATTTTCAGAATTTTATAGAAAAATTCTCAAATACAATTGAGAAATCGGACCTACGTAGTCTATATGTATTGATTCTTGGCTTTAATTTCCCTTTGGTCCAAGTGAGTGACAAACATAAATGTGCCCACAAATGACTAAATTCCCGTAGAGCTGATCAAAATTTACACAATTTTAATTTTCAGAATTTTATAGAAAAATTCTCAAATACAATTGAGAAATAGGACCTACGTAGTCTATATGTATTGATTATTGGCTTTAATTTCCCTTTGGTCCAAGTGAGTGACAAACATAAATGTGCCCACAAATGGCTAAATTCCCGTAGAGCTGATCAAAATTTACACAATTTTAATTTTCAGAATTTTATAGAAAAATTCTCAAATACAATTGAGAAATCGGACCTACGTAGTCTATATGTATGGACCCTTGGCTTTAATTTCCCATTGGTCCAAATGAGTGACAAACAAATTTTATAGAAAAATTCTCAAATACAATTGAGAAATCGGACTTACGTAGTCAAAAAGTATTGACCCTTGGCCTTAATTTCCCATTGGTCCAAATGAGTGACAAACATAAATGTGCCCACAAATGGCTAAATTCCCGTAGAGCTGATCAAAATTTACACAATTTTAATTTTCAGAATTTTATAGAAAAATTCTCAAATACAATTGAGAAATAGGACTTACGTAGTCTATAAGTATGGACCCTTGGCTTTAATTTCCCATTGGTCCAAATGAGTGACAAACAAATTTTATAGAAAAATTCTCAAATACAATTGAGAAATCGGACTTACGTAGTCAAAAAGTATGGACCCTTGGCCTTAATTTCCCATTGGTCCAAATGAGTGACAAACATAAATGTGCCCTCAAATGGCTAAATTCCCGTAGAGCTGATCAAAATTTACACAATCTTAATTTTCAGAATTTTATAGAAAAATTCTCAAATACAATTGAGAAATCGGACCTACGTAGTCTATATGTATTGATTCTTGGCTTTAATTTCCCTTTGGTCCAAGTGAGTGACAAACATAAATGTGCCCACAAATGGCTAAATTCCCGTAGAGCTGATCAAAATTTACACAATCTTAATTTTCAGAATTTTATAGAAAAATTCTCAAATACAATTGAGAAATCGGACCTACGTAGTCTATATGTATTGATTCTTGGCTTTAATTTCCCTTTGGTCCAAGTGAGTGACAAACATAAATGTGCCCACAAATGGCTAAATTCCCGTAGAGCTGATCAAAATTTACACAATTTTAATTTTCAGAATTTTATAGCAAAATTCTCAAATACAATTGAGAAATAGGACCTACGTAGTCTATATGTATTGATTCTTGGCTTTAATTTCCCTTTGGTCCAAGTGAGTGACAAACATAAATGTGCCCACAAATGGCTAAATTCCCGTAGAGCTGATCAAAATTTACACAATTTTAATTTTCAGAATTTTATAGAAAAATTCTCAAATACAATTGAGAAATAGGACTTACGTAGTCTATAAGTATGGACCCTTGGCTTTAATTTCCCATTGGTCCAAATGAGTAACAAACAAATTTTATAGAAAAATTCTCAAATACAATTGAGAAATCGGACTTACGTAGTCAAAAAGTATGGACCCTTGGCCTTAATTTCCCATTGGTCCAAATGAGTGACAAACATAAATGTGCCCACAAATGGCTAAATTCCCGTAGAGCTGATCAAAATTTACACAATTTTAATTTTCAGAATTTTATAGAAAAATTCTCAAATACAATTGAGAAATAGGACTTACGTAGTCTATAAGTATGGACCCTTGGCTTTAATTTCCCTTTGGTCCAAGTGAGTGACAAACATAAATGTGCCCACAAATGGCTAAATTCCCGTAGAGCTGATCAAAATTTACACAATTTTAATTTTCAGAATTTTATAGAAAAATTCTCAAATACAATTGAGAAATAGGACTTACGTAGTCAATAAGTATGGACCCTTGGCCTTAATTTCCCATTGGTCCAAATGAGTGACAAACAAATTTTATAGAAAAATTCTCAAATACAATTGAGAAATCGGACTTACGTAGTCAAAAAGTATGGACCCTTGGCCTTAATTTCCCATTGGTCCAAATGAGTGACAAACATAAATGTGCCCTCAAATGGCTAAATTTAGAATTTTATAGAAAAATTCTCAAATACAATTGAGAAATAGGACCTACGTAGTCTATATGTATTGATTCTTGGCTTTAATTTCCCTTTGGTCCAAGTGAGTGACAAACATAAATGTGCCCACAAATGGCTAAATTCCCGTAGAGCTGATCAAAATTTACACAATTTTAATTTTCAGAATTTTATAGAAAAATTCTCAAATACAATTGAGAAATAGGACCTACGTAGTCTATATTTATTGATTCTTGGCTTTAATTACCCTTTGGTTCAAGTGAGTGACAAACATAAATGTGCCCACAAATGGCTAAATTCCCGTAGAGCTGATCAAAATTTACACAATTTAATTTTCAGAATTTTATAGAAAAATTCTCAAATACAATTGAGAAATAGGACCTACGTAGTCTATATTTATTGATTCTTGGCTTTAATTACCCTTTGGTTCAAGTGAGTGACAAACATAAATGTGCCCACAAATGGCTAAATTCCCGTAGAGCTGATCAAAATTTACACAATTTTAATTTTTAGAATTTTATAGAAAAATTTTCAAATACAATTGAGAAATAGGACCTACGTAGTATATATGTATTGATTCTTGGCTTTAATTTCCCTTTGGTCCAAGTGACTGACAAACATAAATGTGCCCACAAATGGCTAAATTCCCGTAGAGCTAATCAAAATTTAGACAATTTAATTTTCAGAATTTTATAGAAAAATTCTCAAATACAATTGAGAAATAGGACCTACGTAGTCTATATGTATTGATTCTTGGCTTTAATTTCCCTTTGGTCCAAGTGAGTGACAAACATAAATGTGCCCACAAATGGCTAAATTCCCGTAGAGCTGATCAAAATTTACACAATTTTAATTTTCAGAATTTTATAGAAAAATTCTCAAATACAATTGAGAAATAGGACCTACGTAGTCTATATGTATTGATTCTTGGCTTTAATTTCCCTTTGGTCCAAGTGAGTGACAAACATAAATGTGCCCACAAATGGCTAAATTTCCGTAGAGCTGATCAAAATTTACACAATTTTAATTTTCAGAATTTTATAGAAAAATTCTCAAATACAATTGAGAAATAGGACTTACGTAGTCTATAAGTATGGACCCTTGGCTTTAATTTCCCATTGGTCCAAATGAGTAACAAACAAATTTTATAGAAAAATTCTCAAATACAATTGAGAAATCGGACTTACGTAGTCAAAAAGTATGGACCCTTGGCCTTAATTTCCCATTGGTCCAAATGAGTGACAAACATAAATGTGCCCACAAATGGCTAAATTCCCGTAGAGCTGATCAAAATTTACACAATTTTAATTTTCAGAATTTTATAGAAAAATTCTCAAATACAATTGAGAAATAGGACTTACGTAGTCTATAAGTATGGACCCTTGGCTTTAATTTCCCTTTGGTCCAAGTGAGTGACAAACATAAATGTGCCCACAAATGGCTAAATTCCCGTAGAGCTGATCAAAATTTACACAATTTTAATTTTCAGAATTTTATAGAAAAATTCTCAAATACAATTGAGAAATAGGATTTACGTAGTCTATAAGTATGGACCCTTGGCTTTAATTTCCAGTTGGACCAAATGAGTGACAAACAAATTTTATAGAAAAATTCTCAAATACAATTGAGAAATCGGACCTACGTAGTCTATATGTATTGATTCTTGGCTTTAATTTCCCTTTGGTCCAAGTGAGTGACAAACATAAATGTGCCCACAAATGGCTAAATTCCCGTAGAGCTGATCAAAATTTACACAATTTAATTTTCAGAATTTTATAGAAAAATTCTCAAATACAATTGAGAAATAGGACCTACGTAGTCTATATTTATTGATTCTTGGCTTTAATTACCCTTTGGTTCAAGTGAGTGACAAACATAAATGTGCCCACAAATGGCTAAATTTAGAATTTTATAGAAAAATTCTCAAATACAATTGAGAAATAGGACCTACGTAGTCTATATGTATTGATTCTTGGCTTTAATTTCCCTTTGGTCCAAGTGAGTGACAAACATAAATGTGCCCACAAATGGCTAAATTCCCGTAGAGCTGATCAAAATTTACACAATTTTAATTTTCAGAATTTTATAGAAAAATTCTCAAATACAATTGAGAAATAGGATTTACGTAGTCTATAAGTATGGACCCTTGGCTTTAATTTCCCATTGGTCCAAATGAGTGACAAACAAATTTTATAGAAAAATTCTCAAATACAATTGAGAAATCGGACTTACGTAGTCAAAAAGTATGGACCCTTGGCCTTAATTTCCCATTGGTCCAAATGAGTGACAAACATAAATGTGCCCACAAATGGCTAAATTTAGAATTTTATAGAAAAATTCTCAAATACAATTGAGAAATAGGACCTACGTAGTCTATATTTATTGATTCTTGGCTTTAATTACCCTTTGGTTCAAGTGAGTGACAAACATAAATGTGCCCACAAATGGCTAAATTTAGAATTTTATAGAAAAATTCTCAAATACAATTGAGAAATAGGACCTACGTAGTCTATATGTATTGATTCTTGGCTTTAATTTCCCTTTGGTCCAAGTGAGTGACAAACATAAATGTGCCCACAAATGGCTAAATTCCCGTAGAGCTGATCAAAATTTACACAATTTTAATTTTCAGAATTTTATAGAAAAATTCTCAAATACAATTGAGAAATAGGACTTACGTAGTCTATAAGTATGGACCCTTGGCTTTAATTTCCCATTGGTCCAAATGAGTGACAAACAAATTTTATAGAAAAATTCTCAAATACAATTGAGAAATCGGACTTACGTAGTCAAAAAGTATGGACCCTTGGCCTTAATTTCCCATTGGTCCAAATGAGTGACAAACATAAATGTGCCCACAAAGGCTAAATTCCCGTAGAGCTGATCAAAATTTACACAATCTTAATTTTCAGAATTTTATAGAAAAATTCTCAAATACAATTGAGAAATCGGACCTACGTAGTTTATATGTATTGATTCTTGGCTTTAATTTCCCTTTGGTCCAAGTGAGTGACAAACATAAATGTGCCTACAAATGGCTAAATTCCCGTAGAGCTGATCAAAATTTACACAATTTTAATTTTCAGAATTTTATAGAAAAATTCTCAAATACAATTGAGAAATAGGACTTACGTAGTCTATAAGTATGGACCCTTGGCTTTAATTTCCCATTGGTCCAAATGAGTGACAAACAAATTTTATAGAAAAATTCTCAAATACAATTGAGAAATCGGACTTACGTAGTCAAAAAGTATGGACCCTTGGCCTTAATTTCCCATTGGTCCAAATGAGTGACAAACATAAATGTGCCCACAAATGGCTAAATTCCCGTAGAGCTGATCAAAATTTACACAATTTAATTTTCAGAATTTTATAGAAAAATTCTCAAATACAATTGAGAAATCGGACTTACGTAGTCAAAAAGTATGGACCCTTGGCCTTAATTTCCCTTTGGTCCAAGTGAGTGACAAACATAAATGTGCCCACAAATGGCTAAATTCCCGTAGAGCTGATCAAAATTTACACAATTTAATTTTCAGAATTTTATAGAAAAATTCTCAAATACAATTGAGAAATCGGACTTACGTAGTCAAAAAGTATGGACCCTTGGCCTTAATTTCCCTTTGGTCCAAGTGAGTGACAAACATAAATGTGCCCACAAATGGCTAAATTCCCGTAGAGCTGATCAAAATTTACACAATTTAATTTTCAGAATTTTATAGAAAAATTCTCAAATACAATTGAGAAATCGGACTTACGTAGTCAAAAAGTATTGACCCTTGGCCTTAATTTCCCATTGGTCCAAATGAGTGACAAACATAAATGTGCCCACAAATGGCTAAATTCCCGTAGAGCTGATCAAAATTTACACAATCTTAATTTTCAGAATTTTATAGAAAAATTCTCAAATACAATTGAGAAATCGGACCTACGTAGTCTATATGTATTGATTCTTGGCTTTAATTTCCCTTTGGTCCAAGTGAGTGACAAACATAAATGTGCCTACAAATGGCTAAATTCCCGTAGAGCTGATCAAAATTTACACAATTTTAATTTTCAGAATTTAATTGAAAAATTCTCAAATACAATTGAGAAATAGGACTTACGTAGTCTATAAGTATGGACCCTTGGCTTTAATTTCCCATTGGTCCAAATGAGTGACAAACAAATTTTATAGAAAAATTCTCAAATACAATTGAGAAATCGGACTTACGTAGTCAAAAAGTATGGACCCTTGGCCTTAATTTCCCATTGGTCCAAATGAGTGACAAACATAAATGTGCCCACAAATGGCTAAATTCCCGTAGAGCTGATCAAAATTTACACAATTTAATTTTCAGAATTTTATAGAAAAATTCTCAAATACAATTGAGAAATCGGACTTACGTAGTCAAAAAGTATGGACCCTTGGCCTTAATTTCCCTTTGGTCCAAGTGAGTGACAAACATAAATGTGCCCACAAATGGCTAAATTCCCGTAGAGCTGATCAAAATTTACACAATTTAATTTTCAGAATTTTATAGAAAAATTCTCAAATACAATTGAGAAATCGGACTTACGTAGTCAAAAAGTATGGACCCTTGGCCTTAATTTCCCTTTGGTCCAAGTGAGTGACAAACATAAATGTGCCCACAAATGGCTAAATTCCCGTAGAGCTGATCAAAATTTACACAATTTAATTTTCAGAATTTTATAGAAAAATTCTCAAATACAATTGAGAAATCGGACTAACGTAGTCAAAAAGTATGGACCCTTGGCCTTAATTTCCCTTTGGTCCAAGTGAGTGACAAACATAAATGTGCCCACAAATGGCTAAATTCCCGTAGAGCTGATCAAAATTTATACAATTTTAATTTTTAGAATTTTATAGAAAAATTCTCAAATACAATTGAGAAATAGGACCTACGTAGTCTATATGTATTGATTCTTGGCTTTAATTTCCCTTTGGTCCAAGTGAGTGACAAACATAAATGTGCCCACAAATGGCTAAATTCCCGTAGAGCTGATCAAAATTTACACAATTTAATTTTCAGAATTTTATAGAAAAATTCTCAAATACAATTGAGTAATCGGACTTACATAGTCAATAAGTATGGACCCTTGGCCTTAATTTCCCATTGGTCCAAATGAGTGACAAACAAATTTTATAGAAAAATTCTCAAATACAATTGAGAAATAGGACTTACGTAGTCTATAAGTATAGACTCTTGGCTTTAATTTCCAGTTGGTCCAAATGAGTGACAAACAAATTTTATAGAAAAATTCTCAAATACAATTGAGAAATCGGACCTACGTAGTCTATATGTATTGATTCTTGGCTTTAATTTCCCTTTGGTCCAAGTGAGTGACAAACATAAATGTGCCCACAAATGGCTAAATTCCCGTAGAGCTGATCAAAATTTACACAATTTTAATTTTCAGAATTTTATAGAAAAATTCTCAAATACAATTGAGAAATCGGACCTACGTAGTCTATATGTATTGATTCTTGGCTTTCATTTCCCTTTGGTCCAAGTGAGTGACAAACATAAATGTGCCCACAAATGGCTAAATTCCCGTAGAGCTGATCAAAATTTAAACAATTTTAATTTTCAGAATTTTATAGAAAAATTCTCAAATACAATTGAGAAATCGGACCTACGTAGTCTATATGTATTGATTCTTGGCTTTAATTTCCCTTTGGTCCAAGTGAGTGACAAACATAAATGTGCCCACAAATGGCTAAATTCCCGTAGAGCTGATCAAAATTTACACAATTTTAATTTTCAGAATTTTATAGAAAAATTCTCAAATACAATTGAGAAATCGGACCTACGTAGTCTATATGTATTGATTCTTGGCTTTAATTTCCTTTTGGTCCAAGTGAGTGACAAACATAAATGTGCCCACAAATGGCTAAATTCCCGTAGAGCTGATCAAAATTTACACAATTTTAATTTTCAGAATTTTATAGAAAAATTCTCAAATACAATTGAGAAATAGGACCTACGTAGTCTATATGTATTGATTCTTGGCTTTAATTTCCCTTTGGTCCAAGTGAGTGACAAACATAAATGTGCCCACAAATGGCTAAATTCCCGTAGAGCTGATCAAAATTTACACAATTTTAATTTTCAGAATTTTATAGAAAAATTCTCAAATACAATTGAGAAATCGGACCTACGTAGTCTATATGTATGGACCCTTGGCCTTAATTTCCCATTGGTTCAAATGAGTGACAAACAAATTTTATAGAAAAATTCTCAAATACAATTGAGAAATCGGACTTACGTAGTCAAAAAGTATTGACCCTTGGCCTTAATTTCCCATTGGTCCAAATGAGTGACAAACAAATTTTATAGAAAAATTCTCAAATACAATTGAGAAATAGGACTTACGTAGTCAATAAGTATGGACCCTTGGCCTTAATTTCCCATTGGTCCAAATGAGTGACAAACAAATTTTATAGAAAAATTCTCAAATACAATTGAGAAATAGGACTTACGTAGTCTATAAGTATAGACTCTTGGCTTTAATTTCCAGTTGGTCCAAATGAGTGACAAACAAATTTTATAGAAAAATTCTCAAATACAATTGAGAAATCGGACTTACGTAGTCAAAAAGTATGGACCCTTGGCCTTAATTTCCCATTGGTCCAAATGAGTGACAAACATAAATGTGCCCACAAATGGCTAAATTCCCGTAGAGCTGATCAAAATTTATACAATTTTAATTTTCAGAATTTTATAGAAAAATTCTCAAATACAATTGAGAAATCGGACTTACGTAGTCAAAAAGTATTGACCCTTGGCCTTAATTTCCCATTGGTCCAAATGAGTGACAAACATAAATGTGCCCACAAATGGCTAAATTCCCGTAGAGCTGATCAAAATTTACACAATCTTAATTTTCAGAATTTTATAGAAAAATTCTCAAATACAATTGAGAAATCGGACCTACGTAGTCTTTATGTATTGATTCTTGGCTTTAATTTCCCTTTGGTCCAAGTGAGTGACAAACATAAATGTGCCCACAAATGGCTAAATTCCCGTAGAGCTGATCAAAATTTACACAATTTTAATTTTCAGAATTTTATAGAAAAATTCTCAAATACAATTGAGAAATAGGACCTACGTAGTCTATATTTATTGATTCTTGGCTTTAATTACCCTTTGGTTCAAGTGACTGACAAACATAAATGTGCCCACAAATGGCTAAATTCCCGTAGAGCTGATCAAAATTTACACAATTTTAATTTTTAGAATTTTATAGAAAAATTCTCAAATACAATTGAGAAATAGGACTTACGTAGTCTATAAGTATGGACCCTTGGCTTTAATTTCCCATTGGTCCAAATGAGTGACAAACAAATTTTATAGAAAAATTCTCAAATACAATTGAGAAATCGGACCTACGTAGTCTTTATGTATTGATTCTTGGCTTTAATTTCCCTTTGGTCCAAGTGAGTGACAAACATAAATGTGCCCACAAATGGCTAAATTCCCGTAGAGCTGATCAAAATTTACACAATTTAATTTTCAGAATTTTATAGAAAAATTCTCAAATACAATTGAGAAATAGGACCTACGTAGTCTATATTTATTGATTCTTGGCTTTAATTACCCTTTGGTTCAAGTGACTGACAAACATAAATGTGCCCACAAATGGCTAAATTCCCGTAGAGCTGATCAAAATTTACACAATTTTAATTTTTAGAATTTTATAGAAAAATTCTCAAATACAATTGAGAAATAGGACTTACGTAGTCAAAAAGTATGGACCCTTGGCCTTAATTTCCCTTTGGTCCAAGTGAGTGACAAACATAAATGTGCCCACAAATGGCTAAATTCCCGTAGAGCTGATCAAAATTTACACAATTTTAATTTTTAGAATTTTATAGAAAAATTCTCAAATACAATTGAGAAATAGGACTTACGTAGTCTATAAGTATAGACTCTTGGCTTTAATTTCCAGTTGGTCCAAATGAGTGACAAACAAATTTTATAGAAAAATTCTCAAATACAATTGAGAAATCGGACCTACGTAGTCTTTATGTATTGATTCTTGGCTTTAATTTCCCTTTGGTCCAAGTGAGTGACAAACATAAATGTGCCCACAAATGGCTAAATTCCCGTAGAGCTGATCAAAATTTACACAATTTAATTTTCAGAATTTTATAGAAAAATTCTCAAATACAATTGAGAAATAGGACCTACGTAGTCTATATTTATTGATTCTTGGCTTTAATTACCCTTTGGTTCAAGTGACTGACAAACATAAATGTGCCCACAAATGGCTAAATTCCCGTAGAGCTGATCAAAATTTACACAATTTTAATTTTTAGAATTTTATAGAAAAATTCTCAAATACAATTGAGAAATAGGACTTACGTAGTCTATAAGTATAGACTCTTGGCTTTAATTTCCAGTTGGTCCAAATGAGTGACAAACAAATTTTATAGAAAAATTCTCAAATACAATTGAGAAATCGGACCTACGTAGTCTTTATGTATTGATTCTTGGCTTTAATTTCCCTTTGGTCCAAGTGAGTGACAAACATAAATGTGCCCACAAATGGCTAAATTCCCGTAGAGCTGATCAAAATTTACACAATTTAATTTTCAGAATTTTATAGAAAAATTCTCAAATACAATTGAGAAATAGGACCTACGTAGTCTATATTTATTGATTCTTGGCTTTAATTACCCTTTGGTTCAAGTGACTGACAAACATAAATGTGCCCACAAATGGCTAAATTCCCGTAGAGCTGATCAAAATTTACACAATTTTAATTTTTAGAATTTTATAGAAAAATTCTCAAATACAATTGAGAAATAGGACTTACGTAGTCAAAAAGTATGGACCCTTGGCCTTAATTTCCCTTTGGTCCAAGTGAGTGACAAACATAAATGTGCCCACAAATGGCTAAATTCCCGTAGAGCTGATCAAAATTTACACAATTTAATTTTCAGAATTTTATAGAAAAATTCTCAAATACAATTCAGAAATCGGACTTACGTAGTTAAAAAGTATGGACCCTTGGCCTTAATTTCCCTTTGGTCCAAGTGAGTGACAAACATAAATGTGCCCACAAATGGCTAAATTCCCGTAGAGCTGATCAAAATTTACACAATTTAATTTTCAGAATTTTATAGAAAAATTCTCAAATACAATTGAGAAATCGGACTTACGTAGTTAAAAAGTATGGACCCTTGGCCTTAATTTCCCTTTGGTCCAAGTGAGTGACAAACATAAATGTGCCCACAAATGGCTAAATTCCCGTAGAGCTGATCAAAATTTACACAATTTTAATTTTCAGAATTTTATAGAAAAATTCTCAAATACAATTGAGAAATAGGACTTACGTAGTCTATAAGTATGGACCCTTGGCTTTAATTTCCCATTGGTCCAAATGAGTGACAAACAAATTTTATAGAAAAATTCTCAAATACAATTGAGAAATCGGACTTACGTAGTCAAAAAGTATGGACCCTTGGCCTTAATTTCCCATTGGTCCAAATGAGTGACAAACATAAATGTGCCCACAAATGGCTAAATTCCCGTAGAGCTGATCAAAATTTACACAATTTTAATTTTCAGAATTTTATAGAAAAATTCTCAAATACAAATGAGAAATAGGACCTACGTAGTCTATATGTATTGATTCTTGGCTTTAATTTCCCTTTGGTCCAAGTGAGTGACAAACATAAATGTGCCCACAAATGGCTAAATTCCCGTAGAGCTGATCAAAATTTACACAATTTAATTTTCAGAATTTTATAGAAAAATTCTCAAATACAATTGAGAAATCGGACTTACGTAGTTAAAAAGTATGGACCCTTGGCCTTAATTTCCCTTTGGTCCAAGTGAGTGACAAACATAAATGTGCCCACAAATGGCTAAATTCCCGTAGAGCTGATCAAAATTTACACAATTTTAATTTTCAGAATTTTATAGAAAAATTCTCAAATACAATTGAGAAATCGGACTTACGTAGTTAAAAAGTATGGACCCTTGGCCTTAATTTCACTTTGGTCCAAGTGAGTGACAAACATAAATGTGCCCACAAATGGCTAAATTCCCGTAGAGCTGATCAAAATTTACACAATTTAATTTTCAGAATTTTATAGAAAAATTCTCAAATACAATTGAGAAATAGGACTTACGTAGTCTATAAGTATGGACCCTTGGCTTTAATTTCCCATTGGTCCAAATGAGTGACAAACAAATTTTATAGAAAAATTCTCAAATACAATTGAGAAATCGGACTTACGTAGTCAAAAAGTATGGACCCTTGGCCTTAATTTCCCATTGGTCCAAATGAGTGACAAACATAAATGTGCCCACAAATGGCTAAATTCCCGTAGAGCTGATCAAAATTTACACAATTTAATTTTCAGAATTTTATAGAAAAATTCTCAAATACAATTGAGAAATCGGACTTACGTAGTTAAAAAGTATGGACCCTTGGCCTTAATTTCCCTTTGGTCCAAGTGAGTGACAAACATAAATGTGCCCACAAATGGCTAAATTCCCGTAGAGCTGATCAAAATTTACACAATTTAATTTTCAGAATTTTATAGAAAAATTCTCAAATACAATTGAGAAATCGGACTTACGTAGTTAAAAAGTATGGACCCTTGGCCTTAATTTCCCTTTGGTCCAAGTGAGTGACAAACATAAATGTGCCCACAAATGGCTAAATTCCCGTAGAGCTGATCAAAATTTACACAATTTAATTTTCAGAATTTTATAGAAAAATTCTCAAATACAATTGAGAAATAGGACTTACGTAGTCTATAAGTATGGACCCTTGGCTTTAATTTCCCATTGGTCCAAATGAGTGACAAACAAATTTTATAGAAAAATTCTCAAATACAATTGAGAAATAGGACCTACGTAGTCTATATGTATTGATTCTTGGCTTTAATTTCCCTTTGGTCCAAGTGAGTGACAAACATAAATGTGCCCACAAATGGCTAAATTCCCGTAGAGCTGATCAAAATTTACACAATTTAATTTTCAGAATTTTATAGAAAAATTCTCAAATACAATTGAGAAATAGGACTTACGTAGTCTATAAGTATGGACCCTTGGCTTTAATTTCCCATTGGTCCAAATGAGTGACAAACAAATTTTATAGAAAAATTCTCAAATACAATTGAGAAATAGGACCTACGTAGTCTATATGTATTGATTCTTGGCTTTAATTTCCCTTTGGTCCAAGTGAGTGACAAACATAAATGTGCCCACAAATGGCTAAATTCCCGTAGAGCTGATCAAAATTTACACAATTTTAATTTTCAGAATTTTATAGAAAAATTCTCAAATACAATTGAGAAATCGGACTTACGTAGTTAAAAAGTATGGACCCTTGGCCTTAATTTCCCTTTGGTCCAAGTGAGTGACAAACATAAATGTGCCCACAAATGGCTAAATTCCCGTAGAGCTGATCAAAATTTACACAATTTAATTTTCAGAATTTTATAGAAAAATTCTCAAATACAATTGAGAAATCGGACTTACGTAGTTAAAAAGTATGGACCCTTGGCCTTAATTTCCCTTTGGTCCAAGTGAGTGACAAACATAAATGTGCCCACAAATGGCTAAATTCCCGTAGAGCTGATCAAAATTTACACAATTTAATTTTCAGAATTTTATAGAAAAATTCTCAAATACAATTGAGAAATAGGACTTACGTAGTCTATAAGTATGGACCCTTGGCTTTAATTTCCCATTGGTCCAAATGAGTGACAAACAAATTTTATAGAAAAATTCTCAAATACAATTGAGAAATAGGACCTACGTAGTCTATATGTATTGATTCTTGGCTTTAATTTCCCTTTGGTCCAAGTGAGTGACAAACATAAATGTGCCCACAAATGGCTAAATTCCCGTAGAGCTGATCAAAATTTACACAATTTTAATTTTCAGAATTTTATAGAAAAATTCTCAAATACAATTGAGAAATCGGACTTACGTAGTTAAAAAGTATGGACCCTTGGCCTTAATTTCCCTTTGGTCCAAGTGAGTGACAAACATAAATGTGCCCACAAATGGCTAAATTCCCGTAGAGCTGATCAAAATTTACACAATTTAATTTTCAGAATTTTATAGAAAAATTCTCAAATACAATTGAGAAATCGGACTTACGTAGTTAAAAAGTATGGACCCTTGGCCTTAATTTCCCTTTGGTCCAAGTGAGTGACAAACATAAATGTGCCCACAAATGGCTAAATTCCCGTAGAGCTGATCAAAATTTACACAATTTAATTTTCAGAATTTTATAGAAAAATTCTCAAATACAATTGAGAAATAGGACTTACGTAGTCTATAAGTATGGACCCTTGGCTTTAATTTCCCATTGGTCCAAATGAGTGACAAACAAATTTTATAGAAAAATTCTCAAATACAATTGAGAAATAGGACCTACGTAGTCTATATGTATTGATTCTTGGCTTTAATTTCCCTTTGGTCCAAGTGAGTGACAAACATAAATGTGCCCACAAATGGCTAAATTCCCGTAGAGCTGATCAAAATTTACACAATTTAATTTTCAGAATTTTATAGAAAAATTCTCAAATACAATTGAGAAATAGGACTTACGTAGTCTATAAGTATGGACCCTTGGCTTTAATTTCCCATTGGTCCAAATGAGTGACAAACAAATTTTATAGAAAAATTCTCAAATACAATTGAGAAATAGGACCTACGTAGTCTATATGTATTGATTCTTGGCTTTAATTTCCCTTTGGTCCAAGTGAGTGACAAACATAAATGTGCCCACAAATGGCTAAATTCCCGTAGAGCTGATCAAAATTTACACAATTTTAATTTTCAGAATTTTATAGAAAAATTCTCAAATACAATTGAGAAATAGGACTTACGTAGTCTATAAGTATGGACCCTTGGCTTTAATTTCCAGTTGGACCAAATTAGTGACAAACAAATTTTATAGAAAAATTCTCAAATACAATTGAGAAATCGGACCTACGTAGTCTATATGTATTGATTCTTGGCTTTAATTTCCCTTTGGTCCAAGTGAGTGACAAACATAAATGTGCCCACAAATGGCTAAATTCCCGTAGAAGCTGATCAAAATTTACACAATTTAATTTTCAGAATTTTATAGAAAAATTCTCAAATACAATTGAGAAATAGGACCTACGTAGTCTATATGTATTGATTCTTGGCTTTAATTTCCCTTTGGTCCAAGTGAGTGACAAACATAAATGTGCCCACAAATGGCTAAATTCCCGTAGAGCTGATCAAAATTTACACAATTTAATTTTCAGAATTTTATAGAAAAATTCTCAAATACAATTGAGAAATAGGACTTACGTAGTCTATAAGTATGGACCCTTGGCTTTAATTTCCAGTTGGACCAAATGAGTGACAAACAAATTTTATAGAAAAATTCTCAAATACAATTGAGAAATCGGACCTACGTAGTCTATATGTATTGATTCTTGGCTTTAATTTCCCTTTGGTCCAAGTGAGTGACAAACATAAATGTGCCCACAAATGGCTAAATTCCCGTAGAGCTGATCAAAATTTACACAATTTTAATTTTCAGAATTTTATAGAAAAATTCTCAAATACAATTGAGAAATAGGACTTACGTAGTCTATAAGTATGGACCCTTGGCTTTAATTTCCCATTGGTCCAAATGAGTGACAAACAAATTTTATAGAAAAATTCTCAAATACAATTGAGAAATCGGACTTACGTAGTCAAAAAGTATGGACCCTTGGCCTTAATTTCCCATTGGTCCAAATGAGTGACAAACATAAATGTGCCCACAAATGGCTAAATTCCCGTAGAGCTGATCAAAATTTACACAATTTTAATTTTCAGAATTTTATAGAAAAATTCTCAAATACAATTGAGAAATAGGACCTACGTAGTCTATATGTATTGATTCTTGGCTTTAATTTCCCTTTGGTCCAAGTGAGTGACAAACATAAATGTGCCCACAAATGGCTAAATTCCCGTAGAGCTGATCAAAATTTACACAATTTTAATTTTCAGAATTTTATAGAAAAATTCTCAAATACAATTGAGAAATAGGACTTACGTAGTCTATAAGTATGGACCCTTGGCTTTA
The DNA here is from genome assembly GCA_947311025.1 of Lypha dubia. Taxonomy (NCBI): domain Eukaryota; kingdom Metazoa; phylum Arthropoda; class Insecta; order Diptera; family Tachinidae; genus Lypha; species Lypha dubia. Next base: position 70,703,628 of record OX371264.1, on the reverse strand, counting down.
ATTTCCAGTTGGACCAAATGAGTGACAAACAAATTTTATAGAAAAATTCTCAAATACAATTGAGAAATCGGACCTACGTAGTCTATATGTATTGATTCTTGGCTTTAATTTCCCTTTGGTCCAAGTGAGTGACAAACATAAATGTGCCCACAAATGGCTAAATTCCCGTAGAGCTGATCAAAATTTACACAATTTTAATTTTCAGAATTTTATAGAAAAATTCTCAAATACAATTGAGAAATAGGACTTACGTAGTCTATAAGTATGGACCCTTGGCTTTAATTTCCCATTGGTCCAAATGAGTGACAAACAAATTTTATAGAAAAATTCTCAAATACAATTGAGAAATCGGACTTACGTAGTCAAAAAGTATGGACCCTTGGCCTTAATTTCCCATTGGTCCAAATGAGTGACAAACATAAATGTGCCCACAAATGGCTAAATTCCCGTAGAGCTGATCAAAATTTACACAATTTAATTTTCAGAATTTTATAGAAAAATTCTCAAATACAATTGAGAAATAGGACCTACGTAGTCTATATGTATTGATTCTTGGCTTTAATTTCCCTTTGGTCCAAGTGAGTGACAAACATAAATGTGCCCACAAATGGCTAAATTCCCGTAGAGCTGATCAAAATTTACACAATTTTAATTTTCAGAATTTTATAGAAAAATTCTCAAATACAATTGAGAAATAGGACTTACGTAGTCTATAAGTATGGACCCTTGGCTTTAATTTCCCATTGGTCCAAATGAGTGACAAACAAATTTTATAGAAAAATTCTCAAATACAATTGAGAAATCGGACTTACGTAGTCAAAAAGTATGGACCCTTGGCCTTAATTTCCCATTGGTCCAAATGAGTGACAAACATAAATGTGCCCACAAATGGCTAAATTCCCGTAGAGCTGATCAAAATTTACACAATTTTAATTTTCAGAATTTTATAGAAAAATTCTCAAATACAATTGAGAGATAGGACCTACGTAGTCTATATGTATTGATTCTTGGCTTTAATTTCCCTTTGGTCCAAGTGAGTGACAAACATAAATGTGCCCACAAATGGCTAAATTCCCGTAGAGCTGATCAAAATTTACACAATTTTAATTTTCAGAATTTTATAGAAAAATTCTCAAATACAATTGAGAAATAGGACTTACGTAGTCTATAAGTATGGACCCTTGGCTTTAATTTCCAGTTGGACCAAATGAGTGACAAACAAATTTTATAGAAAAATTCTCAAATACAATTGAGAAATCGGACCTACGTAGTCTATATGTATTGATTCTTGGCTTTAATTTTCCTTTGGTCCAAGTGAGTGACAAACATAAATGTGCCCACAAATGGCTAAATTCCCGTAGAGCTGATCAAAATTTACACAATTTTAATTTTCAGAATTTTATAGAAAAATTCTCAAATACAATTGAGAAATAGGACCTACGTAGTCTATATGTATTGATTCTTGGCTTTAATTTCCCTTTGGTCCAAGTGAGTGACAAACATAAATGTGCCCACAAATGGCTAAATTCCCGTAGAGCTGATCAAAATTTACACAATTTTAATTTTCAGAATTTTATAGAAAAATTCTCAAATACAATTGAGAAATAGGACTTACGTAGTCTATAAGTATGGACCCTTGGCTTTAATTTCCAGTTGGACCAAATGAGTGACAAACAAATTTTATAGAAAAATTCTCAAATACAATTGAGAAATCGGACTTACGTAGTCAAAAAGTATGGACCCTTGGCCCTAATTTCCCATTGGTCCAAATGAGTGACAAACATAAATGTGCCCACAAATGGCTAAATTCCCGTAGAGCTGATCAAAATTTACACAATTTAATTTTCAGAATTTTATAGAAAAATTCTCAAATACAATTGAGAAATAGGACCTACGTAGTCTATATGTATTGATTCTTGGCTTTAATTTCCCTTTGGTCCAAGTGAGTGACAAACATAAATGTGCCCACAAATGGCTAAATTCCCGTAGAGCTGATCAAAATTTACACAATTTTAATTTTCAGAATTTTATAGAAAAATTCTCAAATACAATTGAGAAATAGGACTTACGTAGTCTATAAGTATGGACCCTTGGCTTTAATTTCCCATTGGTCCAAATGAGTGACAAACAAATTTTATAGAAAAATTCTCAAATACAATTGAGAAATCGGACTTACGTAGTCAAAAAGTATGGACCCTTGGCCTTAATTTCCCATTGGTCCAAATGAGTGACAAACATAAATGTGCCCACAAATGGCTAAATTCCCGTAGAGCTGATCAAAATTTACACAATTTTAATTTTCAGAATTTTATAGAAAAATTCTCAAATACAATTGAGAAATAGGACTTACGTAGTCTATAAGTATGGACCCTTGGCTTTAATTTCCAGTTGGACCAAATGAGTGACAAACAAATTTTATAGAAAAATTCTCAAATACAATTGAGAAATCGGACCTACGTAGTCTATATGTATTGATTCTTGGCTTTAATTTCCCTTTGGTCCAAGTGAGTGACAAACATAAATGTGCCCACAAATGGCTAAATTCCCGTAGAGCTGATCAAAATTTACACAATTTTAATTTTCAGAATTTTATAGAAAAATTCGCAAATACAATTGAGAAATCGGACCTACGTAGTCTATATGTATTGATTCTTGGCTTTAATTTCCCTTTGGTCCAAGTGAGTGACAAACGTAAATGTGCCCACAAATGGCTACATTCCCGTAGAGCTGATCAAAATTTACACAATTTTAATTTTCAGAATTTTATAGAAAAATTCTCAAATACAATTGAGAAATAGGACTTACGTAGTCTATAAGTATGGACCCTTGGCTTTAATTTCCAGTTGGTCCAAATGAGTGACAAACAAATTTTATAGAAAAATTCTCAAATACAATTGAGAAATCGGACCTACGTAGTCTATATGTATTGATTCTTGGCTTTAATTTCCCTTTGGTCCAAGTGAGTGACAAACATAAATGTGCCCACAAATGGCTAAATTCCCGTAGAGCTGATCAAAATTTACACAATTTAATTTTCAGAATTTTATAGAAAAATTCTCAAATACAATTGAGAAATAGGACTTACGTAGTCTATAAGTATGGACCCTTGGCTTTAATTTCCAGTTGGACCAAATGAGTGACAAACAAATTTTATAGAAAAATTCTCAAATACAATTGAGAAATTGGACCTACGTAGTCTATATGTATTGATTCTTGGCTTTAATTTCCCTTTGGTCCAAGTGAGTGACAAACATAAATGTGCCCACAAATGGCTAAATTCCCGTAGAGCTGATCAAAATTTACACAATTTAATTTTCAGAATTTTATAGAAAAATTCTCAAATACAATTGAGAAATCGGACCTACGTAGTCTATATGTATTGATTCTTGGCTTTAATTTCCCTTTGGTCCAAGTGAGTGACAAACATAAATGTGCCCACAAATGGCTAAATTCCCGTAGAGCTGATCAAAATTTACACAATTTTAATTTTTAGAATTTTATAGAAAAATTCTCAAATACAATTGAGAAATAGGACCTACGTAGTCTATATGTATTGATTCTTGGCTTTAATTTCCCTTTGGTCCAAGTGAGTGACAAACATAAATGTGCCCACAAATGGCTAAATTCCCGTAGAGCTGATCAAAATTTACACAATTTAATTTTCAGAATTTTATAGAAAAATTCTCAAATACAATTGAGAAATAGGACTTACGTAGTCTATAAGTATGGACCCTTGGCTTTAATTTCCAGTTGGACCAAATGAGTGACAAACAAATTTTATAGAAAAATTCTCAAATACAATTGAGAAATTGGACCTACGTAGTCTATATGTATTGATTCTTGGCTTTAATTTCCCTTTGGTCCAAGTGAGTGACAAACATAAATGTGCCCACAAATGGCTAAATTCCCGTAGAGCTGATCAAAATTTACACAATTTTAATTTTTAGAATTTTATAGAAAAATTCTCAAATACAATTGAGAAATAGGACCTACGTAGTCTATATGTATTGATTCTTGGCTTTAATTTCCCTTTGGTCCAAGTGAGTGACAAACATAAATGTGCCCACAAATGGCTAAATTCGCGTAGAGCTGATCAAAATTTACACAATTTAATATTCAGAATTTTATAGAAAAATTCTCAAATACAATTGAGAAATAGGACTTACGTAGTCTATAAGTATGGACCCTTGGCTTTAATTTCCAGTTGGACCAATTGAGTGACAAACAAATTTTATAGAAAAATTCTCAAATACAATTGAGAAATCGGACCTACGTAGTCTATATGTATTGATTCTTGGCTTTAATTTCCCTTTGGTCCAAGTGAGTGACAAACGTAAATGTGCCCACAAATGGCTAAATTCCCGTAGAGCTGATCAAAATTTACACAATTTTAATTTTCAGAATTTTATAGAAAAATTCTCAAATACAATTGAGAAATCGGACTTACGTAGTCTATAAGTATGGACCCTTGGCTTTAATTTCCCATTGGTCCAAATGAGTGACAAACAAATTTTATAGAAAAATTCTCAAATACAATTGAGAAATCGGACTTACGTAGTCAAAAAGTATGGACCCTTGGCCTTAATTTCCCATTGGTCCAAATGAGTGACCAACATAAATGTGCCCACAAATGGCTAAATTCCCGTAGAGCTGATCAAAATTTACACAATTTTAATTTTCAGAATTTTATAGAAATATTCTCAAATACAATTGAGAAATAGGACTTACGTAGTCTATAAGTATGGACCCCTGGCTGTAATTTCCAGTTGGACCAAATGAGTGACAAACAAATTTTATAGAAAAATTCTCAAATACAATTGAGAAATCGGACCTACGTAGTCTATATGTATTGATTCTTGGCTTTAATTTCCCTTTGGTTCAAGTGAGTGACAAACGTAAATGTGCCCACAAATGGCTAAATTCCCGTAGAGCTGATCAAAATTTACACAATTTTAATTTTCAGAATTTTATAGAAATATTCTCAAATACAATTGAGAAATCGGACCTACGTAGTCTATATGTATTGATTCTTGGCTTTAATTTCCTTTTGGTCCAAGTGAGTGACAAACATAAATGTGCCCACAAATGGCTAAATTCCCGTAGAGCTGATCAAAATTTACACAATTTTAATTTTCAGAATTTTATAGAAAAATTCTCAAATACAATTGAGAAATAGGACTTACGTAGTCTATAAGTATGGACCCTTGGCTTTAATTTCCAGTTGGACCAAATGAGTGACAAACAAATTTTATAGAAAAATTCTCAAATACAATTGAGAAATCGGACCTACGTAGTCTATATTTATTGATTCTTGGCTTTAATTTCCCTTTGGTCCAAGTGAGTGACAAACGTAAATGTGCCCACAAATGGCTAAATTCCCGTAGAGCTGATCAAAATTTACACAATTTTAATTTTCAGAATTTTATAGAAAAATTCTCAAATACAATTGAGAAATCGGACCTACGTAGTCTATATGTATTGATTCTTGGCTTTAATTTCCTTTTGGTCCAAGTGAGTGACAAACATAAATGTGCCCACAAATGGCTAAATTCCCGTAGAGCTGATCAAAATTTACACAATTTTAAATTTCAGAATTTTATAGAAAAATTCTCAAATACAATTGAGAAATCGGACCTACGTAGTCTATATGTATTGATTCTTGGCTTTAATTTCCCTTTGGTCCAAGTGAGTGACAAACATAAATGTGCCCACAAATGGCTAAATTCCCGTAGAGCTGATCAAAATTTACACAATTTTAATTTTCAGAATTTTATAGAAAAATTCTCAAATACAATTGAGAAATCGGACTTACGTAGTCTATATGTATTGATTCTTGGCTTTAATTTCCCTTTGGTCCAAGTGAGTGACAAACATAAATGTGCCCACAAATGGCTAAATTCCCGTAGAGCTGATCAAAATTTACACAATTTAATTTTCAGAATTTTATAGAAAAATTCTCAAATACAATTGAGAAATAGGACCTACGTAGTCTATATGTATTGATTCTTGGCTTTAATTTCCCTTTGGTCCAAGTGAGTGACAAACGTAAATGTGCCCACAAATGGCTAAATTCCCGTAGAGCTGATCAAAATTTACACAATTTTAATTTTCAGAATTTTATAGAAATATTCTCAAATACAATTGAGAAATAGGACTTACGTAGTCTATAAGTATGGACCCTTGGCTTTAATTTCCAGTTGGACCAAATGAGTGACAAACAAATTTTATAGAAAAATTCTCAAATACAATTGAGAAATCGGACCTACGTAGTCTATATGTATTGATTCTTGGCTTTAATTTCCCTTTGGTCCAAGTGAGTGACAAACAAATTTTATAGAAAAAATCTCAAATACAATTGAGAAATCGGACTTACGTAGTCAAAAAGTATGGACCCTTGGCCTTAATTTCCCATTGGTCCAAATGAGTGACAAACATAAATGTGCCCACAAATGGCTAAATTCCCGTAGAGCTGATCAAAATTTACACAATTTTAATTTTTAGAATTTTATAGAAAAATTCTCAAATACAATTGAGAAATAGGACCTACGTAGTCTATATGTATTGATTCTTGGCTTTAATTTCCCTTTGGTCCAAGTGAGTGACAAACGTAAATGTGCCCACAAATGGCTAAATTCCCGTAGAGCTGATCAAAATTTACACAATTTTAATTTTCAGAATTTTATAGAAATATTCTCAAATACAATTGAGAAATAGGACTTACGTAGTCTATAAGTATGGACCCTTGGCTTTAATTTCCAGTTGGACCAAATGAGTGACAAACAAATTTTATAGAAAAATTCTCAAATACAATTGAGAAATCGGACCTACGTAGTCTATATGTATTGATTCTTGGCTTTAATTTCCCTTTGGTCCAAGTGAGTGACAAACAAATTTTATAGAAAAAATCTCAAATACAATTGAGAAATCGGACTTACGTAGTCAAAAAGTATGGACCCTTGGCCTTAATTTCCCATTGGTCCAAATGAGTGACAAACATAAATGTGCCCACAAATGGCTAAATTCCCGTAGAGCTGATCAAAATTTACACAATTTTAATTTTTAGAATTTTATAGAAAAATTCTCAAATACAATTGAGAAATAGGACCTACGTAGTCTATATGTATTGATTCTTGGCTTTAATTTCCCTTTGGTCCAAGTGAGTGACAAACAAATTTTATAGAAAAAATCTCAAATACAATTGAGAAATCGGACTTACGTAGTCAAAAAGTATGGACCCTTGGCCTTAATTTCCCATTGGTCCAAATGAGTGACAAACATAAATGTGCCCACAAATGGCTAAATTCCCGTAGAGCTGATCAAAATTTACACAATTTTAATTTTTAGAAAAATTCTCAAATACAATTGAGAAATAGGACCTACGTAGTCTATATGTATTGATTCTTGGCTTTAATTTCCCTTTGGTCCAAGTGAGTGACAAACATAAATGTGCCCACAAATGGCTAAATTCCCGTAGAGCTGATCAAAATTTACACAATTTTAATTTTCAGAATTTTATAGATAAATTCTCAAATACAATTGAGAAATAGGACTTACGTAGTCTATAAGTATGGACCCTTGGCTTTAATTTCCCATTGGTCCAAATGAGTGACAAACAAATTTTATAGAAAAATTCTCAAATACAATTGAGAAATCGGACTTACGTAGTCAAAAAGTATGGACCCTTGGCCTTAATTTCCCATTGGTCCAAATGAGTGACAAACATAAATGTGCCCACAAATGGCTAAATTCCCGTAGAGCTGATCAAAATTTACACAATTTTAATTTTTAGAATTTTATAGAAAAATTCTCAAATACAATTGAGAAATAGGACCTACGTAGTCTATATGTATTGATTCTTGGCTTTAATTTCCCTTTGGTCCAAGTGAGTGACAAACATAAATGTGCCCACAAATGGCTAAATTCCCGTAGAGCTGATCAAAATTTACACAATTTAATTTTCAGAATTTTATAGAAAAATTCTCAAATACAATTGAGAAATAGGACTTACGTAGTCTATAAGTATGGACCCTTGGCTTTAATTTCCAGTTGGACCAAATGAGTGACAAACAAATTTTATAGAAAAATTCTCAAATACAATTGAGAAATCGGACCTACGTAGTCTATATGTATTGATTCTTGGCTTTAATTTCCCTTTGGTCCAAGTGAGTGACAAACGTAAATGTGCCCACAAATGGCTAAATTCCCGTAGAGCTGATGAAAATTTACACAATTTTAATTTTCAGAATTTTATAGAAAAATTCTCAAATACAATTGAGAAATCGGACCTACGTAGTCTATATGTATTGATTCTTGGCTTTAATTTCCCTTTGGTCCAAGTGAGTGACAAACATAAATGTGCCCACAAATGGCTAAATTCCCGTAGAGCTGATCAAAATTTACACAATTTAATTTTCAGAATTTTATAGAAAAATTCTCAAATACAATTGAGAAATTGGACTTACGTAGTCTATAAGTATGTACCCTTGGCTTTAATTTCCAGTTGGACCAAATGAGTGACAAACAAATTTTATAGAAAAATTCTCAAATACAATTGAGAAATCGGACCTACGTAGTCTATATGTATTGATTCTTGGCTTTAATTTCCCTTTGGTCCAAGTGAGTGACAACCATAAATGTGCCCACAAATGGCTAAATTCCCGTAGAGCTGATCAAAATTTACACAATTTTAATTTTTAGAATTTTATAGAAAAATTCTAAAATACAATTGAGAAATAGGACCTACGTAGTCTATATGTATTGATTCTTGGCTTTAATTTCCCTTTGGTCCAAGTGAGTGACAAACATAAATGTGCCCACAAATGGCTAAATTCCCGTAGAGCTGATCAAAATTTACACAATTTTAATTTTCAGAATTTTATAGAAAAATTCTCAAATACAATTGAGAAATAGGACTTACGTAGTCTATAAGTATGGACCCTTGGCTTTAATTTCCCATTGGTCCAAATGAGTGACAAACAAATTTTATAGAAAAATTCTCAAATACAATTGAGAAATCGGACTTACGTAGTCAAAAAGTATGGACCCTTGGCCTTAATTTCCCATTGGTCCAAATGAGTGACAAACATAAATGTGCCCACAAATGGCTAAATTCCCGTAGAGCTGATCAAAATTTACACAATTTTAATTTTCAGAATTTTATAGAAAAATTCTCAAATACAATTGAGAAATAGGACTTACGTAGTCTATAAGTATGGACCCTTGGCTTTAATTTCCCATTGGTCCAAATGAGTGACAAACAAATTTTATAGAAAAATTCTCAAATACAATTGAGAAATCGGACTTACGTAGTCAAAAAGTATGGACCCTTGGCCTTAATTTCCCATTGGTACAAATGAGTGACAAACATATATGTGCCCACAAATGGCTAAATTCCCGTAGAGCTGATCAAAATTTACACAATTTTAATTTTCAGAATTTTATAGAAAAATTCTCAAATACAATTGAGAAATAGGACCTACGTAGTCTATATGTATTGATTCTTGGCTTTAATTTCCAGTTGGACCAAATGAGTGACAAACAAATTTTATAGAAAAATTCTCAAATACAATTGAGAAATCGGACTTACGTAGTCAAAAAGTATGGACCTTTGGCCTTGATTTCCCATTGGTCCAAATGAGTGACAAACATAAATGTGCCCACAAATGGCTAAATTCCCGTAGAGCTGATCAAAATTTACACAATTTTAATTTTCAGAATTTTATAGAAAAATTCTCAAATACAATTGAGAAATAGGACTTACGTAGTCTATAAGTATGGACCCTTGGCTTTAATTTCCCATTGGTCCAAATGAGTGACAAACAAATTTTATAGAAAAATTCTCAAATACAATTGAGAAATCGGACCTACGTAGTCTATATGTATTGATTCTTGGCTTTAATTTCCCTTTGGTCCAAGTGAGTGACAAACGTAAATGTGCCCACAAATGGCTAAATTCCCGTAGAGCTGATCAAAATTTACACAATTTTAATTTTTAGAATTTTATAGAAAAATTCTCAAATACAATTGAGAAATCGGACCTACGTAGTCTATATGTATTGATTCTTGGCTTTAATTTCCCTTTGGTCCAAGTGAGTGACAAACGTAAATGTGCCCACAAATGGCTAAATTCCCGTAGAGCTGATCAAAATTTACACAATTTTAATTTTCAGAATTTTATAGAAAAATTCTCAAATACAATTGAGAAATAGGACTTACGTAGTCTATATGTATTGATTCTTGGCTTTAATTTCCCTTTGGTCCAAGTGAGTTACAAACATAAATGTGCCCACAAATGGCTAAATTCCCGTAGAGCTGATCAAAATTTACACAATTTAATTTTCAGAATTTTATAGAAAAATTCTCAAATACAATTGAGAAATAGGACTTACGTAGTCTATAAGTATGGACCCTTGGCTTTAATTTCCAGTTGGACCAAATGAGTGACAAACAAATTTTATAGAAAAATTCTCAAATACAATTGAGAAATCGGACCTACGTAGTCTATATGTATTGATTCTTGGCTTTAATTTCCCTTTGGTCCAAGTGAGTGACAAACATAAATGTGCCCACAAATGGCTAAATTCCCGTTGAGCTGATCAAAATTTACACAATTTTAATTTTTAGAATTTTATAGAAAAATTCTCAAATACAATTGAGAAATAGGACCTACGTAGTCTATATGTATTGATTCTTGGCTTTAATTTCCCTTTGGTCCAAGTGAGTTAGAAACATATGTAAATGTGCCCACAAATGGCTAAATTCCCGTAGAGCTGATCAAAATTTACACAATTTAAGTTTCAGAATTTTATAGAAAAATTCTCAAAAATAATTGAGAAATAGGGCCTACGTAGTCTATATATATTGATTCTTGGCTTTAATTTCCCTTTGGTCCAAGTGAGTGACAAACATAAATGTGCCCACAAATGGCTAAATTCCCGTAGAGCTGATCAAAATTTACACAATTTTAATTTTCAGAATTTTATAGAAAAATTCTCAAATACAATTGAGAAATAGGACTTACGTAGTCTAAAAGTATGGACCCTTGGCTTTAATTTCCAGTTGGTCCAAATGAGTGACAAACATAAATGTGCCCACAAATGGCTAAATTCCCGTAGAGTCGATCAAAATTTACACAATTTAAGTTTCAGAATTTTATAGAAAACTTCTCAAAAATAATTGAGAAATAGGACCTACGTAGTCTATATATATTGATTCTTGGCTTTAATTTCCCTTTGGTCCAAGTGAGTGACAAACATAAATGTGCCCACAAATGGCTAAATTCCAGTAGAGCTGATCAAAATTTACACAATTTTAATTTTCAGAATTTTATAGAAAAATTCTCAAATACAATTGAGAAATAGGACTTACGTAGTCTATAAGTATGGACCCTTGGCTTTAATTTCCAGTTGGTCCAAATGAGTGACAAACATAAATGTGCCCACAAATGGCTAAATTCCCGTAGAGTTGATCAAAATTTACACAATTTTAATTTTCAGAATTTTATAGAAAAATTCTCAAATACAATTGAGAAATCGGACCTACGTAGTCTATATGTATTGATTCTTGGCTTTAATTTCCCTTTGGTCCAAGTGAGTGACAAACATAAATGTGCCCACAAATGGCTAAATTCCCGTAGAGTTGATCAAAATTTACACAATTTTAATTTTCAGAATTTTATAGAAAAATTCTCAAATACAATTGAGAAATCGGACCTACGTAGTCTATACGTATTGATTCTTGGCTTTAATTTCCCTTTGGTCCAAGTGAGTGACAAACATAAATGTGCCCACAAATGGCTAAATTCCCGTAGAGCTGATCAAAATTTACACAATTTTAATTTTCAGAATTTTATAGAAAAATTCGCAAATACAATTGAGAAATCGGACCTACGTAGTCTATATGTATTGATTCTTGGCTTTAATTTCCCTTTGGTCCAAGTGAGTGACAAACGTAAATGTGCCCACAAATGGCTAAATTGCCGTAGAGCTGATCAAAATTTACACAATTTTAATTTTCAGAATTTTATAGAAAAATTCTCAAATACAATTGAGAAATAGGACTTACGTAGTCTATAAGTATGGACCCTTGGCTTTAATTTCCAGTTGGACCAAATGAGTGACAAACAAATTTTATAGAAAAATTCTCAAATACAATTGAGAAATAGGACTTACGTAGTCTATAAGTATGGACCCTTGGCTTTAATTTCCAGTTGGACCGAATGAGTGACAAACAAATTTTATAGAAAAATTCTCAAATACAATTGAGAAATCGGACCTACGTAGTCTATATGTATTGATTCTTGGCTTTAATTTCCCTTTGGTCCAAGTGAGTGACAAACGTAAATGTGCCCACAAATGGCTAAATTCCCGTAAAGCTGATCAAAATTTACACAATTTAATTTTCAGAATTTTATAGAAAAATTCTCAAATACAATTGAGAAATAGGACTTACGTAGTCTATATGTATTGATTCTTGGCTTTAATTTCCCTTTGGTCCAAGTGAGTGACAAACATAAATGTGCCCACAAATGGCTAAATTGCCGTAGAGCTGATCAAAATTTACACAATTTTAATTTTCAGAATTTTATAGAAAAATTCTCAAATACAATTGAGAAATAGGACTTACGTAGTCTATAAGTATGGACCCTTGGCTTTAATTTCCAGTTGGACCAAATGAGTGACAAACAAATTTTATAGAAAAATTCTCAAATACAATTGAGAAATAGGACTTACGTAGTCTATAAGTATGGACCCTTGGCTTTAATTTCCAGTTGGACCAAATGAGTGACAAACAAATTTTATAGAAAAATTCTCAAATACAATTGAGAAATCGGACCTACGTAGTCTATATGTATTGATTCTTGGCTTTAATTTCCCTTTGGTCCAAGTGAGTGACAAACGTAAATGTGCCCACAAATGGCTAAATTCCCGTAGAGCTGATCAAAATTTACACAATTTAATTTTCAGAATTTTATAGAAAAATTCTCAAATACAATTGAGAAATAGGACCTACGTAGTCTATATTTATTGATTCTTGGCTTTAATTACCCTTTGGTTCAAGTGAGTGACAAACATAAATGTGCCCACAAATGGCTAAATTCCCTTAGAGCTGATCAAAATTTACACAATTTAATTTTCAGAATTTTATAGAAAAATTCTCAAATACAATTGAGAAATAGGACCTACGTAGTCTATATTTATTGATTCTTGGCTTTAATTACCCTTTGGTTCAAGTGAGTGACAAACATAAATGTGCCCACAAATGGCTAAATTCCCGTAGAGCTGATCAAAATTTACACAATTTTAATTTTTAGAATTTTATAGAAAAATTCTCAAATACAATTGAGAAATCGGACCTATGTAGTCTATATGTATTGATTCTTGGCTTTAATTTCCCTTTGGTCCAAGTGAGTGACAAACATAAATGTGCCCACAAATGGCTAAATTCCCTTAGAGCTGATCAAAATTTACACAATTTAATTTTCAGAATTTTATAGAAAAATTCTCAAATACAATTGAGAAATAGGACCTACGTAGTCTATATTTATTGATTCTTGGCTTTAATTACCCTTTGGTTCAAGTGAGTGACAAACATAAATGTGCCCACAAATGGCTAAATTCCCGTAGAGCTGATCAAAATTTACACAATTTTAATTTTTAGAATTTTATAGAAAAATTCTCAAATACAATTGAGAAATAGGACCTACGTAGTCTATATGTATTGATTCTTGGCTTTAATTTCCCTTTGGTCCAAGTGAGTGACAAACATAAATGTGCCCACAAATGGCTAAATTCCCGTAGAGCTGATCAAAATTTACACAATTTAATTTTCAGAATTTTATAGAAAAATTCTCAAATACAATTGAGAAATCGGACTTACGTAGTCAAAAAGTATGGACCCTTGGCCTTAATTTCCCATTGGTCCAAATGAGTGACAAACATAAATGTGCCCACAAAGGGCTAAATTCCCGTAGAGCTGATCAAAATTTACACAATTTTAATTTTCAGAATTTTATAGAAAAATTCTCAAATACAATTGAGAAATCGGACTTACGTAGTCTATAAGTATGGACCCTTGGCTTTAATTTCCCATTGGTCCAAATGAGTGACAAACAAATTTTATAGAAAAATTCTCAAATACAATTGAGAAATCGGACTTACGTAGTCAAAAAGTATGGACCCTTGGCCTTAATTTCCCATTGGTCCAAATGAGTGACAAACATAAATGTGCCCACAAATGGCTAAATTCCCGTAGAGTAGAGCTGTGTCGTTCCGGAACGAACGGGTACAAAGGAACGAATCACTGAAGTGAACGAAGGGAGCCGGTTACTTTACGGAGCGGTTTTGGCTCAGTGAGCGGTCTAGTTAAGTGTTTTGGTTTCATCGTTCATTTCGTTCGTTCGTTCACTCATGTCGGATTTTGTTGTTTTGCTTTTCAGTGTGACCAACACGAAATTACATTATTAGCGTAACCATTTGTTAGTTTTTTTTTTCTATTATAGTTCAATGGGAACATTTCTTTTAATCTGCATGTACACCAGCATTTACATGTCTATAATACACAATATAATCAAAATTTTGTACTTTAACTTCGGAGGCCCATAACTCGGAATCTAAGCCTCGCCGACAAATTTGTTATTTAATTTTTTTCTTATTTTTTGATTCTCCATTGGCTTTTGTTAATTTTTGAGCAATGTAGCTAAACTAGATTTAAGACAACAATTTTATTAATGATTTATTTATTAATTACATTAATTGTAATTGTCGGTGGCACGAAATAAGCCCCAATGAAATAAGCCCCAAATCGAAAAATGAAATAAGCCCCAAAAAATTTTCAAATTTTTTGTTTGGGGTTTATTTCATTTTTTTTTGGGGCTTATTTCATTTTTTAAAAATTTGGGGCTTATTTCATAAAATTTTTTGGGGCTTATTTCATTTTATTTGGGGCTTATTTCGTAAATTTTGTTTGGGGCTTATTTCATTTTTTTTGGGGTTTATTTCATAAAATTTTTTGGGGCTTATTTCATTTTTCGATTTGGGGCTTATTTCATTGGGGCTTATTTCGTGGTGCCGTAATTGTCATTGTATCATGCTGTTGTTATGTACAAAAACGGAATACAATTTTGTTAATTTAATACAATTTCACATACAAAATAGGTTCAACTTTAACTTTATTAGTGATAAGCTACGGATTTATTACAATTTATGCAAATAGTGCAAACATTCTCAATAATTTACAACTTTTTTAACTAAAACACTTTTTTGGATATACTTAAGTATGTATGTATGTACATAGTATTATTGTAAACAAAACAATACTTTAGCTTGAATTGTGTTGCATTTTATTTGATAGGTTTATTGAAAAGAGCGGTGGAACGAAAGGAACGAACGGGTCCGTTCCTCTAAATTGAACGAAAAGGAGCGCTCACCAAAAGGAACGATTTGGCACAGCTCTACCGTAGAGTAGAGCTGTGTCGGTCCGGAACGAACGGGTACAAAGGAACGAATCACTGAAGTGAACGAAGGGAGCCGGTTACTTTACGGAGCGCTTTTGGCTCAGTGAGCGGTTTAGTTTGGTGTTTTGGTTTCATCGTTCATTTCGTACATTCGTTCGCTCATATGGTATTTTGTTATGATTAGCTTTTGCTTTTCAGTGTGACCAACACGAAATTACATTATTAGCGTAACAATTTGTTAGTTTTTTTTATATTATAGTTCAATGGGTACATATTTTTAATCTGCATGTACACCAGCATTTACATGTCCAGCCTTTATAATTTTTATATATGTACATATGTAGTTAAAATGTAGACATATTAACTAATATTTTATTTCAGTTGCGTAATAAAATTTTAAATATAAAATAGGCTTAAGTTAGTTAAGCGATACAGCTACGGATTTAAAACCTTTGACATATCTTCTAGCATTTATTTATTGACTTTCGCCGTATTTTTATACATAACATATGTATATTTTAGAATTAAATTTTCTATCACATATAGCTACGTTCACATTTATTAAATATTTGTAAAAAAACGTAACCATTAGTTTTGCTGAGGGATAGTGTCATTTAACTTGGTTTTTATGTTACAAAATAAAATTAATCATTATACAAAAAAGTATTTTTAAAAAATAGGAACCCATAATTAAAAAAATATCCGAATTACAAGAAATAACTAATTAGCTTCTTTCTTGGTTACGTTTTTTTCCGGCAAATGTTTGTTAAATGTGAACGTAGCTTAAGATTAGTGTTTTTTATCCGGAACCTTGTAGCTAAATACAAAACAGAATACAATTTTGTTAATTTAATACAATTTCACATACAAAGTAGGTTCAACTTTAACTTTATTACTGATAAGCTACGGATTTAAAACAATTTATGCAAATATTGCAAACTTTCTCAATAATACACAACTTTTTTTTTATCATTTCTTTGGATATAAGTGTGTGTGTATGTAAATATTGTAAACAAAACAATACTTTAGTTTGAATAGTGTTGCATTTGATACGAAAGGAGCGGTGGAACGAAATGAACGAACGGGTCCGGTCCTCTGAATTGAACGAAAAGGAGCGCTCACCAAAAGGAACGATTTGGCACAGCTCTACCGTAGAGCTGATCAAAATTTACACAATTTTAATTTTTAGAATTTTATAGAAAAATTCTCAAATACAATTGAGAAATAGGACCTACGTAGTCTATATGTATTGATTCTTGGCTTTAATTTCCCTTTGGTCCAAGTGAGTGACAAACATAAATGTGCCCACAAATGGCTAAATTCCCGTAGAGCTGATCAAAATTTACACAATTTAATTTTCAGAATTTTATAGAAAAATTCTCAAATACAATTGAGAAATAGGACTTACGTAGTCTATAAGTATGGACCCTTGGCTTTAATTTCCAGTTGGTCCAAATGAGTGACAAACAAATTTTATAGAAAAATTCTCAAATACAATTGAGAAATCGGACCTACGTAGTCTATATGTATTGATTCTTGGCTTTAATTTCCCTTTGGTCCAAGTGAGTGACAAACGTAAATGTGCCCACAAATGGCTACATTCCCGTAGAGCTGATCAAAATTTACACAATTTTAATTTTCAGAATTTTATAGAAAAATTCTCAAATACAATTGAGAAATCGGACCTACGTAGTCTATATGTATTGATTCTTGGCTTTAATTTCCCTTTGGTCCAAGTGAGTGACAAACGTAAATGTGCCCACAAATGGCTACATTCCCGTAGAGCTGATCAAAATTTACACAATTTTAATTTTCAGAATTTTATAGAAAAATTCTCAAATACAATTGAGAAATAGGACTTACGTAGTCTATAAGTATGGACCCTTGGCTTTAATTTCCAGTTGGTCCAAATGAGTGACAAACAAATTTTATAGAAAAATTCTCAAATACAATTGAGAAATCGGACCTACGTAGTCTATATGTATTGATTCTTGGCTTTAATTTCCCTTTGGTCCAAGTGAGTGACAAACATAAATGTGCCCACAAATGGCTAAATTCCCGTAGAGCTGATCAAAATTTACACAATTTTAATTTTTAGAATTTTATAGAAAAATTCTCAAATACAATTGAGAAATAGGACCTACGTAGTCTATATGTATTGATTCTTGGCTTTAATTTCCCTTTGGTCCAAGTGAGTGACAAACATAAATGTGCCCACAAATGGCTAAATTCCCGTAGAGCTGATCAAAATTTACACAATTTAATTTTCAGAATTTTATAGAAAAATTCTCAAATACAATTGAGAAATCGGGCTTACGTAGTCAAAAAGTATGGACCCTTGGCCTTAATTTCCCATTGGTCCAAATGAGTGACAAACATAAATGTGCCCACAAAGGGCTAAATTCCCGTAGAGCTGATCAAAATTTACACAATTTTAATTTTCAGAATTTTATAGAAAAATTCTCAAATACAATTGAGAAATCGGACCTACGTAGTCTATATGTATTGATTCTTGGCTTTAATTTCCCTTTGGTCCAAGTGAGTGACAAACGTAAATGTGCCCACAAATGGCTACATTCCCGTAGAGCTGATCAAAATTTACACAATTTTAATTTTCAGAATTTTATAGAAAAATTCTCAAATACAATTGAGAAATCGGACCTACGTAGTCTATATGTATTGATTCTTGGCTTTAATTTCCCTTTGGTCCAAGTGAGTGACAAACGTAAATGTGCCCACAAATGGCTACATTCCCGTAGAGCTGATCAATATTTACACAATTTTAATTTTCAGAATTTTATAGAAAAATTCTCAAATACAATTGAGAAATAGGACTTACGTAGTCTATAAGTATGGACCCTTGGCTTTAATTTCCAGTTGGTCCAAATGAGTGACAAACATAAATGTGCCCACAAATGGCTAAATTCCCGTAAAGCTGATCAAAATTTACACAATTTTAATTTTCAGAATTTTATAGAAAAATTCAAAATACAATTGAGAAATCGGACCTACGTAGTCTATATGTATTGATTCTTGGCTTTAATTTCCCTTTGGGCCAAGTGAGTGACAAACGTAAATGTGCCCACAAATGGCTACATTCCCGTAGAGCTGATCAAAATTTACACAATTTTAATTTTCAGAATTTTATAGAAAAATTCTCAAATACAATTGAGAAATAGGACTTACGTAGTCTATAAGTATGGACCCTTGGCTTTAATTTCCAGTTGGTCCAAATGAGTGACAAACAAATTTTATAGAAAAATTCTCAAATACAATTGAGAAATCGGACCTACGTAGTCTATATGTATTGATTCTTGGCTTTAATTTCCCTTTGGTCCAAGTGAGTGACAAACATAAATGTGCCCACAAATGGCTACATTCCCGTAGAGCTGATCAAAATTTACACAATTTTAATTTTCAGAATTTTATAGAAAAATTCTCAAATACAATTGAGAAATCGGACCTACGTAGTCTATATGTATTGATTCTTGGCTTTAATTTCCCTTTGGTCCAAGTGAGTGACAAACGTAAATGTGCCCACAAATGGCTACATTCCCGTAGAGCTGATCAAAATTTACACAATTTTAATTTTCAGAATTTTATAGAAAAATTCTCAAATACAATTGAGAAATAGGACTTACGTAGTCTATAAGTATGGACCCTTGGCTTTAATTTCCAGTTGGTCCAAATGAGTGACAAACAAATTTTATAGAAAAATTCTCAAATACAATTGAGAAATCGGACCTACGTAGTCTATATGTATTGATTCTTGGCTTTAATTTCCCTTTGGTCCAAGTGAGTGACAAACATAAATGTGCCCACAAATGGCTAAATTCCCGTAGAGCTGATCAAAATTTACACAATTTTAATTTTTAGAATTTTATAGAAAAATTCTCAAATACAATTGAGAAATAGGACCTACGTAGTCTATATGTATTGATTCTTGGCTTTAATTTCCCTTTGGTCCAAGTGAGTGACAAACATAAATGTGCCCACAAATGGCTAAATTCCCGTAGAGCTGATCAAAATTTACACAATTTAATTTTCAGAATTTTATAGAAAAATTCTCAAATACAATTGAGAAATCGGGCTTACGTAGTCAAAAAGTATGGACCCTTGGCCTTAATTTCCCATTGGTCCAAATGAGTGACAAACATAAATGTGCCCACAAAGGGCTAAATTCCCGTAGAGCTGATCAAAATTTACACAATTTTAATTTTCAGAATTTTATAGAAAAATTCTCAAATACAATTGAGAAATCGGACCTACGTAGTCTATATGTATTGATTCTTGGCTTTAATTTCCCTTTGGTCCAAGTGAGTGACAAACGTAAATGTGCCCACAAATGGCTACATTCCCGTAGAGCTGATCAAAATTTACACAATTTTAATTTTCAGAATTTTATAGAAAAATTCTCAAATACAATTGAGAAATCGGACCTACGTAGTCTATATGTATTGATTCTTGGCTTTAATTTCCCTTTGGTCCAAGTGAGTGACAAACGTAAATGTGCCCACAAATGGCTACATTCCCGTAGAGCTGATCAATATTTACACAATTTTAATTTTCAGAATTTTATAGAAAAATTCTCAAATACAATTGAGAAATAGGACTTACGTAGTCTATAAGTATGGACCCTTGGCTTTAATTTCCAGTTGGTCCAAATGAGTGACAAACATAAATGTGCCCACAAATGGCTAAATTCCCGTAAAGCTGATCAAAATTTACACAATTTTAATTTTCAGAATTTTATAGAAAAATTCAAAATACAATTGAGAAATCGGACCTACGTAGTCTATATGTATTGATTCTTGGCTTTAATTTCCCTTTGGTCCAAGTGAGTGACAAACGTAAATGTGCCCACAAATGGCTACATTCCCGTAGAGCTGATCAAAATTTACACAATTTTAATTTTCAGAATTTTATAGAAAAATTCTCAAATACAATTGAGAAATAGGACTTACGTAGTCTATAAGTATGGACCCTTGGCTTTAATTTCCAGTTGGTCCAAATGAGTGACAAACAAATTTTATAGAAAAATTCTCAAATACAATTGAGAAATCGGACCTACGTAGTCTATATGTATTGATTCTTGGCTTTAATTTCCCTTTGGTCCAAGTGAGTGACAAACGTAAATGTGCCCACAAATGGCTACATTCCCGTAGAGCTGATCAAAATTTACACAATTTTAATTTTCAGAATTTTATAGAAAAATTCTCAAATACAATTGAGAAATAGGACTTACGTAGTCTATAAGTATGGACCCTTGGCTTTATTTTCCAGTTGGTCCAAATGAGTGACAAACATAAATGTGCCCACAAATCGCTAAATTCCCGTAGAGCTGATCAAAGTTTACACAATTTTAATTTTCAGAATTTTATAGAAAAATTCAAAATACAATTGAGAAATCGGACCTACGTAGTCTATATGTATTGATTCTTGGCTTTAATTTCCCTTTGGTCCAAGTGAGTGACAAACGTAAATGTGCCCACAAATGGCTACATTCCCGTAGAGCTGGTCAAAATTTACACAATTTTAATTTTCAGAATTTTATAGAAAAATTCTCAAATACAATTGAGAAATAGGACTTACGTAGTCTATAAGTATGGACCCTTGGCTTTAATTTCCAGTTGGTCCAAATGAGTGACAAACAAATTTTATAGAAAAATTCTCAAATACAATTGAGAAATCGGACCTACGTAGTCTATATGTATTGATTCTTGGCTTTAATTTCCCTTTGGTCCAAGTGAGTGACAAACATAAATGTGCCCACAAATGGCTAAATTCCCGTAGAGCTGATCAAAATTTACACAATTTTAATTTTCAGAATTTTATAGAAAAATTCGCAAATTCAATTGAGAAATCGGACCTACGTAGTCTATATGTTTTGATTCTTGGCTTTAATTTCCCTTTGGTCCAAGTGAGTGACAAACATAAATGTGCCCACAAATGGCTAAATTCCCGTAGAGCTGATCAAAATTTACACAATTTTAATTTTCAGAATTTTATAGAAAAATTCGCAAATTCAATTGAGAAATCGGACCTACGTAGTCTATATGTATTGATTCTTGGCTTTAATTTCCCTTTGGTCCAAGTGAGTGACAAACATAAATGTGCCCACAAATGGCTAAATTCCCGTAGAGCTGATCAAAATTTACACAATTTTAATTTTCAGAATTTTATAGAAAAATTCTTAAATACAATTGAGAAATCGGACCTACGTAGTCTATATGTATTGATTCTTGGCTTTAATTTCCCTTTGGTCCAAGTGAGTGACAAACATAAATGTGCCCACAAATGGCTAAATTCCCGTAGAGCTGATCAAAATTTACACAATTTTAATTTTCAGAATTTTATAGAAAAATTCTCAAATACAATTGAGAAATAGGACTTACGTAGTCAATAAGTATGGACCCTTGGTCTTAATTTCCCATTGGTCCAAATGAGTGACAAACAAATTTTATAGAAAAATTCTCAAATACAATTGAGAAATCGGACCTACGTAGTCTATATGTATTGATTCTTGGCTTTAATTTCCCTTTGGTCCAAGTGAGTGACAAACGTAAATGAGCCCACAAATGGCTACATTCCCGTAGAGCTGATCAAAATTTACACAATTTTAATTTTCAGAATTTTATAGAAAAATTCTCAAATACAATTGAGAAATCGGACTTACGTAGTCAATAAGTATGGACCCTTGGTCTTAATTTCCCATTGGTCCAAATGAGTGACAAACAAATTTTATAGAAAAATTCTCAAATACAATTGAGAAATCGGACCTACGTAGTCTATATGTATTGATTCTTGGCTTTAATTTCCCTTTGGTCCAAGTGAGTGACAAACATAAATGTGCCCACAAATGGCTAAATTCCCGTAGAGCTGATCAAAATTTACACAATTTTAATTTTCAGAATTTTATAGAAAAATTCTTAAATACAATTGAGAAATCGGACCTACGTAGTCTATATGTGTTGATTCTTGGCTTTAATTTCCCTTTGGTCCAAGTGAGTGACAAACGTAAATGAGCCCACAAATGGCTACATTCCCGTAGAGCTGATCAAAATTTACACAATTTTAATTTTCAGAATTTTATAGAAAAATTCTCAAATACAATTGAGAAATCGGACCTACGTAGTTTATATGTATTGATTCTTGGCTTTAATTTCCCTTTGGTCCAAATGAGTGACAAACATAAATGTGCCCACAAATGGCTAAATTCCCGTAGAGCTGATCAAAATTTACACAATTTTAATTTTCAGAATTTTATAGAAAAATTCTCAAATACAATTGAGAAATAGGACTTACGTAGTCAATAAGTATGGACCCTTGGCCTTAATTTCCCATTGGTCCAAACGAGTGACAAACAAATTTTATAGAAAAATTCTCAAATACAATTGAGAAATCGGACCTACGTAGTCTATATGTATTGATTCTTGGCTTTAATTTCCCATTGGTCCAAATGAGTGACAAACAAATTTTATAGAAAAATTCTCAAATACAATTGAGAAATCGGACCTACGTAGTCTATATGTATTGATTCTTGGCTTTAATTTCCCATTGGTCCAAATGAGTGACAAACAAATTTTATAGAAAAATTCTCAAATACAATTGAGAAATCGGACCTACGTAGTCTATATCTATTGATTCTTGGCCTTAATTTCCCATTGGTCCAAATGAGTGACAAACAAATTTTATAGAAAAATTCTCAAATACAATTGAGAAATCGGACCTACGTTGTCTATATGTATTGATTCTTGGCTTTAATTTCCCATTGGTCCAAATGAGTGACAAACAAATTTTATAGAAATATTCTCAAATACAATTGAGAAATCGGACCTACGTAGTCTATATGTATTGATTCTTGGCTTTAATTTCCCTTTGGTCCAAGTGAGTGACAAACGTAAATGTGCCCACAAATGGCTACATTCCCGTAGAGCTGATCAAAATTTACACAATTTTAATTTTCAGAATTTTATAGAAAAATTCTCAAATACAATTGAGAAATAGGACTTACGTAGTCTATAAGTATGGACCCTTGGCTTTATTTTCCAGTTGGTCCAAATGAGTGACAAACATAAATGTGCCCACAAATCGCTAAATTCCCGTAGAGCTGATCAAAGTTTACACAATTTTAATTTTCAGAATTTTATAGAAAAATTCAAAATACAATTGAGAAATCGGACCTACGTAGTCTATATGTATTGATTCTTGGCTTTAATTTCCCTTTGGTCCAAGTGAGTGACAAACGTAAATGTGCCCACAAATGGCTACATTCCCGTAGAGCTGGTCAAAATTTACACAATTTTAATTTTCAGAATTTTATAGAAAAATTCTCAAATACAATTGAGAAATAGGACTTACGTAGTCTATAAGTATGGACCCTTGGCTTTAATTTCCAGTTGGTCCAAATGAGTGACAAACAAATTTTATAGAAAAATTCTCAAATACAATTGAGAAATCGGACCTACGTAGTCTATATGTATTGATTCTTGGCTTTAATTTCCCTTTGGTCCAAGTGAGTGACAAACATAAATGTGCCCACAAATGGCTAAATTCCCGTAGAGCTGATCAAAATTTACACAATTTTAATTTTCAGAATTTTATAGAAAAATTCGCAAATTCAATTGAGAAATCGGACCTACGTAGTCTATATGTTTTGATTCTTGGCTTTAATTTCCCTTTGGTCCAAGTGAGTGACAAACATAAATGTGCCCACAAATGGCTAAATTCCCGTAGAGCTGATCAAAATTTACACAATTTTAATTTTCAGAATTTTATAGAAAAATTCGCAAATTCAATTGAGAAATCGGACCTACGTAGTCTATATGTATTGATTCTTGGCTTTAATTTCCCTTTGGTCCAAGTGAGTGACAAACATAAATGTGCCCACAAATGGCTAAATTCCCGTAGAGCTGATCAAAATTTACACAATTTTAATTTTCAGAATTTTATAGAAAAATTCTTAAATACAATTGAGAAATCGGACCTACGTAGTCTATATGTATTGATTCTTGGCTTTAATTTCCCTTTGGTCCAAGTGAGTGACAAACATAAATGTGCCCACAAATGGCTAAATTCCCGTAGAGCTGATCAAAATTTACACAATTTTAATTTTCAGAATTTTATAGAAAAATTCTCAAATACAATTGAGAAATAGGACTTACGTAGTCAATAAGTATGGACCCTTGGTCTTAATTTCCCATTGGTCCAAATGAGTGACAAACAAATTTTATAGAAAAATTCTCAAATACAATTGAGAAATCGGACCTACGTAGTCTATATGTATTGATTCTTGGCTTTAATTTCCCTTTGGTCCAAGTGAGTGACAAACGTAAATGAGCCCACAAATGGCTACATTCCCGTAGAGCTGATCAAAATTTACACAATTTTAATTTTCAGAATTTTATAGAAAAATTCTCAAATACAATTGAGAAATCGGACTTACGTAGTCAATAAGTATGGACCCTTGGTCTTAATTTCCCATTGGTCCAAATGAGTGACAAACAAATTTTATAGAAAAATTCTCAAATACAATTGAGAAATCGGACCTACGTAGTCTATATGTATTGATTCTTGGCTTTAATTTCCCTTTGGTCCAAGTGAGTGACAAACATAAATGTGCCCACAAATGGCTAAATTCCCGTAGAGCTGATCAAAATTTACACAATTTTAATTTTCAGAATTTTATAGAAAAATTCTTAAATACAATTGAGAAATCGGACCTACGTAGTCTATATGTGTTGATTCTTGGCTTTAATTTCCCTTTGGTCCAAGTGAGTGACAAACGTAAATGAGCCCACAAATGGCTACATTCCCGTAGAGCTGATCAAAATTTACACAATTTTAATTTTCAGAATTTTATAGAAAAATTCTCAAATACAATTGAGAAATCGGACCTACGTAGTTTATATGTATTGATTCTTGGCTTTAATTTCCCTTTGGTCCAAATGAGTGACAAACATAAATGTGCCCACAAATGGCTAAATTCCCGTAGAGCTGATCAAAATTTACACAATTTTAATTTTCAGAATTTTATAGAAAAATTCTCAAATACAATTGAGAAATAGGACTTACGTAGTCAATAAGTATGGACCCTTGGCCTTAATTTCCCATTGGTCCAAACGAGTGACAAACAAATTTTATAGAAAAATTCTCAAATACAATTGAGAAATCGGACCTACGTAGTCTATATGTATTGATTCTTGGCTTTAATTTCCCATTGGTCCAAATGAGTGACAAACAAATTTTATAGAAAAATTCTCAAATACAATTGAGAAATCGGACCTACGTAGTCTATATGTATTGATTCTTGGCTTTAATTTCCCATTGGTCCAAATGAGTGACAAACAAATTTTATAGAAAAATTCTCAAATACAATTGAGAAATCGGACCTACGTAGTCTATATCTATTGATTCTTGGCCTTAATTTCCCATTGGTCCAAATGAGTGACAAACAAATTTTATAGAAAAATTCTCAAATACAATTGAGAAATCGGACCTACGTTGTCTATATGTATTGATTCTTGGCTTTAATTTCCCATTGGTCCAAATGAGTGACAAACAAATTTTATAGAAATATTCTCAAATACAATTGAGAAATCGGACCTACGTAGTCTATATGTATTGATTCTTGGCTTTAATTTCCCTTTGGTCCAAGTGAGTGACAAACGTATATGTGCCCACAAATGGCTACATTCCCGTAGAGCTGATCAAAATTTACACAATTTTAATTTTCAGAATTTTATAGAAAAATTCTCAAATACAATTGAGAAATCGGACCTACGTAGTTTATATGTATTGATTCTTGGCTTTAATTTCCCTTTGGTCCAAATGAGTGACAAACATAAATGTGCCCACAAATGGCTAAATTCCCGTAGAGCTGATCAAAATTTACACAATTTTAATTTTCAGAATTTTATAGAAAAATTCTCAAATACAATTGAGAAATCGGACCTACGTAGTTTATATGTATTGATTCTTGGCTTTAATTTCCCTTTGGTCCAAGTGAGTGACAAACGTAAATGTGCCCACAAATGGCTACATTCCCGTAGAGCTGATCAAAATTTACACAATTTTAATTTTCAGAATTTTATAGAAAAATTCTTAAATACAATTGAGAAATCGGACCTACGTAGTCTATATGTATTGATTCTTGGCTTTAATTTCCCTTTGGTCCAAGTGAGTGACAAACGTAAATGTGCCCACAAATGGCTACATTCCCGTAGAGCTGATCAAAATTTACACAATTTTAATTTTCAGAATTTTATAGAAAAATTCTCAAATACAATTGAGAAATCGGACCTACGTAGTCTATATGTATTGATTCTTGGCTTTAATTTCCCTTTGGTCCAAGTGAGTGACAAACATAAATGTGCCCACAAATGGCTAAATTCCCGTAGAGCTGATCAAAATTTACACAATTTTAATTTTCAGAATTTTATAGAAAAATTCGCAAATACAATTGAGAAATCGGACCTACGTAGTTTATATGTATTGATTCTTGGCTTTAATTTCCCTTTGGTCCAATTGAGTGACAAACATAAATGTGCCCACAAATGGCTAAATTCCCGTAGAGCTGATCAAAATTTACACAATTTTAATTTTCAGAGTTTTATAGAAAAATTCTCAAATACAATTGAGAAATAGGACTTACGTAGTCAATAAGTATGGACCCTTGGCCTTAATTTCCCATTGGTCCAAATGAGTGACAAACAAATTTTATAGAAAAATTCTCAAATACAATTGAGAAATCGGACCTACGTAGTCTATATGTATTGATTCTTGGCTTTAATTTCCCTTTGGTCCAAGTGAGTGACAAACGTAAATGTGCCCACAAATGGCTACATTTCCGTAGAGCTGATCAAAATTTACACAATTTTAATTTTCAGAATTTTATAGAAAAATTCTCAAATACAATTGAGAAATCGGACCTACGTAGTTTATATGTATTGATTCTTGGCTTTAATTTCCCTTTGGTCCAAATGAGTGACAAACATAAATGTGCCCACAAATGGCTAAATTCCCGTAGAGCTGATCAAAATTTACACAATTTTAATTTTCAGAATTTTATAGAAAAATTCTCAAATACAATTGAGAAATAGGACTTACGTAGTCAATAAGTATGGACCCTTGGCCTTAATTTCCCATTGGTCCAAATGAGTGACAAACAAATTTTATAGAAAAATTCTCAAATACAATTGAGAAATCAGACCTACGTAGTCTATATGTATTGATTCTTGGCTTTAATTTCCCTTTGGTCCAAGTGAGTGACAAACGTAAATGTGCCCACAAATGGCTACATTCCCGTAGAGCTGATCAAAATTTACACAATTTTAATTTTCAGAATTTTATAGAAAAATTCTCAAATACAATTGAGAAATAGAACTTACATAGTCTATAAGTATGGACCCTTGGCTTTAATTTCCAGTTGGTCCAAATGAGTGACAAACAAATTTTATAGAAAAATTCTCAAATACAATTGAGAAATCGGACCTACGTAGTCTATATGTATTGATTCTTGGCTTTAATTTCCCTTTGGTCCAAGTGAGTGACAAACGTAAATGTGCCCACAAATGGCTACATTCCCGTAGAGCTGATCAAAATTTACACAATTTTAATTTTCAGAATTTTATAGAAAAATTCTCAAATACAATTGAGAAATCGGACCTACGTAGTCTATATGTATTGATTCTTGGCTTTAATTTCCCTTTGGTCCAAGTGAGTGACAAACGTAAATGTGCCCACAAATGGCTACATTCCCGTAGAGCTGATCAAAATTTACACAATTTTAATTTTCAGAATTTTATAGAAAAATTCTCAAATACAATTGAGAAATAGAACTTACGTAGTCTATAAGTATGGACCCTTGGCTTTAATTTCCAGTTGGTCCAAATGAGTGACAAACAAATTTTATAGAAAAATTCTCAAATAAAATTGAGAAATCGGACCTACGTAGTCTATATGTATTGATTCTTGGCTTTAATTTCCCTTTGGTCCAAGTGAGTGACAAACATAAATGTGCCCACAAATGGCTAAATTCCCGTAGAGCTGATCAAAATTTACACAATTTTAATTTTCAGAATTTTATAGAAAAATTCTCAAATACAATTGAGAAATAGGACTTACGTAGTCTATAAGTATGGACCCTTGGCTTTAATTTCCAGTTGGTCCAAATGAGTGACAAACAAATTTTATAGAAAAATTCTCAAATACAATTGAGAAATCGGACCTACGTAGTCTATATGTATTGATTCTTGGCTTTAATTTCCCTTTGGTCCAAGTGAGTGACAAACATAAATGTGCCCACAAATGGCTAAATTCCCGTAGAGCTGATCAAAATTTACACAATTTTAATTTTCAGAATTTTATAGAAAAATTCTCAAATACAATTGAGAAATAGAACTTACGTAGTCTATAAGTATGGACCCTTGGCTTTAATTTCCAGTTGGTCCAAATGAGTGACAAACAAATTTTATAGAAAAATTCTCAAATACAATTGAGAAATCGGACCTACGTAGTCTATATGTATTGATTCTTGGCTTTAATTTCCCTTTGGTCCAAGTGAGTGACAAACGTAAATGTGCCCACAAATGGCTACATTCCCGTAGAGCTGATCAAAATTTACACAATTTTAATTTTCAGAATTTTATAGAAAAATTCTCAAATACAATTGAGAAATCGGACCTACGTAGTCTATATGTATTGATTCTTGGCTTTAATTTCCCTTTGGTCCAAGTGAGTGACAAACGTAAATGTGCCCACAAATGGCTACATTCCCGTAGAGCTGATCAAAATTTACACAATTTTAATTTTCAGAATTTTATAGAAAAATTCTCAAATACAATTGAGAAATAGAACTTACGTAGTCTATAAGTATGGACCCTTGGCTTTAATTTCCAGTTGGTCCAAATGAGTGACAAACAAATTTTATAGAAAAATTCTCAAATACAATTGAGAAATCGGACCTACGTAGTCTATATGTATTGATTCTTGGCTTTAATTTCCCTTTGGTCCAAGTGAGTGACAAACATAAATGTGCCCACAAATGGCTAAATTCCCGTAGAGCTGATCAAAATTTACACAATTTTAATTTTCAGAATTTTATAGAAAAATTCTCAAATACAATTGAGAAATAGGACTTACGTAGTCTATAAGTATGGACCCTTGGCTTTAATTTCCAGTTGGTCCAAATGAGTGACAAACAAATTTTATAGAAAAATTCTCAAATACAATTGAGAAATCGGACCTACGTAGTCTATATGTATTGATTCTTGGCTTTAATTTCCCTTTGGTCCAAGTGAGTGACAAACATAAATGTGCCCACAAATGGCTAAATTCCCGTAGAGCTGATCAAAATTTACACAATTTTAATTTTCAGAATTTTATAGAAAAATTCTCAAATACAATTGAGAAATAGAACTTACGTAGTCTATAAGTATGGACCCTTGGCTTTAATTTCCAGTTGGTCCAAATGAGTGACAAACAAATTTTATAGAAAAATTCTCAAATACAATTGAGAAATCGGACCTACGTAGTCTATATGTATTGATTCTTGGCTTTAATTTCCCTTTGGTCCAAGTGAGTGACAAACATAAATGTGCCCACAAATGGCTAAATTCCCGTAGAGCTGATCAAAATTTACACAATTTTAATTTTCAGAATTTTATAGAAAAATTCTCAAATACAATTGAGAAATAGAACTTACGTAGTCTATAAGTATGGACCCTTGGCTTTAATTTCCAGTTGGTCCAAATGAGTGACAAACAAATTTTATAGAAAAATTCTCAAATACAATTGAGAAATCGGACCTACGTAGTCTATATGTATTGATTCTTGGCTTTAATTTCCCTTTGGTCCAAGTGAGTGACAAACGTAAATGTGCCCACAAATGGCTACATTCCCGTAGAGCTGATCAAAATTTACACAATTTTAATTTTCAGAATTTTATAGAAAAATTCTCAAATACAATTGAGAAATCGGACCTACGTAGTTTATATGTATTGATTCTTGGCTTTAATTTTCCTTTGGTCCAAATGAGTGACAAACATAAATGTGCCCACAAATGGCTAAATTCCCGTAGAGCTGATCAAAATTTACACAATTTTAATTTTCAGAATTTTATAGAAAAATTCTCAAATACAATTGAGAAATAGAACTTACGTAGTCTATAAGTATGGACCCTTGGCTTTAATTTCCCATTGGTCCAAATGAGTGACAAACAAATTTTATAGAAAAATTCTCAAATACAATTGAGAAATCGGACCTACGTAGTCTATATGTATGGATTCTTGGCTTTAATTTCCCTTTGGTCCAAGTGAGTGACAAACATAAATGTGCCCACAAATGGCTAAATTCCCGTAGAGCTGATCAAAATTTACACAATTTTAATTTTCAGAATTTTATAGAAAAATTCTCAAATACAATTGAGAAATAGGACTTACGTAGTCTATAAGTATGGACCCTTGGCTTTAATTTCCAGTTGGTCCAAATGAGTGACAAACAAATTTTATAGAAAAATTCTCAAATACAATTGAGAAATCGGACCTACGTAGTCTATATGTATTGATTCTTGGCTTTAATTTCCCTTTGGTCCAAGTGAGTGACAAACATAAATGTGCCCACAAATGGCTAAATTCCCGTAGAGCTGATCAAAATTTACACAATTTTAATTTTCAGAATTTTATAGAAAAATTCTCAAATACAATTGAGAAATAGAACTTACGTAGTCTATAAGTATGGACCCTTGGCTTTAATTTCCAGTTGGTCCAAATGAGTGACAAACAAATTTTATAGAAAAATTCTCAAATACAATTGAGAAATCGGACCTACGTAGTCTATATGTATTGATTTTTGGCTTTAATTTCCCTTTGGTCCAAGTGAGTGACAAACGTAAATGTGCCCACAAATGGCTACATTCCCGTAGAGCTGTTCAAAATTTACACAATTTTAATTTTCAGAATTTTATAGAAAAATTCTCAAATACAATTGAGAAATAGAACTTACGTAGTCTATAAGTATGGACCCTTGGCTTTAATTTCCAGTTGGTCCAAATGAGTGACAAACAAATTTTATAGAAAAATTCTCAAATACAATTGAGAAATCGGACCTACGTAGTCTATATGTATTGATTCTTGGCTTTAATTTCCCTTTGGTCCAAGTGAGTGACAAACGTAAATGTGCCCACAAATGGCTACATTCCCGTAGAGCTGATCAAAATTTACACAATTTTAATTTTCAGAATTTTATAGAAAAATTCTCAAATACAATTGAGAAATCGGACCTACGTAGTCTATATGTATTGATTCTTGGCTTTAATTTCCCTTTGGTCCAAATGAGTGACAAACAAATTTTATAGAAAAATTCTCAAATACAATTGAGAAATCGGACCTACGTAGTTTATATGTATTGATTCTTGGCTTTAATTTCCCTTTGGTCCAAGTGAGTGACAAACATAAATGTGCCCACAAATGGCTAAATTCCCGTAGAGCTGATCAAAATTTACACAATTTTAATTTTCAGAATTTTATAGAAAAATTCTCAAATACAATTGAGAAATAGAACTTACATAGTCTATAAGTATGGACCCTTGGCTTTAATTTCCAGTTGGTCCAAATGAGTGACAAACAAATTTTATAGAAAAATTCTCAAATACAATTGAGAAATCGGACCTACGTAGTCTATATGTATTGATTCTTGGCTTTAATTTCCCATTGGTCCAAATGAGTGACAAACAAATTTTATAGAAAAATTCTCAAATACAATTGAGAAATAGGACTTACATAGTCTATAAGTATGGACCCTTGGCTTTAATTTCCAGTTGGTCCAAATGAGTGACAAACAAATTTTATAGAAAAATTCTCAAATACAATTGAGAAATCGGACCTACGTAGTCTATATGTATTGATTCTTGGCTTTAATTTCCCTTTGGTCCAAGTGAGTGACAAACAAATTTTATAGAAAAATTCTCAAATACAATTGAGAAATAGGACTTACGTAGTCTATAAGTATGGACCCTTGGCTTTAATTTCCAGTTGGTCCAAATGAGTGACAAACAAATTTTATAGAAAAATTCTCAAATACAATTGAGAAATCGGACCTACGTAGTCTATATGTATTGATTCTTGGCTTTAATTTCCCTTTGGTCCAAGTGAGTGACAAACATAAATGTGCCCACAAATGGCTAAATTCCCGTAGAGCTGATCAAAATTTACACAATTTTAATTTTCAGAATTTTATAGAAAAATTCTCAAATACAATTGAGAAATAGGACTTACGTAGTCTATAAGTATGGACCCTTGGCTTTAATTTCCAGTTGGTCCAAATGAGTGACAAACAAATTTTATAGAAAAATTCTCAAATACAATTGAGAAATCGGACCTACGTAGTCTATATGTATTGATTCTTGGCTTTAATTTCCCTTTGGTCCAAGTGAGTGACAAACATAAATGTGCCCACAAATGGCTAAATTCCCGTAGAGCTGATCAAAATTTACACAATTTTAATTTTCAGAATTTTATAGAAAAATTCTCAAATACAATTGAGAAATAGGACTTACTTACCCTTGGCTTTAATTTCCAGTTGGTCCAAATGAGTGACAAACAAATTTTATAGAAAAATTCTCAAATACAATTGAGAAATCGGACCTACGTAGTCTATATGTATTGATTCTTGGCTTTAATTTCCCATTGGTCCAAATGAGTGACAAACAAATTTTATAGAAAAATTCTCAAATACAATTGAGAAATCGGACCTACGTAGTCTATATGTATTGATTCTTGGCTTTAATTTCCCTTTGGTCCAAGTGAGTGACAAACGTAAATGTGCCCACAAATGGCTAAATTCCCGTAGAGCTGATCAAAATTTACACAATTTTAATTTTCAGAATTTTATAGAAAAATTCTCAAATACAATTGAGAAATCGGACCTACGTAGTTTATATGTATTGATTCTTGGCTTTAATTTCCCTTTGGTCCAAATGAGTGACAAACATAAATGTGCCCACAAATGGCTAAATTCCCGTAGAGCTGATCAAAATTTACACAATTTTAATTTTCAGAATTTTATAGAAAAATTCTCAAATACAATTGAGAAATAGGACTTACGTAGTCAATAAGTATGGACCCTTGGCCTTAATTTCCCATTGGTCCAAATGAGTGACAAACTAATTTTATAGAAAAATTCTCAAATACAATTGAGAAATCGGACCTACGTAGTCTATATGTATTGATTCTTGGCTTTAATTTCCCTTTGGTCCAAGTGAGTGACAAACATAAATGTGCCCACAAATGGCTAAATTCCCGTAGAGCTGATCAAAATTTACACAATTTTAATTTTCAGAATTTTATAGAAAAATTCTCAAATACAATTGAGAAATAGGACTTACGTAGTCTATAAGTATGGACCCTTAGCTTTAATTTCCAGTTGGTCCAAATGAGTGACAAACAAATTTTATAGAAAAAATTCTCAAATACAATTGAGAAATCGGACCTACGTAGTCTATATGTATTGATTCTTGGCTTTAATTTCCCTTTGGTCCAAGTGAGTGACAAACATAAATGTGCCCACAAATGGCTAAATTCCCGTAGAGCTGATCAAAATTTACACAATTTTAATTTTCAGAATTTTATAGAAAAATTCGCAAATACAATTGAGAAATCGGACCTACGTAGTCTATATGTATTGATTCTTGGCTTTAATTTCCCTTTGGTCCAAGTGAGTGACAAACGTAAATGTGCCCACAAATGGCTACATTCCCGTAGAGCTGGTCAAAATTTACACAATTTTAATTTTCAGAATTTTATAGAAAAATTCTCAAATACAATTGAGAAATAGGACTTACGTAGTCTATAAGTATGGACCCTTGGCTTTAATTTCCAGTTGGTCCAGATGAGTGACAAACAAATTTTATAGAAAAATTCTCAAATACAATTGAGAAATCGGACCTACGTAGTCTATATGTATTGATTCTTGGCTTTAATTTCCCTTTGGTCCAAGTGAGTGACAAACATAAATGTGCCCACAAATGGCTAAATTCCCGTAGAGCTGATCAAAATTTACACAATTTTAATTTTCAGAATTTTATAGAAAAATTCTCAAATACAATTGAGAAATAGAACTTACGTAGTCTATAAGTATGGACCCTTGGCTTTAATTTCCAGTTGGTCCAAATGAGTGACAAACAAATTTTATAGAAAAATTCTCAAATACAATTGAGAAATCGGACCTACGTAGTCTATATGTATTGATTCTTGGCTTTAATTTCCCTTTGGTCCAAGTGAGTGACAAACGTAAATGTGCCCACAAATGGGTACATCCCCGTAGAGCTGATCAAAATTTACACAATTTTAATTTTCAGAATTTTATAGAAAAATTCTCAAATACAATTGAGAAATAGGACTTACGTAGTC
This sequence comes from Lypha dubia, assembly GCA_947311025.1. Classification (NCBI taxonomy): domain Eukaryota; kingdom Metazoa; phylum Arthropoda; class Insecta; order Diptera; family Tachinidae; genus Lypha; species Lypha dubia. The sequence goes on along the minus strand of OX371264.1, from coordinate 70,668,768 downwards.
TATAAGTATGGACCCTTGGCTTTAATTTCCAGTTGGTCCAAATGAGTGACAAACAAATTTTATAGAAAAATTCTCAAATACAATTGAGAAATCGGACCTACGTAGTCTATATGTATTGATTCTTGGCTTTAATTTCCCTTTGGTCCAAGTGAGTGACAAACATAAATGTGCCCACAAATGGCTAAATTCCCGTAGAGCTGATCAAAATTTACACAATTTTAATTTTCAGAATTTTATAGAAAAATTCTCAAATACAATTGAGAAATCGGACCTACGTAGTCTATATGTATTGATTCTTGGCTTTAATTTCCCTTTGGTCCAAGTGAGTGACAAAGATAAATGTGCCCACAAATGGCTAAATTCCCGTAGAGCTGATCAAAATTTACACAATTTTAATTTTCAGAATTTTATAGAAAAATTCTCAAATACAATTGAGAAATAGAACTTACGTAGTCTATAAGTATGGACCCTTGGCTTTAATTTCCAGTTGGTCCAAATGAGTGACAAACAAATTTTATAGAAAAATTCTCAAATACAATTGAGAAATCGGACCTACGTAGTCTATATGTATTGATTCTTGGCTTTAATTTCCCTTTGGTCCAAGTGAGTGACAAACGTAAATGTGCCCACAAATGGCTACATTCCCGTAGAACTGATCAAAATTTACACAATTTTAATTTTCAGAATTTTATAGAAAAATTCTCAAATACAATTGAGAAATAGGACTTACGTAGTCTATAAGTATGGACCCTTGGCTTTAATTTCCAGTTGGTCCAAATGAGTGACAAACAAATTTTATAGAAAAATTCTCAAATACAATTGAGAAATCGGACCTACGTAGTCTATATGTATTGATTCTTGGCTTTAATTTCCCTTTGGTCCAAGTGAGTGACAAACGTAAATGTGCCCACAAATGGCTACATTCCCGTAGAGCTGATCAAAATTTACACAATTTTAATTTTCAGAATTTTATAGAAAAATTCTCAAATACAATTCAGAAATAGAACTTACGTAGTCTATAAGTATGGACCCTTGGCTTTAATTTCCAGTTGGTCCAAATGAGTGACAAACAAATTTTATAGAAAAATTCTCAAATACAATTGAGAAATCGGACCTACGTAGTCTATATGTATTGATTCTTGGCTTTAATTTCCCTTTGGTCCAAGTGAGTGACAAACGTAAATGTGCCCACAAATGGCTACATTCCCGTAGAGCTGATCAAAATTTACACAATTTTAATTTTCAGAATTTTATAGAAAAATTCTCAAATACAATTGAGAAATCGGACCTACGTAGTCTATATGTATTGATTCTTGGCTTTAATTTCCCTTTGGTCCAAATGAGTGACAAACATAAATGTGCCCACAAATGGCTAAATTCCCGTAGAGCTGATCAAAATTTACACAATTTTAATTTTCAGAATTTTATAGAAAAATTCTCAAATACAATTGAGAAATAGAACTTACGTAGTCTATAAGTATGGACCCTTGGCTTTAATTTCCAGTTGGTCCAAATGAGTGACAAACAAATTTTATAGAAAAATTCTCAAATACAATTGAGAAATCGGACCTACGTAGTCTATATGTATTGATTCTTGGCTTTAATTTCCCTTTGGTCCAAGTGAGTGACAAACATAAATGTGCCCACAAATGGCTAAATTCCCGTAGAGCTGATCAAAATTTACACAATTTTAATTTTCAGAATTTTATAGAAAAATTCTCAAATACAATTGAGAAATAGGACTTACGTAGTCTATAAGTATGGACCCTTAGCTTTAATTTCCAGTTGGTCCAAATGAGTGACAAACAAATTTTATAGAAAAATTCTCAAATACAATTGAGAAATCGGACCTACGTAGTCTATATGTATTGATTCTTGGCTTTAATTTCCCTTTGGTCCAAGTGAGTGACAAACATAAATGTGCCCACAAATGGCTAAATTCCCGTAGAGCTGATCAAAATTTACACAATTTTAATTTTCAGAATTTTATAGAAAAATTCTCAAATACAATTGAGAAATAGGACTTACGTAGTCTATAAGTATGGACCCTTGGCTTTAATTTCCAGTTGGTCCAAATGAGTGACAAACAAATTTTATAGAAAAATTCTCAAATACAATTGAGAAATCGGACCTACGTAGTCTATATGTATTGATTCTTGGCTTTAATTTCCCTTTGGTCCAAGTGAGTGACAAACATAAATGTGCCCACAAATGGCTAAATTCCCGTAGAGCTGATCAAAATTTACACAATTTTAATTTTCAGAATTTTATAGAAAAATTCTCAAATACAATTGAGAAATAGGACTTACGTAGTCTATAAGTATGGACCCTTAGCTTTAATTTCCAGTTGGTCCAAATGAGTGACAAACAAATTTTATAGAAAAATTCTCAAATACAATTGAGAAATCGGACCTACGTAGTCTATATGTATTGATTCTTGGCTTTAATTTCCCTTTGGTCCAAGTGAGTGACAAACATAAATGTGCCCACAAATGGCTAAATTCCCGTAGAGCTGATCAAAATTTACACAATTTTAATTTTCAGAATTTTATAGAAAAATTCTCAAATACAATTGAGAAATAGAACTTACGTAGTCTATAAGTATGGACCCTTGGCTTTAATTTCCAGTTGGTCCAAATGAGTGACAAACAAATTTTATAGAAAAATTCTCAAATACAATTGAGAAATCGGACCTACGTAGTCTATATGTATTGATTCTTGGCTTTAATTTCCCTTTGGTCCAAGTGAGTGACAAACGTAAATGTGCCCACAAATGGCTACATTCCCGTAGAGCTGATCAAAATTTACACAATTTTAATTTTCAGAATTTTATAGAAAAATTCTCAAATACAATTGAGAAATAGGACTTACGTAGTCTATAAGTATGGACCCTTGGCTTTAATTTCCAGTTGGTCCAAATGAGTGACAAACAAATTTTATAGAAAAATTCTCAAATATAATTGAGAAATCGGACCTACGTAGTCTATATGTATTGATTCTTGGCTTTAATTTCCCTTTGGTCCAAGTGAGTGACAAACATAAATGTGCCCACAAATGGCTAAATTCCCGTAGAGCTGATCAAAATTTACACAATTTTAATTTTCAGAATTTTATAGAAAAATTCTCAAATACAATTGAGAAATCGGACCTACGTAGTCTATATGTATTGATTATTGGCTTTAATTTCCCTTTGGTCCAAGTGAGTGACAAAGATAAATGTGCCCACAAATGGCTAAATTCCCGTAGAGCTGATCAAAATTTACACAATTTTAATTTTCAGAATTTTATAGAAAAATTCTCAAATACAATTGAGAAATAGAACTTACGTAGTCTATAAGTATGGACCCTTGGCTTTAATTTCCAGTTGGTCCAAATGAGTGACAAACAAATTTTATAGAAAAATTCTCAAATACAATTGAGAAATCGGACCTACGTAGTCTATATGTATTGATTCTTGGCTTTAATTTCCCTTTGGTCCAAGTGAGTGACAAACGTAAATGTGCCCACAAATGGCTACATTCCCGTAGAGCTGATCAAAATTTACACAATTTTAATTTTCAGAATTTTATAGAAAAATTCTCAAATACAATTGAGAAATAGGACTTACGTAGTCTATAAGTATGGACCCTTGGCTTTAATTTCCAGTTGGTCCAAATGAGTGACAAACAAATTTTATAGAAAAATTCTCAAATACAATTGAGAAATCGGACCTACGTAGTCTATATGTATTGATTCTTGGCTTTAATTTCCCTTTGGTCCAAGTGAGTGACAAACGTAAATGTGCCCACAAATGGCTACATTCCCGTAGAGCTGATCAAAATTTACACAATTTTAATTTTCAGAATTTTATAGAAAAATTCTCAAATACAATTGAGAAATAGGACTTACGTATTCTATAAGTATGGACCCTTGGCTTTAATTTCCAGTTGGTCCAAATGAGTGACAAACAAATTTTATAGAAAAATTCTCAAATACAATTGAGAAATCGGACCTACGTAGTCTATATGTATTGATTCTTGGCTTTAATTTCCCTTTGGTCCAAGTGAGTGACAAACAAATTTTATAGAAAAATTCTCAAATACAATTGAGAAATAGAACTTACGTAGTCTATAAGTATGGACCCTTGGCTTTAATTTCCAGTTGGTCCAAATGAGTGACAAACAAATTTTATAGAAAAATTCTCAAATACAATTGAGAAATCGGACCTACGTAGTCTATATGTATTGATTCTTGGCTTTAATTTCCCTTTGGTCCAAGTGAGTGACAAACGTAAATGTGCCCACAAATGGCTACATTCCCGTAGAGCTGATCAAAATTTACACAATTTTAATTTTCAGAATTTTATAGAAAAATTCTCAAATACAATTGAGAAATCGGACCTACGTAGTCTATATGTATTGATTCTTGGCTTTAATTTCCCTTTGGTCCAAGTGAGTGACAAACAAATTTTATAGAAAAATTCTCAAATACAATTGAGAAATCGGACCTACGTAGTCTATATGTATTGATTCTTGGCTTTAATTTCCCTTTGGTCCAAGTGAGTGACAAACAAATTTTATAGAAAAATTCTCAAATACAATTGAGAAATAGAACTTACGTAGTCTATAAGTATGGACCCTTGGCTTTAATTTCCAGTTGGTCCAAATGAGTGACAAACAAATTTTATAGAAAAATTCTCAAATACAATTGAGAAATCGGACCTACGTAGTCTATATGTATTGATTCTTGGCTTTAATTTCCCTTTGGTCCAAGTGAGTGACAAACATAAATGTGCCCACAAATGGCTAAATTCCCGTAGAGCTGATCAAAATTTACACAATTTTAATTTTCAGAATTTTATAGAAAAATTCGCAAATACAATTGAGAAATCGGACCTACGTAGTCTATATGTATTGATTCTTGGCTTTAATTTCCCTTTGGTCCAAGTGAGTGACAAACATAAATGTGCCCACAAATGGCTAAATTCCCGTAGAGCTGATTAAAATTTACACAATTTTAATTTTCAGAATTTTATAGAAAAATTCGCAAATACAATTGAGAAATCGGACCTACGTAGTCTATATGTATTGATTCTTGGCTTTAATTTCTCTTTGGTCCAAGTGAGTGACAAACATAAATGTGCCCACAAATGGGTAAATTCCCGTAGAGCTGATCAAAATTTACACAATTTTAATTTTCAGAATTTTATAGAAAAATTCTCAAATACAATTGAGAAATCGGACCTACGTAGTCTATATGTATTGATTCTTGGCTTTAATTTCCCTTTGGTCCAAGTGAGTGACAAACAAATTTTATAGAAAAATTCTCAAATACAATTGAGAAATCGGACCTACGTAGTCTATATGTATTAATTCTTGGCTTTAATTTCCCTTTGGTCCAAGTGAGTGACAAACATAAATGTGCCCACAAATGGCTAAATTCCCGTAGAGCTGATCAAAATTTACACAATTTTAATTTTCAGAATTTTATAGAAAAATTCGCAAATACAATTGAGAAATCGGATCTACGTAGTCTATATGTATTGATTCTTGGCTTTAATTTCCCTTTGGTCCAAGTGAGTGACAAACGTAAATGTGCCCACAAATGGCTACATTCCCGTAGAGCTGATCAAAATTTACACAATTTTAATTTTCAGAATTTTATAGAAAAATTCTCAAATACAATTGAGAAATCGGACCTACGTAGTCTATATGTATTGATTCTTGGCTTTAATTTCCCTTTGGTCCAAGTGAGTGACAAACAAATTTTATAGAAAAATTCTCAAATACAATTGAGAAATAGGACTTACGTAGTCTATAAGTATGGACCCTTGGCTTTAATTTCCAGTTGGTCCAAATGAGTGACAAACAAATTTTATAGAAAAATTCTCAAATACAATAGAGAAATCGGACCTACGTAGTCTATATGTATTGATTCTTGGCTTTAATTTCCCTTTGGTCCAAGTGAGTGACAAACATAAATGTGCCCACAAATGGCTAAATTCCCGTAGAGCTGATCAAAATTTACACAATTTTAATTTTCAGAATTTTATAGAAAAATTCGCAAATACAATTGAGAAATCGGACCTACGTAGTCTATATGTATTGATTCTTGGCTTTAATTTCCCTTTGGTCCAAGTGAGTGACAAACGTAAATGTGCCCACAAATGGCTACATTCCCGTAGAGCTGATCAAAATTTACACAATTTTAATTTTCAGAATTTTATAGAAAAATTCTCAAATACAATTGAGAAATAGGACTTACGTAGTCTATAAGTATGGACCCTTGGCTTTAATTTCCAGTTGGTCCAAATGAGTGACAAACAAATTTTATAGAAAAATTCTCAAATACAATTGAGAAATCGGACCTACGTAGTCTATATGTATTGATTCTTGGCTTTAATTTCCCTTTGGTCCAAGTGAGTGACAAACATAAATGAGCCCACAAATGGCTAAATTCCCGTAGAGCTGATCAAAATTTACACAATTTTAATTTTCAGAATTTTATAGAAAAATTCTCAAATACAATTGAGAAATCGGACCTACGTAGTCTATATGTATTGATTCTTGGCTTTAATTTCCCTTTGGTCCAAGTGAGTGACAAACAAATTTTATAGAAAAATTCTCAAATACAATTGAGAAATAGGACTTACGTAGTCTATAAGTATGGACCCTTGGCTTTAATTTCCAGTTGGTCCAAATGAGTGACAAACAAATTTTATAGAAAAATTCTCAAATACAATTGAGAAATCGGACCTACGTAGTCTATATGTATTGATTCTTGGCTTTGATTTCCCTTTGGTCCAAGTGAGTGACAAACATAAATGTGCCCACAAATGGCTAAATTCCCGTAGAGCTGATCAAAATTTACACAATTTTATTTTCAGAATTTTATAGAAAAATTCGCAAATACAATTGAGAAATCGGACCTACGTAGTCTATAAGTATGGACCCTTGGCTTTAATTTCCAGTTGGTCCAAATGAGTGACAAACAAATTTTATAGAAAAATTCTCAAATACAATTGAGAAATCGGACCTACGTAGTCTATATGTATTGATTCTTGGCTTTGATTTCCCTTTGGTCCAAGTGAGTGACAAACATAAATGTGCCCACAAATGGCTACATTCCCGTAGAGCTGATCAAAATTTACACAATTTTAATTTTCAGAATTTTATAGAAAAATTCTCAAATACAATTGAGAAATAGGACTTACGTAGTCTATAAGTATGGACCCTTGGCTTTAATTTCCAGTTGGTCCAAATGAGTGACAAACAAATTTTATAGAAAAATTCTCAAATACAATTGAGAAATCGGACCTACGTAGTCTATATGTATTGATTCTTGGCTTTAATTTCCCTTTGGTCCAAGTGAGTGACAAACATAAATGTGCCCACAAATGGCTAAATTCCCATAGAGCTGATCAAAATTTACACAATTTTAATTTTCAGAATTTTATAGAAAAATTCTCAAATACAATTGAGAAATAGGACTTACGTAGTCTATAAGTATGGACCCTTGGCTTTAATTTCCAGTTGGTCCAAATGAGTGACAAACAAATTTTATAGAAAAATTCTCAAATACAATTGAGAAATCGGACCTACGTAGTCTATATGTATTGATTCTTGGCTTTAATTTCCCTGTGGTCCAAGTGAGTGACAAACATAAATGTGCCCACAAATGGCTAAATTCCCGTAGAGCTGATCAAAATTTACACAATTTTAATTTTCAGAATTTTATAGAAAAATTCTCAAATACAATTGAGAAATAGAACTTACGTAGTCTATAAGTATGGACCCTTGGCTTTAATTTCCAGTTGGTCCAAATGAGTGACAAACAAATTTTATAGAAAAATTCTCAAATACAATTGAGAAATCGGACCTACGTAGTCTATATGTATTGATTCTTGGCTTTAATTTCCCTTTGGTCCAAGTGAGTGACAAACGTAAATGTGCCCACAAATGGCTACATTCCCGTAGAGCTGATAAAAATTTACACAATTTTAATTTTCAGAATGTTATAGAAAAATTCTCAAATACAATTGAGAAATCGGACCTACGTAGTCTATATGTATTGATTCTTGGCTTTAATTTCCCTTTGGTCCAAGTGAGTGACAAACAAATTTTATAGAAAAATTCTCAAATACAATTGAGAAATCGGACCTACGTAGTCTATATGTATTGATTCTTGGCTTTAATTTCCCTTTGGTCCAAGTGAGTGACAAACAAATTTTATAGAAAAATTCTCAAATACAATTGAGAAATAGAACTTACGTAGTCTATAAGTATGGACCCTTGGCTTTAATTTCCAGTTGGTCCAAATGAGTGACAAACAAATTTTATAGAAAAATTCTCAAATACAATTGAGAAATCGGACCTACGTAGTCTATATGTATTGATTCTTGGCTTTAATTTCCCTTTGGTCCAAGTGAGTGACAAACATAAATGTGCCCACAAATGGCTAAATTCCCGTAGAGCTGATCAAAATTTACACAATTTTAATTTTCAGAATTTTATAGAAAAATTCGCAAATACAATTGAGAAATCGGACCTACGTAGTCTATATGTATTGATTCTTGGCTTTAATTTCCCTTTGGTCCAAGTGAGTGACAAACATAAATGTGCCCACAAATGGCTAAATTCCCGTAGAGCTGATCAAAATTTACACAATTTTAATTTTCAGAATTTTATAGAAAAATTCGCAAATACAATTGAGAAATCGGACCTACGTAGTCTATATGTATTGATTCTTGGCTTTAATTTCCCTTTGGTCCAAGTGAGTGACAAACGTAAATGTGCCCACAAATGGCTACATTCCCGTAGAGCTGATCAAAATTTACACAATTTTAATTTTCAGAATTTTATAGAAAAATTCTCAAATACAATTGAGAAATAGGACTTACGTAGTCTATAAGTATGGACCCTTGGCTTTAATTTCCAGTTGGTCCAAATGAGTGACAAACAAATTTTATAGAAAAATTCTCAAATACAATTGAGAAATCGGACCTACGTAGTCTATATGTATTGATTCTTGGCTTTAATTTCCCTTTGGTCCAAGTGAGTGACAAACATAAATGTGCCCACAAATGGCTAAATTCCCGTAGAGCTGATCAAAATTTACACAATTTTAATTTTCAGAATTTTATAGAAAAATTCTCAAATACAATTGAGAAATCGGACCTACGTAGTCTATATGTATTGATTCTTGGCTTTAATTTCCCTTTGGTCCAAGTGAGTGACAAACAAATTTTATAGAAAAATTCTCAAATACAATTGAGAAATAGGACTTACGTAGTCTATAAGTATGGACCCTTGGCTTTAATTTCCAGTTGGTCCAAATGAGTGACAAACAAATTTTATAGAAAAATTCTCAAATACAATTGAGAAATCGGACCTACGTAGTCTATATGTATTGATTCTTGGCTTTAATTTCCCTTTGGTCCAAGTGAGTGACAAACATAAATGTGCCCACAAATGGCTAAATTCCCGTAGAGCTGATCAAAATTTACACAATTTTAATTTTCAGAATTTTATAGAAAAATTCGCAAATACAATTGAGAAATCGGACCTACGTAGTCTATATGTATTGATTCTTGGCTTTAATTTCCCTTTGGTCCAAGTGAGTGACAAACGTAAATGTGCCCACAAATGGCTACATTCCCGTAGAGCTGATCAAAATTTACACAATTTTAATATTCAGAATTTTATAGAAAAATTCTCAAATACAATTGAGAAATAGGACTTACGTAGTCTATAAGTATGGACCCTTGGCTTTAATTTCCAGTTGGTCCAAATGAGTGACAAACAAATTTTATAGAAAAATTCTCAAATACAATTGAGAAATCGGACCTACGTAGTCTATATGTATTGATTCTTGGCTTTAATTTCCCTTTGGTCCAAGTGAGTGACAAACATAAATGTGCCCACAAATGGCTAAATTCCCGTAGAGCTGATCAAAATTTACACAATTTTAATTTTCAGAATTTTATAGAAAAATTCGCAAATACAATTGAGAAATCGGACCTACGTAGTCTATATGTATTGATTCTTGGCTTTAATTTCCCTTTGGTCCAAGTGAGTGACAAACGTAAATGTGCCCACAAATGGCTACATTCCCGTAGAGCTGATCAAAATTTACACAATTTTAATTTTCAGAATTTTATAGAAAAATTCTCAAATACAATTGAGAAATCGGACCTACGTAGTCTATATGTATTGATTCTTGGCTTTAATTTCCCTTTGGTCCAAGTTAGTGACAAACAAATTTTATAGAAAAATTCTCAAATACAATTGAGAAATAGGACTTACGTAGTCTATAAGTATGGACCCTTGGCTTTAATTTCCAGTTGGTCCAAATGAGTGACAAACAAATTTTATAGAAAAATTCTCAAATACAATTGAGAAATCGGACCTACGTAGTCTATATGTATTGATTCTTGGCTTTAATTTCCCTTTGGTCCAAGTGAGTGACAAACGTAAATGTACCCACAAATGGCTACATTCCCGTAGAGCTTATCAAAATTTACACAATTTTAATTTTCAGAATTTTATAGAAAAATTCTCAAATACAATTGAGAAATCGGACCTACGTAGTCTATATGTATTGATTCTTGGCTTTAATTTCCCTTTGGTCCAAGTTAGTGACAAACAAATTTTATAGAAAAATTCTCAAATACAATTGAGAAATAGGACTTACGTAGTCTATAAGTATGGACCCTTGGCTTTAATTTCCATTTGGTCAAAATGAGTGACAAACAAATTTTATAGAAAAATTCTCAAATACAATTGAGAAATCGGACCTACGTAGTCTATATGTATTGATTCTTGGCTTTAATTTCCCTTTGGTCCAAGTGAGTGACAAACATAAATGTGCCCACAAATGGCTAAATTCCCGTAGAGCTGATCAAAATTTACACAATTTTAATTTTCAGAATTTTATAGAAAAATTCTCAAATACAATTGAGAAATCGGACCTACGTAGTCTATATGTATTGATTCTTGGCTTTAATTTCCCTTTGGTCCAAGTGAGTGACAAAGATAAATGTGCCCACAAATGGCTAAATTCCCGTAGAGCTGATCAAAATTTACACAATTTTAATTTTCAGAATTTTATAGAAAAATTCTCAAATACAATTGAGAAATAGAACTTACGTAGTCTATAAGTATGGACCCTTGGCTTTAATTTCCAGTTGGTCCAAATGAGTGACAAACAAATTTTATAGAAAAATTCTCAAATACAATTGAGAAATCGGACCTACGTAGTCTATATGTATTGATTCTTGGCTTTAATTTCCCTTTGGTCCAAGTGAGTGACAAACGTAAATGTGCCCACAAATGGCTACATTCCCGTAGAACTGATCAAAATTTACACAATTTTAATTTTCAGAATTTTATAGAAAAATTCTCAAATACAATTGAGAAATAGGACTTAAGTAGTCTATAAGTATGGACCCTTGGCTTTAATTTCCAGTTGGTCCAAATGAGTGACAAACAAATTTTATAGAAAAATTCTCAAATACAATTGAGAAATCGGACCTACGTAGTCTATATGTATTGATTCTTGGCTTTAATTTCCCTTTGGTCCAAGTGAGTGACAAACGTAAATGTGCCCACAAATGGCTACATTCCCGTAGAGCTGATCAAAATTTACACAATTTTAATTTTCAGAATTTTATAGAAAAATTCTCAAATACAATTGAGAAATAGAACTTACGTAGTCTATAAGTATGGACCCTTGGCTTTAATTTCCAGTTGGTCCAAATGAGTGACAAACAAATTTTATAGAAAAATTCTCAAATACAATTGAGAAATCGGACCTACGTAGTCTATATGTATTGATTCTTGGCTTTAATTTCCCTTTGGTCCAAGTGAGTGACAAACATAAATGTGCCCACAAATGGCTAAATTCCCGTAGAGCTGATCAAAATTTACACAATTTTAATTTTCAAAATTTTATAGAAAAATTCTCAAATACAATTGAGAAATCGGACCTACGTAGTCTATATGTATTGATTCTTGGCTTTAATTTCCCTTTGGTCCAAGTGAGTGACAAACAAATTTTATAGAAAAATTCTCAAATACAATTGAGAAATAGGACTTACGTAGTCTATAAGTATGGACCCTTGGCTTTAATTTCCAGTTGGTCCAAATGAGTGACAAACAAATTTTATAGAAAAATTCTCAAATACAATTGAGAAATCGGACCTACGTAGTCTATATGTATTGATTCTTGGCTTTAATTTCCCTTTGGTCCAAGTGAGTGACAAACATAAATGTGCCCACAAATGGCTAAATTCCCGTAGAGCTGATCAAAATTTACACAATTTTAATTTTCAGAATTTTATAGAAAAATTCGCAAGTACAATTGAGAAATCGGACCTACGTAGTCTATATGTATTGATTCTTGGCTTTAATTTCCCTTTGGTCCAAGTGAGTGACAAACGTAAATGTGCCCACAAATGGCTACATTCCCGTAGAGCTGATCAAAATTTACACAATTTTAATTTTCAGAATTTTATAGAAAAATTCTCAAATACAATTGAGAAATAGGACTTACGTAGTCTATAAGTATGGACCCTTGGCTTTAATTTCCAGTTGGTCCAAATGAGTGACAAACAAATTTTATAGAAAAATTCTCAAATACAATTGAGAAATCGGACCTACGTAGTCTATATGTATTGATTCTTGGCTTTAATTTCCCTTTGGTCCAAGTGAGTGACAAACATAAATGTGCCCACAAATGGCTAAATTCCCGTAGAGCTGATCAAAATTTACACAATTTTAATTTTCAGAATTTTATAGAAAAATTCGCAAATACAATTGAGAAATCGGACCTACGTAGTCTATATGTATTGATTCTTGGCTTTAATTTCCCTTTGGTCCAAGTGAGTGACAAACGTAAATGTGCCCACAAATGGCTACATTCCCGTAGAGCTGATCAAAATTTACACAATTTTAATTTTCAGAATTTTATAGAAAAATTCTCAAATACAATTGAGAAATCGGACCTACGTAGTCTATATGTATTGATTCTTGGCTTTAATTTCCCTTTGGTCCAAGTTAGTGACAAACAAATTTTATAGAAAAATTCTCAAATACAATTGAGAAATAGGACTTACGTAGTCTATAAGTATGGACCCTTGGCTTTAATTTCCAGTTGGTCCAAATGAGTGACAAACAAATTTTATAGAAAAATTCTCAAATACAATTGAGAAATCGGACCTACGTAGTCTATATGTATTGATTCTTGGCTTTAATTTCCCTTTGGTCCAAGTGAGTGACAAACGTAAATGTACCCACAAATGGCTACATTCCCGTAGAGCTTATCAAAATTTACACAATTTTAATTTTCAGAATTTTATAGAAAAATTCTCAAATACAATTGAGAAATCGGACCTACGTAGTCTATATGTATTGATTCTTGGCTTTAATTTCCCTTTGGTCCAAGTTAGTGACAAACAAATTTTATAGAAAAATTCTCAAATACAATTGAGAAATAGGACTTACGTAGTCTATAAGTATGGACCCTTGGCTTTAATTTCCATTTGGTCAAAATGAGTGACAAACAAATTTTATAGAAAAATTCTCAAATACAATTGAGAAATCGGACCTACGTAGTCTATATGTATTGATTCTTGGCTTTAATTTCCCTTTGGTCCAAGTGAGTGACAAACATAAATGTGCCCACAAATGGCTAAATTCCCGTAGAGCTGATCAAAATTTACACAATTTTAATTTTCAGAATTTTATAGAAAAATTCTCAAATACAATTGAGAAATAGGACTTACGTAGTCTATAAGTATGGACCCTTGGCTTTAATTTCCAGTTGGTCCAAATGAGTGACAAACAAATTTTATAGAAAAATTCTCAAATACAATTGAGAAATCGGACCTACGTAGTCTATATGTATTGATTCTTGGCTTTAATTTCCCTTTGGTCCAAGTGAGTGACAAACATAAATGTGCCCACAAATGGCTAAATTCCCGTAGAGCTGATCAAAATTTACACAATTTTAATTTTCAGAATTTTATAGAAAAATTCGCAAATACAATTGAGAAATCGGACCTACGTAGTCTATATGTATTGATTCTTGGCTTTAATTTCCCTTTGGTCCAAGTGAGTGACAAACGTAAATGTGCCCACAAATGGCTACATTCCCGTAGAGCTGATCAAAATTTACACAATTTTAATTTTCAGAATTTTATAGAAAAATTCTCAAATACAATTGAGAAATAGGACTTACGTAGTCTATAAGTATGGACCCTTGGCTTTAATTTTCAGTTGGTCCAAATGAGTGACAAACAAATTTTATAGAAAAATTCTCAAATACAATTGAGAAATCGGACCTACGTAGTCTATATGTATTGATTCTTGGCTTAAATTTCCCTTTGGTCCAAGTGAGTGACAAACATAAATGTGCTCACAAATGGCTAAATTCCCGTAGAGCTGATCAAAATTTACACAATTTTAATTTTCAGAATTTTATAGAAAAATTCGCAAATACAATTGAGAAATCGGACCTACGTAGTCTATAAGTATGGACCCTTGGCTTTAATTTCCAGTTGGTCCAAATGAGTGACAAACAAATTTTATAGAAAAATTCTCAAATACAATTGAGAAATCGGACCTACGTAGTCTATATGTATTGATTCTTGGCTTTAATTTCCCTTTGGTCCAAGTGAGTGACAAACGTAAATGTGCCCACAAATGGCTACATTCCCGTAGAGCTGATCAAAATTTACACAATTTTAATTTTCAGAATTTTATAGAAAAATTCTCAAATACAATTGAGAAATAGGACTTACGTAGTCTATAAGTATGGACCCTTGGCTTTAATTTCCCATTGGTCCAAATGAGTGACAAACATAAATGTGCCCACAAATGGCTAAATTCCCGTAGAGCTGATCAAAATTTACACAATTTTAATTTTCAGAATTTTATAGAAAAATTCTCAAATACAATTGAGAAATAGGACTTACGTAGTCAATAAGTATGGATTCTTGGCTTTAATTTCCCATTGGCCCAAATGAGTGACAAACATAAATGTGCCCACAAATGGCTAAATTCCCGTAGAGCTGATCAAAATTTACACAATTTTAATTTTCAGAATTTTATAGAAAAATTCTCAAATACAATTGAGAAATAGGACTTACGTAGTCTATAAGTATGGACCCTTGGCTTTATTTTCCAGTTGGTCCAAATGAGTGACAAACAAATTTTATAGAAAAATTCGCAAATACAATTGAGAAATAGGACTTACGTAGTCAATAAGTATGGATTCTTGGCTTTAATTTCCCATTGGCCCAAATGAGTGACAAACATAAATGTACCCACAAATGGCTACATTCCCGTAGAGCTTATCAAAATTTACACAATTTTAATTTTCAGAATTTTATAGAAAAATTCTCAAATACAATTGAGAAATCGGACCTACGTAGTCTATATGTATTGATTCTTGGCTTTAATTTCCCTTTGGTCCAAGTTAGTGACAAACAAATTTTATAGAAAAATTCTCAAATACAATTGAGAAATAGGACTTACGTAGTCTATAAGTATGGACCCTTGGCTTTAATTTCCATTTGGTCAAAATGAGTGACAAACAAATTTTATAGAAAAATTCTCAAATACAATTGAGAAATCGGACCTACGTAGTCTATATGTATTGATTCTTGGCTTTAATTTCCCTTTGGTCCAAGTGAGTGACAAACATAAATGTGCCCACAAATGGCTAAATTCCCGTAGAGCTGATCAAAATTTACACAATTTTAATTTTCAGAATTTTATAGAAAAATTCTCAAATACAATTGAGAAATAGGACTTACGTAGTCTATAAGTATGGACCCTTGGCTTTAATTTCCAGTTGGTCCAAATGAGTGACAAACAAATTTTATAGAAAAATTCTCAAATACAATTGAGAAATCGGACCTACGTAGTCTATATGTATTGATTCTTGGCTTTAATTTCCCTTTGGTCCAAGTGAGTGACAAACATAAATGTGCCCACAAATGGCTAAATTCCCGTAGAGCTGATCAAAATTTACACAATTTTAATTTTCAGAATTTTATAGAAAAATTCGCAAATACAATTGAGAAATCGGACCTACGTAGTCTATATGTATTGATTCTTGGCTTTAATTTCCCTTTGGTCCAAGTGAGTGACAAACGTAAATGTGCCCACAAATGGCTACATTCCCGTAGAGCTGATCAAAATTTACACAATTTTAATTTTCAGAATTTTATAGAAAAATTCTCAAATACAATTGAGAAATAGGACTTACGTAGTCTATAAGTATGGACCCTTGGCTTTAATTTTCAGTTGGTCCAAATGAGTGACAAACAAATTTTATAGAAAAATTCTCAAATACAATTGAGAAATCGGACCTACGTAGTCTATATGTATTGATTCTTGGCTTAAATTTCCCTTTGGTCCAAGTGAGTGACAAACATAAATGTGCTCACAAATGGCTAAATTCCCGTAGAGCTGATCAAAATTTACACAATTTTAATTTTCAGAATTTTATAGAAAAATTCGCAAATACAATTGAGAAATCGGACCTACGTAGTCTATAAGTATGGACCCTTGGCTTTAATTTCCAGTTGGTCCAAATGAGTGACAAACAAATTTTATAGAAAAATTCTCAAATACAATTGAGAAATCGGACCTACGTAGTCTATATGTATTGATTCTTGGCTTTAATTTCCCTTTGGTCCAAGTGAGTGACAAACGTAAATGTGCCCACAAATGGCTACATTCCCGTAGAGCTGATCAAAATTTACACAATTTTAATTTTCAGAATTTTATAGAAAAATTCTCAAATACAATTGAGAAATAGGACTTACGTAGTCTATAAGTATGGACCCTTGGCTTTAATTTCCCATTGGTCCAAATGAGTGACAAACATAAATGTGCCCACAAATGGCTAAATTCCCGTAGAGCTGATCAAAATTTACACAATTTTAATTTTCAGAATTTTATAGAAAAATTCTCAAATACAATTGAGAAATAGGACTTACGTAGTCAATAAGTATGGATTCTTGGCTTTAATTTCCCATTGGCCCAAATGAGTGACAAACATAAATGTGCCCACAAATGGCTAAATTCCCGTAGAGCTGATCAAAATTTACACAATTTTAATTTTCAGAATTTTATAGAAAAATTCTCAAATACAATTGAGAAATAGGACTTACGTAGTCTATAAGTATGGACCCTTGGCTTTATTTTCCAGTTGGTCCAAATGAGTGACAAACAAATTTTATAGAAAAATTCGCAAATACAATTGAGAAATAGGACTTACGTAGTCAATAAGTATGGATTCTTGGCTTTAATTTCCCATTGGCCCAAATGAGTGACAAACATAAATGTGCCCACAAATGGCTAAATTCCCGTAGAGCTGATCAAAATTTACACAATTTTAATTTTCAGAATTTTATAGAAAAATTCTCAAATACAATTGAGAAATAGGACTTACGTAGTCTATAAGTATGGACCCTTGGCTTTATTTTCCAGTTGGTCCAAATGAGTGACAAACAAATTTTATAGAAAAATTCGCAAATACAATTGAGAAATAGGACTTACGTAGTCAATAAGTATGGATTCTTGGCTTTAATTTCCCATTGGCCCAAATGAGTGACAAACATAAATGTGCCCACAAATGGCTAAATTCCCGTAGAGCTGATCAAAATTTACACAATTTTAATTTTCAGAATTTTATAGAAAAATTCTCAAATACAATTGAGAAATAGGACTTACGTAGTCTATAAGTATGGACCCTTGGCTTTAATTTCCAGTTGGTCCAAATGAGTGACAAACAAATTTTATAGAAAAATTCGCAAATACAATTGAGAAATCGGACCTACGTAGTCTATATGTATTGATTCTTGGCTTTAATTTCCCTTTGGTTCAAGTGAGTGACAAACGTAAATGTACCCACAAATGGCTACATTCCCGTAGAGCTGATCAAAATTTACACAATTTTAATTTTCAGAATTTTATAGAAAAATTCTCAAATACAATTGAGAAATCGGACCTACGTAGTCTATATGTATTGATTCTTGGCTTTAATTTCCCTTTGGTCCAAGTGAGTGACAAACGTAAATGTGCCCACAAATGGCTAAATTCCCGTAGAGCTGATCAAAATTTACACAATTTTAATTTTCAGAATTTTATAGAAAAATTCTCAAATACAATTGAGAAATAGGACTTACGTAGTCTATAAGTATGGACCCTTGGCTTTAATTTCCAGTTGGTCCAAATGAGTGACAAACAAATTTTATAGAAAAATTCGCAAATACAATTGAGAAATCGGACCTACGTAGTCTATATGTATTGATTCTTGGCTTTAATTTCCCTTTGGTTCAAGTGAGTGACAAACGTAAATGTACCCACAAATGGCTACATTCCCGTAGAGCTGATCAAAATTTACACAATTTTAATTTTCAGAATTTTATAGAAAAATTCTCAAATACAATTGAGAAATCGGACCTACGTAGTCTATATGTATTGATTCTTGGCTTTAATTTCCCTTTGGTCCAAGTGAGTGACAAACGTAAATGTGCCCACAAATGGCTAAATTCCCGTAGAGCTGATCAAAATTTACACAATTTTAATTTTCAGAATTTTATAGAAAAATTCTCAAATACAATTGAGAAATAGGACTTACGTAGTCTATAAGTATGGACCCTTGGCTTTATTTTCCAGTTGGTCCAAATGAGTGACAAACAAATTTTATAGAAAAATTCGCAAATACAATTGAGAAATAGGACTTACGTAGTCAATAAGTATGGATTCTCGGCTTTAATTTCCCATTGGCCCAAATGAGTGACAAACATAAATGTGCCCACAAATGGCTAAATTCCCGTAGAGCTGATCAAAATTTACACAATTTTAATTTTCAGAATTTTATAGAAAAATTCTCAAATACAATTGAGAAATAGGACTTACGTAGTCTATAAGTATGGACCCTTGGCTTTAATTTCTAGTTGGTCCAAATGAGTGACAAACAAATTTTATAGAAAAATTCTCAAATACAATTGAGAAATCGGACCTACGTAGTCTATATGTATTGATTCTTGGCTTTAATTTCCCTTTGGTCCAAGTGAGTGACAAACGTAAATGTGCCCACAAATGGCTAAATTCCCGTAGAGCTGATCAAAATTTACACAATTTTAATTTTCAGAATTTTATAGAAAAATTCTCAAATACAATTGAGAAATAGGACTTACGTATTCTATAAGTATGGACCCTTGGCTTTAATTTCCCATTGGTCCAAATGAGTGACAAACAAATTTTATAGAAAAATTCTCAAATACAATTGAGATATCGGACTTACGTAGTCAAAAAGTATGGACCCTTGGCCTTAATTTCCCATTGGTCCAAATGAGTGACAAACATAAATGTGCCCACAAATGGCTAAATTCCCGTAGAGCTGATCAAAATTTACACAATTTTAATTTTCAGAATTTTATAGAAAAATTCTCAAATACAATTGAGAAATAGGACCTACGTAGTCTATATGTATTGATTCTTGGCTTTAATTTCCCTTTGGTCCAAGTGAGTGACAAACATAAATGTGCCCACAAATGGCTAAATTCCCGTAGAGCTGATCAAAATTTACACAATTTTAATTTTCAGAATTTTATAGAAAAATTCTCAAATACAATTGAGAAATAGGACTTACGTAGTCTATAAGTATGGACCCTTGGCTTTAATTTCCCATTGGTCCAAATGAGTGACAAACATAAATGTGCCCACAAATGGCTAAATTCCCGTAGAGCTGATCAAAATTTACACAATTTTAATTTTTAGAATTTTATAGAAAAATTCTCAAATACAATTGAGAAATAGGACCTACGTAGTCTATATGTATTGATTCTTGGCTTTAATTTCCCTTTGGTCCAAGTGAGTGACAAACGTAAATGTGCCCACAAATGGCTAAATTCCCGTAGAGCTGATCAAAATTTACACAATTTTAATTTTCAGAATTTTATAGAAAAATTCTCAAATACAATTGAGAAATAGGACTTACGTAGTCTATAAGTATGGACCCTTGGCTTTATATTCCCATTGGTCCAAATGAGTGACAAACAAATTTTATAGAAAAATTCTCAAATACAATTGAGAAATCGGACCTACGTAGTCTATATGTATTGATTCTTGGCTTTAATTTCCCTTTGGTCCAAGTGAGTGACAAACGTAAATGTGCCCACAAATGGCTAAATTCCCGTAGAGCTGATCAAAATTTACACAATTTTAATTTTCAGAATTTTATAGAAAAATTCGCAAATACAATTGAGAAATAGGACTTACGTAGTCAATAAGTATGGATTCTCGGCTTTAATTTCCCATTGGCCCAAATGAGTGACAAACATAAATGTGCCCACAAATGGCTAAATTCCCGTAGAGCTGATCAAAATTTACACAATTTTAATTTTCAGAATTTTATAGAAAAATTCTCAAATACAATTGAGAAATAGGACTTACGTAGTCTATAAGTATGGACCCTTGGCTTTAATTTCTAGTTGGTCCAAATGAGTGACAAACAAATTTTATAGAAAAATTCTCAAATACAATTGAGAAATCGGACCTACGTAGTCTATATGTATTGATTCTTGGCTTTAATTTCCCTTTGGTCCAAGTGAGTGACAAACGTAAATGTGCCCACAAATGGCTAAATTCCCGTAGAGCTGATCAAAATTTACACAATTTTAATTTTCAGAATTTTATAGAAAAATTCTCAAATACAATTGAGAAATAGGACTTACGTATTCTATAAGTATGGACCCTTGGCTTTAATTTCCCATTGGTCCAAATGAGTGACAAACAAATTTTATAGAAAAATTCTCAAATACAATTGAGATATCGGACTTACGTAGTCAAAAAGTATGGACCCTTGGCCTTAATTTCCCATTGGTCCAAATGAGTGACAAACATAAATGTGCCCACAAATGGCTAAATTCCCGTAGAGCTGATCAAAATTTACACAATTTTAATTTTCAGAATTTTATAGAAAAATTCTCAAATACAATTGAGAAATAGGACCTACGTAGTCTATATGTATTGATTCTTGGCTTTAATTTCCCTTTGGTCCAAGTGAGTGACAAACATAAATGTGCCCACAAATGGCTAAATTCCCGTAGAGCTGATCAAAATTTACACAATTTTAATTTTCAGAATTTTATAGAAAAATTCTCAAATACAATTGAGAAATAGGACTTACGTAGTCTATAAGTATGGACCCTTGGCTTTAATTTCCCATTGGTCCAAATGAGTGACAAACATAAATGTGCCCACAAATGGCTAAATTCCCGTAGAGCTGATCAAAATTTACACAATTTTAATTTTTAGAATTTTATAGAAAAATTCTCAAATACAATTGAGAAATAGGACCTACGTAGTCTATATGTATTGATTCTTGGCTTTAATTTCCCTTTGGTCCAAGTGAGTGACAAACGTAAATGTGCCCACAAATGGCTAAATTCCCGTAGAGCTGATCAAAATTTACACAATTTTAATTTTCAGAATTTTATAGAAAAATTCTCAAATACAATTGAGAAATAGGACTTACGTAGTCTATAAGTATGGACCCTTGGCTTTATATTCCCATTGGTCCAAATGAGTGACAAACAAATTTTATAGAAAAATTCTCAAATACAATTGAGAAATCGGACTAACGTAGTCAAAAAGTATGGACCCTTGGCCTTAATTTCCCATTGGTCCAAATGAGTGACAAACATAAATGTGCCCACAAATGGCTAAATTCCCGTAGAGCTGATCAAAATTTACACAATTTTAATTTTCAGAATTTTATAGAAAAATTCTCAAATACAATTGAGAAATAGGACTTACGTAGTCTATAAGTATGGACCCTTGGCTTTAATTTCCAGTTGGACCAAATGAGTGACAAACAAATTTTATAGAAAAATTCTCAAATACAATTGAGAAATCGGACCTACGTAGTCTATATGTATTGATTCTTGGCTTTAATTTCCCTTTGGTTCAAGTGTGTGACAAACATAAATGTGCCCACAAATGGCTAAATTCCCGTAGAGCTGATCAAAATTTACACAATTTAATTTTCAGAATTTTATAGAAAAATTCTCAAATACAATTGAGAAATCGGACTTACGTAGTCAAAAAGTATGGACCCTTGGCCTTAATTTCCCATTGGTCCAAATGAGTGACAAACATAAATGTGCCCACAAATGGCTAAATTCCCGTAGAGCTGATCAAAATTTACACAATCTTAATTTTCAGAATTTTATAGAAAAATTCTCAAATACAATTGAGAAATAGGACTTACGTAGTCTATAAGTATGGACCCTTGGCTTTAATTTCCAGTTGGTCCAAATGAGTGACAAACAAATTTTATAGAAAAATTCTCAAATACAATTGAGAAATAGGACCTACGTAGTCTATATGTATTGATTCTTGGCTTTAATTTCCCTTTGGTCCAAGTGTGTGACAAACATAAATGTGCCCACAAATGGCTAAATTCCCTTAGAGCTGATCAAAATTTACACAATTTAATTTTCAGAATTTTATAGAAAAATTCTCAAATACAATTGAGAAATAGGACCTACGTAGTCTATATTTATTGATTCTTGGCTTTAATTACCCTTTGGTTCAAGTGAAAGACAAACATAAATGTGCCCACAAATGGCTAAATTCCCTTAGAGCTGATCAAAATTTACACAATTTAATTTTCAGAATTTTATAGAAAAATTCTCAAATACAATTGAGAAATAGGACCTACGTAGTCTATATGTATTGATTCTTGGCTTTAATTTCCCTTTGGTCCAAGTGTGTGACAAACATAAATGTGCCCACAAATGGCTAAATTCCCGTAGAGCTGATCAAAATTTACACAATTTAATTTTCAGAATTTTATAGAAAAATTCTCAAATACAATTGAGAAATAGGACCTACGTAGTCTATATTTATTGATTCTTGGCTTTAATTACCCTTTGGTTCAAGTGAGTGACAAACATAAATGTGCCCACAAATGGCTAAATTCCCGTAGAGCTGATCAAAATTTACACAATTTAATTTTCAGAATTTTATAGAAAAATTCTCAAATACAATTGAGAAATAGGACCTACGTAGTCTATATGTATTGATTCTTGGCTTTAATTTCCCTTTGGTCCAAGTGTGTGACAAACATAAATGTGCCCACAAATGGCTAAATTCCCGTAGAGCTGATCAAAATTTACACAATTTAATTTTCAGAATTTTATAGAAAAATTCTCAAATACAATTGAGAAATAGGACCTACGTAGTCTATATGTATTGATTCTTGGCTTTAATTTCCCTTTGGTCCAAGTGTGTGACAAACATAAATGTGCCCACAAATGGCTAAATTCCCTTAGAGCTGATCAAAATTTACACAATTTAATTTTCAGAATTTTATAGAAAAATTCTCAAATACAATTGAGAAATAGGACCTACGTAGTCTATATTTATTGATTCTTGGCTTTAATTACCCTTTGGTTCAAGTGAGTGACAAACATAAATGTGCCCACAAATGGCTAAATTCCCTTAGAGCTGATCAAAATTTACACAATTTAATTTTCAGAATTTTATAGAAAAATTCTCAAATACAATTGAGAAATAGGACCTACGGAGTCTATATGTATTGATTCTTGGCTTTAATTACCCTTTGGTTCAAGTGAGTGACAAACATAAATGTGCCCACAAATGGCTAAATTCCCTTAGAGCTGATCAAAATTTACACAATTTAATTTTCAGAATTTTATAGAAAAATTCTCAAATACAATTGAGAAATAGGACCTACGTAGTCTATATGTATTGATTCTTGGCTTTAATTTCCCTTTGGTCCAAGTGTGTGACAAACATAAATGTGCCCACAAATGGCTAAATTCCCTTAGAGCTGATCAAAATTTACACAATTTAATTTTCAGAATTTTATAGAAAAATTCTCAAATACAATTGAGAAATAGGACCTACGTAGTCTATATGTATTGATTCTTGGCTTTAATTTCCCTTTGGTCCAAGTGAGTGACAAACATAAATGTGCCCACAAATGGCTAAATTCCCGTAGAGCTGATCAAAATTTACACAATTTAATTTTCAGAATTTTATAGAAAAATTCTCAAATACAATTGAGAAATCGGACTTACGTAGTCAAAAAGTATGGACCCTTGGCCTTAATTTCCCATTGGTCCAAATGAGTGACAAACATAAATGTGCCCACAAATGGCTAAATTCCCGTAGAGCTGATCAAAATTTACACAATTTTAATTTTCAGAATTTTATAGAAAAATTCTCAAATACAATTGAGAAATAGGACTTACGTAGTCTATAAGTATGGACCCTTGGCTTTAATTTCCCATTGGTCCAAATGAGTGACAAACAAATTTTATAGAAAAATTCTCAAATACAATTGAGAAATCGGACTTACGTAGTCAAAAAGTATGGCCCCTTGGCCTTAATTTCCCATTGGTCCAAATGAGTGACAAACATAAATGTGCCCACAAATGGCTAAATTCCCGTAGAGCTGATCAAAATTTACACAATTTTAATTTTTAGAATTTTATAGAAAAATTCTCAAATACAATTGAGAAATAGGACCTACGTAGTCTATATGTATTGATTCTTGGCTTTAATTTCCCTTTGGTCCAAGTGAGTGACAAACATAAATGTGCCCACAAATGGCTAAATTCCCTTAGAGCTGATCAAAATTTACACAATTTAATTTTCAGAATTTTATAGAAAAATTCTCAAATACAATTGAGAAATAGGACCTACGTAGTCTATATGTATTGATTCTTGGCTTTAATTTCCCTTTGGTCCAAGTGAGTGACAAACGTTAATGTGCCCACAAATGGCTACATTCCCGTAGAGCTGATCAAAATTTACACAATTTTAATTTTCAGAATTTTATAGAAAAATTCTCAAATACAATTGAGAAATAGGACTTACGTAGTCTATAAGTATGGACCCTTGGCTTTAATTTCCCATTGGTCCAAATGAGTGACAAACAAATTTTATAGAAAAATTCTCAAATACAATTGAGAAATCGGACTTACGTAGTCAAAAAGTATGGCCCCTTGGCCTTAATTTCCCATTGGTCCAAATGAGTGACAAACATAAATGTGCCCACAAATGGCTAAATTCCCGTAGAGCTGATCAAAATTTACACAATTTTAATTTTTAGAATTTTATAGAAAAATTCTCAAATACAATTGAGAAATAGGACCTACGTAGTCTATATGTATTGATTCTTGGCTTTAATTTCCCTTTGGTCCAAGTGAGTGACAAACATAAATGTGCCCACAAATGGCTAAATTCCCGTAGAGCTGATCAAAATTTACACAATTTTAATTTTCAGAATTTTATAGAAAAATTCTCAAATACAATTGAGAAATAGGACTTACGTAGTCTATAAGTATGGACCCTTGGCTTTAATTTCCAGTTGGACCAAATGAGTGACAAACAAATTTTATAGAAAAATTCTCAAATACAATTGAGAAATCGGACCTACGTAGTCTATATGTATTGATTCTTGGCTTTAATTTCCAGTTGGACCAAATGAGTGACAAACAAATTTTATAGAAAAATTCTCAAATACAATTGAGAAATCGGACCTACGTAGTCTATATGTATTGATTCTTGGCTTTAATTTCCCTTTGGTCCAAGTGAGTGACAAACATAAATGTGCCCACAAATGGCTAAATTCCCGTAGAGCTGATCAAAATTTACACAATTTTAATTTTCAGAATTTTATAGAAAAATTCGCAAATACAATTGAGAAATCGGACCTACGTAGTCTATATGTATTGATTCTTGGCTTTAATTTCCCTTTGGTCCAAGTGAGTGACAAACATAAATGTGCCCACAAATGGCTAAATTCCCGTAGAGCTGATCAAAATTTACACAATTTTAATTTTCAGAATTTTATAGAAAAATTCTCAAATAGAATTGAGAAATAGGACTTACGTAGTCTATAAGTATGGACCCTTGGCTTTAATTTCCAGTTGGACCAAATGAGTGACAAACAAATTTTATAGAAAAATTCTCAAATACAATTGAGAAATCGGACCTACGTAGTCTATATGTATTGATTCTTGGCTTTAATTTCCCTTTGGTCAAAGTGAGTGACAAACATAAATGTGCCCACAAATGGCTAAATTCCCTTAGAGCTGATCAAAATTTACACAATTTAATTTTCAGAATTTTATAGAAAAATTCTCAAATACAATTGAGAAATAGGACCTACGTAGTCTATATTTATTGATTCTTGGCTTTAATTACCCTTTGGTTCAAGTGAGTGACAAACATAAATGTGCCCACAAATGGCTAAATTCCCGTAGAGCTGATCAAAATTTACACAATTTTAATTTTTAGAATTTTATAGAAAAATTCTCAAATACAATTGAGAAATAGGACCTACGTAGTCTATATGTATTGATTCTTGGCTTTAATTTCCCTTTGGTCCAAGTGAGTGACAAACATAAATGTGCCCACAAATGGCTAAATTCCCGTAGAGCTGATCAAAATTTACACAATTTAATTTTCAGAATTTTATAGAAAAATTCTCAAATACAATTGAGAAATCGGACTTAATTTCCCATTGGTCCAAATGAGTGACAAACATAAATGTGCCCACAAATGGCTAAATTCCCGTAGAGCTGATCAAAATTTACACAATTAAATTTTCAGAATTTTATAGAAAAATTCTCAAATACAATTGAGAAATCGGACTTAATTTCCCATTGGTCCAAATGAGTGACAAACATAAATGTGCCCACAAATGGCTAAATTCCCGTAGAGCTGATCAAAATTTACACAATTTAATTTTCAGAATTTTATAGAAAAATTCTCAAATACAATTGAGAAATCGGACTTAATTTCCCATTGGTCCAAATGAGTGACAAACATAAATGTGCCCACAAATGGCTAAATTCCCGTAGAGCTGATCAAAATTTACACAATTTTAATTTTTAGAATTTTATAGAAAAATTCTCAAATACAATTGAGAAATAGGACCTACGTAGTCTATATGTATTGATTCTTGGCTTTAATTTCCCTTTGGTCCAAGTGAGTGACAAACATAAATGTGCCCACAAATGGCTAAATTCCCGTAGAGCTGATCAAAATTTACACAATTTAATTTTCAGAATTTTATAGAAAAATTCTCAAATACAATTGAGAAATCGGACTTAATTTCCCATTGGTCCAAGTGAGTGACAAACATAAATGTGCCCACAAATGGCTAAATTCCCGTAGAGCTGATCAAAATTTACACAATTTAATTTTCAGAATTTTATAGAAAAATTCTCAAATACAATTGAGAAATAGGACCTACGTAGTCTATATTTATTGATTCTTGGCTTTAATTACCCTTTGGTTCAAGTGAGTGACAAACATAAATGTGCCCACAAATGGCTAAATTCCCGTAGAGCTGATCAAAATTTACACAATTTTAATTTTTAGAATTTTATAGAAAAATTCTCAAATACAATTGAGAAATAGGACCTACGTAGTCTATATGTATTGATTCTTGGCTTTAATTTCCCTTTGGTCCAAGTGAGTGACAAACATAAATGTGCCCACAAATGGCTAAATTCCCGTAGAGCTGATCAAAATTTACACAATTTAATTTTCAGAATTTTATAGAAAAATTCTCAAATACAATTGAGAAATCGGACTTAATTTCCCATTGGTCCAAATGAGTGACAAACATAAATGTGCCCACAAATGGCTAAATTCCCGTAGAGCTGATCAAAATTTACACAATTTTAATTTTTAGAATTTTATAGAAAAATTCTCAAATACAATTGAGAAATAGGACCAACGTAGTCTATATTTATTGATTCTTGGCTTTAATTACCCTTTGGTTCAAGTGAGTGACAAACATAAATGTGCCCACAAATGGCTAAATTCCCGTAGAGCTGATCAAAATTTACACAATTTTAATTTTTAGAATTTTATAGAAAAATTCTCAAATACAATTGAGAAATAGGACCTACGTAGTCTATATGTATTGATTCTTGGCTTTAATTTCCCTTTGGTCCAAGTGAGTGACAAACATAAATGTGCCCACAAATGGCTAAATTCCCGTAGAGCTGATCAAAATTTACACAATTTAATTTTCAGAATTTTATAGAAAAATTCTCAAATACAATTGAGAAATAGGACTTACGTAGTCTATAAGTATGGACCCTTGGCTTTAATTTCCAGTTGGACCAAATGAGTGACAAACAAATTTTATAGAAAAATTCTCAAATACAATTGAGAAATCGGACCTACGTAGTCTATATGTATTGATTCTTGGCTTTAATTTCCCTTTGGTCCAAGTGAGTGACAAACGTAAATGTGCCCACAAATGGCTAAATTCCCGTAGAGCTGATGAAAATTTACACAATTTTAATTTTCAGAATTTTATAGAAAAGTTCTCAAATACAATTGAGAAATAGGACTTACGTAGTCTATAAGTATGGACCCTTGGCTTTAATTTCCAGTTGGACCAAATGAGTGACAAACAAATTTTATAGAAAAATTCTCAAATACAATTGAGAAATCGGACCTACGTAGTCTATATGTATTGATTCTTGGCTTTAATTTCCCTTTGGTCCAAGTGAGTGACAAACATAAATGTGCCCACAAATGGCTAAATTCCCGTAGAGCTGATCAAAATTTACACAATTTTAATTTTTAGAATTTTATAGAAAAATTCTCAAATACAATTGAGAAATAGGACCTACGTAGTCTATATGTATTGATTCTTGGCTTTAATTTCCCTTTGGTCCAAGTGAGTGACAAACGTAAATGTGCCCACAAATGGCGAAATTCCCGTAGAGCTGATCAAAATTTACACAATTGAATTTTCAGAATTTTATAGAAAAATTCTCAAATACAATTGAGAAATCGGACCTACGTAGTCTATATGTATTGATTCTTGGCTTTAATTTCCCTTTGGTCCAAGTGAGTGACAAACATAAATGTGCCCACAAATGGCTAAATTCCCGTAGAGCTGATCAAAATTTACACAATTTTAATTTTTAGAATTTTATAGAAAAATTCTCAAATACAATTGAGAAATAGGACCTACGTAGTCTATATGTATTGATTCTTGGCTTTAATTTCCCTTTGGTCCAAGTGAGTGACAAACGTAAATGTGCCCACAAATGGCTAAATTCCCGTAGAGCTGATCAAAATTTACACAATTTAATTTTCAGAATTTTATAGAAAAATTCTCAAAAATAATTGAGAAATAGGACCTACGTAGTCTATAAGTATGGACCCTTGGCTTTAATTTCCAGTTGGTCCAAATGAGTGACAAACAAATTTTATAGAAAAATTCTCAAATACAATTGAGAAATCGGACCTACGTAGTCTATATGTATTGATTCTTGGCTTTAATTTCCCTTTGGTCCAAGTGAGTGACAAACGTAAATGTGCCCACAAATGGCTACATTCCCGTAGAGCTGATCAAAATTTACACAATTTTAATTTTCAGAATTTTATAGAAAAATTCTCAAATACAATTGAGAAATCTAACCTACGTAGTCTATATGTATTGATTCTTGGCTTTAATTTCCCTTTGGTCCAAGTGAGTGACAAACATAAATGTGCCCACAAATGGCTAAATTCCCGTAGAGCTGATCAAAATTTACACAATTTTAATTTTTAGAATTTTATAGAAAAATTCTCAAATACAATTGAGAAATAGGACCTACGTAGTCTATATGTATTGATTCTTGGCTTTAATTTCCCTTTGGTCCAAGTGAGTGACAAACATAAATGTGCCCACAAATGGCTAAATTCCCGTAGAGCTGATCAAAATTTACACAATTTAATTTTCAGAATTTTATAGAAAAATTCTCAAATACAATTGAGAAATAGGACCTACGTAGTCTATATGTATTGATTCTTGGCTTTAATTTCCCTTTGGTCCAAGTGAGTGACAAACATAAATGTGCCCACAAATGGCTAAATTCCCGTAGAGCTGATCAAAATTTACACAATTTTAATTTTTAGAATTTTATAGAAAAATTCTCAAATACAATTGAGAAATAGGACCTACGTAGTCTATATGTATTGATTCTTGGCTTTAATTTCCCTTTGGTCCAAATGAGTGACAAACATAAATGTGCCCACAAATGGCTAAATTCCCGTAGAGCTGATCAAAATTTACACAATTTTAATTTTTAGAATTTTATAGAAAAATTCTCAAATACAATTGAGAAATAGGACCTACGTAGTCTATATGTATTGATTCTTGGCTTTAATTTCCCTTTGGTCCAAGTGAGTGACAAACATAAATGTGCCCACAAATGGCTAAATTCCCGTAGAGCTGATCAAAATTTACACAATTTAATTTTCAGAATTTTATAGAAAAATTCTCAAATACAATTGAGAAATAGGACTTACGTAGTCTATAAGTATGGACCCTTGGCTTTAATTTCCAGTTGGACCAAATGAGTGACAAACAAATTTTATAGAAAAATTCTCAAATACAATTGAGAAATCGGACCTACGTAGTCTATATGTATTGATTCTTGGCTTTAATTTCCCTTTGGTCCAAGTGAGTGACAAACGTAAATGTGCCCACAAATGGCTAAATTCCCGTAGAGCTGATGAAAATTTACACAATTTTAATTTTCAGAATTTTATAGAAAAGTTCTCAAATACAATTGAGAAATAGGACTTACGTAGTCTATAAGTATGGACCCTTGGCTTTAATTTCCAGTTGGACCAAATGAGTGACAAACAAATTTTATAGAAAAATTCTCAAATACAATTGAGAAATCGGACCTACGTAGTCTATATGTATTGATTCTTGGCTTTAATTTCCCTTTGGTCCAAGTGAGTGACAAACATAAATGTGCCCACAAATGGCTAAATTCCCGTAGAGCTGATCAAAATTTACACAATTTTAATTTTTAGAATTTTATAGAAAAATTCTCAAATACAATTGAGAAATAGGACCTACGTAGTCTATATGTATTGATTCTTGGCTTTAATTTCCCTTTGGTCCAAGTGAGTGACAAACGTAAATGTGCCCACAAATGGCGAAATTCCCGTAGAGCTGATCAAAATTTACACAATTGAATTTTCAGAATTTTATAGAAAAATTCTCAAATACAATTGAGAAATCGGACCTACGTAGTCTATATGTATTGATTCTTGGCTTTAATTTCCCTTTGGTCCAAGTGAGTGACAAACATAAATGTGCCCACAAATGGCTAAATTCCCGTAGAGCTGATCAAAATTTACACAATTTTAATTTTTAGAATTTTATAGAAAAATTCTCAAATACAATTGAGAAATAGGACCTACGTAGTCTATATGTATTGATTCTTGGCTTTAATTTCCCTTTGGTCCAAGTGAGTGACAAACGTAAATGTGCCCACAAATGGCTAAATTCCCGTAGAGCTGATCAAAATTTACACAATTTAATTTTCAGAATTTTATAGAAAAATTCTCAAAAATAATTGAGAAATAGGACCTACGTAGTCTATAAGTATGGACCCTTGGCTTTAATTTCCAGTTGGTCCAAATGAGTGACAAACAAATTTTATAGAAAAATTCTCAAATACAATTGAGAAATCGGACCTACGTAGTCTATATGTATTGATTCTTGGCTTTAATTTCCCTTTGGTCCAAGTGAGTGACAAACGTAAATGTGCCCACAAATGGCTACATTCCCGTAGAGCTGATCAAAATTTACACAATTTTAATTTTCAGAATTTTATAGAAAAATTCTCAAATACAATTGAGAAATCTAACCTACGTAGTCTATATGTATTGATTCTTGGCTTTAATTTCCCTTTGGTCCAAGTGAGTGACAAACATAAATGTGCCCACAAATGGCTAAATTCCCGTAGAGCTGATCAAAATTTACACAATTTTAATTTTCAGAATTTTATAGAAAAATTCGCAAATACAATTGAGAAATCGGACCTACGTAGTCTATATGTATTGATTCTTGGCTTTAATTTCCCTTTGGTCCAAGTGAGTGACAAACGTAAATGTGCCCACAAATGGCTACATTCCCGTAGAGCTGATCAAAATTTACACAATTTTAATTTTCAGAATTTTATAGAAAAATTCTCAAATACAATTGAGAAATAGGACTTACGTAGTCTATAAGTATTGATTCTTGGCTTTAATTTCCCTTTGGTCCAAGTGAGTGACAAACGTTAATGTGCCCACAAATGGCTACATTCCCGTAGAGCTGATCAAAATTTACACAATTTTAATTTTCAGAATTTTATAGAAAAATTCTCAAATACAATTGAGAAATAGAACTTACGTAGTCTATAAGTATGGACCCTTGGCTTTAATTTCCAGTTGGTCCAAATGAGTGACAAACAAATTTTATAGAAAAATTCTCAAATACAATTGAGAAATCGGACCTATGTAGTCTATATGTATTGATTCTTGGCTTTAATTTCCCTTTGGTCCAAGTGAGTGACAAACGTAAATGTGCCCACAAATGGCTACATTCCCGTAGAGCTGATCAAAATTTACACAATTTTAATTTTCAGAATTTTATAGAAAAATTCTCAAATACAATTGAGAAATAGGACTTACGTAGTCTATAAGTATGGACCCTTGGCTTTAATTTCCAGTTGGTCCAAATGAGTGACAAACATAAATGTGCCCACAAATGGCTAAATTCCCGTAAAGCTGATCAAAATTTACACAATTTTAATTTTCAGAATTTTATAGAAAAATTCTGAAATACAATTGAGAAATAGGACTTACGTAGTCTATAAGTATGGACCCTTGGCTTTAATTTCCAGTTGGTCCAAATGAGTGACAAACAAATTTTATAGAAAAATTCTCAAATACAATTGAGAAATCGGACCTACGTAGTCTATATGTATTGATTCTTGGCTTTAATTTCCCTTTGGTCCAAGTGAGTGACAAACATAAATGTGCCCACAAATGGCTAAATTCCCGTAGAGCTGATCAAAATTTACACAATTTTAATTTTCAGAATTTTATAGAAAAATTCTCAAATACAATTGAGAAATAGGACTTACGTAGTCTATAAGTATGGACCCTTGGCTTTAATTTCCAGTTGGTCCAAATGAGTGACAAACAAATTTTATAGAAAAATTCTCAAATACAATTGAGAAATCGGACCTACGTAGTCTATATGTATTGATTCTTGGCTTTAATTTCCCTTTGGTCCAAGTGAGTGACAAACGTAAATGTGCCCACAAATGGCTACATTCCCGTAGAGCTGATCAAAATTTACACAATTTTAATTTTCAGAATTTTATAGAAAAATTCTCAAATACAATTGAGAAATAGGACTTACGTAGTCTATAAGTATGGACCCTTGGCTTTATTTTCCAGTTGGTCCAAATGAGTGACAAACATAAATGTGCCCACAAATGGCTAAATTCCCGTAGAGCTGATCAAAGTTTACACAATTTTAATTTTCAGAATTTTATAGAAAAATTCAAAATACAATTGAGAAATCGGACCTACGTAGTCTATATGTATTGATTCTTGGCTTTAATTTCCCTTTGGTCCAAGTGAGTGACAAACATAAATGTGCCCACAAATGGCTAAATTCCCGTAGAGCTGATCAAAATTTACACAATTTTAATTTTCAGAATTTTATAGAAAAATTCAAAATACAATTGAGAAATCGGACCTACGTAGTCTATATGTATTGATTCTTGGCTTTAATTTCCCTTTGGTCCAAGTGAGTGACAAACGTAAATGTGCCCACAAATGGCTAAAT
This sequence comes from Lypha dubia, assembly GCA_947311025.1. Taxonomy (NCBI): domain Eukaryota; kingdom Metazoa; phylum Arthropoda; class Insecta; order Diptera; family Tachinidae; genus Lypha; species Lypha dubia. The sequence continues at coordinate 70,635,069 of OX371264.1, read as the reverse complement.
TCCCGTAGAGCTGATCAAAATTTACACAATTTTAATTTTCAGAATTTTATAGAAAAATTCTCAAATACAATTGAGAAATAGGACTTACGTAGTCTATAAGTATGGACCCTTGGCTTTAATTTCCAGTTGGTCCAAATGAGTGACAAACAAATTTTATAGAAAAATTCTCAAATACAATTGAGAAATCGGACCTACGTAGTCTATATGTATTGATTCTTGGCTTTAATTTCCCTTTGGTCCAAGTGAGTGACAAACATAAATGTGCCCACAAATGGCTAAATTCCCGTAGAGCTGATCAAAGTTTACACAATTTTAATTTTCAGAATTTTATAGAAAAATTCAAAATACAATTGAGAAATCGGACCTACGTAGTCTATATGTATTGATTCTTGGCTTTAATTTCCCTTTGGTCCAAGTGAGTGACAAACATAAATGTGCCCACAAATGGCTAAATTCCCGTAGAGCTGATCAAAATTTACACAATTTTAATTTTCAGAATTTTATAGAAAAATTCAAAATACAATTGAGAAATCGGACCTACGTAGTCTATATGTATTGATTCTTGGCTTTAATTTCCCTTTGGTCCAAGTGAGTGACAAACATAAATGTGCCCACAAATGGCTAAATTCCCGTAGAGCTGATCAAAATTTACACAATTTTAATTTTCAGAATTTTATAGAAAAATTCAAAATACAATTGAGAAATCGGACCTACGTAGTCTATATGTATTGATTCTTGGCTTTAATTTCCCTTTGGTCCAAGTGAGTGACAAACGTAAATGTGCCCACAAATGGCTAAATTCCCGTAGAGCTGATCAAAATTTACACAATTTTAATTTTCAGAATTTTATAGAAAAATTCTCAAATACAATTGAGAAATAGGACTTACGTAGTCTATAAGTATGGACCCTTGGCTTTAATTTCCAGTTGGTCCAAATGAGTGACAAACAAATTTTATAGAAAAATTCTCAAATACAATTGAGAAATCGGACCTACGTAGTCTATATGTATTGATTCTTGGCTTTAATTTCCCTTTGGTCCAAGTGAGTGACAAACGTAAATGTGCCCACAAATGGCTACATTCCCGTAGAGCTGGTCAAAATTTACACAATTTTAATTTTCAGAATTTTATAGAAAAATTCTCAAATACAATTGAGAAATAGGACTTACGTAGTCTATAAGTATGGACCCTTGGCTTTAATTTCCAGTTGGTCCAAATGAGTGACAAACAAATTTTATAGAAAAATTCTCAAATACAATTGAGAAATCGGACCTACGTAGTCTATATGTATTGATTCTTGGCTTTAATTTCCCTTTGGTCCAAGTGAGTGACAAACATAAATGTGCCCACAAATGGCTAAATTCCCGTAGAGCTGATCAAAATTTACACAATTTTAATTTTCAGAATTTTATAGAAAAATTCTCAAATACAATTGAGAAATAGAACTTACGTAGTCTATAAGTATGGTCCCTTGGCTTTAATTTCCAGTTGGTCCAAATGAGTGACAAACAAATTTTATAGAAAAATTCTCAAATACAATTGAGAAATTGGACCTACGTAGTCTATATGTATTGATTCTTGGCTTTAATTTCCCTTTGGTCCAAGTGAGTGACAAACGTAAATGTGCCCACAAATGGCTACATTCCCGTAGAGCTGATCAAAATTTACACAATTTTAATTTTCAGAATTTTATAGAAAAATTCTCAAATACAATTGAGAAATAGAACTTACGTAGTCTATAAGTATGGTCCCTTGGCTTTAATTTCCAGTTGGTCCAAATGAGTGACAAACAAATTTTATAGAAAAATTCTCAAATACAATTGAGAAATCGGACCTACGTAGTCTATATGTATTGATTCTTGGCTTTAATTTCCCTTTGGTCCAAGTGAGTGACAAACGTAAATGTGCCCACAAATGGCTACATTCCCGTAGAGCTGGTCAAAATTTACACAATTTTAATTTTCAGAATTTTATAGAAAAATTCTCAAATACAATTGAGAAATAGGACTTACGTAGTCTATAAGTATGGACCCTTGGCTTTAATTTCCAGTTGGTCCAAATGAGTGACAAACAAATTTTATAGAAAAATTCTCAAATACAATTGAGAAATCGGACCTACGTAGTCTATATGTATTGATTCTTGGCTTTAATTTTCCTTTGGTCCAAGTGAGTGACAAACGTAAATGTGCCCACAAATGGCTACATTCCCGTAGAGCTGATCAAAATTTACACAATTTTAATTTTCAGAATTTTATAGAAAAATTCTCAAATACAATTGAGAAATAGGACTTACGTAGTCTATAAGTATTGATTCTTGGCTTTAATTTCCCTTTGGTCCAAGTGAGTGACAAACATAAATGTGCCCACAAATGGCTAAATTCCCGTAGAGCTGATCAAAATTTACACAATTTTAATTTTCAGAATTTTATAGAAAAATTCTCAAATACAATTGAGAAATAGGACTTACGTAGTCTATATGTATGGATTCTTGGCTTTAATTTCCCTTTGGTCCAAGTGAGTGACAAACATAAATGTGCCCACAAATGGCTAAATTCCCGTAGAGCTGATCAAAATTTACACAATTTTAATTTTCAGAATTTTATAGAAAAATTCTCAAATACAATTGAGAAATCGGACCTACGTAGTCAATAAGTATGGACCCTTGGCCTTAATTTTCCATTGGTCCAAATGAGTGACAAACAAATTTTATAGAAAAATTCTCAAATACAATTGAGAAATCGGACCTACGTAGTCTATATGTATTGATTCTTGGCTTTAATTTCCCTTTGGTCCAAGTGAGTGACAAACATAAATGTGCCCACAAATGGCTAAATTCCCGTAGAGCTGATCAAAATTTACACAATTTTAATTTTCAGAATTTTATAGAAAAATTCTCAAATACAATTGAGAAATCGGACCTACGTAGTCTATATGTATTGATTCTTGGCTTTAATTTCCCTTTGGTCCAAGTGAGTGACAAACATAAATGTGCCCACAAATGGCTAAATTCCCGTAGAGCTGATCAAAATTTACACAATTTTAATTTTCAGAATTTTATAGAAAAATTCTCAAATACAATTGAGAAATAGAACTTACGTAGTCTATAAGTATGGACCCTTGGCTTTAATTTCCAGTTGGTCCAAATGAGTGACAAACAAATTTTATAGAAAAATTCTCAAATACAATTGAGAAATCGGACCTACGTAGTCTATATGTATTGATTCTTGGCTTTAATTTCCCTTTGGTCCAAGTGAGTGACAAACGTAAATGTGCCCACAAATGGCTACATTCCCGTAGAGCTGGTCAAAATTTACACAATTTTAATTTTCAGAATTTTATAGAAAAATTCTCAAATACAATTGAGAAATAGAACTTACGTAGTCTATAAGTATGGACCCTTGGCTTTAATTTCCAGTTGGTCCAAATGAGTGACAAACAAATTTTATAGAAAAATTCTCAAATACAATTGAGAAATCGGACCTACGTAGTCTATATGTATTGATTCTTGGCTTTAATTTCCCTTTGGTCCAAGTGAGTGACAAACGTAAATGTGCCCACAAATGGCTACATTCCCGTAGAGCTGATCAAAATTTACACAATTTTAATTTTCAGAATTTTATAGAAAAATTCTCAAATACAATTGAGAAATAGAACTTACGTAGTCTATAAGTATGGACCCTTGGCTTTAATTTCCAGTTGGTCCAAATGAGTGACAAACAAATTTTATAGAAAAATTCTCAAATACAATTGAGAAATCGGACCTACGTAGTCTATATGTATTGATTCTTGGCTTTAATTTCCCTTTGGTCCAAGTGAGTGACAAACGTAAATGTGCCCACAAATGGCTACATTCCCGTAGAGCTGGTCAAAATTTACACAATTTTAATTTTCAGAATTTTATAGAAAAATTCTCAAATACAATTGAGAAATAGGACTTACGTAGTCTATAAGTATGGACCCTTGGCTTTAATTTCCAGTTGGTCCAAATGAGTGACAAACAAATTTTATAGAAAAATTCTCAAATACAATTGAGAAATCGGACCTCCGTAGTCTATATGTATTGATTCTTGGCTTTAATTTTCCTTTGGTCCAAGTGAGTGACAAACGTAAATGTGCCCACAAATGGCTACATTCCCGTAGAGCTGATCAAAATTTACACAATTTTAATTTTCAGAATTTTATAGAAAAATTCTCAAATACAATTGAGAAATAGGACTTACGTAGTCTATAAGTATTGATTCTTGGCTTTAATTTCCCTTTGGTCCAAGTGAGTGACAAACATAAATGTGCCCACAAATGGCTAAATTCCCGTAGAGCTGATCAAAATTTACACAATTTTAATTTTCAGAATTTTATAGAAAAATTCTCAAATACAATTGAGAAATAGGACTTACGTAGTCTATAAGTATTGATTCTTGGCTTTAATTTCCCTTTGGTCCAAGTGAGTGACAAACATAAATGTGCCCACAAATGGCTACATTCCCGTAGAGCTGATCAAAATTTACACAATTTTAATTTTCAGAATTTTATAGAAAAATTCTCAAATACAATTGAGAAATCGGACCTACGTAGTCTATATGTATGGATTCTTGGCTTTAATTTCCCTTTGGTCCAAGTGAGTGACAAACATAAATGTGCCCACAAATGGCTAAATTCCCGTAGAGCTGATCAAAATTTACACAATTTTAATTTTCAGAATTTTATAGAAAAATTCTCAAATACAATTGAGAAATCGGACCTACGTAGTCAATAAGTATGGACCCTTGGCCTTAATTTTCCATTGGTCCAAATGAGTGACAAACAAATTTTATAGAAAAATTCTCAAATACAATTGAGAAATCGGACCTACGTAGTCTATATGTATTGATTCTTGGCTTTAATTTCCCTTTGGTCCAAGTGAGTGACAAACATAAATGTGCCCACAAATGGCTAAATTCCCGTAGAGCTGATCAAAATTTACACAATTTTAATTTTCAGAATTTTATAGAAAAATTCTCAAATACAATTGAGAAATCGGACCTACGTAGTCTATATGTATGGATTCTTGGCTTTAATTTCCCTTTGGTCCAAGTGAGTGACAAACATAAACGTGCCCACAAATGGCTAAATTCCCGTAGAGCTGATCAAAATTTACACAATTTTAATTTTCAGAATTTTATAGAAAAATTCTCAAATACAATTGAGAAATCGGACCTACGTAGTCAATAAGTATGGACCCTTGGCCTTAATTTCCCATTGGTCCAAATGAGTGACAAACAAATTTTATAGAAAAATTCGCAAATACAATTGAGAAATCGGACCTACGTAGTCTATATGTATTTATTCTTGGCTTTAATTTCCCTTTGGTCCAAATGAGTGACAAACATAAATGTGCCGACAAATAGCTAAATTCCCGTAGAGCTGATCAAAATTTACACAATTTTAATTTTCAGAATTTTATAGAAAAATTCGCAAATACAATTGAGAAATCGGACCTACGTAGTCTATATGTATTGATTCTTGGCTTTAATTTCCCTTTGGTCCAAGTGAGTGACAAACATAAATGTGCCCACAAATGGCTAAATTCCCGTAGAGCTGATCAAAATTTACACAATTTTAATTTTCAGAATTTTATAGAAAAATTCGCAAATACAATTGAGAAATCGGACCTACGTAGTTTATATGTATTGATTCTTGGCCTTAATTTCCCATTGGTCCAAATGAGTGACAAACAAATTTTATAGAAAAATTCTCAAATACAATTGAGAAATAGGACTTACGTAGTCTATAAGTATGGACCCTTGGCTTTAATTTCCAGTTGCTCCAAATGAGTGACAAACAAATTTTATAGAAAAATTCTCAAATACAATTGAGAAATAGGACTTACGTAGTCAATAAGTATGGACCCTTGGCCTTAATTTCCCATTGGTCCAAATGAGTGACAAACAAATTTTATAGAAAAATTCTCAAATACAATTGAGAAATAGGACTTACGTAGTCTATAAGTATGGACCCTTGGCTTTAATTTCCAGTTGGTCCAAATGAGTGACAAACATAAATGTGCCCACAAATGGCTAAATTCCCGTAGAGCTGATCAAAATTTACACAATTTTAATTTTCAGAATTTTATAGAAAAATTCGCAAATACAATTGAGAAATCGGACCTACGTAGTCAATAAGTATGGACCCTTGGCCTTAATTTCCCATTGGTCCAAATGAGTGACAAACAAATTTTATAGAAAAATTCTCAAATACAATTGAGAAATAGGACCTACGTAGTCTATATGTATGGATTCTTGGCTTTAATTTCCCTTTGGTCCAAGTGAGTGACAAACATAAATGTGCCCACAAATGGCTAAATTCCCGTAGAGCTGATCAAAATTTACACAATTTTAATTTTCAGAATTTTATAGAAAAATTCTCAAATACAATTGAGAAATCGGACCTACGTAGTCAATAAGTATGGACCCTTGGCCTTAATTTCCCATTGGTCCAAATGAGTGACAAACAAATTTTATAGAAAAATTCTCAAATACAATTGAGAAATCGGACCTACGTAGTCTATATGTATTGATTCTTGGCTTTAATTTCCCTTTGGTCCAAGTGAGTGACAAACATAAATGTGCCCACAAATGGCTAAATTCCCGTAGAGCTGATCAAAATTTACACAATTTTAATTTTCAGAATTTTATAGAAAAATTCTCAAATACAATTGAGAAATCGGACCTACGTAGTCTATATGTATGGATTCTTGGCTTTAATTTCCCTTTGGTCCAAGTGAGTGACAAACATAAATGTGCCCACAAATGGCTAAATTCCCGTAGAGCTGATCAAAATTTACACAATTTTAATTTTCAGAATTTTATAGAAAAATTCTGAAATACAATTGAGAAATAGGACTTACGTAGTCAATAAGTATGGACCCTTGGCCTTAATTTCCCATTGGTCCAAATGAGTGACAAACAAATTTTATAGAAAAATTCTCAAATACAATTGAGAAATAGGACCTACGTAGTCTATATGTATGGATTCTTGGCTTTAATTTCCCTTTGGTCCAAGTGAGTGACAAACATAAATGTGCCCACAAATGGCTAAATTCCCGTAGAGCTGATCAAAATTTACACAATTTTAATTTTCAGAATTTTATAGAAAAATTCTCAAATACAATTGAGAAATAGGACTTACGTAGTCTATAAGTATTGATTCTTGGCTTTAATTTCCCTTTGGTCCAAGTGAGTGACAAACATAAATGTGCCCACAAATGGCTACATTCCCGTAGAGCTGATCAAAATTTACACAATTTTAATTTTCAGAATTTTATAGAAAAATTCTCAAATACAATTGAGAAATCGGACCTACGTAGTCTATATGTATTGATTCTTGGCTTTAATTTCCCTTTGGTCCAAGTGAGTGACAAACATAAATGGCTAAATTCCCGTAGAGCTGATCAAAATTTACACAATTTTAATTTTCAGAATTTTATAGAAAAATTCTCAAATTCAATTGAGAAATCGGACCTACGTAGTCTATATGTATGGATTCTTGGCTTTAATTTCCCTTTGGTCCAAGTGAGTGACAAACATAAATGTGCCCACAAATGGCTAAATTCCCGTAGAGCTGATCAAAATTTACACAATTTTAATTTTCAGAATTTTTTAGAAAAATTCTCAATTGCAATTGAGAAATCGGACCTACGTAGTCTATATGTATGGATTCTTGGCTTTAATTTCTTTTTGGTCCAAGTGAGTGACAAACATAAATGTGCCCACAAATGGCTAAATTCCCGTAGAGCTGATCAAAATTTACACAATTTTAATTTTCAGAATTTTATAGAAAAATTCTCAAATACAATTGAGAAATCGGACCTACGTAGTCTATATGTATGGATTCTTGGCTTTAATTTCCCTTTGGTCCAAGTGAGTGACAAACATAAATGTGCCCACAAATGGCTAAATTCCCGTAGAGCTGATCAAAATTTACACAATTTTAATTTTCAGAATTTTAAGAAAAATTCTCAAATACAATTGAGAAATAGGACTTACGTAGTCAATAAGTATGGACCCTTGGCCTTAATTTCCCATTGGTCCAAATGAGTGACAAACAAATTTTATAGAAAAATTCTCAAATACAATTGAGAAATCGGACCTACGTAGTCTATATGTATGGATTCTTGGCTTTAATTTCCCTTTGGTCCAAGTGAGTGACAAACATAAATGTGCCCACAAATGGCTAAATTCCCGTAGAGCTGATCAAAATTTACACAATTTTAATTTTCAGAATTTTATAGAAAAATTCTCAAATACAATTGAGAAATCGGACCTACGTAGTCTATATGTATGGATTCTTGGCTTTAATTTCCCTTTGGTCCAAGTGAGTGACAAACATAAATGTGCCCACAAATGGCTAAATTCCCGTAGAGCTGATCAAAATTTACACAATTTTAATTTTCAGAATTTTATAGAAAAATTCTCAAATTCAATTGAGAAATCGGACCTACGTAGTCTATATGTATGGATTCTTGGCTTTAATTTCCCTTTGGTCCAAGTGAGTGACAAACATAAATGTGCCCACAAATGGCTAAATTCCCGTAGAGCTGATCAAAATTTACACAATTTTAATTTTCAGAATTTTTTAGAAAAATTCTCAATTGCAATTGAGAAATCGGACCTACGTAGTCTATATGTATGGATTCTTGGCTTTAATTTCTTTTTGGTCCAAGTGAGTGACAAACATAAATGTGCCCACAAATGGCTAAATTCCCGTAGAGCTGATCAAAATTTACACAATTTTAATTTTCAGAATTTTATAGAAAAATTCTCAAATACAATTGAGAAATCGGACCTACGTAGTCTATATGTATGGATTCTTGGCTTTAATTTCCCTTTGGTCCAAGTGAGTGACAAACATAAATGTGCCCACAAATGGCTAAATTCCCGTAGAGCTGATCAAAATTTACACAATTTTAATTTTCAGAATTTTAAGAAAAATTCTCAAATACAATTGAGAAATAGGACTTACGTAGTCAATAAGTATGGACCCTTGGCCTTAATTTCCCATTGGTCCAAATGAGTGACAAACAAATTTTATAGAAAAATTCTCAAATACAATTGAGAAATCGGACCTACGTAGTCTATATGTATGGATTCTTGGCTTTAATTTCCCTTTGGTCCAAGTGAGTGACAAACATAAATGTGCCCACAAATGGCTAAATTCCCGTAGAGCTGATCAAAATTTACACAATTTTAATTTTCAGAATTTTATAGAAAAATTCTCAAATACAATTGAGAAATCGGACCTACGTAGTCTATATGTATTGATTCTTGGCTTTAATTTCCCTTTGGTCCAAGTGAGTGACAAACATAAATGTGCCCACAAATGGCTAAATTCCCGTAGAGCTGATCAAAATTTACACAATTTTAATTTTCAGAATTTTATAGAAAAATTCTGAAATACAATTGAGAAATAGGACTTACGTAGTCAATAAGTATGGACCCTTGGCCTTAATTTCCCATTGGTCCAAATGAGTGACAAACAAATTTTATAAAAAAATTCTCAAATACAATTGAGAAATAGGACCTACGTAGTCTATATGTATGGATTCTTGGCTTTAATTTCCCTTTGGTCCAAGTGAGTGACAAACATAAATGTGCCCACAAATGGCTAAATTCCCGTAGAGCTGATCAAAATTTACACAATTTTAATTTTCAGAATTTTATAGAAAAATTCTCAAATACAATTGAGAAATAGGACTTACGTAGTCTATAAGTATTGATTCTTGGCTTTAATTTCCCTTTGGTCCAAGTGAGTGACAAACATAAATGTGCCCACAAATGGCTACATTCCCGTAGAGCTGATCAAAATTTACACAATTTTAATTTTCAGAATTTTATAGAAAAATTCTCAAATACAATTGAGAAATCGGACCTACGTAGTCTATATGTATTGATTCTTGGCTTTAATTTCCCTTTGGTCCAAGTGAGTGACAAACATAAATGGCTAAATTCCCGTAGAGCTGATCAAAATTTACACAATTTTAATTTTCAGAATTTTATAGAAAAATTCTCAAATTCAATTGAGAAATCGGACCTACGTAGTCTATATGTATGGATTCTTGGCTTTAATTTCCCTTTGGTCCAAGTGAGTGACAAACATAAATGTGCCCACAAATGGCTAAATTCCCGTAGAGCTGATCAAAATTTACACAATTTTAATTTTCAGAATTTTTTAGAAAAATTCTCAATTGCAATTGAGAAATCGGACCTACGTAGTCTATATGTATGGATTCTTGGCTTTAATTTCTTTTTGGTCCAAGTGAGTGACAAACATAAATGTGCCCACAAATGGCTAAATTCCCGTAGAGCTGATCAAAATTTACACAATTTTAATTTTCAGAATTTTATAGAAAAATTCTCAAATACAATTGAGAAATCGGACCTACGTAGTCTATATGTATGGATTCTTGGCTTTAATTTCCCTTTGGTCCAAGTGAGTGACAAACATAAATGTGCCCACAAATGGCTAAATTCCCGTAGAGCTGATCAAAATTTACACAATTTTAATTTTCAGAATTTTAAGAAAAATTCTCAAATACAATTGAGAAATAGGACTTACGTAGTCAATAAGTATGGACCCTTGGCCTTAATTTCCCATTGGTCCAAATGAGTGACAAACAAATTTTATAGAAAAATTCTCAAATACAATTGAGAAATCGGACCTACGTAGTCTATATGTATGGATTCTTGGCTTTAATTTCCCTTTGGTCCAAGTGAGTGACAAACATAAATGTGCCCACAAATGGCTGAGTTCCCGTAGAGCTGATCAAAATTTACACAATTTTAATTTTCAGAATTTTATAGAAAAATTCGCAAATACAATTGAGAAATCGGACCTACGTAGTCTATATGTATTGATTCTTGGCTTTAATTTCCCTTTGGTCCAAGTGAGTGACAAACATAAATGTGCCCACAAATGGCTGAGTTCCCGTAGAGCTGATCAAAATTTACACAATTTTAATTTTCAGAATTTTATAGAAAAATTCTCAAATTCAATTGAGAAATCGGACCTACGTAGTCTATATGTATTGATTCTTGGCTTTAATTTCCCTTTGGTCCAAGTGAGTGACAAACATAAATGTGCCCAAAAATGGCTAAATTCCCGTAGAGCTGATCAAAATTTACACAATTTTAATTTTCAGAATTTTATAGAAATATTCGCAAATACAATTGAGAAATCGGATCTACGTAGTCTATATGTATTGATTCTTGGCTTTAATTTCCCTTTGGTCCAAGTGAGTGACAAACATAAATGTGCCCACAAATGGCTAAATTCCCGTAGAGCTGATCAAAATTTACACAATTTTAATTTTCAGAATTTTTTAGAAAAATTCTCAAATACAATTGAGAAATCGGACCTACGTAGTCTATATGTATGGATTCTTGGCTTTAATTTCCCTTTGGTCCAAGTGAGTGACAAACATAAATGTGCCCACAAATGGCTGAATTCCCGTAGAGCTGATCAAAATTTACACAATTTTAATTTTCAGAATTTTATAGAAAAATTCTCAAATACAATTGAGAAATCGGACCTACGTAGTCTATATGTATGGATTCTTGGCTTTAATTTCCCTTTGGTCCAAGTGAGTGACAAACATAAATGTGCCCACAAATGGCTAAATTCCCGTAGAGCTGATCAAAATTTACACAATTTTAATTTTCAGAATTTTTTAGAAAAATTCTCAAATACAATTGACAAATCGGACCTACGTAGTCTATATGTATGGATTCTTGGCTTTAATTCCCCTTTGGTCCAAGTGAGTGACAAACATAAATGTGCCCACAAATGGCTGAATTCCCGTAGAGCTGATCAAAATTTACACAATTTTAATTTTCAGAATTTTATAGAAAAATTCTCAAATACAATTGAGAAATCGGACCTACGTAGTCTATATGTATGGATTCTTGGCTTTAATTTCCCTTTAGTCCAAGTGAGTGACAAACATAAATGTGCCCACAAATGGCTAAATTCCCGTAGAGCTGATCAAAATTTACACAATTTTAATTTTCAGAATTTTATAGAAAAATTCTCAAATACAATTGAGAAATCGGACCTACGTAGTCTATATGTATGGATTCTTGGCTTTAATTTCCCTTTGGTCCAAGTGAGTGACAAACATAAATGTGCCCACAAATGGCTAAATTCCCGTAGAGCTGATCAAAATTTACACAATTTTAATTTTCAGAATTTTATAGAAAAATTCTCAAATACAATTGAGAAATCGGACCTACGTAGTCTATATGTATGGATTCTTGGCTTTAATTTCCCTTTGGTCCAAGTGAGTGACAAACATAAATGTGCCCACAAATGGCTAAATTCCCGTAGAGCTGATCAAAATTTACACAATTTTAATTTTCAGAATTTTATAGAAAAATTCTCAAATACAATTGAGAAATCGGACCTACGTAGTCTATATGTATGGATTCTTGGCTTTAATTTCCCTTTAGTCCAAGTGAGTGACAAACATAAATGTGCCCACAAATGGCTAAATTCCCGTAGAGCTGATCAAAATTTACTCAATTTTAATTTTCAGAATTTTATAGAAAAATTCTCAAATACAATTGAGAAATCGGACCTACGTAGTCTATATGTATGGATTCTTGGCTTTAATTTCCCTTTAGTCCAAGTGAGTGACAAACATAAATGTGCCCACAAATGGCTAAATTCCCGTAGAGCTGATCAAAATTTACACAATTTTAATTTTCAGAATTTTATAGAAAAATTCTCAAATACAATTGAGAAATCGGACCTACGTAGTCTATATGTATGGATTCTTGGCTTTAATTTCCCTTTGGTCCAAGTGAGTGACAAACATAAATGTGCCCACAAATGGCTAAATTCCCGTAGAGCTGATCAAAATTTACTCAATTTTAATTTTCAGAATTTTATAGAAAAATTCTCAAATACAATTGAGAAATCGGACCTACGTAGTCTATATGTATGGATTCTTGGCTTTAATTTCCCTTTAGTCCAAGTGAGTGACAAACATAAATGTGCCCACAAATGGCTAAATTCCCGTAGAGCTGATCAAAATTTACTCAATTTTAATTTTCAGAATTTTATAGAAAAATTCTCAAATACAATTGAGAAATCGGACCTACGTAGTCTATATGTATGGATTCTTGGCTTTAATTTCCCTTTGGTCCAAGTGAGTGACAAACATAAATGTGCCCACAAATGGCTAAATTCCCGTAGAGCTGATCAAAATTTACACAATTTTAATTTTCAGAATTTTATAGAAAAATTCTCAAATACAATTGAGAAATCGGACCTACGTAGTCTATATGTATGGATTCTTGGCTTTAATTTCCCTTTGGTCCAAGTGAGTGACAAACATAAATGTGCCCACAAATGGCTAAATTCCCGTAGAGCTGATCAAAATTTACTCAATTTTAATTTTCAGAATTTTATAGAAAAATTCTCAAATACAATTGAGAAATCGGACCTACGTAGTCTATATGTATGGATTCTTGGCTTTAATTTCCCTTTGGTCCAAGTGAGTGACAAACATAAATGTGCCCACAAATGGCTAAATTCCCGTAGAGCTGATCAAAATTTACACAATTTTAATTTTCAGAATTTTATAGAAAAATTCTCAAATACAATTGAGAAATCGGACCTACGTAGTCTATATGTATGGATTCTTGGCTTTAATTTCCCTTTGGTCCAAGTGAGTGACAAACATAAATGTGCCCACAAATGGCTAAATTCCCGTAGAGCTGATCAAAATTTACACAATTTTAATTTTCAGAATTTTATAGAAAAATTCTCAAATACAATTGAGAAATCGGACCTACGTAGTCTATATGTATTGATTCTTGGCTTTAATTTCCCTTTGGTCCAAGTGAGTGACAAACATAAATGTGCCCACAAATGGCTAAATTCCCGTAGAGCTGATCAAAATTTACACAATTTTAATTTTCAGAATTTTATAGAAAAATTCTCAAATACAATTGAGAAATCGGACCTACGTAGTCTATATGTATGGATTCTTGGCTTTAATTTCCCTTTGGTCCAAGTGAGTGACAAACATAAATGTGCCCACAAATGGCTAAATTCCCGTAGAGCTGATCAAAATTTACTCAATTTTAATTTTCAGAATTTTATAGAAAAATTCTCAAATACAATTGAGAAATCGGACCTACGTAGTCTATATGTATGGATTCTTGGCTTTAATTTCCCTTTAGTCCAAGTGAGTGACAAACATAAATGTGCCCACAAATGGCTAAATTCCCGTAGAGCTGATCAAAATTTACACAATTTTAATTTTCAGAATTTTATAGAAAAATTCTCAAATACAATTGAGAAATCGGACCTACGTAGTCTATATGTATGGATTCTTGGCTTTAATTTCCCTTTGGTCCAAGTGAGTGACAAACATAAATGTGCCCACAAATGGCTAAATTCCCGTAGAGCTGATCAAAATTTACTCAATTTTAATTTTCAGAATTTTATAGAAAAATTCTCAAATACAATTGAGAAATCGGACCTACGTAGTCTATATGTATGGATTCTTGGCTTTAATTTCCCTTTAGTCCAAGTGAGTGACAAACATAAATGTGCCCACAAATGGCTAAATTCCCGTAGAGCTGATCAAAATTTACTCAATTTTAATTTTCAGAATTTTATAGAAAAATTCTCAAATACAATTGAGAAATCGGACCTACGTAGTCTATATGTATGGATTCTTGGCTTTAATTTCCCTTTGGTCCAAGTGAGTGACAAACATAAATGTGCCCACAAATGGCTAAATTCCCGTAGAGCTGATCAAAATTTACACAATTTTAATTTTCAGAATTTTATAGAAAAATTCTCAAATACAATTGAGAAATCGGACCTACGTAGTCTATATGTATTGATTCTTGGCTTTAATTTCCCTTTGGTCCAAGTGAGTGACAAACATAAATGTGCCCACAAATGGCTAAATTCCCGTAGAGCTGATCAAAATTTACACAATTTTAATTTTCAGAATTTTATAGAAAAATTCTCAAATACAATTGAGAAATCGGACCTACGTAGTCTATATGTATAGATTCTTGGCTTTAATTTCCCTTTAGTCCAAGTGAGTGACAAACATAAATGTGCCCACAAATGGCTAAATTCCCGTAGAGCTGATCAAAATTTACTCAATTTTAATTTTCAGAATTTTATAGAAAAATTCTCAAATACAATTGAGAAATCGGACCTACGTAGTCTATATGTATGGATTCTTGGCTTTAATTTCCCTTTAGTCCAAGTGAGTGACAAACATAAATGTGCCCACAAATGGCTAAATTCCCGTAGAGCTGATCAAAATTTACTCAATTTTAATTTTCAGAATTTTATAGAAAAATTCTCAAATACAATTGAGAAATCGGACCTACGTAGTCTATATGTATGGATTCTTGGCTTTAATTTCCCTTTGGTCCAAGTGAGTGACAAACATAAATGTGCCCACAAATGGCTAAATTCCCGTAGAGCTGATCAAAATTTACTCAATTTTAATTTTCAGAATTTTATAGAAAAATTCTCAAATACAATTGAGAAATCGGACCTACGTAGTCTATATGTATGGATTCTTGGCTTTAATTTCCCTTTGGTCCAAGTGAGTGACAAACATAAATGTGCCCACAAATGGCTAAATTCCCGTAGAGCTGATCAAAATTTACACAATTTTAATTTTCAGAATTTTATAGAAAAATTCTCAAATACAATTGAGAAATCGGACCTACGTAGTCTATATGTATGGATTCTTGGCTTTAATTTCCCTTTGGTCCAAGTGAGTGACAAACATAAATGTGCCCACAAATGGCTAAATTCCCGTAGAGCTGATCAAAATTTACACAATTTTAATTTTCAGAATTTTATAGAAAAATTCTCAAATACAATTGAGAAATCGGACCTACGTAATCTATATGTATTGATTCTTGGCTTTAATTTCCCTTTGGTCCAAGTGAGTGACAAACATAAATGTGCCCACAAATGGCTAAATTCCCGTAGAGCTGATCAAAATTTACACAATTTTAATTTTTAGAATTTTATAGAAAAATTCTCAAATACAATTGAGAAATAGGACTTACGTAGTCTATAAGTATGGATTCTTGGCTTTAATTTCCCATTGGTCCAAGTGAGTGACAAACATAAATGTGCCCACAAATGGCTAAATTCCCGTAGAGCTGTTTAAAATTTACTCAATTTTAATTTTCAGAATTTTATAGAAAAATTCTCAAATACAATTGAGAAATCGGACCTACGTAGTCTATATGTATGGATTCTTGGCTTTAATTTCCCTTTGGTCCAAGTGAGTGACAAACATAAATGTGCCCACAAATGGCTAAATTCCCGTAGAGCTGATCAAAATTTACACAATTTTAATTTTCAAAATTTTATAGAAAAATTCTCAAATACAATTGAGAAATAGGACTTACGTAGTCTATAAGTATGGATTCTTGGCTTTAATTTCCCATTGGTCCAAATGAGTGACAAACAAATTTTTATAGAAAAATTCTCAAATTATCATTTAAATAAATACATTTTTTAATACGTTTGAACAATTATGAACACTTTATTTAAAATAATCGAAATATTTATTAAAAGTTAAAATAAATAGTGAAAATATGATGGAAAAAAATTATTATATACTGAAGATAAAAATATCGCCGAAAGATCTGCCCACTATCATCTATTCCCAAACAGCAGCTAAAATCCCTAATTTTGGGACAAATTCCATTACCAGGGCACACTGTTGAAAAGTATCTCCTGCCAGTTAGGAAAAGTGGTGAAAAAGTTAAAGTGCTGGAAATAAATTAAGAACTGTTTAGTCCTGTATTTACACAGGTAAGTGGTAAGATGAATATGTAGGTACTTATACACTTGCATATATATATCTATATACATATTATGTAGATAATAAACCATAATACAATTACTATAAGGTGTGTGTAGTGTATTTTGATGGCAGGAAATTTTATTTCAGAAGGTAAAATTATATATTTTTGATGGCAGGAAATTTTATTTCGGAAGGTAAAATTATATATCAATGTATATATGTACTTACATATGTATGTATGTATGTACAAATTACAAAAAAAGACATGTGGCACTCGGGGACTGCCGCGGTAAAGCTATTGCATATCATTTTTTATCAACTTATGCAATTATATAATTACGTTTTGTTTAACAACTCCGATGTTATTCTGGAAATACTGTATGTTTATGAAATCAAAATCAATAGCATACTTTAGGGGTTAACATACACTAAGCGATTTAAATACTTAAAAAACAAAAGACTTAAGAAACAAACTTAGTGTCATGGTATAATAAATAAGGTAAAGTTGTCCCGGCAGCTGAGGACGTGTATTTTTGTTTTCTGTATGTCAGATTGTTTTTATTTTGTTTGAAATTTATTTTACAAAAATTAAACTTTGTATTTTTATTTTCTTGTTTCTCTATTTTTGACACACAGAAAATATATTACACTAACAAAATGCCTGTTGTTTTAGTGACGTTGTATTTGTTTTAGGGACAAGACAAGGTTTTTTCGTTTCAAAAACAAAAGACTTAAGAAACAAACGTTTCAAAATTTCTCGATTTGGTCGCCTCAAAGCCCGCGATAGAAGCTATACAATAGCTTCTAAAAAACCTGTGAACAAAAGTTATTTATTCATGTAGGAAAAAAGTAAAGAAACCATTCCTTCTCCAACACCAACATACGGTGTTTGTTTATATGTTAAACAAAAGTTCAAAAATTTTACAATTTTCTCTTATAAACAAAAAGTTTTTATTTCATCCGTATACATATAAAAAAATTTTGTTCTATTTGAAATTAATTTATTAAATTATTGTGTTTTTAAAAATTAATTTACATGCATATGTATTTGTTAGCTAATCTGTATGCAGAATTTAATTGGTTTTAACCAAAAAAATAAATTCTTGAGCTTTAACTGGAATAATATGTTATTTTTTTTTTTAATTATTGTAATAATAATAACAACTTCAAGCTAGTGCCTTATTGAAATTTTTGGAACAAAATTGATTTGAACTGTCTTTTCATAATTTTCGTCTCTTTGCTGCATTTGACTTAAATTACTTAAAATAAGTTTGAGTTTATAAGTATTTAGTTGTAGATAAATTGATAATTTCGTAGATTTTTACGATAGCGATAATAGTTTCTGGGCTCTTAAGAAAACACAAATTCAAAGTATCACTTTGGCTCACGTGGCAATAAAGAGATATTTTTTCGAAATCAAGTTTTAGGATATACCTAGTACATAGACAATAAAAAAGTATTCGAAACAACACCACCCGATTTTTAAAAGAACCAGTACAAAGCCGGGAGCTCTGTAATCAGTTATCCGCACAAAAACATAAATGTGAAAATAAGGCCAAGTTCCTATCCAAAAAATTTCGGCCGTAAAAAGTACTGAGATCAAAATAAGGACCAAGTTCATGATAGGTACAATTCCATCTAATTTCTAGGCAACCTGTAAGCTTGGCAAAATTTTTTAAAGAATTCTTTCCCATATTAGAAAGGCAAACAAATTTTGCCAAGCTTACAAGAGGCCGAAATTTTTTGGATAGGAACTTGGCCTTATTTTCACATTTATGTTTTTGTGCGGATCTCACTGCTTTTTTCTAAGTTTTTTTTTTGTACAAATATTTATGTGTATTGCTTATCAGGGCCTACTTGTGTACGAAATTTCAATGCCCCAAATGGAGAAGGTCCGTTAAAAATAATTTTTGTTAATTGCTCGTCAGGCCCTGCCTGTGTACCAAATTTCAGCTTTCTAGCTATACTAGAAGTGACCCATACAAAGAAGGGGCATGAATGTCCCCCCAGATGAAAAGTGCCCGTTAAAAAATCATTTTCGGTAATTTCTCATCACTTCCTACCAGTGTACGAAATTTCAGCTTTCTAGCTATACTGGAAGTGCCCCATACAAAGAAGGGGAACTCTAGTCCCTCCCGGGTGGAAAGTGCCCGTCTTCAGATTTTTCTGGTTATTTTCTCAACAAGACCTACCTGTGTACCAAGTTTCAGCTCTCTAGCTTTACCGGAAGTGCCCAATAATATTGATGAGTCAGTGAATATGTACCAAAAAAATATGGACTTTTCACACCTTAATATATCGGGAAGCTTTTACGGTAGAACATTAAAATTTAACCTGTGGGGTCACCTCTGTGGGGAGACCTTATGTTTCAAGTTTCATTGCATTATGAACAGGAGGAGCAAAGTTATGAGGGGGGTAAAAACAGCTCGAATGGTTTCGTGTAAATATACAGACTTTTGAAGCTAATAAGACGGGGCCTAGAATTATACGATTGTGATTATTGGAGTAAGATTTCGAATTTCCCTGTAAAGATATGTATGAATGTATGTGTATGCATGTATACTATACATATACGTACATAAATATTATTTAGCTCAAATAAAATGCTTGATTTATACAATTTAACATTTATTTTGCTTTTGTTTATATTTTAATTATTTAAATAAATGATAATACTTAGTGCTATAATGTCAACATTTATTTACAAATATACATACACACAAACATACATTTAAGGGCATGTGTGTATGTATGTATATGATTTTTTATTTTCTTTTTTAATTAACACATTTGGCTTATTTTAAATGGATATGTAGGCTGCAGAAATACATACATACATATATACATATGTATGTACATACAGATGCATATATATACATGCATTTATGCCTAAACAGATCTCATATGGATTTTGATGTTAAATCCTTCTTCTTCTCTTTTGCTCCTCCTCTTCCTCCTTTTCGTTATGATATATAATTAATCCACATTTTCCTCAAGAGTGGATTGATTATGCGTAGTTTCTCCTCTTGCTCGTCCAGCTCAACGTTGCGTGCGTAAAACGTACAGGTTTGTTACGTTTTGGATGGAATTTTGCCATTTTTGGTTATTGTTTGTTTTATCGCTTGTAATCGCGTTCTGTGATGGTTTAGGTGTCTTGGATAGTTGGTATTAGTTGTAGAAGTAATTGATTGATCTAATTTTTTACATATTTAGTAAATTACAGTATAGACCAGGTTTGCCTCTTATTTGTGGTGGTGGTAGGAATGATGATAATCTTCCTTTTCAAATATTGGCACTTCAACATGATATTTTTCTGGAATTGGAATCTCTTTGTGCACAGGAACTTTGACTTCTGAATATACGGGATATGGTTTTTCAATTGGAACCTTAACTTCATACGGAACTGGCTTTTCTACAGTATAGTGGACTTTCTTTTCGACTGTGTAGGGTTGAGGAACAGGCACTTTTACGTGCACTGGATAAGGTTTCTCTACCTCAACTTTGTATGGTTTGTCAACAGGAACCTTTACCTCATATGGTACTTTTTTCTCCACAACAACTGGATAAGGTTTTTCAACTTCAACTGGATAAGGTTTTGGTACTTCAACTGGATATGGTTTCTCAACGGGAACCTTAACCTCATATGGTACTTTCTTGATTACCTCATAAGGCTTGGGAACAGGTACTTCAACTTTAACTTCATATGGTATCTTTTTAATTACTTCGTAAGGTTGTGGAACTGGTACTTTCACTTCATAGGGGATTTTTTTAATTACTTCATAGGGTTGAGGTACATGTACTTTCACTTCGTAGGGCTTGTCAACTGGCACCTTTACTTCATATGGTACTTTCTTCTCGACAATATAAGGCTTTGGTACATGGACGGCCACTTTAACGTACTCTTTAACATGTACAGGTACTTTCTTTTCTACAATGTATGGTTCTGGTACATGTACCTTAACTTCATATGGAACCTTCTTCTCAACTGTGTATGGAATATGTTTCGTCACTGTATATGGTACTGGAACTTTTTTCTCTATGGTAACTGTCTTTATATGTTCATGATGATGATGGCTATGGCCGTAATCGCCCAAGTATAGTCCACGTTTCTCGACCGTTTTACTTTTGTCTTCTGAGGCGGTATCCCCGGCACAACTCACCATTGCCACGCACAAAGCGAGACAAGGAAAAACAAACTAAACATTCAAAAAAAGAAAAAAAACCCACTCCATTAATATTTTAAATTTACTTTATTTGCAATTTTAATTTTAAATATGCAAAAATATAGTACTTTACCATGCGCATTGTTGAGCTGTTGGCTGGATAAATTTTAAGAGGAAAACTATTACACTATTTCAATGTATCGCTTTGAACGAGATCTGAGTTGATACTAATTCATTGAACCACAAGTCGTTGCCTTATATACCAGTCGTATTTTCAACATTCACCAGAAACATTTCAATTGTTATAATTTTTATTTTATTTCTTTTGCATTTTATTTTTTTTTTTTTCTTTTAACTACGCGAAGTTGTGTCTTCACTGTTAGTAGTTTGTTAACCAGACAGACCAGTCATTCATCTAACCAACAAATAACTACATACTCGTACATACATACGTAGATACAAACGCTCCAATACATACATATGTACATACTTACAACAAGTTAATGCAGTAAGCAATCCAAACGGCTAAAAATTTAAACAATCAACCAAAGTATTAAAATAAAAAAAGGCAATAATAAAAGTGTAGCAAGCATAACCATCTTATAATATTTATAATTATATATATACATACATATGCACATACACATGGCTGTATGTAAGTATGTACATACATATGTATGTAAAATATATTATACTCGTATTTGTACTTTATGTTGGTAAGATAACATGCATTTATAGCACTCGCATTTTACGTACTATTTATATGTATATGTATGTATGAACACACATACATAAGTTAGTATTTAATGTACAAATGAACATACGATGTATGGACGTACATACATCAATTAAGTATGCATGTCTGTCTATAAGTAATATGTATGTATGTATGTATGTGTGTATGCAAGTATATGCAGTAGATAGTCCAGCGGATATATTATTAGTATAGGAAGACAGATTTAGTGAGTTAAAACACATACATACATACATACATACATGCATATTGAGAAAATTATTGCAATCAAACTTATGAATGCATGTTGGCTGTACATACATATGTATGTACATATATATGAAGGTGTGTACAAATTTACATATGTATAAATACTCGTAAATATATCTATGTAAATTAATATGTATGTAGAATCTACATACAAAAATGGCTTCTTTTTAACAAATTTAAGAATGGACGTTGGCCTCTTATAAATGAAAAAAAAAAAAAAAAACAAATTGACCTTGCAGATGAAAATCAAATTTACAACATTCGACATAGATTTCTACATACATACATATGAATGAATGTATGTATGTATGTAAGCATGTCCTAAAATGGTTATTTCAAAATTTTTCCACAACAATATTTCTCGAGCATATCAAACAATTTGCAGCAATCGGCAACATATTTGAAGTTTAAGCGATGATTTATGTACATATATATTTTTGCTTATACATATGTTTTTTAGCAGCAAAAGGTTTTGAAAATTTTTCGAAATCTATACATACATATGTATGTATGTATGTATGGGCATATATCGGTTCATATTAATGGTATCTCTTAATAAAATCAAACTTGATAGAAGACCGCAAGTTTTGTTCAATTCTGTTTAATTGTGGAAAAGTTATCAACGATCTCGCAAAAATTACTTTAGATTCATACACGCTGATAAAGAATACTCCACAATAGACTGGGAGTAGTTCCAACCTAGTCCGAGTGTATGAAATAAACATGAATATAGTTCAGTTTTACAAATTTTTTACGGAGTGTAAATTTTGTCCTGAAATTTGTGTAAAAATCGTTAAGGATGGGTGGTGGGGTGGTATAAAATCTCCGAAAACAGCGTCACGTAATAAGTGGATTGATCCTTTCTTGCATATGTATATGCATATACATATGTATGTACACACATGTACATATATAAATGCATAGTTATGTACGTTACTCAATATTTTTTTATTGGTTAAACTAACAATATTTTATGAATATACACACATAAACATACTTATGTATGTAAATATGTGTGCCTGTAAATGTATACTTGCCGATGCGTATACATATCTAATATTTGGCAGAAAATACAGAAACACAATGAACTTTACATTAATACTAAATAAATAGTTAATACCAGTTTGAATGAATAAGACTTCATGGTATGACGCAAGGTTATTTCTACATTATAAACTACATGTCGTGTATCAATTTGAGACAATGCAACATATCAAATGAACATTAGGTAACTTCATCATTGTAGATAGATAAAAATAAATATGTATGTAAGTATTTGTTTTATAGGTCTATAGCTACCCTGAAGGAAACATGGGGTTCAGTGTACCCATGTCAACATTTTTGTCAACAATGATGGTGCCTTTTTGGTGACACTGTCAACAAATTTTTTTTTTTTCTTTTGTTTTTGATGAGTACAGAAAATTTTTGACGGTTTTGATGAGCTCAAAATCGGTATAATTTTAATATTGCCATTTCCTGCAGATGGTGACAGCGTCTACAGTGAATCAGTACAGTTTTACTAAGGACATTTGCCACAGTGTGGTGACATCGTCAATAGTACTCGCAAGTCAGTACAATCTTACTATGTGCATTTGCTCCATATGGTCCCACAAGAACTACCTAGTCAGTATTGACTGGTAGATTTCGTAGGACACGCCTGTGTTAAATGTCAATAGTAGATAGCATTACTTGGGGTATAATTTGTCAATAGAACTGTTGACATCGTCAATAAGTATAATTTTACTATTGACATTTCCTGCAGGGTACATACATATGTACATACAAACATAATTACATACATATACTTTAGGCAATTAATCTTCTGAATCTAACGAATTTTTTTTTACTTTTCCTTCGATTTATAACACAAAAAAAGTTTTATTCTGTAATGAAGTTTTCAAAATATCACTGAAAAGCTTTCAAATAATTATTGAAAAAAAAAAGATTTAAAAACTGCCCACTTTTCTAAATGTAATGTTGTATTATCCCGGAAACTTAATATATGTATGTATGTACCCGTATGTATGTAAGTCTGTGGAAAGTTAATTAGAAATTGAGATTAATTTTAGTGTATAAAAAAAGCTAAATTGACTTAAAACGCTAGTCTAATATTTTTCTGTATATATATGCATATGCATGTGCATTGAAAATATACATTTATACATACATAAAGCTTTGAATAACCCCATAATTGATATAAAATTTTCATTGCATAATGATGTGGTTAAAACGACCAAACATTAAAAAAATGAATTAAACCGGCCCAAGTATGAGAATAAATTTAAAAAAAATTAATGGTTTTATTTCACAATAAAAAGCATACAAGTGAGTTTCGAATAACGATATTAACATATTTACATACATACATACATACATAGATATGTTTGTATACTGCACACATAATTTGTAAAATATGTGGCTTATGCATCCAAATATGAGCTGTTATTTTTTAAATTGGTATAAGTCCACTTAAAAATGAATTGTTAACAGCAACTTTAATTTAATCTGTATATTTTACCTTAATGTATACATACTTACATATACATACATAATAACGAAATGCGAATTATCCGTCGAATAACACCTTTAATTTAGGTATTAGTAAATTATAAAAATAATTCTTAAATAAAAAGTATAAGATTTGTTATAATTTATGAATGGGTATCCTGAGAATATATGCCAATTCTACACAAACTAAATTTGAAGCCACCGTTCGCATATAATCCAACATCTAATTATCTCTTAATATTATGTAAGAAGGTCAATTGATGAAAATTTAATTTCAAAATCAAAATCTTTTGATTAGTTCAATAGATAACGTTGAAATTGCTCTGCATATTCATATTCAATCACATTAAAAACAGCATGGAATTCTGCTTATTTGATCAATATCGGTTATGTGAGATTCAAAAAATATCGTAGTTTTATTTTTTTTTTTTAATAAAAAATGATTATTAAGAACATACATATGTATGTATTTATGTATGTGTTATCTGTGAATTTTTAATGTGAATTGAAATGCGAAGTGAAATGAAATGCGGGGAGAAGTTTCAGAAATTAAACTTGCTCTTTAACTTCATATATGATTGTTAAGTTCGTTTTTTCCAAACCCGAAATTTCCCGATTGTTTGCCCAAAATATATAGATATTTATATTAAGCGGGCCATCCATTATACAATATTATTGAATATATTTTGCCCTACATTATGCAATAAAATATTTGAAATAAAATATGGCGCAGTTCAAACAGCATTGGAAAAATATTGCACAATGTTAATTAAAGTTGGTGCTACAAACACATACATTTGTTTAACTGAAAGCAAACAGGTTTATGTTCTAAGTTTTTTGTTTGATTTTATGTAATTCTGCTTTGACCGAGTTTGTGGTTTTTAAATGTTTAACGAGTAGATTATTCACAATTATTTTTCTTCAACTAATTTACAAACATATTTAACAGCTTACTTATACTCATCTGTCTTATTAATGACACATTTTTTGTTTGACTTAAAAAAATCAAATCAATATAATATATATATATATATGAGTGGTAAAAGTTAATATCGTTAGCTGAAATCCAAAACCACGTAACTAACATTTTTATTATTTTTCAGTAGAAACAAAATATGTTATATGTTACGTACTTTATAAGTAGTTACGTACTCTCGGTTTTCGCTTAAAATGTCTAATTTTTATTACATACATATATGAGAGTAAAAATTGGTGGGGGTACGGATGTTGATGATATGCATTATAATCAATGAAAAAACCGATTTCTCATTTATTTACGTTATTTTGGATTTTAGCTAACGTTATGAAGTTAGTTTTTTAAATTGAGTACTCGATTACCTGATACAGTTAAAAATGTGTAGTCCGTCTTGAGGCAAAAATTAAAGAAAGAATTAAAGAAAGAAAGGAGAAATGATGCAAAAAACGTATTTTCGATTTTTTATCAGTTACAGCGTTCTTTAATTCTTGCGACGATATGGAAAGTAATATTATCAGGCTCAAGTTCAGTTTTATTGAATTAATGAAAATTCAAATTATTAAGAGTTTTTTTATGTTTAAAAACATTAGTATATCCAATCAGTTTTTAGCAGAACGTATCAGTATACCAATTTCAAGGCCGCTACACCTCTCATCAGCGTTCAATTGTCCATCTTTACAGTTTTCCTAAAGTTGATACTAATTGGGAAGGATATCAACTATTTAACAAAGTTTTCAACAGAAATAGAATGCGAGAATTAATTTAATTCATTTTTATTCTATTTTTACGTATTGAAACAATTTTGGGTAGTACGAAATTCCCCATCACTGGTGGGAAATTACTAATAATCAACACAAAGTCATAGTCCGTTATCTTCAAAGTATTCTACTTTGTAATTTAACTTTTTGTTGTTTTCACTCTATATTAGGGAAATTCACATATTACATATTTATTATTTTTCCTTTAATTGTAGAAATTTTTCGTGTTAAAGATTGTTATGAAAATTAAAACAAATATTTTTTGGTTATTGAATTACAAAGATTAATTTGACATTTTTTGCAAATAGCTTGCGTTTCCGATTTGCAACCTGCCGTAATGCAAATTTTTTTCCAGATCGCTTTAAAAAAAGTACCAGTACCCACTGCCGCTTTCACTATAAGCGTACTAGGCGTAGAAGCTGATATAAAACACAACAAACTATTTATAGTTGATATGAATCTATTTTATTTTTCAACAGATATTTATATATGAAAAAACAGATATTTATATATGTATGTACATACAATTACAAACCCATAAGTTTGTAAGTTTGGCAAATAATTGACAAAAAAACAACAATACTTTTGCTTCGGATTAGTGTCATTAAACTGGTTTTAATATAACAAAATAAAATTACTTACGCAACAAAAATATATTTTTATATTTTTTTAATAAATGCAAGCGTATATAAAAAATATTGGATTTAAATGAATTAAAATTCAAGTTTGTTTTTAAAGCGAATTAAGGCAAGTAAACCTGTTATGAATTTGCTTTGGTAGCGAGTTTATCTGGTATTAATTCGCCTTGAATGACGCTATGCTGGTAAAAAAAAATTATCTTATGGACCACCCAGTAGAAATTCAGTTTGCTGGCGTAATTGTCGAAATTAACAACATATAATAAAATCTGTCAAACAGCAGCAAAAGTGTTTGGTCATTTACCTTCTCTAAAGTTTTGTGCATTTATATTCCATTTCAAGAATTAATAATGTAAGTATTTTTATTAACACATCGTAGGGAAGAGAGTTTCCACTGCAGTATAATAATTAATTTCCCGCATTATATAAATGTGATTATTCAGATGTTTCTAACACGTTCGGAATATGATCGCGGCGTTAATACGTTCTCACCAGAAGGACGTCTCTTCCAAGTCGAATACGCCATAGAAGCTATAAAATTGGGATCGACAGCCATTGGTATTTGTACATCAGAAGGTAAAAAATAAATAAGATAATGTAAAATAAAATGGAATTTGTAATGAGTTCCCTCTCAGGTGTCGTGCTGGCTGTAGAAAAGAGAATAACTTCACCGTTAATGGTTCCAACAACTGTTGAAAAAATTGTTGAGGTCGATAGACACATTGGTTGCGCTACATCCGGGCTCATGGCAGACGCTCGAACACTTATAGAAAGAGCAAGAGTAGAGTGTCAAAATCATTGGTTCGTTTACAACGAGCGAATGTCAATAGAATCATGTGCTCAAGCCGTTTCAGCTTTGGCAATTCAATTTGGTGACAGTGGGGATGGCGGTTCAGCTATGAGCCGCCCATTTGGTGTAGCTATACTTTTTGGAGGCATTGAAGACGGCAAACCTCAGCTTTGGCATATGGACCCTTCTGGAACTTATATTCGTTACGGAGCAAAAGCAATTGGATCAGGAAGTGAAGGAGCCCAGCAGAATTTACAAGACAATTTTACTGCTGAAATGACTTTGAATGATGCCATAAATTTGTCTTTAAACACTCTGAAACAAGTTATGGAAGAAAAACTAAATTCCACAAATGTCGAGGTTATGACTATGACACCGGATAATCTATTTCGCATGTATACCAAGGAAGAGGTAGAAAAAATCATAACCAGCCTTGCATAATTGTCTATAATATATATGTAAATCTAGTAACTGCAAAAATTTTAAATACACTGCATATGTATGTATATAGAATTTGTAAAACAGGATGTTAAAGAATAAATGGTAGTTTTAAACTTGATATTGGAGTTTTTCCTAAAGTGACTGAAGTCGAACGTACTTTTCAATTTTCGACGACCATATGCAAAAATGTGAACTGTGTTACGCCAATATAGTCTTTAAAGGAATTTCTGCAAGAGGTCTATAAAATTTTAAAGCATGTATGCATGCATATGCTTTTATTTATGTATATGGTAGTTACATAAAACTTTACTATTCCTAAAGATACTTTTTTTGTTTGACAAGGTTTATGTTCGTAAATATGGAATTTTTTAAAAATGATTAAATTGGTTTTCCAAATATACATAACTACAATAAGAGTAGTAAAACTTTCAATATGCATTTAATAAGTTTGAATTATGTATTAGTAAAATAATGACGTAAATACGAGTATGTATTTACATACTTACATATGTATTTATTCATATTTATACGAATTTAAAGAGTATGTATTTATTATGTAAGTATGTATATTTATATATGTACTACGTATGTATGTGTATTTACAGTTGAATTATAAATTAAAAAACATTAAATTATTTTTAAAATATTTGACTTGATTGGTCAGAAATTGCAATGGCTAAATATTTTCAATTCATTTCATTTTCACCACCTTGTGACTTATTGCTGCTGTTGGTCATGCTATTGCTTGCGTTATTGTTGTTGTTGCGTCTGAGTAAGAGACTGGCATTGGGATCGGTAAGAGAATAAATATCTGGTTCAAAAACCGGCGGACATTCCATATTTGGATATTCGGTGGTATTTGTTGATGAACTATTTGATGGCGAAGTCACAGTAAAATCGATTATATTTGCATTCGATGATTTTATTGGTGGTGGAGGAGCCGTTGTATCAGGCGCTGAAATGATTGCGTTATTTGATAGTGACGAAGTAATTGAGTGCTTGCGGGAAGTTATAGATGGATTTGGAATTATAACTTGAGCAAATATTTCTTGATCGTAATCACGTCCCATGTAAGTGTTACTTGTTGGTGTTGAGGGTATCGATACGATTTGTTGCGAATGACCTTGATTATTATGATGGCCAAAAACGGTCCGATGAAATAAGGGAGAATTGGAAGGGTTCTTTTCTTTTTTGTTCTCGTTTTTTAGACTAAAATTACTTGCAGATGTAGATGAAGTGCCGGAAGAGAAGCTGAGTTTTGAGAAAATAGGCATAGGTGCCGAATTCTTACGTTGAGCATCATATTTGTCTGCCTTTTCTTTCAAGTCATGGTTATACGTTTGACTCTTTTTAATGCCAATACTATTGCCTCCTGTGGCAGATGTATCATTTGAACTGTGATGAAGATTTGACTTTTTATTTAGTGGTAAAGTCATTGTTATGCCGGCTGTGTTGCTTGTTGTTGAGTGTTTGCCAAATTGAAAAATTCTCTCACTTGAGGTTTTAAATGATTCCAGCTTTCCTTTTTTCTTAAAGCTTCCTAGTCGCCTCTCTGAACCATTTGTAACATAATCAGCAGCAGAACAACTACTGCTGGTTGAATGCTTTTTGTTTTTACTTGAAGTTAATAAAAAGGGACGTGATTTCATAGCTGTAGCCCAATTAATCCCTTGATTGCTGCTTCCCACTTCCAAATGCTCTGCACTACTTGTTGAATGATTAGAAAATTGGCGTGATGTCGATAAACGATTTTTAGAATTAGCCGATGAAAAACTGCTGCCACATCCGCCCAAGGGTTCATCACCAGATATCAGTTCATAACCAAAATCTCTTAACTTAAGGCCCTCCTTGGTACGTGTTAGCTGAATGTCTTCATCGTCTGGCTTAAAGCTTATTTCATAATCTGGAGGTTTTGGTAAACTACGACTTTGAGTCTTTGAGACCTTCGCATCACCACATGTGTTGTTTGATCGTTGATTGCTATCTGCCAATTGCCTTGTTTGCGTTGCCTGCTTATACGCTGCTTGGCGTCTGTGTTCTTCTTTCTTTTCAACCCCCAACAATACACGATTGTTGTACATTTCTTGGGCTTCTTCCTCCTGTTTTTGCAACATTAAGTCTTTAAGGGTAACAAATCCTTGAATATTTGGAAGTGCTTCCCAGGCATTACTGGAATTTATTTTTGGTAAATTGTAATCTAGTGTTCTAGAAGTTTGAAAATCGAATTCGACCAAATTGGGATTAGATGCGTGTATGTAATTGTAGGGAATCTTCTTTACGCTTTTGTTCGGACTTGTTAAATGTGATTGCTGCGCCGATGTATTATCTTTTCTTACCGGAGATTGAGGTACGTAATTGAGTGTGGAATTTGATGCGGATGAGGGCGGTGTTCCTATCGGAATATCTGGTATCGGTGCAGGAGAAGATGGTGGCCCCAGTCCCATGATAGTTGAGTCGGAACTACTTACTATTGAGCTTCGACTTGATGAATGCATCAAAAGTCTATTAATGTTTTGTTGTATTGTTTGTGGCGGAGAAATAACAATGTCCGATGGTGCTGTTGTACTAGAAAAACTCTGAAGTTTAGCTTGTTGATAACTGTTCTGATACTTAATATCTTCAGAAGTTAGTTTTTGTGTTGAATTGAAAGGATGCAATGATGTATCGTGATATCCAGGTGTGTTAGCTCCAATTTGTATACCAAAGCTTCCGCCGGGAACCTTACGGTAGGAGCGAAATTGATCTGTAGGCACCGGTATATCATTTGAGTGCTTCTTATCACTTGTATTAGAGCTCTTAAAAGGCAAAGTTCCCTTTGTAAGTTTTCTTAATGAACCCAAATAACGCCTATCGCTCTTTGTCGAAGTAGGCGTTGTTGCCTTTGAAGCACTCAATGCTTGCTGAGCCTCTTTAGAACCTTGTGGAGAAGGCGTGCAAAGGTTCTTTGTGACAATAGCTTCATTTTCCTCACCAGAACTTTCGTTTTCCGAAAATAATTCTTTTGAATTAATTTCGTTTAATGAAACCGAGTTGGCCCCTGAAGAAACTCCCATAGACAATGTGGATTGCCGAATAAATTCAACCCACTGATTGAGAGCATCCAAAGATTCTGTTGCGAAATAAAATGTTTTAGCCGCATGATACACCTTGAAAGCGTACGGTTTTGAATGGACTTCCTGTTAAGTATAACGAATATTTCAATAACCTATGAAATTGGTAAGTAGGTTCGGCTATGCCGAATCTTGTATTTACATCCTTCACCATCAACCTTGGATTGAAATTCTGGGCTTAACAACATATGTATGTATAATGACAGAGGAGTCCAACACTGAATTTCGTAACATTTCAGACAAACAAATAGACAGTGAACATTTCTTAACAACTGAATATCGTGACATTACATACGGAATGACAAGATTTTATATAGCCCTGAGATTTTTGTGAAGGACATAACAAACATGTGGTTAATATACTATACTTATATACAAATTGGTGCATATCAACAAGTGACACTTGCACACTGGTACATATTTATTTAATTTCCGAAAATCGAGAGTTTTCTTAATAACTGTAAAAGCTGTCAAATTAACAAACACGTATCGAAATCTGTTCGTCGTGAAAAGTATTGCTTTAATCGAACCGACAATCTCCGGACTACTAGACTATACATATTTTGCTCTAATATTGTGCATCTTTCGAACACTCTGATAGCCATTAGTGACTGATAAAAATATACTTATTTAAGCTATAAAAATATTCAACCTTACAGTTAACGATTTTTAACTTTCTTTACACGATCACTTTTGCAATCTCCCTCGGATTGTGTTATTATAAATATGTAAGTAGATACCTTTTTAAATATACTAACTTTTGCCAAAGAAACTGTAAATCCCGGAAGAAATATAACACAGCTTGCTTTCGCTGCTTCCTTCGATCGAAACCCATAAAGTATTGTATCAATCATCACAAAATATAAACGGGCCCAAAACGTTACTCCTCGTTTGTCCTTTGTGCGACGGTATAGAAAGCCTTGAATGTCGCCAGTTCCAAGCATCTTCAGATTAACATTTCTCCTTTTACTTATAAGGCTGTGTTTCTTTTTTAATGTTAATGATCGCACTTTAGTAGGCGTATGAAGTTCGCTACTGATTTCGGTTGCAGTGTCGTATGACGGTAAAATCGAAAAATTGCTAGTGCTAGAAAGAATTGATTTGGAATCATCTTCACAACTGTTTATGATGGCTGTTAGTGTTGGCAAAATGGAATTTGAAATTTGTGCTGATTGGGTGGTTGGATTAAGATTTGCCGCTGCAGCTGCCGCTGAAATAGCTGCGAGTAGCCCAGGTGGCTTCGGTGGCGGTATTGGCACATTAGAAAACGTATCACCTACTTTTTTTGGGCGGGGTGGCGGTACCGGTGGCGTTATTAGTAGAAAATCTTTACGTGGTTCAATTGCGGGAGGGGCATCCGAGTCTTCACCGGAATTGTCGTACGCTGGAGTGCTGTGGCTCTTATCTAATCTACCTCGTCTGATAACAACAGGCACATTAACTGTTTCGACAATAGGGAAACTGCTGAAACTTGGAATAATATGCTCCCTGTTTTCGACTGTTTGTCCCTTTTTGTTCGTAATATTTCGTAGAGCCTCGAGAACGTCCTCTTCATCTTCCTCATCAGCAAACGGTATGGGCTCAAATGTTTCCAAAATTGTATTTTGAACATTGCAAGTGAACTTTTCATCAACTGGGTAGTCCTCTACTTTCATATTTGCATCGAACCGAACTACCTTGCATATGCCTGGTTTAGAAGCAATTTCTTGCTCCTCATTGGGTTGTTCTATAACTTGACGTAGCTTTATCGAATCCGCAAATTGCGCTACTACTGGTTTTACATCACTCGTAAATCTTCCATTACCTCCGCCACTGTTACCAATGCCAATACAAGTGGTTGGACGAGGAGTGATTTCTAAACCGAAACCGAAAGACACTGATTTATCACGTAAGCTGGGTGAGGAGGGATCCCCACCGTTTCCTGTTTTATGTTCATGCCAAAGAGGAACACCCACAACGCTCTTATGTCCTAATAATTCGTCACCGCATATTGTGTTACGTCTTTGAAGCATTGCTCTTGGTTTCGGATAGTATAATCGGCTTTCTTTTTCAACAACCTTCGTGTCAGTTGGTGTTAAAATATCACTACAAATGGAGTCTGTGTCTCCGTCGTCTGTCTTTGTATTGTCTGTGTTCAATAACAGTGGAAGTTTGAAGGAGTTTTCTGGTACAGATAAGAAACCAGGTCTTGGGCTAGGTACGTTTTCACCCCATCGAGAACCCACGTTACGTTTTTTGCTTGGGAGGCGGTATGGTTGCATATAAATTTGGCCATAAATCTTTGTGTGTTTCGGACGCTTTTTCAAAGTCAACAAAACATCTGGTAAAGACTCCCTTAACTGTAAGAGAACCGTTTTGTATTGCCAACCAACAATTGTTTGGTAATTAATTTGCACAATCTCGTCTCCATCTTCAATTTTTCCCGAATTATGAGCAGGCGAGTTGTGTTTGATGTCTGTTACACGATGTATACCGTGATAGCTCGTTTCGATATTAAATCCAAGTTCCGATTCACGCTTTTTAAGTGTAACCAAGTTTAAGGAAGAGGGTTGCAATAACATTGGGTCTGTTATATCTTGTATAATATAATTTGCTAAACGCTCTAGTGTCTCAGCAGTTGATCGTATTTGTTCAACAGGATTTTCTACAAAACGTTCCCTTTGAGCTATTGTAGCCATTTCAAGGCCAAGTCTTAACATTTTGCGACATATTTCTGTGAATTGGAACTGTCCCTGAAAAGGAGAACGATCTAACCAACCAATTAACGGCTTTATTCTGGCTATTGTTCTCGTAATATCATTTAGTATCTGTGTTTCGATTACAGAAGATCCGCTTTTCAACGCTAGTAGTCTGTGTAGACTTCGGGCAGCTGTAGCGACATGCAATGCCATGAACTGTAGATTCTCTTTGTCCAAATTGTAATGCTGTATATTAAATAAAAAATAAAATTAATGTCTTTCCAATCTGGGTCATAATAAAACAACTTACAAAATTTCTTAGATTTTCAACAGCTTCCAGCACAATTTCTTGGTGTCCAATAGAATTCATGCCCAACTGCTCCAACTCGTAGGGCCTTATATTAAGTAATTGATGACCTCCTACTCCATTATTTATAAAAGAATAAACATAATTATACATTGAATCATCCAGACCTGAAAATATTTCAAATATAGGCCAGCCGAAATGGGTTTGGTTGGATAAAATTATGAATCACAGCAACTCGGTTGTATATAAGCAACACAAAATTCATCCAAAAACTACTGACCTTTAATCCAATCAGTCACTTGGTCCGGTGACCATTCAGCCACATTAATATAAGCCATGTCATAAAAACGTATTTATGCCATCAAATATTTACGAGTTTAAAAAAACTAAATTTACTTGAAAATTAAAAAGTTATTTTTTATCATCTGCTGTCATTCTGTGATTCTCTTTATAATTATTTTGTTTTGTAGTGTTTCTCTCTTGGTGGCAATAAAACAAACCAAAATTAAGGCGAATTTAAAAATATATATTTTCGTGGTGAGTTCTACGTTTCGATTCTCTGTACTATTTTGTGTACATACTTTTATTGCGCTACCAAGTTAATGTCAGTGACGCATTCGGATTTGCCTTATTGGATTTCCTTGGATCATGTAGAGATTTTGACGTACAAAGTAGTAATTTTATAGGAAAAATATATTTTAGCTCCAAAAACTCAAATGTACACACATATGTATGTTTAAGTATTTCCAAGTGGCTGAACACCAATTCTTTTTTTTTTTTTTTGATAATATTATTATTTATTCAATCTTGAATTGTAAATTTAAACATTAATAAGTTTTTCAAATCTTAAATCTAAAAATGTTTAATATATGTATGTTTAGCCAATGCTAAACAAAATTTTCAATTTCAACGATTGAATTTTGTAATTTTACAAATCTCGTGTACGGCTGAGAAAAAGAGTATCCCTTCTTTTCAGCCGGGTGTGTCCTCCATAATGTAGAATATTGCTCAGTAGATTTGGGTGCAGCTCAAGTTTTCTTGTATATTCACCAACGGAACATCCGGATCTTTATGAATTCGATGATTTCTGACATACCAGGGGCTACTGTTATTGTACATAGAATTTTGTTTTGTCGCCTTTGAAATTTTTCTACATTCGACGCTGAGGTAGTGCCCCATAACTACGGTGACCATCCGTCCTTTTTTTTGACACAACGTCCTTTCAAATTTAAACAAAATAAATTGTCCTTTTTTTAATTGGATTGTCCTTTTTTGTCCTTTCTTTTTGATGGCTGATGTTCTTCTTTAGTTTCCAAAATTAAAAGTTTTATATATCCAAAATACCGAAATTTTTAACTCAATACAATATAAATTTATAACCAGGAATTGCCTAGCAACACTGAAAAGTATATACGAGTATTCAATGTGTCAAATTTTCTGTCGGCTTTCAAATGGACTATGCAGAATTTAAATTGTTTTTATCAAATAACATTGATATAATAAAAAAATACATTCTTCAGAAAAATATCAATAATATCTAGATAATCCTTAAACATTTGTTTTTAGTTATTTTTATTTATTTTTTCTTCTTATTTTCCTTTGATCTTTTTTACAGATTTAAATTCTTATATTTAGAGCTAAAGATCAATGTATTTTATAAAAATTAACAATTGTTTTTTATTCCGATATTTCGCTACCAACAATGGGTAAAATAAAATAAAAAATATTTACAATTGTAAAATATTTGTTTTATACGAATTTGTCACAATTTTTATAAAGAAAAAACATAATTTAAATCCCTGAAGATGCTACCCATTGTTGGTAGTGAAATATCGGAATAAAAAACAATTGTTAATTTTTATAAAATACATTGATCTTTAGCTCTAAAAATAAGAATTTAAAAATTTTTATTTATTGAATTTTGTTATTTTTGTATTATTGGCTAAATTAAATTTCTTTGTTAATTTTGATTAATTAATTAATTTTTTTTAACCACGTGTGAACTTCTAAGCATATTTAATTTCTGTTTTAAACATTAAAATAAGTATATATATACATACATATCTAACTACTAGTACAGTCAGTAATATTACATTGTTTGAATTATATTTTTATTTTATTAATATAAAATATATGTATCTATGTATGTAATTAAGTTAATACCAATAATTTTTATTTAATTTTGAGTGTCCTTTTTTTTGTCGAAAAATATGGTCACCCTACCACCCATAACGCCAATTCATGTACAATTAATGGATTTCCAGGAAAAAAACTGTTTCTTTTTTTTTAGAAAATAATTACAAAGTAATTAGTATTCGACCTTATGAAAAAAATTACATAGGGCGATAGAAAATTAAGAATCCATAAAAATCTAGCCAAAAGCCCAAATAGGCCTTATGCGTGCAGACATTTAATGGAAAATCGCACATATATATATACATATGTATGTATGTATATGTATATGAAAACTTCAGGTGTCAATAACTCGAAAAATATGTAACATTCAGGGAGAATGTTACTCCATGAAATTTTCGAATTATTTTTCAATTTTCCATCGCCCTATGTAGTTTTTTTTTCTATTTGGAGGTACGTCCGTAAATTTTATTTAAATCGGATCCTATACACATAGTGTGTAGAAAGAAGTATGTACATAAATAAATACATGATTTGAAAAGTAAAAGCAGTTTAAAAGAATATACATATATTTACTTATGTATGCACATCCATATATCTCTATGTATGTATATGCTGCATTTCATTGGTTGCTAAATAACAAACTCATCAGTATATCGTTACCACCGCGCTTGAAATGTTGTCCAACTCATTTGCTTATACAGAACTCTCAAGTAATAACCGAGAATTACTAAAGCAAAGGACAATAGTTTTAAGAAACTGACACAAACAACACGAATAACGAATAATTTTTATTCAATACGAATCTGGTTATTTTTCTTAAAAACCTTAAACAATTAATCCATGTTTTTTTTTCATAAATTACACTTGTTAACAACAGTTTTTTTTTTAATATGACATTAACATTACAATAAGTGATTGTGTTATGCTACATTTGTTGTACGAGTAGCTAATTTGTAAAAAGATTGTGTCGAATAATTAACTTTATATTATTTACGATATATTGTGCAATTATATTTCTAGTGTGTGGGTCGCTAAACAAACAAAATAATCCATATATGTAGGTATCATTACAATCGATAGACAAATGTTGATTTTATTCACAAGATGAAACTCAATTGATAAAATAACAATTTATCAACACGACTGTTTTGACTTTAAGAAGAACGTTAAGTTATTTTTATTCCAAACGGAGGAAAAAAGTTCCAATTTATAAGCCTGTAGAATTGATAAAGTATTGATAAGTATTTATACTTAAATTAATTGAATTAAATAATATTAAAACTACTTACTTACGGTTTCTTCAGTGGTTAATCCATAACCAAAACATAAAACACAATATCTTTGAATTTCTAGACTTTAATTAAAAATTTGGTACAAATATTTGGTCTTTATATTAAATTGAATATCTTAAAACTAATTAAAAACTGAAAATTTTCTTATGAATTAGATTAAAAATGTTTTCAAATTGAAACAAGTTTTAATAAAGTTTGCATTAACAAGATATAATAATTTAAGTTTTCAAATAAAATTACGAAGTCGCAACTCCCCTGAATTAATTTTGTATACCATTTCTTTTATACTTAACATTATAATACTATTATTAATTACAACTATATTATAATTATGACAGTACACTAAATAACAATTACCAATCAGATTATGGTAGAAAAAAAAAAATGATGGCACCTTCACTTTAAAACAAGAATTTATAAACTGAATTAATTATTTTTATAATCATAAATAATGGTCAGCTCGTTAATTCTGTCTTCGATAATCACTCGTACTTCAATGGACCAATAATTTAGTTATTCTTTAAATTCTCAAAGAATGCAATATTGTTTTTAAGTACTCCCTGTCGAACTGGAACTGGACTTATATTTCCTGTGACTGAGAGACTAATTGGATCAGTTACTGAAGATACTGTCGGAGGTGTTAAATTTGAAGTACTTGGCATTTCAGTACCAACGGAGCAGGAATCTCTAAAATATATTGCTTGAGAAGTTTTAAATGGTTAATAGAAAATATTTTTTTAATTTACGTTTCTAGAGATGACAAGTCGGAAGTGATGGTAACATCGTCTTCGGGTTTCAACCGTTCGGATTTCATGATTTGATCTACAGATCGTGTAGAGCTAGTTGGGAATTTTTTCCCTCCTTGTGATAAGGTTTTTGACTAAAATAAATTTAATAAAAAAAAAAAAATCAAATGATATTATTTGTATTTAATTGGTATCAAGTA
Organism: Lypha dubia; assembly: GCA_947311025.1. Taxonomy (NCBI): domain Eukaryota; kingdom Metazoa; phylum Arthropoda; class Insecta; order Diptera; family Tachinidae; genus Lypha; species Lypha dubia. Next base: position 70,596,483 of record OX371264.1, on the reverse strand, counting down.
CCTTTCGAAGCCAAAGTTTTTCAGGTTGTGTTGTGTTTGTTGTCATTAAAAAGGCTCTGGCCAAAGCTTTAACCGAAGGTAGGGCCTTCACTATCTCAGCTTCAATAACTGGTTTCTCCCATTGACTACATGCAGGTTGCTTAACGTTTAAATTAATTTGAAAAAAAAAAAACACCAACACAAAAACACATGTTTATTATTATTTAAATTTTATTTAAAACAATCTTACTGGTTCTTCTTCATCCGTTGTTAAAACCTGATTAGGTTCTAACAATTTACGTTTCGGTTGTAAGAATTTGAAAGCTACTGGCGTAGATCCTCGTGTAGGCGTTATGATATTTCCACTACTTTCTTGTCTTTTATTTGTCAAATTGCAAATCTTTTCTACGGAGTCAATTTCACCGAACTTTCGTCGCTTTTTCTCTGCGTTCTCATCCAGTGGTTTTACAGAGGCATTTATCTTGATTGTGTCTGAATCATCACTTGCTGAAGTGAGATTTGAGCGCATTTCTATCGGCGTGAATGAAATAGTTTCCATTTGAGATAAATTATCTTCTATCACTTGAACGGGTATGGCTTTATATAAATCAATTTCCGTTTCTTTTTCTGTAGATGATGATGAGGTCATTGTCTTCGTATCCTGTGTTTAGGTTTTTATTATTATTTAACAATCATTTTTGTAAAAATAGTGTAATTTTCAATGACAACCGTTATTTAATAAATTGCAAATATGTATGTGAATTTAAATTTTGTTTTATGCAATATGTGTTAAGGTGTTTGTAAAATTATTTGTTTTATCATGCAAGCAAATATACAATATTTTTTTACGCTTCAAATAACTGAAATGATTAATTCAAACAATTTAATACAAATTAAACTAATCAAAACTATTTTATTACAAGATTGTAAATGGATTGGTAAACATCGCAAACCAAAAATAGCATAGCGAAAAATATTATGAAGACTTAAATCAAATTTAAGTTTCATGCAACAGAAACGTAAATTTGATTTTTTTAAAATCGATTTCACAGCCAACCCATGTAAGATTACCGTATATGTACGAGTATATTCACTTTTCGGTTAAGGCGGTGATTCACTATCCTGCACGATCGTACAATTGATTCACAAGAAAATCTGCACAGAATTCTGTCAGTGTGGGTGCCACACTGTAATTAGTTGAGTCTAATATCACATAGAAACTGCAGCAATTTTCATAAGTCAAGAAAGTTCAATTGTTTATATAATAATGCAGAATTATTCAGTGGAAAATATCTTGTATATTCAAATCTTGAAAAGAAAATTTGTTATTTTATTATCTGCCTCAATTTAAAAAATCGCTTCAAAAGTCTGTCACACAGAAAATATGCAAATCTAATCATATAGAGCGAGATTGTTATGAAATGATTGATAAAATTATCAAATCGGGCTGATCTTCAAAGAAAAAACAACAACAACAACACCTTCGCGTTTCTTAGTCGCAATATCTCACTCACTACTAAATCTGATAGTGAATCATGACCTTAAGTTACATATTATTAAATTTAAAAGTATTTTCTGTGAAACGAGCTTTTTATATATTAGACCTCCTTCCTTTCAGCAAAGGCTCGATATATAAAACATATAGACTTTTATATTGTTTTACATTATAAAGTTTTATGGAATTTTTCATAAAATTGCCAAATCGGACGGAACACTGATAAAAATCTACGCTCATTATTTGTAAATTTACATGATTTTTTTTATGGATCTAACGACCAAATCTGATGGTGAATCACATGACCTTTTAAAACGTTAGTAAGTTTATTTCTTCTATTTTTTTTAGTTCTTTTGCTACGAAACAAATGTTGTTAGTAAAATTTTGCATATAGAAAAAGGGAATACAAACCATAATAATACTCGAACAACAAGCCAGCAAAAATTAATTTTGATTTCTGCCTTACAATAAAGCTGCTTTCATGGATATATGAAACTCCTTGCTATACTTACCTTAATAATATGGATTGTTGGTTTTTTTTTTAATTTGTAACTTCTATTAATTAATTAACGACGTTTAATATTTTAATGATACAAAATATAAATTTTACTAAAAACATTTGTTTCATTGAGTTTTATTTTTTTTGTGAAATTAAAATTTTTATTTTCATTCAAAGGACAATTTGAACGTTTATTAATTAAATTAAAAGCAAGAAAATTAAATGGTTATTCACAACACTAGAATGTTACTCGTATTACTAACAATAATTATTACAAAAATATTACATATGCCTGTATGTACTCGTATTTATTTGAAGAACTTTGTCCTAATATTTTTTTATTTTTTAAATTTTATTATTTTTATTATAATTTAATTTTTGTGGTAAATTTGTAATATCCTACGGGTTTTCAAGTTGAAGAGCATGGCACTAAAGTTTAAATTAACTACATTGGAATACGTTTTAGTTATTGAATCGTATATATGCATGTATATACAGTGAAACTTCGATATAACGAATTCCAAGGGGATCCGAAAATAGTTCGTTATAGCTATTGCTTCGCTATAAATATAATCAGCAATGCCTTGATATAACGAAATTTGAAGAATTAAACAAAAAAAAATTCGTTATAACTATAGTGTTCTTTATTCAAATCTATTTAAGATGAGATTGCTAATAAAAGCTTATATTTCATGAGGTAATTAAGAAATAAAACACATTTTTGTTATTCAGGTAATTTTATTAGATTTTAATAAAATATTGTGTTAATTTTGTTTATTTTCGCAAGTTTCAAATACAGTTCTCAATACTTTTTTTCGACAAAAGCTAAGCAATCGAACGATCTACGGCCTCTATTATAGAATTTTGTTCTCGAATAGATAGATATTGATTTAAGCTTTACTTTACTCATTTTGACAAAAATCAAGTCAATACTGATTACATACGTTTCTAATGCATTACATTTGCACACACATTAGGAATTCGTTCTTTTGATAACGGCACTTTACCATTTTGCTTTAAGTTTTATTCTTACTTCGTTGTATAGATGCTTTTGTACGAGTACTTCGTTGTATAGAGGAGGCCTTACAAATGCGCTTATAAATAGGGGACTTCACCATTTAGGATTTATTCTGATTTCGTTATATTGAGGCATTCGAATAATATTTCGCTACATAGAGGTTTTTTTGCTCAGAATTTATTCGTTATAGCTATAGTGCAATTTTGTATGAAAACTTTGCATTAAAGAGGTTTTCTCAAGGGACTCAATAAAACATACATACGTTATATTGAGTTTTTCGTTATAACGATGTTCGTTATATCGAAGTTTCACTGTAATAAACTTATTGTTAATTAAATAAATGTCTGGGTGTGCATTTGACTAGTAACTATCAATTTTCAAAACAATTTAATTAAATAATTAATAATAATAGATATGTGCGTATGTATGCACATATGTACTCTTATGTATTTGAGCAATTAAATTTTATATTTAAGTTTATTATCTATTCCTAATGCAACATAAATCTTTTTACTAGAGCTCTTTTTCTTCATTTAATATTTGTGGGACAACAATTAATTTTCAGATTCAACGAATGCTCAATTTGAACACTTGACGACGAGAAGCAAGTAACAAACAAACCAAATAATTTTTCATTAATTTTTTAATGATCTACTGATGTATTGACATAACCAACAAAAAAAATGCAGCATATAGATTAGATAAACTACAACAAACATATTAAAAATTTCTAAATAAATTTAATTAAAGTTAGCACAGAAAATAGGAAGATAAATTATTTCAGACAAATTCTGATCTGATCTGAAATCTTATAGACGTTGAGACTGACATTATGAATCTATATGTTTTCATTTACTTTCCTAGCAGAAACTCTCCTAATCTCAGGTGCACCTAACTATTTCTAAGACAATAGATATTTTGTTGCTGTAAGTTGACACTGTAGTTGTCAAAACCACCACTTTTATTTAAAAATTTATTAACACATATTTATTGCGCATTCATACAATTAACAAAATTTTGAAGTTTTACTCGATAAGAATGAGTTTTTAATTGAGTTAAATTTAATATCGGCATTTTCTCTTTAAGATGACTTTTTTAAAAATATTTTCGCCAGTTTAGTAGCCGATGTTGGTAGTTTAGGGGCTGTGCACATATTACGTAGCTCCAAGGGGGGTTAGAGATTTATTACGGATTGGAAATTTTGCACTGAAAAATTGTTAAAAAGCGTTACTGGGGGGGGGGGGGTATAAAATCTCTGAAAACAGCGTTACGTAATATATGTGCACAGCCCCTTAATCCTAATCTTCTGCAAACAGGCAGTTAATTTCTAATCCGGCAGTTAAAAACACACTCTAAGTTAGCTGTGCTAATGAGTGTACCCCATTAATGCACGTTGGCATATTATTCAATTTCAACAGAAACTGGTAGATTGATGTACAATTAAAAAAGTAAATTATTGCAATTTTGCTTGGAATGACAACCGAAATCGCTTTCAGTCCTTTCGTGATGATTCGTTTTAACTATTGACAGCTTTGGACTAGAAGCTTTGTCGCCATTAAAGAATTGATCTTTTTCGAACAAGGGATTTACTACGAAATCTTTCGTTGTTGCTGATACAGCTCGAAAGCTGTTGCGCTTCAAATCTTTATGTAACAACTGTTTTTCAAATTGTGTCAAAGCATTGGAATCCTTTTGATTATTATTCTTTGATATACTATTACTTGACCTATTGCTATCAGCACTTAATAAACTTAACATACTAACAGATCTACGTTTGGATCTAGATGCTAAACTACTTTTACAGGAGCGTAGCGAATGCAAATCTGCATTATCTTCTCCATCCTCAGGGCTATCGTTATTCAAATTATTAAAGTGGTTGTAATTGGAGGTGGATGTTGTGGGTCTGATTTGTAAAATGTGTGATGTTCTGTTATGCTGGTGATAAGGGGACGCACTTTGTAGATGTGAAGAAGGTGGATAATTAATGTTTTTATTTAAATATTTAAGGGAACTGCTACGACGCACTGGTGCTGACAACGTCCAATGACAATCGTTAGGTGAATGTTTTGTCTTGGAATTATGTGATTTATTCTGATATGAATTATCTATATTTATATTCTTGTTGTTGTTTACCTCTCGGTTATCCTTAGCAGAGGGAACAGAGACATCGCGGTCTAGTGACATTTCTGACGTTTTTAAAGTACTGTTAATGTAGTAATCTCGACTGTACCTTAAAATTTAATAAAAAGGAAAGGAAAGGAAAATAATTAAAATCTCTTTATACATATGAAACATTTTTAAAGATTCAGTCGGCGCTTAACAAATGTTTTATTTTAATTTTCCACTGCAAAAGTGTAGAGTTACCGATTTAATTCTAGGAAACTATTTTGAGTGTTTTTACGATGATGTCGGTGCTATATTGATGTATGTACGTATGTATGTTTGTCGCTTTAAAAATATCTTTATAAAATTTTAGTATTCGACAAAAAATAAGAGAATAATCTATAAATTTATACGATGGCATTTTATGAAATTAAAAAACTCCAGCTAACGTATTAAAAAATTTCGAGACCTACGGATTTAAAGTTGAGTAGTCTAGTTTTTGTTCTGCTCTTTCTGTGACGGACTGCGATGTTAGACGGATTATAACAACACAACATAACAAACAGTCCAATGTGAAATCCTATTTTTCAATGATATTAAAAGTATTATCAGGAAAATTTACCAAGAAGAGTGTGAAGTTTCCAGCTTAAGGCGGACAGTCAAGTCAGTCAATCAGTTTCACTGTAACGTTACTCTTTTATTTACGTACTTACATATAAATACACAAATATTTAAATGCATATGTATGCATGAATGTACATACAGATAAGTTAAATACCTTTTATAATCATTTCCGACCTGCACATTTTCATCTATATCCAGCTTTGAATCATTTAAAAAGTCTGACGGATTGAGGTCTTTTGTTGGAGTTATATTTGGCAAATCAATGAAACGTTCTTGGCTACCGCTAATACGCCTTTTCAGAGCTTCGGGTGCATACGGATTATTTGGCATTTCGACAGCATTAGACCATTTTTTATACTCACGTTCTGCTATAGAACCTAAAAGTAAAAGGCGATATGGAAAATTTTCAAACTAGTTATTGTTCTAACAAGATTTTCAAATAAATATTTCAATATACATAAGTGCATACATAGGCACATACATACATACATATGTACACATAAATAATTTTTTTTCGAATATACGAACTAGCATTCTGCTGGTATTCAATTGGTAGATATGCATCGCAGAACTTTTTCAATAGCCAAAAGTTATTAGATTTTTTTTTAATTTTTAGAAACATTTAAGCTAAAAAGTATTAACATAAGCTCGGAAAATAAAATGCATAAAGAAAAAAATGAGTAGAACTAAAGAAAGAGGTGAAATTTTAATGTACTCCGTAGATATGTTTGTATGAAAAAGAAAATATTTAAATAATACAAATTTAAAAAGTTAAACATTAATTAAAGATTACACCACACCGAGTTTATGAAAATTGCCATATGGTTTTGAAAATGAGTACCTGGTACAAAATGTCGGAATATGGCCACAACATCATCATCACCTTCACCTTCACCCTCCTCATCATCATCATCAGCACAAAAATCGTTATAATCTTTCCCATCTTTATAAATTTTTACTTCAGTATGATTATTTTGAATGAGATCCCCACGAAACCGGCGAGTATTTTTATTTTGAACTGCGCTTGTTAACAACAAATTGTCAGAATGCCTTTGGTTAGATGGAGTTGGTGAGATGTAAGTTACAGGTTTCTTATGATTATATTTTTTAGTAGCGTTAGTATTTGCCTTAGTGTTAGTTCCGAAGGATGTATTAGTATTAGCATTTAAGCCATTGTTAGTAGAAGATTTGTTGTTAATATTAAGAGCTAATGTTTCGTTTTCATTATTGACATTTTCAATGTATTCCTCAATAGTTCCAGTTCGACTACCATCGTTAAGGTTGGAATCACAACTTAACTGATCTGAGAAGAGAATAGTATTAATGAAATTATAAGAAATCTTATTGTGTTCGTTTTTTTGTAAGATGAACGAATCACCACTAGAATCACTAGAATGTATCAAACTGTCACAAACTACAACAGGGTTTTCTGTAACAAGTACCTCAGCATGGGGCTTATGAGTTTTCTCCATACTGTCGTCTGAAGAATGTGATAAATCAAGAGTACTTAAAAATCTATGCATGAGTAGGGTTCGACGTCGTCGGTTCTCAAGCGCAGTCAAAAGGTATTTGTCATGAATGAATTTTTGGCACAAGTTGGCCAAAGTACTTGAAGAATTTGGTGGCAAAGTTTGTGGCACTGATAGTGGACTTACATCTTCAAAACTCGGTGTTGTGTCTACCACTCTACATTGTCGTTGCAGTTTCTTTGATATATTTGGGTTACCTGCTCCTGGATTGTCTTCCGTACGATTCGAAATGTGTACAATAGTACTTTGTCTTGTTACTGTCGGAGAATATTCTATAGAAGTTTGCTCCTCCGAAGTATCTAAAGTAGAGTTTTTCGTTACTATATCACTATCATCTGAAGCAGAAATGATATTTTTACATTCTAATATTGAATTTAAATTGTTTTCAATGTCTGAAGTTTTTTCTAGATGCGTTAGCACTGTTGGTATTTCACTTAAGTGGTTCTCAGGTTCCGCAAGATCTCTATAAACTTTTCTAAGTTCTTTACTTTGAGTTTCGAAAACTTGTTCTCTTGAGTACTTTTTATTATCTGCAGCAGTTAAAGAGTCTGAAATGACGTGAACGTTAATTTCACTTATCTGCTCACAATCTTCGAGCTTACATGCATTAGTAGAAGAAGGAAAATGCTTATCAGAAATATTTTCACTTTGGTCTCCCTGTGTTTCTAAAGATTTTTCGTTAGATAGTGTTTCTGCAACTAATTCGAGGTGTTCTTCTATTGAACACTCTTCCGGTATTGAAGTATCAATAGTAGAAGCTATTTTTTCGTCATAAATATTTTCACTTTGTTCAGTCTGCTCTTCGGAAGATTTTTCTTCGGAAAGTGTTTCTACAAGTACTTCGACATGTTCTCCTTTTGCACACTCTTCGGGTATTGATGTATCAATAGTAGAAGCTATTTTTTCGTCAGAAATATTTTCACTTTTTTCAATCTGCTCTTCGGAAGATTTTTCTTCGGAGAGTGTTTCTACAACTACTTCGAGGTGTTCTTCTATTGCACACTCTTCCGGTATTGAAGTATCAATAGTAGAAGCTATTTTTTCGTCATAAATATTTTCACTTTGTTCAGTCTGCTCTTCGGAAGATTTTTCTTCGGAAAGTGTTTCTACAAGTACTTCGACATGTTCTCCTTTTGCACACTCTTCGGGTATTGATGTATCAATAGTAGAAGCTATTTTTTCGTCAGAAATATTTTCACTTTTTTCAATCTGCTCTTCGGAAGATTTTTCTTCGGAGAGTGTTTCTACAACTACTTCGAGGTGTTCTTCTATTGCACACTCTTCCGGTATTGAAGTATCAATAGTAGAAGCTATTTTTTCGTCAGAAATATTTTCACTTTTTTCAATCTGCTCTTCGGAAGATTTTTCTTCGGAGAGTGTTTCTACAACTACTTCGACGTGTTCTTCTTTTGCAGACTCTTCGGGTATTGTTGTATCAATAGTAGAATCTATTTTTTCGTCAGAAATATTTTCACTTTGTTCAGTCTGCTCTTCGGAAGATTTTTCTTTGGAGAGTGTTTCTACAACTACTTCGACGTGTTCTTCTTTTGCAGACTCTTCGGGTATTGTTGTATCAATAGTAGAAGCTATTTTTTCGCCAGAAATATTTTTACTTTGTTCAGTCTGCTCTTCGGAAGATTTTTCTTCGGAGAGTGTTTCTACAACTACTTCGACAGGTTCTTCTTTTGAACACTCTTCGGTAGAAGCTATTTTTTCGTCAGAAATATTTTGACTTTGTACAATCTGCTCTTCGGAAGATTTTTCTTCGGAGAGTGTTTCTACAACTACTTCGACATGTTCTTCTTTTGAACACTCTTCGGTAGAAGCACACTCTTCGCGTATTGTTGTATCAATAGTAGAAGCTATTTTTTCGCCAGAAATATTTTTACTTTGTTCAGTCTGCTCTTCGGAAGATTTTTCTTCGGAGAGTGTTTCTACAACTACTTCGACAGGTTCTTCTTCTGAACACTCTTCGGTAGAAGCTATTTTTTCGTCAGAAATATTTTGACTTTGTTCAATCTGCTCTTCGGAAGATTTTTCTTCGGAGAGTGTTTCTACAACTACTTCGACATGTTCTTCTTTTGCACACTCTTCGCGTATTGTTGTATCAATAGAAGAAGCCTTTTTTTCGTTAGAAATATTTTTACTTTGTTCAGTCTGCTCTTCGGAAGATTTTTCTTCGGAGAGTGTTTCTACAACTACTTCGACAGGTTCTTCTTTTGAACACTCTTCGGTAGAAGCTATTTTTTCGTCAGAAATATTTTGACTTTGTTCAATCTGCTCTTCGGAAGATTTTTCTTCGGAGAGTGTTTCTACAACTACTTCGACGTGTTCTTCTTTTGCAGACTCTTCGGGTATTGATGTATCAATAAAAGAAGCTATTTTTTCGTCAGAAATATTTTCACTTTGTTCAGTCTGCTCTTCGGAAGATTTTTCTTCGGAAAGTGTTTCTACAACTACTTCGACGTGTTCTTCTTTTGCAGACTCTTCAGGTATTATTGTATAAATAGTAGAAGCTATTTTTTCGTTAGAAATATTTTTACTTTGTTCAGTCTGCTCTTCGGAAGATTTTTCTTCGGAAAGTGTTTCTACAACTACTTCGACGTGTTCTTCTTTTGCACACTCTTCGGGTATTGAAGTATCAATCGAAAAAGCTATTTTTTCGTCACAAATATTTTCACTTTGTTCAATCTGCTCTTCGGAATATTTTTCTTCGGAAAGAGTTTCTACAACTACTTCGACGTGTTCTTCTTTTGCAGACTCTTCGGGTATTATTGTATAAATAGTAGAAGCTATTTTTTCGTTAGAAATATTTTTACTTTGTTCAGTCTGCTCTTCGGAAGATTTTTCTTCGGAGAGTGTTTCTACAACTACTTCGACGTGTTCTTCTTTTGCAGACTCTTCGGGTATTGATGTATCAATAAAAGAAGCTATTTTTTCGTCAGAAATATTTTCACTTTGTTCAGTCTGCTCTTGGGAAGATTTTTCTTCGGAGAGTGTTTCTACAACTACTTCGACATGTTCTTCTTTTGCACACTCTTCGCGTATTGTTGTATCAATAGAAGAAGCTATTTTTTCGTCAGAAATATTTTGACTTTGTTCAATCTGCTCTTCGGAAGATTTTTCTTCGGAGAGTGTTTCTACAACTACTTCGACGTGTTCTTCTTTTGCAGACTCTTCGGGTATTGATGTATCAATAAAAGAATCTATTTTTTCGTCAGAAATATTTTCACTTTGTTCAGTCTGCTCTTCGGAAGATTTTTCTTCGGAGAGTGTTTCTACAACTACTTCGACGTGTTCTTCTTTTGCAGACTCTTCGGGTATTGTTGTATCAATAGAATAAGCTATTTTTTCGTCAGAAATATTTTCACTTTGTTCAGTCTGCTCTTCGGAAGATTTTTCTTCGGAGAGTGTTTCTACAACTACTTCGACAGGTTCTTCTTTTGAACACTCTTCGGTAGAAGCTATTTTTTCGTCAGAAATATTTTGACTTTGTTCAATCTGCTCTTCGGAAGATTTTTCTTCGGAGAGTGTTTCTACAACTACTTCGACATGTTTTTCTTTTGAACACTCTTCGGTAGAAGCACACTCTTCGCGTATTGTTGTATCAATAGTAGAAGCTATTTTTTCGTTAGAAATATTTTTACTTTGCTCAGTCTGCTCTTCGGAAGATTTTTCTTCGGAGAGTGTTTCTACAACTACTTCGACATGTTCTTCTTTTAAACACTCTTCGGTAGAAGCACACTCTTCGCGTATTGTTGTATCAATAGTAGAAGCTATTTTTTCGTTAGAAATATTTTTACTTTGTTCAGTCTGCTCTTCGGAAGATTTTTCTTCGGAGAGTGTTTCTACAACTACTTCGACAGGTTCTTCTTTTGCAGACTCTTCGGGTATTGTTGTATCAATAGTAGAATCTATTTTTTCGTCATAAATATTTTCACTTTGTTCAGTCTGCTCTTCGGAAGATTTTTCTTCGGAGAGTGTTTCTACAACTACTTCGACGTGTTCTTCTTTTGCAGACTCTTCGGGTATTGTTGTATCAATAGAAGAAGCTATTTTTTCGTCAGAAATATTTTCACTTTGTTCAGTTTGCTCTTCGGAATATTTTTCTTCGGAGAGTATTTCTACAACTACTTCGACGTGTTCTTCTTTTGCAGACTCTTCGCGTATTGTTGTATCAATAGAAGAAGCTATTTTTTCGTCAGAAATATTTTCACTTTGTTCAGTTTGCTCTTCGGAATATTTTTCTTCGGAGAGTGTTTCTACAACTACTTCGACGTGTTCTTCTTTTGCAGACTCTTCGCGTATTGTTGTATCAATAGTAGAAGCTATTTTTTCGTTAGAAATATTTTCACTTTGTTCAGTCTGCTCTTCGGAAGATTTTTCTTCGGAGAGTGTTTCTACAACTACTTCGACAGGTTCTTCTTTTGAACACTCTTCGGTAGAAGCTATTTTTTCGTCAGAAATATTTTGACTTTGTTCACTCTGCTCTTCGGAAGATTTTTCTTCGGAGAGTGTTTCTACAACTACTTCGACAGGTTCTTCTTTTGAACACTCTTCGGTAGAAGCTATTTTTTCGTTAGAAATATTTTGACTTTGTTCAATCTGCTCTTCGGAAGATTTTTCTTCGGAGAGTGTTTCTACAACTACTTCGACGTGTTCTTCTTTTGCAGACTCTTCGGGTATTGTTGTATCAATAGAAGAAGCTATTTTTTCGTCGGAAATATTTTCACTTTGTTCAGTCTGCTCTTCGGAAGATTTTTCTTCGGAAAGTGTTTCTACAACTACTTCGACGTGTTCTTCTTTTGCAGACTCTTCAGGTATTATTGTATAAATAGTAGAAGCTATTTTTTCGTTAGAAATATTTTTACTTTGTTCAGTCTGCTCTTCGGAAGATTTTTCTTCGGAAAGTGTTTCTACAACTACTTCGACGTGTTCTTCTTTTGCACACTCTTCGGGTATTGAAGTATCAATCGAAAAAGCTATTTTTTCGTCACAAATATTTTCACTTTGTTCAATCTGCTCTTCGGAATATTTTTCTTCGGAAAGAGTTTCTACAACTACTTCGACGTGTTCTTCTTTTGCAGACTCTTCGGGTATTATTGTATAAATAGTAGAAGCTATTTTTTCGTTAGAAATATTTTTACTTTGTTCAGTCTGCTCTTCGGAAGATTTTTCTTCGGAGAGTGTTTCTACAACTACTTCGACGTGTTCTTCTTTTGCAGACTCTTCGGGTATTGTTGTATCAATAGTAGAAGCTATTTTTTCGTCAGAAATATTTTCACTTTTTTCAATCTGCTCTTCGGAAGATTTTTCTTCGGAGAGTGTTTCTACAACTACTTCGACGTGTTCTTCTTTTGCAGACTCTTCAGGTATTATTGTATAAATAGTAGAAGCTATTTTTTCGTTAGAAATATTTTTACTTTGTTCAGTCTGCTCTTCGGAAGATTTTTCTTCGGAGAATGTTTCTACAACTACTTCGACAGGTTCTTCTTTTGCAGACTCTTCGGGTATTGTTGTATCAATAGTAGAAGCTATTTTTTCGTCAGAAATATTTTCACTTTGTTCAGTCTGCTCTTCAGAAGATTTTTCTTCGGAGAGTGTTTCTACAACTACTTCGACGTGTTCTTCTTTTGCAGACTCTTCGGGTATTGTTGTATCAATAGTAGAAGCTATTTTTTCGTCAGAAATATTTTTACTTTGTTCAGTCTGCTCTTCGGAAGATTTTTCTTCGGAGTGTGTTTCTACAACTACCTCGACGTGTTCTTCTTTTGCAGACTCTTCGGGTATTGTTGTATCAATAGTAGAAGCTATTTTTTCGTCAGAAATATTTTCACTTTGTTCAGTCTGCTCTTCAGAAGATTTTTCTTCGGAGAGTTTTTCTACAACTACTTCGACGTGTTCTTCTTTTGCAGACTCTTCGGGTATTGTTGTATCAATAGTAGAAGCTATTTTTTCGTCAGAAATATTTTCACTTTGTTCAGTCTGCTCTTCAGAAGATTTTTCTTCGGAGAGTGTTTCTACAACTACTTCGACGTGTTCTTCTTTTGCAGACTCTTCGGGTATTGTTGTATCAATAGTAGAAGCTATTTTTTCGTCAGAAATATTTTCACTTTGTTCAGTCTGCTCTTCAGAAGATTTTTCTTCGGAGAGTGTTTCTACAACTACTTCGACGTGTTCTTCTTTTGCAGACTCTTCGGGTATTGTTGTATCAATAGTAGAAGCTATTTTTTCGTCAGAAATATTTTCACTTTGTTCAGTCTGCTCTTCAGAAGATTTTTCTTCGGAGAGTGTTTCTACAACTACCTCGACGTGTTCTTCTTTTGCAGACTCTTCGGGTATTGTTGTATCAATAGTAGAAGCTATTTTTTCGTCAGAAATATTTTCACTTTGTTCAGTCTGCTCTTCGGAAGATTTTTCTTCGGAGAGTGTTTCTACAACTACTTCGACAGGTTCTTCTTTTGCAGACTCTTCGGGTATTATTGTATCAATAGTAGAAGCTATTTTTTCGTCAGAAATATTTTTACTTTGTTCAGTCTGCTCTTCAGAAGATTTTTCTTCGGAGAGCGTTTCTACAACTACTTCGACGTGTTCTTCTTTTGCAGACTCTTCGGGTATTGTTGTATCAATAGTAGAAGCTATTTTTTCGTCAGAAATATTTTCACTTTGTTCAGTCTGCTCTTCGGAAGATTTTTCTTCGGAGTGTGTTTCTACAACTACCTCGACGTGTTCTTCTTTTGCAGACTCTTCGGGTATTGTTGTATCAATAGTAGAAGCTATTTTTTCGTCAGAAATATTTTCACTTTGTTCAGTCTGCTCTTCAGAAGATTTTTCTTCGGAGAGTGTTTCTACAACTACTTCGAGGTGTTCTTCTTTTGAACACTCGTCGGTAGAAGCTATTTTTTCGTCGGAAATATTTTCACTTTGTTCAATGTGCTCTTCGGAAGATTTTTCTTCGGAGAGTGTTTCTACAACTACTTCGACATGTTCTTCTTTTGTACACTCTTCGGTAGAAGCTATTTTTTCGTCAGAAATATTTTCACTTTGTTCAGTCTGCTCTTCGGAAGATTTTTCTTCGGAGAGTGTTTCTACAACTACTTCGACGTGTTCTTCTTTTGCAGACTCTTCGGGTATTGTTGTATCAATAGTAGAAGCTATTTTTTCGTCAGAAATATTTTCACTTTTTTCAATCTGCTCTTCGGAAGATTTTTCTTCGGAGAGTGTTTCTACAACTACTTCGACGTGTTCTTCTTTTGCAGACTCTTCAGGTATTATTGTATAAATAGTAGAAGCTATTTTTTCGTTAGAAATATTTTTACTTTGTTCAGTCTGCTCTTCGGAAGATTTTTCTTCGGAGAGTGTTTCTACAACTACTTCGACAGGTTCTTCTTTTGCAGACTCTTCGGGTATTGTTGTATCAATAGTAGAAGCTATTTTTTCGTCAGAAATATTTTCACTTTGTTCAGTCTGCTCTTCAGAAGATTTTTCTTCGGAGAGTGTTTCTACAACTACTTCGACGTGTTCTTCTTTTGCAGACTCTTCGGGTATTGTTGTATCAATAGTAGAAGCTATTTTTTCGTCAGAAATATTTTTACTTTGTTCAGTCTGCTCTTCGGAAGATTTTTCTGCGGAGTGTGTTTCTACAACTACCTCGACGTGTTCTTCTTTTGCAGACTCTTCGGGTATTGTTGTATCAATAGTAGAAGCTATTTTTTCGTCAGAAATATTTTCACTTTGTTCAGTCTGCTCTTCAGAAGATTTTTCTTCGGAGAGTGTTTCTACAACTACTTCGACGTGTTCTTCTTTTGCAGACTCTTCGGGTATTGTTGTATCAATAGTAGAAGCTATTTTTTCGTCAGAAATATTTTCACTTTGTTCAGTCTGCTCTTCAGAAGATTTTTCTTCGGAGAGTGTTTCTACAACTACTTCGACGTGTTCTTCTTTTGCAGACTCTTCGGGTATTGTTGTATCAATAGTAGAAGCTATTTTTTCGTCAGAAATATTTTCACTTTGTTCAGTCTGCTCTTCAGAAGATTTTTCTTCGGAGAGTGTTTCTACAACTACTTCGACGTGTTCTTCTTTTGCAGACTCTTCGGGTATTGTTGTATCAATAGTAGAAGCTATTTTTTCGTCAGAAATATTTTCACTTTGTTCAGTCTGCTCTTCAGAAGATTTTTCTTCGGAGAGTGTTTCTACAACTACCTCGACGTGTTCTTCTTTTGCAGACTCTTCGGGTATTGTTGTATCAATAGTAGAAGCTATTTTTTCGTCAGAAATATTTTCACTTTGTTCAGTCTGCTCTTCGGAAGATTTTTCTTCAGAGTGTGTTTCTACAACTACTTCGACGTGTTCTTCTTTTGCAGACTCTTCGGGTATTATTGTATAAATAGTAGAAGCTATTTTTTCGTTAGAAATATTTTTACTTTGTTCAGTCTGCTCTTCGGAAGATTTTTCTTCGGAGAGTGTTTCTACAACTACTTCGACAGGTTCTTCTTTTGCAGACTCTTCGGGTATTATTGTATCAATAGTAGAAGCTATTTTTTCGTCAGAAATATTTTTACTTTGTTCAGTCTGCTCTTCAGAAGATTTTTCTTCGGAGAGCGTTTCTACAACTACTTCGACGTGTTCTTCTTTTGCAGACTCTTCGGGTATTGTTGTATCAATAGTAGAAGCTATTTTTTCGTCAGAAATATTTTCACTTTGTTCAGTCTGCTCTTCGGAAGATTTTTCTTCGGAGTGTGTTTCTACAACTACCTCGACGTGTTCTTCTTTTGCAGACTCTTCGGGTATTGTTGTATCAATAGTAGAAGCTATTTTTTCGTCAGAAATATTTTCACTTTGTTCAGTCTGCTCTTCAGAAGATTTTTCTTCGGAGAGTGTTTCTACAACTACTTCGAGGTGTTCTTCTTTTGAACACTCGTCGGTAGAAGCTATTTTTTCGTCAGAAATATTTTCACTTTGTTCAATCTGCTCTTCGGAAGATTTTTCTTCGGAGAGTGTTTCTACAACTACTTCGACATGTTCTTCTTTTGCACACTCTTCGGTGGAAGCTATTTTTTCGTCAGAAATATTTTCACTTTGTTCAATCTGCTCTTCGGAAGATTTTTCTTCGGAGAGTGTTTCTACAACTACTTCGACATGTTCTTCTTTTGCACACTCTTCGGTGGAAGCTATTTTTTCGTCGGAAATATTTTCACTTTGTTCAGTCTGCTCTTCGGAAGATTTTTCTTCGGAGAGTGTTTCTACAACTACTTCGACGTGTTCTTCTTTTGCAGACTCTTCGGGTATTGTTGTATCAATAGTAGAAGCTATTTTTTCGTCAGAAATATTTTCACTTTGTTCAGTCTGCTCTTCAGAAGATTTTTCTTCGGAGAGTGTTTCTACAACTACTTCGACGTGTTCTTCTTTTGCAGACTCTTCGGGTATTGTTGTATCAATAGTAGAAGCTATTTTTTCGTCAGAAATATTTTCACTTTGTTCAGTCTGCTCTTCAGAAGATTTTTCTTCGGAGAGTGTTTCTACAACTACCTCGACGTGTTCTTCTTTTGCAGACTCTTCGGGTATTGTTGTATCAATAGTAGAAGCTATTTTTTCGTCAGAAATATTTTCACTTTGTTCAGTCTGCTCTTCGGAAGATTTTTCTTCAGAGTGTGTTTCTACAACTACTTCGACGTGTTCTTCTTTTGCAGACTCTTCGGGTATTATTGTATAAATAGTAGAAGCTATTTTTTCGTTAGAAATATTTTTAATTTGTTCAGTCTGCTCTTCGGAAGATTTTTCTTCGGAGAGTGTTTCTACAACTACTTCGACAGGTTCTTCTTTTGCAGACTCTTCGGGTATTATTGTATCAATAGTAGAAGCTATTTTTTCGTCAGAAATATTTTTACTTTGTTCAGTCTGCTCTTCAGAAGATTTTTCTTCGGAGAGCGTTTCTACAACTACTTCGACGTGTTCTTCTTTTGCAGACTCTTCGGGTATTGTTGTATCAATAGTAGAAGCTATTTTTTCGTCAGAAATATTTTCACTTTGTTCAGTCTGCTCTTCGGAAGATTTTTCTTCGGAGTGTGTTTCTACAACTACCTCGACGTGTTCTTCTTTTGCAGACTCTTCGGGTATTGTTGTATCAATAGTAGAAGCTATTTTTTCGTTAGAAATATTTTTAATTTGTTCAGTCTGCTCTTCGGAAGATTTTTCTTCGGAGAGTGTTTCTACAACTACTTCGACAGGTTCTTCTTTTGCAGACTCTTCGGGTATTATTGTATCAATAGTAGAAGCTATTTTTTCGTCAGAAATATTTTTACTTTGTTCAGTCTGCTCTTCAGAAGATTTTTCTTCGGAGAGCGTTTCTACAACTACTTCGACGTGTTCTTCTTTTGCAGACTCTTCGGGTATTGTTGTATCAATAGTAGAAGCTATTTTTTCGTCAGAAATATTTTTAATTTGTTCAGTCTGCTCTTCGGAAGATTTTTCTTCGGAGAGTGTTTCTACAACTACTTCGACAGGTTCTTCTTTTGCAGACTCTTCGGGTATTATTGTATAAATAGTAGAAGCTATTTTTTCGTTAGAAATATTTTTAATTTGTTCAGTCTGCTCTTCGGAAGATTTTTCTTCGGAGAGTGTTTCTACAACTACTTCGACAGGTTCTTCTTTTGCAGACTCTTCGGGTATTATTGTATCAATAGTAGAAGCTATTTTTTCGTCAGAAATATTTTTACTTTGTTCAGTCTGCTCTTCAGAAGATTTTTCTTCGGAGAGCGTTTCTACAACTACTTCGACGTGTTCTTCTTTTGCAGACTCTTCGGGTATTGTTGTATCAATAGTAGAAGCTATTTTTTCGTCAGAAATATTTTCACTTTGTTCAGTCTGCTCTTCGGAAGATTTTTCTTCGGAGTGTGTTTCTACAACTACCTCGACGTGTTCTTCTTTTGCAGACTCTTCGGGTATTGTTGTATCAATAGTAGAAGCTATTTTTTCGTCAGAAATATTTTCACTTTGTTCAGTCTGCTCTTCAGAAGATTTTTCTTCGGAGAGTGTTTCTACAACTACTTCGAGGTGTTCTTCTTTTGAACACTCGTCGGTAGAAGCTATTTTTTCGTCAGAAATATTTTCACTTTGTTCAATCTGCTCTTCGGAAGATTTTTCTTCGGAGAGTGTTTCTACAACTACTTCGACATGTTCTTCTTTTGCACACTCTTCGGTGGAAGCTATTTTTTCGTCAGAAATATTTTCACTTTGTTCAGTCTGCTCTTCAGAAGATTTTTCTTCGGAGAGTGTTTCTACAACTACTTCGAGGTGTTCTTCTTTTGAACACTCGTCGGTAGAAGCTATTTTTTCGTCAGAAATATTTTCACTTTGTTCAATCTGCTCTTCGGAAGATTTTTCTTCGGAGAGTGTTTCTACAACTACTTCGACGTGTTCTTCTTTTGCAGACTCTTCGGGTATTGTTGTATCAATAGTAGAAGCTATTTTTTCGTCACAAATATTTTCACTTTGTTCAGTCTGCTCTTCAGAAGATTTTTCTTCGGAGAGTGTTTCTACAACTACCTCGACGTGTTCTTCTTTTGCAGACTCTTCGGGTATTGTTGTATCAATAGTAGAAGCTATTTTTTCGTCAGAAATATTTTCACTTTGTTCAGTCTGCTCTTCGGAAGATTTTTCTTCAGAGTGTGTTTCTACAACTACTTCGACGTGTTCTTCTTTTGCAGACTCTTCGGGTATTATTGTATAAATAGTAGAAGCTATTTTTTCGTTAGAAATATTTTTACTTTGTTCAGTCTGCTCTTCGGAAGATTTTTCTTCGGAGAGTGTTTCTACAACTACTTCGACAGGTTCTTCTTTTGCAGACTCTTCGGGTATTATTGTATCAATAGTAGAAGCTATTTTTTCGTCAGAAATATTTTCACTTTGTTCAGTCTGCTCTTCGGAAGATTTTTCTTCAGAGTGTGTTTCTACAACTACTTCGACGTGTTCTTCTTTTGCAGACTCTTCGGGTATTATTGTATAAATAGTAGAAGCTATTTTTTCGTTAGAAATATTTTTACTTTGTTCAGTCTGCTCTTCGGAAGATTTTTCTTCGGAGAGTGTTTCTACAACTACTTCGACAGGTTCTTCTTTTGCAGACTCTTCGGGTATTATTGTATCAATAGTAGAAGCTATTTTTTCGTCAGAAATATTTTTACTTTGTTCAGTCTGCTCTTCAGAAGATTTTTCTTCGGAGAGCGTTTCTACAACTACTTCGACGTGTTCTTCTTTTGCAGACTCTTCGGGTATTGTTGTATCAATAGTAGAAGCTATTTTTTCGTCAGAAATATTTTCACTTTGTTCAGTCTGCTCTTCGGAAGATTTTTCTTCGGAGTGTGTTTCTACAACTACCTCGACGTGTTCTTCTTTTGCAGACTCTTCGGGTATTGTTGTATCAATAGTAGAAGCTATTTTTTCGTCAGAAATATTTTCACTTTGTTCAGTCTGCTCTTCAGAAGATTTTTCTTCGGAGAGTGTTTCTACAACTACTTCGAGGTGTTCTTCTTTTGAACACTCGTCGGTAGAAGCTATTTTTTCGTCAGAAATATTTTCACTTTGTTCAATCTGCTCTTCGGAAGATTTTTCTTCGGAGAGTGTTTCTACAACTACTTCGACATGTTCTTCTTTTGCACACTCTTCGGTGGAAGCTATTTTTTCGTCAGAAATATTTTCACTTTGTTCAATCTGCTCTTCGGAAGATTTTTCTTCGGAGAGTGTTTCTACAACTACTTCGACATGTTCTTCTTTTGCACACTCTTCGGTGGAAGCTATTTTTTCGTCGGAAATATTTTCACTTTGTTCAGTCTGCTCTTCGGAAGATTTTTCTTCGGAGAGTGTTTCTACAACTACTTCGACGTGTTCTTCTTTTGCAGACTCTTCGGGTATTGTTGTATCAATAGTAGAAGCTATTTTTTCGTCAGAAATATTTTCACTTTGTTCAGTCTGCTCTTCAGAAGATTTTTCTTCGGAGAGTGTTTCTACAACTACTTCGACGTGTTCTTCTTTTGCAGACTCTTCGGGTATTGTTGTATCAATAGTAGAAGCTATTTTTTCGTCAGAAATATTTTCACTTTGTTCAGTCTGCTCTTCAGAAGATTTTTCTTCGGAGAGTGTTTCTACAACTACCTCGACGTGTTCTTCTTTTGCAGACTCTTCGGGTATTGTTGTATCAATAGTAGAAGCTATTTTTTCGTCAGAAATATTTTCACTTTGTTCAGTCTGCTCTTCGGAAGATTTTTCTTCAGAGTGTGTTTCTACAACTACTTCGACGTGTTCTTCTTTTGCAGACTCTTCGGGTATTATTGTATAAATAGTAGAAGCTATTTTTTCGTTAGAAATATTTTTAATTTGTTCAGTCTGCTCTTCGGAAGATTTTTCTTCGGAGAGTGTTTCTACAACTACTTCGACAGGTTCTTCTTTTGCAGACTCTTCGGGTATTATTGTATCAATAGTAGAAGCTATTTTTTCGTCAGAAATATTTTTACTTTGTTCAGTCTGCTCTTCAGAAGATTTTTCTTCGGAGAGCGTTTCTACAACTACTTCGACGTGTTCTTCTTTTGCAGACTCTTCGGGTATTGTTGTATCAATAGTAGAAGCTATTTTTTCGTCAGAAATATTTTCACTTTGTTCAGTCTGCTCTTCGGAAGATTTTTCTTCGGAGTGTGTTTCTACAACTACCTCGACGTGTTCTTCTTTTGCAGACTCTTCGGGTATTGTTGTATCAATAGTAGAAGCTATTTTTTCGTTAGAAATATTTTTAATTTGTTCAGTCTGCTCTTCGGAAGATTTTTCTTCGGAGAGTGTTTCTACAACTACTTCGACAGGTTCTTCTTTTGCAGACTCTTCGGGTATTATTGTATCAATAGTAGAAGCTATTTTTTCGTCAGAAATATTTTTACTTTGTTCAGTCTGCTCTTCAGAAGATTTTTCTTCGGAGAGCGTTTCTACAACTACTTCGACGTGTTCTTCTTTTGCAGACTCTTCGGGTATTGTTGTATCAATAGTAGAAGCTATTTTTTCGTCAGAAATATTTTTAATTTGTTCAGTCTGCTCTTCGGAAGATTTTTCTTCGGAGAGTGTTTCTACAACTACTTCGACAGGTTCTTCTTTTGCAGACTCTTCGGGTATTATTGTATAAATAGTAGAAGCTATTTTTTCGTTAGAAATATTTTTAATTTGTTCAGTCTGCTCTTCGGAAGATTTTTCTTCGGAGAGTGTTTCTACAACTACTTCGACAGGTTCTTCTTTTGCAGACTCTTCGGGTATTATTGTATCAATAGTAGAAGCTATTTTTTCGTCAGAAATATTTTTACTTTGTTCAGTCTGCTCTTCAGAAGATTTTTCTTCGGAGAGCGTTTCTACAACTACTTCGACGTGTTCTTCTTTTGCAGACTCTTCGGGTATTGTTGTATCAATAGTAGAAGCTATTTTTTCGTCAGAAATATTTTCACTTTGTTCAGTCTGCTCTTCGGAAGATTTTTCTTCGGAGTGTGTTTCTACAACTACCTCGACGTGTTCTTCTTTTGCAGACTCTTCGGGTATTGTTGTATCAATAGTAGAAGCTATTTTTTCGTCAGAAATATTTTCACTTTGTTCAGTCTGCTCTTCAGAAGATTTTTCTTCGGAGAGTGTTTCTACAACTACTTCGAGGTGTTCTTCTTTTGAACACTCGTCGGTAGAAGCTATTTTTTCGTCAGAAATATTTTCACTTTGTTCAATCTGCTCTTCGGAAGATTTTTCTTCGGAGAGTGTTTCTACAACTACTTCGACATGTTCTTCTTTTGCACACTCTTCGGTGGAAGCTATTTTTTCGTCAGAAATATTTTCACTTTGTTCAGTCTGCTCTTCAGAAGATTTTTCTTCGGAGAGTGTTTCTACAACTACTTCGAGGTGTTCTTCTTTTGAACACTCGTCGGTAGAAGCTATTTTTTCGTCAGAAATATTTTCACTTTGTTCAATCTGCTCTTCGGAAGATTTTTCTTCGGAGAGTGTTTCTACAACTACTTCGACGTGTTCTTCTTTTGCAGACTCTTCGGGTATTGTTGTATCAATAGTAGAAGCTATTTTTTCGTCACAAATATTTTCACTTTGTTCAGTCTGCTCTTCAGAAGATTTTTCTTCGGAGAGTGTTTCTACAACTACCTCGACGTGTTCTTCTTTTGCAGACTCTTCGGGTATTGTTGTATCAATAGTAGAAGCTATTTTTTCGTCAGAAATATTTTCACTTTGTTCAGTCTGCTCTTCGGAAGATTTTTCTTCAGAGTGTGTTTCTACAACTACTTCGACGTGTTCTTCTTTTGCAGACTCTTCGGGTATTATTGTATAAATAGTAGAAGCTATTTTTTCGTTAGAAATATTTTTACTTTGTTCAGTCTGCTCTTCGGAAGATTTTTCTTCGGAGAGTGTTTCTACAACTACTTCGACAGGTTCTTCTTTTGCAGACTCTTCGGGTATTATTGTATCAATAGTAGAAGCTATTTTTTCGTCAGAAATATTTTTACTTTGTTCAGTCTGCTCTTCAGAAGATTTTTCTTCGGAGAGCGTTTCTACAACTACTTCGACGTGTTCTTCTTTTGCAGACTCTTCGGGTATTGTTGTATCAATAGTAGAAGCTATTTTTTCGTTAGAAATATTTTTACTTTGTTCAGTCTGCTCTTCGGAAGATTTTTCTTCGGAGAGTGTTTCTACAACTACTTCGACAGGTTCTTCTTTTGCAGACTCTTCGGGTATTATTGTATCAATAGTAGAAGCTATTTTTTCGTCAGAAATATTTTTACTTTGTTCAGTCTGCTCTTCAGAAGATTTTTCTTCGGAGAGCGTTTCTACAACTACTTCGACGTGTTCTTCTTTTGCAGACTCTTCGGGTATTGTTGTATCAATAGTAGAAGCTATTTTTTCGTCAGAAATATTTTTACTTTGCTCAGTCTGCTCTTCGGAAGATTTTTCTTCGGATAGTGTTTCTACAACTACTTCGACATGTTTTTCTTTTGAACACTCGTCGGTAGAAGCTATTTTTTCGTCGGAAATATTTTCACTTTGTTCAATCTGCTCTTCGGAAGATTTTTCTTCGGAGAGTGTTTCTACAACTACTTCGACATATTCTTCTTTTGAACACTCTTCGGTAGAAGCTATTTTTTCGTCAGAAATATTTTCCCTTTGTTTAGTCTGCTCTTCGGAAGATTTTTCTTCGGAGAGTGTTTCTACAACTACTTCGACATGTTCTTCTTTTGAACACTCTTCGGTAGAAGCTATTTTTTCGTCAGAAATATTTTCACTTTGTTCAATCTGCTCTTCGGAAGATTTTTCTTCGGAGAGTGTTTCTACAACTACTTCGACATGTTCTTCTTTTGCATACTCTTCGGTGGAAGCTATTTTTTCGTCGGAAATATTTTCACTTTGTTCAGTCTGCTCTTCGGAAGATTTTTCTTCGGAAAGTGTTTCTACAACTACTTCGACGTGTTCTTCTTTTGCACACTCTTCGGGTATTGAAGTATCAATCGAAAAAGCTATTTTTTCGTCACAAATATTTTCACTTTGTTCAATCTGCTCTTCGGAAGATTTTTCTTCGGAGAGTGTTTCTACAACTACTTCGACGTGTTCTTCTTTTGAACACTCTTCGGGTATTGATGTATCAATAGAAGAAGCTATTTTTTCGTCACAAATATTTTCACTTTGTTCAATCTGCTCTTCGGAAGATTTTTCTTCGGAGAGTGTTTCTACAACTACTTCGACGTGTTCTTCTTTTGCAGACTCTTCGGGTATTGATGTATCAATAGTAGAAGCTATTTTTTCGTCAGAAATATTTTTACTTTGCTCAATCTGCTCTTCGGAAGATTTTTCTTCGGAGAGTGTTTCTACAACTACTTCGACATATTCTTCTTTTGAACACTCTTCGGTAGAAGCTATTTTTTCGTCAGAAATATTTTCACTTTGTTTAGTCTGCTCTTCGGAAGATTTTTCTTCGGAGAGTGTTTCTACAACTACTTCGACATGTTCTTGTTTTGCATACTCTTCGGTGGAAGCTATTTTTTCGTCGGAAATATTTTCACTTTGTTCAGTCTGCTCTTCGGAAGATTTTTCTTCGGAAAGTGTTTCTACAACTACTTCGACGTGTTCTTCTTTTGCACACTCTTCGGGTATTGAAGTATCAATCGAAAAAGCTATTTTTTCGTCACAAATATTTTCACTTTGTTCAATCTGCTCTTCGGAAGATTTTTCTTCGGAGAGTGTTTCTACAACTACTTCGACGTGTTCTTCTTTAGCAGACTCTTCGGGTATTGATGTATCACTAGAAGAAGCTATTTTTTCGTCGGAAATATTTTCACTTTGTTCAGTCTGCTCTTCGGAAGATTTTTCTTCGGAGAGTGTTTCTACAACTACTTCGACGTGTTCTTCTTTTGCACACTCTTCGGGTATTGATGTATCACTAGAAGAAGCTATTTTTTCGTCACAAATATTTTCACTTTGTTCAATCTGCTCTTCGGAAGATTTTTCTTCGGAGAGTGTTTCTACAACTACTTCGACGTGTTCTTCTTTTGCAGACTCTTCGGGTATTGATGTATCAATAGAAGAAGCTATTTTTCCGTCACAAATATTTTCACATTGTTCAATCTGCTCTTCGGAAGATTTTTCTTCGGAGAGAGTTTCTACAACTACTTCGACGTGTTCTTCTTTTGCACACTCTTCGGTAGAAGCTATTTTTTCGTCACAAATATTTTCACTTTGTTCAATCTGCTCTTCGGAAGATTTTTCTTCGGAGAGTGTTTCTACAACTACTTCGACGTGTTCTTCTTTTGCACACTCTTCGGTAGAAGCTATTTTTTCGTCGGAAATATTTTCACTGTGTTCAGTCTGCTCTTCGGAAGATTTTTCTTCGGAAAGTGTTTCTACAACTACTTCGACGTGTTCTTCTTTTGCGCACTCTTCGGGTATTGATGTATCAATAGAAGAAGCTATTTTTTCGTCACAAATATTTTCACTTTGTTCAATCTGCTCTTCGGAAGATTTTTCTTCGGAGAGTGTTTCTACAACTACTTCGACGTGTTCTTCTTTTGCACACTCTTCGGGTATTGTTGTATCAATAGTAGAAGCTATTTCTTCGTCAGAAATATTTGCACTTTGTTCAGTCTGCTCTTCGGAAGATTTTTCTTGGGAGAGTGTTTCTACAACTACTTCGACGTGTTCTTCTTTTGCAAACTCTTCGGGTATTGTTCTATCAATAGTAGAAGCTATTTTTTCGTCAGAAATATTTGCACTTTGTTCAGTCTGCTCTTCGGAAGATTTTTCTTCGGAAAGTGTTTCTACAACTACTTTGACATGTTCTTCTTCTGCACAGTCTTCGGTAGAAGCTATTTTTTCGTCAGAAATATTTTCACTTTGTTCAATCTGCTCTTCCGAAGATTTTCCAGTGGAGAGTGTTTCTACAACTACCTCGAGGTGTTCTTCTTTTGCACACTCTTCGGGTATTGATGCATTATTAGGAGAAGATATTTTTTCATCAGATATATTTAAATTTTGTTCAGTTTGCTCTTCGGAAAATTTTTCTTCGGGGAGTGTTTCAAAACCTATCTTTAAGTGTTCCTCTACCGTACTATCGCCGGGTTTTGGTGCATTTGTAGTAGGAGCCAATTTTTGGTTAGATAATTTATTTATTTGTTCGATTTCCGTTTTGAAACAGTTTTCTATGGGTATTACTTGGACGACATTTCGTGAGTGTTCATGTATGATAGACTCTTTAGCTGAATTATTTGCTAAATTTTGTACTTGGTCTATAATATTTTTAGATTGTTCGGCCTGAACTTCGGAAGATATTTTAGGAAAATTATTAGGGTAGAGGAGGTGTCCGTGTGCCATATTTTCAGTTTGTGCGGCCTGCGCTTCAAACATTTTGTCTTCGGATATTGTTTCAAAGGGAGCCGTTGAGGAATCTCCTGTCGTACACTCTTTGGATTCAGATGGGTCACTAGTATAAACTACTTGATCGTTTGCAATGTTTTGAGTTTGTGCGGTTGCTCCGCTTGAGTGTTCATTTATTGGACACTCTACTTTACGTGGATTATTAGTTGACTCTAAATGTTCTTCAGAAACGGTTTTAGCTGGTCCGCTCTGATTGTCGGAAGATTTTTCTGTGTCCTGAATGTTTGATGAGTCTGAAAGGATTTTTTGATTCATATCAGATGTGCTTCCTGTAGAAACAATTTCTAATTGTGTGCTAGAGTTCTGTTCTCGGTTTATTAACTCTGGTGGCTGGGAAAGTGCGCTACTGCTTGAAGAGCTTAAAATATTTTCAGAAGTTTCCTTAGTAGAAATATTACCATCTAACTCTTCCGCGTTAGATGGTTTTGTGTCTGAGTGTTTTGAGTCAGCTTTTAATTTACTTGCAAAAGAGATTTCTTCTTTGATATTTTCATGCTGAGTTTTTTTGTTTATGTCTAGATTTGAATAGTCTGGAATAGATTTTGTGCTTTTTTCGTATTCCAATTTGACGATTTCGTCATACAAAATATCTTCTTCAGCTCGTGTAATTTGGCCTTCTGTTATTGTTTCTGCTTGTTGCAATTGCTGATACGATTCCGAAAAAGTTGTATAATCGTCAGACGAATTTAAATCTGATCGAGTTTCAGATTCTGTAACTTCTTGTATTAAACTCATTTGACAATTTTTGTCATTATCTTGAAGATCAAAATTTAATTCTTGAGTTATTCCGATATTTTCGGAACTAATATCATTTTCTGTTTGATTTAAAACATCTCCAGTTTCTTCAGGAATTACATCTAAATTACGTGCTGTTAATTCTAATCCACAAGACTTTATTTCTGCTAAAGCTAATTCTTTTAGTTCTGTAAGAGTGTTCAAGTCTGAAATAGTCATTGCTATTGGTTGGTCGAGAGACGGAACAGCTAGCATGGGACCTAAGGCCATAGCTGCTAAAATTTCAACAACAGAAGGTGTACGTGAAGTAGACTCAATAAATTCTACAGCACTAAAGCCAGTACACCCCTCAAAGTCAGCATTATCGTCACTGGCTAGAAAATATAAACGACACAAGTCGTAGAAATTGTCATTCCTTTGCTTAAGCCCATTTCTCATGCAAAGATTTAATTACCAGGAGTTTTTTTTCTAATATTTGATGTCTAAAATGTTAATCGTTGTTTTTATTTTTTGGTTGTTTGCTAGCAGATGAAGTCTAAAATGATCCAACTAACAGCTAATGGATAATACTAAACTAAGAGGGAATCTTCTAAAATTAAAGGGTGTTTGTTCATTAAAAAAGATGCCACTTACCCGTCAAGGAGTTGATGCTGAAATCGTCACCTGCTCTCGAGCTTTCCTTTAGCTTGTCAGTTGTACTTTGCTGCCGACTAACATTAGCATTTATGGCTTCGCTTTTAGTCGTCGCATCGATAATATTTTCATTACACGCATCTGTGGCTTCCACTTCGCTTGGAAACGTATTCGATATCATGCTACTGCGTTCGATAAGTTCATCCAAAATGATTTTACTATTTTGTCCGCCTATCAAATGTTTATTCATTAGACGATCATTAATTGGATCTAGTTGTGAGCGCAAACTATTCAGTGAATCGTCCGAATCCGATCCAATCTCAGATAAGTCACTAACTTCATCAGTTGTTTTGTCACCAATTTGGGCACGTACATCTTCTTTTGGATCCGGAACTAGTATACCAATACTGCTGCTAGTTACTGAAGCACTTAGGGGTGATTTCTTCTTTTTAAACAGCCAATTTTTCTCCCAAGTACCATCACCAATAGCATTGGATGTCACCGATGTATAATCTAAAATTTAAACGTATGTACATATGTATATTTAATTTAATTTTATTTTAATTATTAGGGCTGCTTTGGAGTATTTGGAATAAATGTAATGCGTTGAAATACGCATCTTGTATTTCAATTACTGGTCAAAAATGTATTTTGAATTTCATATTTTAACAGCTCAGAACGGAAATATTTTGTAATTTGTATTTTAAATATTTTTGTTTCCAAAATATATTTTCACACTGTCTTCGTTTAAGCTTAGCTGCAAGTATAAACGAGTTTACAGTAGAAACGAAGAAGAATTGCCTTTTTGGCGATATTATGGCCTTCAATAAATTATGTTTTTAACTGAACTAATCTTGTGAAACCTCTAAGTATAGTTTTTGGTTTATTTTTAGTTTGTTGATGAAACAAACACCGGGATTTTTTTCTCCTCTAAAACTATTTTGAAGAGGTCCTTATTAACAAAATAAAATAATTCCACTTGTGTACATTTTTTCATAAAATAATAATATTTGAATTGTTTCATTTCGGAAAGCTGAGTTTCAATAAAACTATTGATGTACGAATATTTTGTGAAAATGGTAACTTAGATTTTAAGATGAAGTTTCTGATTGAGTAAAAAAGTCAGAAAACTCAAAAAGTTTAGTAAACTTGTACTTTTTTTGTTTGTTTTGTTCTCTTATTTTATTTGGCAGGCATTCAAGTAGAATGTAAATGATTCCTTTGCGCCCCATATTATGGCATAAAAATTGATTAGTGAAACCATATTACATACCGTCTTCTTCCGATTCAGTAGCTATTGCATTAAGATCGGGCAATGGTATCATGTGATTAGCTAAATAGTCACTCATGACAGAATCCCGATCAGAATTTGGATGTATTTCGGATGATTTATCGTCGTTATTCTATAAGAAAAGTTAAACATAATTGGGGTTGTTTGTATGTTTCAATCTGAATCAATTTATTAGAAAGGCCTCTTACATTGAGTATCTGTTCCACTTCAGGATAGCTGCAATCACTTCGAGGTTCAACAGAACTTCCAGACGATGTTGACAACTTTTCCACGTTACAATTTTGATCGGTACTTGCAAGTCTAATATTGTCGTTTGGATCATCACCACAACCATCACCAACATCTCTTTCTGCAACATTCTGCTTACTATTTAATTGTTTATTAACAATCTAAAAGGAATAAAAAATCAAAGTAAGTGATTCAGATAATTTGGCATTTGTTTTTCCTTTTTGTCTCTTATGAATTGAAAAACATAATGCATCAAGTCATATCCAACGAATTACATTTTCATTAATTTCCATCGTTTTTCAAACTGCTACCCCCCAAGAAATTAACGATTATCGGTATCAAATCTTTTTAGTCCTTCCTTTGATTAGGAAAGTTTCTTCCGAATTCCCAATCAATTTAATCGGTCCTTATGGTATAATTTATTAAAATTATTTAATTCAATATTTAATTTTCACTTGTTCGCACTATGCAAGTTGAAAAGCAACTAAGAAATGCGTTCTTAGAAAATTAATTGCATTTTAAGAACATTTGTCCGGAAGGAAGCACTTCAAGTGTCCAATGAACATGTTAGCGAACATTTCTCTTTTTGACTAATGGATGATAACAAATTAAATAAAATATATAAAACAGCGAAGAAAACACACATGTCCCACGACTGGACTGTAGGCGCCAAATATCCACATTTCTTATGTAAGTCGTTTTCATGTTTATTATTTATTTGGGATTTATTTTCATTTTTATTTTGTTTTTTTTTTCTATGCACATTCTCATTTATTGGTTCTAGGTTGAATTCACTTCAAAAGCTGAAAACATTTTAAATGCAGCCAACCCACATCAATAAGATAATCAACAAGTACATGCATATTTACAAACATATATATGTATGTATACCGTTGTGGGGTCATATTCCAAAATATATATTCTATATGATGTTCGTAAATTATACTTAAATGTCGTTTTTTACGTTCTTGCGAATTAAAAGTATTATTAATCGTGGATCCAATTTTTACCCTAAAGTTTACAAAAGTATACGAAAAACGAACTATAAAATTTTATTTGACTGTTTAATATTTTCGATTATATTAATTTTAATTTTTTCACGCAGCAAATGGCCTGTAGCGGTACTATTTAAACAACTGGACGCATAAATTGCAAACGAATAGTTCGAAATGATTAAATTGACGGCTTGAATTATTTTAAATTTATTTATAAATTATATATTTTATTAATTGCGCTTTTGCAAAAGACCTTCAATGAATGAAGAGTTCTGGAGCCACTGCCTTGTGGTGTCACTGCACTTGTCAGGAAGGGTGGTGTTTAGATATAAAATAGTTTTTAATTAATTATCAGACTATTTTCAGCATAATCTTCAAGATTACTAAAAAAATACTTTGGAAATGATGAAGAAGTAATCCTGCTAGGCATTATTTCAGTAATCGTGTTACCTTATTTAAGACGGCCGTTGCTAAAAGGTCCTGATAGATTGTGGGTTCAAAATAGTGTTCCGTACGATGTCTTGGATGATAACCGTTACTTTCCAATTTTCCATTACCAATTGTCCTGCTGCGTCTATCTAGAGCAATTTCCGAAACAGCATGACCATTTGTCAACGGAGTTAAATTTATTGTTTCAGCAATAATTGTCTCAATCATCTGGCGTAGTCTGGTCTCGGATATATCTGAGAAATCATGACCATTTGATTGATGTGACGTTCCATTGTGAATGTTTTTATTTGATCGATCTGGCAAATCTAAAACCAAAAATTTTACAGGACTTTTAAGTCAATTATTTTATAAAAAGAAAAACTCATGCTAAATAAAAACATTAAGTTCTCATGCTACCGGTATTTACGAGTACATACATCCAACAATTTGTAAATCGAAATTCAAATCATTTAGTCAAACCAAATCATACATTTAAGAATATAAAAAAAGAATGATTTTCTTTTGGTTTTAGTATTTACAACTGTGCATGTGTGTGTGTGTGTGTGTGTGTGTGTGTGTGTGTGTATTGATGAGTGCGTTTGGATAGATGTGTCAGTAATAACACAAATACTTTACCTAAATTTATTTTTAATATATGCACTACGACTATTCCTAAGGTTGCTACAAATGCGAAAATGCCTGTCACAAGTCCAAACCAAAAACCCATTTTCGGTTTTCAACACTTCGCTGCGAACAAACAAAATCGTTGGCGAGACTCAATGCGTTCAATATGCAGAAAATTTTAAAGATTTTCTTTTTGGGGAAATCAGGTGTATTGATTGTTTTATTTCTGTCTGAATGTGTGTTTATTTGTTGTATTCGTCCAATATTTTTTTTTCTTTTGTACTTTATTGTTGTTGTTTTTTTTTTCTTCAGCTTTCTTTATTTGATTTGCTTTTATATTTGTTTAACAATGTTTTTTTTTTTATTAAATTATTATTATTTTTCTTGTGCATCTGATTGAAATACATACACGCATGTTCATACATACAAACATACATAGATACAATCATACATAGATAAATGCATTTCGATGATGGTATTGATTAGCATTTACTGTTAAATATGTTTAAGTTAATATTAAATAATAGGAGAAGTTTTAACTATTTTATACACAGATATTCAATTGAAGGGAATAGTCCCAGTAATCAGGTGAGCAATAAAACCAATGTAGAATTTAGCAGTTTAATAAGAAATGCTGTAGTTTTTTTGGTTACTATGATATTAATTCTCATTTCTAGATATTATTATTTTAAAATTGTGATTTTTCATCCCTGTGGCAAGATATTCAATAAAGCGTGTAACTAAAATTAAATCGAGTTATTTAAAGTAAACGAAATATTTATAAAAAAAAAGCACTCAGTTGTTGTGGTTTCCTGCCTGGATTGTGCAAATAACTTTTATTTATTTTTGTATTTAGACGGTTGTAGATTCGTCAATGAACTTCTTTTGAAACAAACAGTTTAGATTTCTTAAATGGCATCATAATCTCTCTCACTTGTTGTGTAAATTGTCAACAACAATAACGTATTGTTTTTTATCGACAAAAATAAAAAAAAAAAAAAAAACAAGTTAAAAATATATTTGTAATTGAAGACTTTGTTCATAATGCTTACGAACAAAACCCAAACGAAATTTCCAAATAAGTTTATTTAATTATATTTTTAAACTTGATTTAACCGTTAAAAGTATTAACAACTTAATTGTGAACAATAATGTTACAACGTGTGTATTGATGTTTATGAAAACTGAATCGTTTCATTTGTACTCGTATTCATTAACCTTTTTACTCTCCAATTAAAACTAAGATTTTTTTGTGACGATTTTAATGTGTACATACATACATACATTGTATGTATTTTTAAAAATGATAAAAAAATATTTTGAACTTTTCAGCCATAGTTTCGTTCAATTTAATTCTTCAATTTAATGCCAAAGATTTTAACACAAAAATTGAATGTTAAATAAGAAGTAAATTAGGTAAGTTTGAAAATGTTTATCAACTTGTCATCGTCACACGGTGGAAAGGTGCACCGGAAAAAATAATGACGAAAATTTGTATTGTAATTTTTTTAAATTAAGAATAATTGCATATTAATTAACAGTTTAATTAAAATATTTGGAAAAATAAACAACGTCGTGTATTCAAATCTGCAAAAACTATTTTTTCTAAGTGAACAATTAATCGAAAAAAATTAGACTATCATTGTTCCGTATGATTGTTTTTAATATTATATTTTTGCTCAAGTTAATCATCGCTTTATTACAAAATATGTACGAGTATGTACATAAGTATTAAAAGTTTTGAAAATAATTTCAGGATTTGGTAGACTAGTGTTTCATTCGTTATTTAACACTCGAGAAAATTTTTTCCGTTGAGCAAATTTGAAAATTATGAAAATATTTCACTTGTACACAAGTGATGAGACTTAGCATTAAAATATAGTTTTGAAATTCGCTAATAAATAGACGATAAATTATTCAAAAATTATTCTTAAGAATTTATTTTTACACTTTTATTGTTCGGAAAAAACTAGTTTGATTAGTAGGGTATCCTCTCACTCACTCACTGTTTGTAATCTTTTTAATTAAATAATAATTTAGACTTTGTATTCCTATGGCGAAGTGAATCAATAGTTTTAGATAATCAATTGATTATATAAAGAATGCATGTAATTGCCTGTATTTTAATTGCTGAAAGAAATAAATTAAAATAATAATTTGTTGTTTGTAAGTCGCAAAAGTTGTTTGCTTTGCTTGGTGTATCAGTTGTACAACTAATTTAAGGAATCATAAGTTTGTTGTTTTCATATTCTATTCTGCAATACGTATGTATGTACAGAGGTGTCAGAATCCATCTTCTACGATAAACGGAAGCTATTGTTAGCCGATTCGATTTGAAATACGTAATTTTTGTTTAAAACATAAAAACGCCATCAGCAAACACGTTCAGTAAATAAATCACCGCTTAATAATAATAAATATTTTTATATTTAAATTGTTCATTATGTTGTTGTAGTAGATAGCCACAGTGGTTACACAAAATGTTTTGAGCTGATCTTGGTTTTTATTCCAAATTGTATCTTTTTGCAAAACCAAATAAATGTACTTGTATTATTATTTACGTACTTGTACATATGTACGTATGTATGTATGCATGCATGCATGTATGTATGTATGTTTCGATTGCTGTGCAAGAAAACATTGAATAATATTACACCATTTCCAATTAAAACAAAGTGCAGATGTTGTTTTATTTGAATAATTTCAGTGTGTGTTTTTGTTCTTTCTTTTACCTTCACATTTTTATTATTGAAATGATTATATTTATTGTTAAAACAATCGTATGGATTGGAACACAGATGTCATGCGTGTCTGCACAAATATTATCAAAACAATATGCTGAAAATATTCTTTTGGTTTATTTAGTAAAAATTTCATTAATAGTTTTATTGTGTATTTTTTATTTGAAACACTAGAGGAGCCGATTTGGTTTTATCTTTCTGTTGAAACTTTTTCTTCTTTTGAATTAATTTTTCGCATCAAAATTTAAAATTTTAAATCTATTTTGATTATAATCACACAAAATTTCTCTTTCTTTTTTCCATTATCTTGAGGATTGTTTTCTTTTTCATTTACTATTTAATTTTTATCAAAAACTTATTCAAAGTTGGTGCGATTATAAATATAAAACAACTTCCATTTTATTATAAAATGTCTTGTTATTAACTAAAAGCCTAAAATAAAAATTATCTTGTTATTTTCACGTTGGCGCGCGTTTAACAACTGATTTGATATTATTTTTTTTTCAATTTTTTTTAATGTTGATACCGACTTTGTGACCCTCCGACCACCTCACATTCCACTTGATGTGTTTTGAAGAGTATGAGTTAGTGTTTGTGTTAAAGTTAGAAAACAATATTAATATTGTTTTATATTTATTTATAATCAGTTATTACAGATTGGCAAATGTATACATATCTCCCTAGTTTAACGGCTGTTTACTATAACGAATACAAACACGAGCTTGATAATAGCAAAGGTTAAATTTTCGAAGTTTCACACTGAATATGAAACTATTTCGTCTGGATTAAAATTGCTGTCACAATCAGTATATATGTAGTAGCAATAAGGCTTTTTCTTTTACAGATAACTGAAATATCTTTTTTGATTAGTCGCATCTTCTTACCAACGAAACCAAAAATATTGGCTACCAGAAAATAAAAAAATATGCGACAAAAAAATATCATCAGATCTTTGTCTCTATTTAAATTTTTCGCATGATGTGTTAAATTTCGAATTATCAGGATTAAGTAAAACTTTCGAAATAAAGTTAAAAACTGATTTCGGATCTTCGAAATGAAGTTCAAAACTTTAAAATTAAAGTAAAATTTTCGAAATATGGTGGAAATAAAATTTTTAAATTCATTTTGCTTGATATTTAGTCTCAGCTAAACTTTTATAGAGGGACATGGATTAACAGCACAGGATATTTAACATTAATATTTTTTTTATAATATTCAAGCAAGCTTGTTTATTTAACTGCAAAAAATAAATGGAGGTAATTTTTTTCCAATTTATTAATTTGTTAAGTTTCCCTTCCTTATTCTTAATCGATGTCGCTATAAAAACACTTGCGTGCTGTTTATACAAGACGAACGAGTGGTTTGAGTGTAAATTTAGATTTTTGAGTTGTTTTCATACAAAATTTACACTCAAATTACACGTTCGTGTTGTATAAACAGTAACTTAGTTCATACTAAACATAAGAGCTCTTAAAATTTTTTTACACGAGAAGTTTTTAAAATTAATTTTTGGAATTAAGTTTGAATTGTCGAACTAATTTAAAACTTTTTGACTCAAGTTCAAAATTCTGATAGTAAAATCAAAGTTTCGAAATCTAGTTTGAATTTGCAAAATTAAGGTTGCGTTTTGTATAGTGAACGCTAGCAATCATTTGCATTTATAAGATTCATCATCTATTATACAGATTTAATCGTCTTGGTGTTTCGTAAATTGAAAAAGAGTTTTATCAGCGTGAGAAAAAGTTTTTTTTCGATATTAAATGAAAATTTAAAGCAATCGTTTTTAAGAAAACGTTTACTCCTCGCGCTCTAGCTCACAACATCTCATAAAATTTTTCAATTTCAAGTATTATATCTATTATATCATTTAATATGAAGCCTAAATGTAGGGTATTCGGGGAAATTACAAAACTACTCAAACTTTCGCGGGAAATGAAAAACTCCAGGGCGCAAAAAGAAAAACACGAAATTATCGTGTAAAACTAGGTATTGATGTATATTTCTGACTTTATACATTTACTAGCGGTGATCGCGTGATTTTTTCAATCACGATTACGAACATTCATAACCTTTTTTGTGTTAACATGTGCTTTTTTGCTGCTTTATTTAAAATTACCAAAAATGCTTTTACAAGATGTACAAAGAACTTTTCCAGTTTTGCCATTTCTGATTTATCTAAACGGTAAGCAAATTAGAGGTGCCCATTTATCTATAGTTTGCAGCAGATTAATGGAAAAATGTTCAAAAGTTTAATTGTAACTTATTTAGAGCCTGTTCTACCTAAAACACACTTTATATTTTGCCACAATGCAAAATTAGTAATAAAATGGTTTTAGTATTTAAGCATTTTACTACGATTGCAGGTCAATGTGTTTGAAAAATTATAGTATCGAAAAATTTAAGGAAATTAAAAAAACAAACACCATATTCTAGAGTTTAAACTCTATTTTTCATAGGAGGAAAGAAATTCGCGCATAAAACTAACAATCAATATGATTAGTCCCACGTGAATCATTTTTAAACTGCTGAATGACGCCACGTCACGTTCACATACTCGTATCTAGAAGAGATAAAGATACATACATACATACGTACACATGAAAATTATGCACCTTTTTTTTTGGTTACTATTAGTTTTATGTATTAAATAATTTTTTATTAATGTTTTTGTTTGTTCAAAGACTGAGTGTGTTCTTTATCAATTTGCAAAGATAGCCTGCTTTTAAGGTGCTTCATATGCTTATCTAAGATCACATTGAGTCAAACTATTCATATACAAATCTCTTCTATCAATTTTTGTTGTTTTTTTTTTTAAGAATTCACCTTTTAGGAAATACTTTAAAAGAAGAGATTTTTTCAAAAGAATGAAATATGTAATTATTTAACCATTATTATTTATTTCACGCACGTAATGAAGTTGCATACCAGTTATAGCAATCATTAGGCATGCTTGATGCTGTCTCTGGATTTAATCGAATATCATAAAAAGGCCTTAAAAAGCTCTTTT
The DNA here is from genome assembly GCA_947311025.1 of Lypha dubia. Classification (NCBI taxonomy): domain Eukaryota; kingdom Metazoa; phylum Arthropoda; class Insecta; order Diptera; family Tachinidae; genus Lypha; species Lypha dubia. The sequence continues at coordinate 70,559,617 of OX371264.1, read as the reverse complement.
TACCATTGGCAGCACTACAATTTTATTGTATTGAAAAACATTTTATTACAATGCAAGATCTGAAGAGGTAAACTGTTGTTGTCATCGCTTTTCCGATATGAATTTATATGAAGGCTAAATGTGATCATCATCTACCCCTAACGTTGTTCATTGATTCATTTGCATTTTTTAAGTTGTTATTTGCCTTTTCCAACTATACTTTCTTATACACATCCGTTATTATGAAAGGGGAAAGGAACAACGAAAATATCGCTAAGTAATTTGTGAATATGTTTACAGCCCTTCAGTAAATGATCTTTAATAGCTGTAGGGTATAAAATATAAAAATTAGCCCTTAATTAATTTAATTACAAAACATGCATTATAATACTTTTAATTATTGTAAAGTTACGTTCGTTATATTTTTATTACATTAACAAAATATGAAACTATTAGCGTACACTTAATTGTGTATCGAGCTTTTTCTGCAATAGAGTCATAAGTTAATAAATGTGACTTTTGAGTTAATAATGGCTGCATTAAGAGCCTGTTCGCCGATATCGAAGAAGTTCTTTCTTTCGAACAATTATATTTGAAATAGAAACAAATTTTTTGAATTTGAACTTTGAACAGGCACTAATTGTCACACCTTTCTTCATCTACATATGTATACTCGTATATGTATATAAAACCGAATGTGTGTTTGTTTATTTGTTTGTTTGTTCCTTATAGGAGGCTAAACCTCTGAACCGATCTTCCTGAAATTTTCACAGTATTTAACTGGAACTCTCGGATGAATTATAGGCTATTGGAATACGTACCAGGAGAAAAGTGGGTGGGACCACGCCCCTTTTTAGGAAAACCAAACCCTTGGACCGATCTTCCTGAAATTTTCACAGTATTTAACTGGAACTCTCGGATGAATTATAGGCTATATAAAGTTTTGATTGGACAAAGAGGCATGGCACCGCCCATATAACCCTCAAATTTAAATCGTCATATTTTGGGCATTTTTTGACCTACGTCGATGATATTTGGTACATATGGTATTGGCATAATTTGGAACACGTACCAGGAGAAAAGTGGGTGGGACCACGCCCCTTTTTAGGAAAATTAAAAATCGTAATATAGTCTTAACTATAGGATATATAAATACTTTTAATTTTATTTTATAACGAAGGGGTAGTGAAGCACACCGGGATAGGTTAGTAATGCATAAAATTGACATCCAAAATTTATTTTTTTTTAGTTATGACTCTATTGCAGCACAGGCTCGATATATGTACATACATATATGGAAAATTTACTTACATATATTGTAAATATATACGATTACAAATACACATACATACAAACTGACTCATATCTCTAGCACACACACACACACACATAAGCTTTCATATTTAATTGCATATTTTGAAATAATAAATCTTGGAAAAAAATGGACTATAAAACGGGACTAGTGTGTTAAAATAAGCGTTCGGCTCAGGTATGGGCATGGCATAGCCCATTATTGTCATGAAGGCGGAACATACATACATATTAAAGATTTCAATGTAGTTCATATGTTGTGCTATACACTCGACCAAAAAATCAATTAAAGTCAAGGAAAAAATTCGTTGATTCAACGAATTTATTCCTTATTTTTCACCCAAAAAACAGGTTCTTTGAATTCAACGTATGGCAATTCATTGGCTTGTTGAATTCAACGTACCAGTGCGTTGAAGTTAAGACACCATACGTAAGAATAAGAATTTATTTCAGAAATCAAACGTATATTACTTAAAATCAAGAAACAGGATCTTTGATTCAAATTATTTGTTAATTTTGTGTTTAAATAAATGAACGAGTTTCTTAAATTCAACAAATTATACGTTAAATCAACTAGTTTATTGTTTAATTCAACGAATAAAATCAAATAATGGTTTCAACGTTGAGTTCATAAATACATAAAATTTTACCTTTGAATTTCAAGGAATATTTTACTGAAACAACATACATATAATACGTTGAATTTCAAAGAATTTATGTAAAACTGTTTTTTCAGTGTAGCTTGGAAAAGTGTGGCACTGCCTACTTTTGAAAATATATTGTTGTACTAATTCTGTGTGCCGAGTAGAAGTAATTCGAAGAGTTTCAATAGTTATTTAAAAAAGAAGAACATGTACAGTTTGTGAGTGTGGCATCGGCTGATACTGAGATACCGAGAATGGAGCGGTATGTATGTATTTAATTTTATTATCGTGGCCAGTTGTAAAAAGAAATCGAAGTGATTTCATGTTTTGTGTGAACTATATTTTTCGATAAAGAAATCGATCAACAAAACACGGAAAGGTAACGTGGTTCCTTCCTTTCATAACTTTTTCAGACTTTTGTGTTCTTAATCGATATCTGTCCATTAAAAATGTAATCGAATTTACAAGTTTCTATGCTAATTTTGTTTTTTGGCACATAAATTAAAAACAAAAAGTGGAATCACAAAACAAAGGATGTTTGTTCACATTTCTTGTTGTTGAATATATTTTTTTGTGTAATTTTATAATTGTTGTTATATTATTGTTTTGAAATTCAATTAACTTAAAACCCTAAAAAACTTTCATTAATTGTTTTTTTAAAGAAGGAAAATTTGGAAATTCGAATTGTCTTATAAACGAAGTGTGATTCAAAATACATAATAAAAAATTCGATATTATTTAACGGACATACATACATATGCACATGCATTTACTCATACACGCATGCATACTTATATAATATTATTATTGGAATACTACGAACAAAAGAATTACTTATCTTTTTTCTCATAATAGTGTTAGCGATTTACACTAATAACTAATCGTATAGTATGCATATGCATCCACACATATTCATGCATATTATACACACACACACACATGCATAAATATACAATTTCTTTTTGATTTGTAAAAGAACTCACCGCCTTTATTGTTGTGTGTTAACATTTTTTCCAAATTTATTAAAATGTTACTCAATTTTGGGTGATATTTGTGAAACAAGTTTAGATCTAAATTCGTATTAAAATAAATAAATTAAGTTTTATTTTAAACAACCTCAAAGTATGTTAAGCAAAACGGAAATTAAATATGAAAAATGACAAAAAGTACTTTTTTCATATAAAACATTTGAAAGCCTTGATGATTAAGTAAAATATGAATTAATTTTAAAATTGGCTCTGTGCTTGTTGAATAAAAAAGCGCTCAGCTTTTTTAAAATGAAAGTATATACTCAGATACAAGTAATCATTTAAACAATACTTTCTATTGAAAATTAAGACTCAAATATACCGTTTTGCACAAAACAACAATTTTTTTTTATGATAATTTTTATTATTTATTCAATATTAATTGAAACATCAATAAGTTGTTCAAATCTTAAATCTAAAAATGTTTAAGTCAATGCTCATCATTATTAGTAAATTAAAAAAAAATAAGCTAACTTAGAATAAGTAAAATACGGTCTTTAGTTATGGAGCTTAGCAACCTTTTGTTTGAACGATATATAATGAAAATTTCTTCAAACTGCACTTTAAACTGTCAAACACTAATAGAGAGAGATATTATGAAACTACAATGCGCCAACAAAGTTAATTTGTCAATGTTACAACTCAACAATATTTTCGTGTTAATGAATCACAACCATTATAAATAGTAATATAAGTAACAACATATCGAAGAAAACTAAACTGAACAACTGAATGAAAATTGAATTGCGTTGTAAGCCATAATAAGAATTTGAGATCTGGATCGTTCATAATTGGAGCATAATTATCGTACTGTACCGATCTCAAGGGGCAATTTTAAATCTTGTAAATTTAACTCATTTAAAGCTCTTAAAAAAATGAAGTGAATCAAAATCTATAAAACAACTTTATGTAACAGGAATAACCAGAAACTATGAGCTTTTCAAGCTCAAAATAAGTCTATTAAATATCACTGAAAATCGACAATAAATCAAAATAGGAAACGTTGTTTTTTTTTAATTGAATGCATTTTGCAGCAATGATTTTTACTAAAGAGTATTAAATTTTTCAAAAGTTCGCAAAACAAAATTAATAATTTAATTTCTTAGTTTAAGCTCAATTACGTCAATTTAAATAATTAAATGGAAAATTCCATCTTAAAAGTGCAAAGTCAATTTTTATAAAAAAAACATCAATATTTATCTGAATCAGTTTGCGCTGTATATTAACTATGTACGAGTATGTATGTAAACGAATTTGCACAATAAATATTAGAAATTTGTTTAAGATTTCTGAAGAAGTTAATTTGCCGAATTTTTCTCATGCTGTCTATTTTATTTTTTTTTTGTACGGCTTTTTTTATGGAAACATTCAAAGTGTAAAACATTTAACAAAATCTACGTTCACATTTATTAAATATTTGTCAAAAAAAAAAAAAAAAAAAAACCGAAACCACTAGTCGTGCTTAGGGATAGTGTCATTTAACTTTATTCTTAAATTGCAAAATAAAACTAATTATTTAAAAAAAAAAAAAGTATTTTTATACAGTTTGGAAATTTTGGAATTAAAAGAAATAAATTACATTTTTTTCGAAAATATTTGATAAATGCGAACGTAGCTAAAGTGATATTTTAATAACAATTTTTGGGATCACTTTCACTTTCACATACAACAAAAACATAATTGGGGTATTCACACTGTAGTCATAAGTCATATGTCATAAAATAATAGCACACCAAAATATGACAAGTGTGAACACCCCGTCATAAATAAGTGTGCTATATCAAGGCGAATTAATTATATGGTGGATGCAGTGACGAATTCACGCGAATTTATGCATTACCCACATTGTCAAATTTGTTATATATTTTTGAGTGAATTTGCCACTGCATCCACCTTATAATTAATTTGCTTTGATCGTGCATATGCCTGGTAATGAATTTGCCTTGTTTTCATTCTTGTGTTATTTAAAAGTAGCGGCGGCTTATAAATATTATCAGCGGCTCGAATAAGGAGTTGCAGGTGCTCGACTAAGATTTCTACTGCTATTTTATGACTAACCATAAACATACCTCTAAATATCTTATTATTATATGACTTTTTTGTTTGAAGCACAACAACAATTTTTTTAAACTATTGTAAAATAATAAGACATTATGACAATATGACTGATATGACAACAGTGTGAACACCCCAACTATGAATTATTATTATTATTTCATTGCAAATACTATTTATTTAAATCTAAACTTACAATTTTCACTCTTCGACAATTGATTAACGGCAATCGTATCTAGATTCTCACCCAATAATTTAGCTACAACTTCCTCGACATATTCTCGGATTTTGAATTTTTGTTCAGCTGTTATCGCATTCGAATTGGCACCAATTTGACTGACACTTTCAAACTCTGAATGATGTTGAATGATACCAAGAACGAAAGTTAAAAGTTTTCTATTAAAAGCGTTTTATCTTTTTTTTTTAATTTACTTACGTATTAAACTGTCATTATATTCACTAATTGGAATATAGACCTCACTTCTGGCTCTGGTTGGTGAACAAATTAGTTTCTCTTGATTAAATGTTATCTGATCAGCCACCCACGATGACGTTTGAGCCAGAGATTCTTTGGATGTTTGGCAGAGCTCACATTCCCATTTAGCAGTTTTTCCCAAGCAATCGGAACATTTACTATTCCGACAAATATATTTTTCACAAATATAACATTTTACGTATCTGGAAGATAAGAAATTGCAAGTGATCGCAGGTTGATTTTGTTGTCTTTTGTAAAACTTATACTAAAATTTTCGAATCAGTTACTTACGTTGTTTCATCGTTTAGATCGATTTGTGCACAGCAGACATTGCAAAAGAATTCATTTTCACTTGTTTGCTTCTGTTTCCTGTTGGTGATTTTGCTAAAAAAATAAAATATATAAAAAAAAGAAAAAATCATTATCATGTCCTTCCGAAGAGTTTTAAAAATTTCAAGAAATTAATAAATATTTATATACTCTGCGATCTTAAATTAATAACAAAAATATGTCATCAAATTTTCATTAATTGTGATATTCTTTGAACTAAACTTAGAAATTTTTCCACCGCAAATTTGACATTAAAAATTTGTGTAGGATTTAGTTGTAACTCATGAATGAAACATAAATGGATTCTACAAAAATTTCTGATGTCGAATTTCCTGGCAAAAAAGCTTTTGAAGATCTTGTCCGATATTATCAGCATTTTATGCGATATTTTTGCTGTGCGTATATTATACGTACATATTTATTCACTTCGAAAATTGGTTCTAATGGAACATGTAGTGAAACAACGAGTTGCTTAGTTTTTCAATTTTAAACAGTCATAATTTCTTTGTTTCGAATGAAAACGAATGAAAAATCTGATATTTTTGAACGAAAAATAAGTTACGTAGAAACTTGCCTAAAAAAGTTCAAATGCTATAATAATTGGTGTGAGCAGTGACGTCAGACAATAATTTTGAAATTCCCTATGTTTCTCAAAAAAGTTTCGTTATTTTTCCCTACATTAAAAATTTTTTCCCACTACCAAAATTTTTTTCCCTACGCTATTAAGTCAATGATTTTAATAAAAAAGCAATAATTTTTTAAGCAAAAGCAAATTTTATATACATTTTAAAATACTTCTACTATAATTAATTCAGGTACAGTTCTACTTTTATGTAATACTAGCTTATCCCGGTTTGCTTCGCTACCCCCCCTCGTTATAAAATAAAATTAAAAGTATTTATATATCCTATTGTGAAAATTTAATGACGATCGGTCCAGTAGTTAAGACTATATTACGATTTTTAATTTTCCTAAAAAGGGGCGTGGTCCCACCCACTTTTCTCCTGGTACGTATTCCAAATTATGCCAATACCAAATGTACCAAATATCATCGACGTAGGTCAAAAAAATGCCCAAAATATGGCGATTTAAATTTTTGGGTTATATGGGCGGTGCCACGCCTCTTTGTTCAATCAAAATTTCATATAGCCTATAATTCATCCGAGAGTTTTAGTTAAATACTGTGAAAATTTCAGGACGATCGGTCCAAGGGTTTGGCCTCCTATAAGGAACAAACAAACAAACACACAAACAAGCAAACAAACAAATAAACAAACACACATTCGGTTTTATATATGTATACTCGTATAGATGTTTGTATGTTTGTATGTATGTAAGAAATAGAGACAAATTTATTTTGTTTAATTTCAGCAATAATTACAAAAAAAAAAAAAAACGATTACAAAAATATTTTTCAAAACAAAAATATCACAAAAATGAAGTAAAAACCAAAAGTATAAGTTATATTTTAAAAAATGACTATTAGTGAAGTTTATTAAATTAAACTGTAAATAAGATCTAACTGAAAATATTCTCTCGGCATCCGCATTAGCATGTGGTAAAGCCGATATAATTTTTACGAATTTCGAAAAGTTTGAATTTATAAAATTATAATTTCAGTTTTTGAATTTAATTTTAGAAGACCAAAATTTCTCCACGTCTAGAAAAATTTATTGTAGAGGTACTTTTTCATATAAGTTGGGAATGCTAAATATTTTGAATTTCATCTATTTCTTTAAATAAACTATAGCGTATTTAAAGAAGCAACCAAAAGTTTTAAAACTCCCTACAAAATTCCCTACATCTGAAGGCACTGGGTGTGTGCATCCATTTTTGGTAGGTACAACTATCAAAAAATAATTAGGAAAACAACATATCGAGTCATAACCACAAAAATAGCTTAAACGACAAAAACAAAAGTGACAAGCCTCTGTGTCACGAAAAAATAAAAAGAATCATTCAATGCACTCTTAAAAAAAATGATTTTGCTATAAATTCGTAGCGGTTCCGTGTGTGGCCATGAAATTGTAAGATATTATGCAAATGTTGCGAATTATTTATTGTCTTAAATAAAAAATTAAAATTGAAAACCACGTCGCTTAAGCTATTTTTGCGGTTATGACTCGATATGTTTTGGAAGTGAAAACTTCTATTGGCGCGGTACGAAGGTTTTGGATGAGACAAAACCTCAGAACTCGCGACACCGTCACGTTTGTAACATCTCTGTTTTTGCGAATGCCTAGTGAAATTAACAACCTACAGATATTGGGGTTTATTACGGTTCTCGATTCGACTTCGACTGCTGTAATAGATTAAAGAAAAATGTTGTGTACAATAATCGAAGTCGATTCGAGAACCTTAGTAAGGCCCAACACCTAATTTTTTTCGCTCAAAATGAAGAGAGCGCCCTCTCTTGTGGGTGATGTTGCCATATATGTGAAAAACAATCTTCACACTTTTGGTGCACCAAAGAGGGCGCACTCTTCAATTTGAGCGAAACTGATTAAGAAGAGTAAACAAAGATGGCGATGAGCGAAAAAAATTTAGGTTGTTAACTTCTCGGGCGCAGTTGCATTTGCGTTTACAATAAGTGGCATGGCAAAACTAACAGGTATGCGCAGTTCGACAATAAGTACAACAATCCAAAAACAACATGTATTTTGTTGGTATAAAGCACTCGCTTCATATCAAAACACACAAACAAATTAAAAGCATTTTAATACGTATGAGTACCAAAGTGTAACCATTTTTTATGTACTCTCTTCAAACTATATCAGTAAGTATGAAAATTTGCTATAAAGCGAGCTCAGTCAGCTGTGCTAGTAAGCTCATCTGTTGCATAGCCTTGATAAGTGGTTAAATTTGTTGCATGTATTTATATAATTGTTTATATCTACGCATAATTTTTTTTGGCAATAGCACGTGTATTGTTGTAATCACAAAACGTTGTCACTTCTGTCGGCACTCCCGGAGTGCTACCCGTAGTTTTTTTTGCTATCATAGGCTATAATTGTACGCTGAAAATTGCAAAAAATGGCAATAATCGTATTTTTGGAATTTTCTGCTGAAAAAAGTCCTACCAGCTTTACAATCCAATAAACTGATTGACTAAAAATAGTCATGGGACTTAATTCAAACATGCTCGTCGTTCTTAACCACACAAACAAACTATAAAATAACTACGTGTAATAATTTAGTTCCCACAGGAGAAGTAAATTTCAGTAACATAATTTAAATGATAACTTGATGATATAGTGAAATCTTTCTGATGAATAGCATCCATTACACGATATTGTAAAATGATTTTCGGAAATTCGAACATCATGTTCGAAAAATTTTAAATACATCTTCAAAATTCACCCACGATTTATTTCGAAAATTTGGAATATAATTAAAAAATATATTGGGAAATTTTTTTTTATTTCAAAACGACTCTTTCAGCTGTTCCCAGACTGATATCGTGTGTGTGTGTGTGTTTGTGTTGGCTAATAAAAATGTTAAGAACTATCATAGTATAGTTGTTTTATATATTAAACAACAACAATGCTTTGATACTCTACAGAAAAGGTATTTGTTTTTGTGTATTTTAAATAATTTTTATTTTGTTAAAAGAACCTACGGGGTATTTTGAACATAAAAACTTTATAAAATTATATTTACAACAGAATAATGTTTTTAAAATTTCCGCACTATTTTTAGGCATAACTTCCAAACTAACAAACAACATACATACATACATACATATTTTTCAAACTGGTCACACTATCACTATCACCGTAATTACAAAAAAAATTTAGTTTGCAATGGACTTATACCCTCCGTTTATAGCTAATCAATGTGCATACACAAAAGTTTAATGGATACCAAATATGAAAGATCTTCGAAGGTTTATAGAGCTTGCGCACGAGAACTATATTTCAATGCAGAACTGATTGCGTGCGACACATTGCTTGTGCACCAAAACCGTCCATAATTTAATTTACCTGATGAATACTTAACCTTAAAATCGAAAACTCTGATTTCGAAACATAAAATCAAAAACTAAAAACTTCTTTTTTTCGGGTGCCAGCTCTAAATATATACAAAGAGCTTGGATATTCGGCCAGAATGGTGCTATTTTTATTGGTACACCGATATACAACGCAGCCAACTAAAAAAATTTTAAATAAAAATTTTGAAATTCAAACAAAGGCTGGCTACAGGGAAAATTGCAAAAAATGGCAATAATCGTATTTAATATCGTTTTTGAATTTTCTGCTGAAAAAAAGTCAAACTGCGTTAGTATTTGGTGTGAAAAAATTTTCCTTTTTATATTTTTCCTTTGTTCTTAGAACTTCTATCGTATATTCTTGTTTATTTATGGGTTCTAAGTGGCGTCTAATATTAACAGAAACAAAATGCGGAAAAACATAATCAACTTTATTAAAAACTTTGAAACCAGTTTTAATTCATAATCAATAGTTAATTCTTAAAATGTTTTTATGACGTCGCACACAAAGTTTCTTCAGCACGAGCTTAATAAAAGGCAAATTAAGAAACATCTCGCTCTTCTTCTAAGAACTCATGAGAAACATATTTATTCATCAATATTTAAAAATAAATAATTGATAATTTTCGACGTAATAAATTATAAAAGAAAATTAATTTTAATGTTATTTAAACTTTATTAAAAACTAATTAAAATAGTTTCTATTTATATCGTGAGCATTTGTTGTAAAATACATCGCTAATGGCATTACCCAAATGTGTGCGATGCACCTTTTCATTGCTTGAGCATATCAAAGAACAGGGATAGAAAAACAATTAAAAGGATAGAAAAAAATATTCAAATAAATTTTAGAAATACATAAATACATCTGTACATGATACAAAAAAAAAAAAAAGAATCTCATAAGGCATTTTAAATTTACGAAGATTTCGAATTCAAGAAGAAGTTATAAAAATATATTATTGGTTTATTAAAGGTTTATGTAGCAGATTTCGCACAAAAACTTACTTTACAAATCCTCAATAAATCAATAATATTTTCTTATCAGCATCAAGTTTATTAAAGAAAATCAAGTGTCGTTACGAAGGAACGTTATTGAAATGTTTATTGAGTATTCAGACTTAATTAAGTTCGTTCAAATAAAATTATTTGTATTGAGAAAAGAATAAAAGCATGTAAAATTATCGAAAAGAAAGATAAATTCCTGTCTGCACACGGGTCGTCGAGACTAACGACGATGTCGTAAACAGAGCTCTTGTCTTGTTGCACCTTTCCATCCTGTGGCGATGTCAAATTCTAGTGATTAAACATTCAACATTAAACGAACTTATTTTAAAGATTTTGAAAGTTTAGAGAGTTTTTCAAAATATTTGTTCACATCTATACATCTGTACAAACATTCATGTTAAGATTATTTGATTTTCTTTAAATTTGTAATATTTAATCTTCTAATATTCGTATATAAAATTTTCGTGTCACGATGTTTGTTATCGAACTGCTCCAAAACGGCTTGACCGATTCTTATGAAATTTTTTATGCACATTCAGTAAGCGTGAGAATCGGCTACTATCTTATTTTCAAACCGCTAGGGGCATGAGGGGGCAATTTCTGTATTTACTAAACTATTAACCCAACAGATGGTGCTATGTTTGCCTCATAATTATTTTTGTTGTTGAATGACAGATGGCGCTATGTCTGCCTCATAATTATTTTTGTTGTTGAATGACAGATGGCGCTATGTCCGCCTCATAATTATTTTTGTTGTTGAATGACAGATGGCGCTATGTCCGCCTCATGCAGAAGAATCGTAGTCGTTCGTATTTCAAACAGAAAAAAAAATATTGTTTGGTATTTTTTTCATCGGCGGTCATCGTCACACACTTACAATACATTACCAGCGTTGTCAACTTGGTGCGTTTCGCACCTTTTTTGGTGCTTTTTTAAATGTTTTGTGCGAAAAATATCTGAGTTGGTGCGTGGTGCGCTTTTTCTTTAATTTTGGTGCGTTTTTTTATTTTTGGGTAGCTCCAAATCATATTAAACAAAATTTTTTGTTTCAGTATGAGAAAAAAAAATTTTGTACAAAAAATACAACTGTTTCAATACCATTTCATTCAATTGTGTACAATGTTTACATTAAATTTTACAGACCATAATAAGAGAAAAAGTTGCTGTCAAGTCTGTTAAAGAGCTTAGCAAAAACAAAGTATTCTCGAGACTATCGATCATTGTTCGATTTTTATAAAATGCATAAAAAATGCGTTTATAGAAAGTGTTGTAACACTAAAATTAATAAAATTTCTATTTACTAAAGAAATATTTAAAATTAGTGTCAATAATGGAATCTGAAAAAGGAGATACGCGAAATACAAAGAGATTTGGGAATCACAATGTGAGTTTAAGCAATGGATTCGGCCTTGACCAAATAATAACACAAAAGCAAGATGTTTTTATTACAAATGCCATATCACGCCTAAATATCCAACCTTGTTCGGCATGCTGGAACACGGAAACACATTGCAGCTTTAAGCCCTTTACAAATATGATATCATACCATTAGCAGTACAATTTGAATCCGATGTCGAAATATTATCTAGTATTGAAAAAGGGTGGAAATTGATTCACTTCATGCAATGTCAATATTATATCAACATTAGAATTTTGGACTAAATTTAAATGTTGTAAGGACGCAAAATTAATTCAATAAAAAAAAATGCTGAACTTGGTGCGTTTTTTGTTGAATGGTGCGTTTTTTTCTCCATTTTGGTGCCTTTTGAAATTTCAAAGTTGACAACGCTGTACATTACATTCGCTATTTTTTATATAACACAGGGTAATTTGCACTAGAAATATTTTGTATGGCAAAACAACGTTTGCCGGGTCATCTATTATAATATAAATTTGCATTTAGGTGAAAGGTATACAAAACACACACACACAGACATTCTGTATATTTTTTATATTTTGCCAACACATAATACATAAGGAAATTCGACCAACCAGTTTAAAACAATATATTTATTATGTATGTTTGTAGTATCTCTGGCACTGGGCTTAATGTTCACATGCTGCACCCTAATGAACGTGTGCGAGAGTACAAATGACACTGGTGCATATGGTTGCCTTAATATATAAAGACCCTATACTATTTTTTCCAATCTAGGATTTTTGCTTAAATCGATAACGTAGAGGGTTACTTTTCGGAATCTGATAAATATTCGATTTAAGAAAATCTAATGAGTTAGGGCCTTTATATGTTGAGGTAACGATATGTTAGTATGAAAAATTAAACATGTTGCAAGAAGAAAGAAAAAAAAACCAACAATAATTGTGAACGTGTTTTCAGTTTTTATTACAACATGCGATTGGAAAATGCGGAAGTTTTAAGAAAACCAGACGTCGCAAGTGAAAAGGAAAGTTTTGTTGCTTATTATGTAATTTTATTTTTTTTTTCTCGAATTTTTAATTTTCTATTAATATTTAAAACACATTTTTCCTAATAGCCATTTGATTCGATGAGTACAAAATATATCACATTTTTAATTTGTTTGAATTTAGTTTTGTGAGAAGTTTTTTAAATAACTACGAGTATCTTAAAAATAAATTTAGTGAAGGATACATTTACAAAAAGACTTGAGCAAATACATACAAACATATATACATATATACATATGTATGTACATGTTTATATTGTGTATTAAAATTATTAAATTTTAAATGTTCATTATTTATGATTAAAAGAATACGGACTACTTATAAATTTAAAAAACTAAAACAGTCACAAGTGATCAAATCGGTAATAAATAGATGAATTCTTTAAAGCGGCCAATTAATTACAATTTTAAGATTTTCTTATATATTTTTTTTCTATTTTTTTTCTTCTAAATTAATATTACGAGTTTGCATGTAAATACATAATTGCAAAAAAAATTAAATTCTCTTCATTTAAAACTTTGTATAGCTTAAAATAAAATTAACATAAATAAAGTATATAAACTTTAAATTGGCTTATGACTATGATAATTATGGGTAAGAATACATATGTATGTATGTATTTATGTATAGAAAGAGATATAACATATTTTTACTCGTATAAGAACTCAAGAATTTATATTTTCAAAACTTAATTTATTTGTTATGGGTTAGTTGATGTTAGCTATGAATGAGTTCCAATTTTATATTTACAACGTTTCCCAAAATAAGTGGGACCGTTTCTTATGCAATTGAGAGAAGTGTACGTATATAAATATCACACACTGTAAGTCTCTCAATTTTAGTTGCAATTAAGTTTTAGTTTATACAATTGACACACATATGTAATCGCTTTATTAACTAGTGGGAAAATGTGTGTGTGTGTGTGTTTGTATGGTTGAGTATTTTAATAGATGAAACGAAATAGTACATCCGTTGATGATGTTGAATGATAAAAGTGATTGTTTTCCTCACTGTAACGATTGTGATGATTATTATACGAATATTGATTTTGATTTGGATGCTGATGTATGATTTGATTTTCTTGTTCCTGATGCTGGTGACGATAACGCATTTGCCGCCTGGCCCACTGATCGTAGTTATTTGTAAGATTTTCGTAGTAAATATCTTCTTCATATTCACCGGAATCATCATCATAGTCCGGCTCGTAATTATGCGAACGCATCAATAAACCAGCTGATGTGGTCATTTTTAAAAGAATTACTTCCAAGACACAAACCATGATGAGCAAAGCGAGTAAAGCTAAATTAGTATGACCACATAATTCCAGTTTCTCCCAACCGCCTATTAAGGACGCTTGAAGTATCATTTTGGAATTTTTATTAAATTTTATTGGCATCAAGGGTGTTTACATTTCACTCTTTTTTTAATTATACAAATATTTTAATTATCACTTTTTTTTAGCAATTTATGCGACAGATTTTAAAAATATAAAAAAACTGCGACTTTCTCGAACGACAGTTACTTTTGTATTGTTTATTTGTAAAAACTCGAGTCATTGTACAAGCTGTTGTTGGCAGTTTCAGTTGTTGTTGCTGGTCTTTTTTGTTGTTGTTGTTGAATTGATGTCTCAGCCAAGCTTAATGAATGTATTATAGTTCATTATGGCGCTTCAGTGGTTCACAAGTGGCATTTGTGTTTAAATTTGCAAAATTTTTCCAATAAAATATTGCAAACAAGATGTAGAATCGCTTCTTTCCTTCACAAAACTCGTTTCATTTTTGTTATAAAAAATATTGTTTGTATGATAATAAAAATATGTATATTAATTTTTTTTTGTATCAGGTTGCTGTTTGAATTTTTATTTACATTTATTAACTTAATTAATGTAAAATCAAATGGCGCTAAATTTTTAAAAATTAAACAAATCGTTTAATAGTAGCATGAAGCAAATTTCCAAATATGTTTCCCTCTCAGGGGATTTTAATTATCATTTTCAAGAAATGCTAAAATAAAGACGGATTTATTTTGAGCAAAAATCAATTTTTAAATTTTGTCACTGCCGCTTTCGTTGTTACAAGTTTGGACTTATCCCCACTTGAAAAATGGCTTTGTTGAGAGTGAAATCATAATTCTTAGATTTATAAAACTTTTGCGAAATTTTAAAAACAGAATTAAATCGCTAATAAGTTTATGTTTATCTGATATTCATTAATTACAATCAATTTTATTTTTCAGCAAAAATTACGTTTATTCTGAACAGCTTCAAATACACTATAACCGTAAATTTTCTTTTGCACTTAACTGTATATTAATCAACAGGAAATCGTTGAAACCATTTACCATTCAACAAAAGTTACAAGGTCTGAAAGATTTCTGACACAAAGTGAAGCCGTTAAGATCTTCTGTAAGACCCTGTGTTATCTTTACAACATTCGTTTGAAAACTAAAAATATCAAAAAAAAAAAAAATGCCGTTGCTTCTTGATTAGATCGATCAATTTATCCTAAATAAGTAAATAATTAATTACTTGATATGCATTATTTCGGATTGACTTTATGTTTGAATTAATATAAATTAAAATTAAGTATTAAATATTTAATTTAAAAACAATAGTATTTGATTTAAGTTCTATTACAATTATTTAATTTTTATTAAATATTATTCTCAAAAAAGAATTGTATTAATTGTATGATATTAAGCTATTTGTTTAGTTTCAGTTGAAATTGTTTGTTATTAATAAATAAACTATTCAAAAAATATAAAAAAGTATTTTTTCTTATGGATCCGGCATCACTTTCAATATTTGTTTTCACAGCACTAAAGTAGGCTACAGCTTTTGTCATGAATAAAACATCATAGATTAGTGTTTCTTTTGCTATGAAATGCATATGTATGGATTCATTTAGGGCTGCCACATTTAACAAAAACCCTTTTCCAAAATATACGAAAATATAAAACTGAACTTGAATATTAAATATCCTTTGTTGCTTGAAATATTACTAATGTCTAAATCTCTCTGATCATAACATTTACTTGTTTTTAATCTAATTTTATTTTTTCAAAAGTTCACAAGGTACATGTGTACATATTCATTTAACTAATGTAGAGTAACCAAACAAATTCATTAAAGTTATAGCATTTTATTATGATTTTTTATGATTTTTCCAAATAAAACCCTTTTTAAATTTATAAATAGAAATTTTTTATTTATCCAAATTGTTTTTATTCGTTATTCGCTTTTAGAAGAAACAAAATACAAATTGAATTCCGTTTCCGAACGAAATAGATATCTGTGACATGGCTGCATACATATACATATGTAATACATATGGAAGAATTAAAAAAAAATTAACATACCAAACAATTTCACATACAAAAACCATGATTTGGAGAGTTTATCTCTCTACCCCTCTCAGTTTTCTATGCTACACAAACGTTTGTTTAATTACCCTTTTAAATATGTATTTCCAATTAACAACTGTGTTTACACGATCTGTTTTGTCAAATGGAATTACATTTAAGCCGGTTATATAGAATTTCATATAGTATACATACATATCGTTACCTTTATTATTAAAAAACTTAGAATGATTTTTTTTATAAATTCCCGTAATAAAGCGAGCGATAATCAAAGAGATTAACTTTTCTAAACAACACAATAAAAAACTACTGATTTTTTTCGAAATAACAAACAAAATATATTTTAATTCTCAATATCAGAAACAAATATCAATTGAAGTTGTAAATTAATCTAAAATGTTATATTATTAGATCGGAACGTGGAGCTGAAATTTCATATAATCGTATGTATTTTATTCGAATAACAACCGCTGTGTGTTTGTGAATTTTAAAGTTATGTTTCTGGCTACTATTGACACCGTGTAAATTGTAATTTTGTTTTAATATTTCTTGATCTGTGCCAAGTGCCAAGTGTCCACAGCTTCCCTACTGATGATAAGATATTTAAAACACTTTTTGTTTTATTAAAGGAAACTTTAATTATGTATACAAATTTTCTTATCTTGGCTTGTATTCTATGTGTCGATATAAGCCGTTGCATATCATTGCCTTTGGGAAGTTGCGAAAAACTCAATTATTGTTACACTCATTGCATTATTTTTCTTCTGAGAATTGAAAAAAAAAATAGTTCAATGTTTTTTATTAAATTATTAAGCTTTTAATAGAATTAGGCATCAATTTAAAAAATAAACACATTTCACACATACACTGCACCGCTGCTGTTAAACTCATGAATCAAACAACAACTGATAGAAGAGTGTTTTATGTGCAGACTGACAGTCTGTCACATTCATAAGCCGCAAACAGCCAGGTGAATTCTTTATTTCTTTAAGGGTGTGCCTGTCTGTGCTGCGAATTGAATTGATTTTGATTCGTTGGAGTTTAATCATGACTCGTTTTTATTTTTTTTTTTTTATGTTCGACAGGAAATCAGAATTTGGAAGTTGAGAGTTTCATTCTGTTTTTCTTTGTGGAAATAAACATAAAGTTTTTATTGTACCCGTACCAAAGTATTCTAACGTAAATTCTGCTTTAGCGAAGAGTATTAAAATTTTCTCTTTTAATTGAGTTTATTTTTAAAACTTGGAGTATTTTTTCGTTGGGTGTCGGAAGTCAGCAAAAAAAAAACATAAAACAATTAATTAATTAATATGGAAAAAATTAGTGGGAAAAATGTTGCCTGGTTATCAGATTGCCTGGAAATGTGATGGTATTTTACTTATCAAGAACTTGGTCCTCAGTTTAATCTCAGTACTGTTAATTTGCGACATTTTTGGAAGGGGAATGGTCTTATTTTCAGATTTAATTGAGTTATTTTACCTATTTTTAGTTATTTTCCTAAAAGCTATTAAGCAGCAATGTGTTTTTGGTTCTTTTGCATTTTATACGGCGATATGTTGTAATTACTTAAAAACGTAAACCTGATTACGATAAAACACATTTGGATGAAACAAAGAAATTATTAAAATTTATTACATTTATTCAAATTAATAAACCTCTCAACGTGACCGACAGACATGATTTTTGATTTTCGGTTTTTAAATTAATTTTAAGAGGCATAAAATTGTTTAAAACTGTAAAAATTTCAATATAAAATTTACAATAAAACAAACCCATTAAGATGTTTTTAGACGACATATTTTTTACATAATAATATTTCTTTTTTGTTTTTGCCACCAACAGACATTCATATTTGATATCGGATCACTTTACTTCCGTTATAAAAGTCAGACGAGAATGTGGGAAATTTCATAAATCAGGTGTAAAAAGCAGTTTGTCTAAAACCATCTTAATGGGCTGAATAAAAGCTTTCTCCCATAAAATTATTTTATTGCCCCGCTTACATCTTTTTGTCTGTCGGTAAAGACTGGACACTTATGATTTAATTATCTTTAATGGCATATGACAAGAAATTTATTTGTTACAATCAAACTGCTTTCTCTGTTTGGAAATAAATTTTTGTATTAGTATTTGTCTGAATAATTAAACTCTTCTTGTTGTTCTTTAAAGTTGGACGGCGCAGTATAATTTTGCAAAGCAAAGCAGAAAATTAATTTTTGCCATGAGTTTCCGTTTTCCAGTGTTAATGTTTGTAACCAAAAACATTTATGGAACCATGTATGGGAATTCGACAAAAAAAATATTTGCAAATATTTTCTAATAAAAATAATATTTTATGACTTAATTGTGGTTAGTTTTTTTCCTTTCTAAATATATTGAATAATTTCTTGTAGACTTTTTTTTACGAAAACTTTGAAATTTCCGGCTGTCGGTCAATTAACACTTTTCGAAAAGGAAAACAAAACATCATAATGAACAACGAACATGAACATTTCGTAATAGATAATTTTGTTAGTGATAATAAAGAAGGCGATCGATGATTATCGTCTGCATATTAAATATGAAAAGTTTGCAATTTTTTTTATAAATTTCCACACTTCTGTGGAATATTTATTTATTCAGCTTGAAAATATTGGATTAGTTTCATTTAAGTCTGGAATGCAGTTGACAAAATATTAATACATAATAATAAAGACAAAAAAATCGTATTGGCCAAGAGAAATAATGAATTTTTTGTTTTATCTGTTAAAT
This sequence comes from Lypha dubia, assembly GCA_947311025.1. Lineage (NCBI taxonomy): Eukaryota > Metazoa > Arthropoda > Insecta > Diptera > Tachinidae > Lypha > Lypha dubia. The sequence goes on along the minus strand of OX371264.1, from coordinate 70,540,261 downwards.
ACGTAACAGTGTGTTTAACATTGCCAGATTTATTGTCATTTTCACGATTTCTTAAAAATTCATGTTTAGTTTTAATAGATCGAATTCTTACAATTCTCATTATAAATTTTTTTAAAGTGACCTCAAAGTTATAATAAATAGATTATATTATATCCGCACAAAAACACTAATGTGAAAATAAGGCCAAGTTCCTATCCAAAATATTTCGGCCGTAAAAAGTACTGAGATCAAAATAAGGACCAAGTTCTTGATAGGTACAATTCCATCTCATTTCTAAGCAACCTATAAGCTTGGCAATATTTTTTAAAGAATACTTTCCCATATTAGAAAGGCAAACAAATTTTGCCAAGCTTACAGGTTGCATAGAAATGAGATGGAATTGTACCTATCAAGAACTTGGTCCTTATTTTGATCTCAGTACTTTTTACGGCCGAAATATTTTGGATAGGTACTTGGCCTTATTTTCACATTAGTGTTTTTGTGCGGATCTCACTTCTTTTTTCTAAGTTGTTTTTGTATAAATATTTATATGTATTGCTTATATGGGCCTACCTGTGTAGTAAATTAAACCTTTCTAGCTATACTGGAAGTGCCCCATACAAAGAAGGGAACCCTAGTCCCCCCGGGTGGAAGTGCCCGTTTTTAGATTTTTTTTGGTTATTTTCTCACCAAGACCTACCTGTGTACCAAGTTTCAGCTTTCTAGCTCTACTGGAAGTACCCAATAATATTGATGAGTCAGTGAGTCAGTGAATATGTACTAAAATATAGACTTTTCACACCTTAATAATTCGGGAAGCTTTTATGGTAGAACTTTCAAAATTAACTTGTGAGGTCATCTCTGTGGGGAGACCTTATGTTTCAAGTTTCATTATATTGTGATCAAGAGGAGCAAAGTTATGAGGGGGGTAAAAACAGCTCGAATGGTTTCGTGTAAATATACACACTGTGTTGCCGAACTTGGCCTAGCGCACTACCTTGCGCCTAGATATGAGTATGTAACACGATTTCTTGTCGTACACTTTTTAGCATGTTATTGTGCACCAATATTAATGGAATGGAAGGTATTTTTCTCTAGATTGTCACAATATACTTTTTGCCTAAAAACTCTGTCACACGTATCAAGTGGTTGAAATTCGGCCACTGGGAGGGATTCTAGTTCAAGAAAAATTTTAAAAATTCGGAATATATAAAATATGTAATATAAACACCCTTATTTCGAATAATTTTTACCACATAATTTTTTCACTTTTCACGTATTTGCAATCATGAAAAATTCCCATGAAAAAAGTTTATTCAGTCCAAAATAACAACGTGAAAAATGTTCACTGAAAAATTATTGGTCAACAAAATTCAAAACAAGAAGTCGATTGCCCTCGGATTTGTGAAGCTTTAATTGGTTGGAATTCTTTAGAACAAAAATTTCTTTGATTTGTTTTATATTTTTAAGCTTTTTTTCTTTTTTACATTCACTGAGAACTGATAGCGGGAATAATTTTTCACGTGATATTTATGATGGCATTTTTTTCACGTGAACAAATATTACACTTGTTATTCACGATAGAGGTGAATATAAAATAATCTATTTCGTTGTCAGTTTTTTGATTATTTGAAAATTTCGGTTTGGCGATTTTTTTTTTTCTACTAAATTTGAGGATTTGGTTCTAATTTAATCTGGCAACTATGGACGGAAGACTACAATTTGTTTCATACAAACGTACTCGTCGGTATGTATAATTGTATGTAATACGATTAAGTGTGCCTTCCACAACTAGTCCGTCACTATCTTTGGATACAAGTCGAATAAATTTTCTTGTTATTGCTGTCGCTTTTACGAGCACTTAATGGACACACAACATAACAAAGGCGGTTTTCAAAGAGGTGCTGTGGCGTGTTAATTTCAAATTTACTTTATATAAACGTTATAAAATAAACGTAGAGTTAAAAAAAAACTAAATCGTAATTATGTCATACACTTTCAACAAACGATTACAAGTGAATCGCAAGAGACGAAAATAAATACACTTTAACTTGGTTTGATTCAATTGGCAGGCACTTTGATGAAATGTGCAATTGATATAAAAACTACAACAAAACAAAAAATAAAACTATTAAATAAAAGAACGAGTGACAAAATTCCAGAGTACGGACGAACGTACTGCATACTTCAAATTAGGAAAGTTTATGCAATCATGGGGAAATTAGTATTTTAGTAAAGTAAGTGATCGGAAATGAAATAATCAAAAAACAATTATTTTGGTAAACAAACAACAAACGACACACGGAACTTATAAACTTAAGTTCCTGTATAAGTAGCAGGTGACTACCCGAACGCAGTTTTTTTTCTATAAAATGGCCCAATCTATGGGCTGTCTCCCTCTTTCTCTTATTTATATCCTACATTTTCCCTAAAATTTAAATCTTACCTTCTTCTTTTTCACTTCTTTTTTATTTCTTCTTTCTACAGGTACCACAAAGGTATCATATAAATACCCATATGGTTTGTCATATTTCTTATTTTTTTACCAATAACCTGCAAACATAACCTAAGCATTTTTGAAAACATTCAGCGTTTAAACAAATATTTTTGAAACAAAATGGCGAACGTGAGTAACATTTTTCGATGATCCAAAGAGGAAAGGAATTTAGCCTCATGAAATTTTTTAGATCAACCACAATTTTAGCTCATTCTTTAACTAAATCAATTATTATTTAATTATTTTTATTTAATTATCAATTCAAATATTGTATTTAATAATAAATAGAAAGTTGTGAGAAAATATGGCGAATAAATGTTTTATTTCTGATTAAATAAGTTTAACCCTCGTTTGCTTTTTATTTTCTTTTTTTTTTTGTGTTCTACTGCGATTTTATGCGTCTGATCCCGCCTAAACCCATCAAAAATAACCGTGCGACATGTAAAAAAAAATAATTCTGGAGCTGTGTTAAAATTCGTGAAGCAGACTTTTAAAATTGCAAAATTTTACTTTAAGTTTCTAAGTATGTATGTATGTATTAGTGATGTTACGAATATCAATTTTTAGTATTCGCGAATACGAATACGAATACGAATATTTAAAACAGTATTCGCCGAATACGAATACGAATATTTCTTTTGAGGTTTATATTTCAAATTTAATTGGAAAAAATCCCTGCCTTTGCGTTATTAACTATAAATGAAAAAAAAAATTTAGTGATTTAACATTATTATTGCATTAAGATGCCGAATTTGAAAACCTCTACAGAACATTTTTTAATTATTTTACTTACATACTTTCAGATTTCGTTTTTCTTACTCTGCGTGAAATACAATGGGTTTTTTTAATAAAAATTAATATATTTTTTTACATTTTATGTACTTTTTTTAAACTTTTGTATGATGTTTTTTGGAAAATGTATGGGAAAATTATTCGAAAAATATTCGCTTGAATTTGGCGAATACGAATACGAATATCTTAAAACAGGCGAATAGTCGAATACGAATACGAGTATTCGTAACATCACTAGTATGTATGTATGTACGAGTATATTTTTATTTAATACAAATTATTTTCTTGAAGTTTTTCGAAACCCAAAAGTCATACTTTGAAGCAAAAACGTTTATTTTAGGGTCAGTGTTACACAGTGTCATGATGGAATTAAATGCACTTGAAGTTTTAAGAAAAAAATTTATTACTAAATGTCATGATTTATATAATGAACTTAGAATTTTATTATCATTAAATAAAAATATGTAAATGTGTTTATTGTTTTATTGTTTTAATGTTCATTCAGAAAATTTCAACAAGTCCATGATGCAAATTGAAGCAAATTGATGACGCAATGTTTCTGATTTGTGAAACTTTTAGAAATTAGTTTTGATTTTAGTTGGTTCAAAAAAGACTTTAATGGTGTTTTCTTTTCTACAAAAAAAAAATGGTACATCTCCAAGCAGGAAGTGTACTTTGGTGTTCGATTCTTAAAAATTGTTTGCTCTCTAAAAGGGTGGTGTGTTTGATTCTAAAAAAATCGCCCTCACTGAAGGTGGAAGGCATTGCATTTTTTGTCCCGTAAAAATCGACAGTGTTGATAGTGCCCTGTAAAACTTAGCTGTCAGCTGCTGAAACAGGGCGTTCCACTTTTTCATAAGTTGTGTTCAGCTCTAGGGAAATAACAAGTTGCATTATTACAGGGTTGGCAAGACATTTTATACATGTACCTTTCAACAAGGTGCCATTTTGTGTGTAGAAAAGAAAACACCATAAGTATTTGTTGTTCATTTAAAAAGGAACTCTTACCAAATGACATCATTTGTTGTTTTTGTCATAAGATAGATGCCTCCAATTATGCCAACGACAGCGGTTATGCCGGCTATTAAATTATTACAGCGAACGGATGCGAACTCTACCAAATTCATCTGATCACGCATTTTCCTTTTTTTATTATCTTTCTTTTTCTAATTTTGTTACAAAATGACTTGACGAAAATCTAGATTTATTACATTTTATTGTTTTCATTTATTTATTAGTTATCCATTCCATTGAAATTAATATCGTTTGGTTTTTTTCTTAATTATCCAAATTATGTTTTTAGTTTTTACACTTAAATTTACAAATAAAACCAGAAAACTGAATTAGATTTCATGTCTGTGTGCGGATTTTGGCTGTCACTTGACTGTCGATCTCATCAAAACATTTCTGTTGCATTTTCGTTGTTGTATTTTTTTTTATTTTCACAATATGATTATTTTCACGTTGATTTATCTTTTACATTTTTATCATATTTGTGTGAAAAATAAATAAATTTATTATATTTTGTTTGCTTAACAACGAATTCGTTTCATCGCTTGTACACATCGGGCAAATAAAAATAAAATGACTTTTAACCCGTTAACTGGTAGATGATATTTTTATAGTTGAATTTCAATTGAAAATTTAATTTTGTGTTTACGATTTATCACCAATCAATAATTTCTGAATTTTTCGTTTCATATTCAAATTTCTACTGCACACGTACGTTCCAACTATTAATTTCGTGTAGGCAATTTTGTGTCGGACTGTATTTCAGCCCATGTTAAGAGATGGATGAACATAAAATCCATTGAAAATAGAAAAACTTGTCATTAATTCTTGTAAGCAGTTTATGAATGAGATCGAACTAAATACAAATATGAATTTTAGGGTCCATGAAAAATGGCCCCAAACTTAAAAATAAAAAATGAAAAATTGCCCCAAAAAAGGAAAAATGGCCCCAAAGTTTGTGTTGTTGTTTTCAATACAAAAGTTTGGGGCTATTTTTCATTTTTGGTTTTGGGCCATTTTTCATTTTTCATAGTGTGAATGATATAAATACCACAAAAAACTCTTAACATCAAATAATGCGTTTTAAAAATTAGTATTATTATTAAACGGCGACGTTGCTCGAAATTCTATGGAGTAGAGTTACCTTGAGCCCCGCCGAGGAGCCTAGAATGCGAAAACCCGTTAGTAAGCTACTGCCGCTGTGAGCCAACATGGAGAAAAAAGTCGGTGCGCCCAACAATTACCCAAATAATTTAAGTCCCCAGATTTGCTGCAGTGCATTGGGGTGATACGTCAAAATAAAATTAGGTACGTATGTAATGCAATGCAGAAAATCTTTACTAAACATCGCCGTGTCCGGAAATACCATGGTGGAGAAAATCTCTAAGCCCGGCCGGAGGCCATTTTTCATTTTTGGTTTGGGGCCATTTTTCATTTTTCAGTTTGGGGCCATTTTTCATTTTTTAGTTTGGGGCCATTTTTCATGGAGCCGAATTTTACGAAAACAAAAGCAAACCAACGAACCAACCAATCAACAACAAAATTGTACTACAAAAATATTTGAAAGAAAACCATACCAAAATAGATTTTTTTAAACAATAATTATATAAATATGTAACTAATTTGTAAAATTGTTAATAACGTTTGTTGTTTAGTTCATGTGTTTTTTGATTTTCACATTTTTTTATACAAAATTCAGGTCAAGTTCAGAAAAAAAAATTATTTAAACATTTACATATTTTTTTTTTAGTTCTATTGTGTTGATACTCATTTAAAGTTGTTTGAAATTTTTAATATATTTTTTTTTTATGTTTAAAATACGTAAACGATAATTTCTGTTTAGATTTTAATTTATAATTTTCACTTGAAATTTTCACAATAACTTCGCAAGCATTTCACATCGCTTTCGATCATATTAAAAATTTTATATAATTTTACTGGAAAACGCTCATCATGTGCTCGATTATGATTAAACAACTTTACGAGAAATTACTTTTATTTTATTCGTTGCTGATACTGATACCGACTCGCTAATAGTTTTAGCCTTAATTTTGTTACACTTTAGAATTTTCGATTTAAATTCCCATTAAAATATTTTTTTTTCTTAGCTTTCTGATAAGCGTCAGTCAGTCGGCCAATCTATCTACTGATAAAATAAAATATAAAAAAAAAATTATAAGCAAAATAATTAAATAAAAAATACAACTACATGCATATTATATATCGTACATAATACATAAGAAAGAGTTAATATTTGTATTTCACATTTTTGTATCTGTTTATTTTTAATTTTATGACGACGAACGAAGAACACACCGCAGCACAGCACAGCGCAGCACGCGGTGCATTAAGAAGTTCACAGACAAGTGTGATTTTTTATTTTCAACTTTCCGAGTTGTTCCTGAACGAAGAGTTTGAAATGGAAACTTCCTGATTATGTAGATTAATTTTTATAAATATTATTTTTGACTTTTGTCCTAAAAGATACACAAAAAAATCTGAGCGTTCGATGTCTTTTTGTTACAATTGCGGAACTGAACATTTTGTTGTCTTCTTTCTGCAACTTGTCCCATAATTATTATCCGATTTTTTGCTGCTGTTTTATTTTTTTTTTTATTCTAACAAACCATACAACCCTTAAATAATGGGGCAAATAGCAATGAGGAATGAATGATAAGCCCTTAAACACAGGCCGACCTGAGGGACGGAGAGAAAAAGAAATCTTCATGAAATGTTGCACATTAAAATATGAAGAAAGTCAAAGGAATGAATATTGAATTTCTTTTTTATGTTTTCTTTAATACATACAAGATTATTGACGTCTACTGGAGAGATGTCGTCGTGTTATATACTTTGTCCAATGAGTCCAAGACGCAATGTTGGTTTTTGGGATTTAGAAAATTTTTTGTTTGTTTTGTTTTTGTATTAAACGAAATTCTAATCAATAGAAGAATCGTACATCTCTAGTAAAAATTATTGTTTTGCTTAATGCCGTACAAATCAACAGGTCTCATAAAATGTTGTAAAAATTTATTCATTCTTGAAACTTGATTTTTGTCATTACACCAACTTTTTTCTACAGTTAAAACAATGACATTTTAAAATTAAATACGAAATGTTTTAACGAAAGCAAAAAATAAATAGTAAATTTAAGAAAAATACGAAATCATGTGACAATCATTGCCTTTTGTTTTTCATCCCATGTATTCTTTTTTTTTTTTAAACCAGATTAATCTATTCTACTCATAATTCATATAAAAATTTAAATCTTTACAGTGCAATCTCGATAATGCCGACATCAGTATTTTTTTTTTTTTTTTTTTTTAATTTTAAAATACTAAATGTGCTTAGAAGATTTTGTATTTAAATCGAATTATATTTTGATGACAATTTTAGAACATATTAATCGTATGTATTTTAATATCTTTGAATTAATTAATCGAATTATTAGTTATTTGGTTACTATAGTCTAAAAGAATGTTTTAAGTTTAACAAACATCAAACGTCTTAAGCTACGTTCACATTTATCAAATATTTGCCCAAAAAAACGTAAGCAATAGTTTTGCTTAGGGATAGTTTCATTTAACACGATTTTTATATTACAAAATAAAATTAATTCTTCTCCAAAAGAGTATTTTTATACAGTTTTTAAAAAATTCGAACCCATAATTAAAAAAAAATTGGAATTAAAGAAAATAAATTATTAGTTTTTTTCTTGGTTACGTTTTTTTCGACAAATATTTGATAAATGTGAACGTAGCTTTACGCAGTTCTACCTGCAACTGAGGATCAACATTTCAAGTTAACAAATTATTAAATTTATAATCTTACAATTTTCTTTATTAAACTAATTAAACAATTAGATCAGCCATTCTGAAACTGAAATAAACAAGTGCAGAAAAAATGTATGTGATGTCAGTTTGTTACAATTATCTAGGTAACACTGTATTAGCTAAATAATTATGCTTATTGTTCTGAATTTTATTAAATTAATCAGTTGCTTTGCACATTTTAATTTTTCCATAAATTTTAGTTTAAAAATCATATTGTATACGAAAATCTAAACACATCTTGATTGAATCTTTTTCATGCACGCCATCACCGAATTGTATTGAAAAATATTCTAAAAAGTTCGCATACAAAATATTACGAAAATAAATGAAAAAATATATGAAAAGCTACAGAGTGACGATTCAGGTGATTATTTTGCAATAATTTCATAACGTTCTATTCGAAAAGAATTAAGAACCCAACTGCGACAAAAAAAAAGTAAAAATCGATTTTAATCAATCTCGTTCTTATAATAATTAATTTTTTATCTCATAATAAGTTGATGCAGTTACGGAGTTAGTTGAAACTAGTTTTTTTTTTTGGATTAAGTGCATTTAAGGTACGAATACTGTTTTTAAGAAATAAACAATTTCATTATTGACTCGTGTAACCTGCACTATTTGCATGATTTTCAATTTTTGCTAACTTCGAAAATCGTACTAATTTTCAAAAATCTGATAACAAACATACGACACACATGACGTGAACATGATGAACGTGAAATTCTTTCAAAATAGTTGATTTTGTTGGCAATAAATGCAACCAATAAGCTACAAAAAGAGAAAACGTGAAAGAAAAACTTACCTTAAGCGGTTTCTTATTGTTAAAAAGTATTCTTGATCACGTTCCAGCGCTAATAAAATACATTGACACTGTTGTATACGCTTTTGGAGTTGCATGGCGTTACTATCCAGAAGAAAAACAACAGCTATGCCACTGTCAAAGCTACAATCCCCTAAAATTGGACTACAACTGCTACTTTTGCCACTGTCTGAAGACCGCGAATTACAAAGTCCTTTTGCCGGTACAAAATTTGCCGATTTTTTAGTTGATGTCCCTGGCAAAAATTTTGCGGAAATATTTGGCGATTTAAAATCTTTTTGTGATTGGAAAACTTTCGTATAAACCGATTCATTCAAAATTCCTACACGATTCTCCGTTAAGGACATGTTTTTATTTTCTTTATTTATTTTATTTTTTTAAATTTTCATGTACAATTTCACAAATTTATGTTTTATCACTTCTACAAAAATCGGTCGCTGTACTTAGCACTTTTGCCCAAAATATTATTTTGTGAATCACATTGTTGTAACTTTGTTATCGAATTTTTAAATTTGTTTATTTTCAATTCTTTTTTTATTTGTTTTTTTCGTGACTTTGAAATAATTAAAAACAATTTCAACTTGTGGATACGCGTTTAACTAAATTTTGTGCTAAATATTTAAATTATTTTGTTTATTTTCATTTGTTCTTTTTTTATATTATCAAAGTTTTCAAGTTGACTTTTTTGTTCCCTATTCTGTTTCCACTCTATATTCCGTCCGCGTTATCGCTTTTCTCATGGAGCTTCATAATAAAACTGAAATAAAAAAAAAAAATATATACAAAACAAATAAATAAATAGTCACACAATTGTACAAATCAAAAAATTTTTTAAATAAATAAAATACACCCTAAAAATACATAAATTTTAGTTAAAATGCTCTCTTTCAAATTGACTTTAATGAACAAGAACAGTCGGTAGATCAGTCGGCTGTATTAAAAAATAAAAATATAGAAAACGGAATTAAGTTCTTTCAAAACAAATTTTCTGCTTAATTCGATCATCTGTTGTATGGAAACTGCTCAAAAATTTTTTAACATTGAGAACGTAGAATTAGATTTGAAAACGACGAAACTTCAATATCACTTCAACTTTCTTTGTTTATTGACCTTCTTGCCCCTTCTCTGTCTAATCACCCCCCCCCCCCCCCACCCCTTCTAATCAACTTCTCTTCCTTATAGGTATCAAAATGGGACCACATCACGAGCAAAGTGGGCTGGAGTCTAATTTCCTTTCACTGCAACCTGCTAACCTAAAATCGATGGATGGATGGGTTCTTGTTAGAAAAAATTTTATTATCAATCGACATGAACATGAATAACGAAAATTAGTATTAAACCAATGGAAAAATCAACATCAAATGAAATTTCAAAACTTTACGTGAAATTTGAATACGAGAATTACTTCGATTCACTTAATTCATGTTAATCTCTTACTTATCAAATTAAATTCTAATGCTAATTTTTTCGAATAAATTTTCACTTAGTTGTTAAAATTTAAACATTAAAATTAACATTTTAATTTTTCTGTGCATTTATTGCAGAGGCGGCAGTAACTTCCCATAACTGATTCCATACACAGAATATTTGGAATATTAATTAATTTCGAGGAATTCCAACAGAACATTAAAATAACTAATCTCTAATTCGAACATGTTTTTAATGTTTCGTATCGAATTATTTACATATTCATTTTTTGTGTCTAAAATATCATCAAACATCAAATAAAAAATTATAGACAACCAACATACAAAATGTTCAAACTCGTTTTATTGATCATGATGATCATCATCACCCTTAAGGAAAAATTTCAAATTGATTTTCTCTTTTAAACTACAAATTTAAAGTGTTAAGTTACAAAAAGGAATTAAATTTCTTAATTAATTATACATATGTATGTATGTATGAATTATACATATGTATGTATGTATGTATGTAAAGGCAGATATGTACCTACGAGTATTTAAGTTGATTTAACAAATACAAACAATCGAAACTAGAAAGCTGTTTAATAAAACAATCTTGCACTCAAAAGACATTTTGTAATTTTTCAATTATTGGATCTTATTCGATACTTTAATTTTTTTTTTTAATTTAAATACCTACGACAATTTCACACGTTTCGAATGCGTACATAGTAAATGGTGAAAATCTATTGTTTTCTTCTTCTAATGCATTCAGTTTTTTTCTAAGAAAGAAACTACCTAAAAAATTTTAAATTTTCAAAAAACATACATACATATTTATGTATTTTCGTAGGTCATGAAATATTCAGTTGAGATTTCTATGTGTGTATGTGTATCGTACGTTTTTATTCCATGTTATTCTTTTACTTTCCAAAGTCAGCAATTTGACTAGACACAGAAAAGAATGACTGCTATGGGCAGAGTCAGTCAAGTCAAGCCAATTCAATTTCAAACCAGAAGATGACATATCGCACGCTCCACTGACCCAGTAGGAAATTTTATAGCAACAGGTTTCATTGTTTTTATTCTGTTTTCGTGCAAACAGTTGGTTCTATATAATCATGCATACTCACGTATGTACGTATGTATGTAGGTATGTATGTATGTATATTCAAAGAATTTATATTCTTATATACATGTACACATGTATGTATATACGGATATTTAGACACAATTATTTTCTATAAATTTCTAAGTATTTCTCACGCTTTACATATGTATGTATGTAAATGTAAAACATACCTACATATATGTACTTTATAAATATTTATGTAAATAGAGATGTATCATGTATGTACATACATATATACACTTATTACATCCATACATAAGTATGTACATAGTTACTTATGCATTTACAAATGAACATGTGTAACATTTGATTACACCCTACAAAATAATATTTGAAACTGTCTGCCATGTTCTAAGGAATTTCCGAAATTCGCTGCCGCCAAGTGTTATGTCCTCATATGAATTTTTATTTCCGGTCTATAATCAACATTAACCCAAACTTAATGTTATCGATAACACTGCACATTGTCTTGAGTTTAGTTTGATTCTCATTTATTTCATAAGTGTTTGTTTATATGAAATACACAAATTAATACCCATCCATGATCAATTTCTAAAAAATCAAATGTAGTTTTCAATGAAATTCAAAACAAGTCTAATGAAGTGGCTTATTGAAAGAAACTCTGTACTAAGTTTACACTGCAAACTTCTATTATAGAACTAGATCTTAAAACCAATATGGTTTTTCGAGCCAGGAAGGGACTTATTCATAAAACATTAATTATTAATTAATTAATTAATTCGTGTTCTAAACTTTGGCATTTTGTAAACTGTTCGATTGTCGATTTTCCCAGAATTATTTAATTTATTAAGTTTTTAATGGTCGTTTATTGCAACTTTTCGGTTAACGCAACAACACCGTTCTCCTTGCGGTTGCTCAAATCGAGCCCGTGCTGTATGTTTGTGTGCACACATTTCTAATTATAAGGCCAGCAACCAAACAGACAATTTTCCTTAATCTTGCAAGCAACAGTGTAGGGTATAATTTTAACGACTTCTTTTCAAATATTTTCTTCTTACTTGTTTTCCTTTATGCTGTTTGTTAACAATAACAAAACAGTTAGTGAGCAAGCGAATGAATGAAACAAGCTTCCAACACAAATGAAAAACGTAACAAAATGTTGTTGTTGATTTTAGTTTTGTTTGTTTGTTTTTATTTTAAATTTCCGCTTGAATGATTTTGTTGTTGTTGTTTTATTTGTAAAGAAACATTTTTAAGGTATTTGGATTCGCTTTGTCCTCCTCTTGGAACAGTTGCTCCCTGCCACTGCTGCTGTTGGCAGTTAATTTTTTAATTTTTGCGCATTTTGTCTTTGTTTTTTCTGTTTGCATATTAATCACACGGTATTTATTTACTGTTACTTTTTGGTTATCTTGTTTTAATTTTTTTTTTTTGTTTGGTGGAAAAAAAGTATTTTTGTTACACTGTTAGTTGTCGTGTTGTATTAAATTTTTTATTTTTGTTTTTTTTTTTAACTTGTTTCAGACGGTATTTTATTAGTCAATTACTCCGCGTACTTTGATTGTCGACGAAGGTATAAACGCGAATGAGTGTACATATGTCTGGTCTGGTCTGGGATCTATTGAAATGTTGTTTGGTTTGACTCTGTATGTTGCTTGGGAGGTTAGTCGTCTGGTTGGGTATTATTGTTTTGAATTCAGCTTTGTTTATTTACGTTGTTAGTTTTTCTCAAATGACAGTATTTTGCTTTTTTATCGTCATTATCATCATTCCAAGCGCAGAGAAAAAATCAACAAACAGAGTTGTGATCGCTATTGCCAGATTTGATGATTTGTCGTCAATTCAAAGAAACAAGTATTTTATATGTAGATTCATTTCAATACAGTGGGACCTCTTCAATAGGGGTAGATGTACTTAGCAGAAAATATTATTGTGTGGCTATTATTTTTTATTACAAGCGGCAGAAAATTATTAAATCCCTAAATACTTAATTCAATCCCAAAGCGATTACTTTAAATTAGAGCCGAATATTAACGGTTCTAAGTTAAAGTCGAATATTAACAGCTTTACTTGTTTGTACACATTTTTATCCTGCAACAGAATTGAATTAATGGATTAAACTTACTCTGTTTAATTTCAAATTTATTTTTCTCCATTGTTGGTAGGTATTGATTATAGAGTCACGTATGTATTTGTAAAACATCGCCTTAGAGAACTCGTCCACATCAGTACAATATTAAAATCGTCAAATAAATGAAAAAAGAATTATCATTTTTAATTATTATAACTGCCTGGTATTAAACAGTCTCTGAAATTAAGTATTTAAAGGATTACGATTTAGTCAAGTATATTTTAGGGATACGTACCTACACGATGAAGAATTTCGACACGTTCTCGTTGTACATAGACTTTACTGGAACTTTAAGATTTACTTAATTTTTATTTTCGGGCAATGTACAGTAAGTAGGTATATTGGTCGGAATTCTTTTAAAACTTTCCATTTATAAATTTCGTATCACGATGCAATTACGCCAATATTATGCTCTCGTGATCGCTTTCAAAACTGTTCACTGGTGTGGAGGGAAATATCTATTATTATAAAATACGTTTTGGAAATACTTAAATCAATTGCTTATTCTTTACATGGTAATTTGTAAATAAAAATCCAAATTATCTGCCAACAAATGTAGAAGTGAAATTTCGTCAAAAATAATTGTTATTAAATACAAGTTTCGAACACTACAACAAAATAACACACAAATAAGTTTATTTTGTTAACGAATGTTTAAAAAACTTCAATTAAAATGTTAAAAATAAATAAAACTTGTTTCGCTTTTGCATTCAAAGTTCTGAAACTTTTGTTGTTGTTACACAAAGTACATTTAGAACTTAATTGTCCGCTTTATCAGTCAGCAAGATGTTCAATGTTGGGGAAATTTTGTTGTGTCTCAAGTAAAAAATAGAGAAGAATAAAGAACAGAGACAAATTAACATGATTAATGAGTTGAAAAAACTTTAAATTGAGAAGAAGAAAAAAAAAAACACAAATCACAAATATTTAGCGAGAAATCATGTAATCTTGGATTTGAAACTTTTTATTTTCCAAATACTTTCAGTGTAATTTCTTATTTCAGTTTTGTTATAAAAATTTAGTGATTGTGATAAGATCTATAATAAAAGAACGGAGCATTAATTACATTAAGGTTTCTTATTATTTGTAATAAATATTACGTTTATTAAAATACGCGATAACTCTGTAACATTCATTCTCTTATCTGTTATTATACTTGGATTTGTATTTGCTTCAAAAACATACAATGAAATGTATGAGCAGAGCATCCTTGCAATACAATCAAGACCAAAATTATGAACTAAATATTTTGGTCTGCAATAAAGTATTTAGCAACTGGTGGTTTTAAAGTTAAAGCAAATTTTGATAAAGAATACAAGAGTTTTCTTCAAGTAAAAGCACAGAATACAAAATACTCGTAATTGCTACCTAAAAATACACGAAAGTAAATAAGAGAAATGTATCAATCAATCAATCAATGTTCCAGTTCGACTTGTTTTGAATAATTTTTTTATTTCCTTATTAAAAAATAGAAAAGAAAAGAAGAATATACTCGTTCATAGATTTACTCAGATTTGAAGAATAAAAAATAAAATTGTTTTTTGATCCAAAGGTGGCATTGAACAAAAGATTTGTAACTATTTATTTCAAACCGATTTCCTTTCGAATTCAACATGAATGTAAATATAAACAATAGAATTCCCTCGGAATATCACGTAGCGAACTTCGAAATAATCGTAGTCGATTCCACATTTCAAATTTAACAATAAAGTTTTTCTGTGCACATCATTTCAAAACTTTGTGCTTGTTCGCCCATAGCGAACGAAGGGGTTCTTTCTTTCGAACAATTACATTTAAAACAAAAGCAAAGATATACAAGCGATATCGTCCAACAAGCAGCTAAACATTTATTATTTTAACATCAAATCATTGTGTTTGCTGGGTATTTATCTATTTTGCAAATACAAAGACAAAAACACTGCATACATTTAGGCTTGAAAAAAATAATGATTGTGGTGTGAAATATTTAACTATATTTTGTATAGAAACTAGTGATGTTACGAATACACGTATTCGTATTCGTTTATTCGACTATTCGCCTATTTTAAGATATTCGTATTCGTATTCGTCAAATTCAAGCGAATATTTCTCGAATAATTTGCACAATCATTTACCCAAAAAAAATTTTTCATACAAAAAATTTAAAATTAATTTTTAATTTTTATTTAAAGAAAGAAAGACCTTTATCTTTAACGCAAAATAATAATTTTCTTAAAAAACAACCGAAAATTATATATCGTAAAAAAAAAGTTGAAGTCTTATATGTAAATTCATATCATGTTAAGTTAGTAATCAATTCTTAGTAGAGGAATGTTGGACTTCAAAAATTGAAGAACTTATATTTAATGAGTGAAAGTCCACCGAAAAACGTTGCTGCGCAATCTGCGAAAATATGTTCTCCCAAACAACACTGAATTATTAATTAAAAGCGCAATCAGAGTAAGAAAAATGAAATCTGAAGGTATGTAAGTAAACTAGCTTAAAAATTTTCAGTAGAGGTTTGCAAATTCGGCATCTCAATGTTATAATAACGATAAATACATAAATAAAGTAGTGTGATAGTTTTTTTTTCAATTTATTGCTACTGACGCAAAGGAAGAGATTTTTTCCAATTAAATTTGAAATATTATGTGGCTCTAAACCTTAAAAGAAATATTCGTATTCGTATTCGTATTCGGCGAATAGATACTGTTTCAAATATTCGTATTTGTATTCGTATTCGCGAATACTAAAAATTGATATTCGTAACATCACTAATAAAAACAACCTCAAACATAAAATTATCATCGCTCTAGAAGATGAATGAATGGAGGGATGGATGATGGTCATTCAATATCAAATTTTAAAGTTTCTTTAATGAAATGTTCCAATATTTTGTTTAATTTAATGACTAAAATTTATTATAATTTAAAGTTTGTTTATTTTTTCTCCTATATCTCATAGATACGAGTATATCGAGAACATAAGAATGACTACGACTGAAGTTTGTTTGTACCTGCGCAATATTGGGAATAATTATTTATATAGATTTTTTTCAAGGATGCAGTATTGCCTTTTTATAATATTTTATTGCCAAAGGAAATTATGAAAATCACAACAATAACATAACACGAGTATTACTACAATCACGCAAGCAATTAATGGACGTTCTTTAAAGTCGACAAATTACGGATTTCCTGCAACAATTTAACCTGGCAACTTTGAAAAACATCCCTTAAGGTGAATATATGTACCTGACATTCACTAAAACTAAACAGATTTAAGGATAACGAACACAAAACAGTTTTATTATTTTCTTCTTTGTCTTCTTCGCCAGTTTGCATGCACCTACAACAACATGTGTTTCTTTGTTTGGTTACGTGTTAAAATACAACTTTTAAGACAAATTCTGAATAGCGGAGCAAAACTAAAGATGGCGCCAAAAATGCTGCTTAACACAAACTGTATTGGAAAAGGATAAAAATAATTTATTGTTACTCAGTTGTTTTCGAAACATTTCACTAAGCACAACTCAAACTATCCGAAGAAAGAAGAAAATCTTGTTTTTATTTTTTGTAAAAATTATTCTCGTGTGAATGTTTGTGCGTCGTTGTAATTTTGTTTTTATTTTACAGACGGTATACAATTTAATGTGATGCGACGATTTAAATTCACCTTAAGTGTAGCAATTATTCAATTTAATGTGATTTAAATAAAAGCTGTTTATTTAATAAAAGCGACTGAAACTAAACCCTGATTTTTTGTTTGTTGTTGCTTGTCAATGTAAATAAATAGCAACACGGACGGACTGACGACGATGCAGCCAAAAACAACAGCAACAGCAACTCAGCACAAAACCGAATTAATTTCTTCCAATACTTGTAATTTTATAAACATTAGTGATGAGTGTAAATAACGTCTGTCTGTACGATTGTGTATGCACTTAGTCAGTCAATGAGCCTTAAATTATGATAATCCATACAAAGATACTTACAAACACACGCAAGCAGATTCATATGCAAATATATTTGAATGTTTTAAGCGATTAATCCGATATACACACATACATACGAGTACATAGGTACCAACAATATGAACAATGACATAGGAAGGAATGACGGAAAGATAAATAGGCAGACACACAGATATCCAGACAGAAAATCTGATGAATAGACAACTTGCAACTGTCAGAAAGACAGACAGACGAATTGACATACATAATTATGTTTATTCCCTCCAATTGAACTTTTCAAATTTGTAAATTTTGTAGTGTCCACGTGTGTGTGTGTGTGTGTGGTTGTGCCAGTGCATGAGAGTGGATTTTTGGTTTGGGGGATGTTTTATGTAATTTTTTTTCACTGACAAAAAATCGTTTGAGTTTAAACAATTTACATACGTTTAACACATTCATCGTTTTGGATGCTGATACTTTTGCTGTTGTATGCTGCCACTGCGATTTGCTATTTTTAAACTGAGCTGTGCAGCAAATATTCATTTCGACAGCTGTTGAGCGTAGTATTTCGCAAGCAACCAACAGCAGCGGTTCAAAAAGCTCAAATATCAAGCAAAATAACTAAAAATTCGAAATATTCGGATTGAAAAAAGAAACACTTTTCAAACTGTTCAATTATTAAATGTAATCTGTGGGTTGTTATTAACCGGAAAAAATCCATAAATTGATTTTATTATGCTTTTGTCTACTTGCAATTCAATTCGCACGTGCTACAATTCTCTTCATTTCTTTTTCTTTAATACAAACACGCTCGCACACACTGAAACATTAACAAAAACTTATCGGATCTCGGTTTTGCAATAAACTTCAATCCATTCTTCATACTCAACATACATAGAATTAATTTGATAAAAAAATTTCAAGCAAAATTGCATCGAAATAAAATTTTTTTTTAATAATTTGTAGGAAAATTAACAGATTCTCAAACCTGTTTTTCCGCAGGTAAGATTTTGGAAAACACACAGTTTTGAAGTCGTAAACAATTCAACGGCTATAAAAATAAATTGCATTTTGTGAGTATGAGTGAATGTGTCGTCCGTCATTGACGTAAGTGGATGAGCAAAAAAATTAAAAAAAAAAAAAATCTGCAGCAGAGTATTGAAAACAATAAGACAATTTCGTAAAAAGTGAAATTATTTTAAAAACATCAGGTACAAAGATTTCTAAATTCTGTCCAATACATGATTATGTAATAAATAATTTTGAATAAACAACATACATACGAGTATTAACACATACATTAAGATTAGTTTCTTAATTACTTTGTTTTCGTTTTGCGCCAAATTTCAAAGTTTATGTATACTTTTCGCTTTAGCAAACTTTCTGATTTTATGATCTGAAATTAAATCTGAAACTTAAACCACTTGTGATGAAGTTTTTTTATATATATTTTTGCAATAGTCTTGTAAAAAACTATTAATTTATTAGAGATTTTCCTTTTACAAATCGAATAATCGTTTGAAAAATTATGCAATATTTTCACTTTTCTAAAAGAACTACTGGAATCGAACTTTGGCTCATGATAATTAAAAAACACCAGGCGAATTTTTGAAAAACAAAGAAATGCGACTCTGTTATGTGAAATATTGATATAATAAATTTTAGCTAATATATGTAAGTATGTATGTACATACATATATATATAGTTGATTCTGAGCTTACGGGCTAATTTGCTATATTTGTATTTAAAAGGGAAAAAAAGAAATAAATTCCACTTTATTATTTACTTCACAACAACGTTTTATAGGTCTTTTGCTGTCTCTGAAATAATTTTTCCTAAAATTGTTTTTTTTTTTTCAAAAAATTGCCTGCTAAAGTATTAAAAAGTCATTATCCTGGCTGTCCCTAACAATACTTTTCTTAAATATATCAAAATTTTTAACAAAATAGTATATAATATTTTAATAAAATTATTGTATAATAAAAAAAATAATATTAAATGATCTCTTTTTTCACGTCATATATATTATATTTTATCAATTATTATTTTTATGAATGATAATATTTTGTCCCTCAAATTTCACGTCATTCCCCTGTAAAATCGTATATTTGTTAAAACTTAATTTTCCGAAATATTGGTGATTTGCAATAATATAAATTTGAAAGAACATTAACGGCCTGTTTCACAATGTCGACAAGTCGATGTCGTTCTCTTATTTATATTAAAAACAAAAACAAATTTAAATATTTTGTTTTTGTTTTCAATATAAATAAGAGAACGACATCGACTTGTCGACATTGTGAAACAGGCCCTATGTTTTCTGCGTATACATGTGTCAGCATTTTCACCAACAATATTAATAAAGAGATGTCAGTGCTATTTTGCCTTACGTATCGCGCATTCACACTTACATTGGTCATTCCCCTGTATTGTTTAAATAACAAATTTCAGAACATTTTATAATATTTTATTTTTTTTTTAGGTCAATTTAATTATCAGCTTCCAGGTCAGCCAAATTTATTTACAGGTAAGTACTTCAATTACCAGCAAAGAAAATTTTTTTAGATATTCGTCATTCCCCTGCCATCATTCCACTGCCAAAAATATAATAAAAGTGATATATCTTACATTTCTTTATATCAAGTTCTGGGTATATTGCCAACACCAATTGGTATTGTGCACGAATGTGGCGTTAAATACAAGTTTCCATACAAAATAGACTCTGACAACTAATAAATATTAATTATTAATAGTTTATAACATAATTGCTTAGAATAAGCCTTTTTTTATAATTCTAATAAACAAACTGAATTAAAATAATTGATTTTAAATGCAATAAAATGATTTTGTTATTTGTTATCGTATTTTCCCTGCTCAATAAGTCATTACCTGGGGGGATATATTTTGTAATTGCACATAATTCGTTTGATCATTAAGAAATTGAGTAGCTATTCTTTGAAGGATTAAAGCTACATACTTGAAATACTAAATTCCGCAAAAAACTTAAATGCCGAAAAATTATCTCTAAATTAGCCGGTAATCTCAGAATCAGCCATATATTGTATTTTCGAAATTTAGTTCGAATTTATGTGTATTGAATGCTCTCTACCGAAATATATGAATATAATTTTCATTAATAAGCTTTATGCTGTCATAAACATCTTCAGAGGAATATTAGGAGCCACCGTAGCTGATAGATAGTAATGATACCTGCTATTGTTACTTAATGTATTTAGAATTGTATTTTTATAAATTAATTGTATTCGAACTTAACACCCAAAGTACACCTCAAAGATCTAATTTGCATTTGATTGGTATCGAACAATTAAAAGTTATAGAAAGTTTATTACAAGACACACTTTGTTGGTTACTTATTTTTGTGGTGTTGGCTGAAGTGGTTAGCTCGTTGACTACTAAGCAAAAAATGACTTGGCGCCTGGGTTCAAACCCTGGCTAGAGCAAGTCAATCAACATCATTAATTTCTCTAATGTACATTAGTGAGACATTGGCTGACTTCCAAAACGTTCGTATACAAAGTTTGTATACAGTATTGCTACTGTATTTAAATCACATACATATGCAAAGTTTCGAAGCAATGCAACATCTATAAAACCGATGCCGTGTTTGCTTTCTTACTGCGTTAAAAATACTTGGCGGCGGCGTTTTGAAATGGTATACATTGTACAATTATTGTACTGCGGCGTTATGAAATGTGATGCTTTGTTCAAACACAAAGCAATTGACGTTTTGGAAGTCAGCCATTGTATTAATTATTGTCGAACTATTTAAGTGATGCAAGGCATAGCACTGGTCACTAAAACCTGTTCCGACAGCGATTGATGCTGTTTCCAACTAATGTACACAACATCGCCCTCCTTCGTCGGTTAGCAGAAACATCGGCGAAGTAAAACAATTAATAAAATGCCTGCTAATAACACAGCTTAACAAAGTTAATGCATCTACTTAACATCGGAGGCGCCTCAACACTTCTTTAAAAAATAACATAACGCGCAAAGCAGAGTTGTGAAAGAGTTAAGTCTTCTAAATTTTCAACATATATCTTCTCTACCCAATCCCACTCCCTGAGTTCCGGCACAGTGCACTGCATACGTAGGGCTTCTTATTTTAATAATTAAAATTTTTAATTGAATCTTAAATACATGTAGATATCATTTGTCCATACTTGACAATTAAATTTATAATTAATTATTGATTTACTTGGCGACAATTAAGAGACAGACAAAATCTAACTCGTCGTACACTTCCGTTGTGCTGATCGTAATTAAAAATAAATGATGTGAACGAATTGCAGCAGCAGTAATTATTTTTACCAACAGGAAACTGCAAATTGATCAACTCCGGTATTGATTACAATTTTTAATAAATTTTTTTTTTTGTGTACATATGAAAAGTAATATTATCAGGCTCAAGTTCACTTTTATTGAATTAATGAAAATTCAAAATTACTAAGAGTTTTTTTTTTATGTTGAAAAATATTATTATTTATATCCAATCAGTTTTTTTAGCAGAACGTATCAGTACCGATTTCAAGGCCGCTACACAAGGGTCACAGTATGTGAATTTCCCTAATATAGAGTAAGAACAGCAAAAACGTTAAATTACAAAGTAGAATACTTTGATGATAACGGACTATGAGTTTGTGTTGATTATTAGTAATTTCCAACCAGTGATGGGTAAAAATAAAATAAAATGAATTAAATTAATTCTCGTATTCTATTTCTGTTGAAAACTTAGTTAAATAGTTGATATTCTTCCCCATTAGCATTCACTTTACGAAAATTGTAAAAATGGACAATTGAACGCTGATGACAGGTGTAGCGGCCTTGAAATCGGTACTGATACGTTCTGCTAAAAACTGATTGGATATAAATAATAATATTTTTCAACATAAAAAAAAGTTTTAGTAATTTTGAATTTTCTTTAATTCAATGAAACTGAACTTGAGCCTGATAATATTACTTTTCATATGTACATCAATATAAGTTCGAAAAAATATTTTTTTTTTATTGTCATAAGTTGATAAATAAAATTAAATATGATATCGGAATATCTTGGCACGTTATTTAATGCAAAGGGAGATGGCCATAAACTAGGAACTTTCTGCAAATAATTTCTGAACTGGATAACTTAGGACGGTCCGTTAAAAAGTCTAACGCTTTCAAAAAAAAAAAAAAAAAGAAAAAGAAACCATTACTTGAAACATTAATTAGTCAGCAACATAACAACTACTTTTCTCTCGTAAATCGTCATTTCAGTCTTTGCAAAACCGTCTGATAAAAATATTTAATGTTTTGCTGAGTCTTATCTTGGCTGATTGGAAATCAACCAAAACAAATTTTAATGGCAGCAAAAATAAAATAGGAAATTAATGTCGTTGTTAATAACCAAATAACTCTAATTATGTATACGAGTATGAAGTAAATAAAAATTAAATAAGTATGTGCATCTATAACACGCAATTAACATGACAGATAAGCAGTTGAAAGCATTTTGGGCTGGTTGACGTTGTAGCATTCGACAAACAAAGTCTACAACTAAATGCCAGATTTTCGAAAGCTTCGTCCATATTTAGACGTCGCTGTAATTTTCAAATTTCAAATGAAACCGCTTTGTATTTTCCAATATTTTTTAAAAACCAAAACTTTAGTAACAATGAAAACCATTTCGGCTGTTGCATGTGATTTATGCATGGAGATTATTTTGGTTTAAAAACATTTTACGATCATATTATCGACATTAATTAACAAATAACGAACAAGAATTCTATATATTTTTATGAAACATAAAGCAAACACACCTTTTTAAAAAATTTTTTATCTATTTTAATTAAAATCGAAAAAAACTATATATTTTTTTAGTTTCTTAGGGAAATGTAAATACATACACAAACACACCCATACATTAAAGTTACATGAATATAGAACAAACAGGTATCAAAGATTAATTTTTAAACAATGATAAACGTCTTTAATTCAAAATGACAACTGTAGAGCATTTCTTATTTGAAAGATTTAATTGTTATCTTTCAAACAAGGTACGTATTTTGAAAATTAAATAATAATTGATCAAGTTATTGCGGCTTAAGTATCTGCTGAAATCCGTTTTGAATTAAAAAAAGTTATGATTGCTACTGTACATGTATGCGAGTATGTATGTATGTGTCTAAAAGAACCCATTTTTAAGTGAAGTTTTGATTTTTGACACACACTCGCATTTTGAATTCAAAATCGACAATTCCATCCGTAATAAGGACAAGAAATCTCTGATTTGGGAAAAATTCCCTAAAATGGAAACGATGGATTGCATGTTACAAGTGTTTGGGTAGTAGACCTTCAGTACTATGGTTCTAATTTTCAACTACAACTTTACAAACAAATCGAAAACAGTTGTATTTTCTAGTAAAATTCATTCATATTTTTTTGCCAACAGAAATTTCAATGTGTTTGTAAGAATAAAAAGTTTTTAATTGCTTTTCTGTTTAAATTATTACCGAAGTTAAATCCCCTCATTTTAGATGTTTCTAAATATATCACCTATTCTCTCTCTCTCTCGCCCTCTATCGCCTTGTCTATTGAATCGATTAAGTATCGTATTGGAAATATTGAACGCATTGTTGTGGCGGCAATCAATCGTTACTTCCAATTACTTTTTTGTTATATTTTATCTCTTCATTTGCTAAACCACAGTGTTAAATATTTTTTATTGGTTCTTGTTGTTTTTGCTTTTAGTAAAATTAACTAACTTACGATTATAAATTAATAAATGCAATACATATTTGTTGTAGTCGTATTAAAAAAATAAATAAAAAAGAACAAAAAATAAACACAGCATTTGTATAGAGTAGAGTAGAGTACTACTTGTTCGTCGTTGTATAATTAGTTCTTTAGCCCTCAGTTAAAAGCAACAACACAAATATTAAGTGTTATTTATTGTCTGATTGTTATTCGGATTTAGTAACTCTTCGAATGGCAAAGAAAACACCAGCTTGAATTATTGAAATTATTCTGTTTTTCTTACACCTGCAGTCATTCTCAAGTGCAACGAACTTAAATATATTTTTTTTATTTTGAGTTTCAACTTAAAATCTCAAAGTGCAAGAAGTAATTGTAAATTTTAAATATTAAAAAGTTACTAAAAAGAGTTTTTAATTCATTTAAGAGTTTTAAGAAAAATAAAATAATTTACAAAAAATTATAAATTCGATTTGAATATTGTGCGGTTTGTTGATAATAAAAAAAATAACATTTAATAACGCAACTACAAGAATGTGTACAGTATAATCCTGCAATAACGAACTATGAAAATTATTGAATTACTAATATGAAGTAAAATTTTTATATATCGAACAAATTTTTAAAATGCAATTTTTAAAAATTTTCTATAACTCTCTATAATTCTAAATAAATCTTAACTAAACAAATTAAAGAATATGGGATCTGGTTGACCCTGACGGATAATCAAATAGATGACTCGAATTACTTCGTGTTGAGCTCTCAGAGTGAGCTGTTTCAAAATTCTTTCTGGCTAAAAATTAAACAAACATTTCTTGCCTTTATTCGTTACACTGTAACACAACTGTTGTACAATACATACGCGTATGTATATATTCCTATACAAGTGATATTATAAACGACTTTATCAAACCAATAAAAAACCAATATTACACATTTGCCAAAAGATCGTTTTAAATTGAAAACATTTTTATGCTAGAGAATTACTTTTTTTTTGAAAAGAACTTCGACAAAAATGTAAAAATTTGTCGAATATTGTAACTGAATAAATTTAAACCAAAAAATATATTCGAAGCAAAAATTCATAAAATAACAACCTTTTTGTTGCAAATAATCAGTCAGTGTCTTAATTAATTCTCAGCACAAACTTTAAGTTAAATGAGTCTTTTGTACAACGAAATATTTAAATTAATTTAATGGGGATTTTTCCAATTAACTTAACGAGGAATTTATATTGAATTGTTTGTAAACAATTATTAACAGAAACTCACGATTTAAAAAATTCCCCCATATATTTAACGTATGCACATATGTATGTATGGATGTATGTATAGATTTCTTTGTATGTATGCACATACTAGTAAAGACTCCACTTAAACCATCTCATTTTTCACGAAAGTCATTAAAACGCAACTTTTCTAAAAATAGACACAAGTGTACATTTAATTAAACTGAATTTTATGTGAATATTCGTACATATTATGTAAGTAAATAAGTACATATACACATCCATATGTATGACCGCGTATATCCTTCAACAAAGTCGGAATTATGTGTGTAAATATTTACATATGTATGTGTGAGTATGGCCCAGCAAACATTTTTTTCCCGACTCCGATCAGAAGGTCTACACAAGTACAGAATTTAAAAAAAAAAACTGCTCAACCCATCTTCAGAGAGAGAGAGAGAGATTTAAAATTGTGAATGTATTATAATATATAAAGTTGTAGCTGGTACCAAAAATCGGACTCCCTTGTCAATAAATTTATCACATATTTGCACACGTGATTCTTTTTCTTGGTAAATCTTAGAACCAATTCTAGCAGTGCTTCACCCCACCTTCACCCCCGGCATTTTCTAGTACATTTTAGACCCCGGAAGTTCCGAAAAAAATCATAGTTTTCACAAAACAACAACAAATAATTATTTATGAAATTATAAATTTTTTTATAAAATACGTTGATTTTTAGCTTGAAAAATATGAATTTAATAAACACAAAATAATAATTTATTTGAACAAGTCCGTTCATTCTATGTTGCGTTTGAATAAAATTTTCATGGAAATTATTTACTTAAATAACGATAAATTAATTACATCAAAAACTTTCTTTACGTGCTCTTATTTCACACGATTTTGAAATAACACTGTTCACAAAAAATAAAAAATTACGTTTTTTTTTGCACAAAATTTTTAAGCTTACACAATTTTTTTTTCCAAATCCTTTATAATGTCCAAATATTTTCATACAATGATAATGAATGATGTGGATGAAGTTCCTCTTTTAACAGTTGGTGGAACTGTTTAATGATCACGTTTTTGCAAGTTTTACTCAGTAAATATTTCGGTTTTTTTAGAAATATGAAACGCATTCCTAAATTTTCTATGTATGTGTCGGTCGCATGCACCGTGTAAAAAAGAATTGGACTTACATATCATTATTAATTTTTAAGTTAACGCGATTGAAGTAGTAGTTAAGCTATTAAATAACTTTTGTTATATAAATCGTTTTCATTTAATAGCACTTAATGTGATCAAATGTAATTGATTTGGGAAAATAAATTTGACAAGAAAAATAACAGCACGATATTGTTGTAGTGACGACAGTCACGCAAAGCTCGATTTTATCAATGCAGTGCCTGTCGGCGACTTTGTCCATGTGGAGTTCAGAATTGGAAATCAAAAGTATACCGGCCATAAAATTTATTTCTACAAAAATTTGTTCAACTTTTGTCATTCAGTTCTGTTTGATTGAGTGACAGACTTTCCATATTCTATAAATGGAGTTGTGTATCGGTTGAGTGTGTGTGTTGTTAAATCATTTGAATTTGTGATTCTCCAGGACAAAATTTATGACACAAAATACAAACAACAATTTTATAAAGTTTACAACCTACAATCAATACAAAATTCTGTATAATCCCTGTAGTAATCTCGGGGCCAATTGTGTCCAAGTCACCACTTTTGTCTACTTGTTTGGTGACTTCTTACTGGATTTATTGCTGGCAGGTCACCAATTTGACGACTAGTGCTGACTTCTTGATGACATTGTCAATGATACGTCTACACTTTTTAGTTTGCTTTAACAGGTATGGACTAAAATTATAGAAATGTACTAGTAACATTCTGGTTTGCATGTCTTCACTTGGTCCCAGTAGAACTACGTAATAACTACCTAGTCAACACTCTTAATGTTACTAGTATATTTGCAATGACAATCACATGATAAATGTCAATAGCACAAAGCATTGTATGGGGTAATATAGAGAGTAGTACTGGTGACAAAGTCAAAAGCGAGTCAGTATAATTTCACTAACGACATTTCCTGCAGGGATGTTGTGAGTTACATCAATATTGGTAGTACTTACACACACACGCACACAGACTCACATGAAACTATGTTCATTATTTTTCATATTCCCTTCCAGCTTTAAACAAAAAGTTAAAAAATCATGTTTTATTTTTCCTCACTTGCAGACAACATTCAGAAACAAGAAGATAAAGAAAGAAATACAAACTATCCAACCAACTAACCACCTTCAACTTATCATTCAACCTCGACATTCAGAAAGTCAACTGTAACAATCTCATCAGTTTAAGTATTTTGCGGTTAATTTCAATCAAACAGCGTCTAAAAAAGAAAATATGGAAAAAATCTTTAAATAGTCCAATTGAAGTGGCATATTTATTCGAACAGGAGGCTCTAAGTGTCTTTCCGTTACTGTCGCTGCTACTGCTGATGCAAAATATATAAATAAACACACACAGCCACACATTCATAGAAATGGACTTGAAAACGTCAAGTATCAGTGAAACGTCAGATCATTATTTGGCTCCAAGCAAATCCACAGACTTAATAAAAGTCAAAGATGGGTTGGAAAAGAACGCATCATCGATAGCAAAAAACCAAGAAGGTAAGTCACAAATACACACTTGCACACACACACACACACACACACTGCTGATTTATAAATTCCTTCACAATTAAACAAAAAAGAAAAAGAAAAAGCAAAATCAAAAGTTGTGCTTTCGCAAAACTTGACCTAAGATGAGGAAAATAAAAACAGACTTTGTAGGGGGTAGCAAATGAGTGTCATGTTGTTTATTATTTTCTAAAGCATTCAGCATCACTTTTCTGTTAGGAAATCAAAAACCACTTGACCTTACATTTCATTATTTAAGATATAATCAACATATGTTTGCATGTATGTGTGTATGTAGGTAGTACGTGTGTGTATGAGATATCCATACATACGTCAATGTGCAAGAGAATTTTACTATCATACAGACCCGGCAACATAAAAAGGATGGCGGCAAAAGAAAATTATATATATTTTTATTTTTTCGGTAGGGGAGAGAGACAACGTCCCTGTACATATTGCGCAATATACCACATACACACACATATACTAGACAAATATATAATAATATGTCCAAGCATTAATGTGCCCACAGAATTCTGAACTTAAAGTAGATAATATGTTGCATACACTCAGACGTTTCCTAGTAAGAACAAATTACAGTATAAACTTAGGAGCCTAAAAATGCTACACACATACATACGTTATTTTCATTAATTTCAAAGGGAGAAAAAATGCTAAAACTTAATATACGGTGGATGCGGACCGATCATGTGGTATTTTTGTTATTGCAGACTTATTTCCGATTAGCTAAAATACTGTTTGGCTGTGTCCAAAAATAATTTTTCAATCTTTCACACACATACACACACGTAATTGTAAAATTGTTTTTGTGCAAAACATTTGAAACTTGTACATCTTTACAGAATATAAAGTATACAAACGGAGATGGGCCGTCTTAATATTGTTTGCCTTTTACTCGGCCTCGAACGCAATGCAATGGATACAGTATACGATTATCAGCAATATTGTAATTCGGTATGTATAATTGTAAAACTTTAAAGATAAAAATTATATCAGTCAATATACTCGTATGTTTTGTAATACTTTTTAGATATTATGGTGTCACTGAAACTTGGGTGAACTGGACCTCGATGATATATATGACACTGTATATACCTTTGATATTTCCTGGAAGTTGGTTCTTGGATAAAATGGCAAGTCAATTATACAATTTTAACACGAGATTTTATAACGAGAAAACTTATATTTAGCTGTTTGAAAAGATTAGTGTCTAATTATGGTTCGATCGGGTTTTCTTAGTTTCGAGATTATGGAATTCGCTATCGAATATTTTTTTTTTTTACATAAGTCGATATCAAATCTTATTATCACTTAGCACGGAAACTCGATGATATGAAGACAAGTAGCCTAATAGTCCGGAGGTCTTACACCCGATAAAAAACTAATTATAAAACGGAACCATGGAACGAAACCATGATTAGGGATATCGAATTGTTCCAATCGATTTTATTAAACGTCATTTTCCAATTTACTATTTGAATAAATTTTTGGTTAGAACGAAATTTCTTGAAATATTTAATTAGATTTGAGGAATTAAACGAAAGAGAAATAATATTTTCGTTTCCGATACAACAGTGTTTTTTTTAATATCTTCTTCTTCATTCCATATTTTAGGGTCTTCGCATTACAGCTTTACTTGGAGTTTTTGGTACGTGTATTGGAGCATGGCTTAAGGTTTTCTCAGTTGGTCCAGACTTATTTTTTGTTGGTTTTGCTGGTCAAAGCATAGTTGCACTCTCACAGGTAAGAAAACTATTTTTATTTTCAAGTACGGAACTCAAAGTTTCACTGGGTATAGTTTGTATGAAATTTTGCAAATCGATTAGTCGGCACTAATGCAAATGGTGACTTACAAAAAAAAACAGAGTACTACATATTGTATATCGTTGGAGAGGAAATTAAGTCCAGCTCTTATATATATTTTTGCTGATGTAATAATTAAATATTTATTTACATTTTTTAACTTGAGAATAAAGTTACTTTAACGCTTAAAATGCTGATAGCATTCAACTTCGCAAAAAAATTTCCAAAGAAATTAATTAATATAATTTTATATATAGCTAGCCTATCCCGGTGTGCTTCGCTACCCCCGCTCGTTATAAAATAGAATTAAAAGTATTTATATATTCTATGTGAAAATTTAATGACGATCGGTTCAGTATATTACGATTTTTAATTTTCCTAAAAATAGGCGTGGTCCCACCCATTTTTCTCCTGGTACGTATTCCATATTATGCCAATACCATATGTACCAAATATCATCGACGTAGGTCAAAAAATGCCCAAAATATTGCGATTAAAATTTTTGGGTTATATGGGCGGTGCCGCGCCTCTTTTTCCAATCAAAACTTTATATAGTCTATTATTCCTTTCAGAGTCACAGTAACATGCTGTGAAAATTTCAGGAAGATCGGTCCAAGGGTTTGGTTTTCCTAAAAAAGGGGCGTGGTACGTATTCCAAATTATGCCAATACCATATGTACCAAATATCATCGACGTAGGTCAAAAAATGCCCAAAATATGGCGAAGTTATTTGATAATCAATTATTGTGGCGGGCCATTTGCAACGCCCTACCGCCCCCCCGTTCGACCCAACAAACAATTTCTAAAAACAAAAAATATTCTGGACCTTTTCCATATGCAAAAAGAATTTTCAAAATTGGCTCAAATATGGCGAAGTTATTTGATAAACAATTATTGTGGCGGGCCATTTGCGACACCCTGCCCCTACGCACAATTTTCAAAAACAAAAAAATTTAATGCACATTTTCCATATGCTGAAAGAATTTTGAAAATTGATCCACAAATGGCGAAGTTATGCTCACTTTACATTATAAAATCTGTTGAAAACTACGTGGTAGGAGTAACATAGTTTAAAAAAGTGGGCGTAAAAGTGGGTGTGGTTGAAAAAAAAGTAGCCTATAATTCATCCGAGAGTTCCAATTAAATACTGTGAAAATTTCAAGAAGATCGTTCCAAGGGTTTGGCCTCCTATAAGGAACAAACAAACAAACAAACAAACAAACAAACAAACACACATTCGGTTTTATATATTAAGATTAACATTTTTTTTTTAGTTTTTATTGTGTCTAAAACATTCTAAATTGGAAAAACTACTTTTTGAAACCGCTTTTGCGATAAATAGAAAACATCAGTTTTATTTGTAAAAATTAATAGTGTTGTGGATACTGCCCACTGTAACGTACATATATGTATATATACACCTAGTCTAGATCGCTGTGAGCATTAATGGGTTAGGCCCCTTAAAAATAGAATGCATTAAAACGTGACAACAATAAAATATGAAAAAAGTAAGCAACGAAAAATGTCTTTTAAAATAAAAGTAACCTACCAAAAGCTCAAGCAGCATCTGAATAAATCTGTATTAAACAACAAGTTGTAGAGAATAAAATTTATATTAACTATTTATTCCTGTTTTTTTATTTTTTTTATTTTTTATTTTCATTAGGTTTGTATTTTGTCATTGCCGGCACGTCTAGCCGCAGTATGGTTTGGTCCCGATCAAGTGTCCTCAGCATGCAGCGTCGGTGTTTTTGGTAATCAGGTGAGCAATTTAACTACATATGTTAAATATGTATTGTCTTAAATCTGTCTTTTTATGATTTTGGTTAAATATGTATGTATATTACAATGCAGTGAATTTTAATATAAAAAAAAACATTTAACACTTTAAAAAAGCCTTTTATAAACATTTTCTTTTTTTTAATTTCTATTACTATAAAATAGACGCGATCACAAATTTGTTAAAAAGCACAAATCATTATTCTGGCAGCGCTGACCAAAATATGTACAGACTTGTTTAGGTTTTTTTATTTCCTTCTTCACATACTCAAGCACACACACAATAACAAACCAGCGATACGAATAATTCGCTGCGCCGTCGACTTCGCAGCTTTCAAATTATAAAAACAATACAAAATTTTTTATCTTAAATGCAATAAATTATTACAAGCTTAATTAAAGCACTTCATGCTTTACATTATTTCATTATTATTTTTTTTTTAATAAAACTTTCAACAATTTCCTCATTTAAAAACCGATTTTACTGATGCATATCTATGTATGTGTGTAGGCCTATATATTATTCCCGATTTCAAAAACTTACTTTTAACCACGCAAAAGCTAAGGCCGACTCTGTCAGCTCCGAAATCCCAGTACAAAAATGTATTGATTTAATGTAAAGGAAAATCTCTCTAAACGACAATCTCTCCCTCTCTCTCTCTCTCTCACACACACACACACATTCCCTCTATACATAAATGATTTTTTTTTTTATTTAATATTTTTATTCATCTATTTTCTTTTCAGTTGGGTATTGCTATTGGCTTCGTGTTACCGCCGATGTTAGTTGAGAACGCAGCTGACTTAGAGCTTGTGGGCAACGATCTGCAGTGGATGTTTAATTATGTTGCGGGTTTTACAACAATATTGGTGATTTTAATGGTTTTATGTAAGTACGTACATATGTACATTTATACATGTTCAGATTATTATTATTCATCCTTAATAAATAATCACGAAAGCGATTTAAATTCACCCTATAGTTCGCTTATGCAACAGATGTCAAACTCCATACATGTGTGAAAACTGTTGTTTAATTTTATTGGCATTTGACATTTGACTTCATACTATTTTGTGTGGAGTTTGACATGCATCGGTATTGTTGCAGTTTCGCTATTTAATCGAAACCAATCGATTACAAATCTTTCCGGCTTTAATTTTTTTTTCAAATTAATTTACTCGCACATCAGTATTTATTTTAATGCTTTTATTTTTCAGTTTTTCAAGATAAGCCTCCCACACCACCATCAGCGGCACAAAAGGTCGCACTGCCAGGTTCTATAGAGGCTGAAAATCAAATTTCATTTAAACAGTCCCTGAAGAATTTAATGTTAAATAGAAACTATATTTTACTCTTAATTTCATACGGAATGAATGTTGGAGTCTTCTATGCAATATCCACTTTGCTCAATCCGGTTCGTTAAAAAAATCTCTGTTTAAATACATTTTTGAATTTTATTAGAAATAAATTATCTGTTACTGCTTTAAGGTGGTCCTCAAATATTATCCTGGACATGAAGTTGATACTGGCCGCATTGGTTTGGCAATTGTTCTATCTGGTATGCTGGGATCTGTCGTATGCGGTATCGTTCTGGATAGATCACACAGATTCAAGTATGTTATACATACTCGTACATACATATCGCACCCGTTCAACAATACTGTATTTTAAAATTTTCAGTAGAGGCAAAAAACTTTTTTTTTATACTATTCTTCTATCACAAAGAGAGATACAACTGTATTTTTTTGGGTGAAATAGTGGAGAAAATGGTGTACAATTTTTACAGTGGATAGATATGACCACTGTTCATCGATTTCTTGCGAAAAACGAAATTTTAAAAATTTTGAGTTAATACAGTATTGTTGAACGAGTGCGATATATAATTTACTTGTGGCATGAAAATGCGTTGAACTTTTGTAATGGCTAATAATTATCAACTCTTGTATGTGTTGTAGATCATATAAATGTTGCAACTTTTCAGTAAACATGTTTGCCTTATAAACATGTTGATATTGATGAAATCGCCAGCAACATTTATGCGATCTTAATTGGTGAAATGTATGTGGTGGCGGATGTGAAAATAGAATTTTCTGTTTTCTTTCTTTACAGGGAAACAACTTTAGCAGTTTATGCATTTTCAATGTTGGGCATGTGGGTGTTTGCTTTTACTTTGGACACTGGAAGCATTGCTGTTGTCTATGTGACAGCTTCACTACTGGGGTGAGTTATAATTTTTGTCAAGGTTTTCCGAAAGCTTAAAAAATTCTTGTTGTTAATATTTCATGCCCATTATGAAAATTATGCAACAAAATTACAACAACAATTTAATAAAAATTGCAACACACAACCCTTGTGAATTTGTAGTGAAATTTCAAAAAAAAAAAAATCTTATTTTTTAGTTTCTTTATGACTGGATACTTGCCGGTCGGATTTGAATTTGGAGCTGAACTAACGTACCCAGAACCGGAGGGTACTTCGTCTGGTCTCTTAAATGCATCATCGCAGGTCTTTGGCATAATTTTTACATCGCTTTATTCATGGTTGTTTAATGACTACGACGATATAACGGCCAATATAACAATGGCTGTAATGCTGATCGTGGGCACAATCGTTACAGCTCTAATCACTTCAGATTTGAGACGTCAAAACGCTCAGATATCAAATAATGCGAACAATCCTTAGGGCCGTATAGATTTTGTTTAAATAACACAACTTGCTATGTATGAATTGTAAATTGTTGTGATATCGACCACTTAAACGGTGGTACTGTGACAGGGATTTCCAAGTTGTGTTATTTAAACAAAATCGGTAAACGTACAAAATCATTTATTTTAATAATTACGAGTACATACTTGAAAAAGAAGAAAAGATAAGTTACAACGTCTATTCATTGGCAATTTTTAAATTAACCAAAAGCTTTAGAAATCAAACTGTTTCCGTTAAAGAAAAAATTTATTTCTAAAACTTGAGATTGATAAAAGCTCATGCAAGGAATTTTATATCAAATTGGCAAAAAGAAAAAAAATTAATTAAACAAATAAAAGATTTCATTTGAAATTTTATAAATCCAACCACACACCCACCTCCAAATTGAAACTGAAAATTAAATCTCTTGGATTTTTAATAGAGTAACATGATCGGAAAACAAAAGAACATATCAATTAGAATCTTTAACTATTTCGTTGTCCAGGAAAAACGCTAATCTAAAGTTTCGTAGAAATCGGTGATGGTGTGATCCCGCTCACCCTTGCTTGATTTGACGTCTAATGTCTTCTTTTGTAATAATTTTTATTCCAATTATATTATTATTGCCGTAATCATAATAATTATTATTAATTAGTTTGTGAGAGAGTTTAGCGAAATAAATTTTCTGTAGAAATTTGTTTTATAATCATATTAAAAACGTTAACTAATTTTTTTTTTGTGATTATGGTTATGGGCCATAGTAATTTCAATTGTACTCTTATACACATACACCACACATAGAAACATACATACATACATACATGCATATGTACGAAGTTAATTGTAAATTAAGTTTTTTTTTATCAACTTTTTTGTTTGTTTGTGGATAACAAATGTGATGATGCAAATGAAATAATGAAAAATTTATCTATCAAAAAAAAAGTTTCATGCAACAAATTTCATGATACATATATTCACATCTCCGTACATATGTATGTATGCTGTGGTATATTAACTTAGTTATATTTGAATTCAATTAAGTTTCATTTAATTTTAAAATTTATAAGAAAATTAAACGTATATGTTGTGATCAATAAGATAATAACAAGAACAACAATAATGGTAATAATTCTAGGCAAATACGCTTAAACTGCAAATACGAACACAATGCACATGTTTATATCTTAGAAAAATAAGAAAATTGGAATTTTTACGGTCACAAGACTTATGACAGACAGACAGTGTCGTGTGATACTATTAACCTTGAGCACATCCTCTAATTTAGTCCATTTCAACAAAATTTTCGAGATGTCTTTATTATCGAGTCTGTCATGAGTTCCGAACGTTTTCAATTAGAATGAAAATTTCCAAATCAGAAAATAGAATATCTGTTGTCCGGCATACTTCCGAATATTTTTGCTCGATTGGTGGCTAATGTGGGAATTTTTTTAAATATCATTTTCCATGTGTTATTATTAAACATATGAAAATTGGTTTTTATTTCCGAATTACATATGTATGTACATATGTATGTATGTAGTTACATAGATAAGATATCAAACTTAAGTTCAAAAAAGATTATTTCAAATTAAATTAGTTTTATTGTGTAATAAATGAGATTCTATTAGCTTTCACACAGCTTAGTGCAGTCGAAAGTAAAACGAAAAAATTGTTTGGATGTGAATGTCAGAACACCAAAATATTCGGAAAAGATTCACTTTCACACGGATGTGAAACTCATGACAGACACGTATATCTCACAGTTTTTTCGAATAAGCGATGAAAAGTATTTAATTGCAATCGAATTTATTGTACATATGCCTTCTGAAGCTAAAAATTCCAATTTCAAATCGCAATTTCGAATTAAAAAATTTAATTGATATTTAAGGTTTAAAGTAAGCACTCGTTATAGTTTATTCATAAGTATGATCTGTTTATTGCTCACGCTATTAAATATAAACTATTCATTAATTATTACAAATGTGTACACACAGATGT
The DNA here is from genome assembly GCA_947311025.1 of Lypha dubia. Lineage (NCBI taxonomy): Eukaryota > Metazoa > Arthropoda > Insecta > Diptera > Tachinidae > Lypha > Lypha dubia. Next base: position 70,503,806 of record OX371264.1, on the reverse strand, counting down.
AGATTTAATCAGCCAATATGAAATTTATATATTAAAGTTTTATTATTTTAATTTTTGGGTTTAAAATTTTGTTTAAAAAACCAAAACACTGTTTAATCTTTTTAAAAGAAGCACCGATTTTCAATCGACACACAAATTTCACTAAATACTAAAAAAAACAAAGGCCATACGAATAATGAAGAATTCGAATACACATTTCCTAAAGGGAATTATTATTAATGCTTCTTGGTCAAAAATTTAATCACATGTTAAAAATTGTTGCCAAATTTTGTAAAAATTTAATCGAATTAATTTAAAGAAAACAATCTTGCATTAACGATTTCACTAATATTTCCACAACGTGAAGTTCATATCAAATTCCAAACAATCTGAAAGATTATTATTTAATCGAACTAAAACAAATACACATACACGAGTATTTCGTTGCACATTACGGAGCCAATCAATTTTTTTTTTTTTTTTTTTAATTTTCTTGGATTACAAAAATGATGATTTTATGCCTGGAATATTTTGAAAAAAATTTTTTGACTTCATCGGATAACGAGAATGTCAAGTCAATGAATTTTTTTGCAGCAAAAATATTTTGATTGAAGCTTAGATCCCACTATCGGCACAATGTACCGATTTTCGTCGGCTCACTGAAATAAAGTTATAAGTAATAAGCTAAATGAGCCTTATTTGTCAACTAATTGAAATATAAGGAATTATTGCACCACAGTGCATTGGTAATAAAGCCATACAGACTTATTCCAGAATTAATTCAGAAATAATGCAATTTTGGTTTAGTATTTATGACTTTATTGCAGTGAGCCGACGAAAATCGGTACATTGTGCCGATAGTGGGATATAAAAGCTTAATAAACTTTTTATTGAGTTGAGAATTTATGCAAAAATTTTGTTAAGAGATTAAATATGTCGATATTAAAAAAAAATTAATTAAAAGATTTTTTAAGGCACCTTTATGTAAATCAAGTCTAACAGATTGATATTTGCAATAAATTAAGCTTCGCTACAGGATATTTAAAGAAATACATATAAAGAAATGTTAATTTCCGCCCAAATACAGATGCAAACATATGTATGTATGTACATACGAATGGTATTCTTTGAACACATGCATTCATCGAAAAGGATTAAATGGCGATGTCTGACAGTTTCATGGAAAAGCTCAAGACTTTTTGCTTGCAAAAATAGCAAATATATTTATATATGAGGAGCCGCAGAACAAAACGTACTTTTTCGCATTTTTGACAAATTGGTTTTTTTGATATTTTTAGAATATTCGGATTAAAATCTTACTACAATCAAAATAAGCTTTAACAGATGTCAAACCAATATAAACTCCACTTTTTTATTCTCTATTTCGTATTTTATTTTAATATTCTCAATTTGTTTGGGGTTTTTTGAAATCATTATATTTTCGTTTAAATGAACTGTTAACTAATAATTACTAAAACATAAGTATTATTTGATGACTGAGTGTTTTTTAAATACATATATTTAATAGTAAAATTAAAATATGGAAGAATTACAAGATCCCGTAAAAATTTATATGTGGGTGGGAACTCGTAAAAAGCATTTTATGTGAAAATAATTTCAATGTATCAGGCATGTTCTGAAATCACGGGGATATCAAATCACGAACGATTTTAAAATCACGGAAGTAATATTAAGGTGTTCTGAAAAGCACGAGATTTTTAATTTTTAGTGGTGATTTCATTGTTCTAAATCACGAGCAAAAAGCTGATTTTTTCCTTTACAAACATTTTTTTGTATTTTTAAAAAATTTATCACAAAAATATAATAAATCTACGAATTGAAGTTAAAGTTTTTTGTAAATACATACATATGTATATCGTAAAAGTGCCTGGAGAGTTTTTTGCTATATGTATTTATGAAAAAATATATACAATATATAATATATAATAAACACTTATTTTGTGACTGCGGAGATGGGTCATGTTTACCTTTTTTAACTTTAAGCACGTGTTGCCATGCGACTGATTTGAAATTTATAACATTCAGAGAGATTCAATATCTCCAGCTACTGAGAAGAGCGTAGAGAAGAGAAGTACATTTTTAAAACCACAATCAATTCGAAAAGTGACGGGTAATTTTGACCCATCTCCCCCGGCGCCGGGTTAACGATTAATATGATGACTTCTGAAAGTTTGATGCATGTATTGATAACTAAAAAAAACTTGTTGCCATTTCCAGATTCATGCAGTTTTTTAAGGAAACGAAATATGTAAATAAACATCAATTTCCCGAAAATTTGAAATGAGCGAAAAAGTACGTTTTGTTCTGCGGCTCCTCATATATAGATATGTATGTACATATTTTTTTTGTATGTAGTATATGCATGTACAAAAGTATATTTTTTATTATTTTATAGTTTTCCACACTGCCAAAACAGACATAAAGATATCAATTCTTAAATATGGCCATATATACACATAAGTACATACATACATATGTACATACATAGTTGTATATAATATGTACTGTCCACATAAGTACATACATATCACAACATAAACCAAACGCTTATATACGAATATGAATAAAAATAAATAAAAATAATAATATCTAAATGTATCAAATACAGTGTCTACAATAATTACAAGTTACAATTAAATATATATATAAATACACATGTATACATATGATGTAGAAAATTAATATTTATAGTATTTAAAACATATTGTAGCAAAAAAATAGAAGAAACAAATTAAAATTAAACCAATTTAATAAGTGCAATAACACTTTCAATAATTAATGAAGCCCATTAATATGGTCTATTATTATTATTAAGTGAGCTCATAGGCAGCCCAAACGATCACCGAAGTAAATTAAGGCGTCTCCTTAGACCGCAGTGTCCGTCCGGTAAACCAACCCGGCAGTAATCAAAGGTCAATTATGGCGAGCAAATTCCACCTGAGCCCATGAATAATTATGTTTTTTGATATATCCGCATGATATGCCAAAGAATAGTTAGTACCGGTCAATCTCGTCACTGATATGGCAAAGATCATCGACGTAACCGTTTTCAACCAGCCTCATACCCGCACAAGCAGCACAAAACTAACCGCCGATTTCACGATGTCGAAAGAATTTTGAATTTTATTTTCATTCGTACAAATACATTTGAAACAAAAACAAAATTTTAGAATTTGTTTTTGCTTCAAATGTAATTATACGAATGAAAACATGTGGAAATTTTCTTTCGACATAGTGAAATAGGCAGTAATACATACACACTTCAAACATCAAATGAATACAAAAAACACTAACACACACAAAGCTGAGTACACGTATACATTTTATGCCAGATGAATTAGTCTCGTGTGTAAAAATAAGAACAAAAATTGTGCGGCTTAAAAATTCATCTCGTGTGCGGAACCCCATATGGTCTGACTAGCGGCGATTCTGGATATAGTCTTATTCAGGGCTTCTCGTAGCTTATTTTAATTTCCGGTTCGTTTATGCACTTGGCTGACTTCCAAAACGTCAATTGCTTTGTGTTTGAACAAAGCATCACATTTCATAACGCCGCAGTACAATAGTTATACAATGTATACCATTTCAAAACGCCGCCGCAAAGTATTTTTAACGCAGTAAGAGAGCAAAAAAGGCATCGGTTTTATAGTTGTTGCATTGTTTCCGAACTTTGCATATGTATGAGATTTAAATACAGTAGCAATACTGTATACAAACATTGTATACGAACGTTTTGGAAGTCAGCCCTTCTTTTCTTTCTCGTAGACCTTGTTTTTATATTTATGTTTATACAGATGTACTACACACATACTCGTAGCGTGGTGTGTTCGGATGCTTTAAATATGAAAACGGATTTATTAGTAACTGCTAGTAAGCAGGGTTTTAGGAAAAGTCAAAAATTGTCAACAGGTGTCGCTCTAACGAACTTTCCCGCGTCACGAATTAATGACGAGACATACAAATCACTTTTCTAATTTTTCACTAAAACAAAATATTTATTCATGTTAAATAGAATCACCTTTTTTTTAATATACATTCCGCATTAAAAAATCCTAATCCGTTTGTTTTCTGTCGGGATCGAAAAATTGCTCATAAATTTTTAATAGTTTTAAATACGAGTCTGCTAATCGTTGATTTACAAATTTAATAAAATTTTCATTTACAAATTTATATTGACCATGCCCCTTCCTTAACAGTGTTAAATCATTAGTTTTTATTTTTTCTTTTTAATGACCTTTTTTAAAGAATTAAATTCTTATTTTTAGAGCTAAAGATCAATGTATTTTATAAAAAAAATAATTGTTAACTTTTTTAAAAAATACATTGATCTTTAGCTCTAAAACATTAGTTTTTATTCTCATCTGTTAAAATTTATTAATAAGAATTGTTTAAACTATTATATAAGTATGTATGTAGATAATTTAAGTATTAATATGTAAGTAATTAAGGAGTACATACGCATATGTAAGTATGTAAAAATGTGTTGAACAATGTTACGTGGCTGCAGAACCACGTCAACGAATGTTTGCTTGAAATCATAATTTATGTTATAATATTATATTTTAAGTAAAAGAAATAAGCATTTGGCTTTATTAAATGTTTAGGGAGTTTTTTGAAAAATGTTAAAATACTGACAAACGAAACCATATCAATAAAATACTTATGACGTGTTATTCTTACGAACAAACATTATTTTATTCGAAACAAATCTCATTTTTGGGTAATTAAGTGGGGAACGCATTTAAACAAATTCGCCTTAGACGTATACATTGCATGTACTCGTATGTATATATTTTAAGATAACCAACAGTTTTCCTTTTACTGTTAAAGATGTATTTCGCAGGGCCATAAGCTAATAGCGGCGAGAGTGCATACATACATATACATGTTTATATGAAGTACCCACCAAACCAAAGGTTTCGACTTTTTCGCAAGTCAGATTTATCGTATCGAATACTTTAAGATATTTCGGTAGAATTTCTAAAAACAAATTTGTTGTTACGAATTCCTTAAGACATTTCGGTATTGTCTGAAGTTATATTTGATGTTTACAAGTTTGCTTTTGGTTTACAGTTGCATTTTTTAATTCGAGTGTGTGCAGAGAAAAATTTTTTTAAAAAATTTAACTATTAAGTAAGTATTGGAAAATCACTTAAAATTTGTTAATATTATTTTTAGTTCAATAGATAAATATAAATAACAAAAAAAAAATTAGTAAAATGAACAAGTTAAATAGTGTTTTAACAACTAAAATTGTTTACGAAAACATTAAGAATAGTCTAAACGACATCGTTAAGACATTTCTTTCCTACCTTTCTTTACGATTTCTTAACTACGTATCTTTATGAAGTCATGTCAACCACTTCATATGATTTTCGTTACGAAATATTTACGAATTCGGTTCCGAAATCTGAAGATTTTGCCTACTAGCCGTAACGAATTCGTTATAAAATCAAAACTTTTGGTTTGGTGGGTATGCACATACATCTATATCAACTTTTATATAATCTAAAATTCAAACAAACTTTCGTTTAATATTTTTATTTTCAAATGTTAAAAGATAGCATAAAATATCGAAAGCTTGCGTGATAAGCTTTATGCAAAAGTAGATTTATAAATCAGATATGATATTTAAAATATCATTAATAAATAAAAATATGCAAATTTGTATAACTTAGATCAGTAATAAAACGAAAATTACAAAAACATATATACATAAATATTAAACGACACCGAAAATTGCTATCGGAATGATAAATACATTATAATGGCGCATGTATTCTATTTTGGGGGAGCCCAAGCACAAGGCAATGTTCTTCTTCACGATCTTGTTTTGTAATAATATACATATATAAATATTATACGAAACCGAAAATTTGTTATCGGAATGAATTTGTTATAATCTATTTGGGGGGACCCCAAGCACGAAGCAATGTTAATGATTTATTGATGAACGCACACCATTCTTCACGTTCTTGCTTTGTATCAGCTGAAAGCAGATATCTGACTATTGTTGTCTTACCGTTAGGTACAATTATTAACGATTCCCGATCTGTTTCTTCAGCTGGCCTCTGGCATTCGAGTAGCATGGTATTGAGTCTTGCACAAATGTCTCTGGGAGCTATGTAGATTTTTGGCGAAGAACATGTGTACAAGTCAATTGTACCCATGGGAGCTTTTTTCTTTTCATCATCTGGATATTTCCAATAGTTGAGAACAGTGCCATTTAAATGGCACCAACGTCTATGCCAGGCACCAAAACCGGACATATCTTCGAACATTGTTAGAAACCCTTTGTATTCCACGGACACAGAAAGTTCACAGTTCACCTTCATGTGAACGACTCCCTCAAGGGGACTAACTCCTAAGACTTGAGTCAATGTCCAATTAGTTCGTTGAATATCACGAAGAGAAAATAGAGCAAAACCATACTGCACTAACGCAGGTGTCCTCACAACATGCGGACCGGCAGGACTTTGCACTGGTGGCATAACAAGACGATTCTCAGATCCTTTCTTTTTTGGTGTCTTTATGCCAGACTTTTTGTTAAAGTTTATATGATATTTGACTTCATGCGGCAATACTTCCCTTTGCGCCGTCATACCATATATTTCCAAAGTCACTTTGAAATCAGCATACACACTATTCAATTGTAAAACATCGGGAAACTTGACAGAAAGTAGACCGGGTAAAGTTGGCACTGATTTAGTAGCCAGAACGTGCTCGTTATATTTAAGAAGACACACCAAGTGATGGCCGGATATAGTGTCCAATGATAGCTTTCGTATATAATCTTGTCGCAAAGGTATTGTTATTTCCTTAACTGTTAGTCGTCCCTTTTCGGTAGGAGCTTCTATTGCACGCAGAGTTCTTTCTACACGAAGCCTTTGAACTTCATCAAGGCAGGCTTGTCTGCGATGAGCTTAAGCATTCACAAAACATCATTCCTATTCTTTTTATATTCTTAACTAAAATAACTACTTGTACTTACTTGCAACTAGGAGATGTCTTTCTCCCTCTACAGATTCTGTAGATCCTGAAAATTCTATTGTTGCTGCACATAAATTCAGGGCTTGACTGGTTTGAGCAATAACCTGTTGCTGTTTACACACCTCATCTAACAGTTTTTTAATTTTATCTTGAATCAAAATTTCATCATCTATTTCTGAATCAGACTGCGTATCGTCGTCATCTGTCTCCTTCTCGGTTTCAAAATGCAAAGAAGTTCCAGTAGTTGCCGCATCTAATTTTTCCATTGCTGACCGAAAAACTTGTTTTTCCCGACATACCGTACGTATGGGAGTAGAACTGGCACTCTTTTTTTAAAGCAAATGTACATTTCAATGAATTTATTAAGAACGCTCTTAAAGTGATTGCACTTACATTTGCATTTTGTTGTCTGCGATAAAAGCTTACAGTGTGCACCAGTGTAACAATATTATCATCTTCTTTATTCACGGTTAGCTGTGATTTTACTGGTGCATTATTTGGTGAAGAAATACTGGCTGCAACATATTTCTTATTGTTCTCAATTTGTTCCACATTCGCCTTACGAAAGCTGAAGCTATTTGATGCTGTAGTCCCTTTGCTCTACAGAGAAACAAAAAGAAAAAAAAAACAAATGTAAAATAAGATATGTATGTATGTATGTATAATATACATTTCTAGACAAATTGCTGCTATTGTCTTCATCGACCTCGTCAGCATTATCATCTAATGCCTCGTCCAAGTAGTCATCTACACCCATTGAAGCGTTAGACGAATTATTGGATGAGTTAAGTGTATTATCTTCAATGTAAGAGTCTTTATCGGCGTAATGAACACCCTGAAATAGAAAGTCATACGAAGCATCAAAGCTAATGCTGTCTGTGAACAATTATATCAAAAATATACAAACATACCTTTGATTTGCTACTCTCTTGCTTATCATTCTTTTCAACAAATTGCATTATTTCTCGTCCCAAACTACCGTTGCGAATACCGACACTGCTATCCTCGCCTTCTGACGCCATATAACTGCCACAGAAAAGTTTCAAAAATTAATACGAGCAAATTGAAAGAAGCATAATATTTTATTTAATTATAAAAACTATAATTTATGAGAAACTTATATTCTATAAGATGCTCTTTGGTTTTTCTTTGTACGATAAGTAAGACAATTTACTCTATACATAATAAGAAAAGAAGGCAAGAATATATTCTATCTTCGCACCTGTCTTCGACATCGTCATCTTGTTCTTGATCATAATAATTATTATGATTATTGTTGCTTCCACACAAAGGCTGAGTTACTGCTGCATTTATTTCATCTGTCATACTTAGGGCTGAAACCGTTGCTGTGGTACACCAATTATTTTCATTGTCTGACTCACTGGACTCAGTTGATTCAATGTTGGGCAGAATTGGATACAAACGGTCTTGAGTTCCTTGTGTAATTGTTCGTGAACGTTTGTTGATGTCGTCATCAATTGCATCGCCAGCTAGAAGAGTTATACATTACAAACCAATATTTTCAAGGAATTATTTATAACTCACGTGATCGTCTTTTTGATGTAATATTTGTTGTGGTTATTGGTAATGGTGGCGGAGGTGGTGGAGGTGTCGCAGTGATTGTCTTTTGTTGCCATTCGTTATTCTTCGATATCTCGGGCGTATTTTTCGGAGGGTTGAGCAACTCTTTTTGCTTATTGAAGCGATTTGCCAACAGTTGCAAATCCTCTTCGCGTTGTTTTTTAATATCCTCTTTGATTGTATTTCCCATAGTAGCCTTAACAAGAGCACTCACTTTGTCGCGGACTTTACTATCGGCAGAAGATTTTACAGCTGGAACTGATGTTGGGGATATGTTAATAACATTCTGCTTTGCTACAACAAAAGAAAATAAATTTAAAATACAAATTTTTCAGATTTTTGCAGATGATAGATATACTCATGCATATTATACTTTAATATTTAAGTATGTTGTACCTTTTGGAATCTCTTCCTTTTTGCGATTCGAATTATGAATAATCTTATTTATTGGTGCAGCCATACCAAATGCTGCTTTAGGCATCAACGCATCTCCTTTATTTTTTTCAAACAACTTCATACGTTCCTTTAACGACAATTCTGTTGGATCTTTTAATGGCTTTTCTTGTTGTTGTTGTTGTTGTTTGTGAGCGGCCTGATTTTGTGATTCAAAAATTGCTGCGCGTCCTGAAACTAAACCAGGTTTAACGGTTGGATTTTTTTTCTCATTTTGAGAACTTTTCTTTTCAGTAACAATATTTTTTGCAGCTGATCCGAATTTATTTGTATTTATTTTTCCAATGAAACGTCTTTCTTCAACCGTCTCATTTTGAGGTTTATCAGTACTGTCAATGTAATCTTTTGTACCTGCGAAGTCATACGAAATTTTCACCGTAGAAGATTCTCTTCTTTGAAACCCTTGAGCTTCTAATGAATTCATTACTTTGGGATCCCACGTTAAGTGATTATTTTTATCATTGCCATGGGATGTTGTCTTTTCAGAAACTTTTGCTTCATGAGACAGTTTGTTTCTACTCGGAAGCTCAGGTTTTGGAGGAGGTTGTTCAATCGATTGATTGGGGACTATTGTGTGATGAGATGTATCGTCTTCCCATTGGTTGATAGTAGACGCTAGTGCTGCCAATTTACCTAAACGTTGGTTAGGTTTACGGTTTTGTGAAGTAGGACAGTAGTCATTTGCTTCGGCATGAAACTTGCCTTCGGTACGATGAATTGGTGAAGATAGATCATCTGCATTAGAGTAAAGTGCTCCCAAGCGTTGCAAATGATTTCTAGATTTATCTCTTATATTAGCGGTTGCTTGAGAAACTAAATTCTCTGAAGTTTTTTTTTGCTTCTCCCCACATTGGTCATCGGAAACAACTTCTTCTTCAACTTGAACCTGAACCTTGAAAACATTGGCATCCAAATTTTTATTAATTTTGAGTACATACATATTTGCGGTACGTCACAATACATATTACAAATATTTAATTTTTTTTTATTACAACATAATACAATAACTGTCACGGTATAATGATTTTTTTCGTGTAGTAGCATCAGTAAAACCAAATATGGCTTTTAAGCTGTTTCGTGAATAATAATAATAAATTGTATTCTTACCTCGACATTTTTGTCAGTAAGTATATTTATTTCAATACCCAGGTCCATATTTTCCTTATCCAGAGCAGAAAATTGTCTTAAGACTTTTTGAGATGCGCCTCTAGGCGATTCCTTTTTATTCTTTTCTACTACATGTAATTTATTTTTATTACTACAGCCATTACCCGATGCAACTGTGTGCATACGCTTTTGCTGCTGCTGTGACGCCATTGTAGTTGCACACGCGCCTCTTATTGGATTTATGTTTAGAGATTCACTCTTTTCTGATATTGGAAATTGACTTGCAGCTGCATTACTAACTCCCAAAGCCCGACTTCTTTGTTCAGCTTTTTCAAGCATACGCTAGTTGAGAAAAATATTACATCTTCACTACACTCAAATAGTTTAAATTTACCTGAGTAAAAGGATCCATTTCAGTATGAATTATTACACAAAATATAGAATTAACAGTTTAATTTGCTACAATGTTTTAAGACACAACGATATCACAAAATCTCGGTTCAAAAATTACGCCGCGTCTAATTAATGTATCTTTGCTGTTGAAGAAAATTTTAAAAATAATTTGAAACAACACTAGATGTCGCATCAGACTTTTAATTAAAGAGTCCCATTTTGAACACGGTTGCATCGAAACGATTAATAGAAATGGTCCAGACAAAGTACTAATTTATTTTTGAAACTGAACATATGTATATGTTTAAGGGCTTTTAGATACGCATACTTGTCTGCAGACATGTACGATGGCATACCAAAACTCATTGTCTAATAGCATGTATGTCGAGTACGTCAGACATGTATGTTGGTTTTCAAAAATTTTTGATTTTCTGATGTCTGTCGCACATCAACATATACACAACATATATGTGTACTGAAGTATGCCGTCAGCGTTCGATAGTGTAATAGCAAAACGCAAAGTATGCCACCGTACATGTCTGTAGACAGGTATATGTGTCTAACTCGCAGTCTACATTAGCTTATTATTTGTTATAACATTTATCAGGAGAAAAATTTAGCTAGTATAGACCGCAGTTTGTTACTCTTATAACATCGTTATCAGAACAATTATCAGAATAACGATGTCAGACATAAAATGTCATTTTCCAATATGAAAAAACATGACAACAAACAAAAGCTATTTGCTCTCTCTGCCACTCCACCTTAAAATTGTGGTAAAACATAGAAAAAAAATGAGCATATTTAGTACTGTTATTCTGCTGCCGCTATGTTAATGTTATAACAAATAATAAGCTAATGTAGACTGCGAGTAATAGCACTTTTTGTGTTGTGTTCCATCTACTATACTGTCAAATTTGGTTCATATATTCCGGTGCCATTTATATGTCATTTTTGCATGGAGAATTTTGACAGCTTAGGTGATGAGTTCGGTGTTTACACAATTAATATGTCGATTTTTACTGTTGTAATGTTGTAGCAGTGCATATACCTTGTTTTATATTACCATAGTCACAAACCAATGCAAAAACGGCGCTGACATGAAACTATTCTGCGGCAGAGTACCGCCGCCTGTAATGCAATCGGCTTGTGAACACACATAAAATATAAAATTATTTTTTGTTATAATTATGTCGATTGAAAATAAAATAGAATTACTTTGGGAAGCTGCAAAAACATTGCAAAATGGGAAACAAACGCACAAATTGCTGAAATCTTACTACATGTATGTACATAATTTTTGATATTCCTTTCTTGCCGGAATAATACTCCCAAGTTATTTTAGAAATACATGTCGGAAGCTGGCCAAAAATAATTTTCAAATACCAAAGGAAAAGTTTGCAATATCACAAATGTGCCCATATTGCGGTAGTTTATGGAACGACAGTGAATTTGGACTTAAATTGATACCAAAGCAGCTTAAAACTACATCGAAAGCAAATAGATTAATAGAAAGCTTTGAGAAGAAGAATGATAGTACCACAACCAAAGTTTTGAGCAAAAATCAAAGAAATCGTGCAAAATGGCTAAAGAAGCGATGTTCCAATCACATGGCAATTAAATGTAATCAATGCAAACATGTTTCTAATATAAAGATGGGAAATCAGAAAATTAGGAAAAAAGATAGTAGAGGATCCTGCTCAACGGTTTCCAAAAATATTTCAGTAAAACATAATGATAATTTCATGTCTTGCGCTGATAATAAGAGCGATCAAGAATCCGTTCCCAAAAACTCTAAGAAGAAAATAACGGAAGAAAAGCCAATTAAATCAGCAAAATCCAATGATAAAATAAAATTTATTAATACTCCACCTAAAAAAGTAATTTCAAAGACACAAAAGCAAAATTCTCTTCTCCAACTGGCTGACTTACTTAAAAAACAATCTAATGTAGATTTAAAGAGCTCCGGTCAAAAAAAGCTGGAATCATTTTTAAAATGATGTTATTTTTCAAAACTTGCAAATATGTAAGAACGTATGTATATAAAATAAAATGTAATATACCATTTGATCTACGAAAACTGAAATTATATACATAATTTTGTTCTTGAAGTTGGAACCTTTGGCGAAAATTCATTTATTTAGTTACCGAAATTTATAAAAACTGCAAGAAAAATTTGTCTTTGATTACATGAAACTACATAGTTATAACATCCGTTTAGAAAAAGATATGTACATATGTTTATGAAAAATATTTTACAAATAAAAAAGGTGTGTATTTAGAAACTTTTTCTTCATTAACTGAAAAATTTTGGTATTTTGAGATATGACTAGGAGGGATAAATTTAGAGCATAAACTACATATGAAAAAGTTGTTCTTTCATACAAAATTTAAAAGGCCTTAAAGGAAATACATACTAAGAAGATGTTAGAACGTGTATTGTATTACTTTTATTGTTAAATACTCATAGATATAATAATCACATGTAATACGAATTAAATTGGCCTAAGGCTATATGTATTACGAATGAATAAATGAAATGAAGTCAAAATTTCAAACTAGTTTTCACAATTGAAAACTTGTTTTTTATATTTCAAACGTATTAGTTTGTGTTTGTTGGGTATGTATTATTTTAGCAATGCTTTGTGGAAGCAAGATCTGCTGTTTATTCTATAATTCATGGGGCAAGAAGTTTCACATATGTACATACATGAATTTTTTTGTTTGTTTAAAATTCAGTCTTGATGTTGCTCATTTCTGCTTTGTGCTTTTCAGTCACTTCGTAATCGTCATTATTAATGGACTAAAGTTTTAAAATAAGTTAAAAGTAATCTAAAAAAGAGATTTTCATAAAACAAAAGAAAATTAATATGATTCATACGCTTGCGCGAATGTGCGACAAAATAATAAATACATACATATTTACATAATTTAAAAAATAATATACTCTAAAACTATTTATTAAAATAAGTGTTTATGGTATTTAAAGAGTTTCTTGGTGTAAAAAATATGTTGAAAGAAGGAAAGTTTATTCGATGGCTATATGTATGTAAGTATGTATGCATACGCATTTGTATATATGTATGTATATTAATATACATACATATGTATGAAGATATATACATATATACATAGAATTAAAGTGTGTACGCATAAATACACATATTTATGAAATTAAACTTGATTCTTTTAGTAGTAATATATACATACATACATATGTACATACATCCATTAAAGGCGTTGTTTCTTCTAAAAAATTTAAATTTTTATCCTTTTCAAAAAAAGCTTCAATAATCCTTTTTCGAAGAAGTGAATTTTTAGTAGGTTGTTATTGCCAAGAATAATAAAACTATTCTATCATTCTTGGTTCCTTTAAAATTCAAAGTTAAACTGATATTTTTTTAATTACATACCTACATATACATAAGTATGTATGATTTGAAGATACATTTCCCTACTAGCATTTGGAAGATTGTTTTATCAAAAATCACCTAGCTAATGGGCTGTGCACATATTACGTAACGCTGTTTTCAGAGATTTTGTACCCCCCCTTCGTAACGCTTTTTACTAATTTTGCAGTGCAAAATTTCCAATCCGTAACAAATCTTTAACCCCCCCTCCCCCCTGGAGCGTTACGTAATTTTGACGATTAAAAACTGATTAATCACTTGCCCGCTTGAAAAAAAATTTAAAATGATTCGTGCTTATGCTTCAAAAGTTATTTATTGAAAATACAATAACAAAACATACAGCAATCGGAAATGGATCGTACAGGTGTTTGAAATATGACTGTTTTGAAGTAATTTATGAATAATATTTTGTTCATTAAATAAAAAAAAGTAATGTCAGCCAAACAAATAAAAAGATTGGCAAAATAGGAAGCCGAAAAATTAATATCGCCAAAGCACCAGAAAACTAATTCTCAGGACAATCAAACAAACAATGAAAGTTATTTTAATGATGACATTTTAAATAATTTAAAGCCGTCTATTTAAATGTAATTGGCAGTTAGCTTGTATTTTATAATTTAATAATAATTTAATATGTATAAATTTAATAAACTGAAGTAATTAATAATTTAAATTGAAAAATATATCTTTTTGTAATAGATTACAAATATGACTGAAAAAAGAGTCAAAAAAGACTCGAAAATAATCAGAAATACGACTAAAAATGACTCGAAAAAGACTCGCAAATCATTAAAAATGTGAGCCATAAATTAGTCGAAACTGATCAGAAAAGCGGGTAATAAAAGACTCCTCAAAAAGAGTCGCGGATAGGGTACCATTTTCTCCCGAGAAAACAATCATTTATGATCAGAAAATGAGCTCATATATGCCTATTTTAATCGCTTAGAGGAGTCATAAATGACTCGAATATCATAAATTTCTTCATAAAATGCTTGCAGGGTTGTACATTAACATTTTTAAATATGGGAATAAAACTTTTACGGATATGTATATATGTAGGTATGTATGAACTTAACTACATTTCATATGTACACATAAGTAAGTTCAACATACATATCTAAGTAGCTACTATGTATGTATGTGCATATCGCTCACTTGCTAAAGCAACTTCATAAATAAAAAATTGTGATTATTTGAGTACAAAATTTATATACATATGTATGTAAGTATGTATGTATGTAGGTAGGTAAATGCCTGTGTACCCAACATATGTATGTATGTATGTTAAAACTTGAAATTTTGGAATTGTGTTTACTATTAAGGAAATCGTTTAATTTGCCGGTAGAAAGCTAGTACATATTTATGTATGTAAGTTGTATCTGCATACTCAGTTTGCAACGAGTTTAAATGCAAAAGCTCTTATAGTAACAAATGCATTGCAAACCTATAAAACATACATACATACATAGTCTCAAGCAGGAAATGCATATAGTACATACATACATATGTATGTACGTACATATGTTAGTACTAGAAGAACTTTTTTTTGACAATCATTCTTGCGACTTACGAATATGACATGATTCTTAGTTGATATTCATATCTTCATACCAGTGATGGAAAATGTGGCACAATTGTGCCATTTGTGGCACTTTTGAATGTTTTAGGCCCTGTGGTACTATCTAATCTATTTTGGCCCTTTCAGCTCAAAACTCAACTAACTGCTTCAAATCGTTAGAACGGTTTGAAATGTACTGAAAGCGTTCAGTACATTTTCAATGTAATTTTTTCCCTGTTTCGAACCCTAGTTTTGTTTACAACATTGTTTTGTTTGTCAAGAAAAAACCCTTACTTTTATTTGCAAACTGTCTTGTGCTAGTTCCAAAGGCGAATTCATTACAGGTGAACTTGTAAGTACAGCTGTTAACTTTTTTTTTTCATTTTCATCATTTTTGGATGTCAAAATACACTATTTGCTTCTTGAGTTTGACATTGTACAATGATTTTACAAAAACAAAATGCTTGTGGTTTTTCTTAAATGTTGTACTTGTTTTATTATTGCGATCACCATATATGCATCTGAATTCGCCTTGACTAGTACCAATATCAAATAAACGCAAAAAAAAACTAAGTAGACTGTCTAACGGTAAAATTTGTATTGAACAATAAAATTTCGTGTTGCTTTTGAGTAATGGTATTTGTTTAAATTTATTTAACATAAAACACATCGAACCTTTGCTGCAATAGAGTCATAACTCAAAAAATAATGCAGAATTAATTCTCATATCGTGCTTCAGAATGTGTAAAAATTTCATTCAAATATCTTGCATACTAAACTTTTGAGACAAATATTTTTTTACCATTAAGTTGTTAGCGAATGCGCAACTTTAAACTCATTTTTATGGAGTTATGACTCTATTGCAGCAAAGGCTCGACATATACTGTATTAGTATTACTACTGTTTTATTTCAATAAAAAGCTTGTTATCAAATATATTATAAAAAAGTTTTGTTGGCCCTCTCGAAGCTATTTGGGCCCTTTTAAATTGTCAATTTGGCCCAAAACAAAAAAACTCAAATTCCATCACTGCTTCATACATATGTATGTATGTATGTATGTATGTACATCAGTCTCGGCCAAAAAGAGAATAAAAGCCGAATGATGTTCGACACAAATGTGTCGATTAGACCTTCGCGGATGTTCATTTGTTTGCACGTGTATGCATAAAACCACCCTAATGCTTACATACTTACATATGTATATTAGTTTAGGGCCGCGGTGCCCACAAGTTCCTTATGGAAGAGCAAACACCAATACATTTAAAGAAAAACAAATTTTTATTCAAAATTTTTTGTTGTAAAAACAAATACATGCAAAGAAAACACAAAAAATATATTTCATATATTTATTTCATATCATACGTTAAACAAAAACAAATTGTACATTGATGATCGCTGTCGTCAATGTTTACCAGCAAAGCATACGAAAGTGTTGTTGTTGCTTTGCTCTTGATGTATACAGTGAAGAACGACAAAATAAACTAATAAGACAAAGTTGTTTGTGTATTTCGCATTGAGGTTGCTGAGTGCTGTATGAGTATATTAAAACACATAGCCTATAGCTAAGAGTATTACAATATCAAATGAGCATGAAGAGCATAGGGGCTGGGCACCAATGGTTTAGGGGTTCGATTTAAATAAAATCAAATAAATTATTCGAAAAATTTTTAAAAGTACATACAAACATGCATACATACATATATGTATGTATACTACCAAATAAACTTCTCCAGATTGATTAAGAAATAAAATTTTTACGATAGATACCCATTCATCGTGGCTCCTATGTATACATATACATACATACATACATATGTATATGTGCATACATAAATTTCTTTAAATCTACTCGAACAGATTGTAATTGACTTTTGACTTGGCATTAATTAAGATCAATTACGGTCTGTCGTCTGCGCAATCCAAGCAAATCAAATACATATTTACATACATATGTACATGCATACACATGTACACATGTATGTACTTGAACAATAATTATATGACTCACCACAAGACTTACAGATCTTTCACACGACATGTTACTTTTCCATGTAAAAAAATATGGAAATCCGAATGTGTGCTGAGCATAAAATTATTAACTCTATGGGGTGGGGATACACTTTTGTCCTTTTTGGCAGTTTTAAACGCGCGGCTAAACTTGTACGGGTAAGCACGTACAACGGACATGTCCCCACACTAGACGATTATTACTTCACTTCAGATCGTATTAATTTTACACTAATCAAAGAAAAGCAAAAAAAAAAATGTTAGCAAAAAAAATCTGTGGGAGTATTTACTAATATTACCTGGTATTCGAAGCTGTCAGAAATGTGTCAGTTTTAACTGCCTGATCACTCACTACATATCAGTTTTAAACGAGGCTTCAAAATCAAATAAGAACTATTAAATCTGGAAAGAAATCTCTAAGTACAGCTTGCGAAATCCGATTCGATTCAACTTGCCCACACATCATTTGACTCATCGAAAGAGTTTTAAAAATCTGAGGGAAGGGAATCTCAATAGAAATAAAACCATTAACCATTTTAATCATTGTCTGGATTTCTGGAAAAGTTAAAGATTTCTAATAATGTCAGATATGTTTATTGGGTATTTCCATGCATACTTACCCATACATACTTGAAATTATATTACACACATCCAAACGTCCAATTAAAAACACCAGACATATATGTACATATGTACATACATACATACATACTTACTTGTGTATTAACATAAAGCAGAACATTCTATTTCGGATCTCTAAAACAAGTGGCACTGCAGGAGACCAATAATGCTTAAAGAAGATAATTCATTTGCATGTCTTCTTCTATTGAAGTTTGTTGTTCTGTTAGTCATCATATTATTCCAATTCGATAAGTACATACATATGAACATTCGTACATACTTACATACATACATACTTACATGTGACTGTAAATCGTATAGTGAGAATAAAGTTTAAATCTAGTGTTGAAAATATTTACAAGCGTTCATACATATGTACATATGTACATACATACATTAGATGATATTAACGATCGTTTAGAAATAGTCCAAAATATAAACGTTATAAATTTTTTTTGCACCACTTAAATAGGAAAATAATATTTGCTTTAAAATTTAAATAAACGTGTGAAAATAAGTACTCGTTCATACACACAAAAATTTAAATTTCCATACACACATGCACACATAATACACCTATGCAAGTGTATAAAATAACTCGAGTTATTAATTAAGCTAAATAAAGTTTATTTAACAACTAAATGTTAATAAAATATAATATCGATAACACTAAAAGTAAAGTTAAACTACTTAAGTAACAATTAGTTATAAACAAAAAAGTATTGAAAATTATAATATTGGTAACGACTTTAAAATAACCACAATGGATTTGGATATAATACAATCGACCAAAGAAGGTGAAATCACCCAGTTTTTGTGCGGTAAGTCATTCTCTTGTTTTCACTAATAAAATAATATTGATGCATACATACATATGTGTATCTATGTATGTAGACAATGCATTCATGCACATTAGGGTCGAGCAAAAGAATAATTGCACCAGTCACTCATCAGAATAAAAGATACTTATGCTACTGATGTTTCTAAAACTTAAAAAAAATATAATTACCAAAAAATTATGTATGTTAATATGTATTTTGAAAATAAATTTTTAAAAAAGTTTTTTGTATATTAAACTAGCTTATCCCGGTGTGCTTCGCTACCGCCTCGTTATAAAATAAAATTAAAAGTATTTATATATCCTATTGTGAAAATTTAATGACGATCGGTCCAGTAGTTAAGACTATATTACGATTATTAATTTTCCTAAAAAGGGTCGTGGTCCCAGCCACTTTTCTCCTGGTACGTTTTCCAAATTATGGCAATACCATATGTACCAAATATCATCGAAGTAGGTCAAAAAATGCCCAAAAAATATCGCGATTTAAATTTTGGATTATATGGGCGGTGCCACGCCTCTTTGTCCAATCAAAACTTGATATAGCCTATAATTCATCCGAGAGTTCCAGCTAAATTCTGTGAAAATTTCAGGAAGATCGGTTCAGAGGTTTAGCCTCCTATAAGGAACAAACAAACAAACAAATAAACAAACACACATTCGGTTTTATATATACATATAGATAATGTTTGAAAAATATTATTACATATTATATCCAATCAGTTTTATACTGATACGTTCTGCTAGAACTGATTGGATATAATAATAATATTTTTCAAACATAAAATAACTCTTTTTTAAATTAAAATTTTCATTAATTCAATAAAAAAGACGTGTGGCACTCGGAGACTGCCGCGGTAAAGCCATTGCACAGTGCTGTCAGATTAGGGGATTTATCCCCAAATCGGGGATTTTTTTTTCAAAATGGGGATGAAAAATTTGGTTTGGGGATTGGGGAATTCATTGAGGATAATATATATGCTTTGGGGAATTTATGAGATTTTTTGGGAATTTTTATTTTGTTTTTATAATTTGGTTTATTTTTTGGACTATTATTTTAATATCAACATATTGTAATTGTTGTTTTTTGAGTACATAAGTGTTTTTAGTGTGGTAACTAAAACTTTGTTATTAAAAGTAAAGAGGACTTGTTTTATATATCTAAAAACTTTATTGAAACAAATGCTAAAACATTTGCCATCAAATCTCAACATTTTCAAAACGTATAAGCAATTTTCTCCAAACATGTGTTGCAAACCCATTAGGACAACCCAAATTTAGTTCAATCATAAAAATACTACAACCAGCGTCAAATGAAAATGTTCCAAGATATATATATGAGTCACAGTGGAAAAAATGCCATTTATAAGGTGGAATGATTTATTTGATATACAAATAACAACAAACAACTTAAATATGTTTTGGACAGAAGTTTATTCATATCAAAATGCCGCTGGATCACGGCCTTTTAAAGACCTGACAGAGTTGGTATTAAATTTACTTTGCGTATCAACGAGCAACGCTTGCGTTGAAGGAGTTTTTCGGCAATGAACACGGTAAAAACAAAAATTAGAAAGAAAATGCAGTACGAGTTGCTCGAATCTCTGTTGAGAATTAATATACATTTTAAAAATAATGGAATTTGTTGTGAAAGTTTTGATCCATCTCCAGAAATGGTCAAATTGTTTAATTCTAAAAGCATGTACCAAAATTCTCTTTGTGACAGCGATAAAGAAATTTAGACTCCGAACTTTTTGACTTTATCAGTCAACTTAACTAATTTGTTAGAACACCTATACAAATATATACTTAGAAATGAACTACAGTGCAAATAAGGTATTCATTCATAAGTTAATATTTAAGTGAATTGAAATTGAAGTAGTATTATTTTTAGTGGGGATTTTTGGGGATAGTATAAATTGCTTTTTGGGGAATTTCGAGGATGAAAATTTTCAAATTGGGTATGCAACTTAAAAGAAACCTGGGAACCCTGCTATTGTATAGCATTTTTCATCAATGTATGCAATTATAATTATTATTTATTTATTTTTTATTTATGCAGTATTTTTTTCTTTGATATTAATTCAAGTTTTCTCTTTGATGTTAATTTAAGTTACCCTTTTTGATTTAAATCAGTGAAGGGTATTTTTTGAAATGCTAAACACGCCTAAAAGGCAATAAATGTATTTTACTTTTGGCAACAGACAAATTTTTCGAGTGTATTATTATTGACCGTCGTTTGTTTTTTGCTGCTTCCCACACCAACCCATATGAGAGAGTATGTGTGTGCCCTTCACTGATTTAAATACTTAAAAAACATAAGACTTAAGAAACAAACTTAGTGTTAGGTTTTTTCGTTTCAGAATTTCTTGATTCGGTCGCCTCAAAGCCCGCGATAAAAGCTTTGCAATAGCTTAAAACTGAACTTGAGCATGATAATATTACTTTTCATATGTATTAAATAATTAATTAATTTTCTATTGCCTAATTCATGGCGATGCTAACAAATTGTCAAGCGAAACTACATAAGTATATATACATACTTATATATCGCACTTGAGCAACAAGAGGGTATTAACTCAAAATTTTAAAATTTTCAGTAGAGGCAAAAAAACTTTCGTAATACTACTCTTCTATCACAAAGATAGAACTGCATTTTTTTGGTGAAAGAGTCGAGAAAATGGTGTAAAATTTTTACAGTCGGTAGATAGACCACTGTACATCAATTTCTTGCAAAAAATTAAATTTGAAAAGACCTAGAGGTCGATCAGAATATTGAAATACAATAAAAGTTAAGGCAAAATTCACTTTATCATGTTCGTGTTTTTTTTTTTTTAATTTATGTAAATGACTTTTCTATTAAAAACAATTTCGTTGTTGATAGTTTACTAGATTTTAACTATCATACATATGTATTTACAAACTTTTCAAACTGGTATATGTATGTATGTATTTGCTTACATAAAAAAAGCATCTAAATTAAAATAGAAATTAGCACACAAATATTCTCAATTTTTTTGCATACAATATATGAATGTACATAGAAATTTCTCGCATGCGACAATAGAAAAGCGTATTTAACTCGATTTATTTACCTTTACACACTCACACATTCATATACATACATACTTACAAGTTTTTAATTCATCCTTTTAGATGTTCGTGATTATTTTAAGGCTTCGCTAGCAACATCAGAATATGAAAACACCTCCAATATGTTTTATTTGACTGCTGCAGAACGAACGGAACAACTTTTAAATCGTTGTGAATGTCTTTTAAATTGGCTAAAGAAGAAAAATCCAATAACACCAATAAATACCGAAATACGTGATTTTAATGATTTATCACCTTTACAGGCTTCACAATCGAATGGTATCCGGTACAAGGGTGTACCTGATATAAAAAATCAACGTTCAATTGGTGTACAACGAAATATAAAGGAAATAGATAATGAAGATGTTTCATATCTCGATATGTCCGCTTCCCATCTGGACCACGACAAAAAGCGTAAGTTCTTACACACACATATACATATGTATGTACATATACTATCAATTTATTAGTCAAAAGTCCCGTATTCCATTTTCATTCGAATGTTGTATGTATCACGTTCAACACAGCTACTTAACAAGTAGTGAAAACATTATACACATGAATACTGGCGAGCTTTAGTGGCTTCCACTGAAAACAACGTTTTTCTATTCAGTTGTGTATGCTGAAATCCAAAATGATGTTGTATATTGAATATTTCCTTTGTACCTCGAAATATTAATAAATTCTCGCTGATTCTTACGTTACGAAATTTAGCCTGTAAAAATCAACAAAAATAATTTTATAATTTTTTTTATAGCATCCTCATTCGCCAAAATTGTCGACTTAAACAATTCAGGTGATAGCGATAAAACTTTTCGCTGTTCTACATTTGTTGTAAGACAGAACAAAAGCTTTTTACATCGTTTACACGATACGATGGTGACGACAGCATCAGACGATGAAACTGATGACGAAGAAGGAAAAAGCGAAAATCAGCGGATTGACGCTAATAGCTTTGAAGAAGATGCACAAATCTATGATATCTGTCAGGCAACTACCCAGGGTTCCGATGGTGAAGAAGACGAGATAGATCTTGAAGAGACGCAGAAAGCAATGACACAAGATTCTCATTTCTCATTGCCAAATATCGATTGTCCTTATATGGATTTGCCAGCAGGCCATCTATCAATAAAAAAATCAATAAAATACGGTCAATTGCTAAAAATTGAGAAAAGGCTGTTTTTCGATCAGAGCAAAAAATGCTACTGCGGGATTCTTAACGATTGGCTGCTTTGTTACGCTGACGGTCCAACATCTAATGGACCGACAGTAAGTTTGTATTTAAAAATTCCTAGTATTGAAATTGAACATTTTGGCGAAGGAAAGCGCCGTGATATTTGTTTTCAAATTACAACTTGTGATCCCAACAAGAGATTTGTATTTCAAGCTATAAACGAAATAGATGCCAAAGAATGGATTCATGCAATAGAGGCAGCTATAAGAAGTGACACAACTGGCGCAGATGTACGAAATTCTGGAACGCGTAAACTCCCCACTCCGCCGGTAACAAAAAAAATTACTTTTTTAAACTCCGTTCGAGAAGGTACTGATATCCTGTCCAATACAATATCAAGTGATTGTATATATGAAGAACCATCCACCATTCATCACACAACTAAATCTAGTTCAGAAAAGCTACCAGAATTGCCTCACAAGCAAAAGAATCCTCTAAAACTGGCAGATAAGTTTGAATATGATGTTCCTAAGTGTCCGCCACAGCCATTTAAAGATACTGCAGAAAATGATGTACTACTAATAAATCCGTATGAAAATAATAATAAAAAAAATAATTCAGCAGAAAATACTCACACGATAACTTTGTCCGAATCGCTTTGTTTAGGATCGTCGCCACCTTCTGTACTAAAGCAGAATCTTAAAATGGAGGAAAACCTAGATTTTCAAGCTAAAGTAAAGGATGTTCATAATAAATTAACTAGTCAATTGTCAAATGGTCCAAATATTAAAAAATCTCTTAAAATAACGCATGCGGCGACATCAGAAAATGATGCGGAACCTCTATCTATATCCTTAACACCAACGTTGCCAGAGACGGCTGACCTGAAAAAGCAGAAAAAAACATCAAACTCTTCAAATAGCCCACAAAAAATGACCAATGCCAAGAATTGGTTTCTTAATAGGCTAAATAAAAATACTTCATCAACGAGGAGTACGTCTTCATCACCCTCGAATTCGCCATCGAAAAGCAAACAGAGCGAAAAAGAAAATCTTCTCAACTCTATATCTGACGTCTGCGATGGTATGAACGTTTCCAATTCGGGCAACTATCCAGTTTCGCCTACATCAAAATCCTCCTCTCCAAGCATTGGTACAAGTAAAGTGAATATGATCATCAATCAGTTGGAAGCCAGTGGCCATTTGGCTTCAATGTTTAACGTAGATGCTATTCCCTCATTTAGTTCTTTTTGTGACAATGATTTTAATAATTATGAACCCATTATGACTGTTTCACCGCCGTCCACGAATCTCATTAAAAAAAGTTAGTTTTACACACAATAAATAGATTGTTAATATCTCTAGTTATTGTACTAAATTCTTCTTGTTTTTGTTTTTTTTTTTCTTTTTTATCAAAACTACAAAAATTATAATTATGATTATAATAATTAGATATACTAATAACATTTATTATGCATTTTGCATTTCTTTAGTAAATATCGTGTGTAAAGTATTTTTTATATATGTATGTATTTATTTATGCACGTATTTCAAGATAAAAATAATACATACAGACGTACATATAAATTTTCCAATATTAATAATAAAAAAAGATTCAGTTAATATTTCTTATTTAAATGTTATTATTTCCGCTTTGATGTTATTGTTTCCAAGCATGATTAGCGATGTATTATCACAAAGTATCAGTTAATTATGTATGTATGTATGTATGTAGTTAGATTTTCGCTTTACAAAAGAACTACTATTTCATGTTATAATAAGCAAATTAAATAAAAACATTATTAAACTTAATCGTTAAAAAAATAACAAAATCAGAATTGTTCAATGATTGTAAAAATGGAAATAAAATAAAAGAAAGGTAAAAAAAAAAAATAAATGTAAGTATGTATTCTTTCAAGTTAATGATCAATGCAGTTCTTTTTTTTTTTTTTTTGTGCGTATTATTTTTTATTATTTTAAGAAATGGTACGATAAGATTCAATCGCTTCAATTAGTACATCGCGTCGCTTTTTTAATGGCATCATTATTATTTTATGTTGCTGTTCACTGGTATTAAATAGACCCAATACTTTCTTTCCTTCTTTTTTCAGGAGTATTTCAATTCCACGATCTGTACTACTGACTCGGTCAATTTCTGACCACAAATAAGTCCATTGAACCTGAAATTGAAAAAAAAAAATTGTAAAACCTTATATGCATAAACTTTTTTAAGATTTTCATCTTACACTCCATGAACCAAACATTTCGTTGCGGGTCACATAAATTATGCGATGGTTTGAAACAACAACATATTCTTGTTTGGTTATAATTTCCTCACAATGAATAAAGTTGTCAGTGCTTGCATATTTGCCCTTGTCAATTTCTCTGTAATAAGAATGAAAGTAACTTGATTGAGTATTTGATACACATTCTAATTATTGTTAATTTAGACAAACTTGAGAAGCTGATTGCCTTTAGCTTCGTCTAAACAGTAGGCTCTCAATATCTTGTCTTCGTGAATAAATCGTGGAGGTCGCAAACGTCTTGTTTCGCTTTGCAGTTCAGTGGCTCTTTTGACGGAATCGAAGGTGCCATGGGCAAAGTCAACAATGCCAGCTGTAGGCCTTGTTACTAAGCCTATAGTTCCTTTTCCTAGCCCCTTAAAGAAGCCTTCTACGCCTTCTTCTTTGGCTCCAGTAATTGGTTTTGTTACACAGCCGGTTACACCATCAACAAAACCCTAAATATAGAAGCATTTTTATTTGCAGTTTCTATCTTACAATTCTAGTTTATATTTTACCATTACTAAGCCCCTGCTACTGCGAGCCATGCCTTCCTGAAAAGTTTTCGGTTTAGAATTCATATTTTGTCGACGTTTCTTTTGATAGTCTTCATCAAAAGTAAGAACTGCCAAACCTTTTCCCATCGCTCCCGTTATTCTAA
Source organism: Lypha dubia (assembly GCA_947311025.1). NCBI lineage: Eukaryota > Metazoa > Arthropoda > Insecta > Diptera > Tachinidae > Lypha > Lypha dubia. Next base: position 70,477,638 of record OX371264.1, on the reverse strand, counting down.
AAAAAGAAATTGATTAATTAGAAGCATTATTAGAATATATCAGCTGCCGATAAAAAACGGCCATACGAAAATTTATCAAACTTGTATACTTAATTGTATTTCAATAGAACTTTAATATTTTACTGAATAGTGCACAAATAATAATTTTGGAAATTGCAGGTTATGAATTAAAAATAATCGAAATAGTTATATTTCGATAGCGATTGTAAACAACTGGAACCTTAAATGGAATATCTTTCACATTTTTCAGTTTTGTCACAATTACACAGCACGTTTAACAATAAATTCTCAAATAAACATGGAAAATAGTGTCCTTTTGATCAATAAGTTTTTGTGCCCGATGCAGAAGCTTATGCTCGGTAAAATTTCTAAAATTGAACCGAAAGAACATTCAAGCACCAATAAATAATCAGTCAGCAAGTTAGTTTGTATGCCGAACTCAAATGAAATATATAAATAGAAAAATAAACTGCTACGCTCGAGAAAATGTGTTTTATCCAAAAGCAGTCACCACATACGAATATATGTAGAGGTTTATTTATTAGGAATAATATTATCAGGGGCCAAATTATGGCATTCGATATTAATCGAATATTCCATTTAATTTTTATGGAAATTTTTATCGATATCAATAGAGTCGTAATTTGGCGGCAGACTTTTTATTAAAGTTTTTATTTTTACCGTTATAATAGACAAAAAAATTACGAGTTGAAATGCTGAATCGTTTGGGAGGCAACCGACTCACTGACACTTCACAACACGAACACAATTGTGCTGGCAAAACATCAAAGTTTGTTGACGAACCAGGTGACGAGAGTGGTTTTTGTAGGCATAATTTTTTAAACAGCTACAACCACGCATTAGCAGCACAAAACCAATGCATGGACATTATGAAGAAACAAATTAATAAAAGAAAACACTAACACAAATACATATACATTATGTGCCAGATGAAAATAATCCCATGTGTAACGAATAGAACATAAAATGTGCCGCTTAAAAATTGTACTCGTGTGGGAAAGATTACTAGAATACTTGGCACCAGCTCGATAATAATGTGCCGAATGATTAATATTTGGGTACTTCCATTCATCATACTCATTCACGAATTATTGCAATAGTTGTTTTCCTGCCTTAATAAACATCATTAATGTGTTTTTATAAATATGTACGTACGTATGTATGTATATGTTTTTTTTTTTAATTTTGTCATAGTCATTGGACGAAAAATTGATATTCCATTTAAAAGATCTCACACTTACGACTGACCACAATTAAAAACTGTTTCTTCTTTTTTTTAATATTTATACAGGCTAAAGTTCGTAAATGTTAATAATCAGAGAAATATTAAATAGACATTGTTAACATATTTCGAGCAACAAAGTAAAAATTTAATATCTGAACATCCCTTTTTAAAAGTGAATGAGCAGGAATGTGTACACGTTACTTTTACTTTACGCAGGGAAACATGCCCGCCTATACAAATCAACACCGAGACTATACCGCAACACACTGTTGTCAAATACCTGGGCATTTATCTGTAAACTTCTATTATACAATGCGATCCTAAAACCAATATGGGCCTATGGAATCTAGTTATAGGGCACTGCCTCCGCATCAGATGCAGAAAAAATTCAAAGGCGACAAAACAAAATTCTACGTACTATAACAGCAGCCCCATGGTATATTCGAAATCATCGAATTCACAAAGATCTCGATGTTCCGTTGGTTAAGACAGTTGTTCAATTCACAAGCTCAGTCGCCTGTCTTATGGTTTAAAAAAAGACGATATTTGTTTATGTGCTTGTGAACAAACAAATTTGTTGTATCGTTATTTTGTCGTATTTTAAATGTCAGTTTAATATCAAAAAATTTAAATGTCAGTTTTATATCAAGGTGTGAAACCAGGTGTAGGAATTATAATTTGACGCTAAATATAATAACTTTTTTAGCGACAAGCAATTTTGATTAAATTACTGTGAAAATTAAGTTGAAATGAATCATGTATATATATATCATTAAGAAGAATGTATTTTCTGGTGTTACTTATCACATATATAAAATATTTTTACAAATTAATTTAACAAATAGAATATTCGCAGACCCGGCCTCAATATAACAATTGAAAAACAATTAACAATTGAAAAACAATAACAATATAACAATTGAAAAACATATAAAATTCAATCGTATAATTATAACACACTTTTGTATGAAAATTACCAACAACAAAAATACAATATTGTATAATTATACGATTAGACAACACATATGACGTTAATACGAGCTTGTGAATTGAACAAGTATTTTCTAAACACGCGAAAAAATACATTAAAAAACTTCAGTTACACCCAAATCCACTTGCGCGCAATATTCTAGAGTATAGAGGCCACACCCGGCTTAGGAGGAGGGATACTCTTTCCAAAAAACAACAAAAATCATCCGTTGAAACTAAAAATTTTGTTTAGCATTGGCTAAACATACATTTATTTTTTTAGATTTAAGATTTGAACAACTTATTGATGTTTCAATTAAATTGAAGATTCAATAAATAATAAAATTTAAAAAAAAAAAAAAATCCCTTTTTAGATTTCAACTACACTGGCCGAATAAAACAAACGTTGTTTTCACTACTTGTTAGGTAGCTCTGTTGGACGTGTAGATATTCCATTTATACACCATTACATACAAATAGACTACGCGACTTCTCACTACTACTAATTGGATGGATAGCTGGGGAATTTTTTATATTTTTTTTTTGTTTATTTTTCACCATACATTAAACATTACAGTGTTGCCAGCGAGTTATATCCTGAAATGCCCAACCTCCCGATTTAGTTCTTTTTTTTGTTTCTTCTTTTAATTTTTCAAGCACCACTTTTTTTATAAATACACAATTTAAACTATTTATTGAAAAGTTGAATAATAATAAAATATAGTAATTACTTACTTTGATACTGCACCAGCCGCTCCACCGACAGTATGCCCAACTAAAGATTTGACTCCTAGGACCAAACCTTCGGCAAATTCTCCAGGTCCCTGTATAGCTCCCTATCCAATAAAAATATGTTATCGGTATTTTCACAGCAATATATGAATACATATTACAAAGTAGAGAGTTTAAAGTATTTTTCAAAACTATTTAAACTTTAATTCAATATTTCAACACTACTTTGTGTGATGCAATAAAAGAAGAAATAGAATATTAAAAGATGATTTGATGATTTTAATGACATCACCATGCGAACCGCGATGAACTATTTTCATTTTTTTTAACGCAATGATAAATATATTTTTAATTTAATTAGAGTATCAAGCAATATAAGTGCAAATGAATGCATATTTTTATCAACCACATTTCTATTTTTAACACGATAGAAAAATACGCCAAATGATAAATTGGCATAAATTGGAAAACTTAATTCATTGGTTACCTTCAGAAAAAAAAAAATTCTGACTTCTTTCTATATTTTAAATGGTTTTAAATACATTAACTGATAAGAATAATTATGAAGATCACACGATTATAGAGCTCATGTTTTAACTATGATATAGTGTTTAAACATACTTATTCATATAAATTTAAGTATCAGATAACTTATTTAGTTCTTCTATGGGAATTTGGGTAAAAGTTCCCTGACGATCAGCATTAGCTCCAGTTAAATACGCATATGAACTAACTACAATATCCATCCATAATCAGTTTAAAAAAAATGAATATTTTACTTTATATTAAAATGCTTATTAGTCGTTCTTTGTCAGGCTGTCTTTCACTTATTTTGCCTTATTTCCTTGATTTTTGTTCTCCATCCCCCAGGTAACACAAAGGGACCTTATCTGAACGAAAGTGCGTAGGTACAATATGTGGCAATAAATATTAACATTTTAAACCAAATATTTTTTCCCATTCAAATGCCACCGTATGCCAACAACCACTTTCAATCTTTGCCATTAAATTATATTTAAAATATGCTAATTAAAATTTTTACTTACTTGGAATGGTTCATAGAATAAATCTCCCACACCTTTCTTAATACCAACTACCAAGCCATAGGGATTACCCAAAACATCTAAGCCCAATACTAAGACATAAATTTGCTTTAATGCTTGGCCCGTGTAATGGGATGTAATCTCCGATATGAGCTGTTGTTGGGTAAAGAAACGGTATTCCCTTTCAAAGAAAGCCAAACGAATTACGACGTCATTTACATCAGTTAACGTAACTCCAACGCCCTGAACTAGCTTTGAGAGAATACCGGGAAGAACAGAAGTATCAACGCCGGCCATTGAAAAACTAACATGAACTTTCATGGGACCCAAATGTAAATTGTCATAGAAATTCTTCTGTTGTTGCTGCGATTGTATCTGTACTAAATCGGACAAAGGTTTTTCAATCGTATTAACATCATCTTTGAAAAGCTTAGCCTCCCGTTCATCATCGACAGTGTTTGTAAAAAGTTCTGCTATAGCCATTAGGAATACAAGGTCTACTTTAAAATGGAATTCCTGCATTAGCATTTTCGCATATTTGTACTGTTTAACATTCGAATGCGGCACTACCCTCTCAACAATGCTGACTTCAATAATTGGTTTAAAATGAATAGTTTTAGCGAGTGTTTTCGGAGGAGGTATAGGTGCAAGTACAACAGGGAATATACAGTCTGTAAGCTGATTATCCAATTGTATACGATTAATTTTAGCATGTACTTGCGATTGAAATGGCGACGAGTTTAGAATAATCCATACACCAGGTTGAAAATATCGTTGAAAATCCCGTGGAACATTATTCTTAATCATTTTCAATGTTTCAAAATTAACCTATTGGAAAAAAAAAAAAAAAAAAACATTCAGAAGAAAATAAATACAACAAAAACATCAAATATACCTGATATTTTCCATCCAACATATAACATTTATTCGTAACGCCATGAACACCCTTTTCCATCAAGTATTCTTGATAAAGAGTTTCCATCAAAGCCGTGTCATGCAAACTTAATTGCTTGTAACGTTTCTTCGACTCCTTCTTATATTCCCAAATAACACCTTAAATAATATTAATACAATAAGAAAAATTATTGAAAATTGCATTTAATGCATGTGATTAAACAAACCTGAACTTGTTATACCCAAATACAGAATATCGAGACCAGTCTCATTGTTAATTAAAGATAAACCGATACCATGAATTTTAACTTCAACCGACTGAGTTATACTCTGCAGAGCAGTCGAGGACTCAGACTTGGTAACTATCTCCTCACAAGCCGTGAACAGTAGCACTCTTTGGAGACCATTTAAAAATGACACCCAGTAGACTTTGGTCTTGTCGTCCAAGCTTTGATTTTCATTTAAAATTATAAAATTTTATACGAGTATTAGAATATCTTTACTACACATATGTCTGAACGAACGTATGAAATTCAAAATAGACACAAGTTCACTTTTCAAATAATTCGCACTTGATAAAAAAATATATATAAATTGTTGGTGATGTTATGTGATCTATTTATTTTTGACCTCTGAAACTTTCTTTTGCATATTTTGCAAATAATAAATTAAAAGAAAAATAATGTGGCCTTTTGTATTTCATATAACTATACATATATACATACTCGTAAGTAGATGACAACTTACGTTATATGACCAATGCCATCCCGTCTCAGGTCGCTTTCGAGAGAGTTTTTACCAAACACTAACACTCTTTCTCCATCAGGTTTGCTCCAAGTGTAAAGTACTTTCTGATATTGTTGCAGAACCATTTTGTTTTCAACACCCTTTTCATGGTAATAAATAGGATTTGTTGTGTGATTTATAAGAAGACCAGGAGCATCGCCAGGATTATATTCAGTAAATGTAATATATATGCCACCCTCGGTGCATTGCACATCCACATTTATACCACCATTCTAAAAACCCAAAAATACCACAATTATTCATTAAAAGTCCGCGTCTTATTATAATTATAATAAATCGTGGATATACCTTATTTTCATTTAGTTGTAATAAAATGCAAATGGGCTCAGAATAATTAAAAGGTACAGTTCGTTGGCCATCCACTTTAGCCACCATCATATGATCAGAATCATTTTTGGGCCACAAGGGAAAGCAGCCGTTAGGCATTACCTGGATAAGACAAAAAAAAGGTCTTTGTAGTAAAAGAACTGCAAAGAAATAAGCCGAAGTTAACCACAATACCTTTGTCCAAGGATCCCCAGGTCGGGAGTTCTCTTGAACTTCAATAACATAAGTGCATTTGTTGGTTATTGTATAATACGGAATAAATGTGATTTGTTTCGTTAACGAGTTTTGAGTTAAATGATTGTGAACACCAATCTATACGCACGCAGCCAGAAAATATATTAACAAAATTCATTAGGAAAAGATCAATCTAACAAATACATATTTATAGAATATGTTGTACCTGATACGTTTTATCGTTAGCCTTGCAACCAACCGAACCTGTTGAACCAGCTACATCCAAAGGTATTTTATTACTCCATTCCCCATTTTCAACTCTAATTGAACAACTCTTCTTGTCAAATAGATATTTGTCACGCAGTGAAAACAATATTGGACCATTATATTCCGGTGGATGGTATAAAACTTCTACATTTTCACTATCCGTTTTGTAGCTCAACATTTCTCCAGTTTTGTTTATTAGCCAGAATGGTGAAAAAATTGTTATTAACAAACTTCCATTGCGATCTTCAAATCTATTAGATGATATTTAAAATTTATTTTATTTGCATAAAGAGGAAACAACAACCTCATGCATTTTTGTGAAAACTTACTTTACACAGAGGTCCATACTCATTTTAACATCTGAATCATACGAATTAAATTTCCAATTTGTAACGTCAGGATAGTTTTCAGATATTTCTGTAGTACACGACCAATCACGTTCTAAATATTGTATCATCTTTTATAGTAGAAAATTACATCGATTGGTGGGTGGTTGGTTGTTTATTAGTTTACCATGTTTTTTTTTCATGTTGTTTAACTTACCCTTATGACTAAATAACTTTTTGAATCATTGCTACGACCAGCCAATTTAACTGTGGGAAGATGTAAAACACTGCCAGCTTCGATATCCTTCTCGCCATAGTCCAATAAGTCTTCTTTAACGAATGAATGATCACTTTGGTATAGAGGTTTCTTACTATCTATGTCAGTTTCGGTAGACGATGTACATTTTTCTTCTTCCTGAGCTGGCAGCATATTTGTCACCGTTTCACGCACTGAACAGCCAGCCACGGAAACAGTTACGTTAATAGGTAAAGCATTACGTAGGTACACTGGATGTCTTAAATGCAAGGTATAGAAGGCACTCAACAATTTAAATTTGTTTGAGTGTTCGTGGTAAATTTCGGTCTTTTCACGATTGACATTTATAAAGAACGGTTCGAATGTGTCAATCGGATCACACTGAATGTGACGCATGTAATTCATGTCAGTAGGGCAATCATCCCATTTTATGCCCTGCACTGACGTATGGTAATCCTGATTGAGGTGAAAAGGAATTTAATGTAACATTTGTATGTATGTGTAGTTTTAGTCTTTTTCTTTACCTCAATTGCAAAGTGCAAATATTTTCCCTCAGAGTAAATGGCATGTAACGGTACATGGTAAATTGCTCCTGGTTCAACAATACCGACAAGTATCATTTCTTTAGTTTTTGCCTTTGGGCGCAAAACTTTAATGGGAGTGGTAAAATGATTATGTATCTTAAACAACGAAACAATAAAGAGAAGAACAGGAAAAGAAAAGGATACATTTAGCGTAGTATGGAAAATGACAGCATTAAACTTACATTTACTACGCTGTGTATGTTGATACTTGTGGTACCGTATTCGGAGTTAACTTCCGAAACAATTCCCCAAGGATCTTGATTAGTGTCACGGAATAAAGAAAAATAACGCTTATCTGATTTGGATACAGGCAATACTAGCTGTTTTTCAATGTGCCCCACCTAAAATATATGCAATTATGTAGAGAACTATCGATAGAATGCTGGTAATTAATCTCGTCCTTACCGTGACATAAACATTGTATTCTTCCTCATCTGGATTCTGAATGGCACCCAAGTTTTTAGTTTGTAAATACGCTTTACAGCCAGGAGATAAAGTACAGCACTTGATAGATTCGGGACTGATGTTGCAAGATATATCATTTTTAAAAACTATGGAGCCGTTAAGTGAACTTGTACCACTTTCGTTCGGTATATGAGATTCATGCAACGTAAATATTCCAGAAGTGAACGACATGTTGATATCAAAGCCAGTATCATTTTCAATTACATACGGAGCAATAACATCGGGTTTCATTAGTCCATTAGGATCCATAGCCTGCCCAAATGCTTCTCCCAGAGTACCAATTAAATCTAAAAATGTCTTACTGACAGTTATTTCTAAATTTTCTCCCGACTGTATTTTTATCGTAGTGGTTTGGTCAACTTTGTTCTCTTCGAATTCGGAAGGATTTTTCTCAATTCCGAGACTAAAATTTAACTCCCAAGGAGCAAATATGCGTCCACCATCTTTGGCAATGTGTTCGTTTTGCTCTATAACAGGTTCCCAAACCGCCAAAGATTGATTATAATAGTTCATAGAGAGAGTTAATGAACCATTTACACTTAAATTGCTGCTCCAGTCCTTGACAATTGCATTTAGACAGGTATCCATAGATATTAAAGGTGTTGTGTAATATCCGATACCTGCTTCAAGAACTAACATGATGCTTGGAATTTCTATAACACAGCGTTCAGTCTTAACACTTCCATAATTACTCACCGTTTGATCGACATCTAATGCCATTAAAGCGTCTACAGCTGGTTCTAAACAAAATTGTTTCAACGACATAAATGAAAGTTAAACACTTGCATAAAAAGTTTATATTTCATTTAAACAATTTGTATGCATCCCGAAAAGTGGTTTTATTAAGTTCGTATGTGCCTACATATGTATGGTATCTATGTATGTATGTATGTATGTATATTGCCAAATGCCAAAGGATTTTATTTATTATTAATATTATTGCTCCTACCGAATATGATTACTGTTAAGCGCCATGGCCACGTATCAAATTGGCTTGACAAATCAAGTTTTTTTGATTGTGTTAGTGAAAAAAAATCGCACGTATGTACATATATGTCCATGTGAGTTTGACGAAAATCAAAACCAGTTAGATATTCACTGCCGTCGATACAGTAATTTGAAGCAAATTTGACGTGTTGCTGCGTAACTACATCAAATCTCATTTTTATTTAGTTTGCGCAGCGACAATATCGTACGCGGAAAGTTTGATAGCGCAATAAATAAAAAATGAATGAAAAAAATTTCATACTGAAATTAATTAAATTTTATCGAAGTTTGCCTGCTTTATGGAGAGCAATTAAAAATAAACCAAATGTTGAAAAAAATGTAAATGTTATGAAAATTTTTATTATATTTATTGAATTAAAATTAACAAAATATATTTAATTATTTTCATAATAATTTAATATAAAGACTTTGTAAGTCAATCGCATAAAAAAATATAAGGTAATTGATATTATAAATGTTAATAAATAAAATTAAGAGAATTTTGTAAGCAAAAAATATTTTGCGACCAAAAACTTCACACGTTCTTATCATTCAAAAATAACTTTCAAATGAAATTTGACGGCATGAATTTGACACGTTAAGCAAAATAATATTTACCAACACATACATGTTATTTGTCAAGCCAATTTGATACATGGCCATGGCGCTTTAAACAAGCTATATATATGTATGTATGTACCTACATAAAACCAAACACTATTTACACATCCTGAATATCAATTGTACTCGAAAATAAAAATATCGTTCCCAAAGAAAAAATTCGTTTAAATTTGATCAAAAAGGGAAATAAAATTACTCTCTTATTTACTTAAAACTAATAACAACATAACATTTCTCTTGTAAAATGCACTTTTTAACATTTCGTATTCACGAGACAGTTTTCTTTTTTAACACAAATTCCTGTGGAAAATTTGCACGACATTTAATAAACATATAATCAGGTATGTGATGAAATCGAAGACTTAAATCGAATCAAATAGTTTTAGGTGTGATGGAAATCGGTTCGATTTCATTATTCAATTTTGTTTCAATACCACACATGTCTCTAAGAAAAACTTGCTATTTTCTTTTGTTTACAAAATAAATATATATTTGAAGCTAAATTACTAATTTTTATCAGTTTTAAAATTTTATATAACGCTGTTGGAGTGATCTATGTATTTTCATAAATATTTTTGTACGACCTCCTCTGGAAAATTCTTGGTAATTTTTTTTTTTTTTTCAAAAGTTTTTGGAAATTTTCACCATTTTGGCAATTTTTAATGCCTTTTTTGCATTTCTCAAAGTTTTGGCAATTTTTAATCAAAATTATGTCTAATGGTGTAATATTGCCAAAGTTTTTGGTTTTTTAGATTTTTCAAAACTTACATTTACCCAAGATTTCGCAATTTGTCGCCAATTCGTAATTTTTTATATTACTTAAAGTTTTAGCGATAGTGTTGCACTTTTTCGCAATGTGCGCAATTTTTGCAAAGTTTTTGCCATTCTTACATCTTTAGGGACTTTTATTCAAACATTAATTTAAAATTTTAGCTTGTTTTTGCACTTTCACAAATTTCGCGATTTTTTCAGTTTTAGCAAATTATAATCGGTTTTAGAACTTGCATTGAATATGGGAGTTCTTGCGAATTTTTTTGCATTATTATTTTATTGATTAAAAATAAAATTATGAGCATGAACATAAATATTCCTAAAAATATAAAATATATAAATGTAAAAGTTTGTATTTTTGTTCCATTATAACGCGGATTTGGATACAATTTCATAGACGGATGTGATCCCGTTTAAAATATAGGGTACTTTTTATTGGATAAAAATAGGAAGAAATTGGTAATTTTGATACTTTTTATATTTATACTAATATTTTATGATTTTTTTTTTTATAAATTAACATACTTTCTGGGTGCAGAAATAGGAAAAAAATTGAACTTATGGTACTTTTTTCACTTGTTTAAGCAATTTAAAAAACATATGAAACAAACTTTTTAAAATCAACATATATATGAAACAAACTTTATTTCTTTGTTTTCTTTATTCTTTTTCTGCATAAAGTACTCCCCACATTCGGCCAACGAAAATTTCTACTGCTTTAAAATTGCTAAAAAAAAATTGCCAAATTTACATACACGTGTTTCGTGATGACTGGGTTTAAGGTTAAAATATTTTTGCAGTTACGAACCGACATGTCAGCCACTCATTAGGAATGTAGTGTGTGTAGACTTTTAAATTTTGTATGTGAGAAAGTTCTCTGAAATGTTAGTTTTTAAATTACCTGCTTTGAGGAACCAATAGTCTTCTTCACCGAATTTGTTTGGTTTCCAGATATCGTTGTAGCTTTTAGTTTTTAACATTTCAGTATCATCAGTATCAGATTTGTTTATTGTCTGGATGGCTTTGTTGAATAACTCCAGCGTAGCTGGCGAAATATTAATTATAATTTCGCTTGTATTTAAACTTATGTGCATTCCATCTTCTTCAGGAGTGGAACCATGCAAATTTATAACGCATGGATGCAAAATATAATGTCTTGTTGCTTCTCTTCGTTCCGGCATGAACGAGCACATATACATTTTCAGACCGTCAATATTTCCATTGATAAGTTGTTTTTCGCCAATAGCTCGATATATTAGTTTTGCTTGCATCTGCATAAATTTTGTTTAAATTTGGTTTTTATATACGACTACATATTAATGAATGTATTATTATATGCTTACATTGAATATTATGGAACTTGTATTCATATCATTTAAAGTTTCTACCAGAATAATATCGGGTTCATCGATAACTAGTGTTAAACTCATTTTCTTAACATCTTCTTTCGAGTCTTTACTTTCACGTGCTACAACTAAAAAATAAATAAAAAAAAATCAAGGACACAGATGAAAAGTTGTACATATGTATGTATGTATGTATGTATGTATGTATGTATTTATGTATGTATGTATGTTTAAACAATAAAATTATTAATAAAAATTTATAACTTACTTGCTACAGAGGCCATATTACGCAATTGTGTGGATTGCTGTGGAACATTTGGCATTGAAGATTCTAACATTTTGATTGGATGTTCTTCTACTACTTCTATGGACGGAACATCATCGGGCGCTTTAAAAAATTCGGCCAGCTTCAATAGGAAATCAACACATAATATCAAATCAAAGCTAGAAATTCGTACATTAGCTACAGTATCATTTTCTTTTAGAACAGCTGTTATATCTAACATATATTGGGATTCTTTAACACATTTTTCAGATGCTTCCACATTTATTTCCGAATTTTTAGCATGTTTTTCCGTTTCTGATACGAACCAATCTTTTCGACAGAGATATTTGGTTATTTCACTCTTGTTGCTCGGACGAGTATCATCCAACTGCATATTGCAGAGAACAATATTTGTTGTCAGTGTTTCGTCCATAAGTTTTGTGCCTTTCAATGATATTATATATAAGCCAAAACGAGCCAGTCCTTCATTAACATCCGCCATTAGGTTCAGTACAACTCCATCCAATTGAATATTGAACTTAAACTGTTCACTAATCTTCTCTTGCTGCAACTTATTTGGACGTACCTTTTCTACGAATTTTTCGCCAGCCATTTTTGCAGGACTATCCGTAGGAGTTTTTGGCGGGGATGCACGAGACATTTGCAGTGGGTCTGCCAAAACACTGGGAAACTCGTTTAATCCTTCCTTCATATTTCGATTCAAGACCGACATTATTAATGCGTAATCATCCATAAATAGATTCAGTTCTATACATCGAAGTCGACCAGATATGTCCATTTCGGGTAGATCTTTGTACCAGGAAAACGATAAGTTACGCTTCACAACAAGTGTAAAACTAGTGGGATCTAAAATATTGAGTTTCGATTTGAAACCAAAATTTGAATCTATCACATCTAAAGATTCTGAATCAAAGGATTGGCTGTGGTGGTGTTGGTTGGATTCTTCTAAAATGTTAACCCGAGCTAGTCTCATATCTTTCAGTATCAATTTAATTTCATCCATAACAGCTGGACCCTTATCACTGTCTGGAGCCAATATATCCGTTATAACGTTACTTATTGTAAGTTGACCCAAATCTAGAGCCACTGCCTCAAGACTCTTTGAATCAATGGGAACAATAATAACTGGAGCTTTTACCTAAAAATGGAAAATGATGAGTTTTCGCAATAAAAATAATAATAATAATGTTCTAAACTTAAAAAAAAGAAACAACTCAAACCTTAACATTTAATTTCATGCGAGTGGCTTTTTCGTATACCGCAACCGCGTTTTGTTTAGCAGCATCTGCTGCCATGGCTCCTGCACTAGCTATAGCTTGTTGGGCGGCTTGGAAATTATTCATAAAACTTAAAACAGAATTAACAAACCAATTAACGAACACAATTTTCATACAGCCAACTTCAACATTGATTTTCATATCGTCCGAGTTGTAGTTGCGTGTCTCATCTAGATTATACAAGACAACATCACACTTTAAGGCGTCCTTACCAACGATCGATAAGATATTTGAGTGAATATTAAGTGGATTCATGTCGTGTATTAAAATATCTTTGAGGCCCATTTGCACTTCTGTATATGAAGTTTTTAGAACTACACCTGCATAAAGGTGGTTAACTTTCAACGATGCAATAGAACGTTTTCTGCATGTCAATTCTAAGCCCACTTGATCTAAATCTGCTTCAATTTTCATTTTAATGCTTTCAACGACATTCTGCATAGCTTTTTTACTTTTTCGTGCAATTTTCTGACTAGATAAGGCCGTCATGCTTGTGCTTTTCTCAAGAGTTTCTTCCGCCTCTTCTGCAATGCGTGCTAGACGATCTACAAAACCATCGGCATCCCTAGCCGATGCCATACGATCTTTATTTTCAACAACTTTAACTAATTTTGAAGCATTGGTCATCTTTTCCACCTTACGTTGTAGTTGGTTAGCTATTTCCATTATGTGCAGTAGATTCTCTTGATGCAAAATAACATTTAAGGTGGCAAAGTTTATGCGTGCCAATTGCTCGATGGATTTATATTTGGTTATAAAGTCCGGAGTTGATTTGTCCACTGCTGTAAAAGTAACATTTAATAGCGACTTTCCAGCTTTAGTGAAACCAGGAGTTTCGATGACAACAAGCTCTTCTTCTTTCTTTGCACGTGTCTCATATGAAGTGAGGCTGATGGCTCCAAGTCTAACGAAAAATAAAAATGCAGCAATTTTATCCACAAAGAACCAGCAAATCAATTTTTTCATAAATTTAATAAATTGAACAATGTACAACAAACGTTATTCATTTTTATTAACAAACTTGTCATGCAGACTTGTTCAGAAATTACGGTGGTTTCAAATCACGAACGATTTTAAAATCACGGAAATGATATTTAGATGTTTGGTACATAGAGATTTCATGGTTCAAAATCTAACAAAATATTTGTTATCTTTACAATTTTTTTTTTTTAAATTAACGAATTCAAGTTTAAGTGTTTGTAAATCGTAAAAACACCAAACTAAAATCCGAAATCTTCCGAAATTTATAAATTTGCAGCTTCTTCTGTGTAAAATAATTAACTTTATTGTAAAAACGAATAAAGAACAAATCATTGTAGAAGTATGAAAATATAATTAAAAAAAATTTAAGTGATTTGAAATCGTCAGGCATTTATATGACCGGTTTTAAATCAGAAGATATCAAACCTTTGCAGTGATTTCAAATCGATTTACGATAAAGCGGTGTTGCAGCGCATCTGTTATTAAGTAGATGTATTAATTCTTAATAATCTATATTTATAGCACACGTCTACTATACTAACCATGTCGATCGGGAACATAAAAAAACAAAGAACAAACCACAAACAACTGAGCATAATAAAAACAAATAAGAGTTATTTATTCTGCTGATGCGAAAGCAATCTTATTTACATTGTTTTCGCATCGCATTTGCTTTCGCATCGCAATTCAGAATAACCCCCCTGTACTTTAAAATTCTGTAAATGAGAGCGGAATTGAGAGATTAAAATTCTTCTTCTTATAAGTTCTGTAAATTCGTTTGCTGTAAAACATAAACAAAAAAAAAAAATATCCCAAGAAAATATAGGCAAGTTCGTGAACAAATTTAAAAAAAAACTTCTTCGAAATACATTTAATTTTTTTTTTTATTTATTTCTACGTTCCTGGGGAACAAAAAATGCTGACTGATCCATTTTGATTATTTTATGTACCTTATTCTTTTTTTCAAAAACAACATGCATGTTTTTTTTGTTTTTGTTTTATAACGTACCTTTTCTAAGAATTAGTACCCACTTTAAACGTCTAGTAATTATATACATATGTACATACGGATGGGAAATTTTGCACTTAAAAATTAGTATAAAGCGTTACGAAGTGGGGGGGGTTAAAAAATCTCTGAAAACAGCGTTATGTACATACATATGTAATATTTACACAGCCCCTAGTCACTGATTATTAATAATATCGCTTTGACGTACATACATGCTTTGCATAGAACACCATTATTCGCTCCTATTAACCAGTGCCGTAACACCTGAAATAGTCTAAAAAAATTTTCGCAATGCCCAAAGATCTCATTCATAATTTGTTTTCAACCCCGAAAGCAAGGGCGTAAAATTATTAATGAAAAACAATTTAATTTTTTTTTTTTTTTGACAAAAATCAAAGTCTATGTATATGAAAACTTGGTACTAACAATTTTTTGATAATTTATTGCAGTGGTTTTTAACCGGTGGGTCTGATCTAAATAAAATACATCGATGTTTTTTTAATTTAATTTTTTTAATTGAAAATCATAAAAAAAAAGTTTAATTCAAAAACACAAAAGTAATTATATTAATGCTAACGCAGGGCTTGCTATTTTTAATTAAATGCGAAAAAAGTGGTTGAAATTGTGACACGCAAACAATCAAATCATTTTCTAAATTTCATTTATTTAAACGTTGTCAAACAGTGTCAAATGCATGTATTTTTTTTTTACAAATTTGCACAAGACGCCATTAATAGTAATTCATCATCCGATGATTTGTTCATAAACGAACCCCGCGAAGTCAGAACAAAAATAATGGTACACGATTTTATTTGTACGTCTCCTTTTGAACGACAAAAACACGACACTCACACATATGCACTGATTGACGTGTTTTTTTATCGTCTCCAGGGCACTTAAAGATATTTTAATGGAATTACAACTTTGATGACAGTATTAAGTACATCGCTTAAATTTTACGGTAAGAACTTGGCTGCCAAGGCTTGGCGATGGAGAAAACAATGCGTCCAATTTGCATTTGACATCATTGTTTTAAGTCTTCCTACGAACCTACTTTTATTGCCAGTAATTGCCCTAGCACCGTCAGTGCAAATATCAACACAAAGTTCCCAGTCAAAGTTGAAATCTTTGGTGCCTTCCAAAAACATTTCATACAAACACTTGCCTGTGGTATTTTTCGGTAAATATTTGCAAATCTGCGTAGACGTATACTCTTTATGCCAGATGAATTAATTCCGTGTGTTTTGGAAAGAACAAATGTTGAACGGATTAAAAATTAATCTCGTGTAAATTACCTCAATGAATAGGCAGCAAACAGTGTCATATTTTTACTTTATTTTCTTTGAATTTTCTATTTTTTTTTATAATAACATTTTCAAACTTTGAGAGCAAAAACGTTAATTGGTCGCCGGATTTTTTGAAAATCATATTGGGGTCGCGGCTTCAAAAAGGTTGAAAACCACTGATTTAATGTATGAAGTTTGACAAATGTTATGTTATAACATATACATAATTTGCTACTGAAGATGCCCTGCTTTGGTGTTCTGTTTTAACTTTGACAATTTTAATTTTAATTTTTTTTTCAACTATAATGTACATATGTATGTATTTAAAAAAAGTCTCAATAATTAAATTAAATTAAATTTGTGTATATACTTTAGTTGACTATTTTTTTTATTATATTCAACTATTCGGTGGATTTTTTAGTATATTCCAAAGAGATTTAGTGACTGCAACGCATAGTGTTGAAGCCAAAAAAAGAATTTTTTATGCGATGGATAATAGAGGGAGTAATGTTTTAGAAAAATAAAAAATTTATAAAATACATAGTTGCGTACTATATACGATCATGCTTTTTCTAAGTTCATAGTAACAAATTTTGAATTTTATTAAATTAAATAACATTTTATATACATACTTTGCTTGTGCAACCATTTCAAATGTTCTCTGAGCCAAGGAGACCTCTAATTGAAGAACTTGGAATGCAAGCAGTTTTTGTGACTCCGAAGGTACCATGCTTACAGAGCTACAAGTGTCTTGAAATTCAGACTCTTCCGAATGCGGTGAAGGTGTATTAAAATCTTCCGAGTCCTCGGTTAAAGGAGAATAAACATCAGAAGAGCTTTTCAAAAGGGCAACGCTAAACGTCTTTAGTGCAAAATGTATTTCAAGACTAGTATACTGCACAACTTCTGGAGTCAATGAAGTAGCTGCTGTTGCA
Source organism: Lypha dubia (assembly GCA_947311025.1). Lineage (NCBI taxonomy): Eukaryota > Metazoa > Arthropoda > Insecta > Diptera > Tachinidae > Lypha > Lypha dubia. Next base: position 70,460,049 of record OX371264.1, on the reverse strand, counting down.
GATAACGTCTTACGGCGTTCATCTTGGTTTAAAAATTGTGGAATTGACCGCATTTGTGTTAGCTGGCTAGCACTCTTCAATAGATTCGTTTTCTGTTGTTCTGCTGGCTTTTCTTTTTCGGGTAGTGGAATGCTCATTGCAACCTTTAAGGCCTCAAAGACACGGTCCTCTGTCAAATTTAAGTTAATTGATGGAAGAAGTACGTTTATTTTTGTCTTTGGTAAACGGGGATCATCGTCAACCACACATAGTTCAGCGTCAATTAAGAATGATGTAGGACGCAGCAAATGCATATCGGATATAATTAATTTGTTCATACACAATTCCCAGTTATCCTGTGGCTTGGATACCAAAATCTGATATGAAACGAAAAACAACAACAGCGACATTATTTTAGAAAAATAATTTTAAAATGTAAAAGTATTTACAAAATATAATATTTTTAACCTGAATATTTTCCAAGGAAACATTGTATCGGTCATACGCCTTTTCCATAATTGTCTGCAATATTTCGTCTTGATCACGACCTCCTTGATGCATGTTAACAATGTCGTTTGATTTGTATTTGTGTGGAACGGAAGATATTCTTAGTTCACCCAAGCCTATTACAACCAATGATTGTTGGCCTGGTTTGTACTTGCCTCCTTGAGGCAATATTAATATATTTGGCATTAAAGTGACATCAAGCTCAATAATAACATGACTTTCTATCATATATTGCATTCCGGTGGCGGATCGTTCTTTAAAATCAGATATCTTCAAGGTAGCAGCGCCTTCCAACTCGGAAAGGTTAAGTTGTTGCTGAGGCACAAAAACGCCCATTAACTTTAAAAACGTTTCCGCATCGTAGACTATCTCTAAAGGACGCGCGGTTGCTTTAATCCTTTGATCGCATTGCTTATCTAATGGATTTGTCTCGAAAAATATATCCAGCAGATTATTTTCATCGGATATTTTAGATTTTATAATTGTCGGTGCCAAACCTTCTTGCTCTAGTCCCGTCAAGGCTAATTCTCTCATGCCCAAGCACACACTATTAGAATAGAATAGAAGAGAAGAAATATTGAAATATAAAACATGAATACGAGTATATCTACCAATTTCATGTACTCGTATGTATTACCTAATGGCACTTGCTGCTGGTCGCTGCTTAACGGAGCATGTCGTCATATTGAGTTTAATCAACATTAAAGTTTGCATAGAATGCCAGTCGACTGTACCCCGACTATTTGTTTTATAGAGTCCAGAATCATTATAAAGTCCGATTTCTAAAGCTTTCAAAGTGAATTTCATATGCATGGCTTCATAGTGTTCCGGCAATTCCAAAGGTGCCGTATTGTCCTCATAGCCAATGGCTTTGTGAAGTTTACGCTTCTCTTCAGGAGTCATAGCTTTTTGTATGCTTAATTCCAGTTCAGAACCTTCGTCTTCATTCTTTTTGCCTCCACCAAACCAGCCACCAAACCAAGAAGACTTTGCTTTTGCTTCCTTTTTCAGCTCTTCTCCTTGTCGCAGGCGATCAACTTCCAATTGCACACGTTTGCGTATTAGAATCAAATTAAATAGATCTAATTTTTGCTCCGCTATTGTGCAAGTAGTTTCAATAGTAGCAGATGGTTTTTTGGTAGAACAGCGTTCCTTGTGAGCTTCTGCATATGTTTTACACAATTCTCGATGCTGTTTAATGTGCTCCCACGTCCACGATTGATTCTTTTTACGCACTTGCTCCTCTAATACAGATTCTATTGCAAATATCCACCATATTTTGGCATTACCTTTGTATGCTAAAAATTCAAATTAATAATTGTTTTAAATATTTATATGTATACGTATGTGTGTATGTATGTACGAATGAGTTTGTATTCAATTCTTACTTTTATTGTGTGGCCTATATTTGCGATATGGCACAGCCAATTTGAATTGATTCATATCATCTAGTAATCCAACAATAATTTGAAACTGAGTGCTTGTTACACCAATATTAAGCTTTTCCATTTCCAGTGTTAAGTCGGTTTTTGGTATAGTAAAGGGAGGACTATCTCTGTTAGGATCGGAATTTAATAGTAGTTTTGCGATGGAAGAAATCGGACCCAGTACTGAAAGTTTTCCACATGCGGGCGGCATGAATTGAATTTTTCTTTTTAAAATATATATAATTTTTACTTACGAAAAGAATATTGTGAGAGGCTTTTGGTTTTACTCGCTATATTGTTGCGGAATAACTCATTTATTTCGTTTCCTGATCTGGTGCTATATGTGTCACCATTACAGTTCATATACATCGACAAACAATCTAAATTTGCCAATTTAAAAACATGGCGTATAACACCGTCAACGAAACATTTCTCCCAATTTGCATCTGTAGTAAATATTTCGAAAGTACTCAGCGTAATACCGAAAGCATAAGGACGATCCGTTCTCGAGTTATCCTCATATCTCACATGAACATTGGCAATTTTCACTTGAATATTGTTAATTGTACGTGCAACTAGTTTTTCAACATATGATGGATCTGCTTTATTTTCTTCTAAAAATGGAAGAATGCACATATAAACAGAAAATTATTGATAGAATAAATTGTAAATATTTAAAGTATGCAACATGGGGTCCAATTATGTGGTCTGCGCAGGAGTACAACAAAAATGCCATAATTCAATTTCATTGTTTAACGGTAAAAACAGAACCCTACAAAAAAAAAAAAAAAAAAAAAAAAAACAAAACATCTGCCTCTTTGCACAGATCTTATAATTGGGCCATGGTATGCATGCAGTTAACCTTTTTCAAGTTCTTTCTGAAAGGCTTCGTCAATGGCCTTTAATGCCACTTGTTTTTGTTCTAATTCCAGTTTTTGCTCTTTCTCAGCATCATACGGCACACTTTGTTTAGGTGATACCAACAAAAACAAGTCTTCTATCTGCGCGACAACTGGTTGATTGTATATCGATTTCCATGGTATTTTTAATACAAATTTCCCCAGATGACCATAAACTAATTGAACCGGCAACTCCAAATCATCTAACGCGTTCTCTCGTATTTTTAAGTTATTCAAGACAATATCACCTAAATACATATAAATAAATGTAGATTATTTTTTTAAGATTTAAATTTTATTTAAAGTTAATTTAAATATAATGCGTTTAACGTTACAAAGGTTTCAATACACAATTTTCACTCCGTACCAATTCCTTAGATGCAACTAAACATTCACGTGTAAGCCCACTCACACAATGACAGTAGAGTAGATGCCATGATAGTACAGCCTCTAGAGTTCATTTCCTTATTATTACATTGTGGAAACTTAATTTTTTCAATATTTTATTTAAACACCGGATGACTGGAAAAAAAACAATTCGTTCTTGAAATATTTAGGACTTGAAATGAAGCAAAAGAGATTTTGTCGCTTATTTCCTGTTTGGTCTAGTTGTGAAACTCCTTTAGAGACAAGACTTTAGCACATGATGGAATAAAAAATATACTTCAAAACGATGTTTTAAAGCAGAATTTTGCTCTGAAGATAATAAATTTTTTATTTATTGTTGTTTTAACCCAATTATTATAATAAAAGCATTTCTTTTCTGTTTTTCAATTATTATATAATAAAAGCAATTCATTTCTGTGTTTCGTGATAAGAATAACTTAATTTAAAAATACATTGAATCTGTATAGTGCAAACTTTTAATCTTCTTAAGCTAAACTGTATTTGTAATTAACAACCTGTTCCACAAAATAGGAAATCCAATTTATCGAAAGTCAGTCAACTTCGACTTCAAATCAATTTGGTTGGATTTCTCTATTTCGATCGCTTTTATTCGCATTTCTTCTTGCAGGTGTAATTTTTATGCTTACGTATTAATAATTTCTAATAATGCCAATCAATTCCGTTGCAGAAAATATTTCAAGACTTAAAGTTTATCTGAATAAAATTTATTCCTGAGCAACTGCAAATGGACTTTACTTAAACGCTCACGTTTAACGTATGAAATCAATTAATAATATTGCTAATTTTGAGCTTTTATTAAATTGAGAAATAATTATTTTTGTTAATACACTAACCATGTTCACACCTGTAGTTGTTGGTCAGACTTACTCAAAGTTGAGGTGTCTGTCTTTTCTCGTCACAGCATTTTACTCCTTTGAATTTAACACAACTTCTTGTTAAATGTTACATTATTCCTGGTTTAATCTACGACTGTGAACTTTATCCCAGCTGTGAATCAATTGGCGAAAAAAAGAAAACTTAACATTTATAGAACAATATTATTAGAGATGTATACGGATTGAAGACATGATCAGGATTCTCAATTTTCTTCGAAACTATGCGGCATTTCGTTCGATAACATTCTTATTTTTAAATGTTCGCCAGATCGGTTAGAGGGACATATATTATTATGCCTTTTTATATACCTCTTCTTGTACTATAATGGCAATTTTTCATACACGTAGTGAGCCCTTGGATTGTCTCTTCCACCAACACAGAAAATTAAAAGCAACGCAACTAGTTTTAAGCAATTTTTTTCCAATTACTTCTCACAATAGATAATCATTAAAATTATGTACTTCCGAGTACATACGAGTTTTATTTAATTTTGTTAATTTTGCTAATTTTGTTTAAATATCTAAATGTTTGCCTTTTTAAATTGATTATGAATTCTAACATTCTAATTCTAACAGGAAATGCATTAAATATAATATTAATTTTTGTTGCTGGTTCTGTTTATATAAGACGAACGAGTGATTTGAGTGTAAATTTTGTATGAAAAGCACTCAAATTTATGAGTAAAGGTACGGTAACAATGGGGAAACATTCGCTTCAAATATGTTGTGTTCAAACACGGGCAGGTGCTAACATGGGAAAACATATTTTCCCGGTGGTCACACTTGAACAAATATTTTCCTTAACAAAATATTAGAAAAAAACTTTCAAAAAACATAAATTTGTTTTTTAATAAACATTTCGTTGCTAATGATTAGTTTCTGCAGCTGGGCAACCAAAAAGTAATATTAACAAAATATTTTTGGAAATTGCACAAAAACTATTTCGTCGTCAATTTTGAGCCAACAACGATTTGTACAATGCAGCATAAGCAATTTTTTTGCGAAGTGTGATTTTTCGCGTTTTTCCATTTATTATTATTTTAACAGTTTTGTGATTTCTGATTAATTTATGTTGTTTGTATGTTTGTAATTTTTTCGTTAACAAGATTTGCAAATTTTCACCATATTCTCGATCTAGGAAGAATTGTTTTTCATTATTTAAGGCTTTAGCGTTTTTTTTAATATTATGGATTAATTGATAATTTATAATTTTTCGCAAGTTGTCATCTTTTTCAATTCTGCCAAACTTTTTGCCTTTTTTTTATTTTTTTTTTGTTTATTTTCATTTTGGCTTTTTAAAAATACAGTCGAACTTCCATAACTCGAACTTCTTTAACTCGAATTTTCTCTAACTCGAACAAATTTGGTTGGCAGTAGCGTCAAAAGAACAAATCACATACAATTTTCCTTCCGTAACTCGAACTTCTATAAGTCGAAGTTCTCCATAACTCAAACGAAAAACATACACATGAACTCTATAACTCGAAGAATTTTGCTTGTTTAAATGGTTTTTTGTTTTTTCTTTAGTTTTCGTTTGTTTGTTTTACTCTCTTTTGTTGCTTGATCTGGTTTGTATATTTTACATGCTATTTTTGTTTATTTTTTTCGGCGAATTACAAATTTGTTTCTTTTTGTTTGCGTAAGTATCAGTTCTATGCATAATTCGGGCTAGATGATAAATGTTGAAATCGATTTTTTTATTATTATGACAACTAAACGTGTTTTAAAATGCTTATCAATTGAAGAAAAATATAAACTTATAAAGACGTCGAAGATGGATTAAAGAAAAAGGAAGCAGCTGATAAATATGGTATCCCGGCAAGGACGGTCTCAACAATTTTCAAAAATAAGGAATCAATTATCAACTCGTTTAAATCTGGATTTCGTTTATGGAGTAAAAGAGTAAGGACCCAGTCAGTTATTTCAGTCAGTCACTTATTTCAGAATATTTTACTTAACTGTAATTTATATGCTTGTTCTTTTACATTCTTAAGTTTTCCTTTAGAGGCTATTTTAAATAAAAATACATAGTAAAAAAACCTTTTATTCTATTTGGACAAAAAATTCTGTAACTCGAAGTCTCCGTAAGTCGAAGTTTTTTTTTTTGGGATAATGGTGATTCGAGTTATGGAAGTTCGACTGTATTGCAATTTATAGAGATTTTTTGCTTTTCTCGCAGCAGGAAGCAACATAATTTTTTAAAGTTTTTATCAGCCAGCATCAGTAGTAGTTTTAGAGAATCGCGAGGCATGTCGAACAAAGCAGCCAAAAAATATCAGCCGTAAAAATCTTTTATTGAAGCATTTTGTCTAAAGGTAAATATTTATATTTGACTTTGTTTGTTCTTACAAAAATTTTGTAAGATCTAATAATTGTTTTCCCAAAATAAATCAAAATATTTGCCTTTTAGTGGTCACACTTTGTTCACATTAGACACATTTTTGTTTGGCAGCAAATAATTTTGTTGCTGTTTTTCTGTTTGCCTCTAATAAATATTTTATGGTCAGACTACGCTAAGGAAATATTTGACATTTTTCGTCAAATGTTTCCCCAATGTGACCGTACTTTAAGTTTCGAAAAAATTTTAGTTCAAGTAGAAAAACTTTTTGGTAATTAATATGGCCGCCATGAAAAATGGACCATGAAAAATGGCTCCAAACTAAAAAATGAAAAATTACCCCAATCCTTACCAAAAATGGCCCCAAACTTTAATATATAAAAAGAAAAATGGCCCCAAAGTTCGTGTTGGTGTTTTCAATACAAAATTTTGGTGCCATTTTTCATTTTTGGTTTGGGGCTTTTTTCGTTGGCGCCATTTTTCATGGAGCAATTAATATACATATGTATGTAGTCGTATAACAGTTTGTAGAACTTTCCGGAAGGAACTATTTCTGTCATTTTGAATATTAATAATTTAATACTGGCAGTGCTATATGTTGTATTGATAATGCCGAACATATCCAGGGACGGGCTTTTGTTCGCTAAATTTGAGTTTGCATTTTAATTTCCTAACAATATATACCTATGTACATACATACATATGAACATACATACATATGCATGTGTATTTCCAAAAGTGCGCAAACATGTGCGATTTGTTTGGGTTAGTGTTAGGAACGGTGTTTTACACATTTCATCTATTCCAATTTCTGTGTGTTCAAAAATTTCTTACTCTTATAATATGGGCAATTTTTATATTGCACAATAATATCGCCAATTTGTATGTCTTATACGATATATCCCAATATATTGGAAAATATTAAAACACAATATTTAGATTTTTTAATCATTTTCATTTTGCTTGTATGTAGTTGTTATTTGATATATAATATTGAAAATATCAAGCAAATTATGGAATAGTAAATGTAAAGTCTTTTTTATTTATTAATACTATATCTCAGAAGTACAATTCATTTGTAACATAACTAACCTTGATTTTATATTTCGGCTATACAAAAATAGCGGCCTTGAAATAGGTGTGCTGATATGTTCTGCTAGTCTGATTGGATATTCTAATGTTAATAGTTCGAATTTTTATTAATTCAATAAACTCAACTTAAGTCGAAATAATATTTATTTCTGAAATATACATTATTTATTGATTTAATAATAATAATAAATATAAATAATTTTTTTAGTAGTTTATGAATTATGTGTTTTTATTGCATGTTAATAAGAACATATTTAAGTGTCGCCTCTTTTCTACTGTGTTATTACTGTGTCACAGTGAAAGCTGTTTTCTTATCCTGCTCAAATTATAGATTAATGAAGATTCCTGAAAAATGGTTTTATTGTAGCGATGGGCTTGACAGCTCCGGTGAAATATATTGTGGAGACAAACAATAAAAATCAATCTTTAATTTAATTCCATAACAATAATATTTTAGCTTTCACTATTCAATCAAGGTGGGTCGCTCCAGTATTCTCACATACATACTTTAATAAATCTCGATTCAACAAATTTGTATATTTAAGCCATTCATACATAGCATGTATGCTTTGCACTTGTTTATGAAGTCATTAGTAATAAATATGTACATACTTACATATTTAAATAAACATTTACTCACCTCCCCAAACACTTATTTTAAGTTGATTACTGTCCAGATTCTCAACATAGTTGAATAGGTATTTATTGAGATAATGGGCCACAACCGATTCCAAAACCATTTTAACTCAAATGACACGGTCTAATTTGCAATGAACTAGAAAAATATTCACGTAGAATAAATTTAGTTTTATGGAGGCCAATAGGCCACACTATACCACTTTTTTAATTAATTTGACTTTTTGGCTATATTGATTCTTTAGTTTCAGCATAAAATACCAAAAAATATGATTACCGATGGAGTCATTATTATTTTAGTTATACATTATTTATTTGTACGTATTAACAGTCAAACACATCCATATGTAAGTGTTTTGTTGTGAAAACAGAAGTGTGAATAAGAATATAATAAAAATATCTAAAAGTTGTTTTTCACTGATGACATCATCAAAGTAATATGATTGTTTTTCTTTTATTTTACAATTAAAGTTATTGATTTGTATACGTTCAATGATTCCGACTTAAAGAAGTTTTAGCTTTGCCATTTATCAAGCAGTTTTATTTAATTTTCTCAACTATATACCCATATTTCAATTGTATTTAATAATTAAATAATGTCCATCCAGTAATATAGAATTTTTTAAGCACTCTAATTATTGTAGAAATGTCATCAAGGCAATATGGAAAAACCATCTGTGGAACTTTGCAGAGATGGTAGTTTGGGTTACTTTAAAAAAGGATAATCTAAAAAGACGTTCACAAATGGTAGTTTCGACAGTTCAGAAAATTATTTCGCTTCTTATATTTTGAACCAATTGCGTTGTCGAATGCCTTGTTGACAGATTGTCTGGCACATTATTTAGGATGTCTATCTGATATGTATTTGCCTTGATAAGAACGTGTTGCAATTGTTTTGACAGCTAATGGGTGAAGCATCGAATTTTATTATTTAATTTATTCATTCTTGTTTTTAAAAGCTTTGATTAATATGACATCCTGATCAAGTTACTTCCGCTGTCAAATCAAATGCAACAATGTTCTTAAAGAAATAATTAAATAATTTGTAGGACGGCTCAGCAACGACTGCAAATTGGACGGCGCAGCTGCGAGGCTGTGACAAATGATGTTGTTTTTGTTATGTTAAATGTACATAAATTGTCGTCAACAATTGAAAGCAAATTAAAGCACAACTAAAATATTTGCGAATTTTTTCGACTGGTTGAACACAATGAATTACGTTTATATATTTTTAGTTATGCTGTTTTCAATATCAGCAGCCAAGAAATTTAAAGAAGATTCTAAGCCGGAGTGGGCGAAAAAAGATATAAGAGATTTCAATGATGCCGATTTGGAAAGATTATTGGATCAATGGGAGGTACATAAGTACATAAAAATATTTATTCATAAGCATGTAACACTAGAACTTTTTGTTCATATAGGAAGACGAAGACCCACTCGAGCCCGACGAGCTACCGGAGCATTTGCGCCCCCAACCACAAATAGATATTTCGAAGCTAAACACGGCTAATCCAGAAGAGTTACTGCAAGCATCAAAAAAGGGCAGAACTCTTATGACATTTGTATCGGTCAATGGAAATCCTACACGCGAAGAAGCTGAAACCATTACCAAGCTGTGGCAGACTAGCTTGTGGAACAATCACATACAAGCTGAGCGTTATATGGTTGACGACAATCGTGCGATTTTCATGTTCAAAGATGGATCTCAAGCGTGGGCAGCCAAGGACTTTTTGGTGCAACAAGAAAGTTGTCAAGGTGTGACAATAGAAAATAAAGAATATCCGGGTACTGTTAAGAAAATCAAAGCGAAAGAAGAGTTTTAAAATCTTTAAGCTGGTATTTATTTAAAAATATAAGTTTGTATGGATTTTTTAATAAATTTAGAAAGAATCTTTGGTTTCAAATGGTACTTGAATTTCCTAATTAAGTAGAAAAATACAATAAGCACTACATTTAAATGCCGGTGCAAAGTCTTTAATTTGTACCAAAGTAAATTTATACCAAGTAGATGCACCATGTATTTTGTTTGTGTAAAAATATTGGATGAATGTCAAAAAGAGATGAGAACAACATGAAGAAAACAAAAACAATTTGTAGAAGTATGTATAACAAAACAAAACAAACCAAAATGGCGTACGAAAATCGTAAACAGCTTTTGACAATCATACATTAAAAATAAGCGAGAAAAAAATGAATCAGCTGTTTAGTTTCATCTACTTGGTATACATATACTTTGATTTGTACAAATCTAAATTTCTACAACAAAACATACATATGTATGTATGTATGAAAAATGTACATGCGATGTTAGGCAAACAGCAGTGTTTTATCTGTGGGGTTTGACAATCATAGTGGCAATTGCCCATGGTCTAATAATCAGGTCTGCGCAAGAAGGAATATGGCTTTTTGTAGGGTTGTGTTTTGACCGTTAAATAATCTGCAAAAATATGGTAAGTTAATTCGGTCTTGTCAAACGTTGTTTACATTTTTGGCCGCCATCATGAATATTATTGTTTACGTTATGCTTTTTGTTTTTGCATAACCAATAAATACATACAAAACAACTTTTGTTTTGTTTTGTATACAGCTTTGTTTTGACAATGTTGAATTAATTTTACACAAACAAAATGCATGTCGATTTTGTTGTTGCGTTGATACGCGCACCTTATTATTCCACCATGCAATTGCCTTTAAAACAAAAGGAAAGTAACAAATAGTTGACACATGGTTGGTAAAACATATGACGAACGAATTCATTTCCAGTAGGTTTGGTATCACCCTATAAGAATTACATTTTACGACTCTGTTTCTGCACGTGTTTTGACATGTTTTTATAGTTTCGATGATAAACAGGGAATAAATAAAAACAAGTTTTTAATTTTTGCACAAAATAATAAAAAAGTTAATTTTGTACACATTAGGGTAATTATTTTAATAAAAATGTCAATGCAAGCTAAAATTGGTCCATCGATTCTAAATGCTGATCTTGCTAATTTAGCGTCCGAATCTCAAAAACTGCTGGATAATGGGGCCGACTATTTACATTTAGATGTAATGGATGGACATTTTGTCCCGAATTTAACATTTGGACACCCAGTTGTTAAGTGCTTGCGTAATAAAATTAAGGAAGCTTTCTTTGAAACGCACATGATGGTGTCAAAACCACAGCAGTGGATCGAGCCAATGGCCGATGCCGGAGTTAATTTATTTACATTTCATGTTGAACCCGTCATGGATGATGTTGCTGGAATTTGCCGAAAAATTCAAGAGTCAGGAATGAAAGTTGGTTTAGCAATTAAACCAGGAACTGAAGTAAAAGTACTACAAAATTACCTCGACTTGGCTGACGTCGCTTTAGTGATGACCGTAGAACCAGGATTTGGTGGTCAATCGTTTATGGCCGATATGATGCCAAAAGTTGAATGGTTACGTCAAAATTATCCGAATTTGGATATTGAAGTTGACGGTGGTGTTAGTCCAAAAACAATTGATTGCTGTGCAAAGGTAATGATTTATTTTCAATAGTATATTTTGCAACTGTTTTTTTTACATTTAAATCTTAAAGGCTGGTGCAAACATGATTGTTTCCGGTACTGCTATTATACAAGCTCCCGATCAGAAAGCTGTAATTTCTCTTTTGAAATCAACCGTACAAAATTATAATAAGTAGATAAATGTAATAAAGTATAGTTAAGAAAAAATTTTTCATGTATATATACATACCTACATACATATGTTTATTTTATAATGGTCCTAATTTTGTAAGGCGTTGGCGTTTTGTTATGTAACACAATAAAATTATTTTTTAATCTATTACAAAAATCAATGAATAATTTCTCCTTTAATCAATAAATGTTATTTTATTATTATATATGTAGTTATTGTTTAAATTACATATGCGTGTGTCTAAAATAACTGAAAGTGTTAATATGTACATATACATACATATGTATGTATAAAAAATCCGCAAGTCACTTTACTGTAATATTATGTTTGATTTTTCAACATAATGTTATTTGCGTACCAGCGACAAATAGGGAAGCAATAAGAAATATTAGGCTTTAATAAACAAAATTGCGGTTTAAAATAAAACTTACCGAAATTTCAAATTATTTAATCAAATTCCGACTTGTCAGTTGTCACACCATGGCGCAGAAATTGGACAGTGCGCAACACTTTTTCGCCATATTTGGTTGGGCTAGTGAAAGTTCCGTTAATACACGCTCAATTCTCATGCTACTCTTTTATATGATCACGTTTGTGAAGGTTTCTAGCTTTCAGCCAGAAAAAAATACACAGTCATGAAATGAATAAAAATACATGGAGGTTTTGCTTTTCTTATTTGTTACATATTTATTAACATTTAATTTCTATTGTTTTTTATCTTTTGTAATATTTGTTCTATTTTGCTCCATCATATTGTTGTATGTATTTAAGTACATATGTACATATTGTATGTATGTACATATGTATATAATATCGTATGTATGAATGTGTTGTGTTTTAAGAATTTATTTTCATTTGTCCAATGTGTAAATTATTACAACATACATACTTATTTACATACATAAATAAGCATAGTACTTAGTATGTATGTATGTATGTACCATACATTATTTTAGGTTTTTTAATACTATTTTCATTTCTTTTTCATGTAAATAAGCATTGGGTTGCTAAAAAAATTTTTCTTTATCATTAAATATGTATTTATTTGTCAGAAGTTTATATGTAACTATTGTCATTAAAATATTCATTTCTTTCACAATACGCGTATGAAAAAATAAAAAGTTTGTGCTATTTTGTAACAAGTGCATTTCATAGTAAATAATTCAGCTCTTTTAGAATCCATATAAATATTTTTTTTTTGTTAATAATAGTCTGATATATTTTTATTAATTGTATAAATTGATTTTTATTTAGTAAACAATTTATTTCTATTTATATAAATATTTAGTAACATTTACTACTCTGTAAAAAATATTTACCAATTTTTATTCGTTTAGTGGTGAGAGCGTTGAAAACAATATAATAATTTATTTATTTTTTTTTCATTCAATACCTTCGGCACAGTGCCCAACAATTTTTGAATTTCAATACTGTTACAAATTCCAAATATAAACATATTTTGGAAGAATTAAATCTGTGACAGTGCTTTATCCAAACTGAAAATATTTATACGCAGAAGTGAACAACCTATATTTTGTTGAAATCGGATCGATATTGTGGGAGATGTAGGAGTTCAAAGTTGCTACTAATCCATGCACACAACGCAGTCACAAAAGAAAAAAATAATTTCGAAAATATATTTTTGTTTTTTTTGGTATACATTTATTGCACACACATCAGTAACGCGTTTGCTTATAGCTACGGTGACCATATTTTTCGACAGAAAAAAAAGGACACTCAAAATTAAATAAAAATTATTGGTGTTAAGTTAATAGTAATAGATATATTTTATATAAAAAAAATAAAAATATAATTCAAACAATGTAATATTAGTGACTACTGCAAGTAGTTACATATGTATGTATGTACTTATTTTAATGTTTAAAACAGAAATTAAATATGCCTATAAGTTCATAAAAAAATAAATAAATTAATTAATCAAAATTAACAAAGAAATTGAGTTTAGCCAATAATACAAAAATAACAAAATTCAATAAATAAAATTAACTAAAAACAATAGTTTAAGGGTTATCTATTATTGATATTTTTCTGAAGAATGTATTTTTTTTATCAATGTTATTTGATAAAAACAATTTAAATTCTGCACAGTCCATTTGAAAGTCGACAGAAAATTTGACACATTGAACATACACTTTTCAGTTTTATAAACTTATATTGCCCTACAAAAATTATTGGAGTACATGGTCCATTTTATATAAAAGGAGTAGTTTTTGGACTACTCCTATGTAATGCGGCCGTGGACCATTTCATTTGTACACACATTTGTAGTTAAATACCATTTGGCAACACTAAAAATGTTTGGAGTTTTATTGAAAATGTGGCAGCTCCCCTGTTAAAATTAAAACAAATTCATGGAAGCTGAAAGAAACACAAGTTAGCTCGTGTTTTTTCAATTTCTGAATATTATTTTGTATTTTTATATAAATGTAATGCAAGGGCTGAATTTACACATTTGTATATACTTAAAATATCATTCAATTATATTAGTGACAGAGATACATACATATATGTATACATATTTACCGGGTACTCCATGGAATAGCAAAATAGAGTAGTTTCGAAACTAGTCCCTGTGGGTACTCCTTGGATTAGTAACATGGAGTAGTTTTTGGGTTACGTGGTCCAGCCCTAGGACATCGCAATGTAAATTGGACCATGTTTTTTCCATACATTTGGATTAGTTTTGGAGTAGTCCTACTCCATTGTGGAGTAGTCCATACACGCATGTATGGACTAGTCTCATTTTTTGTAGGGTGTAATGAGTTTAAAATTTCGGTATTTTGAGAAAATATAACTTTTAAATTTGGAAACTAAAGAAGAGCATCCGCCATCAAAAAGAAAGGACAAAAAAGGACAATTCAATTAAAAAAAGGACAATTTATTTTGTTTAAATTTAAAAGGACGCTGTGTCAAAAAAGAGGACTGTCCTTATTAAAAAAGGACGGATGGTCACCGTACTTATAGCTCCCAAGACACTGAACCGATTTTAATAAAAATATAGAAGGTGCACGTTGTGACTAAATAAATTTGGTGTAGCTTTTGCCAAAATCAGTTGAAGATGGAATGTGTGCATGCACTCTATCATAAGAAATGGTCTTACTTGTTAATGATATATACACACGCACACACATAAATATGCAGATTGAGATACACATTTATTCATATTTATCTTGTAAACCGAATATTGTGACAGCGATTCGAAATTCATATACTTGTTGAGCATAAATGGTAAAAAATTTAAATTCTTAGCATTTTGTTGTGTAAGTGTTTTTTTTTTTTTTGTGAATGGGAGTGTTGTCACAAATACACATGCATGCAGTATTTGTCTTTTATTTAAATTTATTTATTTGTTTAATTGTCCTAATTGATTCTTTTTTCATTTTTCACATATAAAACAGCTTCTAGGTATGTATGTATATTATAAAATAGTTTTTTGTATATATAAATATAATTAAATTTGTATGTCTGTATGTATGAATGTTTTTTTTTTCTTTTTATATTTAGTTTGTTTGATTTATTAGTTTTTTTAATTATTAGGATAGCATAACTATGTGCGTTTTTTACCTTTTTCTTATTTAGTATATTTATTTTACGGCTATTTTAGTTCAGGATTGAACTTCTAAAAAAATTGATTTTTTTCTTAAATTTTTTATTATTGTTATAAGATGAATCACTAAAAATGAATGCATTCGTTTTTATATAGAAATAAATGCGATTAAAAAATAAAAACAATATATGTAAGAAACTAGAATGCATTCAAGAGAGAATAAGGATCCTAAACAAGATTGTTTTATACACACATAGTATGTATGTATGTATGTATGTAGTATGTGTATTGTAATTTACTTATATATTTTTAGAATTACATACATACGTTATATTTTAGTTTACATGTATGTATGTATATAAAGCAAAGTATAAAAAATTTAAAGCAGATTTTTTTTTGTTGTTATTGTCATTTTTCATTTCATCACAATGTATTTTTATGTTAATTTTAGCCCTTTTAGTCCACACAATTTTTATATGTAGCTAGCGGGGTGTGTAAATATGTATGTACATACATATGTATGTATTCCCATATGTCCAGCGGAAAAACTCAGAAGCCCTTCTAACTTCAGGCCTTATTAAACGCCTTCTTAGGAATGTTTTTGAATCAATTTACTTTTTTTTTAACACATTTCAAATTAGCTTCTCTGTGAGAGAGGAGAGAGAATGAGAGATTTAAATTTTTTTGTGTTATACATATTCCAAAGTAAAAGAAAGCCATTAATTATAAGGCCTTTCAGAATCACTCTCGAAATAAACGAATGCGGAAGGGCTTCTCCGCAATGACATGGTGTGTAAAAAATATATGAGTATGAAATGGAGCGAGAAGGAAGCGAGAAGGTCTTGCGCATCCAAAAGAAGGGGGCAGATGCCTTCTGGAACGCCTTTTTGGTATGTATATACGTATGTGTATGTATGTAATTTTTCCCAAATTGCTTTTTAATGCAAAATTTTTCAATAAAATAAAAGTATAAAGATCGCACACTTGAATAGATTATTTACATAAGTACATACATATTTCAGTTACCGTTCTAAAATAAAATAAACTATTTTATGTCATATCAGACGTTGTAAAACTTATTAGACTATCAGCGAAGCGATTTTAATTGACATGTTCTAGTTTTCTAAGAAGAGAGCACAATACGATAAAAGGAAGGAAGCATTCTGAATTCAAAATGGCGGCCGCACAAATATGACGAAGACCCAAATAGACGATTCAATATATTTTATGTATGTATGTGTGTACTATGTATGTATGTATGTAGTATGTGATTTCAATTTTATTGAAAAATATTATAAAAATATATCACTACAACGTTCTTTGGGATTATTGATTTTGCACATTTGCCCGCTTAAGGGCTGTGCATTTAATCATTTTTTTAGTGCAAAATTTCCAATCCGTAACAAAGCCCCCCCCCCTTGGCGTTACCTACTATGTGCACAGCCCCTTATGAAAGGAACAATAATTTATTGTAGAAATTGCAATTACCTTGAATAAGTTCACCTAAAGAACAAAGTGTTGGAAAACAAATTCTAACGACTGTAAAATGATTTACGAATAGCAAAAAGTCGAGTTCGGAAGCTTTTTAGCTGTTCGTTCCTCTTTAGCATTTATTGTGCGTTTGACAATGTGTACTACCATCATATTAATATATATACATACATACATATGTATGTACATATTTATGTATATAATAAACATTAATTGAAGCACAGCCGCGAATAACGTTTCAAATGCCATTTTTTGCAAAACATGTTTTTTTGCATATTACCTTTAACATTACTCTCTTACATTAATTACTCAAATACCAAATTAGCCAAAATTATGCTCCTTATCGCTATCGAAATTCAATTAGAAAAAGACAGTCATTGGAAGAACGTTGTAAGTTACATTTAAAATGATGCGAACGGAATTGTCGAAAGTAATTGATAAGGGTAACAGAGGTACAAAAAGGAAAGTTGATGTTGAAAATTGGAAAAACAATAAAATTATAAGGTTGAGAAATAGTGGAAATGCGTATATAAAAAGAAAAAATAAAAGTATACCTAAAAAAAAAACGCTCCAGAGCAGGTAACATGGAAAAACGTTTTAAGTCCGCATCATTTTAGCTTTTATTTTAATTTTTTTTATATAGATTTGTGATTGCCAATGCTACTTTAATTGTAAAAAAATTAGCATAAGTCAAATACAGCAACATTTTTATCGTTTCTATGAAAAAAATACAATGAACAAACAGGTTTTTTTATCGTCTTTAATCGAATTAATTTTCGAATTTAATTTTCTTCAAACAAATTTTTGTTTTGATGTTGAATTAATTTTTATTTGTTATAAATAAATAAAATTTTATAATTTATTCTTTATTTAAAGAATATAAATCAATTAAACAAAATTGTCTTTAATAGGAATGTTTTCTTTGCGACAATAACATTTTGCAACGTGGAATAACGTTTTAAAAGCCATTTTCCATGATGCTTGCTGTAGTGGAATAACGTTTTAACTGACATCGCGCTTTGGATATAAAACGTTTTTCCACTAAAAATAATTTTAAACAGTAAATTAACATGTAATTTCAAATTAAAATTTCTTGATTTTTTGAATATAAGTTTTTATTATTATTATTTTTGACAAGGTAAAAAAAAATTTAAAAAATATATAATTTTGCCTTTAAAAAATGTTTTTTTACTCTCCTGAACAAATTGCAATTTGTCACTTACAACGTTATTCGCGGCTGTGCTTCAATTTTAAAAACTTTGGCCTTAATTTTCAATTGACATAACATTTTTCTAATGTTCCATTCAAATACATACTAATAAAAAAAAAATAAGCCTAAAACAAATACATACATATTATAATAATTAATTATAATAATTAATACATATGTACATATGTAGGTATGTACAAATGTATGTAATTATTATAACTACATATACAATATTAATTAGTGCATCAGCAGAGTTTTAGTATTCTAATACCATTCGTATGATTGATTGTACATAACACCTTTTAATTATTTATATGTAATTATGTAGGTATGTGTGTGTATTTATTTTCAATTTGAATTGGATGTGTAAAGCGAATGTATGATTGTATGTATGTAATTTTTCGTTTTATTACATAATATTTATTCCTAAGTTTTCATATTTAATTTTAACATTTACAATCGTATATATTTTGTATGTTGCATCTCGACCACAATGTTGTTGTCGTAATATTTGAATTTTTTCTTTAACATAATTTTAGCAATTTTAGTTTTTTTCTTTCTTATAAATATATAGTATGTATATATAAATGTATATTATATATGTGTATATATATGAGTTATGTATATATAGTTTTTTATATATATATTTTAAATATATGTATAATATATTATAGTATATGTAAATATAAATTCATGTATACAACACTTCATTTTCGAAATTAT
The DNA here is from genome assembly GCA_947311025.1 of Lypha dubia. NCBI lineage: Eukaryota > Metazoa > Arthropoda > Insecta > Diptera > Tachinidae > Lypha > Lypha dubia. The sequence goes on along the minus strand of OX371264.1, from coordinate 70,441,230 downwards.
AAAGCTACAGTAGTTTTGAGTTGCATATACATACATACTACATAAATATGTATGTATCTATGTGTGTAGGTATTTTTGAATGCAACATACATATGTATGTATATTTATGTATATGTATGTATATTAGTTATACTCGCCACAACACCCTTTAGTAAATAACTTCTTGGAATGTCAAAAAAAAAAAAACATATTTAGAAATCTGTTTCGACATCTTAAGGAGAGATGAAAAATACAAGCGGTGTTATAGACGAACATAATGAACTGGGCTGTCGAGGCCACCTAGTATGGAATTTGCCTTGTTGGATTGAATGAATTATTTTATTTATCTTAATAATATAAAATTTAAACTGTTGCTCTTAGGTTATAAAAACAATAAGGCTACGTACGAACTGGCCATAGGACTGCAATAAATAAAATTTAAAAAGACTGTATCATACGTAATAAGCATTTGAATGCAAATCGTTTTTTATAAACTGATTATATTGACAGCTGAACATAGTACTTTCATCAGAAATTTTAAAAAGCAACAAACATATTTATTTCTACATACATACATACACATGTATATATGTATGTATATATTTTTACGTAAATAATTGTAAATACGTATTTAATTATCTTTCTTCAAATACACAAGATTTTGTTCATTTATGTTTTAATAATTGTTTTAAGAGAAAAAAAAGTTTTAAATTTTCATGAAAAATATTTCTTCTTCTAAAACTTTCTGAATATCTTCTGATATATAAAAATTGGTAAAAAAAATCATTATATTATAATTTTAAGGTTATTTTTGGTAATTCGAACTACAAAGTAGTTTCTGAGTTATTGAAAATTATGTTGTGCAACCTCTTTTTTTTTTCTAAATAGCGGTGCATCTAAACGGTAATAGAAGCAGAGTCAATTAAATAAAAAACCAATTAATAGGCATTGGAGGTGGGAGCAATATGTATTCAAATTGAAAAAGAAAGTTCAGGCAACACAATAAAACTTTCATTTTGTTGACCTGCGTTATTTATTTATTTATTTATTTTAAAAAAGAAAATAAAAAATTAAAAAATAATATATAAAGTTTTTTATTATTTATCGGTTTCTTTTTACAGCCCTTTTAAAATGACAATTTAGCAACACTGCGCAACACAAATGAACATCAATACACATTTAATTACCGTTTAATAGACTTTTTGGGGCTATTTTTAGAATTTATTTGGGGTCAGCAACAAAACGTACATACGAGAGTATATACTCGTATGGTAGCTATGATTTCAGTTACGATTTCGACTAAAATTTGGAGTATGAATTTTCTTTTGATGGAATTATGTATGTACATATATATGTGTTATGAAACATAAGAACTACATATGTGTGTATGTATGTGAATATGTTTTGTTTTGATATGATCTTACTTTGAATAAAAATACAATTTGTAATTTTTTTTAAAGCTGAAACCCACGCATTTATGTACATATGTATGTATGTATGCATTTATATTTGTATGTACATAGTATGTATGTATGTACGTAATTTTTTATAAAATTCTTATATAGCTGGGTACATACATTATATGTGTGTATTTATGTATTGATTGATTTAAAAAAAAAACAAAAAACACTTAAAATTAAATTTTAAAATAGGAGTACGAGTATTGAAGTGAGGCTAAAAATGCTAATTATTTTTGTGCGAACGGTAGCGAAGCGGTTTACTAGTATGAGTGCGTATTAGTGTCTATACACTTGTAGATAAGTATGATTATAATGGTACCCAGTTGGCCATATCTCTAAAATATTCACATGTTTACATCCACATTAGTTAGTTTGTTATCAAGGACAACTTGACCGACAAAGTTTTTATTTTATCGCCAACAAAAAGTAGACATGCTTTATGTCACACATAAAGTTACTACGAAGATTTGGCCAAACTATGCAAGCGTACAATTTTATTCTGCATTTCGAGAAATTCTGTTTATTGATATGCACTTACATATATGTATGTAAATATTATTATTTTTTTTTTTCATTTTGTAATTATAAAATAGTTTTTTTATGATTTTGAAGCAACATTGAAGTACTTGTACACTCTTAATTTATTATTTTTTTTTATGTATATTGTTATTTAAATTGCATATTTTGTATTTTAGTGCATTTTTGCAAGTTGTTTTTTTTTTATTATTATTACACATGTAGATACTTATACATGTATGTATGTATATGTTTATATGCGTGTATATGTTTTATTGTCGTAAGTTCATTTTATTCCACCTTATATTAATATTGATATATTATTGTCTTGTTTTGAAACTTATTTTCGAGTAATTATTGTCATATTTATTTAAGTATCAGCAAAGCCGAAATTCAATTTAGATTAATCGCTTACATAACATGTCCTTAATATGTAGAATATCCATTTGTTTGTATATAATATATATGTATGTATTCTTTGTATATGTATGTATATTTTATGTTTTGTTTCCTAATCACTAAATACTTTTATTGTCCTTAATTTTTTTTTTCTTTAATTTTATTTCTAAATATTTTTTATCGTAAAACTAAATGTTCACCATTTGTATTTAGATACGTTTTTATGTTTGTAAATGTATGTATGAATGTGTGTATGTAGATCCCGGATATGACTTTTTAATCTAAAAGAGAAAGCTTTAAAAATTGTCCAATATAACTATTTGTTTTGCATTCAATAAGGTTGCATGGTAGAGACAACATGAGGATGCATACACCTGTACATTGTATGTACATATGTATGTATGTATGTACTCGTTATTATTAAAAATAATAATATTAATTCTTCTATGAAAAATAACTCACACTTAAAATAATTTAGGTTAATTTCTCACATTAGAGTTGTTTGCTTTTCCTTTAAAATTTATAAAATTCTTGCAATGCAACTTAGGGGTTTTATGAATACAAAAATTTTTATTTAAGCATGCACATACATGAAAAGTGCCATCAGCCAATTGATCGAAGAACACAACTCAAAGTCAGTCAAACTTCGAAGACAGTTTTGATTGAATATAGTGATCAAACGTGCAATATTAATTGAGTCCTTGCGTATAAAAAATAATATTTTGCATTTTTTAAAATTATAACTTCATTTTTAATAACTTTTTTTTATGATGGATTCGGTCTTGTTTAATCAGACCTGGAAGGGATGATTTGATATTAAAATATGTATATAAAACGATGCCGTACTTGTTATTTTAGTTTGAATTAGGATAAAAATTTATTCGGGAATCACACACACATGTATATATGCATGTGGTATATACATACATATGTATGTATGTATAAACGATTGTGTGTGCATATGTCTGTATGTAGGAATACAATATGGTTATCTGTGTCTTTCTTGTTCAATATGCGAATTCCATAGTACAGATATGGTTTTTTTTTCATTAACTATGTATGTATGTATGTATATCTTCTAGGTTTTTGTTAATATTTTGTCTACAATTAAATTGACCCAAAAAAGTTCTTGTAATAAAAAATTGACAACTTGTGAAATTTTTTTTAGTATGTAACTAAAACTTAAGTTTCCATTAGCAAAAATATTTGTTTTTTGTTCTTTTCTCTTGCAATATTTGCAATTTTCCGATAAATGTACATATGTATGTATGTCTTTATCGTTAAGTATTATAGTCCATAAAAATAAATCACTTTTTTCATTTTTCTCTCTTTCTTGTAAATAGAAATTTTCTCTCTCAGTTTGATTCCATTTATCTTGTATATTCACCGTTCTTGTTGTTGGTCTTTTTTTCTTCGGTCTCGTAATAATCGTTATTCATGGGACTGCGATTATGTGATTTATACGAGTGCATGCTGCTCTTTAGGGGAAATGTAGCCAGATTCGATAGTATATCTGGTCCACCAGGATGTGCATCATATTTGGAATAACTTTCCTCTCGAGAATATTTTTGTATTTGTTCATTGATCCATGGCAAATACTTGATGACGTTAGCATAAACGCCGGGTAGTTTAGGATGAGCACACATAATGCCCCAGGATACGATACCACCAACAAACCATTTATCCTTTTCGCCAGGATATGGACAAAGCAGTGGACCACCAGAATCGCCCTAAGGGTTAACGAAAATATTATAAACATTTAATTTTCGTTCTACAACAATATGAAGTTAATAAATGTATGCACCTGACAAGCATCTTTTCCACCCTCTTCATATCCAGCACAAATCATTCCATCTGAAACCGTCAAGTTATCTAACCACTCATCACACTGTTGGCGACGTATAATTGGAACCTGAACCTCATTAACTATTGGCTCATAAGTCGCTGTAGCTGTAAGTGTATGCAAAATGCTTACAAACATATTGTTTGTATATGAAAATAAATTTTAGGCACTTACGGTCTTTATCTCGCCTCTTACCCCAACCAATGACGGTACACATGGAATCGGGCTTTAATTGTTTCATGTTGGGCGGGGGTAAGCAAACCGGCAGTAAATGCTCATGAAAAGACACACGTTTAGCGAGCTTTTAAATAGAATACAACAATAATTAAAAAATGTTTAGAATGCAACAGTATTTGATGTTGATTGCCTTGCTCTGGCCTGGGTTTGAACCCAACCACTTCATCCAATACCACCCTACAGATTTACACATTAATTGATCCAATTATCGTAAATAATTGAAAATATAATGAAAATTAATTATTACAATAATTGGATTGGTAATCAGATTTAATTAAAATTTTACTTAAATCAATTACACATATGATTAATTTAATCAATTGTAGTAATTAGATTTAATCAGTAAATCAACTAAAAAATCTATTAAAAATTTTATGAATGAATAGAAGACGCAATATTGACTAAAAGTTTTTAAATATGTAAGAAAAATTATGCCTGTCGAGAAATATACAGAAAATTAGCGAAAAATTGCAAAATTTTTATTGAAAGATTTAAGAAATGAAAAAAAAAAATTGTAAAAATTGAAAAAAATTGGTGAAATGGCCAATTTCAAGCTCAATGACACCGCTTGCAGCTTATACGAGTACGAGTATGTAATAAAAATTTGGCATTTCCTGATCGATAGCTATAGATGCTCAAGAGGTGTATATTATTTTTATACGAATGTTACCAACAACAACTTTTCCCTTTTTATTATATTTTAATACAAAATACACTCCATACACGAATACAACGAAATTGTTTGCTAGCTTTTTTATTAAAAATTAAAAACATTTCTTACCTGAAACAGAGCAATATCGTTGTCATGTATTATCGCAGTGTTGTAGAATGGATGGGGTATAACAGTTTTAACTTTTACTTCTTGACTTGAATAAGTATAGGAATTACGACGAGTTATGCCCAATTGTATTGTCCAATCTTCCAGATCTATAATAGTGTGACTAAAAAAACATACAAATAAAAAAAAATAAAAAGTTTCATAAGCAAAAATTGTAATCAAGAGGCCGCAAAGTCTCTTTTATTGCAACCTGGTCAATGGTTGGCAATTGTATGGCCGGCCAGCTGTTTATTGCTTAAATATTCGGTTTAGATTAAAATATTTTTTACTTACTTGCCAATACAGTGAGATGCAGTCAAGACCCATTGATCAGATATTAATACACCAGCACAATAAAATATTTTTTCGGGTCCACCTAAAATAGCCGCTAAAAAAGGCCACGAACCAGGATGAGCTTTTGCACCACCAATTATGCGGCGCGATAAGTAACGTCGTATTTTCTTAATTTTACCACATTCTGTACGAAATTACAATAGAGTACGTATAGAATCAGTGATTTGGAAAACTTTATTTTGATCAAGATTATGATAAGTACCAAAATTGGAACATGTCAATTCAGCTATTGGATAGTCTTCATCGGGTGTACAGTTGGAAAACTCCTTCATCAAATTGAATTTTTTCTTGGCATACATTTTCCATATGTCTGTTGAAACATTTACCGACGTAAGCAGAGGTCTGTGCGTCTTTTGCGTGATGACACTTGTGGCATTCACTGCGCTGTAGCCTAACATTGAGCAAACCGCAGACGGTGACACTGCGCGATCCCAATTTTTAACACATGCCGGTGTCCACGTTGTGGTGTTAATGCGGAAGACTTCCAGAACTCCTTTACCCAAATCACCATTACGATCGCTGAGACGTACTAAAAATGCCACAAAAAATTACAATTTCAAATACACACTGAGAAGCCTAGTAGCGAAAGTATACTTACTGCAATTTTTTTCATCTTGTCCGAAGGGACAATCAAATACACCATTGCATATATGATCCGTAGTTATACATTTGCCATTGCCACAAAAAAGTTGATCTTTCGGGCATATCTCACAGGTTTTCTCATCGGCATGATCCATACAGTCCAAATTGCCATCACATACATATTCCTTTGGTATGCAACGGTTGTTATCGCACAAGAAACCATCACACTTGGGATTTGCTGAAGCAATCATAACATTTTGAACTTGTTCCAGGCCAACGCAATCATCCGGACTCTCGAAATCCTTAAAAAGCTTACAATTCAGGTACTCTGGCAAGCTTAACCCGAAAACATCGAAGAAAAATCCACAACGCCTCATTGTTTCAGTGCATAGAGATTTGCAAGGGGGCACAGTAGCTCCGGTATTTCCACACTTTGGCACAAAAAGTGTACACAAAAATAAAGAGACCAATTCATAGCAACGAACATCTACAAGAGCTTCGTAAGCGTCCATATCCTAAAACGGGAGTAATTAAATGAAAATTACTACATTTGGAATACTGATATCATGAGTAATACTTGCCACTTGGGTTTCCAATTGGCCAAAATGTCCAATGTAGTTAGGAAATACCGTGAAATTATAGGGAATCTGTGGTCCCTGACAAAATTTTACGATAATAGGGAGACATGTACCGGGTGCCGGGTTTTTCCCGTAATTCAAGGGATCTTTGACATGAACCGTATTAATTATAGTTTTATTTACAAACTTTATAGTCGGATAGGCGTTGAAGTAAGCAGCCAAACCACCTGCAATCGCCATCAAAGCTAAAACGTTAATAATAATTTGAAACAAACGAAACTTTAAACGTCCATTTGTTAAGCAAGTATTCGAGCTTTTTCGCCGGGTTATGACCTAATCAAAAGAAATACACACAAACACATAAACATATCGTAAGTACCGTAAGCAAGCAAATTTATTTTCTGCAAACAGTTTACGTTGCACAGTGACACGAAACGCCAAAATATTCGTAATAAATCTGTATCTTCTGATTTGATTAAAAAACGATAGAGGATGAGATAAGTTTTCAGAAATCAGCTAAAAGAAAAGACCGATAAAGTTGAATTTAAAACGCGATTTTGACCACTCCAAAAGATATTAACGAAAAGCCAATTTAAGTAGATCAAGGTCAAAAGATAAAATTACGACGAAATTTAAATGAAAATATCTTCTAAAGTATAAGAGATGGACAAATCGATGTTTCGGAGATTTTATATCCTGAATCGTAGCATTTTTTTCAAACTCCGTGACAAATCTTTAAGTATTCCGCTCCACCCCCATCCTGGGATCGTTATGTAATATGTGAATATTCCCCTACTATTTTATTTTGTTCAATACTTTACAAAAAAATATCCACCATCTACGAAATCTAAATATTTTTGTAGTGAAAGGATCACTAAAGGATGTCTTGTTGTTGTTATTCTCTTTGCAACCAAAACCAAATGTATAAAACACACGTATGGTTTGGTGGGAAGGTATTGGTAGCAACTTTAGACGCTTATACATTTGTAGCTGTCAAAACACTGATCTGACAATAACCCACAATATCTCGTTTACTTCTGTGAAAAAATATTTTGTTAAAATTGGTTGAATAATGTGGCCATAAGGTCCAGCACAAAAATCCTTATTGTCTATTAATTATATTTGCAAATTTCAAAAGATACAGATTTAATAGCATTATTTTCAACAAATTTTTCGGCACCACTATGCAGTGCAATAAATATGTACCTGATGCGATAAAGACATGGTATTGTTGGTGCCACCTTGAAATCTTACTATAGTTTGCAAACTAGCTGGTGTTGAATCGCATTTTAGAATTGGTGATATTGGAACAATATTTTCCAGTTCATCGATAGTCTCATTTTGGAACTTTTGCTTAATATTAATGGGCGTAGAGGCTGTACATCAAATACATACGTACGTAATTAAATCAATCATTAATTGTTACAAGTAATTTGTTCATGTGGAGCGCACTTACCGTTGCACAAACGCTTAACCGATAAGGAAGGCAATAAGGGGACCTCCATTGTTTTGGCATTATAACCTGGACTGGATGTTTGACTAAAACTATCACTAGATATTGTGGAGTCTTGTCGATAATTAAGTTTATTGCGCGGAGGCACTACCGGTCCAGTGTTATTTAATTTATTTGAAGATAAAAGAAAAGTTCTTTTCGAATCATGATGATGGCTGGCGGCGGCTACCTTCGTTGTTGTTGCACTGCTTTTATTAATGCGTGCAGCATTTTGCAGTAGAGGAGCATCCATAAGATTTTTTGAGTTATATCCAGGACTGGAGATCGCAGAAAAGCTATCGCTCGATAAGTTGGAATCCTGCCGTTGGTTTAGTTTAGGATATTGTATTGGAGGTGGGCGGTGGCTGCGATTTATCTGGTTTCGCAGTGCTAATGATCCCTGTGGCAAGCTGTTTTTTGTGCTTACCGGTTCTTGAAGTTCAAAGTTTAGAACTCTTGCTGGGGGCACGGGAGGACGTTGTTTTTGATTCGCCTTTTGTTGTTGTTGAGCTTGTTGGACTTGCGGAGCTAGCGGCGAATTTCCTGACCCCGACGCTGATATTGACATTGATGACCCAATAGAGATGCTTGACCCTGCCGAAGCAGTTGATGAAGTCGATGTGGAATTTGGTACAGTTGAACAGGCTTTGTTGCTCGAACCGATACTGTTATTAAGTGACTGCTGCGACTGACTTTGCGAATTAAACTGCAAAGATTCTTGATTATGCAGTTGAACAGTTTTACGTTGACCGGCACGCTTTGGCACACAAGGAACACTGTTTGCTTTATTTGGAAGCTGTGAATTAAATGAGTCTCCATTATTGTTGTTATTCCCAATGACATTGTAAGCGTGCGACAACAGCTCCGATTTCATTGCGTTGTTATTCAATGTGTGAATAGCTTCGTTCATTAAAATCAGTGGACGCTCATTTTTATATGAAGATTCCTTCGTTAATGGCGAATCAATTGATGTTCTTTCACCGAGACAAATATCCATTGACGATTGTGTGTCTTCACTGGAAAATCGACTGCGGAAATCAGCGGTGGTAGATGTTGATGCAAAACGTTCGCTATGCGAAGACGAGCCGTAGCCAGAGGACATGATACTTGAGTCAACGGTACTGCTGGACGAGCGATTAGATCGCTTAAGAACATTATTAACATCTCCATTTAAAGCAGCCAGAGTCCTTGCTGCCAAACTTGCACTCAGCTGTTTTCCGGGTGCATAAGTTGGCAATCTAACGGGAGTGGTATTGAACGATTCTTCAAAAACGGAATTTTCCAAACTCATATGGTCGTCATCTGATGCACCACTTGTATCATAACCACTTGCACAGTTATTTGACACTCCTCCCTCAGAATACGCTGAGTCTGATCTTAAGTTTACGTTTAATAATGAAATCCCTCCATTATTTTCTTTAGCGGTGACTTCACTGTTTCTGCATTTGTTTGTAAAATTAGTGTCTATTGTGGACAATAGTTTCAGTTCCTGTGGATAAAGGAAAGCAGTTCCATCAGTTGTTTGCTGGTTACCTTTGTTTGCTATTTGAAATAACGATGATGCCGATAATGGTGGTGTGGGTGGATCTCCTAACCCACTTAAAGTTGCAGTACTCATTGCGTTCCAATTAAACTTATTTCGAAATGTTCGCTTTGGTATTGGTGGTGGCGTATTGAAAGTTGTTTGATATTGTTGCTGTTCATGTTCGTTTTGTTTCAGTTCTGAATTTGGCTTCAAGTTGTTTGCCTAAATTTTTTTCACGAAATTATTAACAAAATGTTTCTGTAACTCTCTTGAAACCATCTAATATAGAAATTTAACTTCAAAATTATGTTCACAATCCATAACTGCTTAAGTCGTTTTAACATTTCGAAAAATCGTGGGTTTGGTTTTATTAAATAGTTTTGCAAACAAAAACCGTTTTAAAAATTTAATGCCAAACATACCTCTTTCTAAGTTGACTTAAACAGTTATTGCTTGCGGTCGTAGTAATATTAATATATAACTTGCCTGCTTTTGCAACCGACGACGTTGCTGATGTTGTGACACAAACAAGTCTGACGTTTTTGGAGAAGATGGTTGAAGTAACGGTTGGAAATGTTGCATTTCGGCTTCTTTTTTTATTACTGAATCATTCAAGTGGCTTGTAGTTGGATTAAAGGTCTTTATATTTTCAATTTCAGCCGAAGCACTACTAGAGTCCATTTGTGATATATTTTTATTACCGATAGTAGATTGATGATGGTGTACTAAGGAATGCGTTTGTGAAACACGGTGGTATTGCTGCTGCTGTTGCTGCTGGTTATCATTTTCTAACATTGGATAGGAATGAGACGAGTGTCGTCTCACAACCATATTTGCACTAACTGGTAATAGCGCCACGGAATTGCACTGTTCTTGTTGTTTATCGTAAAAGTCCAATAAAGAGTTATGAGGCAGGGCTAAGCTCGAAGCACGCTCAGAACTAAGATATTCATATATTAATGCATTTCAATCGTTTTACTTAAATTAATTTAACTTGATTGGTACTTTAAAGAGCATCAGGATAACTTAAATCATAATTATTGCTCGGTTATACCGCCGACTTTATATAAACTAATCATTGCAATTTTTCTTATTTCCATTAATTGGATCGGAAATCTCATGTTGGAAATGTTAAGAAAATAACTTTTTTTGGGAAATGCTAAAAATGTTATTAGTCCGAGACTATGTTTGAATGTACGCACATACATACTCGTATGTGGTTAAATATATTGTTACATTTTTCGTAGAAAGGCCTTTTGCAAATCGAAGTTTTTTTTTCATATTTTCATGGATTAGAAATTCAGTCCATCTATTTCAAAGCAGGTGACCCAAGCGATTCTCGACAATTAATATTCTAATACAAATCATGGCGATTAAACCAATTATAAGTATGAATTGATATCTAGTAAACTATCTAATAAAGCAAAACAGCTGTTTGGAGAAAATATTAAAAATAAAAAAGTACAGTTGAACTTCCATAATTTGAATCAGCATTATCCAGAAAAGAAACTTCGATTTAGGTAGACTTGAAGTTATGGAATAAGTTTTCAAAACTTTGCACATTTATAGTGCCGCTCTTTTCATGCGATTTGCTTCAATTTATAGAAACTTCAAGTTATAGAATTTCAAGTTATACATGTTCAACTGTATTTTTATTACAGTTACTCAAGATGCAATTATCCCTGTGCTCTTGTTTTACAATGAAAACTATTGAAATATCCGCTAATTTCAAGAAAAATACATAATACGGTCAAAATATTAAAAAAAAAATTATTTGATTTTACAAAAAGAAATTATGATTTTTTTTTTCTTCTTTAGTTAACGTCTTTTAAATGATTGACAGGAACAAACTTAACTTACCGTTTTTTATGCTTATCACCGACATATTTATTGTCATAGACTTTTAAGCACTGCTTTTCGTCAACTGTTAGAAGCGCCATATTTTCTAAAATCGTCATTTATAAATTTCTTTTTTTTACCTGCAAAAAAATAAAAAAAAGTTATTAAAAGTTCTCGTTACTGTGAATAATAAATTAATAAAAAATAATATTTATTTTCTTCTTAGTCTAATTTCGTTTAGGACCTGCACTCAGGTAATGAGCCCTACTTGTTTAATGCATTGTGGCAGAACTATGGAGGAAGTGATTGGGTAGAGAAGAAGAAAGATGGTAAAAATGTAGAAGTGATAAATCATTTTTTAATCATAGAAACTGAACTGTAGAAAATGATTTTGAAAAAATGATCACTTCACTGCTAGCTGGGAATCAATATACATACATATACAATTCAGTATCATTCAGTATCTTTTTTTTTTTGGATACATTTTATTATTTATTGAATCTTCAATTATAGATTAAATTATCAATTATCTTAAATCTAAAAAATATTAAATATAAGTTTGTTTTACTGCATGCATGTGTGCATTTGAGTGTTCGTTCGAAAAGAAGAACAAGAATATGGAGAAAGAACAAGAAATAGGATTGTGAATTTTGTTTACAAAATTCGGAAATATAAATATATATATATATATATATAAAGTTTTAAAACAAAAATCAACTGAGAAATTATTTCATACATATGTAATTACACATGAATTGGAGAATTTTGAATCATACATACATACATACATATATACTCGTATGACTAACAAAAGCAACAAGTCAGGAGTAAAAAATAAAACATGACATTTAAAACCAACTTTACTTGTACTTAAATCTTTTTTCTACTTTAATTATTAGTCTTCCAAATTTTCGTTCATAAAGCATATTCATGGACTCTATATACATACATACATACATACATACATATGTAAGTAGGTATGTGTGTATGTACATATGTATATGTATTTAAAAGGAACAATAACATTATTTGTTTGGTTGCGAGTGAATTGTAAAAAGGAAATTGTGTATCGATTTTTTTTCATTCTGTTATGTGACTTGCCTGACAGGTAAGATGTTGGGATTAATGACTTTACTTTTTCTGTCCTCGTGTCATAGCTAAAACTAAGAAAAAAATAAAGAATTTACAACACAAGACTAATTGTACAGCATCATCTGTTTATCACTTTGTTTTTGGACAGAGGAGATTGCAGCCTTTTCAGTTAATTTTTAATTGTTTTGGAATGAATTCTTCTTATTATCGAACAGTTAAAATCCTTAAATATACATATGTATGTAAATACTGTTAAGGTGTATATCAATTTTATTATTTATTAACCCATACAACATATTTACATACATACATACATAGGGAAGGGTTAGTGTGTAAAAACGACCCACAAAAAGTTTTGTAGTAGTATTTTACATATATGTAAATGCAAAATAAATTTCCTACCTTAAATCCAAGGACTACAAAATTTCCTATGCCGATAATTAATGCTTGGAATGTGCAAAACGCTTTTGGGGGAAGGAGAAACTTTAGACCTGTCAAATAATTTGCTAAAACAATCTGTCAGACAATCTAGAAGTGGTTTCATCCCGTTCTGCTGGCGTATGAGTAATTTTAACATCGAATAAATATAACTTATTCGTAACATAGCCATAGCAGCACAAGCCAGTGTTGTCAGTTTCTTTTTTTAGTTTTCTCACCAAATGGCTTATCAAATATGTATCGCCAAAATGGTCCAAATATCGCCAATATATCAATGAGGGCATTTTTATTTCATTATTACAGTACATAACGGATATAAGAAACTCAAAAAATTTAACGAAAATTTTTCTTATAAGCGTGTTTTTCTTTTATGCAATTATTTTTTATAAGAAACTTATTTCTTATAAGCGTTTATACTGATATCTGAAATTTGTTTCTTTTAAATGAAATGAAAAACTAAAAACCTACTGCATATGTATGTTTGTACGTTCACATGTATGTACATACACGCTTAGTTGGATATTTTGTGTAAGGAAATACATACGGTCTTAGTTGGATATTTCTGTTTGAAAACAAAATATTGCCGTGTAAAAAAATTTCTTATAACAAATGTTTTTTATATGTATTTTCATTATCGGTACATGGCAATATATGTCTTATATCAGTTTTTTTTTCTTATACGCGGTTTTCTTATACAGAATACTTTTTACATAAAAATATATAGAAAATGTCATGGTGCTTCTGTAATACTTTCTTATAAGTGAACAAATATGTATGTATGAGTGTGCATTAGTATTGAAAAATTTTTAATAAATTTTAAGGAGACATATCAACTATGGAGTCGAAACTTTCAGATTCACCATTTTCAATGACTATTATTTTGTACATCCTTGTTGGTGTACATTTTTTTGTATTAAACCTATTAAACACATCTTTTGTCTTACGCCATTCATATATTCATGGCCATCTGTTAAAAGGACTTTTTTTCGAAGAATTTAAAAAATTTGCCGAAAAAATCTCTTCAAACTCGTAGTCAATCGAATTAATACTTTAGAAGTAGATAGTGTAGGCAAAGAATGCCTCTGTCAGAGGCATATTATTCAAAATTCTGTATCTACAAACATTAAACTCGTATATGGAAAAATACATACGTAGATTATAATTTTTTTTATTTTATTGATATGAACGTTAAAACACTGAAACTGATGAATTTTATTTTTTTTTTTTTAATCTTTTTTATGAAATTATCTGCACTTTTTTTAAATCAAACATATGAGTGAATGTATGTACGAGTATATTTAAAACAAAAAGAATAATTATACTGCCACTGCCGTATGAGTATTTGTAATTGTGAAGAAATTTTGAAAAAAATCGAGATTTTTTTTTGGTGAATGTCAAGAATATTCCCAAAATGTGTATGTACATACTAGTGATGTTACGAATATCAATTTTTAGTATTCGCGAATACGATATTTAATAAATATTGCAAATTTAATTTGAAAAAATCCCCCGCTTTGTGTCAGTAACAATAAATTGAAAAAAACTGTCACACTACTTTAGGTATATATCGTTATTATGATATTGAGATGCCGAATTTGAAGACCACTACAGAATATTTTTAAATTACTTTACCTACGTACATACTTTGAGATTTCGTTTTTCTTACACTGCTTGCGCTTTTAATTAGTAATTCAGTGTTGTTTGGGAGAACATGTTTTCGCAGATTGCGCAGCCAAATGTCTTGGAGGACTTTTATATATTAAATTTTAGTTCCTTCATTTTTGAAGTCCAAGATTCCTCTACTGAGAATTGATTACTAACTTAACATGATATTAATTTACATATAAGACTTTAACTTTTAAATGATAGTTACGGAATATAACTTTCGTTTATTTTTTAAGATGATTATCCTGCGTCAAAGATAAAGGGCTTTCTTTCTTTAAATAAAAATTATTATAAATTAAGATATTTTTATTTATATTTGATGTACTTTTTTAAAATTTTTGTATGATTTTTTTTTTTTTTTTGGGAAAATGTATGTGCAAATTATTCGAGAAATATTCGCTTGAATTTGGCGAATACGAATACGAATACGAATATCTTAAAATAGACGAATAGTCGAATAATTGAGAATGAAACACTCGTACACTCGTATAATAACCTGAAGCAAATCCTCTTATCTTGCGGATGCGAACTTTAGAAATATTTTACCAACTATTGGGAACACAGTCACTGTATAAAGTGGACTATTTATCGAAAGAAGTATCCAAAATTGTATTTCACATCTAATACTTTTTACGACCGATATATTGATAACAGAAATAGACATACATACATATGTACTCGTATATATACATATGTATGTACATCTCCATTTATTTTACTTGTGCGATGTTATACGAGTATATTATATGAAACTAATAATGAAGTAAGTTTTGATGTCGTATGATTAATTTTATTATCAATTAAATATAACTTATCCGTAGCGAGACCAAAAAATATCATAAACTTGCCTGGAGTAAAGTTTTGGATTCATCCATGCTAATTGCATACATAAATATTTCGACTTTAATATTCAGCCTTGGGCATAAGCTAAAACAACACCAATAACAATATCGTGCAAACTTACCTTAATGCTTGTGCTGCATAAAGAATGGCGGCTGTCAGTTCTGGTACAAAAAAAAATGTACTTTCTTTTGGGAAAATTGTTGCTGCTTGTGTTTGTTTTTACATGATTTCTTTTTGCTACTTTCTTCGTTTTGCAAACATATTATTTCTTATTATTGCTTGCTCTTGTTGCTGTTTTCTATATTCTGTATTTGTTTTTGGGTTTTTTCTTTTGTCCTTTCTTTTATTTTTTCACTGTTCGCTGGAAGTAATGTTTGGAACGATATATTGTAATAATGCACTTGTTAAAACAAAAAAAAGTAAATTTAAATACGACAAACAACTACACGACTACATACATATGTACATATTTACTCATATGTTTCTTTGATTATGTATTTGGTTACTTATGTACATGCATATGCATGTGTTTGTTAGCTTATGGCTGTGTATGAATATATACATACATATGTACATACATTGTTATTGCTATTGCTTGCCATTTCTTAAGTGATATTCCGTGAGAATCATTGTCGGTTGTTTTGTTGAGTATAAAACTTAGAACAGAATAGACTTTTTCTTAACATTTGTCTTTTCTTTCATACATGTGTACTTATGTATGTATGCTTGTGAGTATGTACATATGTACATATATTGTAAAATTTTTAATATATACAATTATGGAAAACTTTTTATGATTTAAATATGTACATATGTACATATGTATGTATGTGCGTACGAAAGAATATTTTTTATTAATTTTCTAGTTTTTTTACAGACATTGCATATACATACACACATATACACTTATGTGTGCATAAATCTGTACATTATATGTAAGTATGTATGTATACACGTATGTATAAGTACTGTAAGTATTTTTATGTGTGTAAGTGTAATGAGGAGCATACTACTTTTCTTTTTTAAAAAATTTTTCTTTTTTGTACAATTTTTTTAAATTATTGCAATTGCATGCGAACTACAACAAAAATTTTAAATCACTTTTTTTTTATTTTATTATTTTCTACACTAAATACATATACATACATACATATATCGATTTTATTTTGCAACGTTTGTAATAAAATTAATAAATGTTACAACGGATTTGTAATTGATTCACATTTTATAGGAATTAAATATGTAGATCTTGTATAAGTATGAACGTATGTACATATCAATCAGTATTTAAAAATTGTTTGTCTTGTAAATTTATTATACATTTTTTGTATACTAGATATGAGCATTGTGAGCAGTATAAAATTATTTCCTCCGACGCGCCTTGACATTGCACTAGTACAAAATATTTACAATTGTTAGCACGTGTTGTTCATCAACAAAAAGAGCTACGACGTCCACGACAACCGCCTACGCACTGCAACTGATTTTACGTTGTCGTTGGTTTTTACTACAGGAATAGTATTCAACATTGCTAACATTTATGTATGTACATACATATATGTATGAATGTTACCTTTGAACTGGAAATTCAAAAAATACTCTTTTCTCCATTGCTTATAAACTTTCACTGTTGCCAATACTTTGTTTCCTATCGCCGGTGACGGAAAATGCTAATTTTCATTATCTTGGATATATTAACAACTTTCCGCAATACTAAAACGATTATTTACTGATTTCTTTGTTTTTTTTTCGAAAATCGAAACAAAATTATGGCCATTCCTAAAATTTTAAATAGACTTAAAATACTGCGTGAATATGAACCGATTCGATTGGTAAGATTTCAAAACCGCTACCCTACATGAACTGTTGAAACATTTTGTCATTGATTATATATTTACTAATAACATCTTTGGTCGCGTGCTGAATGAATAACTTGTTATAAAAACTGGTACGTTTGTTCTTTTTCAGCTCAGGAGTAGATACATACTCGTATTATCTAGTTCTTATTGGACAAAGTACTTTCATATACAGATGCATTTTCTAGCGATATCCAGGAATAAAATGATTTAAATTGGCAACAGTACAAAATAATGTTCACCAAAATTTACCAGCCAAAGGCATGGAGGTGAAAACACAAATAAAATTTTTAAGAAAAAGAGAACTTTAATGTAAATCTCTTTATAATTTTGTTTTGAACCAAATATAAACTTGTTAGACAATAATATTTCAATTCTGAGTATATTAAAGAGATATAAGATACATACATAAACATATGTATGTATGTATGTATTTGTAGGATAGTCAAATAGAGAAAAATTAAAAGCTTTTATAGCGTTATGGCTGGAACTGGAAATGTGCTTAAAAAGAGCTTTAAGCTCGCTAAAACTTTAAGCAGTTGAAAAAATCGCAAAAAATTTAATATTAAAATAAAAAAAAGAAAAAAAGTCCCTGACAAGGACTGAAAGCAAAGTGAATTGAAAAACTTGTGGCTGTCGCGAAAAAGCAAAAATTCGCGTAACATTGCAAAACTTTAAACGAGCTACAAATCTGACGAAAAATCGCTAAAACTATAAGCAATGCAAAAATATACTGTAAAAATCGCGAAAATTGGAAAATCTTAAAAATAGCACCAAATTAGAAATTAGCAAAAATTACACTGTGATAGTTTTTGACCCGAAAAAAAATTAACTTCGATGAATCCTCATCGAACTATTAGGGGGGAGTCCCCTGAGTGCGAAAGTACATTTGGAAGTGTCAGATTTTTCATGGGTATATATCGATTTCTCAAAAACTGGAGCCAATCTGACACTTCCAAATGTACTTTCGCACTCAGGGGACTCCCCCCTAATAGTTCGAAAAGGATTCATCGAAGTTCATTTTTTCGACTATCACAGTGTTATTAAGAAAAAAACATCGATAGACCACGAAAAAAACACTTATATCGGCAACAATTGTTTAATGTATAAAAAATCACTTAAATTGTGTCGAATTAATGTCGACTTTATAGTTTTAGCCTACACATCAATATAATAGTGATATCTATGAACATATGTATGTACATGTGCTTAAAATTAAAAAAATAATATTAACAACAAAGGTATGTGATAGAGATCGATTCGATTTGAAATGAAATCGAAGACTTAAATCAAATCAAAAACTTTTAGGTGTGATGGAAATCGGATCGATTTCATTATTCATTTTAGTTTCAATACCACACATGCCTCTAAGAAAAACTTACTTTTACTCTTTTTTTACAATTTAAATAAATATTTTACGTAAAATTATTAATTTTTTGCAGTTTTAAAATTTTATCTAACGCTGTTGCAGGAATCTATTTACATAAATATTGGAAGATTCCTGCTAATTTCATTTTTTTTTTTTTTGCGTCAAGAGTAATTTTTTCAAAGATTTTACTTTCTTCCATTTGCTCTCAAATCTTTTCAATTTAAGCAAGTTTTTCCATTTTGGCGATTTTTAATGCCTTTGTTTGCATTTCTCAAATTTTTGGCAATTTTTTAATCAAAATTATGTAATTTTGCCGAAGTTTTTGGTTTTTTTAGATTTTTCGAAACATTTAATCAGTATTGCGTTCTATAATATTTTACATTTACCCAAGATTTTGCGATTTTTCGCCATTTTCGTGATTTCTACAATTTGTTTTATATTCGTTAAAGTTTTAGCGATTTTTAATCATATTTTTGATATCTTTAAAATTTTTGCAGTTTTTTGCAATGTCCGTAATTTTTGCAAAGTTTTTGGCAGTCTTACATCTTTAGGGACTTTTAATCAAACATAATTTAAAATTTTAGCAAGTTTTTGCACTCTCATAAATTTCGCGATTTTTTCCGAAAGCGATAAATTTTAGCCATTTTTAACTAATGTTTTGCATTGGTTCATATTTTGCAGATTTGAAATTAAAATTTTGGGTTGTATAAAAATTTGCAATTTTTAGCAAATTCTCGCGACAGCGTAAATTTTTTTAATTTGTGGCATTTTCACTTGTTTTCGATGTTTTGCACATATTAAACTTTTATCGATTTTTGATTGAGATTATGGCTTATTTAAAATATTACAATTTTTGCAGATTTTCACTTTAGCGATATAGTTTTTTAGTTAAAATTGTTAAAAACACGCATACACTTGAACATTTTATCGAAAAAGAAACAAACAAAAAGAAAAACATTTTTTATGACATGAAAGGATTTTACTTACATTTTAACACAATTTATTGCAAACAAAAAATAAATACTTAAAAAGTTTTTAAATCGGCAGCAATAGGTTTGATCCCGTACTTTTTGGGCAAAGTCCGGTAAAATGAGAGCAAACAAGAATTTCTCTCAATTAGAGACAAAAACGCACAAAAGTACGGGAACACTAAAAACCACATTTTTATCCCAAAAGTTTGTATGAAATTGCTGTGAAAGTAAACAAAAAAATAAATACTGTTTTTGATTAGTATTTCACTTTTTAAGAGATTTTAGTTAGTACGCTTTTTACAAATTTTTCAGTGCAAAATTTTTAATCCGTGACAAATCTTTAACCCCTCCCTCCCCCCTGGAGCGGTACGTAATATGTGCACAGCCCCTAGATGTTGCAAATTTAGAAGGCTTAACACATTTACAACTCTGATTTTGAGCGTTTTGTTAATTTTTATAGCAGTGTTGAGGCGCCTCTGGTGTTAAGTAGACGCATTAACTTTTTTAAGCTGTATTAGCAGACATTTTATGAATTGTTTTACTGCTAACCCACGAAGGGAGGCGGTGTTGTGTTCGCTGTCGGAACTGTTTTTTTGTAGTGACCAGTGCTACGCCTTCATCACTTTCGACAACAATTAATACAATGCAGGGTTTTAACACAGGCCTCAAGTCATTGTTTGCTTAGTAGTCAAAGCGCTAACCAACCACTTCAGCCAACATGCATACTACATACATACATACATATGTATGTACATACATCAACAAATAAATGAAATGTTTTAATCATACTTACTTTGTATTATCTTGTTTTATTACCTTAAGCAACCAGAACATGTACATACATACTTAAAACAAATTCAACCGCGATATTCACTTTAAATAATCGCAAGGAGTTCCTCGTCCTCCCATTTTCGTAATTGGAAAACTACCTTGTTCAATATAAATATGTATACGGCTAAAATTTTCTTTAGTCCATTTGCACAATAAATCAATTTCAGGAAAGAAATGTCGGTACACTCTTGGCTTAAATCAACTCATGTGTGGTGAAAAGCGTAGGACTCATGAATTGAATATGTACATACATATGTATGTATGTATGTACATATGTCCATTTCTATATGTTTCTGCATGTCAGTATTCAATGCTCTAATTATATACTACTTTTTATTTTGTTTGTTGTTTTTGTATTTAATTATTGTTATAAATTTTTTCATGGTCATTTAATGAATAAAAAAGTGATCACTGTAAAACTTTTAGTTTACTTAAATTTAATAAATTGGAAATTTATTATCGATTTTATAGTGCCATGAATATAAGCCTCCAGTAATATCAAAAGCTGTACGCTTTGGAAATGTTCGTATGAAATGTTGAGCAGCAATTTGAGAATCATTTCCACGCCTACACACAAAAACAATAGGGATTTCCGAGTTATTAAACGACTCTTCATGAATCTTCGAAAATGAATCATCCAATATACATTTCAGAGGTATATTTTTAGACTTTGGTAAATGGCAAATTTCAAATTCAGCACTCTGCCTGACATCAATTAACAAATGTGGAATATTTTCAATTTTATCTCGATATTCTTCAACAGTTAAGCGATGATCAAGAGGTAATAAATTCAATTGCACATTTTTATCTGACGCACGCATGCCACAAAATTGTTCGTAATCAACAAGATGATTTATTAAGGGATTAGAGGAGCAAATTTCGCAATCTTCCCGTTTCGCGCGTAGTTTTATATTTCGAAATATGCATCGATCTCCATCAAAAAGAAGCAAACGGCCGGATAAAACTTCGCTTTTAAGATCAGCTAGTACAACTTTAATAGCTTCCAATGCTTGTAAACAACCAATGACTCCGGTAACAGCTCCCAATACTCCTCCATCGCCACAATTTGTAACTGTTTCGGGGGGCGGCGGTACGGGAAAAAGACATCTGTAACAAGGTCCGCTATCACCATAATTATAAACTGTCAATTGACCATCAAACTGTAAGGCACTGCCAGACACCAAGGGTCGATTTAGCAGTACGCATGCATCATTTAATAAATATCTTGTGGCTACATTGTCCGTGCAATCCAATATCACGTCATACTTTCTCAATATTTCCACAGCGTTTTCGCTATTTAGCAATATGCGATGACAATCTATTTGACAATGTGGATTTATTTCTAACAATGCGGCTTTGGCTGAATCCACTTTTGGCATACCAACTCTACTTTCATTGTGCAGTGTTTGTCTATGAAAATTGCTCCGCTCCACTATATCGTAATCGACCAAACCCAAACGACCACAACCTGCTGCTAGCAAGTATTGCGACGACGGACATCCCAAACCTCCTAATCCAACAATAAGAAATGAAGAATGCTTCAACTTGATTTGGCCTTTAACGCCAAAATTTGGTAAAATCAGTTGCCGACTGTAACGCTCAATGTCTTCACAACTTAATTGGCTGCCATAATTAGACGCAATTACATTTTGTTGTTTCTCCAATTCCAGTAATCTTCTCTGCTTTGTTTCGCGTTGTTTCTCTAGATTTTTTATTTCCTTCCGTAGGTTACGTATTTCTTCATCAACTTTTTCATTTGACATTATTTATTAAAGGATTCCACTGGAGTTCAAAAATTAAAAATATTAGTGCTACAAAATTAGACGATATCAGTTACCCGACTTTTTCATGCATTCAAACTTCGATTTCGAATAAATTTATTATTTATGTCATATGGATTAAGCTTGATTTATGTTATTCTCTGGTATAAACGTTAATTAATATAGGAGCACCTTTCCTTACATACCAGTTGTTGATTCAGGTACTCGAAACTGCCATAAATAACTTCAGTTGGTGTGGATGTCGTCCTTATACCTGGTAATAAATTTGCTTTGGAATATTCAATTCGCGTTGTTTGGAAAGAAGCAAGGCGAATTAATTACCAGCTGGATGCAGTGGCGAATTCGGGTGGTTTTATCCATTTCCCACACTGTCAAATTTGGTACTTATTTTCCGGCGCCATTTGTATGTAATTCGTCGTTTACACAAACAAAATGCCTGTTGTTTGTTTTGTTGTAGTCGTGCATATACCTGGTAATGAATTTGCCTTGAACAAATTTTTGAGTTCGTTCAAGGCGATCCACATACCAGGTGGTGTTACTGCAACTACAACAACATTTGGCAAATCGACTCCTTTGCCTGCACGTGCAAATTTTTACATATCGACCAAAATTTTGGAAAAATGGAGCTCAGCTGTGTAGTAGCCACAGAAGGTGTAAATTCGTCTTGAGTTCGTTCTAACTGAACGCTGCTGTATTGATTAAATACAACTATGTAATTTTACAACCATTAATTCGCCTTGACTTACTTTTTCTTTTGCCTACAAACAATTTGTGTACATACATTTGTTTTGTGGCGTGCAAAAAGGAATTTATAATTCAGGCTCTATAAAGCAAAAAATAAAATGGAAGATATAAAATCAAGTTTGGATAAAATGTTGGCGAAATTCAATGACAGCGTAACGCATTCAGCTCCCAAAAAGCTGAGTTTTGAACACCTAACTGACTCCTTTGATGACTCTGGTACAAGTAAGTTGATAAATATTCAATTCGTTCAAAACCAGAGGTAGTTTGTTCGGAAAATGTTGTTCATTATTTTAAAATCCATCATATTCAAATGTTTTCTATAATTTATTCCAGTACCGAAAAAGAGGCGTTTTTCTCAAAGTTTCGATGATAATTCTTCGAACGTAAGCCATAATCCAAGCAATGTTTCGGCGAATTCTAGTATTAACGTGCCTGCAAGTCCGTGGGAGTCCAGGCGCATGAAGGCCGATTTAATTGAAGCTAAAACTCGGGTATGATCGATTGACATTTACTTGATTTGCAGAATTGTGTTTGAATTCATTATTTAAATTTTATTAGATTACAAAACTCAAACAAGAAATAGAACGTTTGCATAAACTACGACAGGAATCTGAAATTCTATATGAAAATCGAGTTTCAGAATTGAAAAAGCAATGTGATTTTTCTTCTCTTAAAATACAAGATTTGGAGAAACATATGCAAGTATTAAGGAAACGGGAGTATGCAGCAAAGCAAGAAATGTTGAAAGCACAGAATGAAGTGCAACAACAGCAGCATAGGTACGAACATGCTATCTTGCAACTTGAAAAAAGTAAGCACGATATAGAAGAGAACGCTCGTCTCATGCAAAATAGTATGGCTAACGAATTGGGCGATTACAAAAGACATGCAGAAAAATTGGAGTTGGTGAGTTTGTTAATCGTTCATCTTAAATTAGGAATTTAAATTGATATATTATTAGGAGCTCGATCTGAGCTGTGACGAGTTAGAATCCCTTAAAATTCAGCTAGATGACTTTAAAGCTAAGGCATGCAGCTTTGATGATTTGAAGATACAACATGAGAAAGTCAATCAGGACTTAGAGTATGCTAATCAACGCATTAAGGAACTGGAATTCGAAATAGCTTCGTACAATGACTGGAAGGAAATCACAAAGGTGAATGATTATATATAATTTAAAAAATAACGAATCGTTGTCATGTGACAATAATTACAGAACTCTCAGGACCGCTTACTAAGCATTCCGGACTTGGACAAAGAAATAGAGCGATTACGTTCAAATAATAAAAATCTTCAGGAGCTGTTAGGGAATAAGCTGCTCTTGGAAGAGCAAGTATACGATTTGCAATCTCATTTGGAAAAGGAAGAAGGAGCTCGATCAGAGGCCGTGACATTACAAGTGCAATTAAAGCATGCTCAAGAAGATCTTAAGGAGTGGATTAAGGTTGGGCAAGATCATTGCTCTCAGAACACATATGTTAATCCAATGGCATTGAGGGCGCGCATTGAAGAACTGTTACAACATGATGTTATTATGGTATCGGAAAAGAATTCTAAGGTTTCTGAATCGAAAACACTAGAAGCAGAATTGTTAGACTATAAACAGAAATGCGAAATTCACGCTAAAAATCTTGAAGAATTAAATGCGGAGCTTAAACGTTATAAGGGTTTTAAAGTTCGAGTACAAAAGAAACTGTTGTTAGTGTCCAAGGAGCGGGATTGTTACAAACAGTTGCTTGAAAATTTCGAAAAGGATCTCACAATTTCAAATCCATCAGTCGCCTCAGATCTATCTTCGGTTGAAAACCAACTGAAAATGAGGGTGGAAATGCTAGAAAAGACCTTAGTAGGATATAAAGATATGTGTTCTAGTTTAGAAAAAGAATTAACGATTGCTAAATCTTCGCCAAATGCTGATCAAGTAATAGAAGAAATTTCTAACGCTGCGGATTCAACAGCCACATATGACCATTTCAAAAGAGAACTGGACTTATTGCGTGTTGAAAATGAACGTTTACGAAGGCGGAAAGAAGAACTGGAACTAGAGTTGGAGCATCGTTGTTTAAAGGGTGATTTTAATATGGACAAATACAAAGTTGTGCATTTGAAATCGAATCCTGCTTCTGAAGCCTATGATAATGCTGATAACATAATTGAAAAATTACAGGCTGAGGTAATGTGAAGATAATAAAACAATAATTATATTTGCATTATTTATACACAATATATTATTCCCGGTTGTTAAATATAAATTTTCTATCTCGAGAGAACTTATTGATATTATTTTAATTCATTAGATTGAACGCTTGAAAAGGAAGAATAAGAAACTTGAAGAAGACAATGAAATCACACAAGCACGTTTCAATGAAACAGCCAATATGACAATGAATATAAAGGAACTTAATCAACTGCGTACGGAATTGGAGTCAATGAATTCTAAAATGAAAAAAATTAAAGACTGCTACAAGTCTGCTAGTTTTGAGTTCCGTGAAGTTGTTTACATGCTGTTTGGGTATCGTATAGATCGCATTGGAACCAATACAAATTACAAGTAAGTTGGTCCACTTCATATACATAACTAAATGCATTGAATGTATATTAATAAGAATTTTCAAAACAGAATTTCGAGTATGTATGCAGAAAGTCCGGATCATTACTTGAATTTCCGTTTGAATGAGTCTAATGTATTGGATATGCTGGAGACACCATATTCAGCCACCCTTAAGCCTCTAATAGAAACTCAGTTGGTGGGAAACAAATCCCTTCCGGCATTTTTGAGTGCCCTTACGTTAGATTTGTTTCAAAAAACAACAATAATGATATCCTAAATATTTTACAAACTCTTTTGGAAATTGAGGTTACATATTTCGTACAACTTTAAACATAAAAATAACAATTAAATTTACATTTACATACATACAAAGTTTAATTGATTTATTATGAATTCAATTTTTATTTATCAAAATAAATTAGCATACGTATGTGTGTGTGTGTATGTATGTAAAATGGTCTAGATTAAATCAATAAATGATGCTTTTACAATTACATATGTTACACTGCTAATATCTTGGCGACTTCTTCAGGAGTTTTTGTAAATATTGAATCCGGGTCCTCGAAGCTATTTTCATGATCGTGAACTCTTTCATAAATTTGTTTATAAATAGCTACGATAACATTAAAAGCCCTAATTTCTACAGCCATACGATGCGAGCTTGACATGATTAACTGTATTTGTGGTAACAACAATAATTCCGGCATTTGTAAAAATTCATCCATTTTTTTCATGAAAATTTTCAACAGATTTGATTCTATTTTCGACTGATTTGTTTGCAAAATTGTATAAATGGGACCTAGTTGTAAGTTGGCCACTAACGAAGAAGCTTGCTCAGAGGTGAGTGTATCAATTTGGGCATCACATTGTCCCTGTAAGCGTTCAACGCGTTCGTCCATGTATTCATAAACAGCCAAAGTACTTTGCATATGGTATAAACAATTGAGAAGATATACAGCCATATCTACTGTTGGTAAATGGGAGGCAGACTCCTGCACTGATTGCAACAAAGGGTCAATTATACACGAAATTATTTTCGTTATATCTGATTGACGACCATCAACCATTGTAGCTACAGAAAGTATTTCTTTTAATAAATTTAATAAACGGCCAAGGCTTGTTGGAGGTACAAGATCTCTTTGAGGAGTCTCTAAACCTGTACCCGAAGTATTGTTTCTTTGTAAAATTTTTCGAACTTGACTTGATAAAGAGTTGAGATAAATTTCTTCACTAGATTTTTGCAGATCCGCAACACATTGCTCTAAGCTTCCACCTTGAACAACTTGTTTCAGAATTTGCTGATAAAACCTTAACAAATTTGAGATAGTAAAGAGAACAATTGTGTCCTTTTCAGAGTTTAGAATTGTTTCAACGCGTACTTTTAAAGGATGACATATACCATCAGCTATGTAAGATAATGCATTTTGCATTTGCTCTGAAATATCTAAGCAAAACAAAATTAAAATAAGAAAAGTTCAAAAATATTTTAAAGTACATAATAAAGCAATCGAACCGTTTTTAAGACACAATTTAAAGAGCAGCGCTGAATTCTCTTTTTCTATAGGTATGGCCTGATGAAGCCATGCAAACATGTCCCCTATGTAGCGTTTTGGGTCATGAGCGTGCATTTCTATCGGCTTAGGATTGCCTCCAGGACCGCCTTCAGTCAATGCGTCAATAAATAGTCGAACTAATACTGATCTTCGAGCGATTGCATATTCGTCAATAACATATCTAAATTGAAAAAAAAAATTATATGAATTATTATAAAAAGTTATCTCGTTAAATGTATTTAATGTGCGCACTTGAAAAGCACTGGACGATCTTGTAATCTTCCCATTGCTCTGATGACTAAGGAACCAATTTCGTTGTTGTCTAAATTCCGACAATGACTTTGAGTCCATCTATAAAGTCTCTCCAATGCGCCTTCTTGATGTAAAGTCATTTCTTGCATAATATCTTCAGCAGCAATTTGGTATTCACATTGCATCAGTATACGACAATCCGCATGTATATTTTGCACCCTGTCAAGCACATCAAAAAACTCGGAAGTTATAGGTGAATCCTTCGTAGTCCCATATAGTATTTGATGTTCCGGTACACTTAATTGAAACCGTGATAAAAAAGCTTCAGCAACTTGTTTGTGTACTTGCACATTATTTCTTTGCTCTTGCAAATCATATGTTTGCCTTATCAGATCATGTGTTAAGGCCTTCGATGACTCCAAATCATTTTTCATTGCTTTCACTGAAGTGCTTAATGTGTCCAAGTCATTGCAAACAGCATCCAGACTTAATTTAACTTCACGGAATGATTTAATAAAATTTTCATTTATGTTAACTGATCGCTTTTCTATTTGGCTTCGTAAATTACGTCTGTTTTGCAAATTATTTTCCAAAAAGAAACTCGATGTGTCTTTTAAAGCTTCCAATGTTTCCTGTTTTTAACAATGTCAGATACATACAAACATCCAACCGACGCTACATAATATTTTGTTTCTTTTTACCTTTTCAGTGCCCAAACGCGTCTCCAATATTTTATCTATTCGCTTTTGCAAACGTCCTCCTTCATAATCGTCCATGCTCCAGAATAAAAACACGTAGCCCCAACACCAAAACACAATACAAAACAATTATAGTTGGACAATTACAGTAAACAATGCGAAGTGACAATAACCTTACGAAAGCAGCTGACTATATTTTTTCGTCATGTTCGTAAATGCCAAGGCGAATTCATAACAGGTGAAGCTGAAAACACAGCTGATCTACTTTTTTCTTGCATAATGGAGGCTCGCATGTCAAAATTTGTACATGCAAGCATAGGGGCTCATATGTCAAATGTTGTTGTAATGTTGTACTTGTTGTAGTATTAACACTACCTGTTATGAGTTTGCCTTGGTAAATGCCAAAATTTTGTTCACTTCATTTAAGGCGAATTCGCTACCAGGTGGCCCTAAAAATTATTGTCGAATGCTATGATATCATCTGCTGCCTCTTATAAAATAGGATTTTTACACCCAGACTTTCAAAAAATTGTAACTAAGAAGATATATTCTTATAAAAACAATGCTTATTTTTGACAGCTTGATATATATGTAGTTGTTGTTATTTTTGCATTGTATGCCTCCCAGTATTGAATTCGCCTTTTTTGTTAATATACCGCCGATCACTATTATATAGTGGCATCGTGCTCTGGCAAAGCAACCGTTTGTGTGACACACAGGGTAACCAGAGATGACACGAGACAAAAGATTTTGCATACTGATTTGTATACACTCATACAATCCTTCGTTTTCGTTTTTTTCTTTGTGCTGTCTTTGTATCCAAATTAAAATTATAAATCACAAAACTAATAAAATATCCATATATTTCTATAATTTACATTAAAAATATTATTAATTAATTAATTTAAGTTGGTTTTCACTCATCGTTTGTATTTTATTACTATATACATCTGCAAAATATCAGAATTTATCAAGTATGTATGTATGTGTGTATGTAAGCAAAAAATCACCACCATTTGGCAAATTTACAGAATATATGTACGTATGTATATAAATTTAATATACAGAGTATTATATAAGCACACACTAAATTGTTTTATCACTTTATTTTGGAATTATATGCCGTAAATACTTAATATTATCACATTTTATTAAATTTAAGCGTGCTTTTATGTAGCATTTTCCACTAAAAACTGAACTTTTTTTTTGCTTTTCGTTTTGCTTACTTTCATAACAAACACACTAATGTTTTCTCTTTTTCACGAAGCTTACTTATGACAAATAAAATATGATCGAAGTCCAATTTTTTTTTGTTTTTGTAATCTCTGTTTACCCTGTGGTGTGACAGCTGTCAAAACACGCATAATATGTGTGTTGTTTAGAAGTTGTGCTCAATTCTAATTTTTCATATTCTGTAGTAATTTTTAAGATAACTTTTACATTAATTTAAAATTATGAGTAATTCAGCTTTAGCTAGTTTGACTGCTCAGTATACCGATTCGGAAAACGAAGATGATCAAGAAGTATCTCCAGATTCACAGAATTCACAGTCATCACAGGTACATACAATATACACATATGAACTATTATTTGTTAAGTTAGAACTTTTATAATTAATACGGTTTACAGGTAATAGTACCTCCACCTAACCGTAGTCCACACCAAACTCCTGAGAAGCGAAAAAAAAGAACTGAAAAAGGTGTCAAAGACACCAAGTACGGTAAAAAAAAGAAATCTAAGAAGGTTGTAAAACGATTGGTAAGTTATCAAGACGACACTATAATCTCGGATGATGCAGATGGTGAAGATAAAGAAGATAATGAGCATGACGAAACTCGTGAACAAGTGTCATCAGATTCAGATGAAGAACGTGAACGGCGAAATTGTGTTGAAATAAAGAAAACTCCCCAAAAACGTAATGAATCGCCTATAGTGTTAGACGATGATTCATTTGATCCTTCACAAAAAGTTAGTACTCATTGCAAAATTGACAAATTCGCCAAATATGCCCATTATAACTTTACATTGCCGCCGGAACCAAAAGGCAAACCAATACCCGAATTAACGGATAAAGTTCAACAATTATATGAGAAAATGGAAACGAATAATATGGATATGAACATAATTATTCAGCAGCGCAAAGAGTTCCGTAATCCAAGCATATACGAAAAACTTATACAGTTCTGTGACATAAATGAATTTGGTACAAACTATCCCCCTGAAATCTATGATCCACTTCAATGGGGTCCTGAAAGTTTCTACGAAGAACTAGCTCGAGTTCAAAAAAATGAAATGTTAAAAAGACAAAAGGAGAAGAAAGATACTGATAAGATAGAACAGGTTTCAGCTTTGGCTCGCAAAGTTGAGGAGGAAGCAAAAAAGAGGTACGCCTAAAAAGATTTTTTTACAAACAAACCCATTCGAATTATACCTTATATTTTTATAGGAAATCCAAATGGGATCAACCTGCAACTTTAGCCAAACCTGCAGTGCCACCTACTCTAACGACGACTGTTACTGGTACTAAAGGAACAGTTATTTCCGCCTTCGGATCATTACCCAAAAAGCCATAATTAATGGTCTAAACATAATATCCATGGTAATTTGTCGCCCACAGATTTTTTTTAGATCGATCGATTCTAAATACATATATAATATTATTGAATAAGATTAAAATCAATTATAGCAGCATTCTTATTAATCTTTAGATTATTTAGTTAATATCGAAAATATACTTATAAATAATCAATATTTTATATTTTCAATTGAGTTGTTTGTATAGTTAATAAAAAAAAATTATGACGTCGGCCTTACATATGCAAAATTGATGAAAAGTTTTAAATATAAAAGAAAACAATTATCGAAGACTGATGCACGAATGCCAATTTCAGGAAGCTTTCCTTCTTTTAAATAAATCTCCAGAGGGGATATTCGTCCCTCTTGCTAAATACGTCGATTTGACTGTAGAAATCAAATTTCGTGTAAAAGGTTCGTAGGTTGATTATTGTCATAGCTGCCAGATTTTTTTAGGTAATATCGTCATATTTTTGGGCAAAAATCGTCATTATGGTCAATATAGCTTATTGAAATCGTCATAAAAACGTCAAATGAAAAAAACCGTTTTTTTTTCAACAAAACATATTTTATTAGAGCCAAAACATAACAAAACTCTTAAATAAACAAATCTGATTAATAAAACAATATTCTTTTGAATACAGAGATCATATACTTCAATTAGAATTGACGATAAAATCACATGTAAGTAGATTCCATGTTTTTCAATACTTTGAAAACATGCATGGAAAAAGTATTGTATGGACAAAAATAAAAAATCCCAATCCTTTAGTTATTTTTACTTAAATTTAGTAAAATATGATTTTAAATTTCATATTTGGAAACACAGTTTCTAAAAATGTATAAAAACTAAAATATAATTTATACAATAAATATATAATAAATAAATGTAAAGGAGAGATTTACTTTTAATTTTTTCCTTATAAATACTTTTATGGCAACCAGCGGTTGTCTTTTTGTATAGGTGTAGAAAAGTTAACACATTCATAATGGAAAATTATTTGTTGTATGCGTTTAAATAATTTTGAAAGCTGTTTTTATGATTTGTAATTCACAAAAATATATATGTGAGTTTTTGTATAAATAGATGAGCTTTAAAACTTTTTAAACATAAAGGGTAAAACATCTACTGATGAGTTGGTATAGCTACCAACGAAATATATAACTAGATATTGCTAACCCGCAACAAATAAATAAAATTTAAAACATATATATATAATTGTTAAAGAAAATAGACTTGTATATATATACATACATACATACATACATACATACCTACATATATGTATAATATATTTTACAAATACATATATATTGCAGTTAACATATTGATCAATTCAGGTACAACTGTTAAATCATAGTAGCTTTAAATAATCTTTTGTATATAATATTGCTTCCAAATACGACTTTTTCAATGAATTTTTACTTTAGTCTTGTTTATGTTTACCTGACTAAATATTATTTCCACATTTGCGGGGCATAGTGGTAAAACTAGATTTTTTGTAATAAATTTAGTCAAAACCGGAAACAAAAGACTAGAATCCCTTGTTTGCCTCTCTGATATTTTTTTCCAAAAATCCAATATTTATTTGTTTTTATCAGTGCAATAATTTTAATTGTCTGAAATCAGTTTCTAGCTCTTGGCTTTTAAAAATAGGAAAATTCTGTTATAATTTCAGAAAACCAACTTTTTTCTACATTAATAATATTAAATGGATTAATTTGGCCAAGAGCTTTATATATTTATTTTGAAAATCAAATCTGGATAATATCTGATCACAAAGCTCTATATAAAAATTATCACAATTATTATTTTTCTTTTGCACTTATTTGTGCTTCTTCAATTTCATCTCTGAAAAATATTCCTAAATAAATGTCTTCAAAATTTAAAAAAATGTTTTTGTTTTTATAATCAACTAGCTGAGCGTCCGGCTTCGCACGGAAGCTATTTACTTTAAAAATTTCGATTTACCTAATCAAAGCACATCACAACTTTCACAAAAGTCATAACTCACGAACGCGTCGACCGATTTCGATAAACCATCTACACTACCATACGAAAAAACCCTAAAAATTTAATCGAATTCGGTTTGACCGTTCGTGAGTTATAAAGTCACAACACACTTGCAACAATTTTTTTTATATATATTTAGATTAAATAAAAGTTTACAGTTTTAAGCAAACTAATTTTTAAAAAGCTGCTCATTAAAATTTTTAGCAGTTCAGTTGCTTTAATAGTACAAATAAAGGTACGGTCACATCTGTCAAACATTTGCCCAAAAAAGCGTAACCACTAAATACGAATGAAAACACTTTTGATTTAGATACCTGTTTATTACGTTAAACAGTTTCCTGCATAATTTATAGATAATGTAATAGAATCTTATCTTATTAGATGCTGTTTAACTTAATAAATAAATGCATAAATCAAAAAGTTTTTCATTCGTATTTAGTGGTTACGCTTTTTTGGGCAAATGTTTGACAGATGTGACCGTACCTTAAATGTTGCAAACTTGAATTATTTAAAATCGTCAAAATTAGGGTATAAATCGTCCCGTCGTCACTATGTCATTTTTAGGACCCAAAATCGTCAAAATGACGATAAATCGTCAAATCTGGCAGCTATGATTATTGTATGTAATTGAACCTTAAATATGCAACCATGAAGAATTAATGTTCCATAATAGTCTGGCAGCTTTGTGGGATTTTATACTATTCCTCTTTCTTAATTTTTTGCTGATGTGTTTCTGCTCCGTTTTATTTTCTCATTTTTTAATTTTTTCATTGCTGTGTAATTTAATTATTCCAAGTTCTTGATTGCAGAAAACAGTCAAGAAAGTATTTTACATTTACTTTTATATAAAAGTGTTACGTGAAAGATAAAAAGATGTGTATTTGATATGTGAACATATAAATAAATTATGAAATTCAAACAAAGCATAATAGCGATCATAAACAATATCTAATCGCGTTAAGAAATATAGTTAACAATTGTGTAGCTGATTGTGTGCTTCTATAAAATTATACTTTAAGCATATTACGTTGTTTTTCGTACTTTTTAAGAATATAATTTTCATTCAATGACGACGGTATACATTCATTTGTCAAAAAAAAAGATGTTTGGTCGGTCGTTTTATATTAAATTAATGTATGTGTGTTGAAATGTGTACATATGTGTGCTTCTTTATACGTAAATAGAATGTGCAAAAAGGGATCAATGGATGGAAAAGAAAAAATGGAAACAAAAAAAAAAGTGAAATAAAAGTCAAGTAATAAGTAGAATTCACAATAGAAAGAATTAAATAAAATAAAGCAATTAAAATACATCTTCAAAAAAATTGTATACATATTAATACCAATTATTTTTTATACATACATATGTATTTATACGTAACTGTTATAAAAAGTTTATAATTAAACATATTAAATCTATAGTAAATGAATGCAAGTATAGTATATATATGTATGTATGTATGTATTTACATTACGTATGTTTATATGCATGTACATACATATGGATGTAAGTAAGAACATCTATTGATCTTTTGAATGTTTGGGGCTTTCATCTGCATAAGAGTAATCGAATTGCTTGATATGATTTTTTGAATTGGCTGCATAAATTTTGAGTGTTTCGATTTAAGAACATGGAATTGCATTATTGCACATATTTCATACTTAACATGCATAGTACGTATGTATGTGTGTTTGTGCCTTCCATCAATTTATCTGGCTTCTGCTGTTCCCCCATTATCCACCGTATAACAAACAAATGCGATGAAATGTGTATTTGACTGTCGCCGAAAATCCATCTATAATGTAGAATTTTTAAATAAAAATACCTTTTGTTAATTAGTGGACATACATACATACATAAGTATATATTTATGTATACAATTATGTATTTATAGTATCCAGAATATATTTAATTTATGAATGTAGGTATCAAAAAGTTAAATGAAATATTGCAGTAAAACGTTGTGTGTACGTACATATGTATGCATAATTTAAATGAATTTCATCAATTAGTTTGATCTTGAATAAAGGTGAATAAAAGAAATTGTGTGAAAGTGATAATTGGAATAATAAAATAAACAACCAAAAAAGTATAAATCAAAGAACTATTTTATAAGAAAATCTTACACCAAATTGTCGTTATTATGGCTGATTCATACTACCAGGTGAGTTTATAAACTTTTCGTTCTTTCCGATAACCGATTTTTGTATATTATGGGTAATACCACATATTTTTTTTCCGGTATCCCACGAAAAAAATAAATAAATAAAATATGTACATATGTATATAGGTATAACAAATCTAATAAAAGCTTTTGTGTTTTAATGTTTTAGAAATCAATACAATAAAACGGTAACCCGATAGGTTGGTCTGATTTTTTTTTAATGTTCCAATCGGACGGAAAGAGTAATAATACTATTAATTAAATAAAGGAGCTGATGGCAAAAGAGGAAGAAAATCAGTTTACCAAATTTAAGAGGAAAATCATAACCTGCTGTTAAATTTATATTCAGATTAACTGATTATAGTTTACCAATACGCTTAAGCTCATTCCTAAAAATTCACTGTAACACACTCGCGGACTCATTGAAAGTACAAACTCAAATTAGACTCCCATAATCACTATATTCTGATATTTCACCAAAAAATTAGTTAAACGACTTTATTAATGCAATTAATTAATGCAATATCCTCATGAGGAATATAAACCACACCGAAAAGAAACTTCGTGTCAGAATATCTATAAAAAGAGACACAAAGACACCAAAAATCATGTGATGTGAACACACCATCACTTTGGTGACCATATTCACTGGTTTTGTAAAAAGAAGATCCCATATCTAAAATGTGTAGGTGCATATCATGAAAAATTAATTTTTTTCTTGTCCAAAAAATTTCAATATCATTGATAAAACAACATTAGACCTCAAGCACCCTTTATATCATTTTTATCAATATTATTGGAAACTAATTATTTTCAATAGAATTTGTTTTGTTCCCTTTTATTTTTCGTAAGTAATCAGCTTATCCCTTCCACGACAACAACTCAATGGTAAAAATAATCAAGTACAAATATTGAACGAAAAAACCGTCAAAAGTACATACAAATGAAACTATTTAGATGAAGCCGTACATTTTATAGAAAATGTTATGTGCGAATATTGTAGATATTGAATAAAAAAAAAATCATTTAAGTTCTAATGAATAAAATGTGTAATGAGATAATCAATCAATCGCCTCTTGAATGAATGGATATGCAATTGAAAAAAATCAGCCATATTGTGTCTGGCGTTTTTCGACTACGCCAAGTACTAGATTAAAGACAAACGCCAGATTTTTCTTTCATCTTGTACTTGGCGTAGTCGAAAAACGCCAAACACAATAAGGTTGAATAACATTTACAAATATTGCGTGTTATCACTGATGAAAAATTTAGTACTAGGGCAGGTTTTCCAGTACTTTCAGCTTTATGTTATTAATAAGCTGTCACAGATACATGGCGTTTTAGGTTTATAATAAGTGGGTTTAGTTTAAAAATGAATTTAAACTCAAATAAAATTCAGACATATTTATGAAAAAGAAAAAAAATTGGGTTTAAGTCTCAGTTATATCTCCAAATTACTTTGAGAGTATCAATTTTTGAAACACTAATTCAACATTTCCATCCCTGACTGACACTTTCGTTCTTCTAGGCAGCTTAATTCATACCTATCTGGTTTAAATAAAAGACAAAATGAGAAAAAAACGTCCAATTATTTTGCTCAAGTCTCTTATTTTAATGCATTTCCTTTAATTCTTCTTTGTTTTCTTTCCATCATTTCTTTCTTCTACATCCACCCAAAACGAAACGACAGCGATGCCAACTTAAATATTTTAGAGCTAAACTTCGCTTTTTTATTTCCGCTGACTCGTAATTTTCCCCTTCAGCTCTTGAAAAAAAAGAGCTAACGTAGGCAGCTCTTACTGTTTACTGTAAGTTTAAAAATATTTTATGAATATGAAAGTTAAATATAAAACTTAAAACCAGGACACAATTTTTTTTAAATTTGACAGATGGAAATAATTTTATAAAATAGTATACATATACATACATATGTATTAGTTGCTACGTTAATTTCATGTATATGTATATATATGTATATAATTTCAGTGATTCAGTGAATTAAAAATAGAAAAAAACGTTATTTTCAAATTTAGGTAATTTTAGCTCTTTTTGACTGGTTTTGTTGGCTCGTTGTGCCTTTGAATAGTTGGCATCTCCGCGAATTGACGTTTTTTATAATTTTTTTGTTTGTTTAATATTGTGTTTGTTAACTTAAGTTTAGTTGTTTATAAACTTTGCATTAAGCCGGTCGTGTTGTTGTTGAAGTTTTAGCTGTATACGTATGTATATATGTATGTAAAGTGTACACAAGAAAAAAGCTTAAAATATACATATGTGTGTGTATGTACGTGCTTTGATAAAACATATTTATATATACTTATACCTACGCACATACAAGCATACATATGAAATTAAAAAAGAGTTCGTAAAGTGTTTTCTCGACTGTCGAGAAAGTTGTCGCTTTGAAACGTAGTGAACCCAACGTTTTACTTGTTCAATTTCTCTTTTTCGTTCATTTGCAATGACGATTATTCGAAAGAGGTTGAGCTGCATATACACATTTACGCATATGTATTTATGTATGTATGTATGTATGACCGTATGTTTGGGCGAGTGGATTTCTGATTCAGTGCTTATTGTTGAAATCTTTGCAAATGCAAGAATAATGATTGTGTTTAATATTCGATAATGGCGCACATTTATTAATTAAATTAAGTGCAATTTGTAATTATATTTTTAACAAAAACATAAGAATTAGTGACATATTTAATACTACGTGACCAATCGACTGAATAGTTAGTACATATTTGTTTTTGCATTGTGATAGGTGCCCTGTCCGTGTACTAATTTCTTAAAAGTTTATACATACTTACATATTTATTTAAATTAATGAAAAAAATGTAGACCACAGATTGAAAATAGCACAGCGGAAAAGCTCAGGCCATATAACTGAATTTCTGCTTCGGCATTTTTTTATTTAATTACCATTCTAATCTATACATAGGTATTAAAATTTGTTTAGCTAATGTCATTTCGTTTAAGATAAAAACTAAATATTTAACCCATACTAATTGAAATTTGGAATAACATTTTGCCCCGTTTAAGTGCTCATGTTAAATTGCACATATTTTTACACCTTTTAGATGCATTTAAAAAGAATTATTTATTTCGTACATGAATGTATCAAAGACTAAAAAGCCTAACTCCATATATTCGAAGTTAAAAAATTGTTTTTAAAGTTTGAAAAATCTTTATATTTGATGTTTTAAATAAAAAAAAATTATTGTTAAACATTAAATTTATTTACCGATATATACATACATAAAAACTAGATTTAATTACCTTTCCAACGATATATAATATGTAGTACATTTCATTTTACGTGCCCTTAAATAACACATTTTCAATGTGAGATTGTCATTAATGCCTTCTACGAGCTTCTCAAAATTCCTTATAAGCTATACTTATTAATAGAACATTGTGTTCCGTACTTAGTGCGGAAAAAAATTACTGAAAAAATTCATTTAATTTTTAGCCATTTTGAGCGAACACATCTTGTAAAACACATTAAGGGATATGTGTGTGAAAATAAATATGCCGAGTTAAATATGTTTTACGTAAGAGCTTACGTCATGACATATTTAACTCAAAAGTTAAATATATTTAGTCGGGACATTGCCAACATAACTCGATGGAACTTTTTGGTTTACATATTAATTAAAATTTATGTAAATTTTTGATGATCTCTACGGGAATTTGGCCATTTGTGGGTACATTTTTCTTTGTCACTCATTTGGACCAATGGGAAATTAAAGCCATAAATCCATACTTATTGACTATGTAAATCCGGTTTCTCAATTGTATTTGAGAATTTTTCTATAAAATTTTAAACAATTTTAACAAATTTAAACAATTTAAATTTTCATCAAAAATTTACATAAAATTTTAATTTTCAAAATTGATAGAAAAATTCTCAAATACAATTGAGAAACCGGACTTACATAGTCAATAAGTATGGATTCTTGGCTTTAATTTCCGACTGGTCCAAATGAGTGACAAACAAAAATGTCCCCACAAATGGCCAACTTCCCGTAGAGATCATCAAAAATTTACATAAAATTTTAATTTTCAAAATTTATAGAAAAATTCTCAAATACAATTGAGAAACCGGACTTACATGGTCAATAAGTATGGATTCTTGGCTTTAATTTCCGACTGGTCCAAATGAGTGACAAACAAAAATGTACCCACAAATGGCCAAATTCCCGTAGAGATCATCAAAAATTTACATAAAATTTTAATTTTCAAAATTTATAGAAAAATTCTCAAATACAATTGAGAAACCGGACTTACTTAGTCAATAAGTATGGATTCTTGGCTTTAATTTCCGACTGGTCCAAATGAGTGACAAACAAAAATGTACCCACAAATGGCCAAATTCCCGTAGAGATCATCAAAAATTTACATAAATTTTAATTTTCAAAATTTATAGAAAAATTCTCAAATACAATTGAGAAACCGGACTTACATAGTCAATAAGTATGGATTCTTGGCTTTAATTTTCGACTGGTCCAAATGAGTGACAAACAAAAATGTATCCACAAATGGCCAAATTCCCGTAGAGATCATCAAAAATTTACATAAATTTTAATTTTCAAAATTTATAGAAAAATTCTCAAATACAATTGAGAAACCGGACTTACATAGTTAATAAGTATGGATTCTTGGCTTTAATTTCCGACTGGTCCAAATGAGTGACAAACAAAAATGTACCCACAAATGGCCAAATTCCCGTAGAGATCATCAAAAATTTACATAAAATTTTAATTTTCAAAATTTATAGAAAAATTCTCAAATACAATTGAGAAACCGGACTTACATAGTCAATAAGTATGGATTCTTGGCTTTAATTTCCGACTGGTCCAAATGAGTGACAAACAAAAATGTACCCAAAAATGTCGAAATTCTCTCAGAGATCATCAAAAATTTAAACAATTTTAATTCTCAAAATTTTATAAAAAAAATTCTCGAATACAATTGAGAAACCGGACTTACATAGTCAATAATTATGGATTCTGGGCTTTAATTTCCCATTGGTCCAAATGAGTGACAAACAAAAATGTACCCACAAATGGCCAAATTCCCGTAGAGATCATCAAAAATTTACATAAATTTTAATATTCAAAATTTATAGAAAAATTCTCAAATACAATTAAGAAACCAGACTTACATAGTCAATAAGTATGGATTCTTGGCTTTAATTTCCGACTGGTCCAAATGAGTGACAAACAAAAATGTACCCACAAATGGCCAAATTCCCGTAGAGATCATCAAAAATTTACATAAAATTTTAATTTTCAAAATTTATAGAAAAATTCTCAAATACAATTGAGAAACCGGACTTACATAGTCAATAAGTATGGATTCTTGGCTTTAATTTCCGACTGGTCCAAATGAGTGACAAACAAAAATGTACCCACAAATGGCCAAATTCCCGTAGAGATCATCAAAAATTTACATAAATTTTAATTTTCAAAATTTATAGAAAAATTCTCATATACAATTAAGAAACCGGACTTATATAGTCAATAAGTATGGATTCTTGGCTTTAATTTCCGACTGGTCCAAATGAGTGACAAACAAAAATGTACCCACAAATGGCCAAATTCCCGTAGAGATCATCAAAACTTTACATAAATTTTAATTTTCAAAATTTATAGAAAAATTCTCAAATACAATTAAGAAACCGGACTCACATAGTCAATAAGTATGGATTCTTGGCTTTAATTTCCGACTGGTCCAAATGAGTGACAAAAAAAAATGTACCCACAAATGGACAAATTCCCGTAGAGATCATCAAAAATTTACATAAATTTTAATTTTCAAAATTTATAGAAAAATTCTCAAATACAATTAAGAAACCGGACTTACATAGTCAATAAGTATGGATTCTTGGCTTTAATTTCCGACTGGTCCAAATGAGCGACAAACAAAAATGTACCCACAAATGGCCAAATTCCCGTAGAGATTATCAAAAATTTACATAAAATTTTAATTTTCAAAATTTATAGAAAAATTCTCAAATACAATTGAGAAACCGGACTTACATAGTCAATAAGTATGGATTCTTGGCTTTAATTTCCGACTGGTCCAAATGAGTGACAAACAAAAATGTACCCACAAATGGCCAAATTCCCGTAGAGATCATCAAAAATTTACATAAATTTTAATTTTCAAAATTTATAGAAAAATTCTCAAACACAATTAAGAAACCGGACTTACATAGTCAATAAGTATGGATTCTTGGCTTTAATTTCCGACTGGTCCAAATGAGTGACAAACAAAAATGTACCCACAAATGGCCAAATTCCCGTAGAGATCATCAAAAATTTACATAAATTTTAATTTTCAAAATTTATAGAAAAATTCTCAAATACAATTAAGAAACCGGACTTACATAGTCAATAAGTATGGATTCTTGGCTTTAATTTCCGACTGGTCCAAATGAGTGACAAACAAAAATGTACCCACAAATGGCCAAATTCCCGTAGAGATCATCAAAAATTTACATAAATTTTAATTTTCAAAGTTTATAGAAAAATTCTCAAATACAATTGAGAAACCGGACTTACATAGTCAATAAGTATGGATTCTTGGCTTTAATTTTCGACTGGTCCAAATGAGTGACAAACAAAAATGTACCCACAAATGGCCAAATTCCCGTAGAGATTATCAAAAATTTACATAAAATTTTAATTTTCAAAATTTATAGAAAAATTCTCAAATACAATTGAGAAACCGGACTTACATAGTCAATAAGTATGGATTCTTGGCTTTAATTTCCGACTGGTCCAAATGAGTGACAAACAAAAATGTACCCACAAATGGCCAAATTCCCGTAGAGATCATCAAAAATTTACATGAAATTTTAATTTTCAAAATTTATAGAAAAATTCTCAAATACAGTTGAGAAACCGGACTTACATAGTCAATAAGTATGGATTCTTGGCTTTAATTTCCGACTGGTCCAAATGAGTGACAAACAAAAATGTACCCACAAATGGCCAAATTCCCGTAGAGATCATCAAAAATTTACATAAATTTTAATTTTCAAAGTTTATAGAAAAATTCTCAAATACAATTGAGAAACCGGACTTACATAGTCAATAAGTATGGATTCTTGGCTTTAATTTTCGACTGGTCCAAATGAGTGACAAACAAAAATGTACCCACAAATGGCCAAATTCGCGTAGAGATTATCAAAAATTTACATAAAATTTTAATTTTCAAAATTTATAGAAAAATTCTCAAATACAATTGAGAAACCGGACTTACATAGTCAATAAGTATGGATTCTTGGCTTTAATTTCCGACTGGTCCAAATGAGTGACAAACAAAAATGTACCCACAAATGGCCAAATTCCCGTAGAGATCATCAAAAATTTACATAAATTTTAATTTTCAAAGTTTATAGAAAAATTCTCAAATACAATTGAGAAACCGGACTTACATAGTCAATAAGTATGGATTCTTGGCTTTAATTTTCGACTGGTCCAAATGAGTGACAAACAAAAATGTACCCACAAATGGCCAAATTCGCGTAGAGATTATCAAAAATTTACATAAAATTTTAATTTTCAAAATTTATAGAAAAATTCTCAAATACAATTGAGAAACCGGACTTACATAGTCAATAAGTATGGATTCTTGGCTTTAATTTCCGACTGGTCCAAATGAGTGACAAACAAAAATGTACCCACAAATGGCCAAATTCCCGTAGAGATCATCAAAAATTTACATGAAATTTTAATTTTCAAAATTTATAGAAAAATTCTCAAATACAGTTGAGAAACCGGACTTACATAGTCAATAAGTATGGATTCTTGGCTTTAATTTCCGACTGGTCCAAATGAGTGACAAACAAAAATGTACCCACAAATGGCCAAATTCCCGTAGAGATCATCAAAAATTTACATAAATTTTAATTTTTAAAATTTATAGAAAAATTCTCAAATACAATTAAGAAACCGGACTTACATAGTCAATAAGTATGGATTCTTGGCTTTAATTTCCGACTGGTCCAAATGAGTGACAAACAAAAATGTACCCACAAATGGCCAAATTCCCGTAGAGATCATCAAAAATTTACATGAAATTTTAATTTTCAAAATTTATAGAAAAATTCTCAAATACAATTAAGAAACCGGACTTACATAGTCAATAAGTATGGATTCTTGGCTTTAATTTGCGACTGGTCCAAATGAGTGACAAACAAAAATGTACCCACAAATGGCCAAATTCCCGTAGAGATCATCAAAAATTTACATAAATTTTAATTTTCATAATTTATAGAAAAATTCTCAAATACAATTAAGAAACCGGACTTACATAGTCAATAAGTATGGATTCTTGGCTTTAATTTCCGACTGGTCCAAATGAGTGACAAACAAAAATGTACCCACAAATGGCCAAATTCCCGTAGAGATCATCAAAAATTTACATGAAATTTTAATTTTCAAAATTTATAGAAAAATTCTCAAATACAGTTGAGAAACCGAACTTACATAGTCAATAAGTATGGATTCTTGGCTTTAATTTCCGACTGGTCCAAATGAGTGACAAACAAAAATGTACCCACAAATGGCCAAATTCCCGTAGAGATCATCAAAAATTTACATGAAATTTTAATTTTCAAAATTTATAGAAAAATTCTCAAATACAGTTGAGAAACCGGACTTACATAGTCAATAAGTATGGATTCTTGGCTTTAATTTCCGACTGGTCCAAATGAGCGACAAACAAAAATGTACCCACAAATGGCCAAATTCCCGTAGAGATTATCAAAAATTTACATAAAATTTTAATTTTCAAAATTTATAGAAAAATTCTCAAATACAATTGAGAAACCGGACTTACATAGTCAATAAGTATGGATTCTTGGCTTTAATTTCCGACTGGTCCAAATGAGTGACAAACAAAAATGTACCCACAAATGGCCAAATTCCCGTAGAGATCATCAAAAATTTACATAAATTTTAATTTTCAAAATTTATAGAAAAATTCTCAAACACAATTAAGAAACCGGACTTACATAGTCAATAAGTATGGATTCTTGGCTTTAATTTCCGACTGGTCCAAATGAGTGACAAACAAAAATGTACCCACAAATGGCCAAATTCCCGTAGAGATCATCAAAAATTTACATAAATTTTAATTTTCAAAATTTATAGAAAAATTCTCAA
This sequence comes from Lypha dubia, assembly GCA_947311025.1. Taxonomy (NCBI): domain Eukaryota; kingdom Metazoa; phylum Arthropoda; class Insecta; order Diptera; family Tachinidae; genus Lypha; species Lypha dubia. The sequence continues at coordinate 70,397,031 of OX371264.1, read as the reverse complement.
ATACAATTAAGAAACCGGACTTACATAGTCAATAAGTATGGATTCTTGGCTTTAATTTCCGACTGGTCCAAATGAGTGACAAACAAAAATGTACCCACAAATGGCCAAATTCCCGTAGAGATCATCAAAAATTTACATAAATTTTAATTTTCAAAGTTTATAGAAAAATTCTCAAATACAATTGAGAAACCGGACTTACATAGTCAATAAGTATGGATTCTTGGCTTTAATTTTCGACTGGTCCAAATGAGTGACAAACAAAAATGTACCCACAAATGGCCAAATTCCCGTAGAGATTATCAAAAATTTACATAAAATTTTAATTTTCAAAATTTATAGAAAAATTCTCAAATACAATTGAGAAACCGGACTTACATAGTCAATAAGTATGGATTCTTGGCTTTAATTTCCGACTGGTCCAAATGAGTGACAAACAAAAATGTACCCACAAATGGCCAAATTCCCGTAGAGATCATCAAAAATTTACATGAAATTTTAATTTTCAAAATTTATAGAAAAATTCTCAAATACAGTTGAGAAACCGGACTTACATAGTCAATAAGTATGGATTCTTGGCTTTAATTTCCGACTGGTCCAAATGAGTGACAAACAAAAATGTACCCACAAATGGCCAAATTCCCGTAGAGATCATCAAAAATTTACATAAATTTTAATTTTCAAAGTTTATAGAAAAATTCTCAAATACAATTGAGAAACCGGACTTACATAGTCAATAAGTATGGATTCTTGGCTTTAATTTTCGACTGGTCCAAATGAGTGACAAACAAAAATGTACCCACAAATGGCCAAATTCGCGTAGAGATTATCAAAAATTTACATAAAATTTTAATTTTCAAAATTTATAGAAAAATTCTCAAATACAATTGAGAAACCGGACTTACATAGTCAATAAGTATGGATTCTTGGCTTTAATTTCCGACTGGTCCAAATGAGTGACAAACAAAAATGTACCCACAAATGGCCAAATTCCCGTAGAGATCATCAAAAATTTACATGAAATTTTAATTTTCAAAATTTATAGAAAAATTCTCAAATACAGTTGAGAAACCGGACTTACATAGTCAATAAGTATGGATTCTTGGCTTTAATTTCCGACTGGTCCAAATGAGTGACAAACAAAAATGTACCCACAAATGGCCAAATTCCCGTAGAGATCATCAAAAATTTACATAAATTTTAATTTTTAAAATTTATAGAAAAATTCTCAAATACAATTAAGAAACCGGACTTACATAGTCAATAAGTATGGATTCTTGGCTTTAATTTCCGACTGGTCCAAATGAGTGACAAACAAAAATGTACCCACAAATGGCCAAATTCCCGTAGAGATCATCAAAAATTTACATGAAATTTTAATTTTCAAAATTTATAGAAAAATTCTCAAATACAATTAAGAAACCGGACTTACATAGTCAATAAGTATGGATTCTTGGCTTTAATTTGCGACTGGTCCAAATGAGTGACAAACAAAAATGTACCCACAAATGGCCAAATTCCCGTAGAGATCATCAAAAATTTACATAAATTTTAATTTTCAAAATTTATAGAAAAATTCTCAAATACAATTAAGAAACCGGACTTACATAGTCAATAAGTATGGATTCTTGGCTTTAATTTCCGACTGGTCCAAATGAGTGACAAACAAAAATGTACCCACAAATGGCCAAATTCCCGTAGAGATCATCAAAAATTTACATGAAATTTTAATTTTCAAAATTTATAGAAAAATTCTCAAATACAGTTGAGAAACCGAACTTACATAGTCAATAAGTATGGATTCTTGGCTTTAATTTCCGACTGGTCCAAATGAGTGACAAACAAAAATGTACCCACAAATGGCCAAATTCCCGTAGAGATCATCAAAAATTTACATGAAATTTTAATTTTCAAAATTTATAGAAAAATTCTCAAATACAGTTGAGAAACCGGACTTACATAGTCAATAAGTATGGATTCTTGGCTTTAATTTCCGACTGGTCCAAATGAGCGACAAACAAAAATGTACCCACAAATGGCCAAATTCCCGTAGAGATTATCAAAAATTTACATAAAATTTTAATTTTCAAAATTTATAGAAAAATTCTCAAATACAATTGAGAAACCGGACTTACATAGTCAATAAGTATGGATTCTTGGCTTTAATTTCCGACTGGTCCAAATGAGTGACAAACAAAAATGTACCCACAAATGGCCAAATTCCCGTAGAGATCATCAAAAATTTACATAAATTTTAATTTTCAAAATTTATAGAAAAATTCTCAAACACAATTAAGAAACCGGACTTACATAGTCAATAAGTATGGATTCTTGGCTTTAATTTCCGACTGGTCCAAATGAGTGACAAACAAAAATGTACCCACAAATGGCCAAATTCCCGTAGAGATCATCAAAAATTTACATAAATTTTAATTTTCAAAATTTATAGAAAAATTCTCAAATACAATTAAGAAACCGGACTTACATAGTCAATAAGTATGGATTCTTGGCTTTAATTTCCGACTGGTCCAAATGAGTGACAAACAAAAATGTACCCACAAATGGCCAAATTCCCGTAGAGATCATCAAAAATTTACATAAATTTTAATTTTCAAAGTTTATAGAAAAATTCTCAAATACAATTGAGAAACCGGACTTACATAGTCAATAAGTATGGATTCTTGGCTTTAATTTTCGACTGGTCCAAATGAGTGACAAACAAAAATGTACCCACAAATGGCCAAATTCCCGTAGAGATTATCAAAAATTTACATAAAATTTTAATTTTCAAAATTTATAGAAAAATTCTCAAATACAATTGAGAAACCGGACTTACATAGTCAATAAGTATGGATTCTTGGCTTTAATTTCCGACTGGTCCAAATGAGTGACAAACAAAAATGTACCCACAAATGGCCAAATTCCCGTAGAGATCATCAAAAATTTACATGAAATTTTAATTTTCAAAATTTATAGAAAAATTCTCAAATACAGTTGAGAAACCGGACTTACATAGTCAATAAGTATGGATTCTTGGCTTTAATTTCCGACTGGTCCAAATGAGTGACAAACAAAAATGTACCCACAAATGGCCAAATTCCCGTAGAGATCATCAAAAATTTACATAAATTTTAATTTTCAAAGTTTATAGAAAAATTCTCAAATACAATTGAGAAACCGGACTTACATAGTCAATAAGTATGGATTCTTGGCTTTAATTTTCGACTGGTCCAAATGAGTGACAAACAAAAATGTACCCACAAATGGCCAAATTCGCGTAGAGATTATCAAAAATTTACATAAAATTTTAATTTTCAAAATTTATAGAAAAATTCTCAAATACAATTGAGAAACCGGACTTACATAGTCAATAAGTATGGATTCTTGGCTTTAATTTCCGACTGGTCCAAATGAGTGACAAACAAAAATGTACCCACAAATGGCCAAATTCCCGTAGAGATCATCAAAAATTTACATGAAATTTTAATTTTCAAAATTTATAGAAAAATTCTCAAATACAGTTGAGAAACCGGACTTACATAGTCAATAAGTATGGATTCTTGGCTTTAATTTCCGACTGGTCCAAATGAGTGACAAACAAAAATGTACCCACAAATGGCCAAATTCCCGTAGAGATCATCAAAAATTTACATAAATTTTAATTTTTAAAATTTATAGAAAAATTCTCAAATACAATTAAGAAACCGGACTTACATAGTCAATAAGTATGGATTCTTGGCTTTAATTTCCGACTGGTCCAAATGAGTGACAAACAAAAATGTACCCACAAATGGCCAAATTCCCGTAGAGATCATCAAAAATTTACATGAAATTTTAATTTTCAAAATTTATAGAAAAATTCTCAAATACAATTAAGAAACCGGACTTACATAGTCAATAAGTATGGATTCTTGGCTTTAATTTGCGACTGGTCCAAATGAGTGACAAACAAAAATGTACCCACAAATGGCCAAATTCCCGTAGAGATCATCAAAAATTTACATAAATTTTAATTTTCAAAATTTATAGAAAAATTCTCAAATACAATTAAGAAACCGGACTTACATAGTCAATAAGTATGGATTCTTGGCTTTAATTTCCGACTGGTCCAAATGAGTGACAAACAAAAATGTACCCACAAATGGCCAAATTCCCGTAGAGATCATCAAAAATTTACATGAAATTTTAATTTTCAAAATTTATAGAAAAATTCTCAAATACAGTTGAGAAACCGAACTTACATAGTCAATAAGTATGGATTCTTGGCTTTAATTTCCGACTGGTCCAAATGAGTGACAAACAAAAATGTACCCACAAATGGCCAAATTCCCGTAGAGATCATCAAAAATTTACATGAAATTTTAATTTTCAAAATTTATAGAAAAATTCTCAAATACAGTTGAGAAACCGGACTTACATAGTCAATAAGTATGGATTCTTGGCTTTAATTTCCGACTGGTCCAAATGAGCGACAAACAAAAATGTACCCACAAATGGCCAAATTCCCGTAGAGATTATCAAAAATTTACATAAAATTTTAATTTTCAAAATTTATAGAAAAATTCTCAAATACAATTGAGAAACCGGACTTACATAGTCAATAAGTATGGATTCTTGGCTTTAATTTCCGACTGGTCCAAATGAGTGACAAACAAAAATGTACCCACAAATGGCCAAATTCCCGTAGAGATCATCAAAAATTTACATAAATTTTAATTTTCAAAATTTATAGAAAAATTCTCAAACACAATTAAGAAACCGGACTTACATAGTCAATAAGTATGGATTCTTGGCTTTAATTTCCGACTGGTCCAAATGAGTGACAAACAAAAATGTACCCACAAATGGCCAAATTCCCGTAGAGATCATCAAAAATTTACATAAATTTTAATTTTCAAAATTTATAGAAAAATTCTCAAATACAATTAAGAAACCGGACTTACATAGTCAATAAGTATGGATTCTTGGCTTTAATTTCCGACTGGTCCAAATGAGTGACAAACAAAAATGTACCCACAAATGGCCAAATTCCCGTAGAGATCATCAAAAATTTACATAAATTTTAATTTTCAAAGTTTATAGAAAAATTCTCAAATACAATTGAGAAACCGGACTTACATAGTCAATAAGTATGGATTCTTGGCTTTAATTTTCGACTGGTCCAAATGAGTGACAAACAAAAATGTACCCACAAATGGCCAAATTCCCGTAGAGATTATCAAAAATTTACATAAAATTTTAATTTTCAAAATTTATAGAAAAATTCTCAAATACAATTGAGAAACCGGACTTACATAGTCAATAAGTATGGATTCTTGGCTTTAATTTCCGACTGGTCCAAATGAGTGACAAACAAAAATGTACCCACAAATGGCCAAATTCCCGTAGAGATCATCAAAAATTTACATGAAATTTTAATTTTCAAAATTTATAGAAAAATTCTCAAATACAGTTGAGCGGACTTACATAGTCAATAAGTATGGATTCTTGGCTTTAATTTTCGACTGGTCCAAATGAGTGACAAACAAAAATGTGCCCACAAATGGCCAAGTTCCCCGTTTTGAGCTAAATATGGCATGACGTAAGCTCTTACGTAAAACATATTTAACTCGGCATATTTATCTTCACACACATTTAAGGGGTTATAAAATGTTTACTTTGTCATATTTTATTTTTGATTTTCTGCTATCGAAAATAGAAAGTAACATATTTCAACCCTAAATTTCGGTAAGTGTATATGCACTATATTTACGGTGACCATTAATTCCATGAAAAAATGGTGCAGACATTTTATACAAAAATTATTGTTTTAAATGAGTATTATACACAAAGGTATTAAAAATTCATTATACATTTCGAGAAAAATGTCCGCTACTACTTTTAACGTTCGATATGTCTTTCTCTGATGTGGACTTTGCTTGTTTACCATTTTTATATTCACTTCATCTCGGACCGTGTTCAATTTTCAACATCACCAAGCAAGTGTTTTTTCAGTGGCCTAACGCATTATTGTCCAACTTTTTTTTTAAATATGTATAATGATATATGATATTATATATATATATATATATATATATATATATATATATATATATATATATATAATATTTTTCGACAGGAATTTTTGCTAGAAATGTTTTAAATTCCGAACACTCCATTTCAAAATTACATATTAAGGTTATCAATCTAATTTGAGATATTTTCGAAGACCAAATATTGTTCTATATTGAAAAACATCAGGCAGGCAGAGCAAATGAAAAATCTAACATTAAATAAGGAAATACATAAACACATTTTATTATTAGGACTTACTTCAGATTTATTTCCTCATTTCTATTTTTCGGAGTTTGAGTAATTTTTAATGTATGCAAATTTATCAAAGATTTCGGTATGGTTTCGATTTAAGTCGTTTCTAATTTGTGTTACTTTAGAAAACGATTTTTCAAGTGACTGCCAAGAACCCCCTCAATTCTTGATTTAAAATTTTTGCTAACTGTACAAAAGGAACATGAGTTAAAAAAAAACATTACACAATAGTGTAAGCAAAAAAAATATAGTGGACAAGGGGACTAAACTAGTGTCTCATAGCTCTCGTGTGCACATTCGTGTTCATGCTTTTCTATTTAATAAACGTAATAACTCATAAAGTTAATAAGTAAATTTCATGAAGTTGTTGTCTCTTTAATTGGTCCCACTGCGAACTGCAAATAAATAGTGTTGTAATTTTCCATTGTTTTCAAATAAATCAACAAACTAATTTGTAAGCCGTGGATTTATTCAGTTGCAGATTGCTCAAGTTCCATTGTAATGTATATTTTAAAGTATTTTTACATAATTTTTTTCATGCAATTAAAATTTAAATAAATATAATTATTAATATTTTTTCTCGCCGACTGCTAACTAGGAAAGATAACTCGGGTTTTGCGGCATTGAATGGGACGGACACCAACTGCAAGACACTTGTAACATTTTTTAGTTGCATTAACGATCTTTACATGAAAAATCTTCATACTCTTGGATGAATAAATTATATTTTAATTGTAGTTTTATGTATGGTAAATATTCAAAAATCTTGTAGAATTGGATTTGTTAGAAAATTATCTGATTCGGCTCTACCGTAAACTAAAAGAAAAGACGAACTGAATATATGTACATATGTATGTTGTAACACATTCCCACAGAAGATATGTTAAATATATTCAATACAAAAGAAGTGTACCCCAGCACAGTTGCAACAAACAAAGCATTGTAGGGGGGTGTATGGTGAGTAGTACTGTTGACACATTCACCTGCACATCAGTAGAACTTCACTATCGACATTTCCTGTAGAATAAAAAGAGTACACAGATTTCTATCATTAACAAAAATGTTATGAAAATTTGTTAAACACTAAATTTATTTAGAGATACATATACACACATACATAAAAAGTAGACTTAATTACCTTTCCAACGATATATAATGTGTAGTACATTTCATTTTACGTGCCCTTAAATAACACATTTTCAATGTAAGGTTTTCATTAGTGCCTTCTACGAGCTTCTCAAAATTCCTTATAAGCTTTACGTATTAGGCGAGAGAGAGTGCGCTTCATGATGTTGTGAATTTTATAAACTGGTAGTAAAAATTCTTTAGGTTGGTTGTAGATACTAAAGCTCTAAACACTTAGACGACAGCAGACAGCACAACTTCACCGCTTCAAATGCTGCCAAGTTCAAATGCTGCACTGAAGTCAGCTTCATAATTATTTTGAAGACAGCAACAACATAATTTCAGGGATGCCGCATATATATTTTATAATGAATAAAATTAAAGTTTTTGATAAAAAATGTAATAATATCACGAAAAACTATAAAAACACATAAATTTATTTCTTTACTGTATTTTTGTAAGTGTCTTTTATGTTTAATATTAAAAAAAAAGTTTTTGTTCTTATTTTTCCAATTTATATATATAGTGGCAACACTATATTTGTTTATTGCTGCCCGTCAAAATAGAAAATAGCCTAAGTTGGCAGCAGCAGCAAATGCTGTTGTGCTGTCGTGCTGCTGTGCTGCCGTCAAAATAATCGTTTTCATTTAAATACATGGATTTTATTTTTGACATATTGCTGCTTGCTGTCTGCTGTCGTCTAAGTGTTTAGAGCTTAAGATTTTCCCAAACTTGTGAAATAGATGTATGCAGATTGTAGTGTATTCTCTAAATATATTATATATAGAGAATACACTACACCCATTGTTCATGACAAAAAACAATTGATAAATTAATAAATATGTATGTAATTTAGTATGTATGTACATGCATATGCAACTTGCATGTATTATATGTCTGCAGCTTGAGCATATTCAAGAGTTTTGGGCACACACCCTTTTAAACTCCTTCATTAAAGATATTTTCTGGTCTAATTCATGTTAACACGTATTCATTTTTTGGTTTTGTTTTTATCTTGCAGGTTTGTTTTCTTTTAAAAAAATGTCGAGTTTTCATAAAGAGTTAATTGTACGGATGAAACGAAGTTGAAGTAGACACTCGGCATGACATCTTTGGCTAAGAATGTGGTATTTTTAAAGGATCTTAAAACACGCATTAGTGGATATATTCATGTATGTCATTCATTCTTTTTTTTTAATACATTTTTCAATAATGATAACAATTGGATAAAATACTAGTAAAAAATTTAAAATGTCGTTTGCAATATAGGCTGACTTCCAAAACGTCAATTGCTTTGTGTTTGAACAAAGCATCACATTTCATAACGCCGCAGTACAATAATTATACAATGTATAACATTTTAAAACGCCGCCGCCAAGTATTTTTAACGCAGTAAGAAAGCAAACAAGGCATCGGTTTTATAGTTGTTGCATTGTTTGGGAACTTTGCATATGGATGTGATTTAAATACAGTAGCAATACTGTATACAAACTTTGTATACGAACGTTTTGGAAGTCAGCCATATTTTAATAAAATTTAGCCATACAACTAATAACAAAATAGATGAAATCAATGTAAAGTCAAAACTCAACTACGCTTCCTGTCCTAAATACGACTTCTGTTGTTATATATCTAAATGTAGTTTGCTGTTTGGTAGGGAAATAAAATAAGCTCAAAAACGGTTGATTGCTTAAAATATTGCTGAACTTTAGTGAGTGAAATAAATATGCCGATTTAAATATGTTTTCACGTAAGTCCTTATGTCGTTATATATTTGTAAATATTTGGCAAATATGTTTATTTTTTATTTTCTGCAGCAACATCACTGTTTCTCACATTTGAAAAGCGAAAACATATTTGGCAAATATTCCCAAACATGTAACGACTTAAGAACTTACTTGAAAAATATATTTAAACTAGCATATGGGTATTTCCACAGAAAGGTCTACCGCGCCCAAAAAATTATAAGTTATTAAACAATTATTTTTATCCAATATAATATTATTATATTAATATTAAATCAAAGAATATTATTTTGCACGACGCCTTAGCTTTATTCGAATGCGCACGAGACCACATAAATGGGATTCATTTAACTTTCATAAGTGCAGACGAAATAGAAAGACTTTCCCCACCGTTAACGGAAAAATGGAAAGAAGTGCCGAGTATCTCAGGCATGCAGAAACTTCACTACTTCTCATGCAAAGAAGTTTTACAAATAAAAGTAGCTCGAACCGCAATTTCGTCAAAGAGAGATATTTAATAAATAACCTTTTTTTATTATTTTTTTATTCTTATGTACCTTTTCAAACATTGACCTGAAGTTGAATTTTCATTTATTTTCGTTGAATTAAAACTTTAAAACCAAACCACATCAAAAATTATTCGAGTTTATCCTAAGGGAAAAAAGTCACGTAACGCAATGTCACGTAACGCTTCATATTATGGCTTGTATGAATAAAACTAAACATAAAATCATAAAAAAAAACAGTTATGAAAATAAAGCTAAACTATCCCTTAATAATATCCAAATAAGTTACATAAAAGTTTTTAGCTTATTTCGCTGGTTTTTGCACTTTAGTAAATGTAGAAAAAAACCACTTCTATTTTTTGTCAGGCAACAGCTTTTGTTGACCAATATGTCAGGACCCCGACTCTTACAGTACCCATGCTTTCCACTAAATACGAGTAAAGATCTCTAAAATTGCTTCCAAAAAACCTAAATGAAGAAAAAAATATTTGGGCCTTAGTTTGATTTTCTTCATGTTGAGTACGTGCGACTGTCACGTGCGCAACCATGGAATTACCCATATACATAGTTATATCTTCACTCAATACTTCCAGAGAAGTTATTTGCGCGAACATAAACTTACATTTAACATCAACAAAAGTGCAATCGAAAATTTTATTGGCTTCAATTTTGCAGTTAACAGAACTCTGTTAACCACTTAACACTCATAACGAAAATAAAGTTCACGAAACTCATTCGGGAGAAAGGGTTGTGGTTTTCATAAAAAATGGTTATTTGTAGCCGTATTCTACCACAAATAGTGGTCGAGATGGTGCTCTAGAGTACAAAAAAAGCCATACATATCTACACTTCTATACTTAAGTAAAGTTTGTATGTTTGTCCAAACGAACGTAGGATATATGTATATTGTCGCCATAATGTGCTTAGAAGGGTCAAGAAAATATTTATTATAATTTAAGTAGATATCTACGCAAGCAAGAGTCCTTAAAGTCAAAATAGTAAATTATTAAAAGACAATCAGCGAAAGCGACTTGGATTCTATGACACCCCTGATTATTAAATTTTTTTTTTTAACTGCAATCACGCCGCAACAGTGATAAAAGCCCTTTTTTACCGTAATAGTTTTATTCATTGCGAGAGAATAATTAAATTCAGAGAATATATATTTAGTAAGTCGTCTTTGCAAAAGCTTTTATACGTTCGTTTATTTTTACAATTGGCAAAGTGTGGAGTAGACCGTCTTGAAAAGCTTATTTTGTTTCTGTTCTTATGTCTCATGACTGCAACCAATTCGTAAACTTTTTAATTATGATATCTATCCATAACGTGTTCATTTCTCTTTAACAGTGAATAGTCAGTGAATATTAAAAATTTTGAACTGTTGAACTCATCAGGCGCTGTTTTTCAACTCGTTATTTTTCTTCGTCTTTTCTCTTAACGGGTTTGTGGTAAAAAGTAACAAAACAAAAATTAAATTACAATAATCTGATTAAAATTGCATTCCTTACACACACACACACCAACAAAAAAGTTAATTATAAATATACGGATCGATATATTAATACATAAGTACATACATACATATCGAATTGTCATTATTTTGCAGTAGATGAAATAAAACAAATATGGAACATTCACATTCATCGTAGCATATTTATTTGTTTTTAAGAAACTGAAAGAAAACGTCAACAATACTTCTCTATATTGAACCAAAGATACGTGTAAGTATGCATACACCCATATGTATGTATGTGTGTATTAATATGCATGTACATATACATAGTGATGTTACGAATACTCGTATTCGTATTCGATTATTCGACTATTCGCTTGTTTCAAGATATTCGTATTCGCCAAATTGAAGCAAATTCTTCACGAATATTTCGCACATACTTTCAAAAAAAAAAAAATATACATAAATATAAAAAAATATATATAAAATTTACAAAAACATTAATTTTTAATAAATAAATTTATTAAATTTATTTAAAAAAAACCTTTGTCCTTGGCGCAAGATAATAACTTTCTTAAAAATCAACAAAAATGTAAAATGTATGTACATACTTATGTATATAATATACATACATACATACATATATAGTTGCATATCCGTTTGAAGGTATCTCACGACTTCTTCTTTAGCAGAACCACCAGCCAAAGCCACCATTATCAAAACTGAATTGTCAGCCAAGGTTGACTAATTTTATAAAGTTTATAAAAAATAAACAGATTTATATCGAATAAAAATTTTTGTTGTGTTGTTTGTACAAGTCTTTTAAAACTACATATTGTGCTTTGACTTAGTAATTCTCGTTTATTGCTTTAGAGATTGCATACAATCAAATGAGTTTGAAAACTTGTTATGCATAGTGGGAAAGATATTTAGCAACTAATAAAATGTAGCATATATATATGCTAACCCATAATAAATAAATTTTTGGAAACATAAATTCCGAAATACTTACTTGAATAAAATATTAAATATTAATTTTAATTTGCTTTTATTAAGTTGATCTTTTGCTCAAAGAGCTACTTAGGGCCAAATTTACAGTAATTAGTTAGCTATTAGTAAACTAAAATAATAACTATCGTTTAACTAATACTTTATATTCACAGTGTATTATTTAACCAACACTCTTAATATGAACAAAAAATGGTAACCCTATCAAACTATTAACTTTCAGTACTGGCAATTCTGTTATAGCACATGGTTTTTGTTTACATTTCATACATTATTTCTTAAAAAATGGCGTATACATTCAAGAACTTACCACGCCACCTACTTGCTAAGACGGAATCTATCCATAAAATCCTTTTAGATTATGTTGGCGACGATCAGCAACAATATTCCGCGTATTATCAGTATCAGTGTCACTTTCAATATCGGACTCTGCGTTTTCAATTTCACATGCCATATCTAAAATTTTTCACAAAACAAAAATACTAATAATAAATTCCAACGAATCAGCTGTTGTCTAACTATTAGTTAACCAATGACGTTTGATGGTTTAACTAATGTTAAACTAGAAACTGTGAATCAAATATTATTAGTTAAACTATTGCTATTAGCTAACTAATGACTGTGAATTTGGGCCTTAATATTTAAATGCGGTCTCTTTTAAGCGATATGTATGCTACAAATAGATATCTACATATTTAAATTATTTTACCTCTACTTATTCTCTATCATTTATATGCAAATCTTGTTAAGACTGACGGCACAAAACTCAACATTCTATTTTTATGTCCTTTTAAAACACTCTGCCATAGGTACGGTTCATACACATCGCTTCCACCAAAACAATTGATTTTTTCTTTATTGACATTTGCAGATCCTTTAATGAAATAATAAAAAAAACTATGTAATGCAATAGAGTCCTGCCTTGTAATACAAATTACAACTTATGTATGTATATCTTCCTGGCGCTCTCGTTCCCATTTCACTTGCGAATTAATTTCTTGTTATGGGAAACATTCATAATAAAGCAAATTAAAATAAGGCAGTGCAGGCATATACAAATGCTCAACACACAACAAATTGAAAACTACTAAAAATAAATTATAAAATTTATGAAATGTAAAAAAAATTACGTTAAATAAAAACGTTTAATGTTGGTGCCTTAGCTCTGTTCCGCACTGTGCGTGCATACTTGTTTGTTAAGTTTTTTCCCCCCTTTTCGTTTTTCCTTTATTAGTTTATTTGTCTATTATTATCCCTCTTTTCTAAGGATCATTATTAAATAGTACCCACACACAGAAATAAATTAATCGATTTTCTTTATTTTATTTTAACTTCAGCTTAATGGAAGTGTGTTAGTTATTTTGTTTACTTTTAGAAGTGAATAATTTAATTATCTAAAGTTGTAATAAAACTACACACCATTATTTATTCCTCAATATTTTATTATCATAAATTATATTTTTTTTTTATTGAGATCAGAGTAATTGTTTAAAATTTTCAAAAAGTTGCAAAGAAAGTTGATTTTTCGAAGAAAACTGGAAGCTAATTTGAGAATCAATCAAGTTTTTTTTATATTTTCATATATTTTCTAGGAAACGTCTTACGGTAGGAATTAAACTTGAAATTTTTTAAAATTGTTTTTGTTTTAAATGTAATTTGTAAGAAGGAATAATTCTTTCGACATCGTGGGCCAGGCAGTATGTTTTGCAATGGCTTGTATTTAAAACTTTCTAAAATTACTATATAAAAATCCACAAGTTTTGAGATACTGATTATTCCATATTAAAAGAGAAAAATATAAAAAAAAAACAAAGAGAGACTGTAACATATCCAATGCATAATTTATTTTCACACATAAAAAACCAACTAAGTGCCTTAACCTCAACACACAACTCATCGTCCCCAAATAATTCCCCAAACCACAACAACAACAAACATCAGCAAAACTTCTCAGATATTTCCGCTTTAAGAACGACACGTATCAGACACAATTCTGCTCCAAATATGGAATTGCAACGCTCAAAATCTTTGAAATCAATAAGAGTACGTAAAATTTCAAAAGGATCGCTCAAGTCCTTGAGAAGGGGATCAGTATGTGTCACAGTGAGCACACATGCGTCATCTGTATTCTATGACAATGATACGGAGGTAATAAAATTTCAATTCATATTGTAGTTCCTTTTGTAACATACATACATACGTAAATACATGTTTAATTACTTTTTGTTCGCTCGATCGTATTTGTGTGTGTACATTCATTTTAGATCGATCATAGCGTCTTTGAAAATGTTCATTCCCTCTTTATATGTTTGTTCATGTTTATGTGTATGTTCGAATCAGTGTTTTTTGTGTTTGTGTTTGGTTAGATCCTTTCATTATGTGTTTTCATATCAGTAGAGAAGTGAATACAATAATAAATTTGACAGGACATAAATATTAAATAATTGTCATTTGTATTAAAGCAACAAGTCTACATCATAATCCTCAACATCGTCATCCATGTTTTAAGGAATAGCTATAATAATCTCCGCTCTAATTTTTTTTTTAATTTAACTATAGCTTAAAAACGTGATATCAAGAGAAAAGGTGAATGAAATACTTTATGATTAAATTAATAGAGTTTAATTACCGAAATTCGATTTGAACAAAAAAAAAAAAAATTTAAACATTTATTAACCGATTTTCAAAAACTATAATTTTCTTTTAAAATCAAAAGCAGAGAAATCTGAAAATCTGAGAAAAGCACTACATTTCACTACATTTTATGTTATAAAATTACTTCTGGAAGTGAGATAGAAAATCCAAAGATATTTTCGCTCTCTAGGGGAACCAACAAAACAGAATTGTTACATGAGAAACCCTGAAAATTTTTACGATCTATCATAGATTGTTAGCGAATTTTTTTAGTACTAAGTTTTGACTTTAGTATGGTGTTCAAGTAAATTTTTGAAGGAAGGAGAATCTTAGGGAAAATATTCTTGTAGTACATTACAGCCCGATATATCGCTTTTAAAGGTGAGTTTCTGTATGTTTCCAAGAAACCTGCTTCCAGTATTTTATTCACTCACAGTTACAATATGCAAGAAGGGGGTGGAACTTTAACAACACTTTCTAAAATTCATTCATTTGCGCTGAGATTTTATCAACAAAAAAATCTTTTGAGGTGATCATTTCATAAAACAAAATTCTTTCAGTGTATTTAAAAACTGTACAATTAAATTTTTTTTATAACATCAAAATTAGAACTTCTTTTTAACTTTAAATTATTGATTATTTAATTATGTTCTTGTTTTTTTAGGGAGAATATATTAAACATCCTGTACTATATGAGCTTAGCTATAAATATGGTTTCACAGATAATTTGCCAGAAAGCGCCTTACCCAGTCGTCTTGAAGAAATCAAAGAAGCAATACGACGAGAGATACGAAAAGAGTTAAAAATCAAAGAAGGAGCAGAAAAACTGAGGGAAGTTGCTAAAGATCGTCGTTCGTTGAATGATGTGGCAGCCATTGTTAAAAAGAGTAACAGTAAAATAGCTGAACTAAAGTCAGAGTTGCAGGAGTTGGAATCGCAAATATTACTAACACAAGGCAGTACAGTGGTGACGCATGATGATCGAGGTAAGCGGTATTTTAAACTTAAGTAAGAAAGCTTTTAATGAATAAGCATTGAAGAAGACTAATTAATCATTCAAATTGATCGTGCTGTAAAAAGTCAAATAGCTTTAGAAATCGAAGAGAAGCACTAAAATTTTTTCAAAAACGTTTAAACTGTAAAAGATGATAATAAAGATAAAACGATTAATAATCACTAAAACTTTAAACATTCGAAATGTGTCAAAATTGACGTGAAGGTAAACCAAATCATAACAAATGTGCGAAAATTCGTACAAGAGTATTCACGTGTCAATTGAATGAGTTTCAAAAAATCCAAATAGGTAAATAAATTAAAGAAGTATTACACCCAATTCACATGATGACTTTTGCGACGTCGTTTTTACTGAATTCCCTTTTGAAGTTGCTACCAAAATCTTTGTGTGTTCATAAGGTAGGATCACACGATTGCCGCAATGCACCAATTATTGGTCTATTTTATACGCCAATCGTGTGATTTCACAATTTATTGTCCCCTACGGCAATCAAGTACAATATTGAGCTCGCTTTTCCCAATCAAATGCAACCCTGGTGCGGCAATCGTGTGAACGGTAGATAGGCAACCATGCGCCAATAAAAATGTAAAAAATTCACCAATATTTATTGTGTTCTCGTGCGTCAATCATAGAAGACAATTCGCGCCAATATCTTTTTTTATATCATAATAATCGGGCCAAGGTCAATTTATTTTATCTTTCAGTGTCAATAAAAGATATACATAGGTATAGAGAATTAAAAAGAGAATTTTTGTGTGTAAATATATCTCTTGAGAAGTAAAATAAAATGAGTTTTAATTGTTATATAATATATTATATAATAATTTATTTTCACCGCATTAAATGCACGCATAATAATTAAATCCGACGCAATTTTCTTTTTTTTTAACAAACAAATCATTTTGCTTTAAATATGTGTACAGATTATTTTCCTAATTTATGTATACAAACAAAACAACATTTGCCATTTAGCCCCAAACAGCTGCTCTCACTTAACGTATAGAACAATCGTGTGTACGCAATGCGGCAATTATTGCCACTAATTCGTTGTGCGTCAATTTACGACAATCAAATTTATGTAAAATGTGGCAACCGTGTGACTGCAGAAATTTTGCTTAGAACAATTTCTTTATTGTGTCCAATTTCAGAGTAATAAAAATTGTGCTAAATTGGTGCATTGCGTCAACCGTGTGATCCCACCTATACGATGTCTTTTAGTTGCATGTCTATTTTTCCCACTTTTGTTTTGAAATAATAAAAATAATGAAAAGTAACAAAGATAAATAACAAAAGTAAGAAAAATAATGAAAAGTAACAAAGAGAAATAGAAGGAAAGTCTTGAAAAACACAAATCGAGTCTTTTGGTTTACCCCTCTTTCTTCCCTACACCACTCACCAACAAGCAAAAAGAGATGTCGAAAAAGCGACGTCGCAAAAGTCATCGTGTGATTTGGATGTTATTAGACTCCATTTTCTTGAAATTCTCGATGAATTTTTAATTCACTTGAAAATTAATATTTCTGAATTTATATTTTATATTATTATTACGAATAATAATATAAAATGTAATGAAAAATAATTTGTTAAAAAATTTTCCCTCAAAAAGTTACACAAAGTGTAGCGAAATATTGGATTAATTTTATAAATAAATATTTTTGTATAAAAAAAAAAAAAAATAAATAAATATAAAAAAGGTCGAAATTATTAATCAATTAAAATTACGAATAAACGTAATTATTATTTGAACTGTAATATTGTGTAAATTGAGGGTGGTGTTGGCTGAAGTGGTTAGCGCGTTGACTATTAAGCAAACAATGACTTGGAGCCTGGGTTCAAACCCTGGTCAGACCAAGTCAATCAACATCATTAATTTCTCTAATGTACAATAATGAGACATTGTATTAATTATTGTCGAACTATTTAAGTGATGAAGGCATAGCACTGGTCACTAAAAAACTGTTCCGACAGCGATTGATGCTATCCAAGCTAATGTACACAACATCGCCCTCTTTCGTCGGTTAGCAGAAACATCGGCGAAGTAAAACAATTAATAAAATGCCTGCTAATACAGCTTAACAAAGTTAATGCGTCTACTTAACACCGGAGGCGCCTCAACACTGCCTTAAAAAATAACATAACGCGCAGAGCGGAGTTGTGAAAGAGTTAAGTCTTCTAAATTTTCAACATCTATCTTCTCTACCCTATCCCACTCCCTGAGTTCCGGCACAGTGCACTGCATACGTAGGGGTCATCCCCTGACTGCTGGTTCTAATTAAAAAAAAATGGGAAATTATTATTATTATGGTTAAGTTCAGTGTTATTGAATTAATGAAAAAAAACATATTACGTACCGCTGTTTTCAGAGATTTTTTTCAACCCCCTCTATCGAAACGCTTTTTACTAATTTTTCAGTGCAAAATTTCCAATCCGTAACAAATCTTTAACCCCCCTCCCCCTGGAGCGTTACGTAATATATGCACAGCCCCTTACTATGAGTTTTTTTATTTTTGAAAAACATTAGCATGTGACAATCAGATTAGCAGAACGTATCAGTATACCGATTTCAAAGCCGCTACACCTCTCATCAGCGTTCATTTGTCCATCTTTACAATTTTCGTATAGTGGATAAACTGGGTGGAATTTATAATTTTTATTTAATAATTGTTTTGCTTTTATTTAAATACTAGCTGATCCCGGTGTACTTCGCTACCCCCCTCGTTATAAAATAAAATTAAAAGTATTTATATATCCTATTGTGAAAATTTAATGACCATCGGTCCAATAGTTAAGACTATATTAAGATTTTTTATTTTCCTATAAAGGGGCGTGGTCCCACTCACTTTTCTCCTAGTACGTATTCCTAATTATGTCAATACTATATGTACCAAATATCATCGGCGTAGGTCAAAAAATGCCCAAAATATGGCGATTTCAATTTTTGGGTTATATGGGAGCTGCCACGCCCACTTGTCCGATAACGCCCATTTTTGTCCTGATTACTCACATTAGTAACATATGAACTATTGCAATGTTTCAAAACTCTTGCTATCACAATAGTCAAGATATATGATGTTATTCAATTTATGTGGGAGGGGCTACGCCCACTTGAAATATTAAAAGCCTAAAACCATCCTCTATAAATTCCCTTTTGAATGACACCAGTTTGGGTCAAATCGGTTGGATAGTTTCCGAGTCTATAGCGAACATGGGTACAAACATTTTTTGTATTTTATATATGTATATAGATTATTTCAACTTTATTTGGCAGTGCATATCGGAAATTAAACTCCAGTTTTTTTTTTTTGTTTCAGACATTCTTTCTCCAACCGGTGGTAATAATGTCAAACTTGGTGGCAGTTCCCAGTTTACAAATGATGGAAATGGCGGCGGGTTAATTTCCAGTGGTAATGAGCAACTCAGTGCGAATGACAAACTGCTGATTTCATTAGAAAAACAACTCAACATTGAAATGAAAGTGAAAAATGGTGCTGAAAATATGATACAATCGCTCCAAAGTGGCCATTATGGCAGAGATAAAAAATTATTAGCAGAGGCGCAGCAAATGTTAACAGATTCGAAAGCGAAAATTGAGTTTTTGCGATTGCGTATACTGAAAGTTAAACAAAACAAAGAGCATGCCCAAAAGCTCTCACAGCAAATTGCAACGGCAAATGCGAATGAAAATGGTTCGGTTGCTGGATATGTGTCACCTCAGCGTTTAGAAATATCCCTCGAAGAGCGGATAGAAGAACTAAGACATCGGTTACGTATTGAAGCGGCTGTTGTGGATGGAGCGAAAAATGTAATACGTATATTGCAAAATAGAAAAGTACCAGACAAGAAGGCTCTACATGAGGTGAGTAAAGATTTTTATATTCTTCTTCATCTTCCTTTTTTTGTAAATAAATCTTGGTTTTTTTTTTTTTGCATTAAAATCTTTTGACTTTATATACAAATGTACATATATTTACTAGTTCTTAAGTTGCGAACGATGAATGTTAAGCAAAACTTGAATTTATATTCAACAAAATAAATTAAAATTATTATTTATATTAAGAAAGAGGTTTTTGGATATCTAATCATCAGCAAGGTGGCAGTGGTAGGAAAAAATGTGGCAGTACCATTAAAAATAAAACAAAAAATTATTCAATCTGTCAAAATAATTAGTTTTGACAGCCAAAAATTACCATATGGCTTAGCGCTGCCACCTGGTTAATTAAATACGCCTTGATAAATAAATTTTACTTCAAATTTAAAATTCTACATACATGTATGTACATACATACATATGTACATATTTACAAAAAAAAAAGAAAAACTTGAAAAAATTTAATTATTTATTATTTAAACATTTTCGAAATCTCAACGGACATGCAAAAAAAATTTAAAACCTTACAAATGGCAATGCTGCATGTAGTACTCTTTTATCAATGTCAGTATGTATATTTTTCGATAGTTAATAAATTTAATTTGCATATTAAATGTTTTTTAAAATTAAAGATGATCCAAAACTTGCCTATAAATAAACACGAGTAGAGATACTGAAGATATTCGGCAAGCATACGCACACATTTTCTTCAGATACTTATTTTATTATCAAATTAAATTTCCTGTGACGGAAGTCACACATTTTCCGGCATTTATGCTCTGGTTTTGAAATATCAACACCAAAAATATATAAAATTGTTTATTGTATGGGCACATATAGGTACACACATACATATGTATATACAAACAGATGGCTATCAATTTTGGGAGCAAAAGAAAAATTCAAAATTTATCTCCACATCAAGTTGTTTCAGCCACATTTTGAAAAATCAGTTGTACGAGAGACGTGGTGTTGTTCGAAGCGTTTTCAATATTTTCAGTTTTCTTTTTGTTGTTTTTGTGACTTTATATACTTTTCTAATGAGCTTTCGAAATGATCAGTTGTTACCGTAAAAAAAAGAAAATTAAAAAAATAGTTGCACATAAATAAGTAGATGTACATACATACAAGCATATTTTATAATTAATAAAAACCAACAAAAGTTAAATGGAATTTGAGAAAAAAAATATTTATCATAAACTAATATTGCATAATAATACTTTGCAAAATAATTAACAAAGTACATTCCAAATAATGAATAAAAAAAAATTGAAATCAAATAATGAAACGGAAATTTAGAAAAATTTTTGTCAAATGTGTCTGTCTGTTTGTCTGTCCGAAAAAGACTAAAAATATTATTTTTAAAAATCTACGCAAAAGTTTGCAGACTTGTGTTTCTAAGTGGTGCTCACTTTTCCGTATGTATGAATGTACATACATAAATGTGTTCCTAAATAATCTTACACACACATGTGTCAAGTGCATAGAGTGGGTCATGTGAAAATATTAATATATAATTAGAAGAACGAAAAGAACTGAAAATTTTGACATTTTAGGGAATTCATTAATAATTTTTAGTTTTTATTTTATAATCTATTCTAATATTATGTATTACAATACTATGTTAATATATAAAGGCATATTTACATATACATATGTATAAGGTATACTCGCTGGAATGTCAAAAACCATTAATGAAAAATGTGTTTGGATACAAGCGGCAATTCGTTTTGCAAATTGGTTATTTGTTTCCGAAGTAAATTTTACATTTTCACAGAAGCAAACAGATTCTTGCAAGAATGATCCTGCTAATTACGGACTACTTGTATGGTACACGCTGTACAACATGCTTGAGTTGTATATGTACGTATGTAGGGCAAAAAAAGAGGGAATTATTGGGCCTGTGAAATAATTGAACATAAGACAAAAGTCTCATGTTTTTCAAAGGAAAATCTAACGACATAATCCACCTATTTTACAACATATTGTATTTGAAATTCATTGTTGATCAGTCGTCAATTAATAAAAATCGAGCAGGAGTTTAACTTTCAAAATAATTAGTATCGTTCTATTAACTAAATTTAAGTTCTTTTGTCATCCAAAAAGCCCACAAACAACACACGAGTACATGAATAAAAAAATTATTTCTCTTTTAAAAATTTAAAATTTTCACTTGATTCTTTATATCATATGAAAATTGTCTTTACAAACAACTCAGCGAATGATGATGAAAAGTTCTGTAACGTCATGAAATGCGTGAAACTAAGAAAATGTGACACATAATTTTGATTTGTTTGCATTATTTTTGTCGTAACATTTAGGCTCTTGATCCAATCGCATTTTTTTTTTATAATAAAAGACAGTGAACTTTTTACTCTAAATGATGCCACTTTAAAAATAAACGTCTGCTACCTACGCACACCTGAGAAAAGCAATTAATTGGAAACCCTGCTGGTCGCCTTGTACGCTATTTATTCTTCTTGTTCAGATACGTCCCACTTTTTTTATTTTATGTTATTTTTTCAAAAATACACAATTAAACAATTTGAATCACAAGTGCCGAAATTGAAAGATGAAGAATATAAACAAAAAAGAAAAGTGTTTTATGGGTGGGGAGAAGTGATTTTAATCTTCAAAAAATAGCACAATCGTAAAAGAAGAAAAAAAGTTCTTAAACGAAAAAGCTCCCTATTGAATTAGTGATGCAAAAAATTATAATTTAAAAATAAAATGAGTTATCGTGACCAGCTGCCGCAGCCACCACAGCCGCCTAATGATACCGATAAAGGACCAGATGCAGGTCCTGCTGGTTCTTCTGCCGCACATGAATTTCAACAAAAGCATTCATCACAAAGAGCACCTTTGCCGCATGAGTTATTGGCAGAATGGACAGTTAATGCGCAATTGAAATTCGCTCGAGCTGGAGAGACAGTCAAGAAAAAATTTTGTACAAATGACATAGTAAATCCTGTACGCGTGTTGTACAAATGGAGCACCGTAGATGGAAATATCACAGCTACCGGCCCCCAGTACGAAGATGGCAACGACGACAGAAGTCCACAAGATCCTATGAAAAGGGTGAGATAGCTGCTCTTCTGTTTTTTCCCTGTTCTTATTGGTTTGTTATTTATTTATTTCCTTGTATATGTATGTATGTAATTCAGAGCACAAAACAAACAACAACAACGGACACACAAAAAGGAGGCAGTTTTCGTTCGACAACATCGTCCTTAAAATATGGTGGTGATATTGGCGGTGCCGACTCTGCGTTCAGCAGTTCAAACAATTCAAATAAACAACAGAAAAACAATACTTTGTTGGCCAACGACGGTGATGTTAAGAATTTGGACACGGAATTTTATGGAACAAGATGCCGTAGTACATGTAACATAATTGTTACGGCTGTTGCCGATTTTCTATCACCAACAGAGGTCCAAGAACTGGTGGATAACGTCAAAATTGAAAATGAAGAAAATGATTCAAAGTCATTCGTGTTCAACACCACAGCATGTTACGCTGTACAACCCGAAAAGGTACAACAAATATAATCAAAAATTACAACGAGGGTGGATATAGAAAATTCATGATCAGATGACAGATTGGGCATAAAATTTAACTTATTGTTTCTCATCTAGAGACCAAACCAGTTTCAAATTATTATTATCAAAATATTAGATAAAAAATAAGTTAAGTAGTTCAAAGAGTTTGTAATTTTCACGACTTCGCAATCATTACATGAAGAAAATTCATGTTTAACGCATTCCGAAGTTCGAATAAATTCGACATTATTAAACTGATGAAAAAGCTTTATAACATTAATATGTGTTGATGTTTGTACGTGTATAAATATACTTCGGTGCTATCGAAACAATATGTGCATACATATGTATGTATGTATTTTCGAAAAATATTTGATAAAAAAATTGTAGCGCCAGAAACTCTTAATGGAATTGGTAAGATGTTTATGGTTAACAAGAAACCAAATGTCGCAATTTTGCAGATGCGTACATAAATTTGTTTTATGCTCAATCGATATTGAAAGTTGGTGGAGCGAACAAAAAAATTCTCTTGTAAATTTGGGTGGTCTAATACACAACTTTTTTTTTATAATTAAAATGAGAATTTTTAAAATAAATTTTATCCGACATGCAGCCACCCATCCATTCTCCACGTTTTTAATCCATCTGAAAACAAATTATAATACCAGGTATTTTCTATAAATACAATCGAGTGAGTTAATATACGAAACAACAATTTTCAAAAAAAAAAAAAATAACTAATATATGTTCGTACACAGGCCGGCATAATTAGAGGAACAAAAAAAGTCTTAATATTTTTCTGGTAATATTTTTATTGTTCTTTTGGACGAACAGCAGCAAAACTATTGCAAAATAATGTTTAAGTATTTTTACAGATGCGTATTAAAAATACCAATGTTAACTTTATTTTTCCTTTCTTTGATCCTGCCCTAATTTGACGGTCTCGTGGCCTCTCTCTTGCTTACAAACTGAAACACGTAAATATTTTCTAATAAAATTAATTTTTCAAGCAGTCTTCTTGTTCAGAAGGAAGAAAAGATTTAAAACTATGTGACGCTGTTTGTCAGACAAGTGATATTGAAACGAAGAGTTTTTGTCGAAATGAACGTAGGCGCAGTACTTTAGATAGACGGGATTCCCGGAGATCATACGACTATAGAATAAATCCAGGAGATGATTTGCTTCAGAGCAGCGAGGGTTGTTTTCGAAGCCGTGTTAATGAAGAAAACTCATTTATGGTAAATTATCGCAGTACACCAACAAATTTTAGTAAATATTATATGGGAAATTGTTTATTGACGTTTTTTTAGCCTTCTCAAATCCCTTCAACTATTCAAACGTCAAAGTCATCTTCGACACCTCGTGTTTCTTCATTGAGGGGAGAAAGTGCAGGTGCTCAACAGCTGGATGAAAGTTGCTTTCCAACGTTTTCCAGATCAGAAAAACCAAACCATTCGGACTCACAGAAGAAACCACGTACCGTTCATATCGATGTCTATTGTACTGGTTCTGAAGATGACGACCAAGCAGACGGTGAACTTAGTTCGGAATCTGATAAAGATGATCATTATAAGGTACATGATCAAGAATCAAATTCGACATTTCAAACTGTTTTGGAAAATGAACAAATGCGTTTGAGACATCAGCGTAAAGCAAAAAGTTCTTTGCCCCGCCGATTAGTGGACACAAATAATGTCAATACTTTAACAAATCAAGATTCTGATAATTCAAAGAATATAAATATAGGACATGCCTTAACAAAATCTAGCACAGCCGAAGAAATTCAAGAATCAAAGCAACTACTTTTTCGTAAACATGTAGGCGATCAAAGAGCGGTTAAATTACAAAATCTTCGACAAAAATATCTGCGCCAATCATCAGATGACACCTTAAGCTTCGGTTATCCAAACTCATCAAGATCGACTGTTCGTGATAATACTTGCAGTAGTGTATCGAGTTTATTTGCTGGGCAGGACTTGGCTGAAACGTCATGTAAAGAATGTGATGAACCACCAGAGGATCCTTCATATTCTCTAAATAAATCCGATAGTTTTGAATACGAAAATGCTTTGGATCGTTTAAGAATTAGACAAATGGAGCGCTTATGGTCCCGAAGTCATTCCAATGATGACGAATCCAAACTACCGGGCTGTGATAAAACACAAGCAGGCAGCAATATTTTGAAAAGCATTTCAGAGGCAAAATCGAGTGAAGAAAAGTCTCCAAATGATTCAGTGTATCTTCAAGAAGAAAATTTTACATCCAATTTAGAAATTGTCTCTGAAACGGAGAACAAAAAATATGTTGGATCAGCGATTGATGTCTCTGCACCAGATGATATCAAAAATTATAATAAATTCCAACAAACATCTCATTTCTCGTCTCATAACAAAGCTGGTTTTTTACAATTTTTTGGGCCACACTTGGAGCATTCCCATCCTTTAAACGAAAAACTTCAACAACAACAACAACAACAACAACAACAACAACAACAATCTGTAACTGTAATGCAGAATGATTATTCAACATTGCTCCATCCAAGTTATGATGCTGGCTTACAGCGGTGGAAGAGTGAGGCGCCCGGAAATTTATCAGCTTCTGCTACACCAGTATTAACACCTACATACTTAAGTAGACAAGCGTCGCCGCAACCTCCCCTACCAGCTGAACCTGCAGCGTATTATAAAAATTTTCAACGCAGTGGTAGTGAAACACCCATGAGTAATACTGCCAGTAACAATGCTTTTCACTCGGCAACACCTACACCTTCTAGACGTCTTGAAATGTTGAATCGTTCTAGTCCTGCTATCAGCGAAGCATCAATGCAACCTCCACCTTTTGGATATTCTTTGGAATATCTCGATAAAGCCAAGATGTTTGGCAAAGTTGTAACTGCACGAAAACCTGGTCATCATGTCGGTCCTACTAAAAACCCCAGTTGCTCATGCGAAAGTTGCCAAAGATGGTTAGCAGAACGTTTTCAAATACGGGGGCGCCTTTTTTCATTAGGTGAAATGCCAGTTTTAAAGCGGCCTTCATAAGGGCCGCCTTCCTGCAGGCGTTATTATACAATTAAAAAAAAAAATCTAAAAAAATAACTGAAAATAATGAATTTTGCTGCGCATTTTTGTATTTTTATCCTAAAAATTTCTTTAGATTAAGATTATTCTTTTTTAGTAAACAAACTAACAAAAAATAAATCCAAATATTGAAAATCTTATTAACATAGTTTCAGAGTGATCATTAATTTATATGGTGCGAATCTATCTTAATTAAGCTTTTGGGAGGGAGCTTTTAAGCGAATTAAGTATACCGTTTTATAAAATCGCTGTTAGTAACTCATTAGAAATGAGGTGATAATTTTTTTTAATTTTTGTCAAATGTAATAAGTAAGTATGTTATAAAAGAAGAAACCAAGATTAAATACTAATGTAAATAAATTTTTTTTAAATAGTGTAAGAGCACTTCTATTAATTTTTATTTCCATCAATCAAATATTTTTAAAGGCCCATGTCCGTTTATCGGAATCTTCTCGAAAGCTGGATCTATTGCGTCATTCTTTGGATTTGCGACGTCTTGAACTACCTGCTGATTCTTCAGCAGCTCAACAACTTAAATGTGAATTGCAGTCGCTGCAACAAGCATCCTCTCCAGTTCCATTTAATTACACCTCCCTCCAACCATTCCATGGTGGTTTATTAGGCGGCAAACCGTATCAACAGGTTTCCACGCTCGGTCGGTGTGCTAGTGTTACCGGAAAACTTGAAGTCCGTTTAATGGGCTGTCAAGGTCTTTTAGAAGATGTTCCCGGAAGATCACGACGTGATAAAGACAACAATTCTAGTCCAGGAGATTTAAGAAGTTTTGTAAAGGGTGTGACATCGCGCAGCAGTTCCAAAAGCTATTCGGTCAAAGATGAAACATCGTTGGAAATAATGGCTGTTATAAAGTTGGACAATATGACAGTTGCTCAAACATCTTGGAAACCTTGTTCGCAGCAAGCTTGGGATCAAAGATTCTCCATTGATCTAGATCGCTCTCGTGAGCTCGAAATTGGAGTTTACTGGCGTGATTGGCGTTCTTTATGTGCGGTGAAATTTTTACGCCTGGAGGAGTTTATCGACGATGTTCGTCATGGTATGGCACTACAATTAGAACCACAAGGACTATTGTTTGCCGAAATAAAATTCTTAAATCCAATGATTTCTCAAAAGCCGAAACTACAACGTCAACGTATGATATTTAATAAGCAGCAAGTCAAAAATATTCCACGTGCCAAACAAATGAATATAAATGTTGCAACATGGGGACGTTTGCTTAAGAGAAATGCTCCATCTAATTCGAATCTAGCTGGAGGAAAGATGTCAACTTCGGCTAGAGACAGCGAATCCCCCATATCCCGCACTCCTTCATCAGGCACTTTAAATCAAGAACCAGAACCATATTCTCCTGGAGTTTTAGCTCAAAATATGCAATGCGATACCGAAGTGCCAATTGTGGAGCATGTTGAAACACCAGGCGAATGTCCTGATCCTGCTATTTCTGGGTTAAGCGGCAAACGTCCTCTGTCTATGCAAGGAATTGCAGCGTTGCCACCAGAAATTGTATGTGCCCAACAACAATCCCAAAAACAACAAAATGCGACCGCTGCTGCTAACAATAATCTTCATTTAAATATAGTGAACAAACATACACAACCCAATCCAATACCGAAACCTCCAACAAGTGGCTCAAAACAGAGTACCCCAACTGATATTTTACCACCACAAATACCGGCGTCTTTGCCACCTAAATTAGATCAAGAGGTAAGTTTTTTTACAAATGTTTCATAAATTATTATCAATAAGGAATGAACTATTATATACGTATTTAACTATTTATATGTACAAACATAGCAGTGCATGCCGTTTATAATACATCCTAATCTATCTAACTCTCTCTCTCACCATCCTCTGTCCATTTGCTTTCATATCAAAAATCATTCAATCATGTCTTGTCATGTTCCCTATATTAATTTTTGCAAACTAATCAAATGTTTCATGCCTACAAAAGGAGATTGATAAAAAAATGCATATCTGTCCCTTTTATTCTACTACACACATTGATTTAGTTATTGGTTGTAAAACGTCGAGTAGCAGTATTGTGCATATTTCTGTGCTTGTATTGTCAGTTTATCTCTTGTATTGTAGATCATATGATATTATCCATAGACAAATATTTTACAAAACATTAAATCCAATGTATAAAGCGAAGCTGAAACGTTTCAGGGTAGTATTCCTAAAATTATATTTGGACTGTGACATTCCAATCCAACTGACTTGTTGCCAATTATTGTAGCTTTTTACTATAAAATCGCAGTAACAGAGATTATATGGAATTTTTTTTTCTCTTCTCTAGAAGTCGTTAAGTTGAAGCAAATAAAAAATTTATCATGAAATTTACTCACCTGAATTTTTGCTAGTTTTTTCTAACACACAACTCTTATGGAAACGTGATATTCAGTCTGAAGTCTACTGAACTTCGTTTTTAAATACACAAACTCATTTAATTTTATTTTTAAATTTACAACACACAAAAAACACTAAATATTAACTATAATGCTCCACAAAATAAGAAATGATAAAATTCTGTTTGCAGTTTTAATTTATGGAAATAAAAGTGAAATAAAATGGAAATAAATGTCAAAAATTACGTGTGCTTAAAAAATAAAAATTTCCTGAGAAATTTACAACATAATTTCTTTACCCACTGTTCTTTAAGGCAAAAATCAGTATGATAACACGGTGCTACAGTGAAAATATACTTGGAAAGTGACCTAGTGTAAGTTGTAGGCATTATTAAGTAGATCATAAATCAATTTTTAAAAGTTCGGAAACACCCCCAAATTTCGGAGTTATTCCGAAAAAACTATTTTCGGGTAGGTCCGAGTACTTATAAACACGGTACTCAGTTGATTTTAATCGGATTTACAATTTTTAAATGGTTTCAGAAAGACAAAGAATAGATCTTTCCAACCGTATACATTTTATGCTATATTAATTAATTATTGGTAGTAATTTTCGTAATAACATCTGCAATTTTTTTTATTTTTTTATGTTTTTTTAACTTTGAGTTCTTTTTTTTATAATTTTTTCTATAAAAGCAGATGTATTTGTATAAAAAATTTTAAATAGAATTTTATAACAAATAAAATGAACTTTAGTTTTTTTAAATCGGACAATATTTGTGAAAGTTATTAAACTTTATTTAAATTTAAATAGCACTTGATACCCCCAAGCGGAAAAAAATTTAAGTGAAAATAATTTTTTTTTTATACTTTTTTTAATCATATATTCTTAATTTCAAAATAAAATAATTTGAATACTGTTATTTTAAAATATTTATATAATCATATCATTATAAGATTAAAAAAATAAAGAAAATGTAGTAGCTATTGGTCAATATTTGTAAAAGCAAAATTTTTAAGTTTTGAAAAACCTTAATAACTTTTTTATTTTTTACTCGATTTTATTTATTGAAAGCTGGTTTAACTCAGAACTAAATTAGCTTTAATGAAATATATACATATGGGTATGTTTGTGAACAATATAATTTAAAAAAATGGCGCCTAAGTTGAAAAACCTAGAAAAAATAAAATTAAAATCAGATATAATTGAAAATATCACTGCAAAAAGTTAATATATATATATACCAATAATATATATATATTTAGACAAGCACATTTTTCTTCTTTCTGAAACCATTTAAAAATTGAAGATCGGATTAAAATCAACTGAGTTACGTGTTCATAAGTACTCGGACCTACCCGAAAATAGTTTTTTCGGAATAACTCCGAAATTTGAGGGTGTTTCCGAACTTTTAAAAATTGATTTATGATCTACTAAATAAGGTCTATAACCTACACTAGGTCCCTTTTCAAGTATAAAAAAAAAGTACTCATTTGTAGCAGCGTGTAATTAATTAGCAATTTTTCGGATAGTATTTAAATGTGTATGTAATTAATTAATTTTCATATAAAATTTAAATTGTATTTAAATGCAATTTCTTTCACAATTTTTCACAATATATTTTTATTTAAGATAAAAATATGAATATCGAAGAATAGCTGAAATGTTTTAAAAGAACAAAAGCAATTTTCAAAATGACTAAAAGGCTAATAGCGACAAAATAAGCCAAAAATTTACGCCAACTGAAATCGATTTTCCAGCAGCCACAAATTTTTTATTTTTATTGTTTTAAACGAGAAGAACAAAATTAAAAACATACGGAATTTTATAAAACTTAAATCGAAATTAAATGGTGGTTTAAGTTCCATTTAAGCGTGTAGTAGAAAACAGAATTTTGTAGGTATTCAAATCGGATTTAAATATAGTAAATGACATTTAAAATCAAAGTGGAAAATTGTCAGTGTTTGACATCCTATTTAAATTCGTTATTTTTTATTTCTGCGAATTTTATTATGTTTCATGATTTTGGCATTTTTTTAATCCCAATGAACTAAGAGCCATGATATAACACCCAAACTTTATTTAAATTCAAATTAAATTTAAATAAAAAGAAGACATGAACTGGGCATGATTCAAATAATAGTACATATTACTTAATACTTAGTTTGACAACAAATATTATTATTATTCTTATTACTCAAAATTTTACAAAAGTTTTGTAATTTTTTTACGTGTCGGATTATTATTATTTTTAATTGTTTTCCTTTTTAACTCACTGTTGAAAATACTGATGTGACAATAACATACACATGTTTTCAATTGTCTTCATGACTGTCTTGAATATTGTGAAGACACTAATTTGATGTGTGTTGACTATAATTTAAAATTTTGTGGTCAAATAAAGAAAAATTTAAATAGAAAATACTTATTTTACAAAGCTCCTATTAATGAATTGTGCTAAATATTGTCGGGACATCTACTTCACAAAGACAACTATCAGCTTTTTTGACAACTAATACAGGATAAAACTCAAATACGATTTTGACTGGGCATTTAGTTAAATCTAGTTTATTAACTAGATAATTCTTATTTTAATAACAATATTTTAAGTGTCTGAGCTTCTTTTAACTGAGAAACATAGTTAATTGTTATTCTAAAAATTAAACTCTAGTGGCGTTTTCTTTCCCAAGAAAAATTCTGCATTTATTCTGTGTTACGCGGACTTTTCTCATGATGTTATTCTTAAAATGAAAAAAAAAATCACATCTTCAACATTTAAAGGGGAATGAGTGCAGGATTATATTAACAGCTGGTTTTGTTATTGATTCCTTACTTTATTGTTTTATGCCGAAACTTGTGTATTTTTGTTTTAAACATAAAATATGAAACACTTCTTAAAAGTCAGGTGACCATTTAAAACCGTTGCCAAATCACACTTAACACTTTTTTTTTTTAGAAAATAAAACGCCATAAGAGTGACAACCGCTAATAAAGGGTGGTTAAATTTTAAGGGCCGGTGTTGATTTTGAATAAAACACAAATTATTTTGGGAAATTATTGCCATTTCTTTTTATTATGATAATATGGTATGGTTCAATTATGTATGGAACAAAATATCACTATCACTACGTGAAATTCACTGAGGTGAAAATGTGCCTCATCACTGAAGATGATTTTCTTCGAAAATTGATCATCCACTTTTGCCATTTCTTGCCACCATTCTGACCATTGACGACGTTTGGAATGGTTAAGAAGCTTTAGTTCTTGAGTCAATTGCAACTTGTAAGCGCGTAAATGCAAGTCCTTATGCATAATGTTCATCAACGACGAGCGTGAGAGGTGCAATTGTTGGGCACGACGACGAGTTGAGGAGGACGGCTCTTCAGCCACACTATCGCGAACAGCAGCAATATTTTCTGCAGTACGAGCTGTACGAGCATGCACTGCTGTTTTCACATCTTCTACAGACCCGGTTTGGTCAAATTTTTGCACGACTTTTCCGATTGTACGCACATTTGGACGATTAAATTGACCGAAAAAATCACGAAGTGCACGATATGCATTTTGATTTGAACGCCCATTTTCATAATAAGCCTGAATAACTTTAACGCATTGTGCGATTGTGTATCTTTCCATGGTTCAAATTGAGTTAGTCTGAAATTGAGAAATGTCAAATGAAATGCAGAAAAAAACTTGACGTTTAGGTGTGGTTCATATTCAACATCGGCCCTTAAAATTTAAATACCCGATATATATAATTTTTCGGTATAGATTTACATGTGTGTGTGTGTAGACATATACATACTTATGGAAGGATATATTTTATAGGAGTTATTTACTTAATACAATAGATATTGTTGTACACATACGAATGGTATGTACGTGTCTATATGGTAATGCCCAATTTGTATGATATGAAAATAATATTTGTAGATGCATTTTCTTATTTTGCTATTTATGTACGTATTTTTTACCTGCTTTATATTTTACAACTGTTTTTTTACTTTAGCGAATTTTTTTATTAAATAAGTTTTGCTTCTTATATTATTTACTTTCTTGTTGATCCTGTATTTACATTATACTTATATTACCTACCCACATACATATATATTTGAAATTTTTTGTCCGTTTACAATTGTCGACACAACAACAACAGTTACAAAGTGTCTTGAGTGAGTTTGACTTTTTAAATCAATTGGATTCGCAACCTAATACTTTACAGCGTCCCCAAGAACGCCAACAGCTACAGCAACAACAACAGCTGTCACAAACAGCTTTGTTGCATACTACACAACAACTACCGCAACAAATTTTTCAACAGGGCTATGTTGCGTCCGCTAAACATCAAACTGTACAATATCAGAATGCCCTTCCCAAACAGCCTCAATTGCCCTTGTTTATATATCATCAGTCATCCTCGTCATCACCATCAGCAGCATCCGAGTCATTTACTACTCAAGCTTCAGAAATTCCATCAATATCTCCTTTACCATCAACTGCATCATTTTCCACTGTTACTCTCGCGGCTCCAACAAATCAAAAATCAAATATTTCTAACAATAATAACAATAGTAATAAAAGCAACAACAACGAACGCATTAACGATAATAGCTGTCATTTTGTAATGAAAACATCATCACAAAACAATCCTAATTTGACTATTCAACAGCCCCAAACACAGGCGCAGCATCAGCATCAGCAGCAGCAGCAGCTGCAGCAACAATCGTCTTCAGCAGCCGCCGCCAGTCCATTTATTATAAACGATTACTATCATCGACCAGTGCTAACAATGCCACCTGTTATCTTAATGGGTGGAGATCAAGGTCATGACAAGAGGAGTCCTATAATTGAAATGCCCCCCTCCCCAGCTCCCATAGTTGAATATCCGGAGGATGAGGACAGCACCATTTGTCATCAATATAGTATAGGCGTTGGCGATGGTTTCCAAGTAGAGGTTCGAAGCTATTATTTAGTTAGTGTTATTTTTTGTTTGTTTTATTTATTAACCCTTAAAAGGCTTAAACTAATATTATGCAAGAAATAATTTATTTTTAAAATGTTCTGTAGTTTTTGTTTAGAATATTGCTGGATAAAACATCAAAGAAGTTTTCAATTCAATTTTTAAATCTGTTTGTATACAGTTTTCTTCCATTTTAGCGAATGCAAATGCGAATGTTATTAACATGTGAATAGTTCGCAAATGCAAAAGCAAACATTCGTTACTTCCCTAAATTTAAAGCAATCGGGCGAGCCTTCAATATTTTCTTTCATAAAAAATTTTAGTTCTGCAATTTGTATGTTTTTCACATTTTATCTTAAGAAACATTTTCTTTGGACTCTAATTACAGATTAATTCATTTGGGTCTTATGTATTTTCCAAGTCGAATTATTACAGTACATATTTGTAATTTACCTAAACATTCGTTCCTTTATTTTTTCTATTTTATAAGTTTTCTTATGGATTTTTGTTGCGACTAGCATTTATTTACAATAAGTAAAAAAATCTAAAATCTTGCTGTATAGCCTTTCATAAAAATTAAAAATATCTTAGAAATATACTGAAAAATATGAAGCTCTCAAGCCCCACCTGATGTGAATTCGCCTTGGAAAAAGCTTTAGATATTCTATTTTCGAACCTGTTAATAAGGAAATTGTTCGTTATAGTAAAAATATTGTGAAGGAGGAATTGATAGTCTTCTCCTCTTTTCTTGCCTTTTTGCTTTTGTCAAAGACTCTTCGATAACGCCAACAAACTTACTTGAGTGATTGCAAGAAAATATGTAGTTTTATCTTCTGCACAGTTCTAAATTAAATTCCGATTTTATAATTATCTCTTGCATAATGTTCATTGTAAGCTTAATTTTATATTATTATGCTTTTATTATGACTAACATATGTATGTAATGTGCAATATTATTACATATTTAAAATGTTATGACGCTAACAGTTGTCCATCTGCCCAAATCATAAAAATTTATTAGTTAATGATTCTATTATTTTCGTTTACGTTCCCTGTATTTGCTGTTAAGTTGTGGCTTTTTATCGTTACATATCCATACATACATACATATCGTACATACATACATAAATAGTTTTCTGCAAACACACTGATAGCACAACACATCAGATCATAATTAGTCTGGAAGCGTTACTAACCACGTTACTGAATAACTGAATTATTAAGAAACTACGTTTTTTATGTTTTCTGTTTCCTGAAAAATAATAAAAAATTAATTATTGGCAACTTTTATTGAAATAAGCAATATTTATGATCACTTATCGAGTTCGTATTTAAGGCCGTGCCGCACTATCCTACACAGTCGCGCGATATGCCAAATATGACATGTGTGCTGAAAAAGTATGGTAGTGTGGCGATTTGTAAAATTTTATGAAAATTTTCATAAAATGATAGTTTTCATGCGATCAGAGGAGTATCTATTGTCAACCATATGCTTTAGCATCAGTTTTGTATGATAGTGTGGCACCATTTTGAAACGAATTTTTAAAGTCGGTCAGATTTTTGTAAGATTTTCCTGTGAATGAATCGTACGATTGTGTAGGATAGTGAAGCACGGCCTTTAAATGTGATTTTTATTAAATTTCAATTTATATGCGATACTTATTTTCACTACCCAGCCATTTCTTATTTTACCCCAAGAAACCACTACACATTAATGTTAAAAAAAAAGTTCCAATTAAGTTATAAAGGAAAGTTCCAATTTCCAACCCTATATTTTAATCTGGGTCACATGCTATCCGTCTACCAAATTTCATCCAAATCCATTAAGAGAATTTCTCAATAGAAATCGTACCAAAAGTAAGAAAAGCACCATAAGTAAAAAAAGTACCGTAAGCAAAAAGTACCAAAAGTAAAATTTTTTAAATTTGTTAAACATTTCATTTATATAAAAACTAGACTTAATTACATTTCCAACGATATATAATACTCTGAATTCAACGTGGCCCTAAATAGTACATATACAATTACTGCCTACTACGCACTTCTCAAAATTCCTTATTAGCTGTTGCTTATGATTGTGTTCCGCACCTAGTTCACGTCATTCGTGTTTTATCGTTCTCAAACTCAATAAGTAAAATATAGACAAGTAAATTTTTCTGACGACTCCTTTCCATCACATTGATTTTGGCAAAAGTATACTTTTTCTCACTTTCTAACGTTTCAAATGTATTTTATTAGTCCACATGCATTATCTATATATAAAATAATTTTTATAAATATATATACATAGTTAACAGTCTTACCTTCTTCGTGTCTTCATATTTAATTTTACAATCTTACGCCATACACCACCACAACAAAGGTGAAAGTAGTTATTTAATGATTTATAGCTGCTGTACGTACGTTAATTTAAAAAATAAACTTAAATTGCCATCTACTCGTATGTACTCGTAGTTATTTAGTTAAAGATTGAGAAGTATTAACGTCAGACATATATATGTAACGGTGGACGGTAATGGAACATAAAATGTTCCTATAAAGTGTGCCATTTAATCGGGGCTGCGTTAAAGTGAAAATTTTGTTATACGATATATTCGGGTATATTTGATGACATTCAGCAGTTTTTGCGTATTAAAACGGCTAACTTAATTTAACCGAGGCGAATTTAAAAGGGAACTACTGTATTATGAGCGATATAGGGCAAAACAAAAATAATATGATGCATCCTTCCTACACTAAATAATAGCGTATACGTATGTTAATGTGTGAGAAATCAACTTCTCTTTTCTCAATTTTTTAAGCTTTTATTACTATTGTCATTGTAAAAACCACTCATTACTCTCACGTTTTACCTAAAGAAGAATTTGGAAATTGTCCACCCCCTCACCCGAAAGATTAATTATCACTTAAGTTCTCTATTGGCGGACAGATTTTTCAATTTTTTTTTTGTTTGATGGGGTTTCCTTGCAGTTTGAGCCCTTGTGATATTTATTTTTTAATCGCGGTGTAAGTTGTGCTTCCGAAGTATTAATCATCGTACAACTCTCCCATATGTGAACCGATTTGGAAAATTTAGTTTTATTTGTCCAATATTTTTTTTTTAATCAGGGGTCAAGTTTTCATCATACAGAGATTACCACATGCACGTTAAATTATACGGCTTTTGTTCTAAGATAATTTCTCAGCCTGATTTTGTTTTTTTTTTAGTTTTTTAGCTTTTTCTGCTTTTCGTTTAAGTCTACCTACGTGTTGCTATATATTTGTTTATAAATAACATAATTGTTTGAAAATTATAATCATTCATAACTGAAATTAAAGTTGGAAAATTGTAAAACATTCACTTACATTGGATTTTACAACGATACACAAACATGCATGCATGCATACTTACATACATACATACTCGTACATTTGTACATAATCATACATTAAACTCATTATTAAATCAATTCACGTGTGAATGTGTGTAAAATTTGATTCGATAAGAAATCGGCTAGAAATTTTATGTTATTTACTTCGGAAAGCATTCGAAAGCATTTTCTTTCGATTCAACTGAATTAAGGAACTAAGAGTGCTGTTCATACAAATATTATATGCCGTATCAAATTAGATACTGTCATAATATTTTGTAATGAAATCACAATATCTACATACATATGTACTCGTAAAATGCACTTTGAAAAGAAAGTGCAATGATGCCCAATTTAAATTCAATATATTATCATTAGATTTATAGAAAAAGTTGTAAAAAATTTTCACAATTTTAAAAAAAAAAATATGCAATTTAAAAATTTGCTTTAAGTTTGACAATTGGAAGAATCCCTCACTGTTTTTTTTTCTTTAATTAGTAATTCTTGTAGCTTTTTAAAAGCCAATATAGCAAGCAAGAACGCTGTAGGTATTTTAATTTTAAATTTATTTGTTTGTTATAATAAAATATTTGTTTTTATTGCTCGAATACATCTTTCGAAGAATCGCGAATTGCGCCGTTTTCAGAAGAGGCTGAAATGCGTTTTGCATTTTTCCAACTGTAAACGATTTGAAAATGGTACATTTTTGAGAACATGGACGCATACGTCTATCGAAAAAAACATCATCGATAAATTTGCACAACTTAATGTTTTTGTATGTTTCACTGATCACATACATATGTGACGCGCAAAATAGAAAGGGACCTAAGGGTAAAAATCGGTTTTGTTCAGGAGAGCCATTTTAAAGATTTAAATACGTGTATCTTTGGTGTACCATCACTTTCATAAAACGCGCATATCTCTGGGAGGGAACACTTTTGGGTCATGGGGTCGGTCTCATTCGATGCTCAGATGTTGTCCACATCAAAAAAAAAAAAAAATGAAAACTGATTTTTTACCCTTAGGTCCCTTTTTCTATGCGCTGTGACATATACATACATATATAAAGATATGTATGTATGTATGTTATTATATATACATACATCTTGTGTTTTATTATTTGTCTACTACGTATGTATGTACATTTTCATTATGTTTTAAATATGTGTGTACTCGTATGTAAATCATTTCAATAGGTTTGGGTTGAAAATAAATATATTTCGATACATTAAAGAAATTTAAATGATCTACAACTGAAAACACAAAATATTTCAGGCTCATATTAACGTTGTTCATATAACAATTGAACCAGCGCTACCTCAAGAAATTGAAACGTTTTTCACAATACAAAATTCAGAGTTGGCCTTAAAAAACGATGATAAGATATCAGCCGAATCAAAGTCAATAACTTCACAAACTATTTTTAAAAGGCCAAGTACATTTTCCAGTACGACGGAATATTTTGTTGAAAACGTTGAAGAAGAGCAAAATATTTTGGAAGTTTCAAAGGTAATAAGATGTAAAATGTAAAGCAATCGAGGATGAAGCGGAGCTAATTTATTTTCTTTTTCAAAATATTCTGGATTGATTTATCAGTTTTCTATTCACTATTAAAATAAGATTTCGTAATACATTCACATGTGTGTATATGTATGTAACTATGTACTTCGAAAGCGTAGAAATGACAGAACTTATATATGTAGGTATTAAATTCACAAGGCGGGAGCGCTGTATTCTGAAGGAAATATTCGTATATAAAAAGTTAAGGTCCTATTTTCGTATATGGATTTTAACAGTGACTGCTAGCACTTATAGAACCCAAAATCTGAACATTGGGCAATGTAAAATATAATTCAACAACACTAGCAACACTAGCATGCTTAATAGGTGGCGAAAACAGCATCAATTTAGTAGTGAGAAGTCCTGTATTCCATTTTCATTCGAAAGTTGTATATATGAGATGGTTACTGGTATGCCGCATAGGTTTTTACGATTTCACTAATATTTCGGTTTCGAAAGTGGTAGATCTTGTCGACGAGTCGTTAAGTGTTCTTTACATGAAATCGAAACATATCATTTGGTGGTAAAACTCCCCAAAGGAAATTTTTATTGTTTCCAAAAATAGGCAGTTAATAAATAAAATTGTTTAGCATACATACAGGGGTGTCACAGAAACCAAATTCGTACGAAAGTGAAAACGTTCTTACCTTCTCCAGAAAACGTAGAACAGAAAAAATTTTCGTGTAAATTTTCACTTTCGTAAAAATTCTGTGACACACCTGACTATTTTCACTCGAATTGAAAACGAAAAATTTTTCCGTTTTACGTTTTCTGGAGAAGGTAAAAACGATTTCACTTTCGTACGAATTTGGTTTCTGTGACACCCCTGATAGTTTCTTTTCTTGTTTTTTTTTTTTTTTTTTTGTTTTTTAATGAAATTAATTTTTTAAATATTTTCACTGCATATTAGATTATACCACAATTTAGCAACGTTTCCATAAGCAACAATAATTTGCAGCAACAAAAGCAACAGCACTATTTACATCAATCGCAATCATCTCCAATAATACAAGAACCTCCAACACCAATTATTTTTGGAGGTCACGCGTCGGCTAGTGAAGCATCCGGATTGCAATTTCCACAACCTACACAGCGACAGAACTATGTCCCACAATCTCCTCCAATAGCAGCGTCATCCTTACAGCAACAGCAGCAACAACCTATTTATCAAAATCAATTCGAATTACAAAATTCGACTGCAGGCCAACAAAGTTCTCGCCGCAATGTTGCTAGAGGCTTACAATATCGTGACCCTGCCTACGAATCAAGGCGTCAATCGCAAAATCTTATCGCAACGCCTGGCATTCTTTCCATGGATAACTTCCGTATGCTGAGCGTACTGGGTCGAGGACACTTCGGCAAAGTGATATTGTGTCAACTTCGATCGAACAATCAATATTATGCAATTAAAGCATTGAAAAAGGGTGACATCATAGCCAGAGATGAAGTGGAATCGTTATTGAGTGAAAAACGCATTTTTGAGGTGGCCAATGCAATGCGTCATCCATTTTTGGTTAATCTGTTTGCTTGTTTTCAAACTGAGGTATGTATTCGTCTCCATGCATTTACATATGTATGTATGTACAATAGTACACGTGTTGTGTGTGCTTAGCGCAGAACTTAAAACACAAATTATTATTATGAATTTAAAGTTGATGCTTTTCTTTCTTCTTTGTTATTTTAGCAACACGTCTGTTTTGTGATGGAATATGCTGCCGGCGGCGATTTAATGATGCATATCCACACAGATGTGTTTACAGAACCACGTGCAGTTTTCTACGCGGCCTGCGTCGTTCTCGGTTTACAATATTTGCATGAAAACAAAATTATTTATCGTGATTTGAAGTTGGATAATTTGCTGTTGGATACAGATGGTAAATATTAATTACAAATCCATGCGTACAAATTTAATACATACTCATACATAGATTTATTAAAAATAATTGTGGCATATTTTGAGACAAAAAACAATTTAATCAGGGACCGTAACTGTTATGACTTTTATCAAAAAAATCAAGAAATAAAAGTTATTTTTGATTTTTATATTTTTAGATAGGAAATAAGAGTTATTTTTGATATTTATCATTTTAAATGAAAAATAAAAGTTATTTTTGATTTTTATATTTTTATATCAATAATAAAAGTTATTTTTGATTTTTATATTTTTATATCAATAATAAAAATCAATTAAAAATTCGTGACATATGTAGGTAATATGTTTATTAATCTTTGTTACGTATTAAAGTAAAAATAAAGTACACAGTTATAATAAACTTATTTGCAATAGATGGAAGCTCCGTTGCAAGCTCTCGATCTGTTTTAGCAGACGGTTTAAGGTCAATGGAGATGAATTATTCGTCTTCGGACGACGATGATACTCCTACGACAATAAATGACAGCGTCCGCAAAGCTTATTTTGAAATAGACAATTACAAAGAAAAGCGTTTCGATACTTCTGCTAATTTATTGGAATATTGGGAGAGCAAAAAATTTGTGTTTCCATGGCTTCGAAAATAAGCTTTAATTGTTCATTCTGTACCTGCCACTCAAGTCAGTGTAGAAAGGTCATTTTCAGCACTCAGATTAATATTGGGAGATTTGAGATATAATTTATCTGAGGAACATTTAAAATCAATTATGATGGTAAAATTGAACACCTAAAAACGACCTCTTAACACTGACTTGAATGGCAGCCAAAACTTATAAGCTATTTCTATGCATTCATGTTTTTATAGCTGATAATGGATAAGTCACATAATATATTATATTCATATAGAAATTTGAATGAAGCAGCATATTAAAATACATACGGCATCAACAAATAAATAAGAGTTTTGAATTGATTTTTATTATTGATATAAAAATATAAAAATCAAAAATAACTTTTATTTTTCATTTAAAAATATAAAAATCAAAAATAACTTTTATTTTTCATTTAAAAAAATAAAAATCAAAAATAACTCTTATTTTTGATTGTTAAAATAAAAATCAAAAATTTAAAAATCATGCAATATGTTGGATGCATTTCGCCTAAAAATCATGATGGTGTAATTAAAAGTTTTCTGCGATGTTCATTTATGTATGATTTATTTCTTCAAAAATTTAAAAATAACTCTTATTTCCGGTCCCTGAATTTAATACATTTTAACTTAAAATTGGTATACGGTTGGAATAGTGTGTTTACTTACTGCAGGTTTCTACAGTAAGTTTTCCATTTTGAAATTCTTAATCGATTGCGATTTAAAAATAGCTCATCTCTTTTCGTAGTGTGAAAATTATAATTGTAGCCATCTGGCCCATCCAAATTTCTTTTCGTCACATCAAACTCTAGTTCGCTAATCATTAATTAGCAATGACCGCTTCTTTGATTGTTCCATGCCATACATACTCGTATACATATTATTATTTTTAGGTTATGTAAAAATTGCTGATTTCGGCTTATGTAAGGAGGGAATGGGTTTCGGTGATCGTACTGGTACTTTCTGCGGAACTCCAGAGTTCCTAGCGCCTGAGGTGCTAACAGAAACTTCGTATACCAGAGCAGTAGATTGGTGGGGTCTAGGCGTGTTAATATTTGAAATGCTGGTGGGAGAGGTAAAAATATACATATATTTCACATAAAATGTGTGCAAAAGTATTTTATATGGTTATTTACAGTCACCCTTTCCTGGAGATGATGAAGAAGAAGTTTTCGATTCGATTGTCAATGACGAAGTTCGTTATCCACGATTTTTATCTCTAGAGGCGATAGCAA
Source organism: Lypha dubia (assembly GCA_947311025.1). Taxonomy (NCBI): domain Eukaryota; kingdom Metazoa; phylum Arthropoda; class Insecta; order Diptera; family Tachinidae; genus Lypha; species Lypha dubia. The sequence goes on along the minus strand of OX371264.1, from coordinate 70,354,764 downwards.
TTATGCGTCGGGTAAGCAGCTTAACTTAATATTATCAAAAAATTAATTGATTTAATAAAAATTAAAAAAACCATCTTTAATTGCAAAGCTTCTACGAAAAAATCCAGAAAGACGTTTGGGTTCATCAGAGCGTGACGCTGAAGATGTAAAAAAACAAGCATTTTTCCGTACAATTGTATGGGACGACTTATTGCTGCGCAAAGTAAAACCTCCTTTTGTACCAACTATAGTGAGTTTAACAAAATAAATTTAATAATTTAATGTATAAATTAAATATTTTTTTTTGTTTATTTTAGAACCATTTAGAGGATGTTTCAAATTTCGATGAAGAGTTTACATCTGAAAAACCGCAATTAACACCACCAAAAGAACCACGTGTCTTGACCGATGAGGAACAATTATTCTTCCATGATTTCACATATACCGCGGACTGGTCTTAATGCCAATACACATCATTTATTTATTTTATATACATATACATAGACACATACATATATATACATACAATACATAATTATATTTAAAAGTAATAAAATTTATAAATTAAGTGCCTCATTTGTTACTGGAAATTTTCATATGCGCTGCAAAAGAAACATTAGACGGAAATTTATTAAAATTTTGTTTTATTATGACAAATTTTTTCTTCTTCTTAAATTCATAAATTATAAAGTTTTGAAAAATATGTTAGGAATAATTTTGTTATAAAATTTTATTTAAAAAATAATAACAAATTTTATAAATGTATTAAAATTTTAAAAGCTGATTTACGTTTAAGTTAAATTATAAATCTTCTCCTCCCTCTTTTTAAATAGTGTAAGTTTTTAGTCACGGAAATGTTCGGTAAATTTTGTTTCTTCTCGCAAGAATGAATGTTCCATTATTTTTATCGAAGAAAATATTGCATATAAAATTTCTTTGCAATATTATTGCGAATTTTGTTTAAGTTTTAATTAACTACTAAAACAACATTCAGCGTCTTTTAAAGGATTTCGTTAACTGTATCTATATTAATAAGCATTTAAAATATAATAGATACGATACTTTAATATTTTACTACACAAATTTCAAATAAACTAGTTAAATTCAAAAATTGTTACTGCTTCAATCAAGTCTGTCTATCAATTCTGTTTGAATTTAAAATTAAGTTTGTAAACTTTTCGATTAAATATACATACATATGCTTCTAGTTACAACTCACCGAAAAAGGAAAGTACACGGAATTTTTATCATGCATGAATACTAATATTGAATACATTTTAAGTATTTTCTTGTTGTTTTTTTTTTTTTTGCTTTCAATTACTATTAAATAACTATTTAATCATGACTAAGGTAATTTTTTATAAAAAATTTACATATTTGTTTATATTCGATATTGTAATTTAAATTTCTTTTTTTCCTGAAGAAACCTTCCAAGAGTTTGGGGAAATATTAAGGCCCTAATTTTGCAAAACGCATCACTGAAGTGACTTATATGGAAGGCAAAACCAAAAATTCAAATATTTAAAAATTTTGTTCATGTTTTCATTAAAATTTTTGAAATTTTTGAAGGAAAAGCAACGCCTTAATTTCTGTGCATTTGTTCGGTGATGATATTGTATGAAAAACAAAAACAAAATTTTTAAATACATATTTCAGTTTTTGTTTTTGCTTTCCATATAAAAGTCACTTGGTGATGCGATTTACAAAATTAGGGCCGAAATAAATAAAAATGTTGTTGATATTTAGAAATGCTAAATTTCGTAATATAACATAACAATCATACATGTTGTTAGTTGTTAAATTTTATAAAAATATATATCAAGCTTGATTGAATAGTTATTTAATTATAAATGTGAAAAATCGATTGATTTGCGTCCATTAGAATAAAAATCATTCAAAATATTACAATCGAAATTCAAAGAAAAGTTACTACGAGCACTTATTCATAAAAAAAATTTTTTACTAAATATCGAATTTCTGTATGTGTGAGAAGAGGACCCATCATAAATTTTTATAATTTCGCAAGAGAGATAAAAAACTTAATAATCACAAAATAAAATTTGAAGTACGATATCAATGAATAAAATCCAAATTGTTGATTCTATTCTGGAAACATCATTATGATTTTGTTTCTTCTATGGGATTATAAGATAATTGTGTTTTGTGTTTAAAATGATTCTATGAAGGAATTCGTACAGTAGTAACCAGTTAAATCGATTTTCAAGTTGAGAGAAAGTTTTAATATTTTGAAATTTTAAATTTTAGAAATACAAAAGTACTTTTGATAAAAAACTGAAATTTGCTATTCAAAACCGCACTTTATTATAAGCAAAGTACATTAATAAATAAGATTTTTATTAGCCTACTTTAGCAAAACCTTTCCTCCAAATATTAGTCACTTTAATTAAGTAAATACACATACTTACATTTTTGTATGTATGTACATCAGTTCTTCTTTATTTTCTTCCAGTTGGCCAAAATAAATGCACTTTTAATTTAAATAAATAGATATCTTTGTAATTACATAAATATTAAGAAAATTTTATTTTTATTTTTTTCAAAAATAGTATTCTCAATTATTCATTATATTTCTTATACATATGTATTTAGCATGCCTGCCTAAGCCATCTTATACAATTTTGTTTTATTTTCTTTATCAGCATTATTGTACTAAAGTGTATTATTTATTAAGATAATTATTTAAAAACTTCTATTACAATTTAAATAATGTTGACATTATCTATAATGAATAAATAATTATTATTTATTTTTAACACTATGAGTTAATTTCGTTTTAATTTAAATATAAAACAATGGTTCCCCTTCGTTAATCTATTACAAAAGTCGAAATCCATTCGTGAACCGTAATAATTTCCATTATTCTTCCAACTTTAGTAGAATTAAAAAAATATGGAGTAAAATTAACACATCGATCATTTACAATCTTTTGTGTAGATGTCACTTACTGTACACGATGTTTTTGACCATGTGATATGTTTTTGTGTGCCCATATGTTGGCAAAATTTCTTTCAATTATTAAGTATATATCGTTCTAACTGTACAATACTAAAATATATAACTGATGGTGTAAGAATCGGAGTAAATTATATAGTCGTTGCTGGCTGGCTCTCTTCTTGTTCAGTCTTCGAATTTTCTGTAGTATAATATATTAGAAGATGTATCACATAATGCTAAAATAAATCTAAAAATAAAAACATTAATAAAGATTTACTACGACACTTTCTAAACGTACCTGCCTAAACGTTCTTCGCTTTGCAATTTCTGAATCGTATTAAAATCCAGATCTTGGCTAATTAAACATGGTAATATTATTTGCTTCTCTTTATTCAAAATTTCTGCCTTCAGATAAAAAACGTTGAGCGAACTATTGTAGCATTTAGTTATGGAATGGTATTTTTTATCTAAAATAGAAATGTTCGTGAATAGAAAGAGCCAATAGAAGAGATTACGAAATCGATGTCATTATGAATAAGTTTAAGAGCCAATGTAGTTCAATTATAGTTTATCTTTTACTACCTTTACTACTGTATATAGATATAATATTTAATTGAGTTCATAATTATAATTACCGGAGTTATGTGATAATACTGCTCTGCAAAAAATTACTTTTTGTCTCTCCTTTAAATAAAATTATGTAGACTATATGGATTTTGATGTCCTAAACTCAAATCCGTTTTCTGTTTTTCTCAATCACGTACGGTTTTTTTTATGGGCGTGGCAATTTTTTCCCCCTAAATTAGTCAGGTACGAAGATATTTTCAGCCTAACTCGAGAACGACTCATCCGATTTTCATAAACAAAACATTAAAAGATGCGTAACAAAATTATATATAATTTAATTCCACATAGTTTTTTTTCTATATTTTATCGTTTTGGAATTATTCAAAAATTTCAGAGGGAAAAAATTTTTTTCTTGCAAAATTCGTTTTTTTTTTCAGTTTAAAAGTGCAATAAAAAAAGCTTATATATTATATTTTACACCTTTTTCTGAGAGCTAAATACCTCAAGAATAAAATAAGGTATAAATCATGAAAACCGATTAACAAATGCCGATTTTATTCTCAATTTACCGCAGGTACCCAACATTGAACGAATATGTGTGCAGTCAACCTTACATATGGTGATTAATGGGATAGCCGGGCGAAAGAAAAACACTACAACGTTAAAATTTGCCCGGCAAGAGTCAATTTTATTCCAGGAGGAAAAAATGTATCAGAAGAACCTTTAATTAAAAAAGAGAGCAGTGTAATCAATATTTGTTCGTTCGAAACGCAAAATTTTTATTACATCTTGGGGGTTACTCTGTATTTCGAATCGAAAGCAAATGCTTTCGAATTTCAATATAAATAAGACACAAATTCGAACAGTTTTCTTTTCGAATCGATTAAATTTTCTGTATTATTGGTTTAAAACAGAAATCAAGGGAGTTACTTTGTGATTCGATTCGAAAATAAAGCTTTACGAATTTGTATGTTATGTAGTTTGAAATACAGTGTAACCCGCTAGTACATTGGATAAAAACAAGCAGTACTCGTACTGCTGAAAAATAAACGTCTGGCAGCCCCATATAACGGGATAAATGCGTTAAGAATTTTCTGTGGCGCAAGTTTGTGATCTCACGTGACGAGTCTTATTGCAAAACTCATGGTGGAATAATAAGGTGCGCGTAAGAATACAACAATAAAAAACAACATGCATTTTGTTTGTGTAAAATTAATTCAAAATTGTCAAAACAAAGCTGTATACAAAACAAAACATAAGTTGTTTTCTATGTATTTATTGGTTATGCAAAAACAAAAAGCATAACGTAAACAAAAATATTCAAGATGGCGTCCAAAAATGTAAACAACTTTTGACAAGAAAAGCATACTTTTCCATTTTTTTAACGGTCAAAACACAACCCTACAAAAAACCATATTCCTTCTTGCGCACACCTGATTATTCCACCATGGCAAAACTTATCAACTTTTCTTCGGCGTTCACGCGATACAAGTCTTATTAGCTGAATGTGTATACGCAGCGTCAATGAATGTTTTTTACACTACGAATAAAAAACAAAACTAACGCGCGAGTACATGATGTTGTGTGCTTATGTATGTACATATGTACTTATGTACATATTTCTTTTCAACTTGCGTCTCTCGCCTAAAAATTATCAATCTCCAAAATAATACTAACGAAGGATCTTAAAAGCAATCAGATTACGGTATTTCAACATTCCCTAAATCATATGAAATCTTTATTTACCTAATATCAGGTCCATATAAACACGACATGCAGTAGCGCTTTCAATTTGTTGATTGGGACACAATTGTTTGAAGTCGTTTAACTGAAAATTACATGAGTGTGTATGTAAGTATGTATGTATGTAAAGCTACGTTCACATATATTAAATATTTGTCCAAAAAAACGTAACCACTAGTTTTTCTTAAGGATAATGTCAACTAACTTGGTTTTTATGTTAAAAAATAAAATTAATTTATATACAAAAATATATTTTTATACGGGTTTTAATAAATGTGAACTCATAATTAAAAAAAATATTAGAATTAAAGGAAATAAATAATTAGTTTCTCTCTCGGCCACGTTTTTTTCGACAAATATTTGATGAATGTGAACGTACCTTAAGTATGGCATTAAAAATAAACAGTAACTATTCGTTAATACTCAAGTTAAAAAAACTTACTACATTTAGGAACTTCATTATTTGCCTGCAGAGAATCGTTTATTTTGTGAATTTGTGTTCTATTGATTGTTTGCTATTGCCAAAGTGTATTAATACAAGGTGGTGTCTACAGCACAGCTGTTATGAACATATGTATGTATGTATGTTCAAGTGTGTTCCGATGAACTATGACTAAGGCCCAAATTCACAGTCATTAGTTAGCTAATAGCAATAGTTTAACTAATAATATATGATTCACAGCTTCTAGTTTAACATTAGTTAAACCATCAAACGTCATTGGTTAACTAATAGTTAGACAACAGCTGATTCGTTGGAATTTATTATTAGTATTTTTGTTTTGTGAAAAATTTTAGATATGGCATGTGAAATTGAAAACGCGGAGTTCGATATTGAAAGTGACACTGATACTGATAATACGCGGAATATTGTTGCTGATCGTCGCCAACATAATCTAAAAGGATTTTATGGATAGATTCCGTCTTAGCAAGTAGGTGGCGTGGCAAGTTCTTGAATGTATACGCCATTTTTTAAGAAATAATACATCAAATGTAAACAAAAACCATATGCTATAACGGAATTGCCAGTAGTGAAAGTTGATAGTTTGATAGGGTTACCATTTTTTGTTCATATTAAGAGTGTTGGTTAAATAATACACTGTGAATATGAAGTATTAGTTAAACAATAGTTATCATTTTAGTTTACTAATAGCTAACTAATTACTGTAAATATGGCCCTAAGAGGCTGTGCATATATTACGCAACGCTCCATGGTGAGGGGGGGTTAAAGATTTGTTACGGATTGGAATTTTTCACTGAAAATACAGTAAAAAGCGTTACGATGGGGTGGGGGGGGGGGGGGGGGGGGGGTATAAAATCTTTGAAAACACCGTTACGTAATATGTGCACAGCCCCTAATTGTATTGTTGTTCAGCTAGAAGAATAAAAACTGTAGTGCTCTATTTTTTCTATTGCATACTCGTATATCTGTTATAAATATTCCTTATACTCGCAACAGAATCTAAAAAACTTGAAGTTTTTTCACTACACATAGTGAAATGGCTTGTGAAACATAATTTTGTCACAAACTACACAAAAGTTATTCGTACACAAATTTGCAGTTGAATCTTTTAAATGGAACTCAATCGGAGGATGCTTTCCCAGTCTACCTTCCTCAGGTAACAAATTTACATCCATATATAATAGTATTTTAGATCCGGAACATATACATAAGTATGTACATACATACAGGCATGTTCGTAAAGTGATTTCAAATCACTGAAAAGGTATTCTGGGCGCACAAATGTTTGAAATTTCGTGATTTAAAACACTTTAAATTTTTTAATAATTTTTCTTTAAAGCTCTGCAATAATAAATTGTTCTTTATTTGTTTTTGCAATAAAATTAAGTATTTTACTTAGAAGAACATACAAAATTTACAAATTTATGGACGCTGTATTTTTTACGGATTATTTTTAAATTTTGCTTTTAGATCAATTATCGCTAACAAACTTGCTCCAGGCATTGTTACGATATATTTACAAAAACTTTAATTTCAATTCGTAGATTTATTATATTTTTGTGATAAATTTTTTAAAAATATTTAATAGAATGTTTACTTTAAGCAATAGGTCGTTTGATTTAATATATGTATATACATACATACATATATATGTATATTGTTTTTTATATTTATTTTCGATATTTCGCTAACAATTTGTTAGCATCCTCATGAAAGTTTTATAAATTATATCTTGAAAATACTAAAAAAAAATGTTTGTAAATAGAAAAAATCAGCGGTTTAGAACAATAAAATCACCATTAAAAATGAATAATCTCGTGCTTTTCAGAACCCCTTAATATAACTTTCGTGATTTTAAAATTGTTCGTGGTTTGATATCACCGTGTTATGTATGTACGTTTATCAAAAAATGTATTGATACAGTAGGTTGTTTCATGATATAATAAATAAGGTACATATACATATGTACATATGTATCCCTGCAGCAATACAATACTAAAAAATCAACAGGTATTTTGTTTGTGTAAAATGCAAAACTAACACCTAAGCTGTCAAAATTTACCTAGGACCATATGATATAAAAATAGTTATGTCTGCGTACACACATTTAGCATCATTTTGTGCAAAATGTTGCAAAATCTTGCAAAATGTTGTCTACCTACTCCAAATCTCTTGCAGCGAGAGAGGCAAAAAGAGAATTTTTTGACAGTTGCAAGTTAGAGAACTTGCAAAATGTTGCTGGAAAAATTTCTGCTTGCAAGATTTTGCAACTACTTTGAACAGCTGTTTTTATTTACTATTTGAATGAAATAATTTTTGTGAAATGAAAATAAAAATTGAAATTTAACAATGGCAGAGGTGTTGATTTTTAACGTTTACAATAAATTATAATAAACAAAACATTTTACTTCATGCTAGGAACGTCCAAATATACAGTGCGACCTTTTTAGGCTTCACTTTAATTAATATTTTTTTAATTTACCGCGAGAATTCACTTTTGCATACACATATGCTAAAATTCTTTTGCTTTCTTATTTCAATTGCTTACACACCGATCAGATGTTTTCTTGCTAGATTTCACTGGATGCTGTCTGTGTACTTTTTGAGATATTTTCAGCCGACAGAGTAAAATTGGTCTTACTCTCCCAAAAAAAGTGCCCAGACAGACCTATTAGCGTTAAAATATTAACTCAATTTGACAGTTTGTCCCTTATTTGCTCTCATTAAGAGACAAAAGTACGAGCACACAGTACGGGAACGCGAATAACTACATATTTTATCACAAAGAAAACGTCGCCAAATGATCGCGCACGTCAAATAATTATTTCACAAAAAGTTGATTGCTTGCTCATACCATCCCTGAACAAAAAGTTATCTGAAAGGAGTGAAAGCTCACTGCTCTCTAAAAATCGCTCTTGTTTACCAACTTTTTGAGTACGGAAACGCGTTTCGTGCAAATTGTGATCTTGAGTGATCCCCAAGTTTAGTGAAGTTTAATATAACTAATACCGCAGTTACATTATGCAACTTTGTTGCATGCAATTTTCATTTTAAGTGAGAAAGATTTTATCATTGTCATACAGGCCTGATCTGAAATATGATTTTGAAATCACGGAAGTGATACGAGTATTTAGGTGTTCTGAAAATCGCAAGACTTTTTTAATTTTTAGTAATGATTTGATTATTCTAAATCATGAGAAAACACCTGATTTTCTATCTTTCCAAACATTTTTTATGTATGTATCTTTAAAATAATTATCAGAAAAATATATTAATTTACGAATTGAAGTTAAAGTTTTTTTTTAAATGTATCGTTAGTAATAATTGATTTTTTTTTTATTTAAAAGAGAAAGTAAAAAAAAAACATTCGCAAAACTACAGCCTCATCCTAACTTTAGCCGATCGTTCTTATTAAAATAATTTTACTTTCACTGCAAAAATTACAAAAGAACAAATCATTTTAGGTGTGTTTGATAAATTTATTGCAGAGTTGAAGAAAAATGCTTAAAATACTTAGTGATTTGAAATCGTCATGCTGTTAGCTGACCGGTTTTAAATCACGAGATTTCCAACATTTGTGCGCCCAGAACACCTTTTCAGTGATTGAAATCCCTTTACGAAAAACTGATTTTCAGAACATGCCTGATTATTTATAAAATATCTCTATTATTCCTTATTTTAACATTATCACATTGATCAAAGTTTATTTCTTAAAAAGAAATGTGGCACTCGGGGACTGTCGCGGTAAAGCTATTGCATAGCATTTTTTATCAACTTATGCAATTATATTATTACGTTTTGTTTAATAACTCGGTTGTCATTATGGCAATCTGTATGTTAATGAAATAAAAATCAATAGCATACTTTAGGGGTTAACATACATTGAGCGATTTAAATACTTAAAAACAAAAGACTTAAGAAACAAACTTAGTGTTAGGTTTTTCGTTACGGAATTTCTTGATTTAGCCGCCAAAGCCCGCGAAAAATCTATGCAATAGCTTAAAAAACATTGGGATTGAAATAAATAACCAGCTCACCCTTGATTTAATAGAAATAATTTCTTAAAAAATAATGTACGCATAATATGTACATACATATATACATTTTATTTGGTTTTTTTTTTTAATTTAAAAATATAAAATTATGTATATATAAATACATACAAAGTAATTTTTATTGTTCACTATTAACCAGCTCAAACCACTGGCGCATAGCTTCACTTAAAACAATCGGCAACTGATTCAGATCTCTTACAATAACATAATAAGGAAAGGGAAAATCTTCTAAATAAGATTTGATATTAATGGAATTACTTGGCAGCATTTCTAATGTTTGTATGTCGAGTATTGAGTCCTTATTCTCTGGATTATCGATAATAATGTAAACAATGAAAATTCGCCGAAGTCTAGCCAATTTAATAGCGTTTTTCACCTGAAACGAAGAGAAATACAATGCATTGAGTTATCGCAACGCCAGACATAAACTAATGAAAAATACTCACTTTGGATTTCCCTTCGCCAAATATATTTCGACCATCACTTAAAATTAGTAAGAGATTCTCAAAAATTCCATTGTCAGATCCCAATAAGGCTTCCTCCGCATTAGCTGTCCGAATAAAGTCTAAAAGTTCGGCAATTTTTGTTCTATCTTGTGAAAACTGTAATGAAGTAACCAGTTTTGGTCCATCAAACTGTTCACTATGATTAAGTAGGATTTGAGGTTGTTCGCCAAACGATATAACACTTAAGCGGCCACTTTCAAGTAGAGTTAACGATTGTGATACTAAGGATATCGCCTCCAGAGTCAAAACTTTCGAATTGTTGTGATGCATAGATTTCGAATCATCAATAGCTATAGTAATTTTATAATCGCGTTGAGCTGGCTTTGTTCTTCGCAGCCAGATTTTGTCTTTACGGAATTGAGATGCAATGTAGGGTATAATTTTTTTCATATTTATGCGACGACCGGTTCTGTAGTCGCCCTTCAACCGTGTACATTTTGTAGGTTCTAAGATAAGTCGTAATTGTTCGCAAAGATCGCGTGCATTTTGAGCCATACGATTCGATATAGCATGCCATATTTCGTGGTCCTCACTTTGGGCAATAATCTAAGAATAAGGGCAGAAGACTTTTAGAATAAGAAGATGCGAACGAAGCATTTTAAAACAACTTACGGGTTGCTGTTGTGTAACTTGATCCTGGTACATTCGTCTTAGTTCAAGCATTTCTGCTGTACTTAATTCATCAGCATTGCCGCTCTTATCAGCGATTAACTCCGCACTAAAAATATTTTTTAGAAAATCTAAATTGAACATATTCTATCTAATTGTTAACATTTGTGCAATACTTACTTGCAGTGCGCAGTAGTGTCGTCATTTCGTGACGTTGTGCTAGTTTCAACATTTTCACCTTCTACTTCAAATTGTTCTTGAGCCATTGCCTTTTCGCCGCTCTGCTCCGATTTCGAAGGCTTTTCGGATTTCTTATCCATTTTTTCTGATTGTATTTGTTTGAGATCGACGTTACCTATCTCTTCTTCTTCGTCTTCTTTAGTTTCGTCATTCAATTGCGACAGGTTTTCCTCAAGAAGGTCATCTTCATTTTCGGCTATTGGCTCTTCTTCAGATTGAGGTTGTCTTTTTTTAGATTGTTCTTCAGTTGCATTATCTAAAGTCACTTTATCGCTTGTCTTTGGTTCTTTAACATGCTGGTATTCATCTGCTTCCATCTCGTTATTAACTGTTTCCTGATCTTCTTCATTTTGTATTGCTTCGTCTTCATTAAGTTTCTCAATAGTTTTGAGTCGTTTAATTTGGTTTTGATCAGCTTTTCCTAAAAAATTTATGATTTTTTCGTTCATAATAATTAAGATTTTAGGTTGAGGATCTTACCGATTGATCTATCTTCATCAGTTTGTCCTTGTTTTCTCTTTTCCTTAGTGTGCACATCGCTTTTGTTATCTTCTGACGCTGTGGGTTCCTTTGTTTCAGCTATTCCTTGATGTCCTCCATCGTTGTGCTTAAATACGTTTAACACATTTTTATTTTAATTGATGTTCTTATTCATAAATAGATGAAAAAAAATTTTACCTCGTTTTGTGCTTGACCTATCCCTTCTTTTTCTTCACCTGTATCCTGTTCGTCCATATTTTGGTCTTGATGTACATCATTATCCGTTTGATCATTTTCTATCTGATCTTTTGAACCTTTTACATCGATATCGGGAACTGATTGAATATTGTCTTCTTTCATTGACTGGTCTTTCGATTGCTCATATTCTTCGTGTTTTTCATTTCTATTTTCTTTTTCTGTCTCCTCGGAATTGTCATCTTCGTTATGACCTCTCTTTTGCTCATCAACATCATTCGGACTTTGTTCTTCATTCGGCATCTCTTCATCGCTAAGATCTTTGTCGTTTTGTAACTCACTCTTGTCATTGTCATCAACGTCATTCTCATCACTCATATCATCATCATTATCATCAGCATCATTTTTATCACCTTCTTTATCTTCTTCATTTCGGTTTTCTTCTTTCTCATTGACATCTTCCATATTTTCTTTCATAGTATCAATATCGAAGGGATTGTCATCGTTTTGCTGTGTTTCATCATTGTCGTCGTCTTCATTTACATTAAGATCATCTAAATTAAATTCTTCAGGCTCCTGTGGTTCTTCCAGCTCATTGTGATAAGGGTTGATCTGATCGTTATCACATTCTTCATCTAAAGCATCATCAATATCTTTCTCTTTTGATTTTTTCTGCTCTTCATCGTTTGGTTCATTTGTAGCGTCCAAACTATCTTTTTCCGAATTATTTTTACCATCATCATCTTTTGAGGATTCATTCTTAGAATCCAAGTCATTGTGAGCATCTTGTTCTTCATTATTTCCTTTGCCGCTTTCTTCCTCTTCCATTTCCTTTTCCTCATCATTTTCATCTGGAGTTTCATCGTCACCCCATATTTGATCATCCAACTTGTCTGCGCCCTCTTCGGTTTCCCCCATTTCTTTAGTCATATCTTCTTCGTTTTCAGATTCACCACTGTCATCATTCTCATCATTTTGTTTGTCAACATCCTGCATTTCTCCTTCAAAGTTTTCACTCATTTCAATACCTTTTTCTTCTTGACAATCGTTTGGATCATTTTTATCGTTCTCTTCCTTTCGATCCTCAGGTCGTTTTGCATCATCTAACTGATCTTCTGATTCAATTTTATCAGAAGCATCCTTCTCTCCTGTTCCGTCTTCTAAGCCAAATCCCTCGCCTTCCTTTTGATCTTTTCTAGTATCGCCTTCTTCATCTTGCAAAAGATCTTGAGGCACGCAAAAGCCTTTCGTACCAATTTCTACAAATACAGTTAAAATTATGGACAACATTTTGACTGAAACTTTGTGAGCTCCCAACTGTTGGTATAAGAAGTACTCTGCCATTAAATTAAATTGTTCCAGAAGCGGTTGTATACTTAACAATTTCTGAATTTGTCTGACTTTCTCAAGGGATGGTGCTGACAATTTTATTGTAAGTAAAACATTCATCAATTGGCTGTTGATTTTTTCAATATCCATCAAATTCCAATCATGTTTGAGTGCACTATAAAGTTTATCTTTCAAATGCTGATCCTCCAATTCTTCCTTATCATCTTTGCATGCCTTTTGTTTAATTTTTGCTTGTTCTTTCTCCTCCTCATCCAATTGATGACTTTTTGATGGATATTTTTTGTAGAGACTTTGCAGAGAAAATAGCAAAGAATGAATTATGTTTTCAAATTCTAAATCGATATTTTCGAAATTGCAATCGGAGCTTGCATTGCTTGTGCCCTCCTTGAATATCTCTAGTATAGTATTGTTGGCATATGCTGTAAGTTCGAGAAGCGGTTTAGCTATTGGCAGATATTCGTCGTTGCAGCTTTTTAGTTTTTCCAAAATATCTTCAATCAAAGTAAGCAGTTGATTGTAGCACTTTCGATACTTATTCAAACGATCTTTAAAAATGAATTCACTAGTGTCGCTATTTAAACTATCTAGTGTTGATTTAGATAACGATAATATTTTATCACAGTCTGACATAAGGACGCAGGTATCAACATGATCGTCACTATTCGCATTAGAATTATTATCGAATGGAATGTGCAAAAAATATAATTTAAATTGTTCAACAACATAACGTACGCGTGTAATAACTGTTTTTAAAGAATCACGTTGATCACGAAATTTGAAAAAGTTCATATGACTTTCATCCAATTGAGTTTTTGAGTTCATCTCATTTAAATCCTTCAATTGTTGCAGTATAACTCGGTAATCATTTATACTTTTAGTGGTGGAGGCTAAAAGTCTGCGTTGATTTTGAACTAAAAGAAACAGGTCAACAGCATAACCTTTTATTCGTTCAATATTTGGCGGTCCCAGTTCGGATAAGGGCGTGAGCATTATATTGCGTAACAATTTCAATTTAAATACACATTTATTAAAATATATATCCAAGTTTTCATTCAACTGCAGTAATATTGGTTGAACTCGATTTTCGTTAAAATTCGAAAGTAGCGTCTTGATGCAAAACGGTTGTAAAAATATATCTTCGAATTCATCGCACATTGATAATTCCATTAGACCGGTTTTATAATTAACACCCAGGGTAGACAATGCTTTGAAGAGGTCCGTTAACGCTTTACGTTTTTGTTGTAATATTTGTTTTGCTTCCAACTTTTGTTTACTGCGTTCTTTCGTTCTGTCAACCGTTAAATTTCGTAATTGATCACATCTTTCCAACTGTTGGGTCAATAAAGTGTCCAGCGCAATAATAAGTTGCGGGTATTGCGCATTTGTTAAAGTTTCCTTAACCACATTACGAGAGGTATTAAATAAACGGTGGGCTTTTGAAAGCAAAGTTTGGGAATCAGTGACTGCGACCTCCTTGTCTGGAACAGCATTTTTGTGCTTCGTTGTCAGAACAAAGTACTTGGCGTTTATCGTGTAATATCTCATTTTCGATTCATATCTTAAGTCTTTTCCTTTATCGTTACCAAAATTATAATCTTTGGTTGTCGAATCTTTTGGTTGGAAGATCGCAGTTATTTTCTCTTTTAGTCCCTGTTCGTACTCCTTAAGGAATTTGTTAAGATTTCGATGTACACGCGCCACATTATTTCGCATACTTGTGTAGGACAAATCTTTGTTGTAGCTTTCAATTTTTACCAAATCTTTAAGTTTCTTTTCAATGGGCGTTTTAATGGACTTATTGTGTTCCTCGATTTCACATGAAAATTGCTCAAAATACAATTGTAAATTTCGAAGGCCAGATATTAATTCTATAACTTGAGCGTAAGATGTATCGATCGTACTGTTCGCAGAATACTTAATAAAGTTGTGCAGATAAAGTTCAAAAGCTAAAATTAGTTGCATTCGTACGCGAAAATCGCCATAACTTGATGATTCCACAAATTGTCTTAAAATTTTTATTATGTCTTTAGTTTCTACAGTAAACTTTTTCGCTTGGGCATCAGCAGGCTCGAGAACTTCGTGTTCTTCAAATCTCTTCACGGTACAATTAATGTTGGCGAGAGAGATGTCAATTTCACGTTCGGCAATAAATTCGTGGATCAGGTTGTAAATAAAAAACCAATATTTATATGCTGTTGATTCGACCTTTTCACAAGTTACGGTTAAACAGTTGCGCCAAAATTGAAGTTCTAAACGTGTCCACTTTTGAACAAACTGTGCAACCTCTTGTTCCTCAACTTTCAGATTGTTATTTTTATGAGCAACTTCGTTCCAAAGGGCAACATTTTGCCGTAATATTTGAAATCCTGTATTGAAACGTACTACAGGTGCTGTAGTCGGCAATGTTCTTATACGCTGAATTATTTTTTTTATATCCATCAGTGTTGCATGTTCGGGATATAATTCAAGTTGTTGTTTGATCCTCAACTCGATGTCGTTGAGAACATCCATACATGATAGAATTTCTCGAATATTTGGATCTTTATAAAAATTATATGTTTTTCCATGCTTTAATGCATTTGATGATGGTGATGATGGTGATGGTGTCGTATCGTCTAAGATCTTATTTTGAATGGCAACAGAGAAGTAAAAACTATTGAAACATTCTTCGTCTAACCAATCGTTTATTGAAGTTTTATATTTGTTATAGATTCTAATGAACACTTGGAAACGCGTTTTAAAATAATCCGTAAACTGTAACTGATCTTTGTTGTCGGAACATTTAGGTTTAGAATGATAATAAGTTTGAGTATTGTTTAACAAAAAGTTGACAAAATTCTTGCCAATGAAAGAGTAATCATTTTCTTGAACAATAACTGACTCTTTTTTTGGTCGTTGTTGCTGTTTCTCTCTTTTGTTCAATTTAATAACTTTTTCCAATGTATCTTCCTGTATAAAGTCACCGAAATCTTCATGAACTGTTGTTGGAAATATTTCATCAATTTCGTTTAGTTCCTGCACTTCATCATCCTCTTCATCACATTTCGTTTTAGTGAGATAAAGACTATCGTTCTCTTTTTGCTTTTGACACCTTATTTCTTCTTCTCTTTGCCAGACCTGATTGATTATGTTGAATGCAAAATCAAATTCAGCAAACAACTCTTGATTTATAAATTGACAAATGTCAACACGAGTTTTTAACTCGACAATCTTTGCTTTTAGCAAATGGAAATAGTCCGATTCACAACCAGACATTTTATTGAGTACACTAAAAACTGGACAACGATTTTTCAAAATATCTCTGGACGAACTGACATTGAAAATATTTAACATTTCGTTGCTTGGAAATTTTACAATATTTCCTAAAACAGTGTGCAGTTTATTGTTGAAATTAATATTAATAAATGATCCGTCATCAGCCTCAGCAATCATACTGTTCCTAATTTGAAGTAGAACAAGCTTTATGCCTTCGAAGCCGAAATGCAGTCCTTGTATAGAGCATTGTAGAGGCTGTATAAAGTCCTGGTAATAAACTGAATACTGTTTTAGTGTATGATGAACAAAATGTTGCGAATTTGCTATCCATAATTTTAGTTTATTTATAATTTCTTCACAACTTTCAATAGTTTCGTTCAGACAGCAACTAGAATTCGTGTTTTCGAATAAAATATTGCCTATGGATACTATATTGTTTACCAGTTTGAGTAGAACTTCAGGATTACAATTTGTAGTTAGGAAATGCGTTACGTCTTTAACCATACTACTGTATACACATTGTTCGGGCCTTAATGCTACCTTCTTCTTCAGCTTGGTTTGTTTTTCCTGCAACGTGTTGAGATTTTCGTATAGCGATTCGTATATTTCTTCACCCAAGTTTTTATATTTCATTGCAACTCGTAGGAAATCATAAGCAGATTTTAGATTATTAAAACAGTGGATATCATCGGCCACATATTTGTTCTTTAAACGATTCTTTTCAACAGGATCGATTAACGGTGTAAATGGGATGAGACACAATTCAATGCAACCAATTAAAGTGTTAATTAAAGAGGACTTGTATAGAACCAATTGATGTGTTATCGCATTTCTTGGATTTTCATCGGATTTTGCGTAAATGCAATCTTTTAATTTTATGATCAATTTATGAAAAGATTGTGTATAAATCGATAGACTTTCATCAGTTTCATTCGAACAAAACTCATCATCTTCTATGAATTTCACTTCCATCAACAGTCGTTGAGCATTTTGCAACGATCTTATGTAATTGTTCCATTGTAAACTATATGTGGGAGTAATTAGCTTAGAATTGTGCCAGAACATTTCCATTAGTTGGCTTAGGGAATTTCTCCACATGTTCAAATCACACAGAGGTACAGCCTTGAACTGTCCACTTTCCCCATCAGTCAATAAATTGGAAATTATATTTGCAAATGCCGGCCCTTCATACATATTTTGACTTTGAATATTATCTTTACAAGAAAGAATTCCTAGAGTTTCGGGATGACTATTTAAGCTCTCAATATTTAGCCTTTGCACCGAATTTGAAATTAATCTATTTAAGGCGGAAAAGTGTTTGTAACCGCCATCCAAATAGAGAATAAGTTCTTCAAATTCTTTATTAGAGTCAATGCGATTGATATAATCGTAGAGGCTACAATTCAAATCACGATATTCTTTGTAGTACGGCAGGTTGCAAGTATTTAATAATGAGATAATAGTGCTATTTAAAAATGGTATATCCGATAGATAATCATAACCATTAACCGTGTCATCCTTTACAGCCGAATTGTCTACATTTGCTATAAGGCGTTTAATGAAGAAGTATTCCTTTAGCGCCAACATACTTAATTCGATTTCATGTGGCATATTGAGCGGTTTGCTACCATCAACTTCTTCTGTTGTAGATGTATCAGTTAGCAGATGTGAAATTTTATTCATCTCAAATTCTATAATATTCATGTCTTCGTCAGAAATTTGCATGTTTTTGTTGGCATTTTCCGTTAAACGGCTCAAAAATTGCTGCAATTTACATTTTATTACATCGGGTATAAGATTTTCATGGTCCCGATTCAAAGTGATGTCTCTAACTTTTCGAAAATCAATTGAGATATAGCTTCTTAGTATTATGGAATAAATCGTTCGACTATTCTCACTTTTTCGTGCAATTAATTTCTTAATTACATTTTCGCAATCAAATTGGCCATACAAAGGAACTAGTCGCAGTAATTGGTCAAGTTCTTCCATTTTTGTAAATATATTCACCTAAATTTTGAATAATTAGTTAAACAAAAAAGTCTTATATATGTACATATGTATGTATGTATGTAACAATAGCATCTCACATTTCGGGCCAATATTGTGAAAAGCTTAATTTAGTTTAATTCCCAAATTTAAAGTATTTGAAATAAGTTTTGTTAAATAAATGTTACGTATGTACATAAGTACGTATGTAAGTCCTTAGTATATCCAAATATCCAGATATGTATGTACACATGTACGTAAATACATATGTATGTATATTTTATTGAGGTAAATTTTTTTATAAAATAACAAATTTTTATTTATCAATATTTCGCTACTCCTTTGTGTAGCTTCTTCTTCTGGATTAAAAATTAAACAACAGGAATATTTTTGTAATCTAATTAATGAACCGCAAAAAATATTCGATTTTAAAAAATTGATTTTTGTTTTTCCGGTTTTTGAAATAAATTGAAAAAATTGTTTTTTTTTATATTTCACAATAATATGAAATGGTTTTTTTCGATTGAAAACATATTCAAAATTTTGAAATTTTTGAAGAAATCATATCATGGTATCTGCTTTAAAGTTAATTCTTTCATCTGGTGGTGGTATATTAATTAATTATCTGCGTATACATATCATATGCATTTTCTAAGTAAATTTCTTATTTGAATAATTCTTTCTTATCTAATAATAATTTAGGCCCAACAATAATTCATAAAAATAAATTAAACTCACCTGTTGTTCTTGATAAAACGGCTGAAATTCTAGCAGTTGTTTTGCATAAATTTTTCGACGAACATTTAAGGGATGCTTAATCAGGGCAACATAGGACAAAAGTTGCTGATGGCAGTTGTGCAGTTCTGGTGAAATCGTTCGAATTCCCGGCAGCAGTTTGTTAAGAATTCTCATAAGATATTTATTCAACCATTTAAAATGTAAAACAAGTTTGTCAATCAAATCGGTATTGAGATTTTTATTTAAAAACAGACTAATTTTTGACACATCTAGTATACGATTGAACCATTGTATTGTAGTGATTAATTCGGCAAATGATTCCATGTCTAATTGAGCCAAATCCATATTAGAGATGATAGTTTTCCGTAGATGAAACAAAAAGTCGGAGAAATTTTCCAAGAAAATGTTGTTTAGTTTATCGTTTAATGTTTGCTTGGCCACGGCTTGCGAGTACGTCAACGCATTCACAGTACTCATTTTTATTACCTGCTCTTGAGGTATTTCTCCAAGTAACATATTAACAATGAGCGAGCCACTTAAACGGAAACCATGTTTTCCTAAACTTTTCATTTTGTCATAGTCACGTATTCGAGAAAACATTTTGGTATTCCAAGGCAACGATGGTTCAACACCTTCATTATCAAATGTTGCTATACAATTGTACAATCTTTTGGAAAGATCTAACAACAGCCGATTCGATTTAAGACACCTTTCTAATTGTAGATAACGAAAACGTAGATCATTCAAGGAGCTGTTTTCATATATCACATAAATTAGATATTTCGCAAGTTCTTTAAAGTCAATATTTTCCATGTTTATATTTTCAAAACCGGAAAATATGCTTGATAGTGCGACTTGTGTTTGACTGGGCTCTAACAAATTGTCCAAAATTATTTTCAATGGCAGAATTTGCAAATTCGACAAAGGAATTTCTGACAGAGTGCTACATTTCAATAAGGTATCTTTTAAATAATCTGTTTGCGAAATATTCTTTAAGATGCCGAGATTTTTCGATTCCCTTATGACAATTTCTCTCAATTTATTTTGATAAAAGTCTAAGCCATGACCCATCAAATCGGTGGAAGCAGAATATACATATACTTCCATGGCGCTGACATAGATAGCCCTTTCCATTTGATAGCCAATTCGCATATACGATGCGCATAGAAATGCTGCCTGCATAAGTTGTGACAAAGTTAGATTATTTACCTCCGTAAGATTCGAAATGCTGTCATGTATGGAAATAATGCAGTTTATGGCTCTTATGTCACGTACTCCTTGGTTAAAAACGGTTACTCTTTTATCATCCAAGCAAAGTGTACGATTGTTCATATATATTTCAACACAACGGTTACGCATGGCTCTAGATAGTTCGCCATTTTTGGGATCAAGTGTGAGAAAAGCTCGAAAGTTTTCAGCTTTTTGAACTATTTCTGCCTGTTCATTTCCAGTAACTCCTTTCTCGGACAACATCAATGAGCCATTAGGCTCGAAGACCGAATTCAGACGATCCAATACAGCTGAGGAGCAAAGATTTACATGTTCGAGTAAAATGTATTCGCCATCCTTTAAAGATTTCACTATCTTTGAATCAACCCATTCAAAACAACCGCCAGTATTTAATGAATTTGTACTCTTAACATGCGATTGTAAAATATTTAACTTATTTCGAATAAATTGTAATTCTTCAGAATTCGTTTCACTAACAGAACTTTGTTGGATCAATTCGATGACCTTATTGAGTTTATCTATTCGTCGTCGGTAGTTCGTTAGTTCATCGGAGACAAAAGAGTTGCTACTTAAATCTAAAAAAGAAAAAACAAAACAGAACAAAAATGATTGCACAATTGCAACAGCCAGTCCAGAAGTCAGAATTTAAAAGACTTGTTGTACATTTTCCACACGTACCACATTTATAGTTTCGTAAAACACTGTATGCGTTCCACGAGTCTAGCAATGCGGCAATCATTTGAATTGAGTCCGAATTGTCCAGAATAGCGTCCTGAATAAACTTGAGATATATGCACTCAACTTGAAAAGATATTTCCTCGAGATGACGATTTAGATCAATCTGTATCAAAAACAAAAAAAATGTATATGATGTTTAATAATTTTCGTAATATGTGTGATCAGTCTAACAATTTAAAGGAAAAATTATAAATATATTAGAGGACAGATGTTAGTCTTCAAATACTTGAGAAGGTGGTGGTGAGTGTGGGCTGAAGTGTTTAGCACGTTTGCTACAAAACAAACTATTACTATGACACTGCGTTCGATACCTGGCCACGACCAGGCAATGTGGCATTGTGTCTACTGTTGCTGGGCTGTTTAAAGTGTATTTTGATGTTTAAATATTAATGCATATCCCACAATTAATAAAATGGCTGTACGCCTACTTAATACCAAAGCCGTTGCAAAATTGCTCTACAACTATAAAAAAACTCCAAATAGCAAAGTTGTAAAATAATTAAGCTTAATTCCACATTTTCACCGCCTGTCTTTTCTACTCTTTCCCTTTCCCAAAGAAATTAAAACACTAAGTCGATGGTATTAACTGCCTGACTGTTAATTCTCTTAAAAAAAAGCCTCTACAATGATGTAATATTTTGTACAAGTCGTTTTGTATTCATGTATATACGCGCGGATGCCGCAAAGGGGAAAACGGAATGTTTCCGCTCCCAAAACAAATAAAATACTACAAATTTCTATTGAGTTTTTTTTTAAGAAATCCATTAAAAGCTTAAGCTGGATCCGCGCATGATACGTACAAAAAACACATTACATAAGCCTCGAAATGTTTTGGAAACCCTAATAACCAAAATGATCTTTAATTTGATATGAATGTATATATTTAGTTAATTACCTGCTGAAAACTACCGGTGACAGAGTCGTCAATATTATCCAAGTTATACAGCTGATTTGATAAGCAACACAATGAATCTACAATTTTCGTTTTGCCGGTATCTGTAGATCCACACAAAAGAACTGGTTTTTCTATATGGACACATTCAATTATGTTCTTCAGGACTTCACGCTGCGATTCCAGTAATAGGGGAGAACAATTCAAGGGTTTTTGAAAATATAACGGTTGTGTATCACGATTGAGAACAATGTCATTTAAGTAGATCTTCGTGTTTGTCCAGTAGATGGCAACATCTTCGGAAATATAATTCAGATAGTCCGAATCGCATTGAAATACCGATTGGAATGCATTTCGTATAAATTTTTTGTCTTGATCGCTTCTCATTCGTTGGTAATAGACCAGTTTCATACGTTCGTAAAGTGTTAACAGAAAATTGTCAAAGTTTCTTGAAAAGCTCTCATTTCTGAGAACGAATCCAGTATTGGGACTTATCAATAGATCACACCATAGTAAAATATCTCTCAAGTTTATTTCAAAGGGTCCACCTTTATACCCGAATTCCATCGTAGTTATACCATTATCTAATAATTCCGAAAAACGTACTAATCTTGACGATAAATCAAATTCCGGAATTGCCGAGCTGTTGTCGTGTTGATCTTTATGCGCGTCCGTCCTCAAAACCGTTTCCCCTTTTAATTTAATTGATCTGTGTATGTCGAACAGATTATTAGATGTTCTTTGTTCTTCAACTTGTTGGTGCGACGGTGGCAGTAGTTTGATAAAACTGTCTCTTAATTCATCGAAATAGATTTTATATTTGCCTTCTACAACATATAATAAATCTTCAGTGGTTAGTTTTCTTATATATACTTTGGTGAATCGATTAAGGAATGACTGGGGTAAACCTTTGCGTCCTCCGCCTTGTTTCAAAGGATTCTGGCTGGCAAACACGCGTGTTTGTTTGTTCAGCACAAATGTTTTATTTAGTTCCGGTATAAAAACTTCTCCACGATGATCAAGAATAGCATTCAGACCTTCTAAAACCGATTGTGGAGCCAAATTCAATTCATCTAATAGAATCCAAGTGTTATTGGATTTTAACGCTGCTAGTAGCGGGCCGTCTCGCCATTGAAAGGAACCAATTTGGAAATTTTCAGTTTGTTTATCTTCTTCTGATTTTAAACTCGATATATTATCCTCTGATGGTAAATCTGTTCCAAATAAATCAGCCAAGTCGGTGTGTTCGCATAGATTAATACGCACAATATTGTATCCAACTGTTTGAGCTAAACTCTCGACAATTGATGTTTTTCCAACACCTGGCGGACCTTCTAGCAAAATTGGTTTATTTAATGATAAGGCCGATAGTAAACGAAATAGATTTTTTTTCGTTGTGGGTGCTTCAAATAAAAAATGTTTCTGGGTGTTTAATACTCCAGCATTACTTTCGATATTGTTGGTGTTAATATAAAATGGTTTAATACCGAATGTATTGTGTACCGTGAACTCTACTGTGCTGCCTTTTCCGTTTATCACATCAAACAAAGTGAATTTCTCTCCTAATATTTTATCGGCTTGATGAATCGCATATTCTATTATTTGCGATTTCAGCGCTTCAAGTTTTTCGTATGATTCATGCCAGGACATTTCCAGTGCGTCCAAGAATATTGTTTCCAAGCCGAAAATTGCTTTTTCAGAAAAACTTAAAAATGTGTTTGTTACAATGTAATTAGCCATTGCCAATATATCTCTTATGGAAAATTGGAACTTATGAATAACATTTTTTATGGAAAAAACTATATCTACTATATATGCAGCTATTTTGAATATTTCGGATTTATCTGCAGTTCGGTTCTTAATTGTATAATTTTTGATTATACAATTGTTTGCAATTTCGATTAGATCGTCTCTTGAGTTCGAAGGTTGACACCAAATTTCGGTGAATCGATTTCTTAATGCTGGTGAAAGTTCTTTTTTTCCAAAATCTCCGCCAGGATTCATAGTGGCTAAAAATTGAAATCCTGGTCTTGCCTCGAATATAAATTTTTCTGCGTTCCCCTCTGAAAGTAGATTTTCGGAAATAATGCCACATTTTTCCGCTAATAGGACTGTACGTTCTGGCTCCAAAATGCAATTTAACCGTTCGAGCACTGAATCTTCAGCTAAAGATATTTCATCGGCCATAAAATAGGATCCTTCTTGCATGGATTGAATCAATGGACCATCTGCCCATTCAAAAATCTTTTTACATTGTTCATTATTTTCATTTTTTCGACATGGTCTCAAACCGCCTAAAAAGTCTGCACCTTCAGTGTGCATGTGACAGTTCAAAATTCGTAGCTTCACATTCCGAATAGATGCCAACAATTGGCATACAGTTGTTTTACCACATCCAGTTGGACCAACCAACAAAACAGGTTCATCAAACTGTAACGCTTTCGCCGTTAATACCGCCATACGTGTCATGTTACGTGTCCATACGATGTCGTTCCGAGATTTAAAGCTTTGTATTTCATCAAGTATATATTTGGTGACAAGAGATTTTTCTTCTTCTCCACTTATGTCAAAGAGTCTACTCAAATTAACTTGTTTTCTAAAGTTTTTGTACAACGTTTCATGGATTACTTCCAGCTCAATTTCCGTACGCACTCTTGCCGAAAGTACTAAATATCCCTCTTCGACCAAATGCTGATTCCAGTCATATTTTTGATCATCCAAGAGTTTTTTGTCTGCCAATGTATAACGAATACCCCATCTAAATAGATCGCGCAATGTGAATGTATTCTTTGACGTAGATTTTCTATTTTTTTGCAAATCAACCATACAAGCAACCATTTTTCGAGCATACGATGCTGGTATATCACATTTCTTTTCTAAAATTATTTCCAATTCATTCCGCGGAATATCGGAGAAATGTAATTCTATAAAGCGATTTTTAAAAGCTCTTGACAGAGTTTTTCTCCCTCCATATAACCCTGGGGGATTCTGTGTAGCAAACAACATGAAATTTTCGTGAGCTTTTACAAGAGTTTGGGTTTCGGGTATAAAAATTTCACGATTATCATCTAAAACGCGATTAAGAGCTTCTAATATTTCCGTCGATGCCAAATTAAGTTCATCCAGAATGATCCAATAACCGTGGCGCATTGCCTGAACCAATATGCCCTCTTTAAAGACCAATTTGCCAGTAATGTCGGTAGTATAGGAACCAATGTATTCCTGAAGATCAGTATGTTCATGATTATTTATACGTAGACAATGATTGCCACTTCGCCTTGCAACATAATCAATCAAACTTGTTTTGCCAGCTGATGTGGGTCCTTGCAAAAGTATGGGAAGTTTTCCTATCGATATGATTCGCGACAAGTCTTTTAAGTTTTCTTTGACACTCTCTGTTAAAATGTAGCTGCTACAATCCTGTACTTCCTTTGGGCCCTTTTCAATCCAATAGCCTTGGAAGTTTATATAGCTCTCCCCCGGCTTTGGTATTGCCTGTTGCAGAACAGCTTTAGAATTGGAAAGCAATGCATCTTTTATCAATTGCTGTACAACATTATGCGATTGGGAGTCCAGTTGAGTTAGAAAACTCAAAGAGAAAGATTCATAAAGATTTCTATCGATTGATCCACACAAATTCTTGGAACAAATTGTTAAAGATCTACAAAGAGTCCGAAGAGAATACACGGGTCTATTTCCCAGACCATCATTAAGCTCAAGTTTTGCCAATGATTTCAAACGTTTATAAAGTTTGACGATATTCATTACACTTTTCCTTTGTATCCCGGTAGCAGCTAAATAGTCCGATACAAGTAAACTTAAGTCCGCATCTGTCTCGGCTTCATCAACAAAAAACTCCGTGAATCTATTGCGGATACCAACTGGTAGATCCTTTTTTCCTATATCTGTATTTGGATTCATGCAAGAGAATATGCGGAATCCAGAATGTCTTTTAACGGGTATAAAGTCGCCCTTTTCTAGTAATACAACTGAACCATCCGGTTCCAGAATAGTTGATAAACATTCCAAAGTTTCGGCTGAAGCCAAATTTATTTCATCCAGCAAAATCCAATCGCCATTTTTAATACAGTTTACCAATGAACCCGGTATGAAGGCAAAGGATATGTTAATCGATTTATTTAGCTGTGTGTTGAGTTTTTGTAATTTCATTTTCAAAGTCATCCAGCGGGGAAGTAAGAGCAGATCTTTTTCTCTCAGTTCATTCCGGTCGAACTTTTCAAAAACATTACATACAATTTTAATCATTAGTTTTACGACGACCGCAAAATGGCCTTGATTATAACAAATGCTAAACTTGGAAAGAAACGATTCATTCTTTATTTGATTAAAAGTATTTCTAAACAATAATTCAAATTCTGTTCGCATGGGTGCTACAACATAAGCAAGATCCACTGGCTTGAAGCCACCCACTAAATCTGAAACATCAGATTGATTGTTCATATTGACAACAACTAAATTATGTTTGGTTTTAGCGGCCAAATACTGAACGGCTGAGGTCTTTCCTACTCCCGTTTCACCGACCAGTAACACGGGCTCGGCATTGGCTACACAAACTGCAATGCGTTCTAATAAACAAGAAGCGAGGCGTGTAAATGAAAAAGTTGTTTTCAGCTTGAAACGTTTTGACGAAAAATGTCGCATTATTTTTTCTTCGCCATTTGACAACTTAAGTCTCTTTGAAGATTGGTCTTCTATTGACATTTCATTAATTGGCATCATATTTTGTTCATCATCGAATGATGATATCGGACGAGCATAAAGTTCAGCTCGTCCCACTTTAATACGTTCACTATCCACACAAACTTCAGGCTTCAACTGATCTGCCAAATATTCACAGCGCGACTGTATTATTCCCAATTTTGCTCCAATTCCTATTATTAATTTTGTCTTTTCCTTGCTGTTGGGTAAATAGGAACAAAATATGTCAACGGCATTTTGAAATACGAAATATGCACATTCTGTACTCGTAACGGAAAATGTGGGATTCGATCTTTGACAAAGCTTAATAAGGTCTCGCGTTGAAACTAACCGTCCCGAATTTGTGATTGACGCAAAACTAACTTCTTCGTAGGGCAGTTGTATAAAAGAATCTGAAGCGATTAAATTATCATTATTATTGTTCTCTTGTTGACGAAGGTTGTTGGCAAAATTGTGAGATCCACTAGAAAATGTAAGAAAAACATCAACCATGCGATTGGCTGTTGTCGCCAATTTTGAATATTTCAAACTAATGACTTCACACAGTTCATTCCGCGACAATGGCAATATATTAATTGGGTACAAATGCTTCTCAAGTAAAGAAAATAATGCCTTCTGCGACCAGTTTGACGATTTGTGTGTTCTATAGAAAGTTATATAAAGTTAAATAGATACATATGTAAGATATTTGTTTATGTGTAAATGTACTCGTATGTGTATATTCCAGTTACTTTAATTAAAGTTTAACAAATCTAAATACATACTTGTGTAATTATGTTTTGTTAGATAATTTAAAAATATTTTCAAAATCTCCTGTTTGCGACGATCCTATTTATTCACTTAGCTTTAAATATCTTCTTTAATTGCTATGAACAACATATCATAGAATTATACATTACCCCTAATATTAATAAACGATTGGTAAATTTTATTATTATTTAGTAATAGTATAAGATTTTCTTATTATTGAAAAAAAAAATTTCTTGAAGAAGCTTTCCATTGAGAAAGCGAAATATCGAAATAAAATAAAATAATAATAATTGTTTATTATTGACCTTAAGCTTGTTTTTTTAATTAAAATTCTAAATTAATTAATTTCAAACAATTTTCTGCATTTATTCGGCTTTCTTTATGTTTGTTTTATTATGTGAAGTTTATATACACACATGCATATGTACATTATAAAAATAAATTGTGGTTTATTGTGATGTTTAAAACTTCAAAACGACTGGGCCAAATTGGATTAGAAAAAAAATAAAGGAGAAAACTTCTTAAGTGGGGGCGCTGTAGGGTCAACAAATATTTTGCCGAATTACCTACGTAAATATAAATATTTGCCTGGTAAATGTGTTTATTCTTGTCACAACATAAAAGTTGCACAGTTGCGCTCTTATGAAAAATGAAATACGCGGTCCACTCATCCGTCTTTTAGTAAGAGACTTTTTTTTTATAACACGAACCGCAAGATATACTAGCACGTTCGTGATTGTCACTCATCCAAATTTAGCCTTTGGGTTATATTTTTACCCAGGAGAGTATCATGACAATATATTGTAGATTTTATTTTATTTTTAAACAAGAACTGAAAGAAATGTCTAAGGCTTTTCTAATCAGAGAACAGTTTAATTGCTATATTTTATGATTTTGAAAAAAATCGCACAAATAGAGCCTATGATGATAATTGCACAGGAATAAAAATATATTAGGTCCGTTTGTTTACTTTTACAGTAAAATGCAGTAAATAAGTAATTACTGAGTAAACAGCTGAATTTACTTTCCAAAAAAATTTTTGCACAAAAAAGTACGTGAACGGAAAAATTGTAAAACTTCGTATGATGGAAAATAAATGTAGTGTTGAAAATTATTTTACATTTTTCGATATTTGCACAATTTACTCATCGGTACATATTAAAAATTTTATATAACGCAAATATTTTAATAATATATATGTACATAAATAAATTAATCTATGTATGTAATATTTTCCATTTGTGTGTGGTTCAATTTATTTAAAAGTACATGAATATTTGTTTTTGCTAATGACTACCTTAAAAAGAAGTGCATTACCAAGAATTTTAAACTTACACAGATCCAAAAAATTAAAATAACAACTCCACAAAACTACAATAACTTATTTTCCAATAAAATGCATGTAGGTACTTGATTAACAATCAAGTTAAATATAATAATGTTCATTTACTTAAATTTTTTTTAAACACTTTTTGTTTGTTTACCTTTTGAATCATATCGAGTCATAACCGCAAAAATAGCTTAAACGACAAAAATAATTTTAGTGGCAAGCCTCTGTTACGAAAAAATAAAAAGAATCATTCAATGCACTTTTCAAAAAATTGATTTTGCTATAAATTCGTAGCGGTTCCGTGTGTGGCCATAAAATTGTAAGATATTATGCAAATGTTGCGAATTATTTATTTTCTTAAATAAAAAATTAAAATTGAAAACCACGTCGCTTAAGCTATTTTTGCGGTTATGACTCGATATGCTTTCTTGGTATTTATTGCGATTTATCGCAAAGGGGTTTAATTAAAAAATATGTACATATTTTCTTTGAACATTGTATACACAGATAGCAACGCATAATAAGAGAATGATGTGAATGTTGCAATTGCAATCTACAGTGGGTTTTAATTACAAATTTTGCCTCTTATGCTATCTTTCTGACAAGTTTTTTTATTTATTTATTTATTTGCAATATTTAAGGTCATAATAAATTATATACATATGTATGTATGTATAAATGCTTTAAAATTATAATCAAATACAGTAATTGAATTAATTTACCTGCAAGTAACAAACAACTGAAAACCAGGTGTAACTTTGACACAATCGCGAAATCCTGGTACACAGAGGTAATTATTCTCAAGCAGATTACTTAACACAGTAAACGTATCTGCAGTAGCACAATCTAAGTCCTCTAAAAGTAGCCAGTATCCATTCATGACAGCCTGCAGTTAAATTATTTTAAATTTCAATAAAAATTATTAAATATAAAAGGGAAAACTTACCTGTGTAAGAACACCTGGTAGCCATATAAATTCTCCTGGCACATCAGTACAGTGATATTGACCGAGTAACATTTTACTATCAGTTTGATCGCCCAATTGTATTCGCAAAAAGCCAACAGCTGGCTCGATTCGTTTGTCATCACTAATCAACATCTTACGCTTATTAGAGCTATTTTGCGCATTAACTAGTTCCGCGATCTTACTTTTTGCATGATAAATTTCGGAATTGAAATCGTTATTAACATCATCCTGCTTCAGTGAAATTCTTCCAGTCATGCGAGCCAGATGCTCCACCAACGTAGTTTTGCCGCAACCCACTGGTCCAGACAGACATATAGCCTTTCCTGAGGTAACACCAAGCGCAATACTTCGCAAGTTTCTTTTGGTAGATTCAACTGGAATAATGTTCTGCTGGTCATCCTGTGTTTTGCAAAAATTTTTATAATTATCTCTATTAAAAATGGGTAAAAACACCCCTTCAATATTTTTAACAAACAAAGCCGACTTTCCACTTATAGTAATATTATCTTCTGGTAATACTTCTAAATCACTTTCCATCAGAAACGGAAGATTTAAAAGTCTTAAATTCTCTTGTTCCTCATAAAACTCAATAAGAAGTTCTTCTGGTATTTTTTCATTCAACTTATGCAGTGCTGAAGCATTCATATTTGTTAACATGGCTACAATGTGGTTAGAATACACCTTCAAAATTGTATTTTCGTCATTAGACTGATCAATGTAATGCGTAAAAAATTCAGACCAATTCCAAAGTTCCTTAAAAAAGCTTGTGTCCGATTTTAACAGATAAAAACAACATTTAACTAAAGCCAATTTATCTGGGTTTTTATTTAAAATAGTTTTAGACTTTTTTGGCAATATTTCATGACGTGATGTGGAAAATGGAGGAGGCTTGTTCAAAAAGTACGACAATGCATAACTAGTAAAAAATTACATGTTAAATTGAAGTTGAAATAAAAAACTTGTAATATCTCACCGTTTAGCGCATAACGACAAATGCATAAGTTTCGCCAAAGTAATACATTTGCGTTTGTACTCATTGTCATTTTCAAAATCATCATCTTCAAGGGCATTAGTAATAAGCAGCAATAGACAATCTTCAAATGCTGTAGCAACTGGTATTGTCAAGTCTTCATCAAGTAGCGATCTACTTACAGATCGGAGCAAAAGTTCGATGTCGCAGGTTTTATAACTCTAGGATATGCAATTTTAAAATTATAAATCGTATGATATATAAAGACCTGAAAAATTATACATACATATTGATAGAATAATATCAATATTTTCAAAAATTAATATATTTGTTATGGATTAGCAAAAATAAATCGCACCCAACATAGTCACAGTATATGTATCAAAGTATATTTATACATAAATATACTTTGATATGTATGTAAATATAAAAATAATATTTATGTATATAACTCTTTTATTAAAACGATTTAAGCCAATTATTTTAATAAACTAAAAAGTAACAATTTAAACTAAATTTTACCAGTGCTGAATTCGATAAATGAGTTAGTCTCTTTCCAAATTAAAATTTAAATCATTTAAGAGAGCAAACGCGCGAGTTAGGGTACCATTCCGTGCATAATGAGTACGAAGAAAAGGAACATCAAATAACTTAGCTAACCTTAGATTCCTCGGCGGAATATAAAACCGTATAGCGTAAAGCAAATCTGGGCAATCAATAGAGCCATTGATAATATCGTACAACAGCAGGGCAGATTGAACATTTCTACGTGACTCCAAAGTACGCAAACCAATAAATAAACATTTGGACTCATATGGAACAGCGGACAAATAAGATAGCGAGCGCGTAGCAAGCTTAACAAAAATACTTTGAATTCTCTCCAAACGAGTGATAAGATTAACTACATGAGGACTCCAAATAACAAAAGTATATTCTAACTTCGACCTAACAAACGACGTATCAACATCAGATTTAATCGAGATCTTAGCCTGAGCGATTGCTTCAGCTACATCACCCTCCAACCAAACAAAGGATCCAAGATTTAAGTTAGCAAGAACCCCCAAAGTAGGAAAATTATTGCCTCATCACAAGAGCTAGAAACTCTACCATCAAGACGAACTGTCGATGGAATATCAGATGATCTTTTTTTTGACTTTATGAAAGACCAAAAGGCCTTGGGATTACTTTTTATATTCTGTTCCTTGGACAAAAGAAACTGCTTATAAAGAAATTTATTTAGAAAGTTAAATTCCCAGCGGTAATGAATAAATTTAGCTTCCGATTCAGCGTCACCAAAAACGATTTTTTACAGCAACTAAGACACCTCTCCTCCTGGACCGCATTCCCGAAACGTTATGAAAATACACCTTCAAACCATTACACCCATTAACTAATTTTGCTGTTTGTGAGGCAGCGACCTTTGAAAATTTACGAAGGGTCGAACTTTAATACCAGCTGGCCAAATTTCAGGCTTTAAGACTTTATTATAAAGACTATGCGAAGTACCAATTTTAAAATTAACATGCTTTATAGCAGACAGATCAGCATCGTTTTTAACCAACTAAAAGCATGTCATGTGGCATTTACTAACGTTCGCAGTTTTTTCAATATAACTTAAAATTTGGTCAGCCGTAACAGTTGCCTTAAACGACGAGATGTGGATCCATTTTTTATAATAGACATACGTAAACAAAATTTCATTTTTTTTTTTGTAAATTTCTTGTTTAATTGTAATTACTGAGGTACAAAGATTGTGTAATAAATGTACATATTTTTTTAACCCGCATCGGCATTTTGTTACAAAACTGATGAATAAATAAATAATGCCGGCATTTCTCCTTATTAAATGTATCTCTCTACGGTATTTGGTACAACAGCGTAGCTAAGTGGATTTTTTTCACAAAAGTTCTTTGGGCGGACATAACGACTTCCTCATTCATTGTAATACGTACATAGACTCTGAATAATGTAGATAATCTGTACAAATGTCCTTGGACACCGCTGAACAACAGCAATCAAAACTGGTCACTTACTGTGAAAAGTTTAGAAGTCAACCACTTGAAGAATAAGACGTCCAACGGTAATCGCAAAGCTAATAATACAGCGTGCTAGTGAAGTACATATGTACATAATGCAATGCCCCAAAAATCACTGACACGAAAACGTACCCGAGACAGTGGTGGACTGATCCATATTCCCTCTTACATACATATGTACAAATACAATAATTTTTAAAGAGAACATCATCTGATACCTTTTTCTTCAAAAAGTCGAGCAAAAAATTAATTTTTTCACTTGGCGCCTCCGTAATTAGCTGCACTAGTTGTTGAACACTCCTTTTTATTTTAAAAACACTTAGTTCCATCCTTTTTAATTTGAAAATTACTTTTATAAATCCAGCATTTACTTAAAATAAATAATGCAGAACAAAACACGTGCGCCTAATAATAGTACAATAGCCTCTGTCAATAGTATAGGATGGCACAAACACCAGGTATGCGCAGTTCGATACAAATACAACAATCCAAAAAACACATGTATTTTGTTGGTATAAAGTACTCGGTTTGTGTTAAAATATACAAACAAATATAACACGTTGTCTTACGTATGAATTCCAAACTGTAAAAATTATTTATGTATGCTTTCTAAACTGTATTAACTAATAATATCAAACGAGTAGTCTGCTGTGCTAGTAAGCTCACCTGTTAAATATGCCATGGGTCCGTCATATGTTAAAAATGTTTGCTATATGGCAGTACTGGTCACCTACTGTTATGAATTCGCCTTGGCTACAGCTGTTCAAATATTTATCGTTCCAAAATGTTTGCTTGTGGTGTTATTGTATTTTTGTTTTCCTTTTAAAAAGAAAGTACCGTGTACGGAAAAAGAGAAATCGTCCAATAAAATTATTGTAAATTAAAATGTTCAGTTTATTAAACAGTGGCTATAAAGGAAGTAGAACAGCGAATTTATTAGGATTATTCCCAATAAAGTGCTTTGTATCACCAAGCCAACATGTTCACAGTTCGGAAAAGATTTCAATGAATGAAAACCGTATTGGTCGAATACAAAGAGGTTTTGCGAACCAACAAAAAGTTGAACTACAGACAAGGTGAGATAAATTAAAAAGATAGGAATAAATGTAACAACAAGAAGCAGGAAATTTTAAAATTTTTACTAAAGTTATCTTCAAATTTGTTAACAGTAAATTTTTTCCCGCTATGTACATAAAAATATTCGATTAACAAAAAAAATCTTAAATATCATGTAATCCGAAATAAGTTTAAAACACCCTCAACCAACTAACGTAACAATTGAATACTCCCAAAAATAGTAACAGGTATTATATGTCTGTAGACCAGAATCATAATACATATGTAGGTATAGGTATTTACTTTACTTAATTTGACCGAGGAACCTAAAAACTTACTCAGTGCGTTCTATCCTTTATAACATCATGTCATAATAATTTAAAGTAAAGAAAGCAACTAAATATGTATGTGTACGTATAATTATGTTACTGGGAGACCGTTTAATCAATTTTTAATAGCATCCATGTATCGCGGAAAATAGACTGTCGATGAGATGTTTTTTCATGATTTGAATTTTTTGCCTTAAATTTTCTTGTTTTATTTTATGACCAGGTTTTTTCTGAACAAATAAAATTCAAAACGATATACATAATTGTAAAACATACTTTTATAGATTATTGTCAACGATGCAAAACCATTCTGTGCCAATCGTGTCTAGAGTAACAGTTTCTACAAATGAAAGTCACAATTTCATGGCGATATTTCCTGGTAAGTTAATATTTTAATAGCTAAAGAAAATAAATACATACATACATACATATATGGTAAAACACCACATCCAAGTCATATTTATATCAGGCATACTTGTCCCAATTCCTCTTAAAAAATGCCTTGTTAGGATGTCAACTAGTAGTCAATGTCAAGTACCCTTTTTAATGAAATAAGTAGGCGTTTAATAATAACGGCTTTATAGCAACTTAAAAAATCAGTTACTTCCCTTCTTCTACGCCTTTTCGTAGGTACCCATGTATGTACATATATCTATATACATACCTACATACGTATTAAATTTTTGGGATTAAAAAATTTAATGTGCATACTTATTTGCATGCAACTTTTGTTGTTATCTTAATAATATTTACATTTCAAAACAGATAAACAAAAGAACAAAAAATATATACATACATTGTATATCTACATACATATGTACATATATACAATACACATTCACTTATTATAATGATAAAAGAATTAAGTATGTACATATGTATCTATCTTTTTTTTAAATCATTTTTAAAAAAAATAAAAAAAATGCATACATTTGTAGTTACATATAAATAAATTTTTCACTTTTATACAATAGAAAAATAGCCAACTTTTTTTACCCACTGTCCGCTGTGACAGTAACCGGCAATATACATACATATATGTACATAAATCCTAAATTAGCATATTTTGGATAAATTCGATTTTATTGCCAATCAACCAACCACATCAAACCGAGACCAACCGTCGGTAAATTTCTTTATATCCGTTAGAGATTTTATATTATAGCGAAGTAATTTTTTCAGAAGTAGAGGAAATCAAACCAAACTAACTATTTACATATGTACATATGTGTATACAAATTATGCTAACGAGTCTTTTTATTGTCCATTCAAAAATTAGATATTGTAAACGATCTAACCGAAGCGGCCAACAGATACAATTCAAGCGACGCTTCAAATTGGTTCGCTCGAGTAAGACGAAAATATAACAAAAATTGAAATATCTTAATTTAAATATATTAATTTCTTAAAGGCCCTGCAATACAATGTACCCAAAGGTAAAAAAAATCGAGGAATTCTTACCGTTGTAACATACAAAAATCTAGTCAATTCTAAAGACA
The DNA here is from genome assembly GCA_947311025.1 of Lypha dubia. Classification (NCBI taxonomy): domain Eukaryota; kingdom Metazoa; phylum Arthropoda; class Insecta; order Diptera; family Tachinidae; genus Lypha; species Lypha dubia. The sequence goes on along the minus strand of OX371264.1, from coordinate 70,319,130 downwards.
TTACGGAAGAAAAATTGAAACTGGCACGAATTTTAGGGTGGTGTGTTGAAATGGTATTTAAAATGGAAAATTAAACAAGTTTTATTTTTGTATTTGTATTTGTCTTTTTTTTTTTTTTTTGTTAAGTTACAATGTTTTTTCATTATAAATGACGATGTGATGGATAATAGTTCAACTAGACGCGGTCAACCCTGTTGGCATAAGTTGGAAGATGTTGGTTTAATAGCTCTGAATGATGCTTTAATGATAGAAAATGCCATATATATTTTATTGAAAAAATATTTTAGCCAAATGGATTGTTATGTTGACCTTTTGCACCTTTTCCACGAGATTATATTCATCACCACATGCGGCCAAAGTTTAGATTTGCTCAATGCTTCAAAAAGTGTAACGGCTTTTGATATGGACAAATATAACGCCATTGTTGCTAATAAAACAGCATATTATTCATTTTATTTGCCATTTGCCTTGGCAATGCATTTAGCAGGGTAAGTTTTATACTTTAAAAAACCAATTTTTTTAAATCAAACTTTAATTTTGTAGAACAAAAGACCAGGAAGCTTTTCGTCAATCAAAAACAATTCTGCTAGAAATGGGTCACTTTTTTCAAGTTCAAGATGACTTCTTAGATTGCTTTGGCGATCCTGCCATTACGGGGAAAATTGGCACAGATATACAGGATAATAAATGCTCATGGCTAGCAGTTGTTTGTATGCAAAGAGCAAATGAGAAACAAAAACAAACAATGATAGACTGTTATGGAAAAAATGGTATTTAAATAATCTTATCCTGTCTATAAACATTCCGATTAAGTTTCATTTTCACATTTTTAGATCCAGAAAAGGCAGCACGAATTAAAGAATTATATAAAACATTGAGTCTACCCAACACATATGCCATATATGAAGAGGAATCTTATAATATGATTAAGACTCGTATCCAACAAAGTTCACGTGGTGTGCCCCATACAATTTTCTTAGAGATTCTGAATAAAATATACCAGCGTGATTCGTAAATAATTTTTATATTGCAATATTTTATACACAACAACACACTCGACCGTATTCTACATGTAAATAATTTTTTTAATGTTCATAGAGGTATTATCCAAAAAAAATTCTCAGTCATACAACGAAGGCGTATATAATAATAATATTGTACCATGATCTTAATTTAGAAACCCCGAACATAACTTCGAAAAATCAAAGGTAATTTAGAAAATTTACTCCTCCAGTGTGATGTATGGGTTTTGTTTACACCCGGGAACACTTCAATTTTTTTTTACACAAGTTTATTTTCAATATACAAAAGCATTAACATATTTATGTGTATCGTTGGATTAATATAAAATCGCCTTTTTAATGTTTTAAACATTTTCATTTGACAAAATACACCTACTACATGATGATGGGCGCCTGGTATTTCACAAAAAAAAATTAAATGAAATTTCGTTTTTTTTCAACTTTTCGCGCAAAAAAAAAAGATATTTTACGATTTGTTTATAACTCGGTTGTTATTGGAGATAATTTGGGCAAATTACTACATTTTTCGATTTTTCGAATGCTGCAACTTTCACTACGGCTTCTATTTACGGACTTATGTGCAAATTACTAAACCTCAAACAGTTTATGAGTCTAATTTTCTAATTAATTTTTAGCACAGCCTATATCACGGTGAAAATTGCGGAAAATGGCAAAACCATGTATTTTTTCAATTTTCTAACGATATAATCGTCCAATCGCTGTAATATTTCGCGTGGATAATCATTTTTAGTCGTTACATCGATTACAAAAGATTAAAAAATACAAAATTAATATTTTTGTCTAATTTTTAGCACAGACTATAGCAAAAACACGGTAAAATTATCCACGGTGGCTGCGCATTCTTTTTTGTTTTGTGGCAATCAACTTTTAAATACACCGTCTTAAGCTCCTTCCGATGTTATTTTTACTGTATATGTGAAAGCATTTTTTTACACAGTTCTATTTTAAATTCACTGATTTGTGGTCATTTAAAAATTATATTTTGTTATCGGCATGTGTTTAGATTCTTTTATTTTTCCTTTTCCTTCATTGGGGGTATTCCTTTTCTATATTCAACAATTAATAGATACTTTTTTGAATAAAACAAACTATTTATTGAACATATATAAGTTTCGAAATTCAGTGCAAGCAATACGAATTTATGACGTGAAATCATACTTCGAAAATTTAGCTCGAAAGTTTTCAACCAATTCAATTTCTCTTTCTTTGTCCAGTTTGCACGATTTCCAATCAACTTTTTCGTCACAATTTAAGAGGTTTTCGGAACAAAAGACATCTCTGTAACAGATGATAAATTGTCATTAAACTTTTTTTATTTGAGTATTTTGTAATATTACTAAAATTATTTATTAATTCAAGAAAAACACGATATAAAATTAAATTAAAAATTCCCTAATTTACATGATTATTTTTCCGTGATCGAACAAAATCAAAAATATGCAAACTTGAAATAAATATTCATTCATTTTAGTAAATATTTAAATAAGTTTATATTATAATTACCTGGCAAAATGTATTGGAAAATGTTTCATTTGCTTTGTTATTAATGTGGTATTATTCGGGAGCTCCGCCACGAAATAAGGTCCATGATTTGGTAGATCATGACTTGATGATATTTTCGATATCGGTTCCATTTGCAAATTGAATTCCTCAGCTTTGTCTTCAAAAGCATGTGGGATTTTCCAAGCATATCCTTCGTCAACAGCAAAAACATTGACTTGCAAATGAGATGACTTATAGTTTCGCTCCGTAAAACAAACAACTTGATTTTGATCTTTAAAAAACTCTCTTAAAGCTGTTTTGAATTTGTTTAACTCTTCCCAATTATCATCTGTTAGTTGGGCGGCACATGGAATATGAGTAATAGACAGTATCAAAATATGATAATCATTTATGGGACCTTTGGCAAGAGCTAAATAAAAATGTTCTCCTATAGAAATAATTAAATGTTTTTCAACATGCTGGCACGACAGGCAGAACCAGCAAACCTCTAAAAAATAAAAATATGCAATAATCTTAAGTAATAAATGTATAATTATTGCATGATAAATTTACCTTGATCCCAATGTGGTACTTTGGACTTTTTATTTCGTAAATCAGTACCACCACTTGACCGTTTACGGTTTCTTTCACCTTCATCAGATTTCATATAAAAAAAAAATTGCTGATTTTCAGACTAAAAGATACAAATACATTTTAGTCATTATTTTTTTAAATTAAATTTTTAATATGACGATATTCTTACATTAGATCCTGTAGATTTTAAAGCTGCGGAGCTTATATTTGCAAAAGGACATGCAATTTCATTAGTGGTCTTTTGTATCAGATCTACAACCCGCATCTTGTCCACCGGTGTCAAGCTTAAAGCATAAATGTATTTTTCTTTATTGACATTACCTACTTCTGCTAGTGATATGAAGCGCGTACAAAGCTCCAACTGTGTGGTGTGATCTGAAGGAAACCTAAACAAAATGTTTAAAAGATTTTCAAATAAACAGTAGGATCATAAATATCATGGAATCATATAAAAAATATTACCTGTATGGTGGAGGTTCAAAGTGGGTATTATTTAGGCCACAAAAATGATATCTAGGCTTCAAATCGCGGCATAACAACGATATTAATTTTGACGTATTTGTCTAATAAGAAATAAAGGTCATTCTTGTGTAATAAAAAATTGTAGCGAAAAATATAGTATATTCTTTTTATTCATAATTAATTAATTTATTGAAATTATATGTGTATGTCTATATGTAAATTTGTGCAGACATTTACTTACGTTATAATCGGCTATACCATGTGGCCACTGTGAAGTCAGAAGTATATCAACTCCTCGATAATCGCTGGATATGGATTTGTTTACAACAGAAGTATTGATTACGCTTTCAATATCGTTAATTTGAAATGAAAACTCTTCTACATGATCTTGTGTTGTTTTTTCTATGCCACTTAAATACGCGATTTTAATGCCGTTTGTTAGTGTATAAACGCCTCTTTTGCCCAGATAAGTTAAATTTGTACAAATCTCACCATCCTTTATATTTTCATAGTTCTTAACTAGAGTTGACCGATTAGGTCCAAGTATATAGGTAGGAACACAAACTATCAATAAATATTTTAATTAATTGTTAATCATAATAATAAAACGAAGGTAAAACATATTTCATAGTCAAACAAATCCATAAAAAAATTTTTAATCCCCATAGATTTTCTAACACGGAAATGAAATGGATTTTGAAAAATGTTTAAAGCCAGAATAAGGTTGTGTAAGATGTAGTCAATACAAACATAAGTATTTTCGTTTCTTATGTATATAGATATGTAAGTATATTCGAAAAATAGAACATAAAACTACTTTTCCTTCGTATAATAAAAATATAAAATATCATTCCTATGTACATTAGTAGAAAATTATAGATAAAAAAATTTAATAGTGAAAGCATTATATACAAATTTTTAAATTTAATCTTGCTTACGCATTATTTAAACCTTAGTAATATGTATGATTGGCCTTGAAGGCTTTATATTACTTTACAAACAATAAATGAATAAAACATGAATAATGACGAGCCTTAAGGAATTCTACCGCGATCAACGTTTGTTCTATTCAGCCGTGTATGTTGAACTCTAAGCTATATTATATATAGCTAAACTATATATAAGTGTTGAGATTAAGGGCAATTAAATATTGAAAAAAATGTTCACGTTAAAAAAGTAGGGGATAGGACAGTATTGAATTAATACGATCATGCAGACTTACTGTGTTTATGGCCATTTTCGTATGCGATAAGTTCCTCATTCTGTTTACTTTCTTCTGAATAAAAATCTCCAACACACAAAAGAATTTCAAAAGGACCAGATTTTTTGTTGATACTATCAACACGTTGAAATAGCTGCTTGAAACGACCACGTACATCTCCAACTACTAAACTAAATACAAATAATGAATTTTTATGTGTTGTGGGTGTGTTGATTACAGTGGTTAACTATAATAGTAGTCTTTAAAGTAAGATAATACAAACGAAAAATGAAGTAATGCATGTGAGTTGTCTTTGGAATTCTCCTCGTCTCATGCTGGACATTGTCACACCGTTTAAAATTTATTATGTACATACATACTTACATTTTAAACTTGGTTTCCATTTCTCGTTATTGCAGTACCGAGCAAAATTCAAAAAGCTGTATATGATATTTAGTGTCCTTTTAGGTACGATTATTTAGATTTGCTGTTTTCCTCTTGAAATGAAGTCACTATGTTTACTTAATTATTTATAATACCCGCATTAAAAACATTAAGTTTGACAACTATTTGTACTGTGTATTGAATTCTGATAGCGAAGCCGACATTTTCGCAGCCGATAACTCGTCGCCGCATGTTGTATCGTTTCATAACAGCTGTCCCAAACCAAGGCGAATGCATTACCAGCTGGCCTTTATAATAACATTAGCTGTGCAAAACTGAACTGTCAAAAATTGCTTGATTAGAAGTTAAGTTAGATATATTGGATATTGGAATGGCCTGCCACTGGAGCTGCGAGTCTTTTCGCACTCCAACAACGTTTTTAAGCTCAAACTTTATAAGTTCTTAATATCACAGACCGTGACTCTGATTTTCTCTTTCTAGTTGCTTTAGTGGTCGGCCCATCCTTTTGGATACTGGGCTAGGCCCTTTCCCTAACTGGACCATTTAATTCGATTTTATCTTGTTCTATATACATAGTTACAGCTTATTAATGCGTGGGGGTGTGAGGTGAATGTTTGGAATATAATCTACTTTAATTCAGAAAACAAACAAGGAATGTTGTTGTCTGTATAAATCTTTTTTTATTATTATTTTCTCTTTAATCTTTTATTTTAGTATTAACTACTTAGGTGTTAAGACTGTGTAATATATTTTTTGGCCCATAGGGCTTTGTATTACTGAACTGAATAAATAAATAAATATTAAATTATTTCTATAAGACTATTATTCCATTTGTTTTGACTAGTGGAGTAAGCTAGGTAGAATAGTTTAGCGGGCTTACCACTCAATATATGTTTACGATTTCTTACACTGAATGATATATAAAATGAATTGACCATTGACCTTAAAAAATACAGAAAAGAAAAATGCCAATGCATTTTGCTATATTTTTCGGTATATAATTTCACATCCCAATTTTACGATTTAATATAGTACCATAATACCACTTATGCCATCCCTGACTTGAATGTATTTATGTACTACACGTATACCGAAAATCATTCTGCAATATTAAAAATAAACAAATATTTTAAAGAATTATTAGTAGGTACATTTGTATATAGAATTGTTATAAATTTTTTAAAATGTTCCTAATAATCAATGGCCATATTTGAGAGTCGGTTCGATCCCCAATTGTCTAAAATCGACGATACACATGATATTAAATGTATTATTGAAACAGCGCAAGAAATAAATGGACATACGGTAATTTATTAATAAAATGAGTGAAGTTAATATAAGTATTTTGTGTAATAAAAATTTTAACGAAAAAAAAAAAAACTATGTATAGTATAACTAATTAAAAAATTTCACATATGTAATACCTTTTCTTTAATTATTTAATAACAATTTGTTTTATGAATGCAACTATGACACCTATAAAATTACGCCGGAGGTGTGTCTAATGAGTCTGTTAAAAATCAATATTTTAAGCGACGATTGTCATATGTACGTGTGTGTATATAAATATATGTATATTTAATAATGTGTGTACATATTCATGTACATACAATTTTTATTTTAAGGAATACCTTTTGTGCTTGCAACGAGGAATTATAAAAAAACAATCTTGGAGAATATTGCGACGATACAATGACTTTGCAGAACTGCATAAATGTCTATCAATTTCTGGTCTCGAACTACCATTACCAGGCAAACGATTATTTGGTAATATGCGACCAGACTTTATAGCTGAACGTAGGCAAGCATTGCAAGTGTACATCAACACAATACTAATGAATCCTATATTAGCTTCGTCGCTACCGGCGAAACGTTTTGTTGATCCAGACAGTTATTCGCAATCATTTCATGGTAACTTCATATAATTCTTTTGTTCGAGTAAATTTTTTACATGAATGTACTTAAATATTCAGATCAGGCGGTGCAGAACACATTATTATGTTTGCGCAATGAAAGTTCCTGGACGCTAGGTTCAACAATGGGAGCCATAGGTTGGCGCTTACGAAAGCATTATTTCAAGGCTTTAGCAAAGCCCCCGGATTGCAAATCCAGCAATAAAATGTTAATTAAAAGTAGTTCACAACAATCACATAGTCAGTCTAAACAACACTCGAAATCAAGTGGTGCATCTAGCTCCAATATCGACCATCATAATACCGGAATATCTGGAAAGAATAACGAAGTTGATGAGTTGGTAATGGAATGGTTAGACTTTGGTCCAGATAAATATATCGAAGATAAAGAACTATCTGGAATTCTGAAGAGTCTAACAAACTTGCAACATTCTTATATTGAATCAATTATTTATGCAGCACACAATGAAAATGGTTCCTTGACAATAAGAAAGTATTTATCCCAAAACCCACATAATAATCAATAAAATTATAAATTCATATTCTGATGCTTTTTAAGGTTTCATAAACATGGTACTCTTAAGGACATTCTCTGCATGGCTACGCCCAAAAATCCTTTTCTTAGTAAATATGGTAATCCAAAGGGGCGGACTTCTTTATCATTGAAACAAGTAGCTACCTATGGCAAACAAATATTAGAAGCACTTATTTTTTTGCATTCAAAGGGATATCCATATGGTAATATTTTTACGCAATTTTTTATTTCGAAATAATTCAGTGGCTTGTGAAACATTTACACTATCGGAATAAAATTTCACGACAATTTATTTTTTTATTCAATCGAAGTAATATAAAAAGCCACATCAGGCCAATTAAAATATATAAGTATTTACATACTATTAACAGAAACGTGATTGATTTTCATTCGAATTCGCAAGTTACGGAATTATTTGAAAAATTCGCTGTAGATCATTGAACTTTACAAGTTTTATTTAATATATAATTAAGGTCACTTGCATTCGGGTAATATTGTAATTAAAAATGATTGCGTCAGACTTCTGGATATAGAGAACTTTATTCTTGGGGTGCCATCTTTTTATCGTCCCTTTTTTGTGCAACATAGTAAGATACACAACCCAGAAGCAATTGATGTATACTGCTTCGGTCATGTACTGTTTGAAATGGCGATGGGTTATCCTTTACAAGAATCTGTTGTCAGACAAATATCAGATTGTTCTGATAGCTTAAGTACGTACAGTTTATGAAATACAATTTTTCATAACTTTACATAAAAATTTCTTATAGAACATCTTCTTGAAAGCATTTTATCGAAAGATGCTTGCAAAACAGGCCTCCCAACATTTGATCAATTAACAAATCATGAATTTTTTAAGGAACATGCAACAACTTCTGAAGCACATAAAGTTGCATCGTACTTTAAAATTACGACCAACGCAAAGGAAATTATTAAACAAGCAGCACAGAAAGCTGAAAATCGTTTGCGGGAAGAACAAAAGTCTGTTAAAAACCAAAAGCGAATTGTTCGAGTACAAGAACTAATGAGTTCAGAAGAAGAAAAAAGAAAAACAAGACAGAAGGCGGTAGGCAAATCTTTAAGCTGAAATACTTTATCTATAAGTACGTTTGACCATAATAAATCTCTTTATTTTTCTAAATTTAGAAACATGATCATAAGCAATCAAAACTTAAGCAACAATGTTCGTTGCAGAATAATAACGGTAAAATATCTTCAGCAAGCGCAACAGGTGGAAATTCCGCAGCAGAATCTTATGGAGGAACATCAAACAATCATTTAAGCCGCCTTAACAGCATGCACCTCGGTAATTTCTCCCAAGAAGCTACAATTTCTTTAAAATGTAAGTTTATACATGTTTAAATCCGTACTTTAAAAAACACATTCACATATGTAATCTACGCCTTGCATTTACATAAACGATTGTTAAAAATTTGAAAAAATCATATTTTCTCTTGCCTTTTTTAGTTAATAATACATAATTAATTTAAATGTTTTTGCTTAATTCAGCTCCACCTATTACACTTTCTGTACACCAAAAATCCAGTGAATGTCAGAGTCAAGAAACTTTGGAACAACAGCGGCATGCTTCCTCTTTGGTCAGTGTTGAAAGACAATCATCGTCGCCGAATATTTCGTCATATACAGAATGTGGCAATGAAGATGAGAGATCTGCTCTTTTAGAGTCTATTTGCAAATTTAATCGTGGCTCTTTACGAAAAGTTCGATCTAATGATTAACATTAAAATTTACTACAGTGGCATTAGCAAGAACTCCTTGCTAATACTGCTTCAAAGAGTTGGACCAAAAATGCTATATAATAGCACAACCACTTTATTTATTCAATATTTTTTAATGATAAAATATTCCAATTTTTATAAAGCACAAAATAACACGCATATACGAGTACATAATTAATCAGACACTCAAACACAAAATAGTGAAATATATATGTATGTATGTAATGAATGTAACTCGATGTTTATAAATGTGTGTATACTATATAAAATATTAATGAAGTCCAAAATATTATTCTAGCAATTACGAATTATTGTGTATTAATGTTGTATGTCTGTATATTTGTCTAAAACGTCAATAAAAATAGAAGAGATTTTTAGCGTAAAATTAAGGGACACTCACTACATTTTCTTGTCGTTCCCACGACAATCGGATCTTTGCTCCGGAATGACCCGAATCCCATTCGGCAAAGGATTGTCAACTCAGCGACACTTGCGTACACGACTGTCTTTAAACGATCATTGTTTTCGCAGTGAAGATAAATTCGAGCAGTTCTTTTCGAATTGAATAACGGAAAACCATGGTGATTTTCAAATTCGCTTCGAATATTTTAAAATGTAAAACCAGTGCACAATAATAATAACAATTAAACCATGTATAAAACGAAGTCATATAACTATTTTTAAGGTTATACAGTATAAATGCTCTGGCGAAGGAAAAATGGTGCAAATGATACGTTGCTTTTTCTTTAATTTATAAATTTCGTCGAATTTCATTTTTTTCGTCGCAGTTTACGATATGTATGTACATATATATATGTATGTATGTCAAGAATATATCTTCCCACAAACGTTGTCAAACTGGAATTGTGTTGTTCCATTTCATGGAAAGAAATCTAATTCTTAAAACTACTGTCAGTAATAAAAATTAAACTATTTTTAAACCTTTTGAAAAACTATGCCGATCACCCTTCTTATAACGAAATGACAGTTACACAAGTATGTACGAAATGTATAATAAATTCTATAATTTATTATTTGTACATACTTACATATAATCAAGTTTAAAATCTAAAAAATTGGTATGATGTCAGAGGAACAAAATGTTGAGCAACAAGCGGCGGCTACTTTATACACGAACGAAGTACAGGTATGTAAAAATATTCGCTTGTTATTATTTATTCAAGATTTTTTCGAGTTTCCATAGAATCTAAAATATATTGATTTAATAAATCGTTACCCTGCGTTTTCGCCAAACAAAACGCGCACATTAACACTTATCAGTCGTTAGTTGCTTTGACATAACTTCGATTTTAGGGTTTAGGTTATCTTACTGAATTTTGGGTAAGAGGGTCAAAAACGCTTAAAATGACTTTTGGTTATTGTATTATATGGAATATATATGGGTTCGTTATAAGCAAAAACTTAATGTGTCAACAAATATGAATTTGTTGCAAGTTTGAAAAATAACTGGCTTAAAACTTTTTTTCTTATATCACATAATCGGACTTACTACTATCTGAACTTACCTTGCTGTGTGAATTGTAGCTAAACTTGAGTATGAATATGTTTCGCGTTTAACTTGAAAACTTACTCATTTACATTAATTATACTATAATTAATTATATTATAATTGTTAATAAAATCTGCATCTAATTATGTAATATTATATGTATATAAATATACTTGTTTTTGATAATTCACAGCGAAAGCGAAAGTCTCAACAACCAAAATTTACTGTGTCCGTAATACCCAAGGTACTACTTTCAATTTTAATTCGACTATTATATGTATGTAGTTTTCTTAATTAAACATTTGATTGTTATTTATAGCCTGTTATGCGATTTATGCCCACTTACCGTATGAAACCCATTAGGCCGTTAAACAAAGAAGTCTGTGAAAATATCATTAAAAACGTTATGGACAAGGCATTTGAAGGGTTTACATATTTCCCAAAATCATCTCTGCCAATATGTGCTGAAGTAAGCGAAGAAATTAAAAACCGCATTAAAAGTCAAAATTACGATCGGTAAGTACGTATGTATGTAATTAAAATTTCGTTGATAGGGGCTGTGCACATATTACGTAACGCTCCAGGGGGGAGCGGGGGTTAAAGATTTGTTACGGATTGGAAATTTTGCTCTGAAAATTAGTAAAAAGCGTTACGAAGGTGGGGGGTATAAAATCTCTGAAAACATATTCTATTTCTATTGAAAACTGGTTAAATAGTTGATATTCTTCTCAATTAGTATCCACTTTACGAAAATTGCAAAGATGGACAATTGAACGCTGATGAGAGGAGTAGCGGCCTTGAAATCAGTACTGATACGATCTGCTAAAAACTGATTGGATATAAATAATAATATTTTTCAACATAAAAAACTCTTAGTAATTTTGAATTTTCATTAATTCAATAAAACTGAACTTGAGCCTGATAATATTACTTTTCATATGTACATCAATATAAGTTCGAATAATAATTACGTTTATTCGTAATAATAATAATATAAAAATATTTTAAAAAATTGTTAAAAAGTTATATCCCTAATGTACTTATCTATCGAAAACCTTTGACCCAGATTAAAATATGGGGAACTTTTTCAGAGATAGAAACGGGACAAATTTGTATTATTAGACTATTATTTTTAAGCTATTGCATAGTACAAAAACATGCTGTTCTCGTTCACTTCACTTTTGAGTGGATTTATAAATGAAACAATCATTTGTAAAAATGTAATATAAAACATGTTGAAAATTATTGTCGGTTTTAATGAACCTTCATTCAGACGACTCCACATGAACTGGATAGAACAGAAAATAGGTACGTTTTAAATAATTGTCTGGTTATAAAATTAAATCAATCAACCAACAAACACATCACTTTGTGAACGCTTTGTGAAACTGATTTCATATCAGTAATTCCATCGCGGGCTTTGAGGCGACCGAATCAAGAAATTTTTAAATGTTTGTTTCTTACGTCTTTTGTTTTTGAAACGAATAAACCTGGAAAAAATCTGTCATTTGTTTTTGAGAAGCAAAAACCTGGCACTAAGTAGTTTGTTTCTTAAGTCTTTTGTGTTGGTTAAGTAATTAAATCGCCCAATGTATGTTAACCCCTAAAGTACGCTATTGATTAACATTAACAGTTGATATCATATTGATATCATTAACAACCAGTATTACCAGAATAATAAAGGAGTTATTAAACAAAACGTAACAATAGGTTTGATCCCGTACTTTTTGGGCAAAGTCCGGTAAAATGAGAGCAAACAAGAATTTCTCTCAATTAGAGACAAAAACGCACAAAAGTACGGGAACACTAAAAATCATATTTTTATCCCAAAAGTTTGTATGAAATTACTGTGAAAGTAAACAAAAAAAATAAATACTGTTTTTGATTAGTATTTCACTTTTTAAGAGAGTTTAGTTAGTACACACATACATATCTATGTTTGTATATCCAAACATACATATTTTGCTTTGCTTTTTGCAAAAGTAACAGTTATTTCATCATTATTCTTGTTAGGTAAAATTCAAATTTCTTATTTGTTATTGTTTATTTCATAAACAGCTAATTGATTACTACTTGCACAAACTAGCCCGAAGAAAAAGTACGGGCAGTTTCGTGCAAGAAGAAGAAGCACACTGCTCTCTCAAAATCACTCTCACTTGCACGAACTTTGTGTACGGGAACAGTTTTCGTGCAAATCGGGATCCCGCGGGCTCCCAATGTTGAGTACGGGATCACACCTAATATAATTGCATAAATTGATAAAAAATGCTGTGCAATAGCTTTACCGCGGCAGTCCCCGAGTGCCACATGTCTTTTTTTTTTTTGTGTGAAAGCATATATGTAGAATAGCTAACCCATAACAAATACATAGCATGTACATATATTAATTTCTCACAACCTTAAGTCTTTCGTACTTACTCAAATAAAATTCTAAAATTCAAAATTTTTTTTAATAAAACCTTTCAGCTCGGTGTCGTAAAATTGTAAAATTATATCTTAAAATTTATATAGAAAAGTTTGGTATATTACGAAAAATGAAATTAATTTTAATAAGTTTATCAAATTTAATACAAATACTTGACATATTATTTAATCGAGAAGTATAAAGTTTAAAATTAACACTTTTCTTCTTAATTTCAACTTTGTTTTGCAGATACCGTTATATTGTGATAGTTAGCATTGGAGAAAAATTAATGCAGAGCTTATTTTCTCTCGTAAATTTTCTGTGGGATGCAGAAAACGATGGTTACTTATCGTATGTTATAGACACACCGAAATTTTTCGCAATTGCGACACTTTATTACATCTACTATGATTGATGCGTGATTGTTGACGTAAGAATTTATTATTATAGTTTTTGATAAATTTAGTAAAACACATCACATTTTTCTCAAATAAACATTTCTTTGTATGGTTTGCGGTGAATTTTTTTTTAACACTTAATATAGAACAAGATTTGATTGCTGTTAAGGAATAAATACATATTTATTAAAATACATATGAAATTTATAAATTTTGTTTGTCCTGAAAGTTTGAGATTAAATCAGAAGTGTTACACTTAAAGCTTGATTAAAATAAATTGTTATTACACTATTAGTTTTTATGTGAATGTTGAAAACTGTGGCCACTTGGTGTAATTTTTGTTATTTTTTTTATTCATTACATACATATGTATGTATTTATATATGTACAATTTTTTTTTATTTTTGGTGGGCATACCTTGTAGAAAACTATGTAACATTTGTAAAACCCTTTTCAATTTTATATAAATTTTCAAACAAATGCTACAACTAGTCCTCTAAGGAAGTGCAACATGGAATAGATAAAGGCAAGCAAAAAAGTTCAAGATCACTGCGGATATCTTCACTGACACTTTTTAATCACTTAAAAAAGTTCTTTGAAATACATAGAATGATGAAGTAAACTTTTCATATGAATATAACAACTCACTTATCAAAAACATGGAAACGCTACCAATGCTGTTTTCGTTCACTTCACTTTTGAATGGATTTATAAATGAAACAATCATTTGTAAAAAATGTAATATAAAACATGTTGAAAATTATTGTCGTTTTTAATGAACCTTCATTCAGACGACTCCACATGAACTGGATATAACAGAAAATAGGTACGTTTTCAATAATTGTCTGGTTATAAAATTAAATCAATCAACCAACAAACACATCACTTTGTGAACACTTTGTGAAACTGATTTCATATCAGTAATTTTTATTTCTTTTGAATATGAACGAACAATTGTATATTGAAATTAATGAATGTTATTATGTTATAATACAAAGACTGTTGCTTTAAGAATAATATTAAGAATCCGGATTGAACTTTGCGTTTTATTTTGCAAACCACACGACCACTCCGCAAAACAGTGAAATCCCCAAAACTTTGAACACATATTTATTACTTTAGTTGAAGCCAGCCAATGGCATGAAATTTTAAAAATCACTTTGAATATTTTTATCGAAGTTAATTCTATTTTAAAGAAATTTATAAAAATGTTCTCACTAAAATTAAAAAACAACACAAAAATTTAACAATTTTGTTTGGAAAGATAATGCACTATATCGAAGCACCACCACAACACCACCATAAATCAGTTACTTGTTTTGTCATATTTAAACCACATTTTTGCCACTAAGTTATTGAAGTTCAATCTAAAGAATAATTTTTATCTGTACTTAATTCGAATATCGAAAGTTATTCCCATTTAGAACAACACAAGAAGCAATTTCATGTTTTGCACTTTGTTCAGGACATGCGCGATGTTCTTTCATTGAACAAACTTAGCACAAACTATGTATGTATAGAAATATATTGTCAACTTTACTGGTGAAAGTTAAAAAGAAGTATTTGTCATAAAGTCTACAATAAATTGCTTAATATTTCGTTTTAACACGATTATTGCCTTCTTCGTATTAATCATTCATTTATCTGAACATTTAGATGAAGTTCTAAAATTGTGTAATTATTTTGTATCTACGAGTAGTTTGTAATTATTGTATGACCATAATTATTTTTTTTTTTCTTTTTCAAATTGTGATTTCGGCTCCATGGTCTTTTTCGGTTTTATAAATTTGTTGGAAGTTAAAGCAAACAAAATGTATGTAGAGTGCAAACTCGTGTTATAAAAATGAAAATAAGATCATTTATGCCGTACCACCTCTGACTACGACTACGACCAAATGATCCTCCTTGAATGCTTCTTCGGTTACTGTTGAGCATGTCCGTTTCAACAGATCGGCTGAAAAATCGCAAGGTGGAAAGGCATACAATACACCTGTGGCTTCTGTCTCCTTGTTTAGCAAAGATATAACACCGGCAGCTTCCTTTTGTTTAAGATAAGAAACCAAATTGCGAAGAGGTCTTGTTTGAACAGAAGTGTCGTCGGATGTATTTGCAGCTGATGTTGAACCAGCTAAACCGAGAAAAATGGCATGTGAAGAAGATGAGCTTATACGTTTCTGGACATCTTCTAACTTTGGAGGATCCAAGCGCAAGCGTTGCGTAATACGCAAGTTATGTTTCCCGTCCTCGTCGCGCATAAGGGAATCGACAATATCATTGTCGCCATCAGTAAGGTGAAATTTGGCTGGAAACAAAGAACTTTTTAATATTAGAGCTCCTTGCCAAATAACGTTGCATTTTCGGGCAACATCCTGTAAAGTACGCGCAGAAGCCAGCGTAGCACCGTTTCGACGCAGGGATGTATCTGAATCAGAGCCTGGTGAATGGTTTCTTTTATGTGGTGAACGTGATCGGGAACGATCCAATCTTAGCTCTCTTGAACCAGAACGGCCTCTATCGTAACCGGACTCGCCTGGAGGACGCCGCCATTCATCCTCAACACCAGCAGGTGGAGGAATCGGCACAGTTGACAGTACACCTGGATGGACAGGCCTATGAACATCATTATGATAATGATAAGAGCCACGACCACGACCGCGATATCCGCCACGACCACGATATGTACCACGAGGTGCATAAGGATTATAGCCACCACGTGGTGCATAATGATGATGAGGTGGATGATGATGGGTTTCTTCGTAATGGTAGTCGTATTCGGGGCGCCTGTATTCCGATGACGGAATCGAAGAACTGGCTACTTCATCATATGGTGTCTTCGGCTTAAATGGAGCTGCTGTTGGTGTCACACCTGGCAATTCAGAAAAGTCGGTACGTAATCGCCTTTCTGGTCCTCCCAAAGGAAAGCCTCGCATTTCTTTAACAGCAGCCGTTGCGGCCTCAATGGTTTCATATTGAATATATGCACAAGTGTCGCCCTTTTGGTATTCAATTTTTTTAATAGCTCCAAATCTGTCAAACTCTCTTTCCAATTGAGTGACCGATGTCCACGTACCCAAACCTCCAATCCAAATTCGTGTTGCAGGTGTCACCTTTCCGTAACCAATTTTACATTGAAATTTGCCAATGTATTGTCCAGAAAGTTCACATTTAGCTCGGTGGGCCATATCTAAGTTTTGATATCTTACAAAAGCAAAGGCATTTCCAGTACCCGGTGGAGGCCTTTTTATATCAATGTCATCTACAACTCCATATTTACTGAAAATACGTCGAAGTTCATCGTCAGAAATTGTTACTTCCAAGTTGCCGGCAAATAATGTGCGCGTAGATAGGGGATCATCCTCGGGTTGTACATGATGCAAATAATTTGGAAATTTATCTTTCTTATTTTCTGGTTTTTCATATGGAACATGTGGTCTTGGTCCCATATGACGTGGAGCCCCATAATGTGGTGGAGGTGGTCCATGTAAATGTGGTGGACCACGATGCATTGGAGGACCTCTTGGAGGCATCGGGTATTCATGGTGAATTGGTCGATATTCGCGAGTATGGGGATGTGGAGGTATATGTGGAGGTCCATAACGCTCGTATGCATCCAAAGGAGGCCTGCGATGTTCTGGAGGTCCTGCAGGTGCAACCGGCCCCCTAGTGAAATGATAGCGATCATATTCTGGTGGACTAATTGAACGTCCACGTGGCCTATAAACAAATAAACAAGTATATGTATATACAAATATATATGCACATAAATATATATAAAACTATTAAGACATTTTTGCAACATCATTATCTTTAAATACAAAAATACGTAAGTAGTATCAAAACCATAATTACTAAATTCATGAAAACATCCATAATTTTTTTAATTTAATTTTATTTAATCCATATTGCAATACAAAAGCCATCAAGGCCAAAAATACATATTACACAGTAATATAATTTATAATACCTGAGTAAAGCCCAGGGTAAAAAAAGATAAAAAGAAAAATACTTAAAGCATATTCAATAAAAATAATTTCAAAAATATTTACAATATAAACAATAAACAAAAAAGAAAAAATTTGACCGATATTTTCTGAAGTACATTGACCCGACAAGTTAGCATAAACCATCATTTTCTCAACCGAATTTGGGGGAACAAAAATTATGAAAATTATAAACCAAAAATCATGCTATGGGCTAGATTGAAAAAGTCTAGCTAGTTTGAGCCGAAAGACGTTGTTCGAATGGGAGAAGACCCTCAATTCGAGAGGTAGTGAATTCCACCAACGAGCAATCCGCACAAGAAATGATCTAACAAAAGTAGAGCATGTAATTCTTGGAATCACCATCTGTTTATTCCTAGTGAATCGAGAAAAGCGAAAACTACTACAAAGATCAGTAACTGCATCATCCTTAAAGGACCTATAAAAGAAAAGCAGATTGCGGAACTTAACAAATTCCAGAAAAGAGCACCCCAAGAATTTAGCAACATACAGGTTTGTCATTATGGCCCCAGAGAAAACTTCCAAGCCATATAATACTAGCCATCATAAGCGCGTTAGCCACCCTCAATCTGACCTCCAATGGAAGGTAGATATTAGCAGAATAAATCCTCCGCAAAACGAAAGAGATTTTCCTGTGTATGGAATCAATATGGGGGTCAAAGCGCAGATGCTTATCTATGATTACACCCAGGCATCTATGCTCATTCACAAATTCAATGCGATGGTTTGAGAGGGATAAGCTAAGGTCAGGTGCGAACCTATCAAGAGAACCAAAAGTTAGGGCTTTCGTCTTAGGGTGATTTATAGCTAGGGAGTTCGACTCTGCCCAACGGGCAATAGTCTCAAGGCAAGTCTTAACATTCTGTCCCAACGTATTAATATTATCACGCGCAATACTAAACAGCAGTAAGATGTCATCAGCGAACAGAAATGGGCGACACAAACTTAAGTCTAGAGTATCAGGAAGGTCATTAATATATAAGATAAACAATAAAGGCCCCAAAACAGACCCCTGAGGAACACCAGAAGCAAGCCCAAGACAGCTAGAAGAAGAGCCATTTAACTCCACGAATTGGCTTCTGCCACTCAAAAAAGAATTAATTTACATGCCGACCTAGAGAACCCAAACTTATCTCGTAGTTTAAAAACCATAGTAGAATAGCATATAGAGTTAAAAGCCTTAGTCAGGTCAAGAGAAACAAGCAATGATAGCATCTTGTGATTCTCATTAGTTCTAATGTCATCCGTAAGGTTCAATAGGAGGTGGTACTGAAATTCCGACGAAAAGCATATTATGACGGTGAGATACAACCATCACAACGCTCCAAGACTTGATTTTTAATCACATGTTCTACAACCTTAGATAGAGATGGGAGGATAGAAATAGGTCTGAGATCATTCAAGCTTCTCACCGTAGTAGTGAGAAGGTGCCGGATGTCCCTTAGTGCTACAAAAATTTTTTTTTTTTCAATAATCTCGATTTAGAAAAAGAAAATGTAGATATTATTTTCAATTATTTGCTTATATGTATATGAGTCTACTAATTGTATATGTATATAAAGTTTGCTATTCCCAATTAATTTTCTTTCTCAGTTCGGCAAAATGCAATCAGTTATTTTGTGATACTCGCAAGCAAGTTTCTATACGAAATTTACTAATGTTTACGTTGTGCTTTATAATAGTGATGTTAGGAATACTCGTATTCGTATTCGACTATTCGCCTGTTTTAAGATATTCGTATTCGCCAAATTCAAGAGAATATTTTTCGAATAATTTTCCCATACATTTTCCAAAAAAAAAATCATACAAAAGTTTAAAAAAAGTACATAAAATGTAAAAAAATATATTAATTTTTATTAAAAAAACCCATTGTATTTCACGCAGAGTAAGAAAAACGAAATCTGAAAGTATGTAAGTAAAATAATTAAAAAATGTTCTGTAGAGGTTTTCAAATTCGGCATCTTAATGCAATAATAATGTTAAATCACTAAATTTTTTTTTTCATTTATAGTTACTAACGCAAAGGCAGGGATTTTTTCCAATTAAATTTGAAATACAAACCTCAAAAGAAATATTCGTATTCGTATTCGCGAATACTAAAAATTGATATTCGTAACATCACTACTTTATAACATCAGGTCGTAAACAATTATTAAACTTTTGATTTTCAAGATTTAATTTCTTTTCTATGCTATAGAAAAGGACAGTACAAGTGGATTTGAATTGCATCTAATCTAATCGGGCCCATCTTGATGAGCCGATGGTAAATCCAGTTATATCTGACAAATAGAATATCTAATGCCAATTTACTGGGAAAAGGAGAACACTGTGCAGCAATTACTACGATTTTTTTCTTTTGTGAAATTGTTTTCTGTCACAATTTTTTTTTTAATACTTTTGGCCTTCTATCGAATTCAATAGATTTTGTTATTTTAACTTGTTATTAATATTTGTATTGTAGGTACAAATTAAAAAAGGATCATTATGGAGTATCTGGTTAAAACCTGCTGAATAGAATATAGAAATTTATACGAAGAACATTTCTAGCAAAACTAGTTATGCGGTGCCTGCGGTGCTTAATTATATTTTACAAAAATATCTTTGTTTTATTTTTTATTAATCAACTTCATATATTTGATTACCTGTGTTCAGTACGTCCAGAAGATTCATAGACTGGCTCAACCAATGCCACCTTATCATAAAGCACAATACGCGGTTTATGATGTTTCGCTTCTCTAGCATCTTCGGCAGTTCGAAAACATACATATGCTACCCGCTCATCTAAATCATGTGAAATACGAATGCTAAAATCACCAAACTTTTTATATTCGCGGTATAAAGTCTCCTTTAAGAATTCATCTGATGCTTTTGGATGTAAAGCACTCACGCATAGAACTTTATATGATGGTCTTTCAGTTGATGATGGTACACCCCGGATGTATTCTTCACGATGTGGAGATCCTGTTCCGTAGCGTGCTCTCGGACTTGGAGAACGTCCAACTCTTCTTCTCAATCGTTCGGGCGATATACGTTCAGGAGAATCTCCTGGCACACCACCACCATTATCGTATGCCCCACGGCCCATAGCTGATGATCGCGAACGTGAAGAATGACTTGTTCTATTTGGAGAATCACGAGAAGCACTACGTTTCATATTATGTATTTTAACTGTAATACGATCTAGTTCAGCAGCTTCACGAATAATGCTCATGAGCAGCTTGCTGTTGCTTTTTTAAACCCTTTTTGTGCAATGAATTTGCAATCAATCCAATTTGTGTGTATGTATAATCTAAGAAATCGTGGTCGATGTTAACATTTAAGGTATGAATGTAGATACATTCGTACATATGTATGTATGTATACAGGTAACAGTAAGGAAAATTAATTACTTAAATATATAAATTATATATAAAAATTATTAAAATCTGGACATCATGTACATACATTCATATGTAGGTATTTAATTTATAAATACGAATGTTTTAAAACATACATGTGTATAGGTATTATGAGATTAAAATTTTTACTATTTAAAGGTTTCTTATTTCAAGCACCAACTTAATTTGCTTAGCCAGTGAATGTCATCTTTTATTTCTCTATTTGAAATCAACTTTTATTGCTGCAAATTATTTTTCACAGATTAATGTTCTATACGTACCCAAAAAAGATGTATCCATACGAAGCGAAGCCGACAGTCAAGCAATTAATGGTATATAATACCGGTTTCTAAAGTAATTAGTTGGATACTTGGTACCAAAGTAGCCAATAAAAGTGCGGTAGTGTTGCTGTTATTTCGAAAGCAAGGCAAATTCATTACCAGGTATATGCCAAGGCGAATTCATAATTCATTGAATGAATTCGCCTTGCAACTGATATTGACTTCACATTGCCTGTAATTAAATAGACTTGCCGCCGGATAAAAGACAAGCGGCTATGTATACGTAACTGAATGCACATTTTTACGAAATATTTTTGGACGTTAATATTGGCTAAAATGGAAGAAAATAATATTGAGGATATAGAAGATTTAATTTCGCCTGATGACATTAAACCTAAAGAGCGCTATCGAAATAAAAAGGATGTTACCCTGAGAACAAAAAAGCGAATGAATAACAAAAATGACGATGGTAAGAAAGAAAGGGTAATTCATGAAAGTGTTATACCTGGCACCCAGATGGTGTATGTAAAGACTTGGGGTTGTGCCCATAACAATTCCGACAGTGAATATATGGCTGGGCAATTGGCTGCATATGGCTACCAACTCACAGAAACAAAAGAAAGTGCTGACTTGTGGTTGTTGAACAGTTGTACAGTTAAAAACCCATCTGAAGATACGTTCCGTAACGAAATTGAACATGGCTTAAGTTCTGGAAAACATGTAGTACTAGCTGGATGTGTACCTCAGGGTGCTCCAAAGGCAGAATATTTGAGAGGTTTGTCTGTTATTGGAGTTCAGCAAATCGATCGAGTAGTTGAGGTGGTGGAGGAAACTTTAAAAGGACATAGTGTACGGTTGCTACAAAATAAGAAAGAGGATGGTCGCAGAGTGGCTGGAGCTAAATTGTCACTACCGAAAGTGAGAAAAAATCCTTTAATTGAAATAATTCCCATAAATTCTGGTTGCCTAAATCAGTGCACATACTGTAAAACAAAACATGCCAGAGGCGATCTGGCAAGCTACAGTCCTACAGAGATTGTTGAAAGAGCTAAGCAAGCGTTTTCAGAAGGTTGCTGTGAAATATGGCTTACATCAGAAGACACTGGAGCGTATGGCAGAGATATTGGATCGTCTTTGCCTGAATTGCTTTGGCAACTTGTTGAGGTAATACCAGAAAACTGTATGCTTCGTGTAGGCATGACAAATCCTCCGTATATCTTGGAACACTTAGAAGAAATAGCTAAAGTACTTCAGCATCCGAGAGTATACTCCTTTTTGCATGTTCCCGTTCAGAGTGGAAGTGATTCTGTATTAGGTGATATGAAGCGAGAGTATTGCCGAAAAGATTTTGAACACGTAGTAAATTTTTTACGTGCAAAAGTGCCGGGGTTAACAATAGCGACAGATATTATTTGTGGGTTCCCAACCGAAACTGACGAAGATTTTGAGGAAACTATGACCCTCTGTGAAAAATATAAATTTCCTTCTTTGTTTATTAATCAATTTTTTCCACGTCCGGGCACGCCTGCCGCCAAAATGACGAGAATACCAGCTAATTTTGTAAAGAAGCGTACAAAACGTTTGACAGACCTCTTTAACAGTTACCATCCTTATGCTGGTCGAGAAGGTCAAGTTTATAATGTCCTGGTAACGGAAATTTCGCACGATAAACTTCATTTTGTTGCTCATAATAAGAGCTATGAACAAATTTTATTGCCAATGCGGAAAAATCTCCTGGGTACTTCGGTTAGGGTGCGCGTTATCTCTACAACTAAATTTAGTATGAATGCTGAAGTTCTGGACTCGGAGGAAGAATGGACAAAGTGTGCTCTGCCTACAAAAGGGGTGTCTACTAAAAATACTAAACTAAGTATTGAAGCTTTAGATATCATTTTTCAAAAATACTTTGGCTTAGCCTTTATTTTACTGCTTATTGCTTTTGTTTTACAATGGATTTGGAGACATTGTTAGTTGAATAATAACAAAAAAAAAACAAAGTTTCTTAGAAATGTGTTTTATTATTAGCGGTTCGTTCAGTCTACGAAATTGTCTACAATTAAAAGAATTAGTAATTTGAGATTCCTACTACCTTTTATATATTAAGGTAGCAAAAACTCTCATACGTAAAAAGATTAATTACCACATGAAATCTCTTTTCGGCTTATATATCGTATCGCTTGTTAAATCCATTTTCTTTCTATTACATTCTGTAGACTATAAATTAGATAAAAAATCAACGGGATCTTTACTTTTCACCTGCGTATTTGGGCACATTTAAAGTCGGTTTATTTATTTTTAAATTTCATTAAATAAACGAATGTATTTTAATTAATAGAGCTTATACAATTAGCAGTAACGTCAATATGTACTTTATTTATTCTTAAATTAATAAAAGTCCTCTGAGGGCTCCGTTCCAAAGTAACGATCACCAAAGTTTCCAATACCTGGTATAACGTAAAATTTGTCATTAATTTCGGGATCGAGTGCTGAGGATACAATTTTGACCTACGAATAAGAAGATAGGTTTGAATATAATTGTTTTGATTCTAATTTGGAAGTGAAACCCTTCTCTCAAGGCAAGGTGTACTTTCTTTAATTGGTATGAAATATATGTAACATACGTACTTTGGGAAAAGCATATGCTATACTGTGAACTCCAATTTCAGCCATTAACAACGATGCCAATATTATGTTCTCCTCTTTAACATCATGATCGAGTAATACGCGTACAGCCATCATAGCTGCTGCACCTGTAGCAACTGTCGCATCCATTAAAATAACTTTGTATTCTCGAATATCTTTTGGCAAGCGTAAATAATACAATTCTGGTTCTTCGGTCTCCTTGTTAGTCTGAATTAGTATTTTACCAATACGAATGTCTTTGCAGACATCACAAATGGCCTGTTCCATTGTCTCCCCAGCTCTTAATATTGACACACCACAAATCTTGTGCGTAGCCATTCTTTTCCCACGATATAATACACCTTGAGGTGTTTCCACTGTCATCTGTTTAAATGGGAATAAACTAAGGGCGTATTCAATAACCAATCGTATAAGTCTTTTGGAGTAAAATATAAATTCATCTCTCGATGTATTTTTGCAGCGTATAAAAGTATGAAGTCCCTTTATTTGTGGTGTAGCAGGTAACAGGTGTAGGGACTCAGGCATTGGTTGGTCATTGTATGAATTGGCTAGCGCTTCACGTAGCTTAAAACCGCGCTGGAAACAAAATTAAAACACTATAAAAATACAATTTTCCATTTTTTTTTCTACAAACTTACCAATTGAAGCTGTGTGTGTACATGTTGAACAATGAGATGAATAGCAACTTTATTTTCACCGC
The DNA here is from genome assembly GCA_947311025.1 of Lypha dubia. Lineage (NCBI taxonomy): Eukaryota > Metazoa > Arthropoda > Insecta > Diptera > Tachinidae > Lypha > Lypha dubia. The sequence continues at coordinate 70,294,442 of OX371264.1, read as the reverse complement.
CGCGAGGTACAATAATATCCGCATGAGCCATTGTCGGAGCGATATAATTTGAATATGACGGTTTCACCATATTCAAATACTGTTTCAATACTCCACTTAAGTCACGACCACGTTGAGAAATATCTCTTTAAAAATAATAATTTACACTTGAATAAGATATTTTAAAAAAAAATTTTCAATTACATAATTTTAAATAACAGATGGTATAAACAAATAAAACATATTTACCTTTTTAAGCGCCTGGCAAGACGTATATCGGGATCCGTATCAACAAATATTTTCATGTCTAAGAGTTTTAAAATTTCTAAACTATGAAACACTAAAATACCTTCAAAAATTATAACATTTGCACCGTACATTGTTTTCTAAAAATATAAATGTAAGTATGTATGTATATCCAATAAACGCACTAATAATATCGACATTAAAGTAATTACTGTATTTGTTTCGCGAGAATGTGTGACGAAGTTATAAACCGGAACTTCTACTTTTCGACCCTCTTTAAGCTTCTTTAGTACTTCTAACAACAAATCCATATCGAAGGCATCTGGGTGATCAAAATTATACTCATTAAGCAAAGCTTGTTCATGCTGTTTCTCATTTAGCACCTGTAGAATGAAGAGAATAATCAAAATAGCAACTTATGAACGTGCGTATGAATTCAGTACCCTATAAAAGCAGTCCATTGAGAGCAATGTAACCCATGGCACATCTAAAGATTCAATAATTTTTTGTGCTACTGTCGTTTTGCCAGAAGCGCTGCCACCGCAAATGCCTGCAAAAAAAAGTGCTTTAAGTTTTGTTTCAATTTCTTTTTGAGTAAATGTGTGAAACACACCAATAACAAAAGGTTCCACTTGCTGTCCGGCACAATTATACCAAGGAGGGCGTCCTGCTGTATATATAGTTCTATTATTTGAACGAATAACACTTTCTGAAGGATTAGCTGTTGTGGTTTGATTATTCATAGAAGTTGTACGTTGGCGTCTACGGGGCAGTCCTGCACGAGCTGGTGACTCTAAGCATTGTGGTGTCTTAGCAGGTACAGTTGTTGGCGAGGCTGGACATCCAAAATATTCCACATTTGCTATGTTTGGATCCACATAAAGTTGCTCCATCAAATCGCACCGGTCATCGCTAAAATTATAATTTTACGTTGTAAATACATGTGTGACTCAGACTCACAAGCATAACTTGTAACGTTCAATAGAGGCATATAAAAGGTGATGAGTTAATTTTATTTCGTTCGCTGAAATGTAAGGCCACGTAAATAAATTGAGTTTTTCATCCATTGCTGAACTTCCTAAGAAACTGCTACTTGAAGTATGTAATTTAGATTGGTAGGCATATTGCCTATTAAAAAAGTCCTTGTGCTTCATGATTTAAACATTAAAATAAGTATGTATTTAATTTTTCCATTTTATTTTAGGACATTACATCAAATGTTATTCTTGCGCATTGTCTTATATTAAATGTTATTAATACTCTGTTACATGGAGTTTTGCTGCACATTGTATGTAAATGCAGTTCCATGCACTTATGTACGTACATACGTAAGAATATACACTTGTACATACATATATATGTATAGGTGTGTGAATGTGCATATTTATTTTTGCAACATGCAATGCAAATATGGAAATCAACATGTTCTCTTTTTATAAAAAAAACATACTTTCAATGTAATATATGTTTTTATAAGCAGCTTTTACCTGTCGGAACTAGCAGAACTTGATGGATTATAAAACTTAATTTGTTTGCTTTGCGAATTCGAAGCTGTTGCAGACATTTTTTTTAATTACACAGTCTAAGTTAAGCACGCGGTGTTTTCGCGATGGTATTGTAATATGTAATTGATAATTTATAAATTTTGTGAAATATGTAAAAGTTTGCAGCACAGTTGCAGGCCAATAACCAAAATAATGCTGCCATACTTTCTACAAATTGCAAGTTGCACAAAGAATATTAAGCTCTGTACAAGGCGAATTCATTACAGATAGTCCCGACAAGTGATTATATATCTACTGATTGTCAATTCACCTTGTGAAGAATAGTGAGTTTGTTATAACTTTCATGTGTAAACGCTTTGTAAGCATGTACTGATTGTAAATATGTTTTTGGAAATATCAAAAATTGGCGACACTGAATAATGACGCACCGAATGACAAATGTCATAATAGATTTTTTGACAGCTAAAAATCATCTTATAGATATTTGTTTATTGAGAGTGGTACATAAATTTTATTCTGTGAAAAATTTATTGATAGAAAACAAATATAATGATTCTTTGTGGAAATATATTTATGGATGAATTGCAAAATACATTCTTTTTATGTTGTGTTCTTTGCAAAAAAAAATCTCGGCGTTATACGGATTTCACAAGTCATATAAAATCGAAGCATAAGGATCTTAATAAAAAGGAAGCCGCACCACCAAAGCACTCATCAAAGAAAATTAAAAATGAAGACAATAGTGACGGCGGCGATTATGAAGATGACGATAATGAATCCAAGCCAGAAATTGAAGTTAAAGATGAAATGGATGTTGATGCATTGGAACAGTTTACTGATGATATAAAATATGACGTTCAGGAAATCGAAGTAAGTAAAGAAAGGTTTTCGAGGGCTTAAGCGCTGTTTCCATAAGACGGACAATTGATTTGCGTGTAAAATTTTTATGGAAATCACTCAAAAAAACAGTTTTTTCATAAACATTTTATATTGAAATTTTTCGAATGGCTTGTGGAACAGCACCTTAGTCAAGTTCAGATAAGTATGTATGTACATAATGCGATCATGCCAAAGCTATTATATACGGTGGGCGTGGTTTTAAACCACAAATTTATTTACTGGATAGAATTCTATATATGTACATACATACATACGTACCAGACACCTGCAACGGTTATAAAAAGTTAGTTACTTAAGCTACGTTCACATTTATCAAATATTTGCCCAAAAAAACGTAACCAATAGTTTTGCTTAGAGATAGTGTCATTTAACACGATTTTTATATTACAAAATAAAATTAATTCTTCTCCAAAAGAGTATTTTTATACAGTTTTTAAAAAATTCGAACCCAAAATTAAAAAAATATTGGAATTAAAGGAAATAACTTATTAGTTTTTTTCTTGGTTACGTTTTTTTCGACAAATATTTGATAAATGTGAACGTAGCTTTATACACAAACTCCCAAGTAATGAATGAGAATTGTTGGTAAATGATTTTTAAAACTTTTCAAGTGTGGTGATAAAGATTTATTTATGTATATTATTTCTTTATTTAATTTTTGAAAACAAATTCTTGAATTCTTCCGCGAATAAAATGTTTTATCGATTTATTATGTTTTAGCCTTTTATTGATCCTATATTGGCTTTGGAGGAAGAGGAGGAGAAAGACAGTAGAGATGCAGCCGATTTATTTGAAGTGCAAGATTCAGATGTAAAAGATGAAGACTATATTGGTGATGAACCCGACAATGACGATTCTGAAGATGAAGACTATCGTGACGAAGACGACAATGATGATGCTGATTCGGACTTTGAAGCAAACGAAATTCCTATTTCTACAGACAAAGTATGTCTAAACAATATTTATCATTATATGATTACGATATAAACAATTTGCCAATTATTTATGTTTTTAGTTCACTCCTACTTTCTACCGTAAAAAACGATTTGTTAATGAATTTATAGAACTGTATAAAAGTCAACCAGTTTTATGGGATATAAATGATGACTTATTTGAAAATGCAAAAGCACAAAAAGAAGCTCATGACGCAATCATAAATGGAATGCAGAAGTTTAATATTTTCTTAAAACCAACATCATTGAAATCGGCAATAAATCGGATACACAAATATTGCTCCATTATAAAATCTGATATGGATAATGGCGATAGCAAAAAGATTACATCAATTGCAAAGGGTTACTACGAGAAATGCGAATTCCTTAAAGATCTGCTGGCCGTAAAAGAAAAACCAGAAGATGACAAACAAAATGTAAGCAAACTATTTCTTAGGTTAAAATTGTTAGTGATAGAAATTCAATTAAGTAAACTAATTTTTATTAAAATATTAATATTTTGCCAAAATTTAACAAAATATTAATATCATTCTATATTTCTAATGTATGTGTGCATGTACATATGTATATATTTATGAAAGTTAGGAATTTTGATTAACACGCTTTTCTGTTTCAACAGAGTTACAATTTATAAATTAGAGTAAGAAATGGGAAATAAGAAAGCCTTAAAGGTCATGCATAAGCGTGAAGTGCTTATTGTGTAATAATCAAAGTTTGTACTTTTCTAAGTTACATACATACATACTTCGATAGTGAATTACATATCGCAAACGGAAAAAAGATATTATATTATTTGCTATAAAATATGTACATATATATCGCTCATTTGATGCAAGGACATCATAACAACAAGATTAAAGTTTTTAATTGATGGTAAAAGAACATATTCCAAAATATCAAAGACGATATGATAATTCTGCCATATTCAGGTCTGTTCTGTATCAACAATATTTTGACAAGTCGGAACATTTTCATTTCGTGTAAAAAAACACAACAGGCCCGATTAATTTGAAAAAAAAAGTTTTTTAGTGATGACTTTGTTGCAGCACATGGACGATATGTATGTGTGTAAAGTCCAATAATCGTGGTCTCAATGCCTGTTATAAAGCGTGAGTGATTCCACAGACTAGCCGATTTGTGTTTCTTAAAATAGAAAATATTGCGGTTTAAGCTCAATATAAATAAAGCACATATTAAACAAATTGATTACACATCATAGGAGACTTACATTTGCCTAAAAATTACCCAAACTCAATCCATATTGAAAACAGTAAAACATTTTTAATTATTAAGTTTTTTTTAAAGTTCGTTAGTTCAACTTTAAAAATATTTATATATTATTGTTTTTGTTATCAGTGAATAATTTTTATAATTTCCATATTTTTTGCTGTTATTAATATGTAATGGAAACATACATATACCTAACAATAAGTGCAATAAGATATGTTTGTAATAGAAATAACGCTGAAATGATTACAATCGTAGAAAATTACGCGAATAATTGAGAAATATGTACCTGATGTTAAATGCAAGAAAATGCAAATACAACATGCTCTTTTTTTATTTATTTATTGTGTTTATTCGAAATTAAAAATACATATAATGTTTGAGCAATTTGTTAAAGTTTGGCAAAATACTATTAAAATTTGTTAGAATCATCTTAATTTAATTTCGTCCACTTAAAATTAAAAAATGGTCAACTTACATTTTTTTCAATGATCCTAGTTATAAGTGATTCGTTTGAGAAAATCGCGAAATTGCGCTGGATTGATGAAATGAATTAAGTAAATTTATAAAATTATGCAATCAGAACTTGAAATATCATTTTGCCGCTCCATTATGATGTTTATAGTTGTTTGCGGTAACAAACAATTTCAATAGTGAAAAATAATTGTTTTATTTTTTGTTTGTTTTCTTTATTTTCTTAAAACAAAAAGTGTCCATTAACATTCAAGCAATGGGATGATAATACATCTAAGTTCATCGATACATACGGAAGATGTACCGTACTCTATGATACAAAAAATCCATCATTTAATAGTATTGAAGCGAGGAATAATGCTTTAACTGATTTAAGCCAGACATTATTTAGTCAACATAAAATAGATTTTAGCCAAGAAGATTTGGCCAATGCCATTGAACAATTGCACTCTTGGTATTACAATACAAAACGGCGCAAAGGACATCGATATAAACTTACAAACAGTTGCGAAGACAAATATTTGAAAATGTGCAAATTTTTGCCAAGGAAACAATTGAAACTTAGGCAAAGGATGATTTGTGACTTGTGTAACAATCTTTTTTATACGGAACATAATTTAAAGCTACATCTATATAAAGCTCATCAAATAGGAGATCTTCCATTTCAGTGTGATCAGTGTGGCAAAAAATTTGATTCAAAATTATATTTAAGGGTTCACATACAACGCGTACATGTTGGCAAGCAGTTCCCATGTGAATACTGTGGCAGAAAGTTTGCCATTATGCCAGAATTAAAAACTCATGTCAAGATACATACAGCTGAAAAGCCTCATGTTTGTGAGCAATGCGGCAAATCATTCCGACTGAAAACGCAACTGGGCTATCATGTTACTGCAATTCATACTAAAATTCGTGCTTTTAAATGCACCATGTGCCCCAAGGATTTTCTAAAAAAACGTGACCTTACCGATCATATTAAATCGCATTTGAATATACGCGACAAAATTTGTGAGACATGTGGAAAAGGATTTTCCAATTGTCATTCATTGATACGCCATCGTCAAATACATGCGGAGGTGAAGAAATACGAATGCAAATTATGCGATGCCAAATTTCATCAATTTGTTGGTCTCAATGGCCACATGAAACGTACTCACAATATTGTCAAAAAAGATCCATAGTTTTTATTTTTAGTTGTAATTCAAATGTGTATGTATGTATGTATGCATATGTATTTTTTTAGTTAAATAAATGCATTATTTGTAGAAATATATGTATTTATGTATGTATGTACATGTACATGTGTATGTACTGCATCTTAAGAAAAAACTCTAAGCCAAAATAAACTGCAACCAACATCGTATTTTTCAATTCTTTTCTATTCATCCCATTGATTTGATGACGTTCTTGAGTAAATAATTAATTTGTATTTATGTACTTAGTATGTACATATCCTTGAAGAAGAAGAAGAAAAATATCGAAACTTTAATGTTTGATAAACATACTTACTTACATATGTATGTACATATAAAGCGGATAGCACTCGTATTTCATTTAATTAAAACGCCGTTCATTTCTTAATATTATAAATAATTGTTTTATTTTTGTTGTCTTTATTTCTCGTTCAAACAAAATAGAAACCATTAACGCTCAAACAATGGGATGACAATACTTGTAAATTCATCGATGCTTATTCGAAATTCCCCCTTTTATACGACGGAGAGCATCCATTATATGGTAATTTTGAAGAAATACAAAAAGCTCATCGAGATTTCATAAATGTCCTATTAAATGATCATAAAATAGATATTAAAGAAAACTTGCCGGCAGCGATAGATCAATTGCATTGTTGGTATTATGATGCCAAACAGCGCAAAGGAAAACAATTCACTAAATTGAACAAGGACGAAGAGGAATATTTGAAAAACTGTAGCTTTTTACCAGAAAAACGCCTGAAAGCGAAATATTATTGTCATCTATGCAAGAAAACTTTTAATATGGAACACAATTTAAAAGGTCACCTCTTTAGATTCCATAACATAGGAGAGTTACCCTTCAAATGTGAACAATGTGGTAAAAAGTTTGAACTAAAAAACACACTTCAAACTCATATTCAAAGAATGCATATCAGTAGGAAATTCCCCTGTGGCTTTTGCGGAAAACTTTTTGCAATTAAATCAGAACTCAAAGTTCACAACATGGTACATACAGCTGAAAAACCACATGTCTGTGAGTTGTGTGGTAAAGCGTTTCGAATTAAAACTCAATTACGTTACCATGTTACAGCGATACACACAAAAATTCGAGCCTACAAATGCACAATGTGTCCCAAGGATTTTCTTAAAAAGCGAGATTTGACCGATCACATTAAAACCCATTTGAATATACGTGACAAGATATGTGAAACGTGTGGAAAGGGATTTTCAAGCAGTCATTCGTTAATAAGGCATCGCCAGATACATTCTGAAGTAAAGCGATACGCTTGCAAATTGTGCGATGCTAAATTTCATCAATTTGTTGGTCTAAATGGTCACATGAAACGCACACATAATATTGTAAAAAAAGATTCAAATTGATTTTCATTTTTTATACATACATACTACATATAAGAGAGCCTCTATTAATTGAAGGAAATAATAATAATTCTAATTATGGCGAGAATAAACACAAGAAACAAAGAAATTAATATGTACTCTGTTTTTTTATTGACCGCTGCAAATAAGGGTGGAATGCGACGACAACTGGCCAAAAATTCTAGAGTTGTGTAGTAAAATATCTCATCCAATTGGTTAGATGCTCACATGTGTTGCCTTAACAAATATCAGCTAATGATTAGTGGATTTTTAATTTTAATTAATGCAAAAATTAATTTTCAACTATGTACGAGTATTTCTACAAAACCGCATCTTATGAAACTTTGCACACACATTAAATTAAATAAGTATTTGTTTTTTAAGTTGTTCTATTTTCTAAATATATGTCATACAGCCAAGTCACATAACTCAATTCCAAACGAAATTACACAGTTTCAATTCCGAAAGTTGAGTGCTTAGAAAACGATTATTAAAATACGAACTTTAGCCTGTATAAATATAAACAAATATTAATAATAATAAGCAGTTTTACAAAAAAAAAACGACGTTTGTTCTATTCAGCCGTGTAGTTGAAATCTAAAGTGATGTTTGCATATTACATTTTTCTTTGTTGCTTGAAATATGTTAACAATGTCTAATATTTATCTAATTATTAAACTAGAAATTTTTCTACTAACTTTATTTGTAGTAAACAATAAAAAATATGCTAGTAGCATTAGTAAAATAGACATTGTGGGTACAAAAAAGTTGAATCACTATAAAAGCGAAAAATAAATAAAAAAAAAGGGCCGGAATGCAATTACGGAATTGAAACCATTCCGATCGGTATATGTCACTTGCCCGATAGATTAAAACTTGCTTATCACAGATCCATACATACATGTACATCATACATAGAAAAATGTGTTTTAGTACAAAATTTCAATACAAATTTTTCTTAAAATAGATTTCAAATCAATGTCATAAAGTTAGGCTTACTGCATAGCGAAAAACACACTTGGGCAATGTTTTTTTTTTTTTTTTTGTTTTTCCAAGAATCTCGAATATAATTTATAATACAATATAATTGTTCGGGAATTGTTAATAAAAACCAATTTTTTTAATAGTTTTCAACAACGACTCAATCCATTTTAATCAAACCTTTTCCTACAATCCCCACAAATATTTATTAAATATGTTAGGAGCTTGTTTAAGTTGGCTGGTTTGTTAAACGTAGTGGAATATAGTCAGTGCAGAAAAACTATTAAAAGTTGGATATAATACACTTGATTACAGTTTTTTAAATGTGTTGGCACATTTGTAGAAACTGTTCCAGCCGATATTTTGTTTAAAAAATAAAAGAAATAATAATATAAACATTTTAAAGGTTATATTTCAATTTCGAAAATTGTATTCAAAACGTTATCTACTGTTAAGCAAGTGCGATTTTCTCTTCCCTGGATCAGGCGCGTATCATTCATTATAAGTATGAAAATTTTTAGCGAGATGAAAATTTAATTCGATTATATTTGATCGATTTTTTTTTTTTTTCATAAAAACAAAAAGTTTTGATAATTAAAAAATATCAGAAATGTTTTTGATTTGATTGGAATAATCAACTTAATTTTTTTGATTAGTTTTTAATCGGTTTTTTAATTTGTTTGCTTGGTTTAAAGCTCGTTTTAATAATTGTTTTCTTTATTTCGTTGCAATAAAACAGAAACCACTCACTCTTGACCAATGGGACGACACTACTCGCAAATTTATAGAAATTTTTGCCAAATTTCCATTACTGTATGACAGGAAGCATGCGTCATATGGAAAATTAGAGGATAAGCAAAATGCAATATCGGACATTAATAGCACCCTACTAAGCGAACATAATATTAATTTTAACAATGATATGACTTCTAAAGCTGTAGATCAGTTAAATACTTGGTATTATCAAACAAAACGTCGAAAAAGTAAACCTAGCAAATGCCAGGATAAATATTTGAAAATGTGCAAATTTATCCCTGGAAAAAGAATTAAAGAGAAGATTCTGTGTGGCATTTGTGACAAGGTCTTTTATACGGAGCACAATTTAAAATATCACTTAACAAAAGATCACAAAGTCGGAGATTTTTCGTTTCAATGCGATTTATGTGGAAAAAAACTCGTTTCGAAGACAGCTTTACAATACCATAATCTAAGAGTTCACGCTGAAAAGAAATTCCCATGTGAATTTTGTGGAAAATTATATGCTATACCTGCTGAACTGAAAGTACATGTACGCGTACACACGGCAGAGAAGCCTCATGTTTGTGAATTATGTGGCAAATGCTTTAGACTAAGAAATCTTCTGGGTCTTCATGTCACACGCATGCACACCAAGATACGTGCCTTCAAATGCACAATGTGCCCCAAAGATTTTCTCAAAAACACAGATCTAAGGGATCATATGAAAACACATTTAAATATACGAGACAAAATATGTGAAACATGTGGGAAAGGCTTTACAAATTGCCACTCTTTGATACGTCATCGTCAGATACACTCGGAGGTAAAAAAATTTGCCTGCAAACTATGCGACGCGAAATTCCATCAATTTGTGGGACTTAATGGTCATATGAAACGAACGCATAATATAGTGAAAAAAGATTCTCACAATTAGAATAGCATTCATGCGAGTATATGTACACATGTATGTATGTATCAGGTACATACTCGTAGAAATCGATTTGAAATGAAATGAAATCGAATCAAATTCTTGTAGATGTGACGACAATCGGATCGATTTCATTATTATTTTTTTTTGTTTCAATACCACACATGTCTATAAGAAAAACTTACTTTTTCTTTTTGTTTACAAATTAAATAAATATTTGAGGCAAAATTATTAATTTTTTGCAGTTTTAAAACAAATTTTATTTAACGCTGTTGCAGGAATCTATTTAATCAAAATTGTGGCGAGTCGTGTAATTTTGCCGAAGTTTTTGTTTTTTTTACATTTTTCACAAGTTTTAATCAGTATTGCGTTCTATAATCTATTACATTTATCCAAGCTTTTGAGAATTTTCGCCATTTTCGTTATGTTCCTTAAAGTTTTAGCGATTTTTAATCATAATTATGATATCTTTAAAAATTTTTGACGTTTTTTGCAATGTACAATAATTTTTTCAAAATTATAGTTAGTTTTTGCACATTCATAATTTTCGCGCTTTTTTCCGAGAGTGAACAACTTTAGCAAATTGTAATCAGTTTTAGGGCTTGCATTGAATAAGGGGGTTAATGCGATTTTTTTTTAAATTTTCACAATAGGCTTGATTTTCAGACTTAAACTTAAACTCTTAAAATAATTTTTAAAATATGTAACGAAGTTCGTTGAAGAGTTCAAAACTTTTAAACGCTTGAACTGATTAGAGATAATGTAAGTAGTTGGCCTATTAAGCATTATGTGTCTATAAATGATTATATAGTGAATATTTAGGTGTCTATTATATGTAACTCTTTTGGCAGTTCCTGAAGGAAGCTATATGTATATCTATTCGTATATTAGGTGATAATAATTTTGACGAGAAATTTTTCGATTGAAATGTGCAAAATGAACCAAAAATGTTATAAATTAAACATGAAAACAGCTGATATTTTTATTTCCTATATAAAAAACGTTACTCGGTTTTTTTACATATTTTCTGACAGGAAATTAAATTATCGGCATCTTTAGATTTGTATAAATTTTTTCACAAACGCTTCAACCTCTACTGCTCGTATGAGGTGTGGGGAGACCGTGTTTGCAATATTTTTGGAATACAGAGGGTCATATAATTAATTTTGTGCACATTCATTTGAATATCAGAACCGCAATATTTTCTTAGTTTGATGTAATAGATATACATGTGTATATTTACATATGTATGTAATATTTCGATATAAAATATTTATGCACATATGTACATACATACATATCGTCACCTGGAACGCAAAACGTGTTTTATATTACTGTGACCATATAACTGTAGAAGAATGGTGGACACCGGAAATGTTCGCAGGGTGTACATTTCTATGTATGTATGCATATTAAACTGGTTGACGTCATTTTTATAGTTAAAAGTGTTATACATACTAACTGTGACCCCGTTACAATGATTGCATGGCAGGTGCCTAAATAGTATTAATATTCAAATATACATACATACATACATACATACATTAATTAATATAGTTACGTGTATTCGCAATAGAAATAACATAAATTTAATTTTCTTTTTAAAATCGTTATTTTTGTTTTTTGAACCTCTAACTAATGTTTTTATTACACGGAATTTAGGATCCTTTGCGTTTTAGTTGACGATATAATAGCATAGTAAAAAGTTTTAATTAAATACATATGTACATTGTACATTATCTATGTATGTATGTACATGCATACAATATTAATCTTATATTTTATGTAACCGTTTTCTTTAAGTTCATAACACAGAAACCGCTTAAACTTGACCAGTGGGACGATGGTACATACAAGTTAATAGAGACTTATGAAAAATTTCCCTTACTTTATGATGGAGACCATCCATTATACGGCAAATATGACGATAAGCTAAAGGCCTTAGCAGACATGCAGAGAATCCTATTAAACCAACACAATATCGAATTTAATGAAGAATTGCTATCCGAAGCTATTGATCAATTGCACTCTTGGTATTATTCAACCAAACGTCTTGTACATAAGCCTGGTTCGAAACTTAGCCAGTGCCACAATAACTATTTAAAATTGTGCAATTTTTTGCCAGAGAAGCAAGTAAAAGTCAAGATTGTCTGCAGCATTTGCAACAGAAAATTTTACACAGATCATAATTTTAAATATCATTTATCGAAAATGCATCAAGTTGGAGATCACTTGTTTCAATGTGATAAATGTGGAAAAAAACTTGTATCTAAATCTGCTTTACTGTGTCATGCTCAAAGGGTTCACTGTGAAAAGAAGTATCCATGCGAGTTTTGTGGAAAATTATTTGCTATACCATCTGAGCTAAGGATACATACATTTGTGCACACCGCTGAGAAACCGCATGTCTGTGAATTGTGTGGTAAAGGCTTCAGATTACGAAATAACTTGGGTCTTCATGTAACACGTATGCACACTAAGATACGAGCGTTTAAATGCACCATGTGTCCTAAAGATTTTCTGAAAAATTGTGATCTAAAGGACCATATAAAAACACATTTAAATATACGCGACAAAATATGCGAAACTTGTGGCAAGGGGTTTACAAATTGCCACTCCCTTATACGTCATCGGCAGATACATTCGGAAATCAAAAAGTTTGCCTGCAAACTATGCGACGCAAAATTTCATCAATTCGTGGGACTAAATGGACATATGAAACGTATACATAACGTTGTAAAAAAAGACGGTAGTAATTAAAAGTAACCATTAAAAATAAGATTTTCAAGCTTATTTAAACTTGTTTTTATTTATTTTCAAATTTTCTTAATCCTTTCATGAATCAACTAACAAAATAATCATTAGTACTAGATATACATACATATGTATATAAAAAAAAAAGTTTTTTGCCTCTACTGAAAATTTTGAAATTTTGAGTTAATAGCCGCTTATTGATCAAGTTATCATATAGAAAGGACCTAACTAATTGATTTTTAATTCATATGTAAATACAAAAACACATATACATACATACATATGTATAATATATCAAAAATATTTGCTTCCGCCGACAAGTCGAGGACGCCGTTAGTTTATAGTTTTCCCGCCTAAGTTTATTAATTATTATCTGTTGAAAAAAGAGGTGTTAATAAACTACAATTGTCAAGATTGTTCAATGCGTATCAAGAAAAGCGTATTTTGTCAAATAAAATGGAATTTTAGAAATTTTTTCCATAAAATTTTCAAAAAAAGAACCATTAGCAGGAAAATTAATTGATTTTAAATGTATGATTGATTTTGATTTTTCTTGTTTAAAATACATACATTTGTTCAAAATATACTCGTATATGTATGCACATGTATACATAGAATAATTAAGTTCGTAAAGAGTGCTGATAAAAATGGATAACAACGAAGAAGGTAACCAATCAAAAGCAGTAAGAAATACAACTTTTCTGAAAATGGAAGTTGGTGTCTAGACAAACGCAAGAGCACACAATCAACGAAGGCACTAACAAAAATCAAAACGCCAAATATATTTTTAATCTCGAGAAAAATCTAGCTTTATTTTGATCTGGCAAGCCTGTAATAAAAATCCATATGTATGAATTACAAACATACATACATACATACATATGTATATGAAACATTTGGAAAGGTGATAATTTCTCATTAATTCGTGGTGGAAAATATTAAATGAATTCCCATTGGTCTTCATCAATTTGCTGTAACTATCATACATATCAAGGAGTGCAATCACACCACAGCATGACAACTTTTCAAATAAGATTGGCGACATTCTTACGACATTATGAAACGAGCAATTGGCTAAGGTTCATATACCCGGCTTGCTGTAATAACACCATACAACTTTATAATAGACATTATTTTTCCTCAAATCCACTGCCTTCGAAGTGTAAATGCATAGTCGGAGGGATTGGACGGTCCTATTCTTCTAAAATATCTGCAAGGGCAGCTAGTGAAAAATCGCACTGCAATATTGGAACTATTGGCCATGTTGACCATGGAAAGACATCTTTGACGGCTGCTATAACAAGAGTACTATCAAATAAAGGCTTAGCGGAGTTTGTTTCGTATGACCAGATTGATAGGGCACCTGAAGAAAAATCTAGAGGAATTACTATAAATGCATCTCACATCGGCTATGCTACATCTAAAAGAACTTATGCTCACACTGATTGTCCCGGACATGCTGATTATATAAAGGTATTTAAAGTAGTACAAACATATATTATGTTTTTCAAAATAAGTAATGTGTAAAGTTTTAAAAGAACATGATTTCTGGGGCATCTCAAATGGATGGCGCAATACTAGTAGTTGCAGCAACTGACGGACAAATGCCTCAAACGAGGGAACATCTTTTGCTAGCTAAGCAAGTAGGTATAAACAAAATTATAGTCTTCATTAACAAAGCCGACTTGGTGGATCAAGAAGTTTTGGAGCTGGTAGAAATTGAAATGCGAGAAATGTTGCAAGATTTTGGTTTTGATGGAATAAAGAGTCCCTTTATATGTGGATCTGCTTTGTTAGCTTTACGGGATGATAAATCACCGTTTGGGGTGCCATCAATTGAGAAACTAATCGATAGTATCGACTCATATATACCGACACCAAAACGTGATATTATGTCACCTTTCGTATTACCAATTGATAATGCTTTCACCGTACCTGGACGCGGTACTGTTGTAGTAGGCACTTTGAAACGGGGTACAATTACTAGAAATGCAGAATGTGATCTATTGGGATTCAATCAGAATATAAAAACCTCCGTTAGTGATATACAGATATTTCGAAAAAGTATAACAAAGGTAAGTGTGAAGTGATAATTTTTTAAAAATTTCCCTATTTATACTGATATATGTATATGTATAAGGAATTAATTAATTGACACATGCAATGTTGTGAATAAATCAAATTAAGGATTGGGTGTATTTTTTGTTAATAACATCGTATATCGCAATTGAAGGAATCAGGACCAGTGTTAGCCAAATGTTCGAATATGCATGTTAAATAATCATTGGTTTGATTAAAACTGAAAAACAATTTCCACACATGCATTAATAGAACTTTTAAAATCAACTAATATACATTTTTGAATATTCTATATGATTTGATTAACAACACTTCGATCATAATCGATTTCACATAAAAACTTTAGATGATGTAAAAATTATCGAAACTATGATTTTAGCAGTTCTGTGGTAGAAATGTTTATGCTTAATACAATTAGAGAAAAAAGTATATTTTTATAGTCAACTAAGAACAATGTCATACAATAACCTTTTAAAATACGTTACAAGGCTGTGGCTGGTGAAAATATTGGAGCATTGTTACGAGGTGTCAAAATATCTAGTGTGGAACGTGGTATGCTGCTATGTGCTCATGGATCAGAAGATATATCGAATCATTTCATGGGATCTATGTATTTACTGTCAAGGGCAGAAGGCGGACGCTCCAGACCTATGCTATCAAAATATATACAACAGCTATTTAGTGTCACGTGGAATGTACCAGCTCGCATAGACATGAGTGATTATAAATAATAATAAAAAAGATGAAAATATTAAGTTTGGGTTCTTTCAGTTCCCTCAAATAATATGTTAATGCCTGGAGAACACGCAAATGTTCACATAACACTACTAAGAAAAATGGTTATGGCAAACGGACAAGCTTTTACAATACGGGAAAATGGTGCGACGGTTGCAACTGGTATAATTTTGGAACGAAAACCTTGCATTGATTTGCCTAAAAACAAGTTATCCAAAGTAATTATAAATTCTGAGTAGTAAGCTTGAGGCGAAGTGTCGACATGTAGTGACTTCTTAGTGACAATTATATGTATGTATATACATGCATATATATGTATGTATGTATGTATATAATTAGTATAAGTACTCACATGAGTATGTATTTATTTGTACATATTTTAATTCTTGTTTGTTTTATAAAAAAAGGTAATGCAAAAACCCGAACTAACTAATTTTCTAATTTAAGCTAGTATATGTCTACCACTTCTTTTTAAAATTCACAAAAAAAGGCTTTCGTAAAAAACCGAAAACATATGTAATAAAGAATGCAAATCTTGAGTGCTATTTCGTTCACTTTTAATGAAGGGATGATGTAAACGCCAAAAATTTCTTTACTTTTACTGAGTAAATGACCTTGCATGTAATTACTGGAATTTTTAAAATCTTTAGAATACCCGTATATTTTTGGAGTATGAAATAAAAAAAAAACAGTTTTTCCAAAAACTTCATCAACGGTATCGCTCGGATCACTTTTAAAGGCCCAACAAGTGATTTAAAATAATAAATTTCCAAGCTTATCCCAAATCTTACGAAAGGCGAAAAAGCTATGAAGGTGTCACATATGTACGTACATACTTACAAATATATTCGGTTGTAACGGAAATAGCATTTCATAAACATATTTCCTGTTTCATTTGGAATCAAAAATGTTTCCTCAACTTGACTTGAATTTTTGTAAAAAAATGGTTTGAAAAAAAAGAATGCTATAAGGTCTCTACTTATACAGTGAATTGTTTAAAAAACTTTAAAACAATATGTATTCCTTGATTTGTATGTATGTTTTTTTCAAAATTTTGATCAAAATCTATTACAAAATGTGTTTATAATAAATAAATAGTATGTATTTTCATTTGATTTTTAATGTATACATTTAATCGTATATATTATATATTAGTTACTAATGCTTTACGATGTAAGTAACAATAATTGTTAACAAATAATAACACATACATACAAACATATGTACGAGTATATTAAAAGTATAATTTCAAACGTGTTAATTTTCTAACAGTTGCCAAACGGTTTTCTTAATTATGGAATTATGTAGATTGTCCAATCGATCTATAAATACAATATACATACATATGTATGTATATTGAATGAAGTTTTTCAAATAATGGATTTCAAAATTAAGTGTTTTTTTCATAAACAAAAATTAAAAAAAAGAACATTTGGATATTTTCTTTTACAAAATGGCAATTATGAATTAAATATTACAAAATTTATTTAATAAAAAGGCAAGTTTGTAATAGGAATGTCTATTTTTTCTACAATCATAAATAAATTGCCTAGTTTTTTGTATGTATAGAATGTTTCCACCATCATTTTGAATGATTAATGTTTCTAATGAATTAGGTTCTAAAACTACGTAAATTACATCAGTATTGTTTGTTTCAAATATTCACATTAAAGCAGGTATACAATTATTTTTTAAAGGCAACAAGATTTTGAACATACAACGTATCTATAGTACATACATATGTCTATAGTAGTTTCTTCAAGATAATTTAAGTACATTTTTTAAATATTTATGCTACAAACAAAATAAAAATATAATAACAATAAAACAGTTGTGGAAGCTCCATACTATCGAAAAATTATTTTTCACAATTTCGTTGATTATTGCTATGAATACTTGGTAATACTAAAAAAACGATAAATAACTCTATAGGTGGCTTTTAAGAATGTTATTGTTTAAATATTTTTCTAAATTTTTTGCAGTAAATCATCAAGACCCAAATGTTTTGGTATTTCAATGTCTTCCAACTTTATATCGCTGTACTTGAAAACCACTTTAAATGGAAAAATAAACTTTTGATCCATCGTAAATTCTTCATTTTTTATCTAAAAATAAGTGAACAAAAAGATGTAATGATAATTTTGAAAATAATATTAGTTATATCTTTCTGTATTTTACTCGAAGTGAAAACAAAATGAAAGTGAATTAAATATTTATTAAATTCACGTTTCGAATAAAAAACAGAACAGAATCAAGTATTGTACGTATTATTACCATTGGACGTGCATTTAATTTCTCTGTGAGCTTTTCGAGAAATGTGTTGGTTATTTCTCCCTCATAATCGTCCAGTTTATATGATTTCATAATCTAAAAAAAAAATATGCGATTTTGATAAATGGCGGTGCCATTGTTTTAATTGCTTCGATACTTACCTTTAAAACTTGAGATGTGTTTAAGTTTGTACACAAGTCGCAAATACTTTGAACATCCTTTTCACTTTTTCGTGATTGCAATAATTGAGAAACTTGATTAAGAGGGGCTAAAGGAGCCAAGACATCATTTGACTGTAAAATTGAAAAAAAAAATGATTTTTAAAGACCCAATTTAATTGTATAAACATGTTCATGTACCATTTTTTTATCTTTAACCCATTCCTCAATGTGACCCAAATTGTAACGTATTATCATTCCAGTCTCCCACATGCATTTATCGCCTCTTAACATCAAGCAATTCATGGCGATAGCACATATAAAGTACATAAGCTGAGTAAAAATTTGCTCAGAATAACAACGATCCAATCCGAAGTGTAAAAATTGTTTAAAAAAGTGTTCCAATTGACTTATTAGCTGTTTCCAAGCAGCAATTTTTCCATGTTCCGGTGATGCAGAATTATCAAAAGACGCAGCACGATTTACACGTCCTCCAATACTAATATTACTCTTTTGATGTCCCCTTTGAATTTCATCGTTATCTAATATCGCCTCTACAATATGACCCTCTAGCAGACCTTCAATTTGCTTCACTAAAGCTTCATACAATTTGATGATAATTTCCAAAATAACACGCCGATATTCGTACAAGTTGAAATTCTTCAGTTGCTGTTGATTCTGCTTTTCCGTGTTAAATTTTACATATTCCTCAATATCACCGTATTGTTTCAGAAGGTTTAAGAGTCTACAACAAACACACATGTACATATGTACATAAATGAACAAAACAAAAATAATAATAATCTTACGTTATTGAATTAACCAGCCAAATTATCCGAAATTCTGTTACACTGGGATTACGATGTATCTTTTTGATTTGTTTTACGAACTTGCTTAATAGCTCCCGAACATCTTCATCGGCATTAATTAGATCGGTGTAACTGTATGAAAAATGCGATTCAAGAATTTTTTCAATTTTATATAAGTAGATGCTATGTAAATTTGTTATTATCATACCGTATGCACATAAATAGAATATAAGCCGGAAAACCGGGCAGTAAACCAATGGCTACTCGTGTGCTCATATCGACAACTAAGCGATGGAATATTTTATCCAAATCTTCACTGCGAAATTTCATCAGACCTTTAAATGCCAAAGGAAAAAAAGAACAGCATGTTTAGAAAAATTTTATTTTGCCAACAGATCGAATGAAGACAAAATTACCTTGATACGTTTTTGCTTTTTGTTTTCCTACTGACACCTTCGAGTTTTGATTACCAGTTACATTTGCGTCAACTTTGCTTGAGATTAGATGGTCATTGACGACTCCTCCTTGCTCTTCAATTTTTAAAGTCAAATTATCACTGCGCTGTTTTAAAGAATCATATTTCTTGAGGAATACATTCAATTCTTCCTGAATCTGTGAGTATTGGAATAAAGTCTTTTTCAGCTCATATTTCAAATAGCGATTACTTTGCTGTAAAGCATCCGAATCTTTTGTATCGATATTCAGCTCATCGAGGCCGTTATTTAATACTTCTTGCAATTGATTGTTCTCTTTTCGCAATTCATCCAATTGTCGACTCATTTCGGCAAAGTGCGCATTGTTCTCCTCCGTAAGTGCTTTAAGTTCACACTCCAATTGCTTATTTACTAACTTTTGAGCTTGATAGGCATCATTCAGTTCATTATCCTGACTAATGCTATGATCAGAGCTTCGCAGGGAAAGAAAGGTTTCGTTTCCTAACGATTTAAGGGTCTGTGTTTGCTGCTGCAAAACAGATTTCAATTGGATACATTCTTCTCTACGCCTCTTCAGTTCTTCTTGAAGGGCATTATGTTGTGCCTCCAACTCTTGCATTTCAGCCCCACTGCGTATGCTCTGTCTGAGTAAGTGATAGTCATTGCGGAGTTTTTCATTTTCCACCTCCAGTTCAGAAACTCTTAGGGAATCTTCTGTTGGCCGATGTTGGCTAATAGCCTTATCCAATCGTGCTCTTAGCGTCCTGTTATGTTTCGTTGCTTCCTCAAGTAAATTGCGCAACTTGATAACGATCACAGTGTTGTCACTCCGAGGAGTTGAAGTTACCTCCAGACTTCGGAATGACTCTGGAGAAGTACGACTATTGTCGAAGATGTTGAGTGAGTGGTTAGCTCTGTGTTCCAGAGTATTTTTAGCAGAGCCATAACCAACATCCTCCTCGTAATGACTTGACATATTGCTTATGGTGCGGTGGGCCCCAAATGATGTAAATTCTCCACCGCCCAATTGCCGAGTTATACGCTTGAGTTCTTCTTTGAGATGATAGTTCTCATTCTCGATTATTTCCTTATCCATTAGAGCTTTCTGGTATGCATCATGCAATTCGATCGCTTCAGCTTCAGACATTAAACGTTCTCGTTGTGTTATGTCACTTGCGGTTTTATCAGCTTCTAGTAGTTTACTTTTCTCTTGCATTTCATTGATTTGTTTCCGTAATTCACCGTTTTCGAATAACCACGTTTCTTTTTGTTTTTCATTTTCTTCTAATAGCTGCATTTTTTCATCCCTTTCCAATTCGAATTCTTTCATTATGGTCGAGAGCTTTTCGTCTTTTTCCGCTAACACGAGTTTCATATTTCTCACTTCACACTCGAGCACTTTTTTCATTTCCAGCTTCATTTTGAGAACCGAAATTTCACTGTTTTTATGTTTGAGATGGCCATTCTCTTTATTCAGATCATCAATGCGCTGTTGCATCGAAATAATTTTATTTTCCAGGCCTTTATACATATTTTGTATGTGGGATATAGTTTTAGCCTCCGCCTTGAGACGTTTAAATTGACGTCTCGCCAAAAATCTTCGCACAGCGGATTGGCATATAGTAATATGATGAAGACGGTTGCGATATATTCGCCTTGCCAAATAACCACGCACAAAACGCTGAATTTGCGTAGCACGATAATGATCCATTGCTTCTTGAAATCGTTTACGTGCCAACATGCCACGAGCATACTGTTGTATTCCACAAATAGAACGTCTTAAGCGAACATACCGTCTTCTGCATAACCAGCCACGAGCATATTTCGATATAATAATCGCGGCACGTTGCTCTCTAATGGCTTGTGCTCTTTGACGTGATAGATAGCCACGACCATAACGCTGTATCCCCAAGGCCGTGTTCTGCAAGCGAAGAAATCTCTTACGCCAAATGAATCGCCGTACAACACTCTGTATTATTGTAATATATTTTTTTCTCAAATTAGCACGAATTTGCTCCAGATATGCGACCTGACCGGCTCGAAAAAATATTTGTGTATTACCAAAACGATATTTATCCTCATCTGTAATCCATTTTGCTACGATATTCCGACAAGATTGTTTGTAATCACTCTTATTAACGTGACTACGATGACACAATAGTTGATAGCGCATATAAAATTCAAGATAAACCCAGCGAGATGGAAAGCCAGCAGCGGAAATCCGCACAGTTTCCAAAACACCACAGGCTCGCAACTGCTGCACAATTTTTGGGGCATCCCATTTGAAAGCAGTTTTAGATTCGTTGGGCTAAAAGAATTTAATTAATACAACACAAATTTTATTTTTTCGTTTCCTCTTTTTAAGAAAATGTTAAATTTTCTTCCCACCTTTATGCAACGAACATAATGGGGCGTTGTTGAATGTAGTGTATTTATTAAAGAAGTTAAACTATCTCGAAATTGTGATCCCACTGATCGGCGGTGTTGTTTCGATGGCGCAACCTTTTAAAAAGCAATCAAATAATTTAGATACAATACTGGGATGTTGTAAGGGAAAAAAGCATGCATATAAATTTTTATTTTTTGATAGATGGTTATGTAAACATTCATAAATGTGTTACTTTTTATAGATATCCTTCATGCAAGATTAGTAAGGGCAAAAGCAAATAATTAAATTAAAATTAAAAAAAACACGATGCGTTCGAGATTGCATTATCGGCTCAAATTTGATATGATACTTTATGCAATGCATCGTGTGCGAATAGGGTAAAGAAGATAGATGGTGAATATGTAGAAAAAGACTTAGATCTTTTACAACTCTGCTAATGCGCGTTTTGTTAATTTTTAGAGCAGTGTCGTGGCGCTTCTGGTGTTTAATATTACTTGAAATTCCAAAATTATGATATAATTTATTTATAATTTAGAAAGAATATGATAATATGAAACAGATCCACCTAGTATATGACGATTCTTACAAATGATTAAAATTTACTTTAAATTATAAATTTTGTTTTTGTTTACGTAAATAAATATAAAACAACGGGCTTTTTTTAATTTGAGAAAAAAGCAAAAACAAAAAATTAAGAGAAATGTTGTTCCATTCGAACTATTGTCAAACTTTTAAAACGAATATTTAACGATATTTTTATTGCCTGTTCGCCGATATCGAAGAAGTTCTTTCTTTCGAACAATTACATTTGAAATAAAAACCAATTCAAAAATTTTGTTCGGCGAACAGGCACAGTAAATAATTAGTTTCATATATTTTGCTAGATTCGCTATTAACATCAAAATCAAAGCAAACCTTCGAGATCGAACAATTTGGTAACACAAACTAAACGACAGGTGAACTTTGAGAGTTCTTTTTCGTTGCACTAAAAATAATCGTTCTCGATCGTTTTATCCGCGAATAATATTGTTTTCGTCTACTGTGCGCTTAACCACAGTAGCTCCTTTGTTAGTCAACATACATATAGTTATATATACTATACTATCAAAAACATGCATTAAATAGAGTTAATTAATTATTATATGTAAAAACGTTTTTTGTATCAGTAAATGTATACATTTTTGTGTGATATGTAACAAAATAGACAATAATATCAACTAACTCTTCGACGTATCTCTTGGCTCACAGCGTTACCCTAGACGTAAAGAGAATCAAATACAATTATTTAGGTAAAATATATTATTAATTTAAAGTCGTGATGTTCAAATTTTATAAAGATATCGTTCGATTAAGCGAAAAACTAAACCAATCAACAAAATAATCAAAATCTGTGTTTTTATTCTTAATTATCTGCTGTTAATAACTTTATAGTTTATAGTTTTTTTTTCGTCTTGTTTAAGTCGAAGATGTTTAGTTTCAAAGTTTTTCGCTTAAGTTCGGGATAAAAACAACATGACCTTAAAATATTTTTTTTATAAGCGCACCTGTTTTCTTGCAGCACTTATAACAACTCTTCCTCCAAGTGTCTGTATTTTGCCAACATCAGCACTAAGAGTATCAATCTCTTCTGTTTCCATTAGTTGTTTACATAACGACATTTTCGATTGACGTAACACGTTCACCAATTCTTTAGAAACAGTATCACGATTTTTCTCCAAAAATCCATTTACATCATACTCCACCGTATCAGAGAAATGTTTTATAAAAAAACCTTGAAACATTTAAAATTAGATTATATCCTTTTATAGAAATTAAATATTTGCTCACTTGTATTGCCAAAGCGCGGTTTTTCGAAATGATGAAATTTTTTACATTTTTCAACTAGTTTTTGAACCCAACTTTCATCAGATCCTCTAGGCATCTTTTATAAATAAGTGATGAATATCGAACAATAACATTAATTTAATACTTGTATGTATGTTCATATATAAAATTTTATATATCGTCGTATAAATACAAAAGGCCGCAAGTGACAAAAGAATCAAAATTAAATTTTTTAAATGTAATCATGTAATTAACAAGAATATACATATCTATATATCTCTTCTTAAAATTTTAATCGTATATTGTTTAGAAATTGTAATTAGATATAAAAAGTAATAAATTTATAATTTGTTTTGCTTCTCCTGTGAAATAATAATTAGTGCTGTTATGTGGCCTTCTGGGTTTTAGGTGACGATATTTCATTTAGAAACTTACACGACATTCTTCGTCCAACAAATCTAAAACTCCCAATTTCGATTCAATTAGATCTATACAAGGTTGATTATCATAAAAGTCTATCATGGTCCAGGCTATACCCTCCTTAAGATACTCTTCTTGTTCAAGCTTAAAAACATGTTGATTGAATTGTTGTTGAAGCTTTTCGTTAGCGTAGTTTATGCAAAACTGTTCAAATGAATTGACTTCAAAAGTTTCAAAACCATAAATATCGAGAACACCAATGAAACAACTATGTTTTCGATCATTATTAAGTCCTTTGTTCAAAACGCTAACAATGTATTGAAAAAGTTTAGCATAAATATGTTTGGCTAAGGCGTCCCTAGCTGCAATGGCTGATTCTAAACTATTTGGTATCAAAACCAGTTCATTGACAGATTCAATTTGTCGGGTTTTAAGCCATTTACGCAATTCATCTGAATTTACTTTTAGCAATTCTCCCATAATTCGTAAATGCAAATCTTCATGCTAAAAAAAAATATAAAACCAATAATTGATCATTCTATTATTAAGTAATCCAGTAATTAAAACAAAAAAATTAATTATAACTAAATAATTTTAAATAATTCTTCTAATTTTTTGGATATTTTTATTTAGTATGTTATATAATATGCAATTTTTTGTGTTTTTGTTAATAATAAATTTATTGTTAATATTTTACTTGAAAACAAAAAATTTATTTAATTTTTTACTGTAACTTATTCTAAAAAAAACTTTACTGAACATAAATCACATAAGAGCGGAATTTTTATGAATAAGTAAATAAGTAACTACTCACGTCAATATGACAGCTATCAGGGTCGATTTCTTCCGAATTCTTCTTGTATTTTTGAGAGAATTTTATGTTGCCCAAATGAAGAATACCAGCAAGAATATTTAATATATCTGAAATCTAACAAAACAATAATTAACAAACAGAAAGGGTAATTTTTTGATAATGCTGAACTTACTTGCCTTGAATCGAATCCGAGAATATGCATAGCCTGAATAGTTTCTTTAAACTGTTCCTTATCGGACACTTTGTCAATATTGGGTGATTTTCCCATATTTAAATACTCGAACTTATCCTGATGGTCTATTTAAATAAAGCACAAATACAATTTGTATGTGTATCGAAAAAATTATGTTAATTACATATATAGTATATCGTCATCTTAAAGACCTAATAACCTATCTGCAAAAATTGATTTTTTTTATTTTTTTATTCCTTACATCATAATGCATATGTGTGCAAAATTTTTAACATCTAATATTACAAATGACCAAGTTATTACCAAATAACCTATTAGCAAATATATTGCAAATAGTTCCAATTTTATACCGTTTTTCCCTCTTCTGTAAACTTTTAAAAACTGCAGATAGGTTATTTCGTCATTAAGGTGACGATATGTAAATTTACCTAAAACCAACTGAGGATGTTCCTTTCTAGCAGAACAAAGCTGATAGAATATGTGATAGTTACGTTCCCCTATAGCTTGAAATACAACTCGAGATTTTTCTAAGAGATACGTATGCATAGTAGCTCCTGTCAAATTCATAACGCTCATATTGTTTTTAAATAATAATTTCGTGAATTTACCGAAACGGGAACTATTATCATTTCTGGTGGTTTTTGCATTACCAAATGATTCCATAATTGGTGATGAGGCCAGTACTTTGCGCTCTACCTGTGTCTCCGATTCTGAACCGCCAACAGCTGCAAAATAACGCATTGCGTATTTGGCTGACACAGTCTTTCCAGCACCGGATTCACCACTTACAATAATACTTAAATTACATTTCTCTCTTTCAAGCTTTGTATATGCATCTTCTGACAACGCAAAAATGTGTGGTTCCAATTCTCCAATAGATCTTCCACGATAGGCTCTTATAATACTGGGCCCATACAGTGGCATGTCGGCATATGGATTTATGGCTACCAATACTATGCCGCAATATGTGTATATCGTTTGACGTTCACAAAAGCGCACTCTTAAATTATGTAATACCCCAGGCTCATGCAAATATGACAATGAAGTCAAATCATTTTGTCCAATTAAAATAGCCGGATTTCGAAGCGGTGGCAAATTGCTACCATCTGCTTTAATGTTTACCTCAGTCTCACGACCACCGTTCAGCAGAACCTTCAAAGCTGTATTGCCCTTTTGGTAATTCTCATTGAGGGTTGCACTCTCCCATACTGTATTGACATTTGGCAGCCAAACTTTAGCACCCTACGAAATATATGTACATAATTATTTAAGACACAGATACTACATTGTTCATTCTACTTTGGGTGTAGTGCTTAAAATAATTAAAAAAAAAATTATTGTAAATTATATTTAACTTATTCGAAGAACGCCACACTCAGAAAAATTTTTGAAGAAAATGTGAAAATTTCTATTCGTAATGCTCCTTGCGGTATTAGGAAATTAAAAGTTCAGTGATGAGACAGTACACCGGTAATTACCAGCCGCCTGCTAGGACTCTACCGTACACTCTATATAAAATTTGATTGAATGGTATGTCGGATGAATGTTATATACCTAGTACATCTTCTAATATAGCATATACCTACTAGTAATATGCCGGTCTGGTCTATAGGAGTAGCTAACAATATTAAAAAATAACACGTTACGCACAAACTACTTGTACTTATTGTTAAAGGTTATATAAAAAGATTAAATAAAAGGTTTGGATGTGGATTTGAATATTTTTTTTAATTATGACCGGTAATAACTTTCATTGTAAGTATGAAACCTAAATTATGATTTTTTCTTTATATAAGTCGTATGACATTGCGTTCCAATTACAATTTATATATTTTTTGGTGTGACATTAAATAAAGGTACCGTCATCTCAAAAAATTGTGAATGCATTTACAAAATTCACAAGACGAGTACTGAAACCAGCCTAACGTTTCTATATTTTTTATCACTATTTGTATACATATGTAAGGTGACCTTCCCTTCAATATTTTTATGAATCCATATAAATACCTTTACATAAAGTAACTCTTCGCTAAACATTATTTGAACGAAATAGCACTTGGTGTTATACTCTTATAATTAAATATTGCAAATATACTCCTTTTTAAGAATTTTAGACGAATTTTCATTAATTTTGTATATTTCGATTTTTTCCAATGCGACACTTTTACCACACGAAAAAGAACATTAGGGAAAACGTAGAAACAAACTATGCCGTTATATTTAACACATCAATTTTATGACAAGAATCTAATAGTGATTTTTAATTGAACAAAAACAATATAAATTTTTTAGATTAAAAAAATCCATGTAAATGTACATAAACAGGAAATTTGTTTCGTTTTAAAATCCAGATCAAAAATAATTTAATACTGACGTTGACAAATGCAACGAAAGTGACAAATTAAACACAAAACAAAACACAGGGGTGCCAAGATCAGAATTTGTTTTATTCCAAAAATTTGGTCGAAACTTTGAAAAATCTCCCAAAACATACATGGGTTTTCGTAATATCCAATTACAACCACATGAGAAATTAGTTTTGCAAATATTGCCGTGGCGACCGTCTAATTTTGTTGCCAACACAAGATATTAACGTGTGGACCGCACGAATATGTGTTCGAAAACATATTTAGCAACAAATATTAGAACTTATTGCTGAGCAATAATGTTTTAACACAAGATGTCAAATTCAATTGGTATTTGTATGAAAATAATCTATTTGGGCAAATAAGAAAAATAAATTAGGACACGAAATTTTAGTATGTGTACAGACATACATACTTACATTCATACATTTAAATACATACGATACAGAAGACAAAGAAAAGAAGAAAAACATGAGTTCCGAATAAAAAAAATTGGTAACCACCGTATTTGAATTATGTACATATGTATGTATGCTTGCAAATGATTAGCTGTAAAACAACTTGTATTTTCTGCACGGATAAAAGAGGTATAAAAATGATGCACGGATAATAGAGGTAAACTCACGGTTAATAGATGTAGCCGGTTACTATATGCTCGGATAACAGAGGTCAAACTGTATTCCAAATATTACAACTATTATTCTATTTTAAAAGCTATAAATAAAACTCTCATGTAGTTACTTTAAGTTATAACTTGAACAAATAGGCATTTAAACCGCAAGCTATAACTTAAAATTACGGCAGCATTTCATGTTGGGAGTAGACCATGGTGCAATAATAACAGGTACACGCATCAATGCAACTCTGCGTTTCTCGTCCTTTTTATTCTGCAGGCGACGACTTCATTCTGGTGACTTGTCAAAAAATCAACACACAAACATGTATGTTTTCAAAGCCTAGAACATCAACAGTTCATGCCAGATGCCAAAATATAGAACTCAAGCGTTCAAAAACACACGCAAACGAGCAAGTCAGCTGATGCGTGTACCATGGTGTAATAATATAAGGTGCGCTTATCAATACAACAATAAAAAACGACATGCATTTTGTTTGTGTAAAAAAAACATGATGTTGTCAAAAATAGCTGTGGTTTGTATGTATTTAGTGGTTATGCAGCAACAAAAAGCATAGTGTTAATAAAAATATTTATGATGGTGGCCAAAAATGTAAACAACTTTTGACAAGACCATGGGACTTACCATATTTTTGCAGATTATTTAACGGTCACAACACAACTCTACGAAAACCCATATTCCTTCTTGCGTAGACCTGATTATTAGACCATGGCGTATACCTGTTATTATTTTACCATGGTGTAGACGTAGAAGAAAATTCATTACCAGATGTCGTTAAAAATTCGCCTTGGTTATTACAACTCTACGTCTTTTTTTGTTTTGGCGCCCAAATTACTCCGAGCAACTAATACGCTTTACTGCATGAAGTTTGTTTAACATTCCTAAAAATTTGTTAATAATAAAAGATAAATTATGTCTAGCCCTGCAAGAAAGCAAAATGGTAGTATAACTACCAAAGGCCAAAATACCCCAACACGGCGTAAGTTTAAAATATTCGACATTTCGTAGTTGGCTTATCTATTTTGGATTTCTAAATTTTGTCTTTAGCTGTAAATATCGGTGAAGCTGAGACGCCAATGCGTATGGGGCCCACCCAACATGTGCAGCCATCCGATAATATAAGTCTGCCTCCTACTTCGCCGGGAAATATCAGTTTACCTGCTACGAGTCCTGCTAGAGGTTTAGCTACCAACATGAGTGAAATTGATTTAAGTTCTCCGTTAAACTACGGAACACCTAGTTCAATGGGGTCCATAAGAACGCCACGCTCAGGTATCCGTGGCACGCCATTGCGAGCAAGACCTGATATACGAACGGATAAAAGAATCCGTCAGGTAGCTATAAGCAGTAGCGGGGTAAGTTTTTTTTTTGAGATTTAAAGGCAAAAAGTGCGACAAAATTATGTTTTTTTAGATGGAAACAATACCAGAGCGTGTATCAGAAACTACTGATACTGTATCGGAAGCTTCATCAGCACCTCAAATGGTGGTTTGGGGTACTAATGTGGTTGTTAGCAATTGCAAAACCAAATTTAAACAATTTTTGCTGCGATACATTGATCCCATGGCAGAGCAAGATGAAATTTCAGAAAATATTGACGTTAATCAACCATTATATTTGCAAAAACTTGATGAAATTCATACTCTCGAAGAGCCGTACTTAAATTTGAATTGTTTCCACTTGAAGGCGTTCGATGCAGCTTTGTATCGCCAATTGATTTGCTATCCTCAAGAGGTCATACCAAGTTTTGATATGGCGGTGAATGAAATGTTTTTCGAACGATACCCGGCAGCGGTGTTGGAACATCAAATTCAAGTTCGGCCCTTTAATGCTGATAAAACTCGCAATATGCGTTCCCTCAACCCAGAGGACATGGATCAATTAATAAGTATCAGCGGCATGGTAATTCGTACTTCAAATGTTATTCCAGAAATGAGAGAAGCTTTCTTTAAGTGTATTATTTGTGATTTTGCTACAACGGTCGAAGTTGATCGCGGTCGTATTGCACAGCCAACATTGTGTACAAATTGCAACACAAATCACTGTTTCCGTTTAGTTCACAATCGTTCAGAATTCACAGACAAACAGTTAATTAAGTTACAAGAGTCGCCGGATGATATGGCGGCTGGTCAAACGCCTCATAATGTTCTGTTATATGCACATAACGATTTAGTTGACAAAGTGCAGCCCGGTGACCGTGTTACTGTAACTGGAATTTACCGTGCTACACCTATGAGAAACAGTAGCACGTCATCCAGTGTTAAAAGCGTTTATAAAACCCATGTTGACGTAGTTCACTTTCGCAAGGTTGATAATAAACGGTTGTATGAGGAAGAAGAGGGGTATGTAGATCGGACTCAATACCATAATTTCGTTCCTATTGTTTTAATATTTTAGCAAGGACCATATATTTCCCCCAGAACGTGTAGAATTACTACACGCTTTGTCGCAAAAGCCAGATATATACGATAGATTAGCACGTGCTATTGCTCCATCTATCTATGAAAATGAAGACATTAAGAAAGGAATACTTTTACAGTTATTTGGTGGTACAAAAAAGAAACATTCTACATTGGGAAGGCAGAATTTTCGATCTGAAATTCATTTGTTGTTATGTGGAGATCCAGGTACTTCAAAGTCACAGATGCTGCAATATGTCTTTAATTTAGTGCCACGTTCTCAATACACATCAGGACGTGGTTCTTCGGCTGTTGGCTTAACAGCATATGTAACAAAGGATCCTGAAACTAAGCAGTTGGTATTGCAAACGTAAGTGGAATATATTTCAAGTGCCCATTATAGGCCCAATATGTACATAAATATGAATATTTGTTCTAACTTAAAAATTTCTGCGTATAGCGGTGCTTTAGTTTTAGCTGACAATGGTGTATGCTGTATTGATGAATTCGATAAAATGAATGATACAACTCGTAGTGTTTTGCATGAAGTAATGGAACAACAAACTTTAAGCATTGCAAAGGCTGGAATCATTTGTCAGTTGAATGCTCGCACTTCAATTTTAGCAGCTGCTAATCCCGCAGAAAGCCAGTGGAATAAAAAGAAAAATATTATTGATAATGTTCACTTGCCACACACTTTGCTGTCTCGGTTTGATTTGATTTTCTTAGTTCTTGATCCTCAAGACGAAATATTTGACCGCCGTTTGGCAGGACATTTAGTATCATTGTACTATGTAACACGACACGAGGAAGAGGATACAATGTTTGTAAGTGGTAATTTTCGTCAATACTTATTTATTTTTTTATGATTGGTGTGTTTAAATTGTATGTAGGATATGAGTGTTTTACGTGATTATTTGGCCTATGCTCGCGAACATATTTCACCCACTTTGTCTGAAGAAGCACAGCAGCGTTTAATACAAGCGTATGTAGACATGCGTAAAGTCGGTGCAGGACGCGGACAAATTTCAGCTTATCCTCGACAATTGGAAAGTTTAATTCGTCTTTCGGAAGCTCATGCAAAAGTTCGTTTAAGCCAAGAAGTAACAGTACAAGATGTGGAGGAAGCCTGGCGCTTGCATCGTGAAGCCCTCAAACAGTCTGCAACGGATCCCTTATCGGGAAAAATAGATGTTGGAATTTTAACTACTGGTCTCTCAACAGCTGCTCGAAAGAAACGAGCCGATTTAGTAGCAGCAATCAAAGAGAATCTCCAAAAGAAAGGAAAAATACCAACTGTACCATACCAAAAACTTTTCAAGGAAATAAAAGAATGTTCTCAAATTGTAAGATTAAGGACTTTGCTGATTATGTAAACTATAATATTAATACATATGTATGTACATTTAAAATATCTTCCAGATGATTACCCGTGAACAATTTGAAGACGCCCTTAAAGAGATTCAAGACGAAGGCACTATTGTAGTTATGGGTCAAAATACTATTCGTATTTGTTAATAATAAATAACACATACATATGTTTCTGAAAGTTTATATGTTTACATGGTTGTTACACGTTAACTTGAAAACCTCTTAATTGATTTGAATGAAATTTGGGAGGTCGGATAGCATATGATCTATATTGAAATATCGGGTACATTTTAAAGGGTAAAGTCACGGAACCGTTACAACAAAATAAATTTTAGTTTAAAGGTTATCCTTGTAACGTGCGGTCAAAATCAGTTTATCCAACCGCTTAGCGTTGTTGACGATACGTTCTTTCGGTATGCGACATGCAAATTTAATGAAAATGACAACTTCTGACAGCTAAAAACGCTTGCCGCTTTCATTTAGGTATGTCAGTTGTTACATTGTGTTGTATTTCTTGCCGTGCCTTGTCTCGCCTTATTAATTTACCACTATGTCATAATTCAGCGCCGGGAATTGTGACATCGGCCTCGCGTACTTATTTTGTATACATAGCTGCCAGATTTGACGATTTATCGTCATTTTGACGATTTTGGGTCCTAAAAATGACATAGTGACGATGGGACGATTTATACCCTAATTTTGACGATTTTAAATAATTCAAATTTGCAACATTTATTTGTAAAATTGAAAATTTTAATGAGCAACTTTTTAAAAACTAGTATGCTTAAAACTGTAAACTTTTATTTAATCTATTTATATATAAAAAAATTATTGCAAGTGTATTGTGACTTTATAACTCACGAACGGTCAAACCGAATTCGATTAAATTTTTAGGGTTTGTTCTTATGGTCGTGTAGATGGTTTATCGAAATCGGTGAGTTTGTGAGTTATGACTTTTCGTGAAAGTCGTGATGTGCTTTAATTAGGTAAATCGAAATCGAATCCGTGTGAAGCCGGGGCGATCAGCTAATTGATTATAAAAACCATAACAATTTATTAAATTTTGAAGACATTTATTTAGCAATATTTGCCAGAGATGAATTTGAAGAAGCACAAATAAGTACAAAATAAAAATAATAATTGTGTTAATTTTTATATAGAGATTTGTGATCAGATATTTTCCAGGTTTGATTTTGAATATAAAGATATAAAGCTCTTGGCCAAATTAATCCATTTAATATTATTTATGGAGAAAAAAGTTGGTTTTCTGAAATTATAACAGAATTTTCCTATTTTGTTAAAGAAAGTGAAAGCCAAACACATATTATATTTTTATCAGTGCAATAATTTTAATTGTCTGAACTCAGTTTCTAGCTCTAGTTATATTATAACTATTGGATTTTTGGAAAAAAATATCAGAGATGCAAACGAGGGACTCTAGTATTTTGTTTCTGGTTTTGGCTAAATTTATTACAAAAAACCTAGTTTTACCACTATCCCCAGCAAATGTGGAAATAATATTTAGTCAGGTAAACATAAATAAGACTAAAGTAAGAAATTCATAGAAAAAGTCGCCTTTGGAAGCAATATTATGTAAATACAAAATATTATTTAAAGCTAGACAAATGTAGCTGCTATGATCTCACAGTTGTACCTGAATTAATCAACATGTTTAATTGCACTATATAATTGTAAAATATATTATACATATATGTATATGTATCATATACATATTTTCTTTAAAAATTATATTTTAATTTTATAAATTTTATTGTAGTTTTTATACATTTTTAGAAAAAAATGTTTCCAAAAATGATATTTAAAATGCATATTTTACTACATTGGAAAAAAATGTGATTTTATTGTGAATTCTAATTGAAGTATCTGATCTCTCTATTTAAAGAATGCTGTTTTGTTTAATAAGATTTGTTTATTTAAAAGTTTTGTTATATTTTGCCTCTGATAAAATATGTTTTGTTGGTAAAAAGGCGGTTTTTTCATTTGACGTTTTTATGACGATTTCAATAAGCTATATTGACGATAATGACGATTTTTGCCCAAAAATATGACGATATTACCTAAAAAAATCTGGCAGCTATGTTTGTATATAGAGATTGTGTTGTCAAAAAATATGTAAATATTCGTGTCCCCTGATTTAAACCCATTAAAAATGTCCAGTTCCGAGTCGAATAAAGGTTCTTGTAGTGAAATAAAAACAACTAATACTGATTTTGAAATTAGAAAAACATGCCAACAGACCGATACTCACGTACAAATATCTATGCGCACTAATAATGACAACAATTTCGCCACTGACCAGAATTATGGTGATGCATTAATTAAAGTGCCACTATTATCAACTGGCAGGGAGAGGCGAATTATTTCTCCAATATCTTGTGTTTTGAATGAAAGTCTTGCTGATCCCCAGTCACCATCGTCGTCGTCATCCACTTCGCAGACCACCAGCGCTAATGATGCCACTTTTGAGCCAACGATTGAAATGATGGTGAATGATTTCGATGATGAGCAAACTTTAAATGAGGAAGAGGCCTTAGCTTCTTTCGAGTCCCAAGATCCAGATGAAGAAATAAATACCCTGAAAGAAGAAAGCGAAATGCCTTTGGAGGAATTACTAGCTAAATACAGAACCCTAGCATCTTCTCCAACAAATCTATGCTCAGAACCAATACGAAAAAAAGCGAAAAAATCTCACAGGGATAAAGAAAAGCAAAAACACAAGCTGGAAGTCACCCCGACCCAACCATATATTAGAAACAGTGATGAAAATCTTATTTCGCATAAGTTAACAGACTCTTCTCAGCATGTCACATCAAATTTGCAACATTTTAATACAGAAAGCAGTCATGGTATTAGGTTGCTAGATGATGAAATTGCGGATAATGATGAAAACTGTTCCAGCAGATTATTGACGTCCCGTAAATCCTGCTCTCTTTCAGAAGATGAGAGAAAAGAAGTCAATGAAAATTCTATCATGCAAACTGAAATTCCTAAAGTTCGGCGGACCCATTTACTAGACCTTTATCCAAAAGGAACATTTGATAATGTCGTAGTTAATGATTCTATTGCAGGCAATAGTAAAGGTACGTAAAGTAGGTAATGGTTTTGTATTGAAATAAATTCAGACGTACATATGCATATACATATGTATGTATGTATGTACATTACTTTAATTTTATCAAATAGTGGTCATGTAACGAAATATGCATATACGATACATATGTATGTACATTCCTTTAATTTTATCAAATAGAAAATATTCATAATAAATAAATAGAAGTTGATATTTCTTTAGAAACTATATACGGTATCCAAGATGATGATGATGAAATTGAAGAAGAGGAGGACGAGGACTGTCAAAAAAAAGTTATGATAGGCACATCATATCAGGCTACGATACCGGTAGGTCTATCACAGTATGGTGATATTTTGCCTTATGAAAATGAAGACAAACTTATTTGGGAGCCCTGCCAAGTTAGTGAACGTGAAGTAGAAGAATATTTAATTAAAATACGTGACATTAAATCAAATCAACAAGGCGAAGAGGATGAAAATTCTGCCACTGAGATCAACTTAGAAACCCAATCAAAAGAAAATGTTAAATCTGAAAAAAATGGTGTCTCTTTTTTAGCGAATGGTGATACATTGCTTGTTGAAGTTGCATCTTCTATAGAAATAGATAATCAGGCGGTTGTTAAGGATAACGAACAGGTAAGATAATATTATTTTGGTAAATTTCTTAAATTTGCAAAAATAAGTCCATTGTGGGACTACATATTTAGTTATTATATTTTCGACATGTACATTTTTACATATTTGAAAATGGTTGCAATAACAAGTGCCTGCATTTCATTGACGCTCATACCAAACCTCTAGTAGGCTTTAGTTACAAAGCTTCTTATATTGTACTCCAACTGTTTGGTTTGGGTATCTTCGTGCTCAAAAATAATTAACTCTTAAAAAAAAACTTATGTACATACTATGTAAAATAATGTCGTAATCCTCTAAACCTTTTATACATAGTATGTATAATGGGTCTGATGGTAAGATATTTAACTATTAACGATTATTTTAGGCTCTACATTTGCTGGTACAATGTGGTTATGATTTTAAGGAAGCTTTACGACGCAAGCGATTAAATGCGCTTCCCCTTAATGATTGCATGAGTTTATGGTCGGAAGAAGAATGTAACAAATTTGAAGAGGGCATACAAAAATATGGAAAAGATTTTCTTAAAATAAGACAAAATCAAGTTAGTAATCATTTGAAAATATAAAATACAACTAAATTTTAATAATCATTCTTATATTCCGATTTTAGGTGCGGACACGCACAATGCGCGAATTGGTACAATTTTATTATTTGTGGAAAAAAAGCGAAAGAAGAGATCAAAATTTCGCCAATGCTGATACTGTGGATCACATGGACATTTATTTAAACGAAGAAAACGAATATGGATCGAATCCTGCTTTAGTCTTAACACCATTAGGCTCGCCAGTTGGTAATATTTCTAACTTTTCTAGTACTGGACGGAATAATACTTTTCAGAAAAGCATTTCCATAATGACTACTAATTTGATTACACCAGCAGTCGCAAATCTGGCTTCAGATAAAAATGGTTCTAAAACTTTTTCGCACAATCCTCATAATAAAAGACGTACATACATTTGTAATCAGTCAACCTTTAATGAGGTGACAACTGATTCAAATTGTGAAACTCCTTCTAACACGCCAACAAGTTCTACTAAATGATGAATGACAACTTATAAAATTAATTGGAAAACGAAGATATTTTAATATGGCAAATAAAACAGATACATATGTATGTATGTATATTAAATATTGCGGTTACAAAACTACATTCATAATTAAAACATTACATTCTTACATGTATTGAGACTTTGAATAAGATTATTTATCTTCACCAAATTGTGTCCTAGGTCAATTTATTTTTCTGTGAAGATGTAAGAAAAGATTAAAAAAAAGCAATTGCTTGGAAATAAAAATATACCGCATAATTTTCTGCCCATATTAAAATTAAATTATTTGTACTTTCGTATTTATTTATCATTGGACTTACATAAGTACGTATGTACATACATATCGCACTTGGTCAACAATAGCGTATTAACTAAAAATTTTGAAAATTTAACTTTTGCAAGAAATCGACAGATACATTGGTCATATCTACTGAGTGTAAAAATTTTACATAATTTTCTCTACTCTTTCACCATGGTGGAATTAATTCCACCATGTCTTTCACAAAAAAAAGTTATTGGAATGTATCTCTCTTTGTAATAGGAGAGTAGTATAGGTATCTAAAAAAAGGTTTTTTGCCTCTACCAAAAATTTTAAAATTTTGAGTTAAACTTTCTTGTTGATCGATATGTACATAAATACAACTTAAAAAAGTTCATAATTTCCATTTTTTAATATTATTTTTATTTGCCATATACGAGTACATACACAAATTAACTAAAAAAATAAATATTGACATGAATTTCCAACCTCAATTGGGTTAAAAAAGAGCTTTTTAATGCATAGGCAAAAAATGTTCCTTACTAGGTAGCCACATATGGGCATTTCCAGGATCGCGAACGGGACATTCGTACGCACACAACTTGAAAAAAAAATATGAAAACTCAAATTTTTTTTTTTAACTTTTTATAAATATTTAATAGCATTTTAGTAGAACAATTTTTTAGAACAAAAAGAAAATTATAAAATATGAACGTTCTCCAAATATTTTGGATAAACTTGCGATCGCGAACGGGACAAAAAATGTAAGTCATATTTTTCGGTGTGTGGTTTTGTTTAAAACTCTGCGAATTTTGTCAGTTTAATAAATGGAGATTATTTTTTAACTAAAGCAGAGATATAAAGCTTTTATTTAGCATTTTGCTTTTTTTTAATTATCCTTATTATTATTTTTTTTAAATATTTTTTTTAGAATCGCGAACGGGACATCGCGAACGGGACAATGATTCCAAAGGCATTTTTTTGGTTTAAAAATTTTTATTTATAAGTATAAAAAATAAATAAAACAGGATATATTCCAATGATAACAAAAATAAAAGAATTATTATTTAAGTTAATAAATTATAAAAATTTAGGGCTTAAATGCAGTTTAGTGAAGCTTCACCAAATTAAATAAAAATTAGCCTATGTGATAGAAAATTAAAAAATAAGAAGAAAAAATTAAATAAAAAAGTTGGCGGCAACGCATAGTTTACGAGTTATTGGCCTCTGAAGTTTTCATATATATGTGCGATTTCCCTTTGCATTTCTCAACGTACTTTAGTGAAGTTACACCAAATAAAATAAAAATTAGCCTATGTGATAGAAAATCAAAAAATAAGAAGAAAATATAAAATAAAAAAGTTGGCGGCAACGCATAGTTTTCGAGTTATTGGCCTCTGAAGTTTTCATATAAAGCTATGAAGAAAATCTAGTCTATATACCGCCGTGTCGGGATATACAATGGTGGAGAAAATTATTAAGCCCGGCCGAAGGCCGGCTATGCAAAAATTCTATTCTATATACCGCCGTGTCGGGATATACCATGGTGGAGAAAATCATTGAGCCCGGCCGAAGGCCGGCTATGTGGGCAAACTTCACAATTAAAAATAAACTTCTTCTTAATTATTAATACGTTTTATTAAATAAATATATTTACGTAATGCATAATTTAATTTTGAATTCAAATATTATTCGCTTTCTATTACATAGGCTAATTTTTATTTTATTTGGTGTAACTTCACTAAAGTACGTTGAGAAATGCAAAGGGAAATCGCACATACATATATATGAAAACTTCAGAGGCCAATAACTCGAAAACTATGCGTTGCCGCCAACTTTTTTATTTAATATTTTCTTCTTATTTTTTGATTTTCTATCACATAGGCTAATTTTTATTTAATTTGGTGAAGCTTCACTAAAGTGCATTTGTTCCAAATTTAGACAGTTCTCTAATTAAATTTGATAAAGAAAATTTTTTTTCCGGTTTTTAATATTTCTGTCGCGGTTGACCTTTTTCTGGAAATGCCCATATGTATTTATGGATGTATGTATGTACATACATACGTACACATGTATAGATATGCATTTCGTTAAATATTTGCCACTATGTTGCCACTAACGACAAACCTACCACCATTCTAAGATGTACAACAACCACTCAGAAGGTACAAGTTACCATACAAAAGTAAAAATCATCCCTTTTTATTAAAGAAGATCGTCGTACTTACAAATTTATATGAATATACATACATACATATATGTACTTACATACCTCCTTACATATGAATGTATATGTAAGTATGTACCCAGTAAACATTTATTTGTAGACATGTTTTAGTTCGGCGTATTTGACCTTTTTTTTTTGCGGGAATATTTTTTGTTTGAAGTAGTTGGTGTTTTTATATTAAAGACATACATATCGTTTTTTGCAAGAAATCGATGAACAGTGGTCATATCCATGGTGGAATAATAAGGTGCGCGTAAGAATACAACAATAAAAAACGACATGCATTTTGTTTGTGTAAAATTCATTCAAAATTGTCAAAACAAAGCTGTATACAAAACAAAACAAAAGTTGTTTTGTATGTATTTATTGGTTATGCAAAAACAAAAAGCATAACGTAAACAAAAATATTCATGACGGCGGCCAAAAATGTAATCAACTTTTGACAAGACCGAATTAACTTACCATATTTTTGCAGATTATTTAACGGTCAAAACACAACCCTACAAAAAACCATATTCCTTCTTGCGCACACCTGATTATTCCACCATGGTCATATCTATCCACTGTAAAAATTTTACACCATTTTCTCCACTCTTTCACCCAAAAATATACAGTTGAATCTCTCTTTGTGATAGAAGAATGGTATAAAAAAAAAGTATTTTGCCTCTACTGAAAATTTTAAAATTTTGAGATAATAGCAGTGTTGCCACTTTATGTGTAATTACACATATCATGTGTAATTTTTTCCATCATGTGTAGCCCATGTGTAATTGGCTGTATGTGTAACTCGTGTGTAATTTGAAATTTTATCGTTTTTGAGCACTACTTTTTTTGTTATTTTTTATCAGTTTTCAACACTTGCATTTAAAAAAAAAAAATAATGTATGTACGTCCATTTCTATCACATAAGTATATTCATAGTAACTAAAAAAATTTTGCATCACAAATATGGTACAACTATAGCTGTGTCATGTACTACAAAGAAGACTAAAGAACAATCAGACTTATAATATTCTTGTAATTTCCCCGGTTTTTGTCACAAGAAATAAAAAGGTGTTAATATTATTGGCAAAACCTAAAAATTTAACTAAAAGTGAGTTTAGTTTTGAATACTTGGAGATTCTTGAATAACTATTTAAAAGTAAGTTATTTAAAAAAAATCTTTACATTCACCGTACAAATAATTTTTGTTTGTTTTGTAGATATGTCTAATTAATTAAAAAATACCTGGGAAAATCAAAAAAAATTGATCTCAATATAAACGTGATGTATTTTATTTTGTTTATTTTTAAGTTATAAATTACATTATATATATTATGAATTTTTTTTTTTGTTTTTAACCGTTATTTTTATTAAAAAAATAATGAATCGTTAATTTAAAAAAACTATAACTCGATATTTTTTTTATTAAATTCAGAACAAAACACTTTATTTTGGAAAAAAAAGAAAGCATGTGTAATTCGTAATTTCATGTGTAATTTTGGCATGACCAATGTGTAATTTAACGTATCGTTGGTGGCAACACTGGATAATAGCCTCTTGTTGATCAAGTGCGATATGTATGTATTATACGTTGTTGTATATACTTACATATATTCGTATTTAAATAACAATTCGCAGATACTAATGCAAATCCCACTATAATGGCGCTATTAAATCGAGCGCTCTCGCATATGTATATGTAACATAAAACATTAAAAATACTGTTGAACTTTTATGAAAATTTCAAGGTTTGTAGCAATGGTAAATCCATATCCAAAATCTATATAGGAACATACTTCACCATACAAAATTTTGAGAGCGAACCAAGTAGATTCATATTGAATCTTCTTGCGAAATTGCTGCCTTCTCTAGTTTTTATCGGAAATTTATCTGAACTAGCTTCCAAAAAAAAGTAAAACTTCAATTAAAAGTGAAAACACAAAAAAAAAACAATGGACACAAAAAATACATATGTTTGTGCATTTTTAAAAATTCATAATAACTTTAACTTATTAATCTTTTTGTCCATTTTAGATTTTATTCACGAAATTTTGTAACTGAAAAATTATTTGTATAGATTTTAGCATCAAGCTCTGCATCAGAAGAAAAAAATAATTAAAAAGTGGACTGTCAAATCGAAGCAAGTACATGACTTCTGTAAACAGCTAGATTGATAAACATACTTCACAGCCATACCTAACTCGCAGTCTAAATTAGCTTATTATTTGTTATAACATTAATATAGCGCCATTAGAATAACAGTAATAAATTTGCTCATTTTTTTCTATGTGGGTAATATTAGTAAATGTTCATGTGCTGTTTTATCACAATCATGGTGGAATAATCAGGTGTGCGCAAGAAGGAATATGGTTTTTTGTAGGGTTGTGTTTTGACCGTTAAAAAAGTGGAAAAGTATGCTTTTCTTGTCAAAAGTTGTTTACATATTTGGCCGCCATCATGAATATTTTTGTTTACGTTATGCTTTTTGTTTTTGCATAACCAATAAATACATACAAAACAACTTTTGTTTTGTTTTGTATACAGCTTTGTTTTGACAATTTTGAATTAATTTTACACAAACAAAATGCATGTCGTTTTTTATTGTTGTATTCTTACGCGCACCTTATTATTCCACCATGATCACAATTTTAAGGTGGAGTGGCAGAGACAGCAAATAGCTTTTGTTTGTTGTCCTGTTAAAAAAAAATGTGCGACTTTATTTTTATAAAACGACCATCTGTGCGACTTTTCAAAAATTCCTAACGGTAGCCCTGCATAGAGCAAGGCAAATTCATACATAGGTAATAAATTCGCCTTGGCATAGAGCATATGAATTTGCCTTGATTTAGAGATTGTTATTGTTGAACAGTGATGTTAACTGTACGGTAATTACCGTATTGTACGGTAATTTAGACCATGGTGGAATAATGTAAGGAGCGCTTATCAACACAACAATAAAAAACTACATGTATTTTGTTTGTGTAAAAATTAGCCAACGTTGTAAAAAAAAAGCTGTATACATTACATACACAGTGGTTATGCAAGAACAAAAAGCATAACGTAAACAAAAATATTCCTGATGGCGGCCAGAAATGTAAACAACTTTTGACAAGACCGAAGAGACTTACCACTTTTTTGCAGATTATTTAACGGTCAAAACACAACCCTACAAAAAACCATATTCCTTCTTGCGCAGACCTGATTATTAGACCATGATTTAGACCTCCAAATGTCAATATTTGTACGGTAATTTTATAAAGCTTTAATATTTAATCAAATCATAAAACCCACGGTTTTCCTAAAAGATAGTAACAATGTTAATTGTGGCTAA
The DNA here is from genome assembly GCA_947311025.1 of Lypha dubia. Lineage (NCBI taxonomy): Eukaryota > Metazoa > Arthropoda > Insecta > Diptera > Tachinidae > Lypha > Lypha dubia. The sequence goes on along the minus strand of OX371264.1, from coordinate 70,251,710 downwards.
ATGCTAAAAATTTCTCCCATGGACAAACTAGAAACACATGGGCTGGCCTGTAATGTCGAACGATATCGAGCTGTGGTTTTCTAGATGTAAAAATATTAACTTGCATTTCTCTAATAACCGATTTTATTTAACTTATTATTTATTTTCTGCAACAAAAGCTAAATATTTAAATAATAAATTGATGGTTAGAAGGTCGCAAACCGGTTGTATTTCGGGGTGGGCCGAAAATATTTAAAATCTTTGATTAATCTAAGAATAAAACTTTTATTCTGAGCTTTAAATATAAAATAATTTATATGCTTATGTATATATTCACAGCTATATAAGACAACGGTGATTGAATGTATAACTTTTAATTCTATTACTTTATTAATACTAATTGTTTCTTAAGTTTTTGTTGTCTTTTAAATATGTACTTATATTGATAAAAAAATATAACTTATTTTAATAGTAAAATATTAATATTTCTATGGGCACAGCTACAGGTTCAATATATATTGAACGCGATATTTATTGAAGATGTAGCATGCAATATTGATGAGTTTCACATTTTAGCGTAATCTGAGATATGGATCGCGATCCAAGTATCACAATATATATTGTACGTGTAGCATCCCCCTATTCCGTACGGTAATTTTACCCAAAAAACGGTAATTTTTTCAAGGCTTTACGGAAATTGGGAAAAAATAGTTAACATCACTGTTGCTGAACTGCACTCATAAAGTTTGATTATGTTGTTGTTATGTTGTTATTCAGCCAGCTTCTTCAGCTGTGTATGTTGTACAGTGATGGAAATTCAGTACTTTTGTACTATTTGCAGTACTTTTTCACAACAAAAATACCGCTGTACCCCCACGTCTTATTTACTACTAGTTGTTTGTTTTGCTTTGTTCCCTGTTTAGAAATCTGCGTTATGTTTATAATCATTGACAACATTGCAAAAGTTTGTAATGATATTGGTCCAATTTACACGAGATTAGTTTTTTGTTCGAACATCTTTTGTTCTTTCGAACGCACACGAGACTAATTAATCTAGCATAAAATTGTATAGTTGGTGGATTGAGCCACATACAACGGCATGTGTGTGGTACTATTTTGATAAGCTTTTTCGTATGTTTCGTACATTTTTGTAATTCTCACTTCTTGTTTGAGATGTTTTGTGTGTCATATGTGCTTGAAAACTTTTCGAACATATTGATGATATGGCACTAACCCTAACAATATGCAGGCATGCACATATGTATATTTAATATCTTAACCCACAACAAATAAAAAGTTTTGAAACATATCTTTTTATATCAAAATGAATTCATTTTTAGTTTGTTGTTAAAATAGTTTTGTATTTTTAATAATATATAAAGTAGTTTATTTGTATTTTTATATTAAACTTAATTAATTATTAGTTACATAAGTCGTTTATGTGCAATACAAAAATGTATATGTATGAAAGTACAATGCACGCACTTAAATTTATAACAAAAACAATTTTAATTTTCTTCATTTAATTTTTTTTTTATTATATAAATGGATTTTTAATTTTATTTTTGAATAAAAATACATGTTTCATAAAAAGTACCACAATGTTAAAAAAAGTACTCTTTTTATTGTCGGACAGTACTATTTCAATTTTTGATTTTGCCATCACTGATGTTGTATGTTCTTTGCTCGTTGAGTGCATTAAATAATTGTGAGATTCATTATAATCAGTCTGGAATCTCAAGTGACGGAAATATAATCTAAAATTAGTGATAGAAGAAAAAAACAAAACAATAATACAACAAAAATACTAAAAGCAAAGCAAAAAAAAATATTTTAATATAGAAAAATTTACATGTAAAGATAACGAGATTCAAACTAAAAATATATGTATATGTATGTATGTACTTAAGATTTAGAAAACAACTCACAATTGAGAGATTGATTTGTTAGATACAACTTTTTACAGACATTCAAAATATTTTGTGTATTAGAATATGCAGCTTACAATAAAATTATTCGTGTATAAAAAACAGTGTTGACATTGCATGTGTGTATCTTTATGCCGTAATTAAAAAAAAAAAATACTGATATAAATCAAACAAATTAGTTTTAAAATATCGCCAAACGATTTGGATCAAGGCCATCCATACATTTTTCTATAAAACACTTTATTTAGCTTCGTATGCCTGGGACACAAATTGTAAGTAAATTATTTTAGTAGTAAATATCTAAAATTTTCTTAATGAATATAATTTAAATATTTGTATGTAGATATGTATATAGATACATACTTATGTACACAAGCATACGAAATATATTCATTATATATATATACGTACATACATAGATACATGCATATCTACTTATCATATACTCGCATTATACATGACAAACAATTAATATGCAGTTACACGAAATCTAACTATCTTACAGAGTGTTGTGCTACTTGAATATTTTAGACTATTTGTGTTCTTATATACATAGTGTGTAAATACATATAGTCACCTAAAATTCAAAAGTCCGTAACTGCACTTTTTATTATAAAGCAAAATACCTACTAGGTTTAAATTGGTAGCATTTATAAATTTAATTACACATTTAAATTCTGTTAAATAGATCGTTATTTGCGAAAATATACATGTACATATTTAAGGTAGGCTTTATTCTTGTTCGGCAAGTTTTTGGCTTTAGGGGCTGTGCACATATTATTCGAGAACTATGCGTTTCGTAGAATTTTTCCAAATAAAATGTTTGTTTTATTTTTAAATTTTCCATCGCCCTATATTTAAACCTCATTTTATAAGAATAAAAAATAAAAAAAAAAATGCTATGGAAGATATCACGCTGTAGTTAAAACTTTTTCAACTCTATTTCCATGTCAAATTCACGTCGTGTAAATACAGTTAATAGTATTGGTTGCCTCAGTAGAGTAAGTGCCTGTTCGCCGATAACGAAGAACTTCTTTCTTTCGAATAATTACATTTGAAACAAAAACAAATTCAAAAATTTTGTTTTTGTTTTATATGTAATTGTTCGAAAGAAAGAACTACTTCGACATCGGCGAACAGGCAGTAAATAAATATTAGTATGTACCTTCGTACATACATACATGCATATGTAGGATTTTATTACTGTTCTCAGTTTAGTCACTTGGCAGGTTTTTGGGTTTGTTATTTGTTTGTTATCAAACTCTGCAGACTAAATATGTAAGTTGTATGTATGTATGTATGTATGCATGTAGGTATTTCTTTTTTCTAAACAAAATTCAGTTTTCTGGAGCAGTGTTATTGATTTTGCACGACCAAAAAATGTGAAAACAAAATGTCGAAAATATTGATTTTATTTGTTAGAAAATATAAAAAATTGTCTGAACAAGTACAAGTTTTCAGCATTTCTTTTTGTTTGTAATTCATCCCCTAACACAACTACAACTAAAATGAACTGACATCATTGTATGTGTTTTGTTAACAGGGCTGCCATTCTAGTGTTTCTACTGTTAAATTTATTTCTTAAATGTAACCTAAGTATGTATGTAAATATGTATGTATATACTTTATTGGAAGTTTAAGATAATGTATGTAAGTACGTACGTAAGATACATACATATGTATGTATATTAGAAAAACGTTATATGTATGTATGTACATTCAAATACACATGTGTTGTTTTACAAACAACAACAACAAAGGGGATAAAAAAACCAAGTAAATATGTAAGTATGTAGGAAGGTACATACATACATACATACATCCATATACATATTTACATACATATGTATACATACATATGTATGTATGTAATTATGTACATACTTGCTTACATATTTTAAAGCCCATAATTTTGGGTTATTTTTATATGTAAATATAGGTACTTTCTTATGTACTATGTACAAATATACATACATACATATCTATTTATTTAGTAATTTTGATTTACATATGTATGTAAGCATACATATGTATGTATCCGTGCAATAAACATTGCACGGTTTTTTTGTGCAGATAAATCAAGAATGCTGTTATCTCAAATGTAGTTATGTTCATATCTACATATGTATGTATGTATGTATGTATCTGCCTTAATACCTATAGGTATATATACAGGTTAATTGCGGCTTCTTGCCTATAAGTGCACCTAAAGTAAATGTTCAAAATATGTACATACATATGTACATATTTACATAATATGCAATTTTTAGTTCAAATAGAAAATCATTTTATTCGTTTATTTAATAAAAAAAAACATAAAAACCTACAGCTCAAGTTGGATATTTATGTGAAAAAGTTGCCGCCATATTTTAAATCTACAAAAAGGATTTTGAAAAATATTACAGAACACTTTTGGGCAGTTAAGTCAAACTGCATCTCACATTAATTTTTTCTATGAAAATAATTTTAAAATTCCAAAACTTTTGTTTTATTAGTTTTGTGCAGTTGAATCCAAAGTGCTCTTGAACACAAGGCAGTTACATCAAAACTACTGTAATTACATACACAGTGCTACCACGACCAAACACTTTTTGTAACATTAATTCATAAAACACATTTCAGAAAAAAAGTTTTTCATTAAAGATATTTGTATGAACATACATATTGGGCCTTACTACGGTTCTCGAATCGACTTCGACTATTGTACTAGATTAAAGAAACACACAACATTTTTCTTTAATCTATTACAGCAGTCGAAGTCGAATCGAGAACCGTAGTAAACCCTATTAAGTATTTTCGTTTACACCGTTTGTAATCATGGATGCGCAAATATTTAACATTTTGTGTTGAAATTAATCATTACAAAAAATCAGAGATCAGAAAGCACTTAAATTCTTCCCCCATACTTCCTAGCTGCCACAAGTATACAGAAGGGTGAGTTTGTGTACTGCAAATAAAATGTAAAGTTTGGGGATGAATGCTATTTTTGTGTGCTAAACTTTTATTTTTACTCCCCAATTGTTCTACTTTTCTTAAATAATAAACGATATCACTAGTATGTATGTATGTATGTATGTACGTTTTTATGTTTTTTACTTTTGTATGTACCTACATAGGTATATATGTAGATGTCTGTTGTTATTACTTGTTTGAAATTGAGACGACATACATACTAGGCTTTTGCAAAAGTACAAAAAACAAATAGGTACTTAAATATATTCTCCTTTTTTTCATGTATTTGTTTTATTATACCTTCTCTTTACTATACCTTCCTCTGTTCTCTATTATAAGAAACAAACACAATAAATACTGTTTCTGTACAAAATAAATACAGCAAGTATTAAAGCATGTAAGAACTAAGCATAATAAAAAGCAAGCACATTAAGTAAGACAAGCAGTACTTAAACTATTTACTAAAATACTTAAGTATTTTTGTAAGTTTTATTTTGTTTGTATGAAATTTCGCTCTTATTTAATTTGATGTTAAGATCAAATTATCAACATATCAATAGTTGTATATACCTAGATAGCTATGTACATAAAATTAACTGCTAAATTAATGCTAAAAATAAAAACCAAGAAAATGCTTATAATACCCACATGGTAAAATAAGAACCTTGCAAAATACTTTCAGAATATTAGCAAAAAAAATGTTTACTTTACTCTACTTATAGTGAATAAGAATGAGTAAATACAAATACTCTGAGCGTATAAAGAGAATAAATGTTTTGTTTGTTTTTTTTGAAGTGAAAACTTCTATTGGCGCGGTACGAAGGATGAGACAAAACCTCAGAACTCGCGACACCGTCACGCTTGTAGCATCTCTGTTTGTGCGAATGCCTAGTCGGAGTGAAGTTAACAACCTACAGATATTGGGGTTTATTACGGTTCTCGACTCGACTTCGACTGCTGTAATAGATTAAAGAAAAATGTTGTGTGTTTCTTTAATCTAGTACAACAGTCGAAGTCGATTCGAGAACTGTAGTAAGGCCCAACACCTAAATTTTTTCGCTCAAAATGATGAGAGCGCCCTCTCTTGTGGGTGATGTTGCCATATATGAGAAAAACAGTAATTTTTTGGTGCACCAAAGAGGGCGCACTCTTCAATTTGAGCGAAACTGATTAAGAAGAGTACACAGAGATGGCGCTCTCTTCATTTTGAGCGAAAAAAATTTAGGTTGTTACCTTCTCGGGCGCAGTTGCATTTGCGTTTACAATAAGTGGCATGGCAAAACTAGCAGGTATGCGCAGTTCGACAACAAGTACAACAATCCAAAAACAATACGTATTTTGTTGGTATAAAGCACTCGCTTCATATCAAAACACACAAACAAATTAAAAGCATTTTAATACGTATGAGTATCAAACTGTAACCATTTTTTATGTACTCTCTTCAAACTATAACAGTTTGTATGATAATTTGCTATAAAGCGAGCTCAGTCAACTGTGCTAGTAAGCTCACCTGTTGCATACGCCTTGATAAATGGTTAAATTTGTTGCATGTATTTTTATAATTGTTTATATCTACGCATATTTTTTTTTGGCAATAGCACGTGTATTGTTGTAATTACAAATCGTTTTCACTTCTGTCGGCACTCCCGGAGTGCTACCCGTAGTTTTTTTTCTTTTGTATTTACTTGCTTTGATCCCCTTTTGTATTTATAATTACTCTGAGAATTTTTAAAAAAGCAAATTTTTTTGAATTTAAATGTACTTAGTGCAAAAGCCTAATACATATGTACATACATAAATTCTTGAAATATAAAATTTTAAGTTTTTCAAATGTGGATTGTATGTAGAATGCAAGTCTTGGTTCACATGAGGACGTTTTTTAAGAATTATTAAATTATTAGAGCTATGCTCTTTATGGCGCGATGGGGGCTGAATTTTATTTTTCGTAAAATAATTAACGACACTATTACAGTTATATTTTTCTTTTTAGCTTTGATTTGCTTGTCCTTTTTTCTACTACTTTTGGACTCATTCAATTTCAATTTTGTTCTTTATTGTATTAAATCGACCCCAGAGGGCCATTTTTGCTTAACAAGGTAAATTTTAATATAAAATCTTCATAACTTCATGTGGTATATTAAAAATAATATAAACAAGTGGGTAATAATTTTATTTGTCTTAATTAAAGTAAACCATAATTAAACTCAATATTTTCAAAAATTATTTAATATGGGTTAGCATAAAAAACACAAAAATTTTGAGCATTTGCTCGAATAAATGGGCCTTACTACGGTTCTCGATTCGACTTCGACTGTTGTACTAGATTAAAGAAACACACAACATTTTGCTTTAATCTATTACAGCAGTCGAAGTCGAATCGAGAACCGTAATAAACCCCAATGTTATATATTTTAAACACAATATTCTTAATGAAAAACGAAACAATGGCCTAGTATGGAAAAATTTGGTAAAAACAAGAATAGATCAAGGTAGATTCTTCGAAAAATTATGTAGGTATCGTGTGAACGTCGTTTTAGTGATGTCAAAATTAGAAGTTTGGGGTTGATAGTTGATTGCTTAAATCTAAAGTAGATATTTTGTTAAGGTTAAAGTCCTGATGTTTATTCTCCGTCAGAGTAATAGGCCAGAAGAACTCCTCCCACTCCTAAATTTAAAAGGTACCGAATCATATTATTACACATTTTATTGTAATGAATTTGATAATTGGTTGAATACAGAATAACATTCATATCTACATATGTACATCATAGTTTTGATTATTAGTGTTATTAATTATTTAAAAGATTTTTTTTTGTATACGTGAATGTATATATGTACATATGTATGTACATAAGTACACTATATATGAAATTACAAAGTAAGCATATCAATTTATGTACATACGTATGAACATATGTAGGCCTTTAGAATTTAAGCAGTTATCGCCTCTTAGGAACATATATGTAAGTATGTAGATATAAATACATACATATTTATGTAAACATAAATATTTACATACATACATACATATGTATGTGTTATTTACTGATTTAGGTTATCTTCGAAATTTTGTAACAAAGAATAAAATTGTGTATACCTACTTACCTATTCAAGTTGTAAACCTTTTCCAAAGAAAAGTAGATGTACTAAAACACACAAGTATCCATGTATGCATGACAGTGATGGAAAATGCAGTACTTTTGTACTATTTTCAGTACTTTTTCACAACAAAAATACCACAGTACCGCCATGTCAAATTTAGTACTCCTTTTTTGTTTTGCTTTGTTCCCTGTTTAGAAATCTGCGTTATTTTTATAATCATTGATAACATTGGCTTCAAAACAAGAACTAAGGAATGCACAAATTCGTTATTCATGTTGTTGTTAGTATGTGTTTTTTGCAAAAGTTGTTAAGGACACTCTACACTGTCATTGACATCAACCGCGTGTACGTATGCTTGATATCAAGCATACCCAATATCTAATTTTTTTGATTTTTCATCAAGCGTCGTCGGCGCTACACATTCAAACAAAATTTTACTGTTACAACCTTAAATGCTTGGTGTGATTTTGGCGAATGTATAGCGCCCTTTAATGTTATTGGTCCAATTTACACGAGATTAATTTTTAGTTCGCATAACTTTTGTTCTTTCGAAAACACACGAGACTAAATAATCTGTCATAAAATTGTAAAAATATACATATGTATATGTGTGTAGTTAGTGTATTTTGCACACATTTTTTTTTGTACATGTATTGGTTTTGTTCTGCTAATACGGGGTTGAACCTAGTTGAAAAATTATGCCAACCAAGCTGCATTGTTTTCTTCATTTAATATTTTTTTTATTATAAAATGGATTTTTAATTTTATTTTTGAATAAAAATACATATATGTTTCACAAAAAGTACCACAATGTTGAAAAAAGTACTCTTTTTGTTGTCGGACAGTACCATTTCAATTTTTCATTTTTCCATCACTGATGCATGTACATTCATATGTATGTATATGTGTATAGCAAGTCAGAGAAATGTATTTTAGTAACCTGCTGATCGATCTGTGGAGACATCCTGCAGAAATTTATGTGAAAATATGATATATGTATCATACTCGTACGTACATACATGCATACGTAATTGCTTGTGTATATACATACATATACATATATGTTTGTATGTGAGTAAATACATCTGCCACGGTCAGGATAAATATGCACGCACATTCACTGTATGCATGTAGTATAGTTGTAGTTGTAAGGATTGTATTATTTACTATTAAATATGTAGGTTGATGTGTAGTTATTGAAAACAAAAGGATCGATCCTTTTTCTTTAGCCTATAGGTACATGCACAAAAAATTGCACTTAGCCATACACATAAAGACAGAGTATTATAATCTAGGATGTCTACTTGCAAATGAATGCAGGTAGGTATATGGACATGGACATGTGTGTATAAGTATATACATACATACATATCGCTCTTTTATTGTAACGTAGTCATACATACATAAGTATCTCAAAAACACTTAAACGTGGCAAAATGTATTTAAAGTTTATTTATATAAGTATGTATATGAACGGCTTGAGCATGTAGGTGGTTATAACTTCGGTTTAGATAGAGATATATTTATGAAAATTTTTTTACAATTAAAGAAGGTATTGAGAAACCATGTTTCGTCAGTATCTGAAAAATTTTGTTTTTTAAGATATGACTACGTTGCAATAAAGGATCGATATGTATTAATGTACCTACATATGTACTAGATATGTACGTATGTAAAATACACATGTACATACATATGTCCTAACAAATTGTGTATCCGCTCACTACTTCTAGTTTGTGTACCATCAAGAAGTAGGGTCGGCTTCCTCGTCTTAAAGCAGGATTGCATTTGTACTTAAGCACCTACATACATACATACATGCAATTGGTAACATCTGTCGCCATTATCCTTTATACCTTAACAGTGTTAAGTTAACACGTGCGTTCTTTTGCGTTCATAAAATAGTGACTTACTATTTTCGGTTTACGGTTGTGAATACATAAAATTTTACATTTATTTTTTATACCTAGGTATGCATACTAACAAATTCTTTTTAAGGATTAAATTTATCCTTATGGAGTTTTCGAAATATTTGTCTGGTGTGAATATAACATACATACATACTCTGTACATACAAATCGTGTTCTAGTTGCTCTCAACCCTTAAAATTTGTTATAAATAACATACTTAGGTACCAGCGGGAATAATAAGGACTACAGATGCCTTCTAAAAGGCCTCTGTACCCCTTCTTTTGGATGCACAAGCGCTGTTCGCTCCATTCCATACTCGTTTATATTTTACACAGGATGTCATTGGGGGTAACCCTTCCGCTCTAGTTTCTCTCGAGAGTGTTTCTCAAAGGCCTTCAGAGAATGGCTGCTGAAATGCCATATTGACATACATATGTATGTACATACATATGGCAAGAAACAAAACAAAAAGTGCTACTCCTTCTCTTCTCCTTTCTCAATAATAAGATCAGAGGCCTTCTTTAGAAATTAAATCAAAAATATTTCTAAAAAAACTTTAATACGGCCTGCTGAGTTTCCCGCTGGGATACTCTTCCACTATTCCTTGTCTATGTTAAGACACAAAATATATGTACATATTCGTACATACATACATATGTATGTACTTATACATAAGTATATGTACATAAAAGTATAAGTGTAAAACTACAAGATTTTAGAAGACACGAAGAGCAATATAGTACATACTGTGCAAAATTTGTTTGTAAATGTTATATTTTTTCAATTTTATTTGTTCCTTTTTGTTTGAACTACACTCAAGTGCTACGTTTTTTATTGCGGCCTAATTTTGTCCGTCAATACTGCCGTAGCTTAATTTAAGCGGTTATCAATTATTTTATGATGGAACTGTTGTCCAACAAATCATTATCAGCACAAATGGCGTCGACGACAGGAAACAATGGAACAAAAAATGGCAATACTAATAACGGCTCAGCCAACGCCGACCAACTGTTAGCAGGTATATTGGGTACATTTCCAGCTTGGGATATTGGCGGCGACATGATAAATAATGCAGCTCAAAATGAGTAAGTTTATGAAAATCAGTTTGAAATCTTTTCTAATACATACATACTAATACTACATACACATGTACATATGTATATACATGCATGAATGCTTATGTACATAAATATTTATAAATGTGTGTTTAAAAAACTGTTATATTTCTTTAATTTTAGTTCACCACCTCGTAATGATTACTTTTTCAATAATTTTCTCTCATCTTTGGACACACCAAATGAATTTAACATTGGTGTTGCACCTATTGGCAGTGGTATGAGAGCCCCTAAAATATCTCCGGAAACTTCAAATAAATCAGGTATTAGTTGCAGTTGGTGTGAAGTAAATGCTTCGCTACGCTGCTTAGAATGCAATGAATTCCTATGCAATGATTGTTTAAGAGAGCATCGCAAGACGCCATTATCCTCAAAACACTCCATTATCCCATTGCCAACTCCTATTGGCACTTCACCCACCGGCGGTATGTCAACAAGTGTACCAAACATACCATGTCCAAATTATCTTTGCGATCAACACAATGAAATGCTGCGGTACGTTTGCGAATACTGCAAAAAGCTTGTGTGTCAATGCTGCACCCTACACGAGCACAAGGAGCATTGCTATGCGTCGATACAAAACTTTGTGGATCAGTCTCGAGAGAAAATTGAAACTGCATTGGAGAGCAGTCGAATGGGCACGAAATGCATTAAGAGTAGCATCGATAAAGCGCTTGCATTTATACGTCACATTGAGAGAAATTGCACTGAATTAAGCGATAACATCCGAAAAGGTTTTCGCCAATTTCTCATCGCTATTGAGGACCGCGAACGCTTCCTTTTGGATTTTGTCGAGAAATTAAGACAACGTCGCTTAGCCATGTTGCACGATCAAATGGCTGGTCTGAAATCGGCTCTAGCTGGTTTGGCTGAGACTTCCGATATGTTGCACAAGGTAGCAGATAATGGTGGTCGTATGGATCACGTTGACATTGCTATGAAAGTTACAAATGGTCAGCGGCAATTAGAACAGTTCGCCGCTATTTACAAAGACTTACAACCCAAACAAGAAGTATTTGCTTTCGCTGCTCCTGACTACACCATACTGCAAGACATACGTAATCAAGGCGGAATTGTTTTGGTGGATGAGAAAAATATGCCTCTTATAAATATAAGCGGCGGAACGATTGTGGGTGGTACGGCCGTTGTAGAATCGGTTGGAACAGTACTTTCAATAGGCGGAAGCGCCCTCCCAAATGGAGTAGTACCCACTAACATGAGACGCCCACTCCTTAGGGACAATTCATTTCGCAATCCTTCACCCGTAATGCAAGTTAGAGGTGGAAGTGCTTGTAGCATGCCTAATCCGGGTGTAGATTGGGAATTAAGTGTGATGCGCAGTTCGCCTGGTCTACACTTCGGGGCTCCACGTTCGACACCTGCTATTCCCGGAGCTTCCGAACCTGTTAAGGCTCGAAATTCCAATGCTCTGTCTCTGTCATTCGCTACCGAAGGGCATGAAGATGGCCAGGTTAGTCGGCCATGGGGTTTGTGTGTCGATAAACTGGGACACATACTAGTATCCGATAGACGCAACAATCGTGTGCAAGTGTTTAATGCAGATGGTGCCCTCAAATTTAAATTTGGGCGCAAAGGTGTTGGCAATGGTGAATTCGATCTTCCCGCTGGTATTTGCGTCGATATTGATAATCGCATTATCGTAGTAGATAAGGATAATCACCGTGTACAAATTTTTACATCTTCTGGGGCATTCCTTTTAAAATTTGGCAGTTACGGCAAGGAATACGGTCAGTTCCAGTACCCATGGGATGTAGCTGTGAATGCTAGACGTCAAATTGTTGTAACTGATTCACGTAATCATCGTATACAACAATTCGATTCCGAGGGAAGATTTATACGTCAAATTGTATTTGACAATCATGGTTCCAATAAGGGCATAGCCTCGCCGCGTGGTGTGTGCTACACACCCACCGGTAATATTATAGTATCCGACTTTGACAATCATTGCTTGTACCTGATCGATCCTGATATAAATGAGGTATAAATATTATAAAATATACAATATTCTAAATGTTAATACATAGACGTATTACTTTTTTATAGATTTTATCAGCTAAGGGTCACGAAGGTTCTGGCTTCCAAGAATTTAATCGCCCTTCTGGTATATGTTGCGACGATGAAGGTCGCATAATAGTTGCAGATTCCAAGAATCAACGCATTGTAGTATACAGTCCTACTTTAGATTATTTATGGGATGTAAGAAAATATAATTACGTTTTAAGTTGAAAGTTCAGACACACCATCTTTTTACTTTTTTTTATCCAATTTCAGATTGAAATAAGGCCATCACTAAATCCGTTAATGCCTTCAACTCTAGATGAAAAAGATCGTACATGTGATGTGGCCTTAATGCCAGATGGTCGTATTGTTTTTCTTATTGAACTATCACCCGACTCTAAAGAGGGATCTAATCCCTATAAACGGTTTGTACATGTCTTCTAACGTTCAACTTATCCGTCATTGGGATGGATAAATAATACCTCAATTACATCTGCAGCATCGGATACAACAACATCAATGTCAGGAGCTTCCGCACCAACATCTGCAGCAGCGTATTTCATTGGTAACACTTGTAGCAATAAAAATGCAAACAAATTATAAAATTCAACGATCTGCATAAAATAGAACAACAACAAAATTGTCTGAAGAAAAAAAAAACATTTTATTAGTATTTAAGTTACAACGATTACCTCGTTAATATTATTTAGGGATCAGTTAGTATGAATCGTACATTCAAACTTAAGAAAAAAAAAAAAAAACACTCCATTACATGATAATTCCCATCAAGAGTTAAATTCTTTCAACTCTTCTTATCACACAATCGTATTCCATAACTTTGCATCCTCAATTTATTTTTATTTCATTTAAGTTTTTTTTTTAATTTTTACTATGATGAGCTTTTTTTTGCCATTAACCGGCATACTTCCATTGGAGCTATTCGGAAATGCATTTAAATACTACTAAAATTCATCACACATTGCAATACATAGATGCGTAAGTACTGTCTACCAAATTTATTTCTATTTTGTTTTAAAGTTTTAAAATTATTAATTTATTATATGCGCAAAAATTCAGCATCAGCATTTAAAGATTTGCATTTCCGTTAGAAAAAAAATGTGTAATTAAAAATTATATTTCCGCATCATGTGGTCGGGTCGGTCCATTTTCGAATAGTCCACTAACTTAGTACTAGATTACAAAATTTTAATATGTCTTTTGACACAAAAGTCACAAACAAACACAACTTATCTCACACTACTTTTATTTGTAGGCGATTATTTTATGTGAACAAGTCTTCTTAGCTTAGAACACAAGGATGTTGAAAATTAAATTTATTGCGCCTCTTTGAAATGTCCGTTACCAACCACTCTTGGTAACGTTTCTTAAGATATATTTATAATTCGAATTATCGATTCAACGACATTTTAATTTATAGCATCATCATGCATATTAGCTAAGTAGTAAAAATCTTAAAATACCTTTATTTATATTATGACCGATATTTTTCCGGTCAAATATAAAAGTTTTTACAATCGCGAGTTATTGTAACAAATTATATTGTAATCCATTTAATGTTTTCATAAGAATATAAAAAATTAAAAATTCAACACGAGAATTGAAAGACACGAGATTAATATTAACTTCTTGAATTGACGGTTAAATAGCAAGAAATAATTTAAAAAATCAACTGAAATATTTAATACAGATATAAAATTTAATTTAATCTTTAATCTCGTTCTTAAAACCCCACTCTTAAGCTACGTTAACATTTATGAAATATTTACCGTAAAAAGCGTGACCAACGGACCGACTTAAAATTAATTCTAATATTTGTTTTTATATACATATGAGATCGGATTTATTAAAATCTATATACATAAAAATAATTTTATTTTGTAATACTAAAACCATTATAATTCTCACTAACCCTAAGCAAAAGTTGTGGTTACGTTTTTATTTTGACAAATATTTACCAAGTGTAAACATATCTTTAGTGTTCATAAAAAATTTTTTTAAAGTGTCAAACAAAATTATTAACAAAAATTAATATACATAGGCACGCAATACGTATAAAATAACATATACTCGTACATACATTGGTGTATCGGTGCTTGCTTCTGCAAAACAAGATCAACTACTAGAGATGTTTCGTATTCAATTATTCGACTATTTCAAGATTTTCGTATTCGCCAAAGTCAAGCGAATATTTCTCGAATATTTTGCGCATATTCACTTTCAAAAAACATACATAAAGATTAAAAAGAGTACATAAAATGTACAAAAATATACTAAAAAAGTAAAAAAAAATGTTCGGCATCGCAATTTCATAATAATTTTAAATAATTATATTAGTGTGACAATTTTTTTTTTCAATTTATTTTTACTGGCACAAAGGTAGGGATTTTTTTCCAATTAAATTTTAAATTTATTATTAAAAATTGATATTCGTAACATCACTAGTACATACAATAATGTTTGTAAGTACAAAATTAATTATTGGCATAAGTGAAAAAGGAGATACAATACAACCAAAAAGTGTATTTCATTTATATTCCCCATTATAATAAAATTATCATTGAAAAAATATTTTGCGAATATAAATGATCTTTTCAATTTTTAAATCATTATCTAACGTTTGATGTAGGAAACTGAGTTTGATTTCAAGGAGTTGCCAATTTAAAATCCGAAACACGCGTGATTGTTAGGTGGCGCTAAATTGTATAAATCGCATTACCAAACTGAAACGTTTGCGTTTGTTTATTGAAACCCTTCATTTTCAACATTCTTTTGTGTTACTTAGCAAGAGATGATAAAACAGTAATTAATAATATGTAAAAGGTTTTGTGATTGATTTTAAGCATTTAGGAAAAGCTAAGCCATCTAAAATATATACATATGTATATGTATGTAAACAAGTACGTATATTATAATTTTCACAAGAGAGGGCAAAAATTTTAATATATTTTTTACAAAAGAAAACGTCATAAATGCAATTATACGAGTATTCATTTTATTATAATCTAACATAATATAATCTTAATTTTTTCCATTAATCCAAGATTAATTTTATTTTTAAACAGACTGATAATGATAAAAACAAAGTTAAAAACTCTATTTCTAAGAGAATTTTTAAAAATCTTTACATGTTCAATCAATAAAATACATACGCCGTTGAAAAGCTTTAAAGCTAGTAAACAAAAAACAAAACCAAAACTTAATATGGACTTTGCACGGTAGTTATTTATAAATAAATCCTTGAAGTCATAAGACCGAGAAAGGGTATACAAGATGAATTGCTGTGAAAGTTAAATAACAGAGACTAAAAACTAAATAGATTAAGTTTCCATTGTCCTGATTTTACTCTATTAATTTTATATTTTGTTTTCGTTTTAATAATTGAGAGACTGAACTCAAGAAAATTATTTTAATACACTTATAATTTACTACAAAGTTTATTAATGTTATTATTATTTTTTAGTAAGACTGATTACCAAAGTGACTACATAACACCGAGTAAAAACAAATAAAACACAAAACAAAACAATATTTTTTGATAAATCAAATAAAAGAAGCATCAGCTAGAAAACTAAATAATGAGAGATAAAATAATAATAAAAAAAAAAAACTAATAAATATATTAGAAATAACAGAAAACTTAATTTTCAAATGAAAAAAAAAAATCATTTAAATGTGTTCATTAGTATTATATATAAAAAATATAAACAAAGTAAAAATTATTAGATAATTTTAAAACAATTAAAAATAAGAGCAATATTTCAAAATGGGAAGCATTTAAAATGTTAAACAAGAATGAAATTGAATACGATTTTTGACATCAAATTAAACATTTTTTTAAATTTACCTCGTCAAATAATTCACAAATTTACGTTCGTAAATACGAATACGAAGAACTATATAATGCAATTAATTATATCTTATGTTATATTGTGTACAGTGGTAGACACAGTTCTCAAGTATGCGGTGTTTACGTTTCTAGCAATAAAGCGATGTAGCAAGATAGTGCCGGTTTGCATTCAATATTTAGAAAAACATTTATCGCTTTAAAAATATTAAAAATATTCTATCTTTAAAGCTGCACCCAGTGCAGCTGTACACACTAAATATCGACTAAAACAACTAGTTAAATATTTTGGAAAATAAAGTTACATATATGCTTTTATTTGCGACTAAAAGTTTCAGTAAGCATCGGACAGCTATTTTTTGTCATGTTTTAGATGTTTTTATACACGCCATGCAAACATGCGCTTCAAAAAGATGATACAGACAGTACCTAAAGTAAAAACAGCAAAAACAAAGAAAAAAATATAATAGTAAAACAGACACTCAGTTTCAACATTCCTCATTTAAGTTGACCTAATATTTAAATTAAATATGTAATATTTTTAAGATTAATAACAGGAAATAATTTAATTTATACAATTGAGAATTTCTTTAGTGCATAAAATCATTAATGCATTGCACATCTATCTGCCTCTGGTTAAGCTGTTTCTTCACTTCCACAGGATAAAGCTCATCCGCGATCTCGTGAATAAAATATCTCGTGTACTTTTTTATGTAATGAAAACATAACATTTTTAATAAATTCCTATTACTGAACTCTGCCGTTAGTACATAATAAAATATCAATATGAGACATCTGAGCCAAATTTTTCCACTGCCTTGTTGTCTTATTACCCTGCGTTTTAAAATCGGAACTCATTTCGCAGGGAATTTTTAAATTTGATCTTATTAGTCGGATGCTCTTGTCAATATAACCATACATACTGTACGTGCAGGTACAATAAAATCGACAATTTACTAATCAAAAACAACATTTCAACATCTTTAACATTTTGTTTGTTGTTCAACTGATGATGTGTCGCTGTGCTACGTAAGAAAAAAATAACTATAAATTTTTAATCAGAATTATTCCAGTAACTTGAAAATTGTCTCATAGTTAGTTGTCACTAGAGGAGATGTGTTCAGCACATTAAAAGACGATGAAACAACATATGTACAAAAAGTGAAAGTAAGATAAACCTGTTCTTTGTTTCACAATTTAATTACAGCGATTTTTTAGCAAACGATTTTCGGCAAACTAGAGAAGTTATTTCATGTTTGTAATTTAGAGGATATTGCAGATATGTGAACCCTGAAATAAATAATCGTATCTCATTTCAAACATGTCGCTTTTCAAAGTGAGGACCTAAAATTGTTACTTGAATAAATCAAGTTTAATTTGAGTCAGTGCAATTCTTAGTTTAGAATACATGCCTCTGCTTGGTTTTAAAAATAAATTACATACATATATATAAAAAATATTAGTAAAACGAAAAATGTAGCTAAATATGAGTTATTAAACTCATCTAAATTAATATAATTAATATTATTTAAAATATTACGCAACGTAAGTGATTAGACAAGTTGTTAAAAAGAAAAACAACTTAAACTGTACTAAACTAGCATAAATTATACTAAATTAGCAAAAGATAGTAAGAATATAATATACTAGCTTAAGGATATACAATTTTTTAAGCAAAACATATAAATTAAATTAAATTAAATGTATGTATAACACAAATGTGTATGTACATGCATACATAGACTTACTACGAGTTCATACGTACATACCTACTAAAAAAAAAGTTTGATCTTATACGAACATATTAAATATAGGAAGCGAAATAAAAATATTGTAATTCAAGTCCTTCCACAAATCGAAGCAAGTTGCATTTAATGCGCCAACCAATTATTCACAAAAAAATAAATTAACTCTACGACAGGGAGAGAATGTTGGTGTTGATTTTATAAAAACAAACAAAAAACTAAAGCAGAAAGAAAATTTTATTTTAAGAAATTTTAATATAGTTTTTATAATTTTTATTTACATAATAGTTTTTAGTTTATCATCAATATGCATGCTCAGGTATTTTCACATTTATTCATTTAAATGCATACGTACATGTGTAGATATGTAATTTTTTTCTTCCTTAATTTTATTTATATCTACCTACATATGTATGTTTACATACATACATACATACATACATACATACATACATACATACATTCATAAATATTATATAAGTTAAATTGTTGTCAATATCTTCTTAATTTGTCTGTAATTTCAAAGTGATTGCCAGCCACTTACATGCGAAAGTATGTATTTACTTCCAGGCTTAAAAATTAACATAATAATAAGAAAAAGAAAAAATAATCATACCATATGTAATCGTACATACATAAATATGTAACCACCATTATGGTCCATATCCGCCTAAGCTCTATCTAGTAAAATACATTAAAAAAAGAGAATAATAAATATGTACTGTGTTAGGAATGATTTCAAATCACTCAAATATAAACATTTATTGAAAACCAAACTGATTACACTGTAATTGCAAATACATTATATGTATGTAATATTGTTCACTTTGAAATGTACTTTAAACAGATTTATTATGTTATAATTATTATTATTACACTATTATTATTATTACACTATTTTTCTTATAATTTAACATAAATTTGCCATACTCGTTCAATATTTTTTCGATTATTACACAAAATAGTTATTATTTATATGTAATTGCCAAAGGCTATAAATCAAAATACAAATTTAAAAAATGTTTTTTTTATATATTTAAATATTCTTCAATACGTACATATAGTATGCTATGTACTCTTATTCGTACATAATAACTACAAATTATTTAATTATTTTTAAAAAGCCATAATGCTCATTTGAAAGTCCTCTCAGAAAGCGTATAAGTATATGTAAAACATTTTTTTCACATCACCATTTAATGTTAAGTAAAAAAGGGAGACAAAAATCATAAAATTATTTCGGTACTTTCGATATAAAATTTGCTACTAAAATAATTTGAAGATATCATCATGTTTAGTGTGGGAGTATAACAAACAATGTTGCATTCATTCAATCAAAATTTCGATATGAAATAAAGTTTATTATTTTTCAATTAAAACACCTCATCAATGAGACATACTTATGTACATACATAATTATTGGTCAACTCTTGGTGTATAAATTGCTAAAATTCAAGTCATATTTATGTACATAAATACATGCATACATACATACATATGTATATCAGGTATATTATCTGAAAAAAACTGTCAACAAGAAATGTAATTTTAACACAGCAAAAAATAAATTAAGTATGTAGTTCAAAAAGTTTGTAATTTTTGCGCCTTCTTAATCATTACATAAATAAAATTAATGTTTAACTCATTCCCAACCAAATTCGAATAAGTTCGAAACTATTGAAGTTGTGAAAATCAGAATTAAAAAAATACGGACAATTTATTTTCAACCTATGAAGATCAGTTTATTTAAATTCCCGCACAAACAGATGATCTCCAATGAGATGCTAATGTAAAAATTATATGTACATGTTTCACCACAATCGAAGCAGTTCTTCATGACTTGAACTCATAATTCAACCCCATTTTCGTTATTTTGATTTTGCTTGGAACATCTGTGGAATATACAAATTAGGAATAACCATCTGATCGTTTTCAGTTTCTTTTTTTCTGTGTAAAAGTAAATACGGAAAACTAAAATACGGATTCAATGAGTAAAACTACTTATTTAAATAATTGAGTTGTTGATGTTCAACATAATTGAAATTTACTGCCTGGCCCTCGATGTCGAATGAAATTTTCTTCCGTAAAAATTACATATGAAAAAAAGTCAAATATTTCAAATTTGTTCCAAATTTACAAATTCTAGTTCTCTCCATTTTTAATTTTTCATAAATTTCTTTTATTACAAACATACTTATATATGTTGTAAATTTTTTATGGAATGAATTTTTCTGTAATAACTGCGGCCAAAATTTAGCGTCGTCGTCGTTATAATGTCACGGTGATTAGGTTTGTTGTATTCCTGTACTTATGTTGGTGACACTCAAACAATGAAATAGATTCGCACACATCGGTAATGTGAAAGATCATAAAACACATGTTTTTACCTGTTTTTGACAGTTTTGAAATCCATAATGATCAATTTGAATTGTTAATCTGATAATAAAATTTATAATATAATCTCTTAATAAAAATCAGTATCGTTCAATTTTAGGTGTTTGTTAGTAGGAACGTGTAACACAGCTAGCAATTCTATCAGCTGTTGATGTTTTGTTGTAAACATTTTGACAGACTCTATTTTTGTGAACGCGATGCGTTTTTACTAACTGTTTTTTTTCTCTTTTCTGAGATACTTACATACATATGTACTTATGTATGTTCGTTACGGTTAGTACTCCTTTCATATACCGATATTCTCTTAAAGTTACCGATGTGTTCAATTTAATTTTTTTCATTCATCCTTTTTATATTTGCATCAAAATAAAATTTTGAAAAGTTATTTCATGGAAAAAGAAACGTATATTTTACAAAATCTTAAATACTTATTTAACATGCGGTTAGTAGTTGCCAAAAAAAAATTACTTCAATTATATAAAATATAATTCAAACTCTTACCATTTTTCATAAACATAGTTAATTTTATTATAATTTTGTGCAAAACTGCAAAATAAAAAAAAAAATCATACATTTTTGAGTACAAAACAAAAAAGTACAAATTATCAATTTAAGTTTGAAAAACAATTTAGCAAAGCATTAAAGAAATTATACAAAAAAAAAGCTGCATACATATATACAACTCTCTACACTGGAAAAAATCATGAGATTTTTGACTTGAGAAATTTTGTGTTATAAGCAGTTTATCTTCATGATATACTAAATAATTTCATAAAATTATATAAATACATTCTTAGTAAAATTCTAAAACTACTTGAAGACTATTAAATATATACATACATAAATTTAAAACAAAAAATAAAAAAATTTTTTTAAACCTTTAATCGAGTGTTGAAAAATTCTTATTGGAGGTTCTTATAAAATAAAGTAAACTCAATAAACTTAAGCTTAATTTACCATAAAAAAATAATTATACATACAAATATATTATACAGTAATATATAAAATTAATTAAATCAAATAAATATAGTTTAAAAAAATTGTATTTCATATACATATTATACACTTATTATATTACATACATATTAAATAAACTAATTCATTATATTGTAAAACAATTTTATAATTGATTTCCAAAAGTTAAATTCATTCATTTATTGATTCATGCGGAATGATAAAAAGAAATCTAATCTAAAAATAAAACATTAAAAATTTTAAATCATCAACAAACATACATACGAGTACCCATAGGCATGTCTGTTTGTTTGATAATTTGGTAAGAAGCAAAGACATTCTTCGAAAATTCATTTATTAAAGCATTAATTTTGCTGTTTCATTTATATTCAATTAAATTTAATTAAAATTAATAATTGAAATTAATTTAAGAAAACTGTATTTCCTAAACACTAAAAAAAAGAAAACTTTGTAAACATGACAAGTTGAAAATTGAATAAGAAAAAAAAAACTGTTGAATAACAAATTGATTGATCTGTATTTCATTCAAGTTATGAATAAATAACTACATACATACATTCATACATAAATACATACATGAATAGTACTTCATCATACTTCATACATACATATAGTTTTAAAAATAATAACTATAGATTACAACATCATAATTGATAACCTAATTCATATTAAGATTAATAAAGATTTATATGAAATAAAAAACAAAATTTTTTAAATGTTTAATAAATAAATTATACACCAGAAACGGAAATTTGTTATAATACTTTTCTTATTTTAAATTCAAGAATTCAATAGCTGCAAATAGCTGATACTTTCGTAATCTTCCAAATTATATTTTATTGCTTGATGGAAATCAAGTTCTTACGACTATAGTAAGTAAGTACATTTGTGCTAAGATCTTGTTTTTATAACATATGGACCAAGGGACAGTTAACAACTTGGCCAGTTAATCTTTAAATAAATATATATGATCTAACCTTAATCCACGTCAGCGTTTTCAGCGCTGGTTTAAAACTTAGCAGTTCCATACGAAGTGATCCTGTCTCATCGGCAATAATAGCAATAATGCATATACATACATACACATGAACACATCATGAACAAAAAGAAAATAGCGCGTGTTTGTGCCGTATTTTGCAAATCTGTATAAAAAATAATTTTCAATATTACAGTAAGTAAAATTATGAAAGAAATAAAATGATCCACTAAAATTCCATCTAAAAAGATGGAATCGAATTAAGTTAGTTGAAGAATGAAGGACATCCTTAGGTGTAAAACAACAGACGACCAAGCAACCGGTTAGGCAAACAAAAAATTTAGAGATCTTATGCTTCTAAATTTCTGAAAACAAAATTTATTAATGTGACTATATTTTTGTCTGTAACTGTATGTATGCAAAGTACGTTAAATACGAAACACAATCCAAACGAAACCAAAGTCGTTGTTGTCGGTTTTGTTATTAGTATATATTAACAATAACAACAACAGAATCTAACATTTAGTAACGATATTAGTTTTAATTGAGATATCGTTAAGATAACATTTAAAGTCATTCTTAATTGCAATTTTTTATTTCAATACAATTTGTAACAATACTCGGTGTGTAATAGAGATGTAAATTTCGCAAATACAAAAAATAAATGCCTACATACCTATGTATGTATGTATGTTAGATTTTTTTTTAATTAAGTAAACAAATCATGGAGAATCAAGTGCAAGTGCAAGGCAACAATTTTTTTCTGTTAAGATGCGTGTATGTATGTACTCGTAAGTACATACTTGGCTGTATAGATGTGAATATGTACATATGTGGATGTGCTTATAACGGGTGTCCGCCGGGAAGGTATACTACTCGCAGTAATTCCAGTGTAATTAATACTGGCTGTATGCGATGTGGCACCGTCTTGTTGATACCACATGTTAATGAAGCCCAAAGCATGCAGTTGTGGCGTTAAAAAGTTTTCAATCATATCACGATATCGCTTCCCATTCACAGTTTTTATTTTCAAAGAAGTAAGGTCCAATGATTCCTTCTGACCAAATTGCACACCAGACTGTCACTTTTAATGGATGCAAAGGTGACTGATGAATAATTTGAGGGTTTTTCATTGCCCAGAACCGACTATTCTGTTTAATCACATATCCATTCAAATGAAAATGTGCCTCGTCACTCATTATAGTTTTTTCATGAAAATCGTGGTTGTCATGGGCGATCTGTAACATCCTTTAAAACACTTTGGTTTATCGAATATTTTTCCATAATAAATTTGCCACGTGTCTACTTCACGACTGCTAAATATGAACTGTCAAGACTAATGTTTACCAAAATGGCGGCAAAACAAAGTAGTATACCTTCCCGGCGGACACTCTGTACTTACATATGTACCTATATATGTACATACATATTTTTTAAAATGATAAAAAGAAATGGATTGTGTTATTTTTACAAAATATGTAAATATTTTCAATTGTGTGATTTCTACCTAATATGTATGTATGTACTATGTGTGATGTACATACATACATATGTAGATATCTATATCAGGTTTGTAACGAGTTTGTAATTTCAAAATCAAATCATCCAAGACGTTAATTTTTAACAACAACTTTGTTTTATTTGTAAATACATATGTACATATATATGTACATATATATACAAATATATGTATATTTACATACATGTATGTATATTTGCATAATTGATTGTTCCCTATTTCTAATATATGTATGTATGTACATATGTACATATTATGGTAATATTATTTTTTATTGCAAACATACATACATATATATATATTTACATGCTGAGTATAGAGATTATTTTTAATCTTTAATCAGAAAGTAGCTTGTAATACATAGTAGGTACGATCCCGTACTCAACATTGGGATATCGCGGGATCTTAATTTGCAAGATTGGGTAAATGAGGGAGAGTTAGAGAGAAGAATATCTTCAGAAACATTATTTCGTATTCTTGTTGACTTTCATAGCACTTGCATACATACTTTTGGGCTAAAAATTTGTGTTTTGCTCTTTCCGTAGGTATTTTTGAAAATTTTTTGTGATTAGAGAGAGTAATTCTTGCTTATTCTCATTTTATCGAACTTTACCCAAAAAGTACGGGATCGGACCTATTGTGTCTTTGTGCGTTTAAAATTCGAAACCAAATAAACCTTTACGAAATACTTATTGTTCATTAACATTTATCGTTCGCATCTATATATGTACATACATAGTTCTAATAGTTATTGTTAAAATAAAACATAAATAGAATTCGTTAATTTAGACAAAATTACCATCAATAAAGATTCGGCCAAATGTTTGCTTAACTTAATTTAAACTTCATTTATATGAATTAAGTACAAAATTACTTCAATTACATATTTATTGTTCCCAACATCTTTAATTCCATTAGAAATACCACAATGCCATGAATAACATAAATAAAAACTTAAAAACTAGTAAGTGGATTTATAAATGAATCCCTTAATTTTCTTAATTTTTGTGAGCTTGAGAGCAAGGCAAATTCATAACAGTTAAAGCTGAAAACACAGCTGATCTACATTCTTTTAAGCTATTGCATATCTTCTATCGCGGACTTTGAGGCGACCGAATCAAGAAATTTTGAAACGTTTGTTTCTTAAGTCTTTTGTTTTTGAAACGAAAAAACCTGACACTAAGTTTGTTTCTTAAGTCTTTTGTTTTGGAACCAAAAAAAACCTGACACCAAGTTTGTTTCTTAAGTCTTTTGTGTTCTAAGTATTTAAATCGCCCTATGTATGTTATGATTTTGATTTCATTAACATACAGTATTGTCAGAAAAAAAACGGAGTTAGCGGCTGTGCACATATTACGTAACGCTCCACGGGGCTGGGGGGGTTTAAGATTTGTTACGGATTAGAAATTTTGCACTGAAAATGAAAAATTAGTAATAAGCCGAACGAAGGGGTGGGGGGGGGGGGGTATAAAATCTCTGAAAAAAGCGTTACGTAATATGTGCACAGACCCTTATTAAACAAAATTAATTGCATAAGTTGATAAAAAATGCTATGCAATAGCTTTACTGCGGCAGTCCGCGAGTGCCACATGCCTTTTTTTTTCTTGCATAATGGAGGCTCACATGTCAAAATTTGTACATGCATGCATAGGGGCTCATAGGTCAAATGTTGTAATGTTGTACTTGTTGTAGTACATATTAACTTTACCTGTTATGAATTTGTCTTGCTTGAGAGTATAACTTTTTTGTTCTCAAGCCAAATTTGGCAAATTAGTTCGTAACAGAGAAAAATTAAAAATTTTTCTCATTTCGTTTAAAAACTTCTATGCGAGAAAGGTCAAGAAAACGAACCAAAAAAACGATATCTCTTAAGCTTAGATCCCACTATCGGCACAATGTACCGATTTTCGTCATAAGTACTAAGCCAAACTTGCATTATTTCTCAATTAATTCTGGAATGAGTCTATATGGCTTTATTACAAAGGCAGTGTGGTGCAATTATGTCCTTATATTTAAATTAGTTGACAAATAAGGCAAATTTAGCTTATTACTTATAGCTTTATTTAAGTGAGCCGACGAAAATCGGTACATTGTGCCGATAGTGGGATCTAAGCTTAAGTCAGAAAAAGATAAGATACAAATAATTTGTATTTGCAAGGCCAAAAGGTCTTTCGCTCAGGACATTTGAAAAATAGTATATATGTATAGTGAAAATATTGCATTAAATAAAAAAGGAATTTACACATAATATCGAGCAATGTATCAGAAAATACGCAGAAATGGTGTTCTAGCAAATGCCGGTTATAGTCTCATACCTTTCTGACATCAGACTTTTAGGCGAAAAATGCTAACTGGGTTACAAATGATTACGCAGCTGTATGTACACACAAACATACATATACATAAATATACATTTGTATCATTGAATATTAAAATATTTCAGAAGACCTTAGAAATAATACTGACTGCCTACCTGCCTGCCAATGCTTCTCAGTACGTATCACAAAGTTAACGTATGTGCATAATTATGTACATACATACATACTTATAAACACACTCGTATGTACATATAAGTATACATGGATTCCAGCTACAAGCTTGTAATAATTTTAATATTGATTTTAGTAAATTGTTTATTAAAAAGTTCATAGTGCTCTTTTGCTGTTGCTTTTTTTAAATTTTTATTTGTTCCCAACTTTTAACAAAGATAAATATGTACATACATATTTATTGCAATTTTTGTTGAAAAATTTGGAACATTAAAGAAGTGGGAAAATCTATTATCCAACAGGTGTTATTGCATTTTCTTTGGAAACCTTTATATATCTACCAGAGACCTGCAACAAGTATAGGATTTTTGAGTGTATCCGATCATTTCTTGAGCTTTTGTGTTCCAACCGTTTTTATTCCACTACAATCAACGGTTGTAAACGCAATTGATCACTTCAAACACTCGTACTGGCAATGAACATGATTGGTTGTGGTTGTTGGCATGATTGTTATCGCACCGGATCGAAACGAACATACTGATTTAATCAATCTTGTATGAATGTTACCGTTAGGAATTTTTGTAAAGTCGCTCAAAAGGTCGTTTTATAAAAAAAAAAAGTCGCACATCTTTTTTTAACGTTTTTTTTATTAATAAAAAGCATAACAAAAAAAAAAACAATCGAAACAAAACAAAAAGCTTATTGCAGAATCCATTTTTATCATATTTTTTAACATATACAGATGCATTATATATGCTTCTATACATATTTTCACGTATACTGAACAAATTTACTCAAGTTTTAATAAATTTGGCTGTCCGTATGCTGCCAAAGTCAAATGAATGGGATTTCTGCTAAAAAAAATCAAGTTAGGTTAAGGTATTTTTTACAAAATTTAAAAATCTCCAAGTAAAGCGCAGTGAGCTTTTTACTTTAATTGCATTCGTTTGATCTTGGTGCATTATTTCTTATTTTTTTTAGGTGAATATATTTGTAGTTCAACAAATTTTTATTCTATAATATATCTAATGGTGTTTTCTTTTCTACACACAAAATGGCACCTTATTGAAAGGTACATATATAAAATGTCTTGCCAACCTTGTAATAATGCAGCTTATTATTTCACTAGAACTGAACACAACTTATGAAAAAGTGGAACGCCCTGTTTTCAACAGCTGACAGCTAAGTTTTACAGAGCACTATCAACACTGTCGATTTTTACGGGGCATAAAGTGCAATGCCTTCCACCCTTAGTGAGGGCAATTTTTTTAGAATCAAACACACTGCCCTTTTAGAGAGCAAAACATTTTTAAGAAACGAACACCAAAGTACATTTTCTGCATGGAAATGTACCATTTTTTTGTAGAAAAGAAAACACCATAAGGAATACATACATAAATACTATTTTTTTGAAATTTCATTTCTATATTTAAAAATAAGTTCATTACAGGAAATACAGTTGTTCAATTCACAAGCTCAGTCGTCTGTCTTATGGTTTAAAAAAGACGATATTTGTTTATGTGCTTGTGAACAGACAAATTTGTTGTATCGTTATTTTGTCATATTTTAAATGTAAGTTTAATATCAAAAAATTTAAATGTCAGTTTTATATCAAGGTGTGAAACCAGGTGTGGGAATTATAATTTTACGCTAAATATAATAACTTTTTTAGCGACAAGCAATTTTGATTAAATTAGTTTGAAAATTAAGTTGAAATGAATCATGTATATATTTATCATTAAGAAGAATGTATTTTCTGGTGTTACTTATCACATATATAAAATATTTTTACAAATTAATTTAACAAATAGAATATTCCCAGACCCGGCGTCAATATAGCAATTGAAAAACATATAAAATTCAATCGTATAATTATAACACACTTTTGTATGAAAATTACCAACAACAAAAATACAATATTGTATAATTATACGATTAGACAACACATATGACGTTAATACGAGCTTGTGAATTGAACAAGTATTCTATATCTTTATCTATTAAATTTAAGGCCGACAGCATAGTGTTGCATGTTTTTACTTTTAATTTATTAGTTAATTTATTTTTAAGTAAAGCTAATTTCGAAAAAATTCTTTCTGCACAAGCACTGCTGTGAGGTAGAGTTAATACATGTACGGCCAGTTTGTACAAATTAGGAAACATTGGTTCGTCTAACGAATTATATAAAAGCATTATCCACTTTTTCGTTATACGTATGTATATACATATACTTATTTTGACGATTCTTTGTATAAAAATAATAAAAACATTTTTTAATTTACTGCAAATTAAATGCTTTTTGTGAGAAACTACAAAAAAGGGTAAAAAGTTGCAACAAAATTAAAAAAGTCGCAAAAGTCGCTGATAAAAAAAGTCTCCCAAAAAGTCGTAGACCGCCGAAAAAGGGTCAAATTGCGACTTTAGTCGGGTGAACGGTAACGCTGGCCTTATTAGATTGTACCTGTTATTTAGCGTTAGTGATTGCGGCGGCTCGATCATACCTGTTTCAGCTCACTGATACCTACATATGTACATACATACACACATATGTATTAGCCTGACATTTTTTATATAGAATTCAGTTTTCCTAATACATAAATATTTTATAGAAATTTAAGAATTTCTTTTGAATTTTGTGCATTGACAGACCCGACAATACCATATACATACATGCATACATATTCTTACATACACATACATATGTACATACCAAGTACATACATACCTAATATGCAAATTGTATAAGGTGATTTTTTCGTACGTGGAGAACTTAGAAATTAGAATAAAACAACAATTCACGTATTTTTAATTTCCATTAAATAGGATTTATTTAAAAAAAATCTTTAACGAAAAACGTAGTAAATAGGAATGAAATGAGTTATAAACTTTCACAGTAAGCCAATAAAAGACTGGCCCGAATTTTCAATAGGATATTATTTGTTCCAACCGAAAGTGAAGAGAAGAGAAGATGGCCGTTTTTTGAGAATAAGTAAACATAAGCTATTTAGAGTTCTTGCCACGGCCATGTCGAGCTTACAGTAGGACAAATTGTTTGTCAATGAAAACGTCATTATAAAAAAAACAAAGAAGAACACCCTATTTGTTCAATTATTAACTTGCATGATAATAATGGATGGTACTTCTTTAATTGTTTAATTCATAAATAGGAATCTATTTTGAGTGTGTGTTTCTTTTAGAGATGGACTCGTGTAACGCTATTCACTAAACACGTTTCATCAGTCATGCTCCAACTTAATAATATTTCTTGAAAAAACAACGGACACCAAAAGAGAACGACGGAGGACCGCACAAGTCCTAAAGAAAAAAAATTCTCGACGGAACTAACCTAGGCACATACATACATACATATGCATATGAAAGAACAAACAAACATCTCCTTTTTAAAGCTACCGATTGAACAAAAATATGCGATGCGATTGAGTTTGTAGGTCATCCCAGTAACTTCCTGCTAATCGCATCCCTTATACTCGTACATATGTATGTAATACAACTTTACGTTGTATAAATATAAAAAAGCACTTGTTTTCGAAAATTTTCGACACCTACTCGTATGTACATACATACATACATATGTACATAAGTATGTCTATCTCTCAATCCACTCAATCAATTTTAAACAAGCTTACAGCAATCGATGCAAAATAAATCTTGAAAATTAATTTGAGTTCGTCAAGGATTTCTATCGAACGATTTTAATCAAACTTTTTGCAATCCATACATTTTTGAAAATTCTCGAAATTTACATATGTCAATAAATAAATTGTATAAAGAAAATCGTCGAGTGAAGAGTTACTCACGATCTCATCTCTAGGTTTTGTTACATTGAATTTCATTAATTTTATTAATTAAATATTAAAAATGCATTTCAAGAAAAAGGCGTATAAAATTATATTTAAGGAATATTATATTTTTATTAAAGGTTTTAGCGCTTCTGTTTTAATTTTTCAAGTCAGTTTTATAAAATCAGCAAAAATTCCAGGTTGTGCAAATATATTCACTCTCACTTACATACATACATACATACAAACATATGTAAGTATATGTAAAAACTTACTAACATCTGTGTATGGACTTTAAACGGATATTCATTTTAATTTTCGTATTTTTAGTTAAAATAATAAAAATTTTAAGAAAGTTCGTTTCAAAATGACGGATTCAAATGGCCAGTTACCGAATATTTCACGTGACACAGTATTAAATATCCCAACAATAATCGAAGTCGGTATGTACATACTTACATATAAAAGACCCATAAAAAAAAGTAATATCGAAACATGCAATGAAATATTATTTATTTTAGGTACCAATGATCCGGAAATTTACGGGAATAAAAATGGTCACTTTGAAAATATTGAAGTTATTAATGTTGGTAAGTGAAAACAAATACAAATTGTATGCA
Source organism: Lypha dubia (assembly GCA_947311025.1). Classification (NCBI taxonomy): domain Eukaryota; kingdom Metazoa; phylum Arthropoda; class Insecta; order Diptera; family Tachinidae; genus Lypha; species Lypha dubia. Next base: position 70,220,322 of record OX371264.1, on the reverse strand, counting down.
CATACATATGTACATAGATACGAACATATGCACATAAAAATAATATACAAATAATTAACTTGAAGTTATTGATCAGATAAAAATATGAATACATAAATACGTATGTATGTAGATGATTTATTAAGGTCTAAATAACTTATGCAACACCATATAGAGCCTTAAAACAGCGAAAATTGCGTTTTTCTGCTTTAAAAATGTCAAATGGCTTTAATATTTGGTGTGGGCTATGCTTTTGTACAGGAACATCGATTAGCAATATCAAATACATATACATACATATGAAAAACCAAAAAAAAAAATGTTTTGCTGTCGTTTTGAACAAAGGCTATAATAGCAAGGAGAAAATTGCAAAAATTGCAATAACCGTACTTTTTGAATTTTCAGCTGAAAAACAGTCGCAGAGCTTTAATATGTGGTGTGAACTATTGATTTGTGTAGTAACATCGATTCCCATTGCAAAAGAATACAAAAACCAAAAAATATTTTTTTTGCCTAATTTCGAATAAAGGCTATAATAGTAAGGTGAAAATTGCAAGAAATGGCAAAAACACCATTTAATCGATTTTTAGCTGAAAAACAGTCGCAGAGCTCTAATATGTGGTGTGAACTATTGATTTGTGTAGGAACATCGATTCCCATTGCAAAAGAATAGAAAAACGAAAAAATAATTGTTTTGCCTAATTTCGAATAAAGGCTATAAAAGTAAGGTGAAAATTGCAAGAAATGGCAAAAACACCATTTAATCGATTTTTATTTTTTATCTGAAAAACAGTCGCAGAGCTTTAATATGTGGTGTGAACTATTGATTTGTGTAGTAACATCGATTCCCATTGCAAAAGAATAGAAAAACCAAAGAATAATTTTTTGGCCTAATTTCGAATAAAGGCTCTAATAGTAAGGTGAAAATTGCAAGAAATGGCAAAAACACCATTTAATCGATTTTTAGCTGAGAAACACTCGCAGAGCTCTAATGTGTGGTGAGAACTATTGATTTGTGTAGTAACATCGATTCCCATTGCAAAAGAATAGAAAAACCAAAGAATAATTTTTTGGCCTAATTTCGAATAAAGGCTATAATAGTAAGGTGAAAATTGCAAGAAATGGCAAAAACACCATTTAATCGATTTTTAGCTGAAAAACAGTCGCAGAGCTCTAATATGTGGTGTGAACTATTGATTTGTGTAGTAACATCGATTCCCATTGCAAAAGAATAGAAAAACCAAAGAATAATTTTTTGGCCTAATTTCGAATAAAGGCTCTAATAGTAAGGTGAAAATTGCAAGAAATGGCAAAAACACCATTTAATCGATTTTTAGCTGAGAAACACTCGCAGAGCTCTAATGTGTGGTGAGAACTATTGATTTGTGTAGTAACATCGATTCCCATTGCAAAAGAATAGAAAAACCAAAGAATAATTTTTTGGCCTAATTTCGAATAAAGGCTATAATAGTAAGGTGAAAATTGCAAGAAATGGCAAAAACACCATTTAATCGATTTTTAGCTGAGAAACACTCGCAGAGCTCTAATGTGTGGTGAGAACTATTGATTTGTGTAGTAACATCGATTCCCATTGCAAAAGAATAGAAAAACCAAAGAATAATTTTTTGGCCTAATTTCGAATAAAGGCTATAATAGTAAGGTGAAAATTGCAAGAAATGGCAAAAACACCATTTAATCGATTTTTAGCTGAGAAACACTCGCAGAGCTCTAATGTGTGGTGAGAACTATTGATTTGTGTAGGAACATCGATTCCCATTGCAAAAGAATACAAAAACAAAAAAAAAATTTTTTGGCCTAATTTCGAATAAAGGCTATAATAGTAAGGTGAAAATTGCAAGAAATGGCAAAAACACCATTTAATCGATTTTTAGCTGAGAAACACTCGCAGAGCTCTAATGTGTGGTGACAACTATTGATTTGTGTAGTAACATCGATTCCCATTGCAAAAGAATAGAAAAACCAAAGAATAATTTTTTGGCCTAATTTCGAATAAAGGCTATAATAGTAAGGTGAAAATTGCAAGAAATGGCAAAAACACCATTTAATCGATTTTTAGCTGAGAAACACTCGCAGAGCTCTAATGTGTGATGAGAACTATTGATTTGTGTAGGAACATCGATTCCCATTGCAAAAGAATACAAAAACAAAAAAAAAATTTTTTTGCCTAATTTCGAATAAAGGCTATAATAGTAAGGTGAAAATTGCAAGAAATGGCAAAAACACCATTTAATCGATTTTTAGGTGAAAAACAGTCGCAGAGCTCTAATATGTGGTGTGAACTATTGATTTGTGTAGTAACATCGATTCCCATTGCAAAAGAATAGAAAAACCAAAGAATAATTTTTTTGCCTAATTTCGAATAAAGGCTATAATAGTAAGGTGAAAATTGCAAGAAATGGCAAAAACACCATTTAATCGATTTTTAGCTGAAAAACAGTCGCAGAGCTCTAATATGTGGTGTGAACTATTGATTTGTGTAGTAACATCGATTCCCATTGCAAAAGAATAGAAAAACCAAAGAATAATTTTTTTGCCTAATTTCGAATAAAGGCTATAATAGTAAGGTGAAAATTGCAAGAAATGGCAAAAACACCATTTAATCGATTTTTAGCTGAAAAACAGTCGCAGAGCTCTAATATGTGGTGTGAACTATTGATTTGTGTAGTAACATCGATTCCCATTGCAAAAGAATAGAAAAACCAAAGAATAATTTTTTTGCCTAATTTCGAATAAAGGCTATAATAGTAAGGTGAAAATTGCAAGAAATGGCAAAAACACCATTTAATCGATTTTTAGCTGAAAAACAGTCGCAGAGCTCTAATATGTGGTGTGAACTATTGATTTGTGTAGTAACATCGATTCCCATTGCAAAAGAATAGAAAAACCAAAGAATAATTTTTTGGCCTAATTTCGAATAAAGGCTCTAATAGTAAGGTGAAAATTGCAAGAAATGGCAAAAACACCATTTAATCGATTTTTAGCTGAAAAACAGTCGCAGAGCTCTAATATGTGGTGTGAACTATTGATTTGTGTAGTAACATCGATTCGCATTGCAAAAGAATAGAAAAACCAAAGAATAATTTTTTGGCCTAATTTCGAATAAAGGCTATAATAGTAAGGTGAAAATTGCAAGAAATGGCAAAAACACCATTTAATCGATTTTTAGCTGAAAAACAGTCGCAGAACTCTAATATGTGGTGTGAACTATTGATTTGTGTAGTAACATCGATTCCCATTGCAAAAGAATAGAAAAACCAAAGAATAATTTTTTTGCCTAATTTCGAATAAAGGCTATAATAGTAAGGTGAAAATTGCAAGAAATGGCAAAAACACCATTTAATCGATTTTTAGCTGAGAAACACTCGCAGAGCTCTAATGTGTGGTGAGAACTATTGATTTGTGTAGGAACATCGATTCCCATTGCAAAAGAATACAAAAACAAAAAAATATTTTTTTTGCCTAATTTCGAATAAAGGCTATAATAGTAAGGTGAAAATTGCAAGAAATGGCAAAAACACCATTTAATCGATTTTTAGCTGAGAAACAGTCGCAGAGCTCTAATATGTGGTGTGAACTATTGATTTGTGTAGTAACATCGATTCGCATTGCAAAAGAATAGAAAAACCAAAGAATAATTTTTTGGCCTAATTTCGAATAAAGGCTCTAATAGTAAGGTGAAAATTGCAAGAAATGGCAAAAACACCATTTAATCGATTTTTATTTTTTATCTGAAAAACAGTCGCAGAGCTCTAATATGTGGTGTGAACTATTGATTTGTGTAGTAACATCGATTCCCATTGCAAAAGAATAGAAAAACCAAAGAATAATTTTTTTGCCTAATTTCGAATAAAGGCTATAATAGTAAGGTGAAAATTGCAAGAAATGGCAAAAACACCATTTAATCGATTTTTAGCTGAGAAACACTCGCAGAGCTCTAATGTGTGGTGAGAACTATTGATTTGTGTAGGAACATCGATTCCCATTGCAAAAGAATACAAAAACAAAAAAATATTTTTTTTGCCTAATTTCGAATAAAGGCTATAATAGTAAGGTGAAAATTGCAAGAAATGGCAAAAACACCATTTAATCGATTTTTAGCTGAGAAACAGTCGCAGAGCTCTAATATGTGGTGTGAACTATTGATTTGTGTAGTAACATCGATTCCCATTGCAAAAGAATAGAAAAACCAAAGAATAATTTTTTTGCCTAATTTCGAATAAAGGCTATAAAAGTAAGGTGAAAATTGCAAGAAATGGCAAAAACACCATTTAATCGATTTTTAGCTGAGAAACACTCGCAGAGCTCTAATGTGTGGTGAGAACTATTGATTTGTGTAGGAACATCGATTCCCATTGCAAAAGAATAGAAAAACCAAAGAATAATTTTTTGGCCTAATTTCGAATAAAGGCTCTAATAGTAAGGTGAAAATTGCAAGAAATGGCAAAAACACCATTTAATCGATTTTTAGCTGAGAAACACTCGCAGAGCTCTAATGTGTGGTGAGAACTATTGATTTGTGTAGGAACATCGATTCCCATTGCAAAAGAATACAAAAACAAAAAAAAAATTTGTTTGCCTAATTTCGAAGAATGGGAAGAAGGTAAAAATTGCAAAAAAAAAAAGTATGCAGAGACAAAAATAAATTATGATAAAAGGATTTACATATGAATGTACTTGTATATTACATAATTTTTGTTATGCCAAAACTTCAAATTTAAAAAAATTGTTTTCACCGTTTTTAAATATTTGTGCCCATTCTCTTTATTCTAAACAAATTGAACTGTTTTGTGTACTATTTATCTTGGGTCCAATAAGTCAAATAATCCAGATAAAGAAATTTATTGTTATAAACATTCATACAAATGAATGTACATATACATACCCATCGTGGAAATTCAGAAGACCTTCTTACTTACGGCCTTATTAAAGTCCTAGGTATGTTTTTGATTCAATTTGCTTTCTTATTCTGACTGCTAAAGAAGGACTCGTATCTTCCTTATAAGAAGGGAGCAGACAACACTTTTTTTTGCCAAACAAAAAGAATGGAATGCAGTGAGCAGGCTCTTTACATCCAAATAAAGCAGTATAGAGGCCTTCTATAAGGCATCCGTAATCCTTCTTTTTCCCGCATACTTATGTGTATGTCTGTATGTAGAAGACTTTGTGATTAAACGAATATTTAATTGGAAGTGTTCACAAGTACGCTAATCAGTTTTTGATATAAGTAGGTACCTACTACGAGTATGAAATTTTCTGTGGCTCAATATAAGCTATCCCCTAATGTGCATACATATTTACATTCATTCATATGTAAATATGTATGTATGTACATACGGAAATACATGCATACATACATATGTACATATATTTTTCATTCTGCTGATAATAATACATTTACAATTTATTCGTTTATCTATTCATTTCTAAATTTTTAGTTTATTGACAGCAAATACATTATTTCATTTGTAATTGAACATTTAGTTTAATCTATAACGTTGTTATAACCAGTTTAGAATTTTCCTTATACTATGTACATATGTACATACATACATACATATACATATATTTTTTTATTAAAGTATTTAAGTACGGAGGAAAACAATTGGAAATTCATCAAAAGCTAATATTTCTATTTACATATAAAAGTAATTACATACATATTGATTTTGAGATTCGATTTGGATCGAATAATCCTTTTGTGTCGGGTAATCGATTACCAATACAGAAGATGTAGAAAAACAAATATAGTTTTTTTTTTGTTGTTTTAAACGACGACTAAATTAAACAAAATTACAAAAAAAAAATGTTTTCAAGTTTCACCTGAAAACGTTCAATGGCTTTAATATTTGGTATATGTTTTGTGGCAAATATTATCATTAGACAGAAAAATGCCAGCTGTGATATCAATAACACCTTTATAGTAGTAGTAGTAGTATTGCTATACATTTTTTCCATAAACCGTCAAATTTGGAACATAAGATCGTCAAAATTGTTGTAAGAAGAATTAGTAATGGGAAAATCCTAACCACAAGTTAATTAACTGTTATAATTAATGTTAATTTATCGATGGTAACAGTTACTCGTCAATCAGGATTTTAGCTTTACAATTGACAAAAGTTAGATTTTCGGACGCGAAATATGTGTGCGCACAAAATATCGCCAATTTTTAATTCGGTAAATAAAGTTGTCAACTCTGGCAGCACTGGTTAGTTGCAATGCCGACAGAATAATGACGTTGATTTCCAGTTGGAATTTAACGCTCATTAAAAATTAAACATATTGAATCGGACGGGGTTTTTACTTTGTTAAATAATTGTATAGTTATTAAACATTTCTTGTTTTTCTGGGGTTCGTTTTGTTATTTTCTCTTTCGTTTTGCTTGCAGTTGTTATTGCATAAAATCCAAAAACTTTTCATGTATCGCAATCTAAGAAATCTACTAAAGCTTGTTTTTAATTATAGTTGAATGGAACAAGTAAACAAAATACATTCATACATACAACTTGCTCGCAATTACAAAATCAGATGTGAAATTGTGTGTAAACTAATACTTTTCAATTTACAAAAACTCACTTGAAATTTATAGTTTACAACTTGTGTAAACTAAACGCAAATAATAAATTAGTTAAATGTGAACAAAAGTTATAAAAGATTAAACGAATTAAATCAACCTATAAAACCTTAAACATCATTAATAAAATATTTTTTTCATAAATTCAATTACTTTATTTATTTTAAAAATTGCAGATAACTACCAAGTAGATAAAATGACAAGCTACGACGATGTAAGTATAATAATTATGAATTGGTCTTCATAAAAACATCATAAATACTTTCATATCTTTCATATGTCTTACATACATATGTATGTATATAGTATGTATATACATCCATACAGACATAAGTGTGAATTAAATAGTATTTTGTACATACATATGTATGTGCATCCAACCATACGTGCTGATTGTAATTTTCTTATTTATGTTTATTTTTTTTTATTACATACATACATATTTCATAATCTGCAACAATTATGAAAATTAAAATCGTTTAAAATTTCTTTCCTATAATATAAATATGTATGTATGTACGTAATAACCAGATTTTGCAACGATGCCGTGCAGCTTTTGCTAATGGAAAAACAAGGGATGTCAGCTTTAGGTGAGTAAACCATATGATATATTTACATATTTTACTAAGTATGTATGTAGCATGTACATATATACACACATGCATTATAAATATGTGCATATGTAAGTTAATTTCAGTTATATAGGAAATATTTAATTTTCTAAATTAAGGCCGAAGTATTAAGAAAATAATTCAGCCAGATCTTATTCACTGAAACAGGTTAATAGAATGCTTTTTAATTTTCGTTATTTCAAAAATTATAATTCAGCATTTAAACCGCATAAGAGACTAGCATTTTGAAATGCACAACTAGGTACATACTTATACATATTAACTAATAATATATTTAGCTAAAAACACGAAATTCAATCAAAACCAGAAGTTTGTACTTTAAACTACTACTGGATCTAACTGAGAAGAGAAGAGTCGGAAAAATAAACTTCATTGTAGCATTGAAGTGAAAGATCTGGTTTTATACTTGACCTTTAATCTGTTTCTGTACTCAATTAATTATAAATTTTTTTTACAATGTTTAACGTGTTTTTCTAAAAATGCATTAATTAAAAAACAACTACTTATACATAAAAAATGCATTATTTTTTTTAACGCGATTTTCAAAGTTTGTACGAATTGCATATTACTTGCGATATAATCCGGCATGTCACAGAGTTCGATTCTTTTCGGAATCGTATTTAGTACAGATTGATATATTTACTTGATGAAGTTAAAATGATGAAAAATCTTTTCGTTTTTCTGCTTTTGAAGAGCCAAAGAACGGATTGAATTTCTTTTCCGAACGGAATCGAGCTCTGAAGTGCAGAAATCGTATATCGATTTAAATTTTGACAGATAACCAATTTTTACTGTCTTGAAATGACCACTTTCCGTGGTTTTTTGCGTTTTACGATTTAGGGATTTTTTATATGCGATTACTAAAAAAATTTAAATAAAAAACGGCCAGTGTTGTGTTTTGCTATAAACATATTTCTATCCAATATTTAAAAGTTCTCTAATTAAATGTTAATAATAATGGGTAGATGTATAGGAAATACAATATTTAGTACATGTATTTGTTTTTTTTTTTAATATTTCGGCATTGGCCTTGTTCGCTCGTTCATATCGCTAATCAGTTGCTCTTATGTTGGATTGGTTGGGTAATCGGCTGACTGACTAGTTGTTTTATAAAAAAGTAGATTATCAATCTTTGTCATTTCTTATATATTTTAATTAGTTAGATTATAAGAACTACCGTTTATATTTTTTAATATTTCTTCCGACATTTTTATTTAGTATTGCTTTTTTTGTTTATTTCATATCATTTGTTTCTTTAGACGTTTACATATGTACATACATAAATATATAATGCATAAATAAATGCATTATAGTAAGCCTATAAGCAACTATTTTTGGTAATTACATTATTCTACAATACAGAATAACTTTCTAGATTTGAATTACATGCAAGTAAAATTAAAAAACTTAAGTCTTGCTTCTTAATTGCATTTTATAACTGTAAAACATACTACAGATATTAAATGATTACCGGCCCTTATTGGTCTTACTTCCTTGAAGTGTACCCTATAGTTTATGTTTTGGTACACACATTACAAATCAAAGCCTTTATTGGCCTAAATATAATTTTCAATATTCGTTAATAAAATCTATAAACTTTTTAAAATTTTTAAAGCATGTAATAATTAACAATAAAGACAAATGTAAACTCTGGACTGTCGTACCGAGATCTACAACGGGTGGTACAATTAAGTAGCCAAACATCTAATTTGCTTAAAATTTTATTCCCACGTTTATAGCATTTATACCAAAAAAACTATGATTTGAAAATCATGTCGTTAAAAACTAAAAAAAAATTATATACTACTTACATATATTATATACATAGATTTGTATATTTTTATCACGCAATTAATGACAAAATTAGTTGAAATTAATTTAAATTTATGATAAATTTCTACTTGTTTTTTTCAAACTTCTAATAAATAGTTCTTTGTATCTGTGTGTATATTAATTTTATTGTAGAAAAAAGCAGTTAGAAAATTTACTACGGTTTTATGAAGATCACGAAAATGATATGATAAGCGCTCTTGAAGCTGATTTGCGTCGTCCGAAACAAGAAAGTTTGGTCGTAGAAACAGAGTTTATGAAAAATGATGTCAAACATATTTTGTACAATATAGAAAAATGGGCAAAGCCAGAATATCCCGACAAACCTCTGGTTAATTTAATGGACGATGTACAAATTTATAACGATCCCTATGGGGTTGTACTTGTAATTGGTGCGTGGAATTATCCACTACAATTGTTGTTGGTTCCTGTGGCATCAGCTATTGCAGCTGGTAATTGCGTCGTGATCAAGCCCAGTGAAATTGCTGCGAATTGTGCCAAATTTGTGCAACAGGTTTTACCGAAATATTTGGATAATGTGAGATAATAAAGCATTTAATCTTTTATTCTATTGTAATTTTATTTATTTAACTATTTACATGGTTGTTTACAGGACTGTTATCCTGTCGTTTGCGCTGGGCCTGAAGAAACTTCGGAGTTACTTAAACAAAAGTTTGACTATATCTTTTATACTGGGTCTACACGTGTTGGAAAGATTGTACATGCTGCCGCAAATAAATATTTGACTCCTTGCACATTAGAATTGGGTGGTAAAAGTCCTTGTTATATTGATAAATCTGTGGAATTAACAACTGCAGTTAAACGTATTTTATGGGGAAAATTGATAAACTGTGGTCAGACTTGCATCGCACCCGACTATATTTTATGCTCCAAAGAAATTCAAGAAAAATTCATTAAAGAAGCAAAATCTATTCTAAAAGAATGGTACGGTGACAATATTCAAAACAGTCCTGATCTTAGCCGTATTATAAATAAAAATAATTTTGAGTAAGTTAAAATAAAACGGTTTACACAATTATTTTCTTTTAATCTTTTAATCTTATAACTTCTCACCTATCAGTCGTTTGATCGCCTTAATGAAACATGGGAAAATTGAAGTTGGTGGGAAATACAATGCAACCGAACTTTTTATTGAACCGACAATAATTGTTGATGTTAAACCGGAAGACCCAGTTATGCAATCGGAAATATTCGGACCCATCTTACCGATTATTAATGTAGACAATGCCTATGATGCAATTAAGTTCATAAACACCAGGTATCTTGAAAATATATTCCATTGCATAACAAGCATATCAATTTTCAAAGCATAAGAATACAGTAACGTAAAATTTATTAAAAATAATAATACATACATATGTACATACATACGAAATATGGTTTGCAAATCGTTTATAATCACCATAAAGATTTTATTAAAACAAGATTAAGAAAGTTTACGATTGTACTCAAACCCTATTATATACTGTGAAATTGTATACAATCTATACATTTAATGGAAACCTGAATGTATGTATGTATGTATGCATGGGAAAGTTTAAATTTGAATAACAGAATAGAACTTAGGTGCAAATAATAGACTTGCTCGAAGTTCAATAAATTCAGCAATTATAGAGATGTTAATTTTATTAATGATAAAATGAACGTGTTACTTACTTTGCTTTGTTATTTGGATCAATTTAAAATTAAATTTTAACGTATATACATATATACACATGTGTGTACATATATAATTTTTGTTTCTGTGTCTTATTAAAAATAACGTCATTTCAATTTTGTTTCATTCAGAAAGTTTCATTAATGTTTTCATTTTCTGTATGCGCACTTTTGAATTGTTGTCCATTAATTATCATACAAAAGCACTTACCACAGAAAACTGAAATAAGAGAATTAAATTAATTTTAAAAAATTTTGATAGGCTATGTGAACGTATGTACATACATATATACATATATACATGCATTCACATATGTTTATGTACTTACATATTTTATATGTATTATTTGGAAAAAAAACATTAGCACTCATTAAAATTTTTACTTTTCATTTTCAAACATGTGTCGTCCCACTATTTAAATGATCAAATCATATGTAAAAAAAACCAAAAAAATATTAGAGATAGTCCTCTAGTGATGTATATTTTCACAATGGAGCCAGAAGTACAAAATTCATTCATTAACGGTACACAATCAGGAGGCATTTTATTAAATGATACAATAATGCATTACGCCGGTAAGAAATGTATCAAAATTAGAACAGAAAGATTTTGGGTGAAGGTTACTACATATGTACATACTATTTTAAATATTACTTATAGATTTTTTACGTTTAAGGAATATGTAATATTGTGAGGTGTTGGAAACAAATGAACGTACATTTTTTATTTGATGTTTTTTGTTTAAGTTATTTTTATGTATGTTTTTAATATAGAAAATATTTTTTTATAAAATTTTATAAATTTTTAAATTAATAGGGAAAAACCTTTAGTGGTTTATGTTTTCTCCAAGTCCCAGAAAATCATACAGGAGTTTATAGAAAATACCAAAAGTGGTGGATTTTGCAGTAATGAAACTATTATGCATTGTGGAGGTATTATTGGTTGTATTATGCAATTTTTTTTTTCTTTTTACTAAAATTTCGCATGCATTCTTAAATGGTTTATATCCAATGTTATACTTAAGTATGTACATTCATATATGTATATACTAAATCTCAATTCCATTTGTCATTTTCATTAATAACATATATGTACATACATATGTATGTATGTATTATTCATGATTAATTCTACATGCACACAAACATGAATATATGTATAAATAATTACGTACATATTTCTTATTATGTATACTTATATATTTTATTTTGAATTTTGAAAAAAATACTTTTAATTTAAATTAAATATAGAGAAAAACCTTTGGCGTTATATGTTTTGAGTAATTCTCCAAAAACTATTGAATTGTTTAAAACTAAAACATCATCTGGAGGTTTTTGCAGTAATGATCTTTTAAATCACTTTACAGGTACAAACATACATAAATAAAAATTTATTAATTTAGTCTAAAAATCACCTTTCGCTTGTTATTGTACGTGATTAATGTCAAATCCTTTTTAATTTAAATCTTACAGTTAAAGTTTTTTCAATCACACACTAACGATCTGTACTGTGGAAATTTGCATTCCCAGTAGCAACCTATCTTATTTACATAAATGTATTCTTAGTTACTTATTTACATAAGTAGTTAACCAAATGAATATGCAATTCAAATTGATTGTCGAAATCATTCACTTTTATTTTTCTTAGACTTGAATAAAGTGGTAGTTTCGACGTCACAAGACATGCTCTTAGTTTTGAAATATTTTATTTCATGTTTATATATGAAATTGTCCGAATGCATACAAAAAATATAAAGTAGATTTCATCCAAGAAGTTTACATATATATCTACTTACAATACTTTTTCAATTGAGCTTGAATAAGCAGCAACTTCAAACGCTTATAGCTCCTAAATTCCGGACTGATTTTAACAAAATATCGATGGTCATCATCTGTGAATAAATATGTTTGGTTTGATTACAGTGTGTGCATAGATTCTATCATAAAGAATGAATTATTAATTATTATATTTTTCCGGAAAAGTTTATAAAAATTATTAAATAATGTTGCAGAAATCTTTCGGTAAAAAAATTATCCGAAACAAATGGTTGAAACCAAAATATTTTTATTTTATAACTAACACATTTTTATTAACTGCACAAAAAATTTATTAATTATATACATAATTTATTCATTTGCCTTAGTTTTGTTTGAATTAGCTATACATTTTCCCCCATATTCATAAATTGTTGATAAAGTTAAAGCACACAATAAAAACTCTTTTCCTATACAAAATTCGAACATGATAATTACCGTTTATGAATATGAGGATTTCTATATAATAACTGCTTTTTCTTGATTATCTTAATTTTAAGTTTTTAAAGGTCATGATTGACCATCCTATACAGTTATACGATTATGCAAGAAAATCTCAATAGAGTTGAGAGCTGCCATTGCAACTGTAATCGCGCTGAGGAATTTCGTTTTATGAATTGATTCATAAAATGATTAAACCTTTTAATCACACACCGCTTTTTGACCGATCGTATTACTAAATCCGATAGTAAATCATTACCTTCATAATTAGAAAAATATATGTGTGTACATGCATATGTACATGCATATGTATGTATGTATAAATAATAATATTCAATTGGGTATGTGATGATGAACATCGATTTTGTGAAAGACATTAGATATTTCAAAGAGAATATATAAATACATATGTATATGTAACTATTTACATGTAAATTTGGATAATTGTTAAAAAGAATTCTGGTCTGTAATTTGTAAAACGATAATATATAATTTTTTCTTCAACTGATTTTATAAATTTACCACCCTCACCGAATCATTACAAAATGATCGCTTTAAAATCGAACAATTTCCATCACATGCTTGATTGTCTTTAGCTTAAATATACATATGTAAAATAAACAATTAAACACATTGAGGACAGCAGGCTGCAACTACAATATATCAAAAATAAAATACGCATGGCTTATTGAGAACCATTACTTTGACGACAACATAGCTACACGATCACCTGACCCTGTCGTCAATTTTTATATATGTATGTATGTACATTTTTTTTTATTTTTTCCATTTTATTTATTTGTTGCTATTGCTGTGGCCGGACAATATTTTGTGATTTTAATTATTGTAGAACAATGTTTTGTGTTTAGGTTATTTTTAATTACATACTGTAAAACAATATATGGTGTAAGTATATAATGCTGCTGCCACTTTTAAAATAATGTAAGTAGCTGGCTACCGGACAACAATCGTACCTATCGACATTTGTAGCCGTGTAGTCGTGCAGCGTGCTGTGCTCAATGAGTTTATTACATAACTTTTAAAAAATATTTTTTGATTTGTTAAAATGTTTATGAAACGGGGATAAATCAAAAATATTTCTTTAAATAAGAACGTGAATAATTTATAATTAATAAACATATGTACATATATATGTATGTACATATCGAGCCTTTGCTGGACTAGAGACATAACTCAAAAAATCACATTTTTGCGGTATTAGTTGCCATAATGTGTAAAAATTTTATTTAAATATCGTTGCCATTAAGTTGTTGGCGAATTAAAAACTTTATTAACTCGTTTTCATCAAAACTACTTTTTTGAGTTATGACCCTGTTGCAGCAAAATCTCTATATGTACCTACTTATGTATATTCATACATACATACATATGTACATACTTGCATGATGTAAATGAAGTAAAGATAATCACATCACAATATTGCAGAATACGGAAATGTCGCGTTTATCGAATTTGTATTTACATTCACTAATATGTGACAGATAACAAGAAGAAGTATGAACGCGTTGTCATGCTCACTAGCGCCAAATAACCAATTAGGGTACAATTTTGCCAAAGAAATAAAACACAAACACTCATATTCATTCGCAACGAGAGATTGATACTCTCAACGGTTTCATCACAAAAAGTCAGAGTATAATATTCGCAAGATTAAAACTGTATTGTAAATGCAAATGCAATTTTTTTGTTCAAATAAACACCTGTTGTTTTTAAAAACTTTTCGTATTTAGATGCAATACGAAAATAAGTGGACAATTTGCAATGCGAAACTTAATTTATCCAAATGTCAATTTTGCGAATCGCATCGCAACCTAAAGTAAAATCAGTCACAATTCAACTTCGTGTTTCGAAATTTGAAAAATACTCTACTTTAAATTCTTCTAAATTTTAATCTGGCAAATATTTTGTTGATTATGCAACAGCACACTTACATATGTACATATGATCAAACTGTAATTCTTCCGCAATTTTCATTTTCTGATGTGAACATCTTTAATATAAAAGTATAAATTAAAAATTAATAAATTTTTTTTTTTAATTCTAATATTTCTATTCAAAACTATTTATATTCAGTTGATGTGCTGCCCTTTGGAGGTGTTGGCTCAAGTGGTATGGGCAGTTATCATGGCAAATATGGCTTCGATACGTTTACCCACAAAAAATCTTGTCTCGGTAAAGATTTAAAACCTCTTGGTGAAAAACTTGCTTCGTGAGTAATTAATATTCAAAAAATTGGAAACTTTATTATTATTATTATTATTATATTACAGTGGTCGTTATCCTCCATATTCGGAACGTAAAGCGAATATTTTGAACTTCTTATTGCGCAAACGTCGCCCATTTCCGAAGATATATTTGTCCCATATACTGGCATTTGGCTTAGGCATTGGATTGACATTCCTTGCTAATTATTACATGAAGGTAACGTCAAAAGCATCAATTTAAATAAATTTATTTCATTTTATAAAAAAGATCATCATAGTAATAAATATGTACATACATATATTAAAGGGTAAACTATTTTCGCGTTAAACTAAAAACTACACAAGACAAAAAAATCTTCACCTCTAGGATGGGAATTCTCTGGGTTACAGTTTCCCGTTTTTATCAACATTTCCTAAATACATAATTGTAAATAAAAAAAAAATACATATTTTAATGAAACTCAAAACGCCCTAAATAACATTTTCATTATTTTACAAGAGAAACAAGAAACACGCTAAAGGTAATTTTGAATTTGCGATATATGTTTTGTATGTATCTTGTGATACTTTATAGTTAGACACTGCTGCTCTAATAAAATAATAGAAAGTTAAAAATTAATTCATGTAAGACATAATTTTACTGGTCAGGTTTAAAATACTTTTGAATATTTTGAAAAATTCTAGTCACAGCAAATAATAGTTTGTTATGGAAAACTATTAAAATTATATTAATACTTTATGCGTACTCTATATTGTGGCACATATTTATTCACTTTTAGAAGGGTTTTTTTTATTCGGTATTGATACATACATACATACATACCTATATGTTCTTGATTAATTTTTAAACATATTTTCTTTGTTTTTCTTTTCGATTTCTTACAGAGTGATAAAAACTAATAATTAATTTATCTTACTTAATTATTTAAAAAGTGGTTAGTGGAAATGGTATTTTAACTATGAATTGTTGTAAATTTTTTACTTTTTTATTGTTGAACTCAAAACAAAACATTTTTATATTGTTATGTAAATAAAATTTTTAATTTCATATTGTAATTTGTTTTTCTATTAAAATTGTGTATTTAAAAAGGGAAAAATTTGTTCAGTGTATTGAAACAACAGTTTTACAAACACAGTTTTTCTGTAAATTTCTGAGTAATATTCTTAAGTGAAAGTTATTACACTCCGAAACAGTTATAGTTAAATTGTGCTGCTTACACATTTTTGTTTCATTTTCATCAAAAAGTTTCTTGTAGCGGTAGTTACAGAGCATGGACACATAAAAAATATTTATTCAAAATTCCAATTTAATTTCAATACTAAATTTCGAAAATTGGAAATTAATTTCGAAATAATAATAATAATGTTTACATATGTCAGCATCGGAGCACATATCTGCGATGTTAGCACGTATGTATGTACTGTATCAACCTTTTTGAAAGTGATTACTGCCCTAAAATTCCTTGAATAATACCCAAAGTAAAATTTTGCAAATTTTGATGGTCTGGCATTACTCA